>CM057454.1:822955000-824205000 GCA_016271365.2 Neoceratodus forsteri
TCCTCGCTGATGTACCTGGGAGATATCTGACCATTACCCCCAGCTGGAGGTAGGTATCAACTCCCCAAATCATGGAGTCTCCTATGATCAGAAGTGTTTTGGATTACCTTTTTGCTGTTTTCATTTTGTTGCCTGTTCTGGGTGAGTTTTGTTGTGCTAGCTCCTGTGCTGCAGTGTCCTGCTCTGCAGTGTTCTGCTCTGCTGTGTCCTCTGTCCCTTTGTTTGACTTTGGAGATAGAGGCAGATAACTGTTTGTAGTTTTTATATGGTTTGTGGAGGTGATATGCTGGAGAGCACTGAATCATTGGGCACCCGATTTGCCCTTCCTAACCACCTGCCAACCTCCCGGACCAAGTACCCTCTGCGATCGAGGTGTTTCTGTTGAATGTTGGGGAAATGACAGGTGGTTCTTATATTTCCTCCTGACTATGCGAATTGAGGCATGCAATCAATGCCCATGCTGTCTGGAACTGAGCCCTTAGATCTCCTATGGTCAAGCATGTAGGACAGTGTCCCAAATCCTGTATAACCACCCTTTAGAAAAGTGTCCCACAGTACCTGCAGTTAATAATATCCATTCCAGATGAGTTGCTAGGTTTATAACCTGGTCAGAGCAATTAGAAGGAGGAAAATGAAAGCAAAAGTTTGATGTTGGATTTAGTTTGTTTTTGTATAACAAGTTAAATTACTCATGCCCCTGTGAATGAGGCCACTGTATGGATACCCATCTGATCCTCCCCTTCCTGCTTTGCTACAGGAAATGTCACAACTGTGCTACCCTATTAAAGGAGTGAAGTGTTGGGTGGTTGGGGATGAGGGTGGGTGGCTGGGCTCTTCCCCTGCCGAAAAAGAACCATGGATGAAAGAAACAAGGAGGTAGGAGCAGAAACAATCAACCAACAACAAAAGCCGTAGCCCTGAAAGCTTAGCCTAATGATAGATAAAACTGTAAGACCTGTAAAGCACCACCTGTAATAATTTCACAGAAGATATACCCTGTAAAAAATACTTTGCTACATAGGAAAATAAAACAGTAACAGAAGTTATGCCTTGCAAAAAACAGTTTGAATCAGAGAAGATAACAGGCAGTAATCTGTAAGTATGTGTGTTGAGGTATGCAACTGTTGGTGTGCCTCTCAGTGAAACTACCTCACCACAACATTTATGTACGCTGCTATGCACATTGTTGTTAACAGTGATATCTACATGTAGAACTGCTAGAAATAGTTGATTTTTGGACTGCAAAATCAGATGAAAGTAAATCCAAGTTCTGAGCAACAACAGGAGCTACACCATGACACAGAAAATTATGACAATGTGGCCTCACAAGATGATGTGAACATATCAGGACACTGCATGGCTGCATGTCATGATCTGAGAACTGTGATGTTGATTTTATTATATATTTCTGCTACATTGATGGAAGAAAAGACATGCCAATCATATTGATCTGCATTGGCCAATTTGTTTACATGAAGTGCAGCATCATAACAGGAGAGCAGTTACTGCTATGGACCCAGTACTCTGATTGTCGTGCTATCCACTTTGACACATCACATCTCCTTCCACTGCCACACAGGTGAGTAGAAATAATTTCTGTTTTTGTGTGTTCGATGGTGCCAGAGGAGCAGTGGATAGATAAAGGTGGTAGGCAGAAGGAGTTAATGCCTGTGGACAGAAAGAGCGGCTAAACAGACTATGAAAAAAAATCATGCATCACTGTGATTCATTCTTGAGTTAGAATGAGGGAGTGGAGTTGTGCATTTATGGGCTGGTCAACGTAGCTCACACTCACAAAGATCATAACGTGTAATTCCAGCACTAACTGATAAGAGTAGCTTTGAAGTATCAACTTAGTATACTCACTGGTGGTGATGCTGTCCTCTGCACTCATCCTTTTGGGCTTCTTGTATCCCATTAACTCTGGCTCCTCAGGATTTTTCTTTCTCTTCTGGCCCTGCTCAGTGATGGTCACTGCTCCACCTAGTGCTGCCAGCACTTCAGAGTCCCCCCTCTGGAGGTCATCCCATTTCTGTTTAATCTGCCTGATGGTCTGGAACACAACTCCACCTCCCTGTACTTCAAGGGTGGCCTTTATGAAGGCCCACAATGATTCCTTCTGCTTTAAAGTGAGTCTGTTTCACCCATATAGTTCGCTAGAATGGCTGGTGACCTCCTTGACCAACAGTACCACCTCCTTATGTGAGAACAGGGGTGCCAGATTTTTCTTTGTGCTGGCAGGGGAGGTAGTTGCCTGCTGCTCAGGGTTGTGCTGCGCAGGAGGTGGCACCACTCCATCTCCCTCTGGTTGCTGAACCACCGCATGCTGCAGCCACTGGTTCAAACCACGCAGCTGCTCAGACTCAAATTCCTCCTCCTGACCCCTGCCCAATACATCTGCAGGTCTGGCTGCCATTCTTAATAATAAAACAAAACCTACAGAAAAATATCTCACCACGACTACTTTACTTATTAAAGAAAAAAGTGAACTTCAAAATCTTTTTGGGGCTTCTCAGTTGGTAGGGCTCTCTTTTGCTCTGTCTCTCTCTCTATCTCTCACATCCTCTGTTTCAACTCTCACACTCCCTCTAGCCTGTCTCTCTCAATCTCTTGCAGTCTAGAATAGGAAGAACCAGCTATTGTGATTCCCGCCTTCCGATATACAAATTTTTTATTAAGCAGCTTGCAGAATGTTCTGCTGCTCATATTGGGATACTGTTTACAAGGTGCAGAATTATTTCACCATGGACAAGCCAGACATGTGCAACAGGAAACAGGAAATGTGCAGAAAACATCACCTCGATTGCTGGTTTCTTGAAACATTATTACACTACTATTATGTTTACCAGGAAATGTGTAACATTCTGTAACATGCAGAATCAGTATTCCAACATAGTGAGTGTGGCAAGAGTAGTTTGTGGAGTTGGGGAGGGTCCTTGGACAAGTAGCTCATACAGTATCCTTCTCAGAGGTGCTGCCTGTCTATGGCATGGGTTAGGCAAGGGTACTCTGCACCATGTGATTCAAAGAATGGTTGAACAACTGGTGTGGAGCACAGGGTTTTAGCTTCATTGGGGACTGGGGTTCCACCTGGAGGGATACCCCCCTATACTGGTGCGATGGTCTGCACCAGTCCAGGAAGAGAACCAGTCTCCTGGGTGATCAGTTTAAATACTTCATTGGCCAGATTTTAAACTAGCCAAGGGGGGAGGCACTGATAAAAAGCAGGGAATTTCCAGCCTCCCCCTACAAGACAGGGTAGATAGTGAGGTAAACACCAAGGTAGAAATGTCCGTAGGGAGCAGGACAGGGGTAAATGGAGAAGGCAAAGTCAGTAAGGTTGGGGGTTGGGCTACAAGAGGTAAAGCCATCAGAAAATGGAGATTAATTAGTACCAATGCCGGTAGTCTGAGTAACAATCTTTCTGAACTAGTGGCCTTGATGGAAGAGGAACATCTGGATATCACGGCAGTCACAGAAACATGGTACACACAGAACCATGACTGGGATGTAAACATACCATGGTACACTATCTACAGGAGGGACAGGGAGGGTAAAAGAGGAGGAGGAGTAGCTCTCTACACAAGGAAAGGAATCAAAGCAACAGAACAAAAGGGTAAACCAGGAGGAGATGAGACACTGTGGGTCAGCTTGGAGACAGACAAAGGCACCACAATCCACGCTGGAGTTGTATACAGACCCCCATTTCAGGGGGAGGAAATGGACAAGGAAATGATAGAAGGTATCCATAGAATGGCAGAAAAAGGGGAGATATTGTTTATGGGGGACTTGAATATGCCAGTTGTTAACAGGAGTGCATTTACTGCAGCCATATCCAAGAGCAGGGGCATTCTTGATGCCCTGCAGGGGACATGCCTTAGACAGCTAGTATTGGAACCCACTCGGGAGGCAGTGATCTTAGACCTGGTACTCTGAAATGGAGACGTAGAGTGGATCATAGATTTAGAAGTGGGTAGCCATCTGGGAACTAACGAAGACCAAACAGTATAGTTCACGATAAACACAGCAGTACAGTCAAGCCATACAAAGGCAAAGGTCCCGGACTTTAGGAGGGCTGACTTTTCCAAAATGGGTGAGTGCCTAAGGAATGTACTAGCAAATGGGCAGGAATGAGGGGTGGAAGAACAATGGGGAAAAATCAAAACTGTCATCACAGAGGCAACAAAAAACTTTGTGTGATGCAAATAAACAAAACATAATGAAGTAAAAAAACACTGTGGTTCTCAAAGGAGGTGGCAGAGAATGTTAGGGAGAAAAATATAGTATTCAAGAAGTACAAGGAATCACATAAGGAGCAGGGCAGAGAACTGTATCAGTTAAAGCAGAAGGAAGCAGGGAAAGCAGTCAGAATAGCAAAGGCCCAAACTGAGGAAAAGATAGCCAACTCAGTTAAGAAGGGGTATAAAACCTTTTATAGGTACATTAGGGAGTGAAGGAAGACCAAGGGAGGGATAGTGAGGCTTAAAAGGGGGACAGAGGGTGACTGTGAAAAGCAGAGATACTGAACAAACATTTTTTCTCAGTATTCATAAAAGAAGAAGAGGGGGAGGTACCTAAACCAACCAATAAAAGTACTCTGGATGGGGGGGGGTCAATACCAGTCCATTCACAGAAGAAAGGGTCATGAAGGAACTCCTAAAACTTAAAGTGGACAAAGCAATGAGGCCTGATGGGATTCACCCCAGAATTCTGAAAGAACTAAGAGGAGAACTGGTGACACCACTGACTACCCTTTTTAACAAATTGTGGGAGGATGGTGTGGCACTGGAGGACTGGAGGAGGGTGGATGTGATTCATTTTCACAAATGCAGGAGCAAAGCAGAGGCAGGAAACTACAAACCTGTTAGATTGACCTCAGTGGTAAGGAAATTGATGGAATCTCTTCTGAAAGAAAGAATTGTTGAGTACTTAGAGGCCAGAGGGGCACAGGACTCAAGGCAGCATGGATTCACAGCAGGAAGGTCATGTCAGATGAATCTAATATATTTCTTTGACTGGGTAACTAAAGTAATAGACCAGGGAGGGGCTGTGGATATGGCCTATCTAGACTTTAGCAAGGCATTTGACACAGTCCCACACAAAAGATTAATAAACAAGCTAGCCAGCCTGGGAATGGATCCCAGGGTGGTAGCCTGGGTAACAAATTGGCTGGACAACAGGACCCAGAGGGTAATAATAAATGGAGTACACACTGAAGAAAGGGAGTTTACTAGTGGGGTACCACAGGGTTCAGTATTTGGACTGGTCGTCTTTAATGTCTTTATAGGTGACATTGCAGAGGAGCTAGAAGGAAAAGTATGCCTCTTTGCAGATGACACAAAGATCTGCAACAGGGTTGCTACACAAGAAGGGATGCAAAGGGTGAGAAGGGACTTGGCGAGATTGGAGGAATGGTCAAAAATATGGCAGCTTAGATTCAATGCAAAAAAGTGCAAAGTAATGCACCTGGGAAACAAAAACCCAGGGGAAGAGTACACAATGGGGGTGGGTACTAACAACAACACAAATGGAAAGGGACCTGGGGGTAGTCATATCAGACTACCTTAATCTAGGGTCATATCAGACTACCTTAATCTAGGTAAGCAATGTGAGAAGGCAGTAAGGAGGGCTGGGGGGATACTAGGATGTACAGGGAGAGGCATCACCAGTAGAAAACAGGAACTTGTTATCCCTCTGTACAGACAGTTGGTGACACCCCATCTGGAGTACTGCATACAGTTCTGGAGATCTCCTTTCTGCAGGGACATAGGATGGAGGCAGTCAAGTGGAGGGTAACTAAAATGATGCAGAGTCTGCAACAGAAGCCATACGAAGAGATACTAAAAGTGTTTAATATGTATACCGTTGAGGAAAGGAGGGAGAGGGGGGACATGATAGGAACTTTCAAGTACCTTAAGGAATCAACAAAGTCCAAGATGGGAGCATCTTTAAGAAAAAGAGATGTACAAGACCAAGGGGGTACAAAGTGAAGATGGGGGGGATGGCTCAGGGGCAATGTGAAGAAGTACTTTTTCACAAAGAGGATGGTGGACAAATGGAATTGCCTTTCTGAGGAGGTTGTGGGGTCAAAAACAGTGGGGGAATTCAAGAATGCATGGGACAGACATAAGGCAATTTTAGTGAGGGGTAGGAGGAAGTAGGGTGTTGGGTAACTGGAATCTGCAGCTTATCCAATAGGTAGGAAACAGGCAGAGTAGATGGGCTAAGCAGTCCTTATCTGCAGTCAAAGTCTATGTTTCTATGTGGCAGTGGGTTAAAAACATAGTTAATCTGCAAATTATTCCACATTTCCAGATGAACTGGGCAAGTTGGACTGTAGAACCTCTTTTATGCAATTCAGTATAAAAATACACAGCTCACAACAAAAAAAACTGTGGCGGAATTCTGCAAAAGTTTCCCAAATCATTTCTAAGCTTTTGCGGAGGTGAAATTCTGACTTTCGTGGAACTTCCACTGGTGGAAGATTTTTTCGCACATCTCTGCCCTCTGGCCAATGTGCTCAGTGGAGCAATACCACCAAAACCAAAATGGTCAGAAACACTGTACTGTATTTGTTGAGGACATTCAAATGAATCACTTCATTACCTAAACCTCCAGTAACACAATTGTAGGAAGAACCTGTATCAGAAAAATCTTAAAACCTTGTTACAGACAGAAAATCCAAAAGAAACTCCATGTAAAACTATATCTCCTATGACTCCATGTTCTGAAACATCATAATCTGCATCCATGACTTCAGCTGCACTGACAGAGGCTGCCTCAAGCTCCTCTGGAATCCATATATACTTTACCATCCTATTTAAAAGGTAAAATGGACATTAACAATGTCAAAGAACTAAATACTGTCATGGGTGGTTTATTTGAGGTATCAGAAAGGCTTGAAACTAAAATGGACTCTTGTATGAAAAGAAATTACATATTAGAACAAGAATTTAAACAATCAGAATTTGGCAACTAAAACATTTAAACAAGTTAAGCAACAGCAGGTGCTCACACACAAAAAAGTTATGATTAAAATCTTTAACTGCTGAAGCACTAGCACAAGCAAACATCAACACAGCTGTCTCATTAAGCATAAGTATTGAAAATAGAAGCATTTTCAGAAATTTGAAACTATTTGATTGGTCTACCATTGGAACTGGATTGACAATATGAACATATGAGAGAAATGATGGCAAATGTATTGAAATAATCTTTGAAGTTGCCTAAGGAAAATGTCCCTTTTGTATCTAGAGCATGCAGGCTGCAGCAAAAACAAATGCTTATTTTGGCAGGAAAATGTGACAGAACTGCTTTACAGTTTCAGGAATCTGGTAATCTCTCAGAATGAGATGAAATAAAAATTACAACAATGGTAACTTTCTCTTTTGAAATAGAGAATTAGTTATCAGAGCAGCTTGAAGCAAAGGCACTCTCTAATTCAAGGATTATAACATCTAGTTGTGTTTAGATATCTATCCCATTACCCAAGACTGAAGAAAGAAGCTACTGCAATTTAGAGAGATAATTTTGGAACTTGGAACTAGCTGCACATTTCCTTATCTGACTAGGTGTTCCATAATACAATAATGCAAACAAATATCATTTTGTTCTACACAGAACAAGTTGCGGGTTTTCCAAAGACACAACAAAAGCTGAAGAGACAGAAGCAGAACAGATAGCATACAGGTCAATCAAGTGATACATACAGTATGAATCACAAGATGTTTTTTTATGTTTCTCATGAAGAGATGAAAGTTGGCACAAAATAATATGTACTTATGAATGTAAAACAGAATTATGGACTCTGAAGTTAAGAATTATGAAGTAATAAAACTATAGCAACAGAAATGTATGCTTATAAAATTGTTGGAGGGATTTCATAAACTGTAATTCTAATGGACTTAACTATTTTTCATTTTTGCACTTTCTTTACATTCCCTCTTTCCATCAATTTCTATAATCAAATAAGTGTATACTGTATGGGTTTTTTCCTTGCTTCTTTCTCCTCTCCTTTTTTTTAAGATAGTCACTTATGATACAGCTTATTAAGAACAGGGCTCTACAATTATATTTAATGGAGTATTTGGTTATGGATCTATAGAATGAAGTTTAATCTATAGCAGTACTGATTTGTTCTTGTGATGCTATACAACAATAGTTAATGAACCTGTTTTTATTTGAACTATTTTATAGCACATGCTAAATCTCATCACTTCTTTAGGGAAAGTTTATTGAGATCAACAATGTATTTTCTATTTGCATTTATTATTATCTCTTTTTCTCCAATGGATTGTGTTGTTATAGCTGTTATCATCCATATGATATGAAATGATATGACAAAAGCAATAAAATGTCATTATAAAAGAAATTCACTTTATCACATGCCACACATACCATGTGGCTTACATACTCAAATTGTTGGACTCAAAGGTTATAATTTTGATTCTTTCAATAAATAAATAAAATATTCAAATGTTCATGCAACTGGGATTATGCATGGAAAATAAAAATAACTTCTGTATAAAATGGGTTTTAAGCTTTTAGCTATGTGTTTATTTCTATTAATGTATTTATGTGTGTATTTCTACTAATGCATTAAGCTGTAATGACATGTTGCTGCTCAGTAAAGCTTGTTTTAAACCTTAAAAACCTACATGGAAAATAAATAGAGAACTGAAAAAAAAACTAATATCAAAACATAAAAACAGCATCAGAAGAAAGGTTGAAATGTCCTCTGTTGTGAGATACTTTAATGAACAAGGACATAGTATCCCAAGCCTCAAATTTATAAGACTAGAAAAAGTGGAGCCTCTGCCAAGAGGGGAAGACTGGGACAAAAAAATTCTTACCAGACACGCTTTTTGATATAGAGGTTTGGACCCAGAAACTTACTGAAGAAACTGATTGGCTGTCCATAATGTAACTTAATGGACATTAATGGGTTCTAGACTCTAAAAATTCCCAAATATGATTTTTGGACTATACATTACAAGAATTCATTGTATAATGGATGGAAATGAGAAAGAGCATGTGTGATCCACTGGGAATCCCAAGTGACACTGTTTCCCACTGATGCAAACCACCACTTAACTGAACACTAAGCCTGTGGCTGTACTGCAGCTGCCTGTCCCAGAACTCCTGTTTGAGAACTGAAATATTCCCTGATTGTCTAGTGTGTCCCCTCACCACTGATTGCTCCTCTGAGTACAGGTAAACATACTCTGCTGGTCTGTTGTGGCCCACCTACCCCAAACACTCCTCTGAGCATATTGTAACATGCACTAGTGTCCATCAGTTCCCCAACTCCTGATTGCATGTTTACAATACAATACAATACCTAAGCACTGGTGGTCCATTGTTCCCCCCACTCAACCCACCTGCTCACATTTCATCTCTCCACACCCCCTCTTACCAGGGTGACCAGAACTCCTCCAAGCTCAATAAATTGAATGACACTGTCCTCCTCTCTACCGTACACATGCTCCAAGACAGCTAGTGTGGTGGCCAGGTTCAGAAGTGAGAGGTGGGCTATGTTGATCATTCTATTGAGCATGGAGGAGCTACAGCCTCCCAGCTAAGGGGGGCTGGGGGAGGTGGAATGTGAGTGGTCAGGTCAGGTGGGGGGGACACTGGACCACCTGCTCTTAGTTATGATGGTGTAAATGGATGATCCACTGGACAAGAGGGTATGTTTCAATATGTTCACAGGAGTATTTGGAGGGTCACACTAGCTCACCAGGGGATATTTAGGTACGGTAAGGTAACATTTATTTATATGGCACCCAATCCCAGGGGCTCTGGGTGCTTTACAAAATCAAAACATGCAAGGTTAACAATAAAAAAAATAAATAAAGCTGTAAGGGGTTATACAGATACATTTAAAATCCAAGCATGAATAACATTTATAAATAGTTATAAGTTGAATTTTATTAGCCATTTTAATGCTATCTGTGACAAGCATGCTCCTATAAAAACACATAAAATTAAAGGGAACCACACTCCCTGGAGCTCACCTGACCTAATTAATTACTGAATTCTCAGGACCATCTCTGGTTCAGGGTATGGGCCTCAAGTACCCCTTCCAACATTCAGGCTTACAAAAAAATAAAGAATGAATGTACAAGGGTAATTCGAGATGCAAAAAGGCAGTACTATAAAGAAGCCTACTCCAGCTCATGGAACAACTGCAGGCTCTTTTGGAGCAGCCTTCAGAACATTACTGGGAAAGACTCCAAATCTGCCCCTTCTATGCTCACTATTGATAGAAATCCTACTGTGGATCCTCACACAATAGCCAATCCATTCAGTCATGCTTTTACTGACCTAAGTGGGGTTCTTCCTGCTGACTACTTCAATTTTTCCCTGGCAAATACCCACTTGGGCATCTCTGACCATCCACCATTCCATTTAAGGAAATGCTAGTAGGAGAGGCAAGAAAATACCTTACCATGGTGCTTGGCAAGTCAAGATTCAGTGGGGATGCAGTTGATCTCAAGTTTATCAGCCTTGCCTTGGAGGAAATCTTGGTTCCCATTACTAAAATATTCAACCTGTCCCTTTGCCTCTCACAATTCCCCCCAAAATGGAAAGCTGTGATTGTGTCCCAGTGCATAAGAGTTGTGATAATGCCTTGCCTGGTAACTACAGGCCACTCTCCATCCTCCCCCCACTTTCTAGAGTGAATAGTAGCTGACCAGCTATTTGAATTTATGGAATAGCACCACCTCCAGTTACCCCAACAGCACGGGTTTAGGAAGGGGCACAGCTCCATTACTGCATGACTGGAATTCACCGGCTTCATTCACCACTCTTTGGATCAATGCCACATGGTCAGTGCAACATTCACTGATTTAACCAAGGCCTTTGATACTGTTAATCTTGCCCTCCTTCTTGATCAGCTAACCAGCATTGGGCTCTCCACAGACACCACAAAATGGTTCAACAGTTACCTTAGCTGCCTCTCACAGCAGGTAAACATAGATGATGTACTCTCTGACAGGAAGCTGGTCTGCTCAGGTGTTCCACAAAGATCCATCCTTGGACCACTCATGTTCAGTATCTTCCTTCATAAACTTCCAGAATCTTGTCTTGGCCAAATCCTCTTATATGCCAATGATGCAATTATTTTTACCAGTAACCCCCATCCTCAGCGCCTACAGGAACATCTACAACTAGGATTTTCATCTACCGAGAAATAGTTTTGGGAGCATAAACTTGTAATGAACTACTAAAAGACGAAGATGATGATGTTCTCTAGCTCCCAAAGTAAACACAAGGCCTTCTCCCTCAACATCACCAATGCTAAGGGCTCTTCCCTAGAACTTGTACAAAACTTCAAATACCTGGGTATTTCAATTGACTCCACCTTGTCATATGCCCACCACATCGACAACATCATCAAAGCAATCAACACGCACCTTGGGTTACTACACAGGCATAAACATAACCTGACCTCAGAAGCCTTGAAGTTGGCCATAAACAGTTCCATTGCTTAGCTCATAGATTATGGCCTAGTTGTTTATGGTTCTGCCACCGACACTGCCCTTTGCTGGATCAAAATGGCGTTAAATAAAGCCTGATTACTTCTCACTGCTGCTGAGCACCTTACACACACCTTTGTTCTGTACTCCCAGGCTGGTTGGTTGCAATTTAATGGAAGACTCAAGTATCAAACCTGCTTGCTGGCAATGAAAATTAGCTCAGGCATGATGACTACAGGGGTTCAGAACCTTCTTACTCCTCACTGGAATGCAAGAAGTATCAGAAGCTCTGAAAACCAGTTCTTCAAAACCCCTCACTGCAGGATGGCCTTTGGTCAATGTGCATTGGCCTACAGAACTCCACTCTGGCTCAACTCCCTGCACATGGAAATAACCTCTTCAACCAAGCTTGGATCCTTTAAATGTAATCTTAGGAACCAACTCATCACTAGTGCCATTTGTCACTGCTTCCAAGGGGTCCCATCCTAGTCCTGGGCTCCATGTCAGCCATTGTAGTCAACAACATCCTGCTGCCTCACCTTGGTGTGCCTCAGTCACATTAGCACTTATCGCAGTCTACTTTACTCTCTTTCCACCCCCTGCCAATCAATTCACCCTTCTCTGTCTTCTCCTCACTGCACCTTACATCCACTTCACCCCTTTTACACTTATCCCTCCCCTTAACCCACTTGCCTACTCATCCAAGACAAGGCTACATAGACTGCATCCCAATCTTCACAATATACTCCATATTGTATGCTTAGTAGTTAACATTTGACACAGTCACCCTAACCAGGTGGCTAAGTGCTTGTACTCTCATGTCATTGACAAAACTTGTTCTTATTTTTATTTATTTAAAAGTTTTACCAGGAAAGACATACTGAGCAGACTACCGCTCGATTTCAGATGTGTCCTGGGGGTAGAGGCAATGGGATGAGTACATACAAGCAAAGCATACAGAAATTATAGAACAGAAAAATTTACATAGGTTACATACAGTATGTACAAAGTTTTGTAATTACAATGATAAATAATTTAGAAGTAGTGTGTACAGGAAGCAAGATACAAAGAGTGAACAGCATAATAGTAGGCAGAATATGTAGAAACAAAATTTGACAGTTAAGCATTTGAGTGGATAACATAGATTTGCATTGGGGGGTTGGTCCTTACAATGTGCACACCAGTTTGACATGGCCCATGCTTAGTGCACGTCAAATTGACATGAGCAGCTTGTGCGGACTTGCCCATTTAGAAGGCAGGTTTGTTGCCAAGAGGAGGGGGAGAGCCGGATGTTAGCTGGCAGAGAGTTCCATAGTTTTGGTAGACGGTCTCTAAAAGCCGACTGTCCAGCAGAGGTAGCCATGTGTGGGATTTGTAGTAGATGGGAGTCAAAATTTCTGAGTATGTTGATAGTGTTTGAGCTGTTAGGGTAGAGGTCAGGTAGGAGGGCAGTAACTGGGTCCAGAATTTGTCTGTGAGTCTGTTGCAGTGATATAGGCACCTATTGATGAGGAAGGATAGGATTAAGGTAACTGTAGAGGTCATAGTGGTGAGTGGAGGGGAGGACAATCCAGTGCAAAGCAGCAGAATGAGTTAAAAAGAGAATCCAGTCTAGCCAGGGTGGATTTAGGGGCAGAACTGTAGACTACGTCCCCATAGTCGAAGATAGGGAGGATCATTTTCTGTAGTATCTCTCTCTGGGCTGGCAGAGGGATGCAGCTGCGGTTCCAGTATAGTGCCCCTAGCCTAGGGTGTAGTTTTTTTGTGGGTTGCTTCTATGTGCGTGGAAAAGTCTAGGTGTTGGTCCAGCCAGACCCCTAAGTATCTGAAAGAGGTGCAGACTTCTAGAGGGGTCCCATCAAGTGTTTTGAGAATGGGGAAAGCGGGGAGGCGGGAGAGTCTTTGTCTCATGCCAAAAGTCACAGAGATAGTTTTTTTTTGGCATTTAGAATAAGTTGATTTCTGCGAAACCAGTGCTGGACATCTGTGAAGTCTTGCTGGATCTTGGATGCAACTTCCAGCGGGGAGTGTTCTGAGGCGTAAAAGGACTGTATCGTCTGCGTACATGTGAATGTCAGCATGCAGGCAGGTCGATGGAAGGTCATTGAGAAAAATGGAGAATAAAATAGGGCCGAGGACAGAGCCTTGGGGGACACCAATGGAGACAGGGAGGGGTTTTGAGGTGGAGGCACCGATTTTTACCAATTGGGACCGGCCACCCAGGTATGAGTTAAACCAGTGTGTAGCCACACTGGAGAGGCCTGCCTTAGAGAGTTTCGACAGAAGGAGGATATGTGAGACTGTGTCAAACGCCTTGGCTAGGTCGATGAAAATGGCAGAAGTGATATGGCTTTTATCCATGCCTGTGAGGATGGAATCTGTGAGTCTGAGGAGGGATGTGACAGTGGAGTGGGATTTTCTGAAGCCAGACTGGTAAGGGGTGAAGAAGGAGGAGGAGTCAAGGAAGGTGGTGAGTTGCGAGAGAACGAGATATTCCTGGATCTTGGCTAGGGTAGGTAGAAGGAAGATTGGGTGGTAGTTGCTGGAGGAGGATGGGTCGCGACCTTTCAGGAGGGGGATAACTGTGGCATGCTTCCATTTTGAAGGTATAGAGGCAGAGGTGAAAGAGAGGTTGAAGAGAGACACTAGAGACATGGCGATAACAGGTGCAGAAAGGTAGAGCATTTTGGCGCCCATGCCTGTGGTGCATCTACCCTTGGAGGGATTTAGGGCAAGCAGGGCTTTGAGTACTTCTGGTGGGGTAACCAGAGAGAAGGAGAAAGCTGGGTGAGGAGTTGTCATGGGTGGGGTTGAGGATGTCGCGTTGTGTGTAGCAGGTGGGGGGGTTAGAGTAGTGAGGGGACCTGCTGCTAGTAAACACTGAGTTGAAAGCCGTGGCAACTGCTAGTGGTTCAGGTATGATGGAGCCTCCCACATCTAGGGCAGGAGTGGGTGGCTGGGCGGGAGAGGAGAAAAGTGATTTTATAGACCTCCAGAACTTGGCTGGATGGTTTAAATTTTTTTTGGAGGGATGATGTGAAGTAGTGAGCTTTAGCCTGGCGGATAAGCCTGGTGCAGGCATTTCTAAGTGTGTGATAGTGTAGGTGATCGATGTGCATCCCCGATGTCTTATAGGCTTTCCACGCCTGATCTCTGACACGGAGGTGCTCCATGAGGTCAGCAGTGATCCAAGGCAGATGAGCTCCCCTTACTCTAACCTTTCTGGGTGGTGCATAGTAGTCCCAGACGGCAAGGAATTTTGACTTAAAGAAGTCAAAAGCGTGATCCATGGAAGGGGCCCTAGGTATGTAGGACCAATCCAAGTTTGCTAAATCTTGTAGGAGACCATCAAGGTTAAGGGATTTATATGATCTGATAAGGAGAGTTTTCGGAGGGGGTGACTTAGCTTTGAATATTTTACGTATTATATATATCATATGGTGGTCGCTCAGTGAGTCCGGAAGGAGGCCTGAGGTTATAATCCTGTATGGGTGAGAAGTGAGGGCCAAGTCGAGTAGGGAGTGGTTTTGAGTTTTGTGGTTTAGTTGCGTGGCCTCAGTGATGAGTTGAGTCAGATTTAAACTAGCTACATGGTTTTGGAGTTTGGTGCTAGCACTAGTGAGCCAGTTTAAGTTGAAATCACCTAGGATGTGGAGCTCCCCACCTGAGGTAATGGTTTTTAGGGTGTCTAGATGTGTTGCTATGGAGTTTAAATGGGAGTCAGGGGAGCAATAGGACACTGCTATAAAGATAGGGATGGAGTGGGGTAAGGAGATTTTTATTAGTGAGGAGTTGATGTTTTCCGGGAAGGCAGGTAGCGAGGCAGGTGAGAATTGTACCTGGGAAGATATGTAAATGGCTGTACCACCTCCTCTCTTTGTGCCTGGGCAGTCCTGATGGGTGATGGAGTATCCAGGAAGAGCTACTTCAACATCTGGGTTGTGTGGTTTCAGCCAGGTCTCGGTTATAATTAGGAAGTCAGGACATAGTGTTAGTACTAGTGTTTGTAGTAGGGAGATTTTTTTGTAGGAGGTTGCGTATGTTTAGGTGGGCTATTTTTAGGCCTCTGGGTAGTTGGCCAGTGGGGGGGGTGGTTTGGCTAGTGCTGGTGGCAGGTCCGGGATTTAGCTCAATGTCCCCAGCGAGTAGGAGTACTAAGGTTAGTACAAGTTTTAGGTTTGGCAGTATTTTTGTAGGCTTGCGGTGGGGTAAGGGAGACTGGGGATGCTGTGTGAAAAAGCATGACGTGTGTAGTTTCAATATGGCCAGTCCAGTGTGGAAGGATGGGTGAAAATGGATGGGCCAGGAATCCAGGAACAGTGTGTCCCCAGGGGGAATTGGCCATTTATGGTGGTGGAGCTGTGATTAGGGTGGCAGTAGAGTGGGGTGAGGTTAGGGGGGCCAGGCTGTGGATTAGGGTGGAGCGTGGGTGGTAGGGATGCAAGTGTTGCCAGGAGTGCTATCCCTAGCATTGATATAAAGGCTATGTGTGGCATGGCATTTCAAGAGGGAAATTTAATGCAGCAAGAACAAAGAGATTGCTGTAGTGGCCGCTAGTAGTGAGCTCTGATAATCTGCAGATGGAAAAGTAGGCTGATTGGTTAAATCAGTCACCTGATGAACACTATATAATGGAGTGCTCACAAGAGGGTGGTGGTGGACGGGGCAGCTGGCCTTAAGCGTCAACAGAAACTCTTCGACTACTGTGTCAGAGCAGCGTGGTCACTTTGCCGTGGTTGTAGTACCTAGGCTCGGATTCAGCTGGTATCCTCGGGGGATGGCAGCTCCGTCCACCCTCACGACCGCCAACGTCGCTATCTCTGTGGGGGCTGCAGAAAAGAAACAAAATACACAGGTATTTATAGCGGGAAAACGTGGACTTTGGGGGGGGGGGTTGGGATTGCAGGCAGTCAGGTAATGCGTTACTGAGATTGTGTGATTTTCTTTGGCTTTTTTGTATTTTTTCCTGTAGCTCTGCCTCATGGATAATTTGTAGCGTTTTAGTACTGACTGGTAGATTCACCTTTGTCGGGGCATGGTGTGGGAGTTTAAGAATAGGTACAGGCTTGGTAAGGTGCGAGGGTACACTTGCGATCCTTGAATGCTGCCTTTTAAATGGAAGTTTGTGCAAGTCCCCTGCAGCTTAGCCACAAGCACTTATTATGTTGAGGTTAGAAACAGAATCAGTTTGAAGTGGCTCAGTTCCCCCCCTATTTCTTTTGGGATGCAGAACTCTCCAAGCAGTTTAAATGGGAGTTTGGGCAAGTCCCCTGCAGCTTAGCCACAAGCACTTATTATGTTGAGGTTAGAAACAAAAGCAGTTTGAAGTGGCTCAGTTCCCCCCCTATTTCTTTTGGGATGCGAAACTCTCCAAGCAGTGGTTGGGAACCTTGATTTACCCGGTACAGGAAGCCATCAAGTAATGACTATCCAGGGCATAAAAATACAGAGCAAGGAATCAGGCAAAGGACTCGGGGACTCTTTTCAAAATGGGAGATCGGCACCAAAAAGGTAACTTGCGCCAAAAGGCTTTGTCCCCTGCTTATCCCAGATAATATTCAAGAAGCTAGGAACTTGGGACACTTTAAAACTTTAAACTTTACAGGGCTTCGTTCACAGCTTCTGAAAATACAGAACTACTGATGCATTAAAGTGATACTTGTGCTAAGGCTTTATCCCCTGCTGCACTAAGGTCATTTATTTAAAGCCCCTCACTGCTTCAAAAATCACATTTAAAGTACAGGTAACGACAGTGCTGTGGGGTTAAGTCTCATACAGGGACTCAGTAATCCAATTAAGGTAACGAATAGTAGTAGCTAGAAAGGCTCAAAGTTCACAATAATATTCTCCACAAAAACTATCAGCATTCGTGTGGGGTAAAACAGTCATTAAAGCAGCAACACTCGACTACTGTGTCAGAGCAGCATGGTCACTTGGCCGTAGTTGTAGTACCTGGGCTCGGTTTCAGCGGGTATCCTCAGGGGAGGGCAGCTCCGTGCACCCTCGCGACCATCAACGTCGCTATCTCCATGGGGGCTGCAGAGAAGAAACAAAAGACACAGGTATTTATAGGGAGAAAACGAGGATGTTTGGGGGGGTTGGGATTGCAGGCAGTCAGGTAACGCGTTACTGAGATTGTGATTTTCTTTGGCTTTTTTGTATTTTTTCCTGTAGCTCTGCCTCGTGGATAATTTGTAGCATTTTAGTACTGACTGGTAGATTCACCTTTGTAGGGGCACAGTGTGGGAGTTTAAGAATAGGTACAGGCTTGGTAAGGTGCGAGGATACACTCGCGATCCTTGAATGCTGCCTTTTAAATGGGAGTTTGTGCAAGTCCCCTGCAGCTTAGCCACAAGCACTTATTATGTTGAGGTTAGAAACAAATGCAGTTTGAAGTGGCTCAGTTTCCCCCCTATTTCTTTTGGGATGCGGAACTCTCCAAGCAGTGGTTGGGAACCTTGATTTACCCGGTACAGGGAGCCAGCAGGTAATGACTATCCAGGGCATAAAAATACAGAGCAAGGAATCAGGCAAAGGACTCGGAGACTCTTTTCAAAATGAGAGATCGGCGCCCAAAAGGTAACTTGCGCCCAAAGGCTTTGTACCCTGCTTATCCCAGACAATATTCAAGAAGCTAAGAATTCGGGACACTTTAAAACTTTAAGCTTTACAGGGCTTCGTTCACAGCTTCTAAAAATGCAGAACTACTGATGCATTAAAGTGATACTTGCGCTAAGGCTTTATCCCCTGCTGCACTAAGGTCACATATTTAAAGCCCCTTACTGCTTCAAAAATCACATTTAAAGTACAGGTAACGACAGTGCTGTGGGGTTAAGTCTCATACAGGGACTCAGTAATCCAATTAAGGTAACGAACAGTAGTAGCTAGAAAGGCTCAAAGTTCACAATAATATTCCCCACAAAAACTATCAGCATTCGTGCGGTTTCAGCGGGTATCCTCGGGGGAGGGCAGCTGCTTGTCTTATGTTCATCCTTATTGTAATCACTTTAATATGTCTGTGTGCTGGTGACTTTGTGCCTGTTACCAGACTATGTAGTCATATGACATGGAACCTATGTAAATAGTGCCTGCTCAAAGGTATTCTTACTAGATTTCAATAAATAAATAAATTAATAGTTAAATAATACACACTTAAAAACAACTGTGTTTGGTCTGAAAAAGCCTGTTTCAAAAGATGATTCTTCAGACACCTCTTAAATAATTTCACCAATGGGTCTCCTCCTTATAAAGATAGGAAGCAAGTTCCAGAGGGCCGGGCCGGTCACCTAGATCACCAGAGGATTTCAGCCTGGTCCTCAGAACTGCATGGAAAGCCCTGGTGGAGGAGTGGAGGGAGCCGACCGGAATGGCAGGGGTAAGAAAATCAGTGGTATCACATTATTATAGCGACTGAAACTGAGTGACTCAATTTTGAGCAACTCAATTTGAGCACTTGTGGTTTGAGCTACCCTGAAAGGGTAGTAAGCGTGGTTAGAGCAACTAGATAGGGGGAGAAAATGGCAAAGGAGAAGGAAGGCAAAGGAGAGGAAGAGGAGGATCCAGGCAGGAAGCAGGGTCCAGGCAGGAAACAGAGGTATGTGGGTTGTGGTTTGGGGGTATGCTACAGAGCTGACATTCTGGTTTGTTGGGGAGGGTGGCTGCCTGCAGTGAGGAAGGTCCAGGTATAGGCCTTGGTAGGGGTAATTTGTTTACTTGTTTTCCATTTGTGGAACTTTGTTTTTTTTTTGTTTTTTTTTGCATTGTGTGTTTTCCCCCTCTAACATACCCCGGAGTTGAGGATAGTAATTTGGGTGGGTGGGGGTAAAGCCCCCCCTGCACAGATGTGTGCTTTTTTCCCCTGGGTGCTGTTGTTGGGTTTGCCAGGGAGTGTACATTGCCTTTTTGCTTTTCAGCGATGTACACTCACTGTAATAGCAATCGCTCTTTTGCGATCAATATTATGACATGGAACCAGATCAGTCAGGTAGCCTGGGCCCAATCCATGTAGGGCCTTATAGGTGAGCAAGCCCACCTTAAAGATGATCCTCCACCTGACAGGCAGTCAGTACAGATCTTGCAGGATCAGGGTCACATGACATGGCCTGGGCAGGCCCGTCAGTAACCAGCTGCAGATTGTGAAGGGTTCTTCCACAGATCCCAAAGTATAAAGAATGCCTTCTCTTACCACTTTCCTAATATCTGGAACTCTCTTCCCCTAACAGTTCAGTCTGCCACCTCCAAATGCTCTATTTCCTTACTACTCCAAGTCTATACCTCTTCCTCTTGTGATTGCCCATACTGTAGTCTAATGTCCTGCTTCCCTTTTTCTCTTTCCCATCCAATACCATACACTCATCCTCTCCCCCTCCTCCCATCTTTCCAATACCATCCTCATTCGAACCCTCTCCCTCTCTATCTCCCCCATCCTCTCCCCTCCACTACTACATTAACATTATTCCCACTATGCCTGCATCCTCTTCCTCTTTCCCTGTTTCCTTCTCCACTCTCCTCCTCCTTCTTATCCTATTCCCATCCCTTGTCCCTTCTACACCTCTATATTTTATTTCAAACCCTAATCCACACCCCTTCTCTTCTTTACCTCTGCCCATTATCCTCTTCCTTCTTCCTTTCTCCCTCTCCTTTCTCTCTTTTCCATCTTCTTTTTCCTCCCTCTGTTTTCTCTCTAGCTGCTCCACCCCCGCTGCCCCCTCTTGTTTATGACTACTTACTACCCTGTCCTATTACTGACGGTACAGCCTTCGAGTGCTGGGTTACTCCTCATTCCTGAATAGTCAATCTGCTTGTTTAACTATGCCAGTACGTTACTGTATATACAGTACATTGCTGTACCTTTTGCTTTATCAGATTACTGCACTTTTTACTATTTTTATGTGCTTATCCCATCCCCCTTCCTCCCAGCACACATCTGGAAAAAAGCTTTATGGCTCGACATATCTTTCCTGGTAAATCTCTTTTAATAAATAAATAAACACACAAACAAACAAATGAATAAATAAATGGAGCGTTACAGTTATCAAGCCTGGTTGTAGCAAAGGCATATACTAGTGATGGCAGTCCCTCAGGGGAACTAGGGGTTTAAGCTGAGTGACACACAGATACACAGAAGGTGACAGCAGATAAGGACCATGTGGCCCACCTAGTTTGCCCCTTTTCTCTACTTAATGCATTACCCCAGACCCTAGCTGATCTGTGGCTTACCCTCTCTTTTCCCAATTGCTAGAGTACTCTTATGTCTATCCCACGCATTCTTGAATTCCCCTATTGTTTTGGCCCCCACCACCTCCACAGGGAAGTTGTTCCAAGCATCCACTACTCTTTCTGTGAAAAGGTACTTCATCACATTGCCCCTGAGTCTACCCCCTCTAGCCTCATATCATGCTCCCTTGTTCTTATACACCTTCTTTTTTGAAAGATGCTACCCTCCTGTACCTTGTTTATACCGCTGATGTACTTGAATGCCTCTATCATATTTCCCCTCTCTCCTCTCCTCCAGGGAATACATACTGAGGTCCTCTAGTCTTTCCTCATATGACTTTTGGTGTAGTCCTTGCACTATTTTTGTTGCCCTTCTATGGACTGCCTCTAGTTGGTCTATGTCCTTCAATAGATGAGGCCTCCAGAACTGGACACAGTACTCCAGATGATGTCTCACTAGTGATTTGTACAGTGACATAATCACTTCCTTTTTTCTGCTGGTGATACCTCTCTCTATGTACCATAGCTTCCCACTGGCACTCCCCACAACGTTCTCACATTGTTTAGTTACCTTTAGGTCATCAGATATGATTACCCCAAGTTCTCTTTATTTCTTAACATTCCTCAAGTGGTAAAAACCACTTTGAACAACAGATGACACCTGAGCATCAAGTGTCAACCTGTCATCCAGGAAGATACTCAAATTTCTCATCCTAGATGAAGCCATTAATGGGATGGTTTTCAGGACCAATCCTGTTGCTATCCCGGAGGCACTCCCATCATGCCCGTGCCCAGGCTCCATCAGCAGAACTTCTGTCTGGTTGGGATTTCACCTCAACCAGTTGGAGGACATCCAGTCCTGGATCTTGAACAGGCAGTTGTTTAGCACTTCCACTGCATAATTCATTCCTGGGGCAAAGGACATATACAGCTGGGCATCATCTGCATAGCAGTGAAGACCCAGACTGTAACATTTAATGATCTCTCCCAAGGGTAGCATGTACACTGCAAACAACATTGGTGACAGGATTAAACCTTGAGGAACTCAACATGGCAGGAGCTTCGGGGAGGAAGAGAAATTCCCCATCACCACCCATTGCTTCCTACCCAAGAGACAGGACTCAGACCAGTTGATAACAGTTCTGGTGAGTCCGTAGTATTCTCTACAGTGATCCAAAAGCACAATGTGGCCCACAGTGTCAAATGCTGAAAAGAGATCAAGGAGAACTAGAACTGACTGGCCTCCTCTATCTCTAGCCCTGAAGAGGTCATTTTGCACCCCTGACCAATGCCATTTCAGTGCTGTGCCTAGCCCTGAAACTGGACTGGAATGGCTCATGATTTTAAATTCACCCAGGGGAATGATTGGGGTGAGGAACACACTAGATCACCAGGATATGTGTACATATGGTCAGAGGGGTTATCAGAGGTAGGGGATCAACTAGACAACCAGGGTATGTTTGCATATGCTCCGAGGAGTGATCGGGATGGGGGGGGGTCACACTAGACCACTAAGGTATGTTTACATACACTTAGTGTTATTGGGGTGGAAAAAGACACTAGACCACCAGGGCTTACAATACCGACATGGCAATGTCGCTAAGAGGCAGCTGTGCCCCCATGCAAATGAGTCCATAATGGGCATGCAAAAGGCCCCTTAATGCCAAGCATGCCTAATGGTCTCATCTTTCATGTTTGAGCTGAATACAGCCCACGGGGTCTTGGTGCCATGTTATTTTTGGTAGTGCTATTCTCTGTGAGCCATATACAGCCCAGGTTCATGTTGGGGTCATGCAGTTTCACTTAGTGCTGCACCAATACAGCCTGATATTCAGCTGGATAGCACCACTTGCTATCTGACTGAATATAGCAGCAGCCACAGCAAATGCAGCACAAACATTTGCACTGCACTTGCACTTTTATTTGAATATCCAGCGCATTGCCACTTAATGGTGCTGTGGTTTGGTGAGCTGGCCAGATCACATCATTACTTGGTGACATTATTGGCTAGGTCAGGCAAGCCCAGCAGCCTGTTAGGGACTCATCTCCATGGCAACACACTCAGTATAAAAAGGATCTTCCACCAGCGCTCGCTGTTCTCCACAAATGGGGTGAGGGAGCTGACCTGGGAGGATGCAAAGTCTTTTGTCAGAAACCTTGTTACAGTTCAAAGCATTCTATGTCCCTAGTTAGACAAGAGTTATGCATCACAGGAGGGAAAAGTAACCAGTGGTGTGCAGCAGGGATCAGTTTTGGGGCCAGTTTCATTGGCACTGCACATTTCCAACCTTAGAGGTCAAACTAGGAACTGGTGTAAAAGGTTTGCTGATAATATCAAGTTTGGGAGTGTGGTCAACAATTATGAGGATTATCTAAATCTTCAGAAAGACCTGGATATCATACCTAAGTGGGCTGATAAGTGGAGCATGAAATTCAGTGAAGAAAAGTGAATGATCATACACTTAAAAAAAAAAAATCACTTATTTCCTGAATGGGTATAGATTAAACACCACTATAATGGATCTTGGGGTTAAGATCATAACTGATATAAAGCAAAAGGATCATGGCCCAGATATGCAAAGGAGATGCACCCGGCGCAACTGAGTTGCACCAGCGCATCCCCGAAATGTGCCCCTGGGCTGTATTCAAATGGGAGTGATGTGCCACACAAGTCCAGATGTGCTGCAGTGCAAAGATAATGTATGCAGTACATCCGGAGGGGGCATTCCCCTGCATAAGTGGCACATCCCTATATTCAGCTAAGATGTGTAGCGCAGCTGCCCGCACATCTAAGAGATGTGCCACGCAAAGAAAGACATGGAAAAACCATGTCCATGTTGCAACCACCCACAGGTGACCTGCTGTATTGCACAGCACAACACAGCAGCCCAGCCCCTGGGTAGCTACCCCCCTTCCAACCCTATCATAACAGCACACATAGAACCCCACAATTCCCTGGTAGTCTAGTGGCCCCCCTCCCATCCCCGAACCACATCTGATGACAATCCATCTGCAAATAACCCTGGTGATCTAGTGTTACCCCCTTCCTACCCCCGAACCACGATCAATGAAAATCCATCTTTAAATAACCCTGGTGGCCTAGTGTTACCCCCCTCCCATCCCTGAACCATGTCCAGTGAAAATCCTTCTGCAAATAACCCCTGGCAGTCTACCGATACACCCTACCAGCCCCAATTGTAACAAGTATCACAATCCCAAACCCTCCCTGGTAGTCCCGTGCACCCCCCACCTTCCAACCCACTGAGACACCCACACCCCATCCCACTCCCCCATCCCAGCTTGGCCAGTTGAGCCTGTGGGCAGCAAAACCCACCCGCACTCCTCCACAGCTGCCTGCTGACTGTGCTGTTACTAAATGACAGCTTACAGTAAGTACTGCAAAACCATTGGTTGACACTGTCAACCAATGGGCTTGCAGTGTGTACTGTAAGCTTTCATTCACAACTTTGTGTCATTGACAAAGTTGTGACTGACAGCTTACAGTACACACTGCAAGCCCATTGGTCAACAGTGTCGACCAATGGTTTTGCAGTACCTACTGTAAGCTGTCATTCAGTGACAGCACAGTTGGTGGACAGCCGTGGAGGTGTGCGGGTGGATTTTGTTGCCCGCAGGCTCAACTGGCCAAGCTGGTATGGGTGGAGCGGGTTGGGGTGTGGGTGACTCAGTGATGGGGGTTGGGGGGTCCACAGGACTACCAGGGAGGGCTTGGGATTGCGATACATGTTACAGTTGGGGCTGGGAGAGGGGCACCACTAGACCACCAGGGTTATTTGCAAATGGATTTTCATAGGACGTGGTTTGGGGATGGGAGGGGGGCCACTATCCCACCAGGGAGTTGTGGTGTTTCCCTATGGCAATGGACTATGCAGGGTGCCTGGTGCATTCTGCCGGGCGCATCCCTGCACCAGGCATGCAAAAAGGGCCATAATGACATGCAAATGGCCCCATTTGTGCCTTGCATGGCTAATGGTCCTATTTGCATGTCATAGTCTGAATATCTGGAATGTGCACCTGGCACATCCCCAAGTTGTGCCGCGCATCCCCATTCCAGGTATTTAGACTCACTAGAGGGATGTGCCAGTGCATCCTTGGCAGCCAACATTTGCACCGATCACATCTTTTGGTAAATTCAGATAGGATGTGTGATTGCACATATCATTTGAATATATCATTTTTTTGCTCTGGCATAACTCAAGTACGCAGAGCATCCACTTGTGCCCTTTCCGGGCACAGTTTGAAAATCTAGGTCCATGTTAACAATCTTTTTAATAAAGCCAATTTCCTCCTTAACACTATAAAAAGGTGCTTCAGCCACAAATCTAAGGAGGTCACATTACCAATTTATAAATCATACATCAGGACAATAGTGGATTAATGCTCCCAGTACTGGGGAAGGGTGTTAATAAAGGAGAAAAATATAGATTAGGTAGAATGCAGCATAAAGCTACAAAACTGATGGCAGTACTAGGAACTCTAACATGTGAGGATCGATTAGAAGCTGTATCAATCCATAATCTGCATGGAAGACATGTTAGAGGAGATCTTCTCTTAAACTTGCATAAGGACAATCTGTGTATAGTCAGTATAAATGTTGGCTGCTATGCACCAGTGGAGTGGAAGGTACATGCCAAAGACACGTGCCCCACCTATGTAGCTCTGTGGCCCTGGACGGGTGCAGGGTGAGTGGTATGCACAACTGTAAGCACCCATGGGGAACCTGTCCATGGCCCGGCCCCCCCGGTGTGCAAGTATGTGGCGTGTGGCCAGGTGCGGAGTGGTGGAACAGGGCATGCATCCAATCGGATGCCTGATCTAGGTCCCATAGTGGATCCCTTGTACCCACAGGGCACGTGGATGGTGGTGGAGAGGATCTGCATCAATACATTTAATCATAGAATGTATGGGCACTTGCATGAATGGCTGCCCCTGCCCTCCACAACAGCCTACTAGGCATGGGCAGCATGGAGAGTCACATCCCGGTCCCGACCACATTGATCATGGAGGTGTGCACCTGGTTACAGCAGGATCCCAGCTGCCATAACCTGCACCCCCTGTGCCTGGCACTATGTGCCTTGGTGGATGGCATGCAGTTCAGACATGCTCCCAGCAGACACCCCCAACTGTCCCTGGTGTGTTGCTGTCCATGCGACCAGGGGATCGGGCGCATAACTGTCTTGTGCACACTTGGTGAATGTCGTTGGGGCCTGCAGGACCCCCACTGAGTGGCATTCCAACTTAGGATTGCCTACGTGCCTCGGATACGTGACACATAGCGACTGTTTTTTAATGCATAGGGCCCATTAACTTTAGAGAAGATATGCACAGTACCAGAAGCCATAATAAGCAGATCAAAACAACTTTCAAGGGCTTGAAAAATGGTTCATGGACACCAAACTCTTGCTCAACCATAAAAAAACTAAGAACGTGCTCTTCTCTGTACCCCAGACCAGGAAGAAATATGGGCCCCTGCAAGTTCAGAGCCATGAAGGAGTCATATTGGAGCAGATGTGCACCTTTAAATACCTAGGGATTTTCCTTGACAACACTCTATCCTTTGGTGCACATGTTCACCATGTTGTTAAATCTGCCAGCGCTAAACTAGGAGTCCTCTACCAGCACTGGCACTCCATGACCCCGAAAGCATTGAAACTGGTCACTTGATGCTCCGTCCTATCCACCATAGATTACGGCCTTGTTACCTATGGTACCAGCACCGACACCATCCTTAAAAGGGTCAAAACTGTTCTTAATAAAGCCTGTCATCTGGTCCTGGGGCAGATCACTGGACTCACACATGTGCCCTCTATCAGGAGACCGGGGGGCTCCCGTTACAAAGCAGAATTGCCTTCCAGTCGTGCCTACTAGCGAAGAAGTCTCTATTAGGACTCACCCCTGGCTCTACATCCAGCCTCTTCATAGCAACAAAACCCCACTTAATTACCCGGAATGTGGACAAAGGTGGGCTGGTGGTACCATTCAAGAGAACTTCGCAAGTGCAACGATCCCTCTCTTTCCGTGGCCTGAAGTGGTTCAACAATTTCCCTAAGGTCCTGACTGAATGTAATAAAATTGTCCAATTCAAGTCTGGACTACGAGTACACTTGGCAAGGGAAAATGTTTGTAACTGCCTTTAATTATAATTACCTTCCCCATCTCCTACCTCTACTCCTTCCCTGGTCCACTATACCCCACTATATGTCCATACTACCCCGCATCCCTCACTCACCTGCTGTTCCTGCTCCCACCTCGATTTCTTCCCCACTCCTCGCACAGCTCTCCCCTCTCTTTAAACCCTCCCTCTCTCCCTGCACCTGTCCCCCCAACCCCCACCCTTCTCCCTTGTTCTACTACTCTCCCCATCCTCCTGGTCTCTTACTAGCCCCCTAACACTCTCCTCCCATGCCTTAGCTGACAAAGCCTGTCTCTGGCTGCTCCTCTACACACAATCTAGTCCTCTACTTGTAATTACCTGTGAACTCTGCTCTTCCACTCTTCTCACTTTACATTCCTAATCCCTGTTCTCACAATTTGTACTCTCCCTGAATCAATATTTCACTCCTAATTACACTTACTGTATGTATATACAAAATCTGTGGCCTTCTGCATGACTAGTTTCACTGACTACCGTTTGCAACAGTTTGTACCAACAGTAACTCATTTTGCTACTTCTTTTTATATGCTCCTTACATTGTATACCAATCTGTAACTATGTTTTGTCTGCCTGTCCTCATACCTGTATTGACCTGGAACCTTTATAAACGAGTCCCAAACTCAAAGGTATTAATCCCAATCTAAAATAAATAAATAAACACATTTTAGAAAAAAATGTAGAAAAAAGGTTCTTTACTCAAAGAATAACAAATATCTGGAACCTCTACCAGGAAATATTATAAACAGCAGATGTACAGATGTCGTTAAATGAAAACATGATTCCTACATGGATGGGGATACTTAAAAGATTATTAAACTTATTTAGGAGGCAGTGTTACATGGATATACTGTTGCCTCTGATACTCCAAGTATTAACTACAAGTATAAGGGATGTTCCGAATTTAAAGGGGTTGGTCGGGACAGCAGCAGGGAAGGTGGGGGAAGGCAGAGTTGGCACGAGCCAAGCTGCTAGTAGGACACCCTACCTTAACCTGGACCTGCACCATGTGTAATATATCTAGGTAGGAATCTTGGACAGACAGGATAGACCAATTTCTTTTTCCACCTCTACTTTGCTATGTTCCAATGCAGGCTCAATGTATCTCATATCTCAACTGTCAAACATGCATTGATGGTTTCTATTCCACATGCAGTTTGTTGGGCAAGTGGATGTTCTTCATGCTTTTTGTTTGTTTTTTTATAGAGATTTTTTTCCTCCCAGCTGGTAGCTCATCAGTGCAGTGATAGACCCTGCTATCAGAGATATTCCCTGGTCAAGCCAAACCCCGCCGTCATTCTGATTGCTGCAGTGTTTCTCTACCCCTTTATTTTCCTACCTCCATCCTTGGGGGGAACAAGTGCCTGTAATAACCACACAGACACAGCTGCAGCATCCCCCATGTGGCAGGAGCAAGCTCCCTGGCCAAGCCACAGGTGTCACTGTGGTAGCACAGTCTGTAGCCAACCCTCCCCAACCAACACACACCACTGAGCGGCAACTGTCTTGGTCATGGCCTGCCTCCCTATGTGACTTCCCAGACTCACTTCCAAACCTGGGTTGTTGCACAGCAGCACAATGCACTGCTGCTGGGTCACTGGGGCAGCATTCTTCATGTTTTTTGGACTAGTGAGAAATAGCCCAACTTCTGTTAACATACCATGTTGAAATAATCTTTTCTTTTGTGTCAATCAACAGCTGTTTGTGGTAGGCCAGTGTCATTGAGGGAGCAGGAGGAAGAGCAGCAGGACTGAGTGGTGGTGGCAAGTCTGAAAGTGATGATAGAGTGGCACCTGAGGATGAGAAAGAGGCCACCATGGAACCCGCACCACACGATTCAGGAAGTGGTATGAGATTCATTTATTATAACTATGGGAATCTAATGTTAGGTCATTATGTTATATAAAGCTGAAAACTGTCTCGACCATGTCATATCTGTTACTCTGGCATTGTATTCCCCCCAAGTGTGACCAAGGTTCCTGATTTGCCAAGTCCCTCCAATCATATTGTTTCACTTTCTTTAGTGATTTATCATTTTCAACTCCATCGTTACACACCAGGCTGCTCATCCTTGAGTAGGTTTCCTCACAGACCTGATAACACCACCGCTACCATGCACTTGCTTATGGCCTGTGGCTTGGTGCCCATTAATCCTACAGTGGGACTTCAAGACAGCCCTCAGCCCCTTAGAACATCCTTGATGATAGGCAGTCTGTAGTGTGAACCATGGCAGTGCCTAATGAAATACTGCTTGTGCTGGGAGGTAATAGTCTGTTTTTCTGCTTCCATGGCCCTAGAATTCTCACAAAGGGGATTGACACAAGCATACATGCAACACATAACAGGTAGGGAAAATGAACAAACTAGATAGGCCAAGCAGTCCTTATTTGCTGTCAAATTCTATGTTTCTATACAGTGTATGTTGCAGCAAACCTGTCAGGGATATTCCAGCACTGGAGCCATATACTGCACTGCCACTGTGGTCACCCAGGTGATGCTGTTGAAGTGGTACTTGGCATGCACCATCACAAGGGAAGGAAGGAATCCTTAAGGATACTTCTTCTTCATTCTATCACTGTTTTTTCCTCTGAGCTTTCTGTTACGGACACTAAACTGGGTCACCAATTATGTGAGGTTTACTGTACTTCATAATCCATATCATCCCAACATAAGGTGATTGTTGGCACCACAGGTACAGACCAGACTGACATGTGCAGCCAAATATAAGAAAGGTTCTGGTGAACAACACTGTTGTTTAATGTTAATGTTTTTGATTTGTATACAGAGACCCAGCCATCATGTGAAAGAAGGGCACTGAGCAGCCCTGTGGCCAAGTGAGTTGAACAAACAAGAAGGAATTTTTATCCAAAATCCATCATGAGGAGAGGAGAGACAGGATAGAGAGAAGCTGGAGTCCCAGCTCCAGCCCTTGCCGCCTCTACCCAATCAACCTTAAGCTTCACCCTATTGTCTGTCAAGATGAAGCAGCTGGAGAAAAAATCCTGCCTGGAAAGGAAAGGCAATATTATTGTTTAGCATGAAAAAAACTTATTGTAGGCCAAAGGGCCCTGATAAGGCAGCTGGGGAATATAAAGTATGTTGCATGCATCAGTAACACTGCCAGCAACCACACCAACACCACCATCTCAGAGACAGTAGTTCATCAGTGATACTGATATTGACAATATTTTTCTACAGATCTTGCAGGCCTAAGCATGCAAATGGTTATTTTTGTAAACAGTTTCTTGTTATGATGTTCCCTGTATTGTACTTGATCCTTTTCTACTGCTGGCCACTTTTTTGAAAACATTTATTTGGAAAAACAAAAGTGTTTTTTCTGCTGATTGGGGTTATCAACTTAGAATAGGTGGTAGTGAGGGGAGAGACACTTTCTGTGCCAAATGACAGAAATAGAGGAAGGACTGAAGACAAATGAGACTGTCTCAAAGAGGAAAATGCTGTGAAAAGTACAGGTGAATGACTGTTGTGACTTGGTGAAGTTCTTCTGTGGGCTTGGTATCACCACGGAGGAAAATGTGACTGACTAAGACTGGAGAAAGCAAGTTGACTTTTATGACTTTGTCCAAAATTACCCTTCTGTGGAATTCATGTTCCAGTAGGTAACTGTAAAATACAGGTACTGTAGAAAGTAATACAGACAACAGGCACATGTGACAGCAGCACACAGTTTTCCTACCAGTGAGCCTGGTAGTTCGATAAAGGAAATGGATCCTGGAACAGCTGTAGTTTTTACAGCTGCATGGTGATGTCACCATGCTGACTTACTGCTATGACTAGGAGAGAGAAGGGACTCTGGAAGCATGTGACCAGATACCTAGACTGTCTTCATCCACTGAGTGCTTTGAGTGGAAATGAACCACATCTCTCTACCTCTGCCTCATGCTGTTTCCTGTTGTTCTTTTGTCTCCCCCCACCCCTACCCCATCACTGTACTAACAACTATTTCCTTGAGAAGTAGGAGTGCCTGAAGTACAGTAGTAGCCACAGACATTGCCAGCTATTTCCAGATATTTCGTGAGATTTCTAAAGAGTTTCTTTCTGCTGCCCCTATTGTGGAAATGGTGAAAGCATGAGATTTCTCTGGAAATATCACAGAAATTTCAGGAAATAGCTGGCAGTGTCTGTGGCTGCTACTGTAGTGCCTCAGCACCAACAGCAATTGACTGGCAGCGGTCTCACTCAGAGTCTTTATTTAAGATGTTTCTTTAAAACTGGGTAAAGAAAGCAAGACATTGGCATTCATGGTGGGTGGTTCTAGCTGGCTGACTGTGTTATCTTTACATCTTTCTCAGGTAGTTATTTCAATTATTTCTCAGGAGTTGAGTGCCACCTGCAGCTGCAGCTGAAATGTTTCTGTTTCTGCTCCATCAATTATTCTCCCCACAGATATCTGACAGGGTAGTCCAAAGTGCATAATTAACCCTTGGGCTGCCAGCAGAATTTGAACATGTTGGAGATCTGGACTGATATATCAGTCCATGACACAGCAATGGTAAACAGTTTTGTGATGCAGTCAGGTAATGAAACAATATGATAATGTTCTCAAAGTCTGCCCAGTGGGGTTGGGGGACATTTCTTGGGAGAAGTTCACTCATTGCTTTAACTGTTGACCAGCAAACAGCATTCTCAGATTTCTACTTCACTGTTAACTGTAGGATTTACACTTAGGTTTTGCACTAAGAGTGTGGCCATGGGGGAAGGTTGGGGGAAGTACATCACATTGCCTGATGAGGAGACCAACAATTGCAAAAGGCAATCTCTTATTTCTACTGCACTGTTAAGTATATGATTTCTATTAGTTCCCACTTGTCTTCTTTTCTGAATTATATGTTTCAAAAGCAATCAAATATAATAACAAAGCTAAAAAGAAAAACAGATCCATGCTAAGTTTGCATTGCTAACATGTATCTATCTGCAGTCTACTCTTAACTGCATAGCTTTCCATTCCTCTAGTATTTTTTTTTTCAAATAAAGATGGATGATTGGGTAGAATCAAAAAAATTTATATGAATTTTTATGTTGCTTTTCTCTGAATATTTTATTGCACAAAAAGAATGAAAAGCATGTTAAACACTTCTCTGTTCTAAAATGATATTTATGCAACACATGAATTTGTAAATATTTAAAGTTTGCTGCAAATGCTTCATACTCGGCCTTGAGCTCAAAAGTTGTGTAGTCAAGACCAAATTAATTTCTTAGAACTTTATTGTAAGCTTTTACCAATCCTGATGCCTGGCTAGGAAAACTCTGAACACAGCTGACATGTTTTTTTATCAAAGAAAAAGAATTCAGAGCATTACTATTCATTTCATAACAAGAAAGAACATCTCGAGAAATAACATACAAATGAAAAGTAAACCTTATTTTTTTCTAATTTTGGAGGTTCAAAGGATTATAAATTTTAAACCAATTAAATGTGAGGTGAAATTCTAAATAATTAAAGTCATTCCATGTTTTCATATGCCAAGTTGTATCATCCTATCAAAAGAGTTTAATAAGCATCAAGTTAGCCCAAAACACTTGCTTGCCAGTAGATATACACTTGAATTGCAGTCCATTTAAAGACCACAGTATGGAAAGGAAAATCAAAGTACTTAGAGTTCCCATACACTTTGAGAGAAAAACAAAACATTATTTATTTCATAGGCACATATTGATTGATATCCATGTCTTCCTTGTCTTCTAGATCAGACCCAAGACCTGTTGGTATCACAACATTTTTTTCATAGAAATCACGAGCTGCATCAACATGCAGAAATAATTATCTTTTCCCAGAAATGTGACCTTAAGCTTTGCAGGTGCTTGAAGTACTACTGTAGCACCAGCCCGAATAAATTCCACTCTGATAGCCAAGAAGCATCTTCTCCTGCACTGAGTTATCAAACGAAAGTGAGGATATAAATGTAGATTTTGGCTCATGTGTTGAAATCCTTTTCTTTGCTGAGCAAGTTGGAGAATATAATTACATTGAGAAATAGATGAGAAAGTGCAAATCACATACCTTACTCCTGCCCTTCCCATAGCAGTCCGTGATTGAGGATGGGATACCAACTGCCAAATCAATTGTGGTTCCAAAGAAAAAAACAGAAGTTATTATTTGCTCCATTTCAGACTTACGATCAGCAGCAAGTACATCAGCTAATAATCCTATTAGCCAAAGATTCTTCATAAACAGGCTATTTTCAATTATTTGAAGTTAGCTATATTTGAAAGCTGTTCATGCAAAGATGCATTCACCACACCTTCCATTGTCATTACCCTCCCTGAACAAAAATGTCTGCATTTTGAGGTCACTTGCTTTTCACACTTCTGGAGCTTTTCCTCAATTTGGGGGCATCTATTCAAAATTTCAAACAGAGTATCACAGATTTTATTAAAGGAGGAATAGGATTCTTCTTTTAACACCAACAAAAGGATTTCAATGGACAGCAGAATCTGTTTTAAAGGTGTTTTTGGCTTAGCACATGTGTTGGGACATACTGTTGCAGTGGAAGCCATTACCCCTTCCAACTAGAGATCCTGCAAATTTAAATGTTGCCGGCAAAGTGCATGCAAAGTAAGCATTTTGCATTGTCATTCTGCTACTTGTAGAGCCAATATGAAAGGCTCACTTCACCTTGTAATTATTACTTTGAATTGTCATTCCACCTTAACGAGAAGTAAGGCAAAGTGACAACAATATTGGCAACCCCACACACACACAGTCACCAGAATTAATGTGCATCCCCAAAATGCTACTGTCTTGTGTCCAGAAAATTCCCCAGTGCTGATGAAGTGAAATGAGAGCATAACAAGAAATGCAAAGTCTCCCAGAATTAATGGTGCACTCAGTCATATGCGCAGTGGTCACACATAGTCAACAGAATTAATGTGCATCCCCAAAATGCTACTGTCTTGTGTCCAGAACATTTCCCCAGTATGGATAAAGTGAAATGAAAGCATAACAAGAAATGCAAAGTCTCCCAGAATTAATGGCGCACTTAGTCATGTGTGCAGTGGTCCCACACAGTCACCAGAATTAATGTGCATCCCCAAAATGTTACTGTCTTTTGTCCAGAAAATTCTTAACTCTAGATGATGAGAAATGAGAGCATAAAATGGAAAGAAAAGTCTATATTTAATTCATGCCACACTCAGTCAAGCGTGCACACACTCCAATAAGAAATACAGTATGTCCCCTGCTGCTGCTTTTGGAAATTCGTGTAATGCTTCATGACCTGACTGGGCTGATGCACAGAGTCTTGTCAAATGATGTGTTAGAAGGATGACCCAACCATTGAGTTAACTGTCCATGATGATGTGATAATGCTGTTGGCTGCCTAATGTCTGCTGCAGTGACCCCCAACAGGAAGGATGCCCTCTGTGTGTACACTAATACTACCCTTGGTAAGTTAATGTACCTGGCACCATCATGGTTTTCCACGGAACCTGAGTTGACCTTAAATGTTCATATCCATTATATATAAATATATATATATATATACACATATATATATATATATATATATATAAGAGAGAGAGAGAGAGACAGAGAGAGATGTAAGCATTGTTTTTTGTATCACAGGCCATATAGTTGAACTTGGGGCATGCATTTCTTAGCTTGATGAGGAATTTTGGCATTAGAATACTGTCAAGCCAGTGAAAGTAAGTATTTTTTTCAGGGGGGCATTATTTAAAAAAAGTTAAAAAAGATTCATCAATGTTTTGATCATCTTTACAGGTCTTCAGCATATCATCAGAACTGAAAAAAAAATTAGCTGCTGTGATTCGTGAAGAATGTGATGTGTCTCGTGATGAGTGTCTAGTGTGATATGACCAATGATAATAAACTGTACAGAAACGCGAATACCTATGGCTGTACTTCCCTGACCTCTGCCACACAAAACTACCTGATTTGAAAACTCATATCAATGAGTACAATGGTAACTGAAGCCGAGACCCAAGATACTATGAAACAGGCTTACATGGAACTAACTACAAAAAAACTTACAGTTTTGTGATTCATGAATCATGACTGTGAAAAGGAAGAACGTGATTTGTATAGTGAGTGACTCATGATGATCACCCTGACTTAAAAACGTACATCAGAGATCACGTGATGCTGAGGTCTGAGTAGCTGCTTCCCAGTTCCTCTCTCATCTCCTAAAGCCTCTTCAGAGCTTTTTCAGCAATTTTTACTCCCGATCGTGCTCCAGGAGAATACGTGCTGATCTAGTGATCTACCTGATACCAGATTTGCTGGAAATGGAGGCCGAAATGCGGCAAGCTATGCCAAAACATACCCCTCCAGTCACACCGGAGAAAGGCAGTAAAAGATCCCGTGCCCAATCGGTGGTTGGTACAAAGTTAACTACGGGAGTGGCCTCTGCAAGTCCTAATCCTGAGGCAACCCCCCTCACCCTCAAAATATTTCTCCAAGAATTGAAACCATTTCGGGAAGATATTAAATTGGTGGTTAATGAAGTAAAACAGATTACTATAGCATTGGAGGACCTTTCCACCAGAATGGCGGATAGTGAATCTTGTCTCATTTCTCTGGAGAAAAAATCAGAGCGCACTAGCTGCGAAGTGGTGGATAATTGCCAAAGAATCAAGAGATTAGAGCAGAAAATCGAGGATTTAGAAGGGAGGAGCCACAGAAACAATGTGGTTATAATTGGGCTCCCAGAGAAGGAGGAAGTGGCGAATGCTATCCTATTCATGCAGAAGTTGATAGAGAAATTTGCCGGTCCCTCCCTGTTTGGCTCATCATATACCACTGAGTGAGCCCACAGAGCCCTTAGGTGGATACCTGCACCGGGAGCTAATCCCCGTCCCATAATAGCAAAGTTTCTGAATTTCCAGGAGAAGCAATTTTTAATGGGCAAGATTAAAGAGATGCAAGAGGTACTATGGGAGGCGAAATGAATTTGGATCACTCAAGATCTTCCTACCACTGTCAGGTAATGCAGAGTTCTATTTCATCCCCTAGTTTCAAAGCTTATAGCTGCAGCAGTGAAGTTTCACATGGGGTATCCTGCACGATTGCAGGTGCTCATTTCTGGAGTTTGGTCGACCTTAAAGGATTGTGAGAGTGCCAAAGCAGCCCTGCAAAAAGCCTTCCCAGACCTGTTCCTGGGGCGCTGATGCGATGGTGAAAACCTGTGGGGAAGTTGTCAGTCTCCTGAGCTCGTCTTTGAGTCTACCAGGATGGACATGATTCGCACCCACTGGGGTACTGGTTCTCTGGGGACTCTCACTTATTTAGAGTGATAATGTGACTGTGCAGGGAACTGATGGACTCGCTGCTCCTACCAATTAGCACTATTGTATTGGGAGCAAGTTGTATTCCTTTTATGTGTTACCTGATATTGCATTGAAAACCAGGTACAAGTAAGGATGAGTTATTGTTATTTGACTGCTCCTTACCTGCATTGGGACTCAGTGTAGTTGTTTTTGTTTTGTTTTACATATAGCCTGTGTTGTTTCATGACTCTTGATGCAGGGCAGTCGTATTGGCTGGATGGTGGGCCCAATAAAAAGTCTGAGTGTGCATTTAAAAGACACACGAGGGTTCTATAGTCCTGCAGTTGAGCTCTCTGGCTTTCCACACAGCGCTCAGATTGGTATACACCGAGTGTTTCTTTGAGCTGGCAGCAGAGCAGTAGTTTATTTTTCTGGGTATTAAGAGTTTTTTTTTCTATCTCTCTCTCGCTACGTGGGTTTCATGATTACAATCATGCTTCAATATCCCCACCTTGCCCCACGTGCAGCCTTGGACTATTTGCCTCTGATTAATGTTTTTTTTTTCTCCACATTTTCCTTTCTTTTCTGCTTTCTGGTAAGCCTGAGGTTTTGGTTGACAATTCGTGCTCAGACACCACAGGGGTGCATTTAATAATATTTTACATTTATTCTCTGGGCAGTCCCGCTAACACTGCTAAGTATCTTGGATTGTTGGCACAGCAGTTTTTTTTTTAAGGGGCGGGGAGACGGGGAGGTGGCTGGGATTGGAAAGCTCTGGTTGCATGCATTGCAGAATCCAGGCAGTTAGTGGGTTTATAAGGAGCAATGGCAAGGGTGGGTGGGTAAACTTTAGCTATTGTTTCTTTACTTTGGGGAGGAGGATTGGTGAGGAGGGAGGGTTATTGGTATTGGGCACAACTTCCCAAACTAGCTGGGTCTATAATCGGGGGCTAGGACACGACGTAGCATTCATTTTAGGTCAGGCTGACCTATCTGGTAAAGATGGCTAGCCGAATTACAATAGCTTCCTGGAATGTAAAAGGGATCCAGAAAAGAATCAAGCAGTATCAAGTTTTTAAGCACTTAAAGCTTTTGGGCATTGATATTGTTTATATCCAAAAGTTACACTTGCTGGAATCTGAAACTCCACAGTTACAAAGGCAGCAATTCAGCCAGTACTTTTCTGCAGGGGGCTCTACTCAAAGTGCTGGGGTGGTGATTCTCATACACAGGAGAATACCTTTTAAGATGATCATGGAGGTAAAAGATCCTTCAGGTAGATATTTACCGGTTCATGTATTGCTTTTTAACAAAGAGATCTTGTTGGGTACTATTTATGGCCTGAATCAGGATACACCTAGTTTTTTTACTCAACTAATATAGGCCTTATTGCCCTTTATTTCATTACCCATGATCATGGGGGGGGGGATTTCAATTTAGTTTATGATTCCTCGGTTGATAAAATGTGTCAGCAGAGACAGGGCCTATCGCCTGCTCAGAGGGCACTAAGGGAATTAATGGACCACATAAGCCTCTGTGACATCTGGAGGGTGTTACATCCTCAGCAGAGGATGTATACCTACACTTCCCCTGTCCATTACTCTTCCTCCAGAATAGATGATATTTTTAAATCCCAGGTATTGTTACCGGGGGTGCTCGAAGCCGAAATATTACCAGGTCCCCTATCTGACCATTCAATAGTTACCTGTCAGTTCTCACTAATTTCATTACCCAGCAGAGAGTCTAGGTGGAGATTAAATGACCAATTGCTCTCAGAATTGGATTCTGTTAAACTTATCCAAGAGCATATCCAAAGATATTACGAACATAACTTTGACCCCTCGGGGAGACCTGACATTCTATGGCTGGCTTTCAAAGCTTATATGAGGGGCATCTTAATTAGTACAGCTACCCACAGGAAGAGGACAGCTACTTCAAAGCTGTCTCAACTGTTATTAAAGATGAAGGAGTTAGAGAGGAATCTTTCCCCTGCAATCCCCAGAGTCAGTAAGGCAGGAATTAATCAAAGTAAGATCCGCGTATAACGACATTCTGAGGGAAAAAGCATTATTCGCCATGTTAAAGACCTGAGCGGCTTATACTGACCAAGGGGAAAAGGCTGGGCGTCTCCTAGCACTTAGGATCAAATGAATGAAAGCATCCCTATACATAGCCTCGATAACTTCTACCATAGATGGCACCTCTAAAACTCATCCTGAAGATATCTTAAAATAATTCACCAGTTATTACAAAGAGTTATACAGCCCCATGCCATTTCCTCCCCAAGATCGGGTCATACGTCAATACCTGGATAGTATTAATTTGCCCCAATTGTCTGAGAACCAAAGGAACTGCTTGTCAGTTCCCATTTCCGCGGAGGAAATTTCCAAAGTGATGGATAAGTTACCCATGAATAAATCCCTAGGGGCTAATGGTTTCTCTGCTAATTTTTGCAAAAAGTTTAAATCCCAGTTAATCCTGATGCTTCTCTCCCTATTCCAACAGATCGTAACAGGGCAGCCAGTTGATCCCTCCCTATTTGAAGCCCTTATAGTTTTAATACCGAAACTGGACAAAGCTCCCGATAAGGTTTCTAATTACAGGCCTAGTTCCCTTATGAACATTGATATAAAAATGTTATCCAAAGTGTTGGTAGATTGTCTTAACACGGTAATTAGTACCCTGGTAGGTCCTGAGCAGGTCGACTTTATGCCGGGAAGGTTATCCTCAGACTATATGCATACCCTGTCGCACGTCTTCTCGGTGTGTAGAGATGCTCCTTACCCGGCTGTGCTGGTATCCCTGGATGCTGAGAAGGCATTCGACAGGGTAGATTGGCGTTACTTGTTTTTCACCTTAAGGGCTTTCAGTTTCCTTGCAGAATTCATTGAGTGGATTAAGGCTTTATATCACTCTTCCTCAGCTTGCGTTGCCTGCAACGGGGTGCTCTCAAAGGTATTTATGCTGCGGTCGGGAACTAGACAGGGGTGCCCCTTGTCACCGTTGTTGTTCAATATATATCTGGAGCCATTAATTCGTAAACTGTTAGCATCTCAGGCAGTGCAGGGGATCCCAATTCACCCGTGTGAGGTGAAAGTTTTAGCATACGCAGACAATCTGTTCCTCCAGATTGCAAATCCCAAGATATCTGTACCCAAAATGTTGAACATTATCAAAGAATTTAGTAGTATTTCAAATTACAAATTAAATATTAATAAACAAGTTTTTCCTCTAAATCATAAGGTGTTTAAGGTGGACATCCTGTCCATGGGGTTAAGTTGGAAACACGAGTCGTTGAGATATTTGGGTATTGAGTTGACCAGGAGTATGGGTCTTGTTATCAGGTTAAATCTTGACTCCATAGTTCTCACAGTTTCCCAGGACCTCAATAGGTGGTCATCCATTCCTCTATCCCAGTGAGGCAGAATAAATCTAATCAAAATGAATGTTTTTCCCCGGATTTATTACCCTTTCTCAATGCTTAATATCTGCCTTCCTGTGTCATGGTTTAATAAAGTCCAATCTCTCATCACCAAATTTATCTGGCATAATAAACCCCCACAGATAGCCTATTATAAATTGACTGCCCCCAAGGCAAAAGGGGGACTTTGCCTCCCTCATGTTCCTGCTTATTTTTGGGCTAGTCATATTAATAAGTAGCTAAAATGGCTCACATCGGACAATGCACTCGAAGCTCCTGCCTGGCTTAAGATTGAACTTACTTTAATCCGTACAAGCGGCTTAGATCGTTCGGGTCTATTATTTGCCAAGCAGAGATCCCTCCCGTTAAGAGTTAGGAATCCCGCCATCATATCTTCATTGAGGACTCATGCCCAGATATGTCGGTACCTCAGGTATGACCCAGGTAGAGACCCTAATCAACCTGTAACGGGGAATCCCCAATTTCAAATAGATGGTAAACTAATCCCTTCCAATTGGATACCTGGCCGACAGGATATACAAATCTTTGATTGGCTCCCAATCAATGACTTAATTAGTCGATTGGGAATTCCTAATAAATACAGGTTCCGCATCCTGCAATTACGACATTCTGTAATGAAAGTTTTTGGTAAAGTTCCTAGCATAACAGAAAGCATCCCTTTTTGCCAAGAACTCTTAAAGTTTTGTGACCGTCCCGGGGCAGTCTCAGCAATTTATAATACTATCCATAATTGGAAATTTCCTGATTGCTTGGGGCCTACGGAAGTATGGGTCTCTATGTTCCCGGAGTGCAATATAATGTGGCAGGAATTGTGGCATAACTGCCATAAGTTTGTGACCCAAGATAGGCTTAGATTAATGCAATTATATATCCTGCATAATGCATATTATTCTCCCTCCTGCCTGTTTAAATTGGGCCTTAAGCCCGCTCCAACCTGTTCCAGATGTTCATTGGAAGAAGGAACAATTCTTCATGTGTTCTGGTCCTGCCCCAAAGTGTCATCCGTGTGGTCATCTATTAAGCAGTCAATTGATCCTCTCCTGGGGCTCGGCAATCTGTTTAGCCCAGCAGTATGCATTATGGCTGATCTTTCAGAGGTCAAAGTTTGGGCTCATATATATTATATAACTCTTATAGCTATGTCAGTGAAAAAAACTTATTTTAAGACACTGGACTGACCAACAGGAGATCACTTATAATGATTGGCTGTCCGAACTTTTGGCAAATCTTAGTACGGAAAGGGCCATTGCTAGCCTTCACAATAGACTGGAGCAATTTAAGAGAATCTGGGATCCCTTATATACCCTTTATTCCTTACATTAGGGGTGACCCGGCTGTATGATTTTTCTGTGCACTATTTGCTTAGCTGATTGTAATAAGAGCGTCATGGTGACTGTACGATGTATTTCTTGTGCTCAATATGGATAGGGAGGGAGGGAAGAAGGAGGGAGGGAGTGGTTGGGAGGGCTGACTCATCGTCTCATTTTTCTAACGTATAAAGTTCATTCTCATGTATGTCTGCCATGGGTATGTAGTAACTACATTTTCTTAATAATCTTTAAATAAAAAAAAATGTATATCAATACATAGATACATAGATAGTGTAGGCAGATAAGGGCCTGTGGCCCACCCAGTCTGCCCATTTGAGCTTGTAAGTTCAGTTTATGTTTTCCTAGAAGTCTGTTGCCCCTTACCCCTGACCTCCAGAATTCCTTTATGTCTATCCCATGCATTCTTAAATCCTGTGATTGTTTCAGCCCCCACCACCTCCTCTGGTAGGGTGTTCCACTTGTCCACAACCTGTTCTGTGAAGAAATCCTTCCTCATGTTTCCTCTGAATCATCTTCCCTCCAACTTCATCCCATGCCCTCTAGTCCTGGAACATCTTTTTCTCTTAAAAATAGTGTATTCCTGCACCCTGTTCCTCCCTGTAAGATACTTGTATGTCTCTATCATATCCCCTCTCTCCTCCAGGGAGTACATATTCAGTTCCTTCAACCTGTCTTCATAGAACTTGTGATGCAATCCATGCACCATCTTTGTTGCCCTCCTCTGAACCTTCTCTACCCTGTCTATGTCCTTATGTAGGTAAGGTCTCCAGAACTGTACACTGTACTCCAGGTGGGGCCTCACTAGTGTCTTATATAGTGGAATTATGACCTCCTTTTCTTGCTGGTGATGCCCCTGCCTATACATCCCAGCACCCTATTTGCTTTACTTGCTGCCTTGTCACACTGTTTCCCTACCTTGAGGTCATCAGAGATGATAACCCCAAGATCCCTTTCCTGCTTGGTGCATGCTATATCCTCACCCCCCAACTGATATATTGTGCCAGGGTTTTAGTGCCCCATATGCATTATCTTGCACTTCTTTGCATTGAATTTCAACTGCCAAACCCCTGACCATTCTTCAAGTTTTTGCAGGTCCCTTCTCATTCTGTCAATGAGTACAATGAGTACAATGTTCATGCAGAGGTATGCACCACATCAGAACTCTGAAGGGAAGCCAAACAAGCAACTGTGACTTATGTTACAGATGGAGATTGGGCCCTAAGGAGATGCAAACACACAGACAGATTAAGATTGTGCTGCACACTCAAGAGATGCAGATGCAAAGGCACAACAGCACCTAACCAGTGCTCACAAGTCACAAATACAAATCAAGAAAAGAATACCTTTTGCCGGTTGGGGGGTTAGTACAAAGCAGTAACAGTCCACTACCAGTAAAGATACCACAAAGCAGTACAAAAAATTCATGCAGGTGCAGGGTATAGCAGGTTCACACTGCTGCAATTACTCTGTGGCACAATAAAATGTGTCTTATTTGATGGCACGTATTACACACACACTCACACACACACTACACTACAAGCAATGAGTAGCAAATTGAAAACTTCAGTAATATAACCAAATCCTTTAAACAAACTGAAATTATGCATTGCTGTACCACAACAATTGGCAAAAAAAATTTCAAGAATTACTGAAAATATTTCTGTGTGTACTGTACATTAGCACAGTTATATGAGAAAAATATAACCAAAACAGAAAGACTGCCTTTTCCTCCCAGTTGTAACCTACCTGCACCACAGATATGCCCCTCCCCCAAAGCACACTTCAAGTGTCTGTCAGTACACAGACTAAGTATTCTAAATTAACATTCAAAATCCATACACACAAGCAATAAACACTTGATGATATGAGCACTGGAGGGTGTCCTACAATCGATGTACTAAATTTAGAGAAAAAAAATGACTCAAAAAGGCTTTTTTAACAGCTTTTAGAGGATTTGAATTGCAGAGCTGTGAGAGGAAACTGGCTCCATTTTCCACTACACACATGCTACACAGAACTGAGGCTGTGCAGAACAATCCAGAGCCCATGTGACCTGCAATCCCATGAATCACTGCAAAATTTGCCTTGGAGCTCAATAACAAGACGAAATGATGCGAAGTACATTGATTTCAATGTACTTTGCCTTACAATTGGTGGAGAAGTGGTTTGCGGAAGGCAGAATAACGCAAAGTTATTGGTTTCAGTGGACTTCGCGTTCCTCATTATGACGTGAAGTACTCCGCTTCGCATTGTGGATTATTTTGCGGATTCCTCATTACTCTGTGAATCACTTCGCAGAGCGAATTTTGGCCTCTTCGCCCACAACTACCTCCAACACAGGTGAATCACTGTTCCCTCATCGTGGGGCTGCTTTCCCTATTTTCTGGGAAAATAAGTTCTCTGTGCTGTCTAGCCTAGCCTCTGCTAGGTCCTTTACTTTGAATCTTGACTGTGCCATAAGTTTTCAGAAATATTAAGGACTTTTATCAGAGTGTAAGCTCTGTTTGTAGTGGAGCTCTGAAATCAGCATCTTACTCCTTCAATCTCTCAAGCATCCCCCAGCTGACATGTTTTAAATGAACAGTTGCTTGCAAGAAACTCATCACAGGGATATGATTTTATTATAAGTGCATAATAATGTATGCTGATAATGATATAGTTGGTTGCATGTGCCAGTAATCGTGAGTGGAACTACAGTTTACATGTTGGGAGGAGGCACATCACTCATTTCTGTGCAGAGATTTGCTTTCAGTATCAGGGTGGATTGGAAGTGGAAAGTAGAGATGCAGCGAATTTAAATTCTGCTGGCGAAGTGAACGCGAAGTGGACACTTTGCATTGCCAATCCGCTACGTGGAGTGGGCAATGTAAAGTGCTCACTCCACCTTGTCATTACCACTTCGCATTAAGGCAGAATGGCAATGCGAAGTCATTGTTTTTAATGGACTTTGCATTCCTCATTATGATTCTAAGTGATCCACTTGGTGTTTCAGATTTGGCAGCCCTCCCATACATCACATGGCTTGTAGTACTGTAAGTCACATGCTCTTTAATTAGGCAGGAAGAAAGTGACTCATACAAGCAGACACGTTTACTTTTTCCTGTGCAGATGGAGACCGAAGTAGTGTGTTTTGTGACTGCTGATACTTTGAGATCAGAGCGAGGAGGAGATTTAAACTTTGATTTAGACCCAACAGCTTTTTTAAAAGCTACATTTTTTTGTCTTTTCTGTACTCTTTTTTACTTAATTTGTTCTTTCTGTAAATTTTTTTTCTAACCTTTATAAGTAGTTAGTTGTTTGTCTGTGTGACTGTGTGTGTGTTGTGTGACAGTGTGAGTAGTAATTGCTCGGACTGAGGGAGCTCAGTAGGAGAGATGGACCAGAGTGAGGGAATGTCTGGGGCGGAGGCAACTCTGGGAGAGCGTGGCAGTGGTAAGCATCGTACCATGCGCATGTGTGGAGGGCATGGGCACCCTTTCCTGTTGGACCGCTCGATACTTGTGAGTGTCCCCCCCCCAGAAGCAGGACTAGCACTGCCTCCTGTCCTGACTCTGAGGCAGTTGAACTACCACCACCAAGTCCAGGTTCTCTGGAGCAGGATGTGCCTATTACCCTGGGCCCAGGTGTAGATCCCATCCCTGTTCAGCACTGTGACCAGCCGGCTGCCATTTCATCTGGACATCCCCTGCCAGTGCCTGGTCCTCCCCGCACCTCCATTGTTTGGCATTTTTTTTACTGTGTGGGGGGGACAGCAGTGTGGTCAAGTGCCACCTATGTGAGGTGGAGGTGTGCCATGGCCCCCGGGGGACTCACCTGGGGACTGAGGGCCAGTGCACCCATATGCTCAATCAGCAGCAGTTGGAGTGGCAGGCTGCCACAGAACAAACCATGTCTGCACCTGCTGGCCATTCTGTGGCAGAGGGTGCAGCTGTGCATTACAGCATCCCTAAGAAGAGGAGGGCCACAGCAGCACCTGCTGCTCCACCAGCACCCCCACCCCCTCACCACTACCACCAGCAGGTCAGCCAGTAGAATGTGTGGACTCCAGAGAACTACATGTAACACAGGCTGACTTGGCAGTTCTCTGGAGTGCTGTTGAGGAGAACAATGAGAGGGTGAGTGCTGTGGAGCAGCGGCTGGATCACATAGAGGAACATCAGTTGCAAATTATGTCCATGTTGGAACTGCTGCTGGATCACCATGGGATCCCACATTATTTTTTTTTCTCACACCATGTGCCCCCCCCACACCTCCCTTGCTGTATTATAAAATGTATTCCTCCACCATCCCCGATCCTTGTATGTAATTATGCCCTTTTTTGTTGTCTTCCGTATGTGTGACACTTTGTATTCTGACCAGTGCAAATATACTGTACTAAACTGCATGTGTGCATTCAGTCTTCTTTCCAGTCTGTGTATGTACTGCAGACACTGTCCAGCTCCCTGACTTAAAAACAAACATTAATGAATACAATTGTGGGGTGGTAAAGCATGGAGAGATACTACAAAACAGGCTTACAATACATCCAAGTAACTATTAAAAAAAATTAATGTTGTGATTCGTAGCGTGCTCATGAATTGTGATTTGTGACTGCAGTTGTGACCGTGATGATGAAGAAACATGAATGCCTACCGCCTACGGTTGTACTTCCCCGATGAGCTATAGCTTAAAACTTCCAGACTTAAAAACACATATAAATGAGTACAATGGTGGGGTGGTGAAGCCTGGAGAGATACTACAAAACAGGCTTACAATACATTGAAGTAACTAGAAAAAAAATTAATGTTGTGATTCGTAATGTGAATGATGGTAAATCATGATTTGTGACTGTGATGATGAAGAAACGTGAATGCCTACAGCCTACGGCTGTACTTCCCCGATGAGCTGTAGCTTAAAACTCCCAGACTTAAAAACACATATCAATGAGTACAATGGTGGGGTGGTGAAGCCTGGAGAGATACTACAAAACAGGCTTACAATACATTCAAGTAACTAGAAAAAAAATTAATGTTGTGATTCGTAATGTGAATGATCATGAATCATGATTTGTAACTGCATATGTGACCGTGATGAAGAAGAACATGATTTATATCATGAGTGACTTGTGATGATGGTCCTGACTTAAAAACACTTATTAATGAGTACAATGTTCATGCAGAATTAAGCACCACACCTGTCCAGTACTTTGAAGGGAAGTCAAAGAAACAACTGCGACTTAAATTACAGATGGAGATTGGGCCCTAAAAAGATGCAAATGCACAGACAGATTAAGATTGCACTGTGCACTGAAGAGATGCAGACACAAAGGCACAACACCTAACCAGTGCTCACCATCAGAAATTCAATCTGGAAAAGAATACCTTTGCCGGTTGGGGTGGGCCGCGGGGGGGGCAGTGTAATGCACTGCTGCAGTAACAGTCGCTAGTACTAGTACCAGTAAAGATACCACAAGTACAAAAATCACACAGCTGCAGTGGATAGCAGCTTCACATTGCTGAAATTATTATGTGGCACAATAAAAGGTGTCTGATTTGATGACACGTGTCACACACATACACACACACACACACTAAGTAATGCATGCAAATTGAAAACTTCAGTAATATAACTACATATTTTAAACAAACTAAAATTATGCACTGCTGCACCACAACAATCGGCAATAAAAAATGGTAAGAAATATTGAAAATATTGCTGTGTGTACATTAGCACAGTTATACAAGAAAAATATCACCAAAACAGAAAGCACTGTCTTTTTCTCCAAGTTAATCTACCTACACCACAGATACACCCCTCCCCCAAAGCACACCTCCACTGTCTCTCAGTACACAGACTGAATACATTAACATTCAAAATCCGTACACAAACAATAAACGCTCGATGATATGAGCACAGGAGGATTTCCTATAATTGATTAACTAAAGTTTCAGCAAAAAAAATGACTCTAGCCGGCCCTCAAGCGTAGCGGTTGGATTTCTGCTTGTGATGCCAGCGACCTGAGTTCAGGAATGAGCCCGGGACACTGGAGGGCCGGCTGGGGGGACAAGGATTGAGCGTCCCAGGGACAGCTCTCCTTCTCTGGGGGGAGGGTAGTGGACTGGTCCAGTGCCTGCTGGCTCCTAGCGGAGGCTGGGAGTATCACAGGATGCATAGCCCAATACTAACTGGGGGAGGAGCGGACGTCAGCGTAAGCCATGATGTCACTACACTACCTCCAACAGAAAGCCAGGAAAATCACTCACTGGCCCTCTGGATGATGGCTGTCTGTTCCTAGGGGCCTCCAGCACCTTCCCGGTGCCTCCTGTTCCCCAGCAGCACCCCCGGGCCCTAGATGGATGTTCTGGGGCTATCCCCCCCGGTGCCTTCCCCCTTGGGGGAGAGGTACCACCAGTGAAGGATACACCAGGACATCCTGAGGTCAGTGCAATCTGAGGACTAGAGGAGGGCAGACAGGATGTAGAGGAGGTCAGGAACTTGTCAGAGCCTGAAGGAGTGGAGGACCAGCAAGCAAGGGGGGGCAGAAAAATAGATAATACAAAAAAATGAGTCAAAAAGGCTTTTTTAACAGATTTTTGAAGGTTTGAATTGCAAAGAGCTCTTACAGCAGATTGTCTCCTACAGCCTCCTACACACACGACCCCAAACAGAGGCTGTGCAGAACAATCTAGAGCCCACGTGACCTGAAATCTCATGAAACACTGCAAAATTCACCTTTGGAGCTTAAAAACAAGGTAAAGTAAGGCAAAGTACATTGTTTTCAATGTACTTCACCTTAAGAATTGGTGGAGTAGTGGTTTGGGAAGGCAGAGTAACACAAAGTCATTGTTTCAATGGGCTTGGCGTTCTCATTAATAGCAATGCTCAACCCGCGTTGTGGTGCACTCAATGAATTTGCCTTCACTCCGCGAATCACTCCGTGGAGCGAATTGGGGTCACTTCGCCCATCACTAGTGAAAAGCCATTCATCCTGAGCAGTAAGCAGTTAGTGAATGCACTTCTCCAAAATCATATCACATAAGAAAGGGGAGACTTGATTGAGGGAGGGGGCAGGAACTGAGTGCTCTGGTGCTGGAATAGTGAAGTGACTGTGTGTGGTGGGAAGTGATGTGGGGGTTGTCATTGTGTTCTCCTTGAGGGGGATCGCATGTTTGGTACTGAAGTGGGGGGTTAAACTGCTGTCAGCATGACTCAGCTTGCAGCACATCTGTCTAAAGGCCAACAGGTCTTGGGTTCTAGTTTTACAGTGGGATTTTGCACACACTATAAATACTGGCATGTGAGTGCAGTATTAAGGGGATGCTATACTATCCTATGGTACTTCTTAAAAAGAGTAGGGAAATTTCCCCGGTGTACTGGCCAGATTTCCCACATTCACCAAAATACCACCAAACACCTAATCTGGTTTAATTTCAGTTGGCATCCATCTTTACCCTGTCAACAAAAACTAACAAAACAAAAAAAACAGTAAATGTGTTTGGTGCAGAGGTTGAACTTGTGGTTCCAGTGATGGGGAGGGGGAATTGTAAGCATGTCTTGCACAGTCGGCAAAAGTGTTATCGTTGGCTATGGGCTTGTACAGAGGCAATGGAGAATGCTGTTGGGAATGTCTGATGCTGAGGGGGGTGGCCTGTGATTTAAATGCTCTAGGGAGCATTAGTTTAAAGTGATGGCACAATGTCTAGAGATGCAGCAAATTTAAATTCCGCTGGCGAAAGGAATACGAAGTGGGCACTTTGCATTGCCAATCTGCTACGCGGAGTGGGCAATGTAAAGTGCTGACTCCGGCTTGTCATTACCACTTCGCGTTAAGGTGAAATGGAAATGTGAAGTAAGGTGAAGTCATTGTTTTTAATGGACTTTGCGTTCCTCACTATGATTCTAAGTGATCCACTTGGTGTTTCAGATTTGGCAGCCCCTTCCCCACACATCACATGGCTTGTAGTACTGTAAGTCACATGCTCTTTAGCTAGGCAGGAAGAAAGTGACTCATACAAGCAGACACTTTTACTTTCTCATGTGCAGATGGAGACAGAGTAGTGTGTTTTGTGACTGCTGATACTTTGAGATCAGAGCGAGGAGGAGATTTAAACTTTGATTTAGACCCGACAGCTTTTTTAAAAGCTACAATTTTTTGTCTTTTCTGTACTCTTTTTTACTTAATTTGTTCTTTCTGTAAATTTTATTTTTCTTACCTTTATAAGTAGTTAATTGTTTGTCTGTGTGACTGTGTGTGTGTGTGTGTGTTATTTGACAGTGTGAGTAGTAATTGCTTGGACTGAGGGAGCTCAGTAGGAGAGATGGACCAGGGTGAGGGAATGTCTGGGGTGGAGGAACCTCTGGGAGAGCGTAGTAGTGGTAAGCATTGTACCATGCACATGTGTGGAGGGCATGGGCACCCATTCCTGTTGGACTGCTTGATATTTGTGAGTGTCCTCCCCTGAAAGCAGGACTAGCACTGCCTCCTGTCCTGACTCTGAGGCAGTTGAACCACCATGACCACCAAGTCCAGGTTCTCTGGAGCAGGATGTGCCTATTCCCCCGAGCCCAGGTGTGAATCCCATCCATGTTCAGCACTGTGACCAGCCGGCTGCCAGTTCATCTGGCCATCCCCTGCCTGTGCCTGGTCTTCCCCACACCTCCATTGTTTGGCAGTTTTTTTACTGTGTGGGGGGATAGCAGTGTGGTCAATTACCACCTATGTGAGGTGGAGGTGCACCATGGCCCCCGGGGAACTCACCTAGGGACTGAGGGCCAGTGCACCCATATGCTCAATCACCAGCAGTTGGAGTGGCAGGCTGCCACAGAACGGACCATGCCTGCACCTGCTGACCATTCTGTGGCAGACGGTGCAGCTGTGCATTGCAGCATCCCTAAGAAGAGGAGGGTCACAGCAGCACCTGCTGCTCCACGAGCACCCCACCCCCCACCACCACCAGCAGGTCAGCCTGTAGAATGTGTGGACCCCAGAGAACTGCATATAACACAGGCTGACTTGGCAGTTCTCTGGAGTGCTGTTGAGGATAACAACGAGAGGGTGAGTGCTGTGGATCAGCAGCTGGATCACATAGAGGAACATCAGTTGCAAATTATATCCATGCTAGAACTGCTGCTGGATCACCATGGGATCCCACATTATTTTTTTTCCCTCACACCATGTGCCCCCCCACACCTTCCTTGCTGTGTTATAAAATGTATTCCTCTACCAACCCCAATCCTTGTATTAATTATGCCCTTTTTTGTTGTCTTCCATATGTGTGACACTTTGTATTCTGAGCAGTGCAAGTATACTGTACTAAACTGCATGTGTGCATTCAGTCTTCTTTCCAGTCTGTGTATGTACTGCAGACACTGTCCAACTCCCTGACTTAAAAACAAACATTAATGAGTACAATGGTGGGGTGGTGAAACATGGAGAGATACTACAAAACAGGCTTATAATAAATCCAAGTAACTATTAATAAAAATTAATGTTGTGATTAGTGACGTGATCGTGAATCATGATTTGTGACTGCATTTGTGACCGTGATGACGAAGAAATGTGAATGTCTACCGCCTATGGCTGTACTTCCCAGATGAGCTGTAGCTTAAAACTCCCAGACTTAAAAACACGTATCAATGAGTACAATGGTGGGGTGGTGAAGCCTGGAGAGATACTACAAAACAGGCTTACAATACATTCAAGAAACTAGAAAAAAAATTAATGTTGTGATTCGTAATGTGAATGATCGTGAATCATGATTTGTGACTGTATTTGTGACCGTGATGATGAAGAACGTGATTTGTATCATGAGTGACTAGTGATGATGGTCCTGACTTAAAAACGCATATTAATGAGTACAATGTTCATGCAGAATTAAGCACCACACCTGTCCAGTACTCTGAAGGGAAGTCAAAGAAACAACTGTGACTTAAATTACAGATGGAGATTGGGCCCTAAAGAGAAGGAAATGCACAGACAGATTAAGATTGCACTGTACACTGAAGAGATGAGGCACAAAGGCACAACACCTAACCAATGCTCACCATCAGAAATTCAAATCTGGAATAGAATACCTTTGACGGTTGGGGCGGGCCACGGGGAGGGCAGTGTAATGCACTGCTGCAGTAACAGTCACTAGTACTAGTACCAGTAAAGATACCACAACAAAGTACAAAAATCACACAGCTGCAGTGGATAGCAGCCTCACATTGCTGAAATTATTATGTGGCACAATAAAAGATGTCTGATTTGATGACACGCGTCACACACATACTCACACACACGCACCAAGTAATGCATAGCAAATTGAAAACATCAGTAATATAACCACGTATTTTAAACAGACTAAAATTATGCACTGCGGCAGTAACAGTCACTAGTATTAGTACCAGTAAAGACACCACAAAGAAGTACAAAAATCACACAGCTGCAGTGAATAGCAGCTTCACATTGCTGAAATTATGTGGCACAATAAAAGGTGTCTGATTTGATGACACGCGTCACACACATACACACACACACACACTAAGTAATGCATGCAAATTGAAAACTTCAGTAATATAACCACATATTTTAAACAAACTAAAATTATGCACTGCTGCACCACAACAATCGGCAAAAAAAATGGCAAGAAATATTGAAAACATTACTGTGTGTACATTAGCACAGTTGTACAAGAAAAATATCACCAAAACAGAAAGCACTGTCTTTTTCTCCAAGTTAATCTACCTACACCACAGATACACCCTTCCCCCAAAGCACGCTTCCACTGTCTCTCAGTACACAGACTGAATGTTGTACATTAACATTCAAAGCCCAAACACAAACAATAAAAGCTCGATGATATGAGCACAGGAGTGTTTCCTATAATCAATGAACTAAAGTTTCAGCAAAATAAAATGACTCAAAAAGGCTTTTTTAACAGCTTTTGAAGGTTTGAATGAAGGCTCACAGCAGATTATCTCCTACAGCTTCCTACACACACCCCAAACTGAGGCTGTGCAGAACAATCTAGAGCCCATGTGACCTGAAATCCCATGAAACACCGCAAAATTCGCCTTTGGAGCTTAAAAACAAGGCGAAGTACATTGTTTTCAATGTACTTCGCCTTAAGAATTGGTGGAGTAGTGGTTTGGGAAGGTGGAGTAATGCAAAGTCATTGTTTTCAATGGACTTCGTGTTACTCATTAATAACGCAAAGTACTCCCCTTCTCGTTGTGGAAAACTCCGCAAATTCACCTTCACTCTGCCAATCACTCTGTGGAGCAAATTGGGGCCACTTCGCCCATCACTAACTATGTCCAAACCCCCTTGGGGGCATTGCATAAAATAAAACTGAAAATAAGAAAGTCATGCCACATACTATACGGTGTTCAGCCTGCATGTGGGAAAGTAGGGTGCCACCTTATTTATAGAAGTACTTCCAGGGCCTTTTTATGTCTGTCTCAAGTGCTATAAATGTGGTTGTCAGTGACAAAATGTGGAATGTATCTAGCATCCTTCTAGTTACTGCATATACGTCATTTCGGATACCAGCGTCTTACTGTTTATTTTATTTATTTCAAAAATTTTACCAGGAAAGACATACTGAGCTGATCCTACTGTGTGTGTTGAAGGGGTGGTGGTGGTGGTGGTGAGTAATATTGTAGACAGCCATTTATTTCCAGGTGGGGGGATACAAACTGCTGGTGATCTGAGAAGGGACATAATACTGACAGTATACAGATCACTGGTGAGGCCTCACTTGCAATACTGTGCCCAGTTCTGGAGTCCTCATCTGAGAAAGGGCATAGGTAGGCTGGAGTCAGCGCAGTGAATGGTCACCATAATGATGCAGGGCCAGGAGGGCAGATCTGATGAAGTACAGCTAGAGGCTCTGAACATGCATTTTCTGGGGGCCAGAAGGGAGACAGGGGACCTGTCATCTGGTAAGAGACCTATAAGTATCTAATGGGTATAAACAGAGTGAATAGTGAAGACCTATTGATTAGAAATAGGGATGCATTCACGAGGGGGCACAGTTGGAGGTTGAAGGTGGTGGGGGGTAAATTCACTAAAATACCACCAACAGATTAATGTGGTTTAATTTCAGTTAGTTACTATCTATATCTCCCCCTTCCCTGGGATGAGGTTGAAAATAGAATTGCTTAGCCCTCCTTTTCTGGTCAACAAAAACTAAATAATTAAAATTCAGGATGGATGTGGGAAGTTCTTCCTCTGAGAAGTTCTTTCTCACTCCTACTATGGGCAGGTTCCACGGGCCCTCACTCTTTATTTGTCACCAATGTCTAGGTGTCTATGCTTGGGAGGATGAGGTTAGCCTGTCTAGTGAAGATAGTCTTGCCAAATCATGAAGTGATTCTACTGCTAGGGGGCACTCTGTGGAGTCCCTAAAGACACAAAAAAGGTAAAGATGCAGGAGAAAAAGATGAGCTCATTGCAGTGGTGTGAAGGCTTTAAAAAGGGGAAGGAGAGAGGAGGTTAAGAGGAGCACAACAGGCAAAGAAGTTAGGACAATGTAAATATTTATTTAGCAAGGTAAGGCTCTTGATAGCATGTCAGGTTCCTTCAGGACCTTATACGTATGCAATCACAGGGTGTAGTCAGGAGAACAAGCAGTGAATAAGCAAGCCGGGGGGGGGGTGGCAGTATTTTTGTGGTATTAAGTACAAAACTGCATTTTCTGGCTACACCTCTGGAGGTTGCATGAGCCTTTTTGTGTTTCAGTGCCATTTTGCACTGTATCTGCACTATGGCTAGCTAGCATGCTCCAGTTGAGCAGCCCACAAGGTTTGATTGATGAGAAATTATTAAAATATATCAGTTTTTCATATGAGATATTGCTGCTGTGCTTTCTACACTAATAAGGGGACTGATGTAGGCATTGTATTCCCTTTTCTGGATACCATAGGGAAAAGTAAGACAACTGCCTGACAGTGTCCCTTTAAGACAGTATAGCAGCTGTGCTAGCTCTGACCAGAGTTTGTTTCTTTTGTCAGCACATCAAACACATGATTGTCACTGGGTGCATCACAGCATAAATGATTTTCACGTGGCAGCATACACATGAGGCACTCTAGCAATCTTGTATATTATAGGTCCAATACAATGTTGTTAAAAAATGACTATTTACATGGGTAAAACCACATGAAGAACAAAAAATATTTTAAAAAGTCCTTATATTACATAACACAGATTCTGACCCAAAGACAGATGTTCAGGATGGGATACATAGGAAATTCTGCTGTTCCTGAGTAATAGGGAGAAAAGAATACAAATCATAAGCAACTTACAGTGTTTGAGCACATTGACACATCAGGCATTAACATTTGTCAGTAGTATCAACAGTAACACTATCGTGAAGGAGTATGTATCACAACATATGCATTTCAGTCACTCAGTGGTGCACTGCTCACAGGCAGACTGGCACTGCGCTCTCTCTGTCCTCCTCTGAACATGATGCTCAGTGCCGTATGTTCCAATGTAAGGTAACACTGTATTAAAATAAAAACTTACCTGGGTGACCTGAAAAAGAAATACTTGCCATGCAAAATACACACTCTGACCCAAGCAATGGAGACTATGGGATGCACTTTGGGCATTGAATTAGTTTGCTGGATCTCTGTGTGTGCTTTTACTCCTCTCACCACGTTGTCTACTTCTGTTTGCTTTACTAAGAATATGTCTCTGTCCTCCTTCCTCTGTGCTTCTTTATACCTCTTGAAGGCCACCTTTTTTTACCTTCACCACCTTTGCCACTTCCTTAGAGAACCATAACTGTGTCTTTTTCCTTCTGCTTTTACTCACTTCCTTCATGGACAGGTTAGTTGCTTTATTTATACCCTCCCTTATTTTTGCCCACTGTGCCTCTTCCCCTTATTGGCAATCCCTCCTTTAAGGCAGTTTCTGAAGAAGTCCCCCATTTCTTTAAAACAACCCTCCTACAATCCAGGACCCTTGTCCTTGTATGGTTAGCCTCTCTTCTGATCTTAATGTTAACCCACAAACCCTGTCTATTTGCTGACAACACCAAGATTTGCAACAGAGTGGACTTCCCAGAGGGTGTGAGGAGTATGACTTCAGACTTGAAGAAATTGGAGGAGTGGTCAGAAACATGGCAGCTGAAATTCAATGCCAAAAAAGTGCAAAGTCATGCACTTAGGCAGAAACAATCCCAAAAAGGATTAATACCTGGGAGGAAAGAAGCTAATCTCCACCAGCCAGGAGAGGGACCTAGGGGTAATTATATCAAGAGACTTGAAAGTTGGTAAACAGTGTTAAAAGGCAGCACTAAAGGCAAGCGGCATGCTGGGCTGCATCGGGAGGGGAATTATGAGTTGCAGGAGGGAGGTGGTGTTACCACCCTATAGGGCACTGATGCACCCCCACTTGGAGTACTGCATACAGTACTGCAGACCTCACCTCAAAAGGGGCATAGACAGAATTGAGACGGTGCAGAGGATGGCCATGAAAATGATTCAGAGATTGCACCATATGGCATACCAGGACAGGCTGAGGGAACTCAACATGTATTCCCTGGAACAGAAGAGGGAGAGGGGTGACATGATTGAGACTATTAAATATATGATGGGTATAAGTAAGGCTAATGCTCAGGATCTTTTCCAATTGAAAGAGAGTGAGAGAACGAGAGGGCATGACATGAGGCTGAAGAGAGGAATGTTCAGGAGTAATACAAGGAAGTTCTTCATAGAGAGGGTAGTGGACCCACGAAATAACCTACTCAAGGAAGTAGTGGGGGCCAAAACATTTAGCGAATTCAAGAACACATGGGATCAGCATAAAGGTAGTATACCGAAAGGCAAGGGAGGGGAGGGGGAATAGCACGTGGTAGGTTCTTGGGCAGATTAGATGGACCTTGCTGTCCCCTCCTGCCATCACTTTCTATGTTTCTCTGTTTCTTTTTTTTTTTTTTAATTAATTTTATTGTAAGCATAAAGGCATCCAAAGAACATATAATTCCAGGCTCAGTCACAGAAAGAAGTCCTGGGCACTCAATTTTTTCATATGTTACAGGTGATGAACCACAGCAATACAGTCAAATACCACGTACGAACATCATCATAAGGCCCACCTCCCTCCATGGTTCTTTTGGCAAACAGTGTTTTGTTCTCCTAATCTAGTGATTGATCATGTGCTGACTAACTAATCCTGTCAAGGCCTTCAGAAATCAACAGTGATAGTGAGTCTTTCAGTGAATTTTGAACCAAACCTTTCAAAACAACCATTACCTACGGTGAGATTAAAGATCAACAGTGGTGCTAGTCATGCAGTTATAATCCTGGCTGTATCTCAGTGCATTCCCTTGATGTGCAGCATTAGCTAGGGGCCTCCACTAATCTCCCGTAATAGGCAACAACTGCTCCCTGCCCTACTCAGCCTGCCTGTCAGTGGCCCTCTCATCCAGTTGGCCCAAATCTCCAAATGTTTTGGATGGCAAGCTGTAGTTTTGCACTCAGTCATTCCATCTTTTCTAGGTTATTTACCCTTACTACCCAATTGTCAAATGAGGGAGGGGCCTCCCTCAGCCAGTTGGCTGTAATTTTCTTCTGTGCTGCTAAATACAGGATTCTTAAGTGGGTTTGTTGTTTATGGATGCCTGAGTCTGGTGTCCGTAGCCCCAATGCCAGGTGTAACCCCCTTGCAAACGGGGTTCCTAGAAATGCCAGTCTGGGTTTACCTTAGCCTGTTTTGTTCTGTCCTTCTCCTGACTTGGCTTCTAATTTTTTCTGGCTGCCTCCAGGGTAGCTATGTTCAGCTCCAGCCTAAAAGTAAAAAATTAAAATGTTTTAGATAATGGAACTGTTGTTGCTTATTGGAAATATGTTGTGCCTGTGGGAAAAAGTGTTTGAAGTTAAAACTAATACTGTTTCCTTGGCAATTCCAGTATTGTGGGACTCTATGTGTCAGTCTGTCAGCTGCTGCGGGGGAGCTTGCAAAAGCGCAGTAGCGACAGAAAAAGTAAAGGAGCCACATTCTTTATCTGTGCAGCGACTACAAGTGCAGCCTTTAAGCTATAGAACTGTGTGGCATTTGGGGCACATAATTACTTCTTTCTGGCTGCACCAGGACATTGTTCAGGACTGTATCTAATCTGCTATAAGGGACAGTGGGTTAAGCAGCCATTGCCAGCAGTACAGTCAATTGGAATTGCAGCAACAGAAAGCCAGGACTTGTGGGACATTCACTGCATCTCATGGGAAAGCACACAAGTGCTTATGGGGGCTTACAGGGACATTATTTTTGGCGCAAATTCCACAACCCAATTGTGCCTTGAGTGTTCTGATTGACAGGTTCTTCACCAACTTGGAGACATGTCACCCCATCCCTGCTACCAATCAGGAGTCGAGCTAGGAGCTCTATAAAGAGACAATGTTGCCAGTTTGTCTGGTAGATTCATTTAGAGATGCAGAGCTGAGAGAGCAGCAGAGTAGGCTTCAGCCTGCTGGGAGCTCCCATGGGGGAGGGGCTCAGGCTCCAGCCATGCCATCAGGCCTGGGCCACTTAATTCAAGCCCTTTCAGTCTTCAGAGGGCATTTGCTATTTTCTTCAGTTAACAGTTAACTACTTACAGTAATTGTGCTTTCTGCAACAGCTAGTCTGGAGGTTGCCAGTACTGTCCTCCAGAGGCTAACCTTCCCTCCCACGTCGGGGAAAGATGTGGACCGAAGAATTAGATGTCCAGTTGCAGTGAGAGCACTGACCAGACCAGATGACATCATGCACTGACCAAGTACCTCAGTGGTGAGAGAGCTGAAGAAGTCTTCAGGATGCCTTCGATTGCGGATGAGACCCGTGGAGGACCTGAGTGAGTACCCTCGTACCCTCCGGTGCAAGGGAGAAGCTAAGCAAGTAATCTTGGGGGCTCCATACCCCATTAAGGAATGTGTGCTGTTAAGTGTGAAACACTGAAGTCATCAGTCTGGGCTACTAACCCCATAAGAGACTGCCTAGTTCAAGTAATGGATGCATCTTGTCTGTGGCCCAAATGACTAAGTTGTAGATGCAGCAAGATGCTGGGCTTAGTGAATCATATAAATGTGTAGTTATGGGTTAGAGTCCCGCCATTGTGGAGCTCTCTGCCAAGACGCGCTTGCCACTTCATGAGACAGAAGGCCACAGAGCATATTAATGTCTAAGATACCTTAAAGAGAATGTACCTGTGTCTGCACAGAATTTCGTCTAAGAGCGCTTGGTATAAGTGTTAAATGGCTAGACGTGCTGGATAGGACTCCGCTTGTGGATAATGTTCTTGGTATATAGAATGTGCTGGATGTGACTGCCTGTGACTAAAGTATGGGATGCCTGATAAAAGTGTCGTTGCCAACTTATTCTGGATGGATGCCTTTTGGTATATAAAGTACTGGATGTGACCGTATTTGAATTACATATAGGATGCTTGATAGAAGCATCGCTCTCATTGCATTGGATGGGACCTTCAAGTATTGTGCTAAATGTTCTGGATGTAAGATCCACATAGTTCATTCTGGAATGTTTGGAAGTCTGCAAGTGCAGGGCAATCCCTGCTTTGTCTGCTAAAGTGCAGGTCAATCCCTGCTGTGGTTGTAAATAGTAATTTGCTGCTTTACAAAAATCTGTTTCCAAGTTGCCCCCTCCCTCAAATTAATAGCCGGCCACCTCGACCAGCTGCAACTCTATCAGGCCTGCAACATCTTGGACTGTGGTATCTGTTTACCCAGTATGGTATGAGATTGCGGGGTTTCTGCTGTATCTGGGACTGGTACCAGTGTGGGTATTATTAATAATTATGTTTAACATCTGATTTATCAGCAGCTAGATGGCCAGTACTCTGGATGTCTTAAGTCAAATAGTAAAATGTGATTTATGTCTGCCTTTAATATGTAGCCACCCAGCTGGAGGGTTCACCAGCAAAATTCTGAAATGATCTCTGTACATGTGTAAATATGGTAAGATAACCTCTACTCCTCCTGTTTCTCTTTCCTAGCTCCTTTATTACCCCTGAAATAAATATCTTGTTGTTGTTGTTTGAAATCCTGTGTGAGCATATTATTAGAGAGAGTCTTTAATTCAAAATGTGGAAATGTGGGGAACTGTGTATTGAGGCATGTCTGGTGAAGGCAACTGGTCATTGTGGGTGGTGTAGCAGCTCAGGAGGCTACACCCAGTACCCTCTCACCCACGTAAAGCGCCCTGAGTGGAGGCACAGCGCAAAGGTTTTAAACATTTTATAAGTTTGCGAACCCAACCCCCTTAGCCTATGTTCGGGGTAGTAGGCAGGGGTGTAACACTGAGGGTGGTGCCACCCAGGGGTTACACAGGTTATTGAATTCAAATGGTATTCTAATTGCCCATAAACTGCTTAAATGTCTATATGCATTGCTCCAGTATTGTGTTAGCCTGGAGCAAGCCCAAAACATGTGATGGTGTGCCCCTACTTGTCCACATCCCCTCCAGCATAGGTCTGAGTTACCTGAATTGAAATGCTTAGTTATTGACGGGGTGTGAAAATATCTGGACAAACATTTCCACCTAAATTCTCTTCACCCTGGTGAGGATGTGGTTCACCAACCCTTTTCTCAGGCCTGCCTCCATCCTTCTTGCTGGATTGAGACTCCAGATTCATCCTCCCAGGCCAATCTGAGTGCTTCCAAGCTCTGATCCCCCATGCCCTTTAATATCTTATACGCCCCTGCCACTGGCCTGCCCCTGCCTGTCAGCCTAACTGCCCAGTACAGAAAGTTCTCAAGTGATGTTAACTCTCTGTTCACCCTCTGATCCCTATGTTCAGACTGTCAATAATGTCATATTTGGAAATATTAGGGAGATCCTCTTTGGGGAGGGAATGTTTAGTTTGGAGGTCTCCAAAAGGCATTAATATATTGTTCCAGAATAGAGACTGGTAGCGAACCAATGCCACACGAGTCCACCTGGTAAAGCCTGGGTCCATATGGCTAGGTGCAAAATTGGGGTAGTCTATTATTGACATGAGCAGCCCAGTTCCCTCAGGGATCTGTGTGAGCTTCTGAACTTTAACTAAAATTTTGAGGGTGTGCCTAGTCCAGGGGCTGGAAACACTCTTCCAGACTTCTGGGGTGATGAGTGCATGGGGGAGGGTGAACAATGTGATCAGATCAGACTGCTCTGCTTCAGTCTCCCTCCATCCCATATCCTTTCTTTGCTTGACCTATGTAACCACTGGTGTCAGTTGGGCTGAAAGGTAATAGAGTCTAACATCAGGCATTGTTAGCCCTCCTCGCTGACATGCCTGTGTTAATGTGTGCTATCTAACTCTGTGCCTACCCTTTCCCCATACGAATGTCCTTAGTGAAATAGATATTTTTTCCTGACATTTTCAGGAATAGGGATTGAGAGAGCTTGGAAGAGAAAGTGGAACCTGGGCAGAATGTTCATTTTTATGGTATCCACCCTCCCAGTCAATGAGAGAGGGAGCAGGTCCCACCGGTACAAATCAGATTTTATCTCAGCACAGAGCTTCTCATAATTAGCTTTAAACAGGGTTGAGAGGCATGGAGATATCTTGACCCTCAGGTATTTTACCATGTTGTTGTAGGCCCATTTAAAGGGGAAACCCCCAAGGACCCCTATGGAAGGGGCCTCCGAACTACACTGCTTCTGACTTTCCCATGTTGAGTCTGTAGCCTGAAATTTGCCCATAGCTCTCCAGGTCCTGGAGAAGTGGCGGTAGTGATGTCTGGCATGAGAAAAGATAAAACAGGGAGTTGTCCAAGTATAATAACATTTTGTGGGTTGTGTTGCCTACCTGGATACTACTGATGCTGTGGTTGTCCCAGACTGCATGCGCCAAAAGATCACTACATAGTGCAAAGAGGAATGGTGACAAGGAGCACCCCTGCCTGGTTCCTCTTGACAAGTGAAACTGGCTAGTGGTATACCAGTTGCCTGTGGGGATGCGTAGAGTGAGTTGACACTGTCCTGGAATTTAGGTCCCAGGCCCATCTCTTACAGTGTTCTGAGTAGGAAGCGCCAGTCCACCTGATCAAAGGCCTTCTCTGCATCCAAGAATATTGCCAGAGTAGGCTTCTGTGATGACTGCTAGCCTGAGATAGGACTAAGCAGTCTTCTAATGTTGTCATGGATGAGTTGACCTTTAATAAATCCTGTTTGATCAGGATGGACCAGACTCCCCACACAGACCTCTAGGCGTTTCACTAGAATGGAGGTGAAAGATTTTTCATCCACGTTGAGTAAGGATATCAGCCAGTATGAACCACAGAGAGTGGGATCTTTCCCCACCTTGTGGCTCACTGAGATTCTGGCATATTGCCAGGGGGGGGCACCCTCTCCGTCCTGAACCCCCTGAACACCAGTCCTAGAATTGGTACTAATTCTTCCGAGAAGGTTTTGTACCACTCCACTGCAAAGTTGTCCGGGCCCAGGGCCTTACCTGACTTAAGATTAGCTATTGCGCCAAGTATCTCTGCTGACGCTATGGAGGCATCCAGGGTCTCTTGGTTCTCCTGGGACAATTTGTGCAAGTTAAGGTTTGCAAAGTCCACCTCCAGTTTTTCTCTGTGATTCTCAGCAGAGGTATAGTATTTTTGCAGAATTCATGAAATGTGCTTTGGATCACAGGTGTATTGGGTGGAGTCTTTGTTACTTCTTATTTTAAGAACTGTCCTCCCTGCTGCTTCCTTTCTCAACTGCCAAGCCAAGAGTCTCCCTGCTGTATTCTCTGCCTCATAATAATGCCGTCTGGAATACCTCAGCTGGCCTTCTATCTTGTTGTCCAGTAACATACTCAGTTTCTCTCTATGCTCCTCCAACCTAGCTCTAATTATAGGGTCCAGGACAATTTTGTGCTTGGCCTCTAGGTAGAAAACTTGTGTCTCAAGCTCGAGCTGCTCTTTTTTCCTAAACTTCTTAAGGCCTGAGGCGAAACTGATAATTTTCCCTGTTATCACGGCCTTGAACCCATCCCACCAGATTGCCTATGATGTATCCTGTGTGTGATTAGTCGAGGAATGTTCCTTGACACTGTCCTGCACCATTGTCTTAAACTCATCTTGACCCAACAGTGAGATATTTAATCTCCAGTTCGAGTTTACAACTCGAGGGGAAATCCCTATTCTCATCCCCATCACTCCATGGTCAGATATTGTTCTGAGGTGAATTTTAACTGATTCAATTTTATGTAACCAGTCTAATGAGACTAAAATCATGTCTAGTCTTGAGAAAGCCTGGTGTGGGGCAGACCAGCAACTATAGTCCCTGACTCTTGGATTAAGGTGGCGCCATGCATCCACCAAGCCCAACTCCTTTGTTATTTTGTTCAGGCATTTGGATGCTTGGGAGCCTTGGTTCACTGCATTGCCCAATCTGTCCATTTTGGGGTTCAAGACTGCGTTGAAATCCTCCCCAATATAAAAAGCTTACCTGGTGGAGGGGCAGCCTTAAAGAGCACCTTTTATGATGGTCCAAAAAGTTACAGCTTGTAGTCATTATATGCAGTACTAAGCCTGAAAGGGTGTGTGAATTTGTTATTTTTGGCCAATGTTTACTCTGCCTTCCATAATTTGGATTTATTTTTAAGCCCTGCTGCACTTGCCTTTGCTGTTCAGCTGCTGAGCTGCTGGCTTCTGAAAATATCACTATTGGGCAGATGAGTGACTCGCACTGTGCTGTTGCAACACTGTTGCAAGGGAAAACTACCAGTACTTAGTGTACATACTGTGTTCCCCCTTCCCCAAGACACCCTGACAGCAATGCATTATGCCAAAATCAAAATGCCTTGTCAGTTTTTTTTGGTTTGTTTTTGTTAAATTGACTCTGCTCTATAGAGATGTCAGCAGTACAACCCTGGGTCCACAGCAACACCAGGCTTGATACAGAAGCTCCGGTACACCCTGCAGTTTTTAGCAGCTCAGAATGCAAAAACTAACTGCAATGGACAGCAATGAAATACAGTTCCAGAATCAATGCAAGAAGGGGTAATGTATGCATGAAAGTCAAAAGAACAATGAAACGTTTTCTGTAAATATGTTGTTTCTCAGGTACTGTGCATGCTGCCTGTCCTGATTAGGGCCATAGATGTTCAGGATCGTGCATGGCACAGAACCTTAGATACCTTTAATAAGTATGAATCTCTCCTCTGGATCCCGCTGGATGCTGACAACCTTCAGCGGACAATCCTTGTGGACAAGGATTGCCACCCCTCATCTGTGTGGGTGAGCCAGGTAGGAAGCATAGCATACCTGCCTCACCCACCCTCTTTTTAACTTCTCAATTTCCCCTGGTGTTAAGTGGGTCTCCTGTAATAGAGCAATTTCTGTCTAGTGTTTTTTTCAGCTCATTTAAGACCCTCTACCTTTTTATGGGATTGTTCTGGCCTTGCACGTTATAAGGAATTAATGTTCCCATAGCCATTTTACCTTCACTTCATTGCATTTCAGACAGCCATTAAACTTCTCCATAGTTTTAAACCACCTCAACATAAACATTAAACTTATTAAGATAATCATATACAAAAAAATGGTACTTCACCTGTGAACATAGAACACAGCACCCTACAAGTCTAGTAGGTGGTAGAGGGTTTGCAGGCTGAGTCCCCTCCATGGCGGGTCTTGCGCTGAACTCGCACTTCTGAATTTCCCCTTCCATAATGCTGGCAATAGTGTGTGCCTCCAAGTAGCTCATTCTGTAGCTTATACTATAGTTTGAGTCTCTCCCTGAGTCCCTCTTTTTTTCCCCTGGGTATCTGGTACCATGAGACCAGAACCAACCCTGGGGGGCCACCACCTCCACATGAATCACTTTGATGCACATCTTGCCTATTCATGCCTCCCTCCCAGCTACCTGCTGGGGAGATGAGAGCATACCCCCGTTTCTATGTTTCTATTCTAATGATGGCTTCCCCTTGTGCTATATCCACCTCCTCTCCCTGTGCAGGAGGCCTGAACACTACCCTGCTGCAGATAGCATCCTGGAGCTTAGTGCCCCATACCTTCATTGCCTTGATTCACTCTTTGATATATAAAGCAACCCTTCTTCCCTCCTCCCTGCCCTGTCCCTCCTGAACATATAGTAGCCCAGTATGGCCATGTCCCAGACATCCAGACATTGTTCTCAGTGCACCACAATTCTGTAATTGCTACAAAATCCAGGTCAGCCTCAACCATGATGGCTTCCAGGTCTGGAATTTTATTTCCTAGACTCCTTGCATTGGCACACATGGCTTTCCACATGTTTATTCACACTTGTCCACTGCCATGCTTCCCCCTCCCATTCCTGATTGTGCTTTTCCTTGAAGTTCCCCAGACATTCCCCCAACCTCTTTAATTTCCCCATTCCTTGTCTCCTTTAATCCCCTACCCTCTTTTACCTGAGTTTTATATCTTTTTATTCTGTCTTGTTCCCATCCCTGTCTTTCTCCATTCCTGCCCTAGGGAAGTTTTCTCCCCCCCCCCCAAGTCATCCATCCCTGCTGTTCCATCATCCAGGAGGGGTAATTTTGCCTATCTTTTCTTACTGCCTTCTCATTAGTTTAAATGTTCATCCAAGTAGCATTTAAACCAACAAAGGAAGGCAGTCTGCTTCCTGATGATCTCCATTGTTGAGGCCCATATTATCCCAGGCTGGTCCCCAGTCCCTGATGTAGCTGAAGCCCTTCTACATGCATCATGCTTTCAACCAGTCATGACATGCCCTGGTGCTCAGTACCCTTGCATCTCCCCAGCACTAAATAGTAACCCCTTGGAAAAGCCACTGTTGATGCTACCTGCTTTTGGCCCCTCACCAGCTCTCTCAAATCATCCTGCGCTACCCGTGCCATATCCCTTGGCAGGTCATTGGTCTCCAGGTAGACAATGACATCTATCTCCCACCCATCTCCTGTTGCCCTAGCAATGCTCTGAATATGTTCTCCATCCCTCCAAGCCGAAGCGCCTCTTGTGCACTTTTCCTCCTTCTCCCTTCCTTCCCTTACTCACAGGTCTAGTCCCCTAACAAGAGAGTCCCCACTAGCACTGCTTTCTTCTCAGCTGGGGGCCTCTTCCTCCATTGGGGCTCCCACTTCTGAGGACCCCACGTTCTCCCTTCCCTCTGCCACAGGTGTCTCTTCCCTAATGCCCCTTCCAGCTAGTATGGTGAAGGGGCTCTGCAGTAGTACAGGCTGAGAGGCATGCACCCTTCCCTCCACCTACACCCTTCCAGGACCCACCAGAGTCCATTTGCGCTGCCTCTACTTAGGCATCTTCTGTGGGAGTGATGGCAGATTTCGTGGCCCCTAAGTGGGTAGAAGGTCCACTGAACAATTGACAGTTCGGCCCAGAGTCCAACAACCTCTGCCAACATCCCAGACAGTTAAGTACAAATGGGACATCACCTCAGTCTTCAGAAGGTGTTTTGAAAGACTGCAGCCCCACATGCACAGCACTCAGGGCTGGCCTTGAGGATGGGCTAACTAGGTCACCGCCCAAGATGCCCATTAATAGAGGGTGTGGAAGTAAGCAATAAGACATGATGGGTGTGCATGGAACAGATCTTCCCACATGCCCAGGGGCATAATGAGGCATAAGTCCACAAGACATGTGCCTTCAGGCCCTGGAAGTGCAGTAAACTCTGTTCCGTGCATATGGTGTCTTATTGCACTTATAAAATGAGCTACTTTTTTGGAAGTTTTTACTTATAAAAAAAATAAGTTTACATATACACAAAAAGATGATAACTTTCAGTATTTTTCATCAAATAATTCTTCTGCCAGGTAGATCTTGGTGGAAAATGACATCATGCTGCTGGTAGCCAGGACCCATCCCCCACAACTGATTATCAGATTGGAAGAGAAACCGCATTGATAAACTGACATTTTTTGGTACTGTGGATTGAACAGCAGCCATTAAATATGGTTGAGGATCTAAGGTTTTGTTTTTTGTTAAGGAAACTCGACTGCAGAACAGAGTGACCCGCCCACTTTTCATAGTTGATTGAGCACTGTTATGAGTGGTATTTAAAGGAGAAGAGCATGTCCAAATGAGTGATCAATGCAAGTAGTATTACTTAGCAACTGTATTTGTGATAGACCCCACCAAGTTGGTGAGTACCTGTGGTCAAGACTAAAAAACAAAAACAAAACAATGGTATGACATTTATCAGAAGCATGAGGTTACTTCAGTGGGGAGAGAGCACAAAGTTTTCTGTGCCAGCTACTACTACACAGTAACAGCTTCTCGCTCCTCACTGAGACTGATCCATAGTTAAAAAGTATTTTTTTTTCCAGGAGAGAGGTGATCAAGCAGGAGGGAGACCAATACTGGCCAAACAATACATTTTGATGTTTCTGGGATAATTCTTTTAGCCTGTGAGCAGCTTACTGGTCGGACTGACAGTTGGAGCGAGTCGCATGTGGCGGGCAGGTGGCAGTAACTGCTGGGGGAGGATTACACTATTTTTTTATAAAAAGGAAAGGGGAAATCCTGTTTACATAAACATAAACATAGAATTTGATGGCATATAAGGACCGCTTGGCCCACCCAGTCTGCCCATTTCTCTACCTAATGGATAAGCTGCAGATCCTAGTTAACTAGCAGCATACTTCATTCTACCCCCACCCTCTAGAATTGCCTTATGACTGTCCCATGCATGCTTGAATTCAACCACTGTTTTGATTCCACAACCTCCTCCGGAAGGCGGTTCCATGCATCCACAACTCTCTCTCTGTGAAAAAACACTTCCTTACATTACCCCTGAGCTGCCCCCCTCTATCTTCAAATTGTGCCCCCTTGTTCTTGCACACCTCTTTTTTAGGAAAGATGCTACCCTCTTGGACTTTGTTGATTCCCTTGAGGTACTTGAAAGTTTCTATCATGTCCCCCCTCTCCCTCCTTTCCTTGAGGCTGTGCATATTAAGCTCCTTTAGTCTCTCTTCATATGTCTTCTGGTGCAGACCCTGCACCATTTTAGTTGCCCTTCTCTGGACAGCTTCCTTCTTGCCTATGTCCGTGCCAAGATTGGGTCTCCAGAACCGCACACAGTACTCCAGATGGGGTCGCACCAGCTGTCTGTACAGAGGGATAACAACTTCCTGTTTCCAGCTGGTGATGCCTCTCCCTATGCATCCTAGTATCCCCCCAGCCCTCCTTACTGCCCTCTCACATTGCTTGCCCACCTTTAAGTCATCTGATATGACTACTCCCAGGTCCCTTTCCATTTTTGTTGTTGTTAGTATCTCACCCCCCATTGTGTACACTTCCCCTGGGTTTTTGTTTCCCAGATGCATTACCTTGCACTTCTTAGCATTGAATCTAAGCTGCCATACATTTGACCATTCCTCTAACCTTGCCATGTCCCTTCTCATCCTTTCCACCCCACCTTGAGCATCGACTCTGTTGGAGATCTTTGTGTCATCTGCAAAGAGACATACTTTTCCTTCCAGTCCCTCTGCAATGTCACTTATAAATGTAACCCCCCTGCAAATGGGGGTTCCCAAAAGACTTCCAGGAGCTTGCTTGAATGCTCCAAGCCTGAATGGTGTTTGGCATTTAAGCCATTTATCAGTGAGTGTTTTTAGAGCCTTTGGTACTGTCTCTTTAAGAGCTGTCTGCTTGCAGACATAATTAGTTGTATGGGGGGACTGTGTGCTTCTCTGAGTACCACTCGAGCTGCTGCCAATTCACTTCATTTTGCAGTCACTAGGAGTGCAAAGGGAACCTATCTGAAAGATGTAACTGTTTGCTGGAAATTATTTAGAGTAATAATGAAATTACAGTTTGTCTAACCTGCTTTCTTTGCAGTCAGAACTGTGTCTGCTAGTTCCCCATTCTAGTTTTGAACTGCTGAACTGGACCAATCAGTGTGGGTAAGCTAGCTCTAAAATGGTGCCTTGGACGAATCAGAACTTGGACTCATAATCTGAGCCAGCCACAAGAGGATTGTATGGGCAGTGACTCTGGGAGATGTAGTTTAGACTTCAGTGCCTTTTTGGACCAACAGCAGCAGTCTATTGTGAGTGACAGCCAATCCAGTCAAGAACTGGGAGGAACTCAAAGGAAGTGCCGGTTTTGTCGGTTGGAGTTTCAGTTGAGCTTTGGCAGTGAAGAAGGAAGGAGCCCTGTGCTTTTTCAGTGTGCAGTTTTAGTCAAAAACGTGTAAGGCCCAGAGTTCCGGTCTGGCAGCTTGTTAGGACTGAATCTGTCCTGTGAAAAGAATCAAAGGATCTCTGAAGAGAAACCAGGCTCACCCTGTAGAAGACTGGAGGAATTGCTGAAAATTGCACTGGTCTGTCAGGAACTGAATCTGCTGTGTGTTCTCCCGGTATTGTGCAGTAATTGCGATCGGGATACAGATGCAGCCTGCCTGGTATAGTGCTTTCTTTTATATGGATGTGTGAAGAGGTTTGTGTACCTCAAGTGAGCCCTGCTGACATTGAAGGACCCTATCTTATTTGGAGGTCGTGAGTACTAATTCAGGGTCGCTCCTGTTGAATTGCCACATTAAATCCAAATGGAATTACTGTACTGCTGACTGTTTAATTCTCCTTTTCTCGTGTGAAAGGGCCCTACCAGCTGCCACGGTTGGACTAGCCACTAGGGCTTGGGTACCCAGGGACAGTAACTGATAGGGATAGGCCTGTGCCCAGAGCCATAGGTAGATTATTAGAGTGATAAGCTAATTAACCTGATTTCCCTGTCCTTGTTATATCCCCTAAATAAATCAGAGCTGCTTGTTTCAGCAAAGTTATACTGCCTGAGGTTTGTCTATGTTAAAGTACTGTACTGTGATTGTTGCACTGTATCTCATTTCACAGGAGGTCCCAGTGCCGGAACCAGACCTGGGGTAAGTGTATACTGTGAAGGTAATTCTGATATATTGTGTGGGCCACTAGTGGGAAGAAAGGTGGGTTGCAGTGTCCCAGAGGGCTGTGACCAAGATTAGTTTAACTATTGCAAACCCTGACCTCTGGGTGGAGGCACCCGCCATTGGATCCAGGCCCCTCAACCTGTTAGTGGCAAATCAGGCAGAGGTAGTAGCCCCTGGGATAGCGCCATCTAGGGGTTACATAAAGACATTGAAGGGGACCGGTCCTAATACTGAACCCTGCGGTACCCCACTAGTAACCCCCTTTCTTCAGAGTGGACTCCATTTACTATTACCCTCTGTGTCCTATTCTCCAGCCAATTCTTTACCCAGGCTATCATCTTGGGACCCACTCCCAGGCTGGCTAACTTGTATATTAATCTTTGTGTGGGACTGAGTCAAATGCCTTGTTAAAGTCTAGGTAGGCCATGTCCACATCCCTCCTGATCTACTACTTTGGTCACCCAGTCAAAGAAATCTATTAGATTCATCTGGCATGACCTTCCCTGCTAGAATCCATGCTGCCTTGGGTCCTGTGCCCTCTGGCCTCTAGGTACTGACAACTCTTTCCTTCAGAAGTGATTCCATCATTTTCCCTACCACTGAGGTTAAACTAACAGGTCTATAGTTTTCTGCTTCTGCCCTGCTCCCACTTTGTGAAGGGAATCACATCTGCCCTCCTCCAGTCCTCAGGTACCACCCCATCCTCCCATGATTTGTTAAAGAGGGTAGTCAGTGGTGTCACTAGTTCTACCCTTAGTTCTTTTAAAATTCTCGATGAATCCATCAGGCCCCATTGCTTTGTCCACCTTCAGTTTTAAGAGTTCTTTCAGAACCCTTTCTTCTGTAAATGGCTGGTATCAACTTCTGTATCCAGAGTGTTTCTATTGTTTGTTTTAGGTACCTTCCCCTCTTCATTTGTAAATACTGAGCAAAAATATTTGTTTAGTGTCTCTGCCTTTTCTCCGTCACCCTCTGCCCACCCCCTCCCTTTATTGCCTTCACTATCCTCCCTTAGTCTTCCTTCACTCCCTGATGTACCTGAAAGAGGTTTTATCCCCTTCTTAACTGAATTGGCTATCTTTTCCCGTTTGCGGCCTTTGCTGTTCTGACTGCCTTCCCAGCTTCCTTTTGTTTTAACTGATACAATTCTCTGTCCTGCTTCTTCTGTGATTCCTTGTACTTTCTGAATGCTTTTTGTTTCTCTTGAACCTTCACTGCCACCTCCTTTGAGAACCATAGAGGTTTCTTACATCGTTTTGTTTTGTTTATTTGCTTCACACAAAGGCTTGTTACCTCTGTGATGGCAGTTTTTATTTTTCCCCATTGTTCTTCCACCACTCCTTCCTCCCCATTTGCTAGTGCATTCCTTAGGCACTCATCCTTTTGGCAAAGTCAGCCCTCCTGAAGTCCAGTACTTTTGCCTTTGTACGGCTTGACTCTATTGCTGTGTTTATTGTGAACCATACTGTTCGATAGTCGCTAGTTCCCAGATGGCTACCCACTTCTACATCTGTGATCCTCTCTCCATCTCCATTTGAGAGAACCAGGTCTAAGACTGCTCCCTCTCGAGTGGGTTCCAATACTAGCTGTCTAAGGCATGCCCCCTGTAGGGCATCTAGAATAACCCCACTCTTAAGTGGCTGCTGCAACTGCACTCCAGTTAACATCTGGCATATTCAGATCACCCATCAGCAATATCTCCCCTTTATCTGCCATTCTAAGTATACTTTCAATCATTTCCTTGTCCATTTCCTCCCCCTGAGAGGGGGGTCTGTATACAACCCCTGTGCAGATTGTGGTGCCATTGCCTGCCTCCAAATTGACCCACAGTGCTTGCTGTTTGCTGATAAGTAAAAGAAATTTATAGGAAAACCATTACTGTGTACTAGTTAGACTTGCCACCAGAGAGCTATCAAGTGTGTGTGTGTGTGGGGGGGGGGGGTACTGCAGCTGCACTGGAATCATGACTGTCAGAACGACTGTGGCTAAAACAGCAGATCCTACTGAATTTTTCACAATTCTAGTGGCTCATAAAGATGGATCCAATAAGTTATAGAGTACAATGTCATAAAGAGGGCTGACTTTTGTTAAACACATTTTTTGGCTGTCGGGGAAAAATTAACAGCAAGCTGTGCCAGATTTTCACTCATCATTCGCAAGTCCTATACGAGCTGAGTTAGCTAGGGAAAAATGGCAGTATTTCAAAAATGAACATTCTAAATGCACACTGATTTCTGAATGTGTTCCTGCTTCTGAGTACTTGTTTTTACCTGTGTATCGAATGGGTTTGATGCACAGGTAACAGCTAATCAGAAAGCTGGATTTTCACTCTCCATTTTGTAATTTCAAAATAAAGTTCCATTGGGTTGTTTAACTTTTTCTATCCTTTTCTGTGTAACTGACCTGAAAACAATATTCAAATCTGGTGTCAGTGTGTGTGTGTGTGTGTGTGTGTGTGTGTGGAGGGGGTTGGAGGTAAAGATTTGTTCAAGTGTAAAGACAAAAGTAAAAAGGGAGGTTTGGGGGTTTACACAAAAGCTAAACTGGTGTGCACAATACCTCTGAGTGCGAACTGTAAGCAAAAGAGCAAAGACAATATCAATGTGATACTGTTGAGGTCAGCATCAAAGTCTGAAATATTACTGAAAGGCAAAAACTATGATATGTCACAGTTCAGAAATACAAGTTAAGTTGCAAATGAAAGAAAAGCTCACCCACAAGAAGGTCCGAGCAGTGACAGCAGCACATGTTGTGGTACATCTGTCTGATGTTCATGAGCATTTTTTCAAATATACAGCAATAGAGAAAGTGTGTCCTAATCCTAGAGAGTGAGATTTTAGAAATTTTATTTTCAGATGGGAAACTTTCTGGATTATTAAACTGAAGGCCAACATTAGCCCAGGTTTGAACTGTGGTATTGATATAAAACCACTTTTGATAAGAGAAGTTGAGGACAACCTGATGTTTGCCTGTTTGTTATATTTTTCTAATGATATTTTTTTACTTACTGTAATGAAATATTGTCTTTTTCCCCCCATTTTAGCATACATATATATAATAATGTGCTCTTTTATTCCTTACTTTTTTGATTACTAAGAAGTTCTGCTATTTCCCCTTCCCCCTTCCTTCCGCCTCTCCCCCCTGAGATTTCTCCTCCCTTCTATTTATTTACTTATTTATCCTACTATTACTGTCTCTTTTAATCCATTAAGATGTTATTTGATTAATTATATTTGCTCTACTGTTATCTTTGCAACTGCTGTTTCTTTAAGAAATTCGAATTGAGTCTCTTCAAGCATGCTTCATTAATTTATTCTGTGTGGTCACTGGTGCACATTTAAAAATCATCATTGTGACATCATAGTGATGTGTGTATATATGGGTCTCCTTATTATGTGTTTTTTAAGCCTTTGAGAAAGGGTCATTGTCACCAGAAATGCGTTAGGCATGTCATTTTTATAATAAATCTTTTCTTTTTTATACTGCAGCATTAGTGTTTATTGGTGGTGGTGAGTGCCTGGTCATGAAGTTGTAAAATGTTTTGTTTTTTCAAATGCACCACAACCAAGTGTGAGCCCTCCTGTGTTTTGTATTGGATAAGCTGCAGATTCTAGTTAACCAACAGCCTACTTCCTCCTACCCACCACTATAATTACCTTATGGCTGTCTCATGCATTCTTGAATTCTCCCACTGTTTTTGACCCTACAACCTCCTCAAGTAGGCGGTTCCATGTGTCCACCACTCTCTCTCTGTGAAAAAATATTTCCTCCCGTTGCCCCTGAGCTGCCCACCTCTACCTTCAAATTGTGTCCCCTTGTTCTTGCACATCTCTTTTTCTGAAAGATACTACCCTCTTGGGCTTTGTTGATTCCCTTGAGGTACTTGAAAGTTTCTATCATGACTCCACTCTCTATTGCTTTCCTCAAGGGTATACATATTAAGCTCTTTTAGTCTCTCTTCTGTTGCAGACCCTGCACCATTTCAGTTACCCTTCTCTGGACTGCCTCCATCCTGGCTATGTCCTTGTGGAGACGGGGTCTCCAGAACTGCATGCAGTCCTCCAGATGGGGTCTCACCAACTGTCTGTACAGATGGATAACAACTTCTTGTTTTCTACTGGTGATGCCTCTCCCTATATATACCTATATCCCCCCAGCTCTCCTTATTGCCTTCTCACATGGCTTGCCTACCTTAAGGTCATCTGATATGACTACCCCAAGGTCACTTTCCATTTTTGTTGTCGTTAGTATCCCCCATTGTGTACTCTTCATCTGGGTTTTTGTTTCCCAGGTGCATTACTTTGCACTTCTTTGCATTGACTCTAAGCTGCCATACTTTTGATCATTCCTCCAACCTTGCCAAGTCCCTTCTCATCCTTTCCACACCACCTTGTGTATCAACCCTATTGCAGATCTTTGTGTTGTCTGCAAAGAGGCATACTATTCCTTCCAGGCCCTCTGCAATGTCTCCTAGAAAGACATTAAAGAGCACCGGTCCCAGTACTGAATCCTGCGGTACCCCACTAGTAACCACCCTTTCTTCAGAGTGTAATCAGTGTATTATTACCCACTATGTTCTGTTGTGCAGCCAGTTTGTTACCCAGGCTACCACTCTAAGACCCACTCCCAGGCTGGTTAACTTGTTTATTAACCTTTTGTGTGGGGCTGTGTCAAATGCCTTGCTAAAGTCTAGGTAGGCCATATCCATAGACCCTCCTTGGTCTACTTCTTTGGTCACCCAGTCAAAGAAATTGATTAGATTCATCTGATATGACATCCCCACTGTAAATCCATGCTGCCTTGGGTCCTGTGCCCCGCTGGCCTCTAGGTACTCAACAATTCTTTCTTTCAGAAGTGATTCCATCATTTTCCCTACCACTGAGGTCAAACTAACAGGTCTGTAGTTTCTAGCCTCTGCCTTGCTCCCACTTTTGTGAAGGGGAATTACATCCACCCTCCTCCAGTCCTCGGGTACCTCCCCATCCTCCCATGATGTGTTAAAAAGGGTAGTCAGTGGTGTCACTAGGTCTCTCCTTAGTTCTTTTAGATTTCTAGGCTGAATCTCATCAGGCCTCATTGCTTTGTCCACATTGAGTTTTAGGAGTTCTTGCAGGACCCTTTCTTCTGTGAATGGACTGGTGTTGACCCCCCTGTCCAGACTACTTCTATTGTTGGGTTTAGGTACCTCCCCCCTTCTTCTTTTGTGAATACTGAGCAAAAGTATTTGTTCACTGTCTTTGCCTTTTCACTGTCACACTCTGCCCACCTCCCCTCCCCTTTATTAAGCCACAGTATCCCTCCCTTGGTCTTCCTTCTCTCCCTGATGTACCTGTAAAAGGTCTTATCCCTCTTCTTAACTGAGTTGGCTATCTTTTCCTCGGTGTGTGCCTTTGCTATTCTGACTGTCTTCCCCACTTCCTTCTGCTTTAACTGGTACAGTTCTCTGTCCTCCTTATTCGGTGATTCCTTATACTTCTTGACTGCTATCTTTTTCTCCCTAACCTTCTCCACCACCTCCTTTGAAAACCATTGTGGTTTTTATTTCATTTTGTTTTATTTGCTACACACAAAGGCTTGTTGCCTCTATGATGGCAGTTTTGATTTTCCCCATTGTTCTTCCACTCCTCCTTCCTGCCCATTTGCTAGTGCATTCCTTAGGTACTGATCCATTTTGCCAAAGTCAGCCCTTCTAAAGTCCAATATCTTCATTTTTGTATGGCTTGACTCCATGGTTGTGTTTATCATGAGCCACACTGTGTGGTGGTTGCATGTTCCCAGGTGGTTACCCACTACTAAATCATTGCTCCTATCTCCATTTGAGAGTACCCAGTCCAAGATTGCTCCCTCCCGAATGGGTTCCAACACTAGCTGTCTGAGGCATGCATCAATAATGACCCTGCTCTTGGATGTGGCTGCAGTAAATGTGTTCCAGTTATCATCAGGCATATTCAGGTCCCCCATCAATAATACTGTATCTCCCCTTATTGTGCCATTCTGAGGATGCCTTCTATCTACAGGCATACAGTTCTGTGGCTCAGATTGTGCAACTTTTTTTATGGCTAAACCCACCTGCTATAGAACAGCACGTAATGGGTTTGAATCTATGGCTGGTTTGGGTAGAGCTGCATTGGTGGAGGCAGATGATGTTACTGAGGTAAGAAATGTAATTTTGTAGAGAACTTGCTGCGGCAGACACACCGTTTTTGTAACAATTGCTCTCTGCCATGTTCATTTGACTGTGCTGTGCTACAACTATAATACTGTGCACTATCCATTTAAAAACCTTGATGTACCAATCCACCTCTGTCTTCCCCCAGCCCCTGGAGAAGTGACACAATGCCATGCTTGTACCATGGATCCAGAAGGATTGCAAGCACATAGGCCTCAGATTCACACATTTGCCTACCACTTGCCAATGCTTACATATACCAGCATCCACTCAATTAGATCAGTGCCAGTAACATAACTATTAAGTCTGAGCTGCTCACAGACATTCAGCATAGCTTGCTGCAGCACTAAAAGCAGTGGTACTGCCTGGCTGGTGAAGCCATCTGCTGCACTTACCAGTTTTCTGAAGTGTTCAAATGGCTGTAGGTCTGAATCAAGCTGTCTATCATCCTCCACTAATCCAGAGTAAAGGATAGGGATGTTGTGTCTTGGCTGTAGTGCAGTGTGCTGTAGTCAAGGAATGCTTTGTACTACCTAAAGAGATGTACAAGAATACACAATGTGGAATTTCACCAAATGGTCAACTTCTATTTTAGGCAGTGTTGTGGAATTCCATTCTTGACCTCAAGTTCCCACAACTGGCGGTTGGCCTTCGACAACCTGCTGCAAAGACTACACACACACACACACACACACACACACACACACACACACACATACACACTAGACAATGGTCAGCACAGTAGCAACTTCATGGTGGTTGTGTAGGAAGTCCTGAACAATCAAACTGAGACAGCATGCAAAGCATGGCAACTAAAAGTAACACCAGCTTCAAAAACATTTTTGTCATTGTCACGGTTGGTGAATGCAGGTTTCAGCAATATCTTTTGTCATTGTAACTGGCAATGAACCTAGGTTTCAGTTCTGGGAATGTAAGTCAGTTATCAAATTGAATGATCAGCTCTGCCAGGATGTTAATGGCACTTGGTGGAAAATGTCTATGCAAGTCTTGCTCAGAGTGACCAGCTGATGAACACCAGTGTATGTGTGTGTGGGGGGGGGGCTGTGGCATGATAGAGATACACAAGACTTCACAGCATACCATGCCCAGTGTGCTGTAATACATTATGATGCAGTTTCAGAGCCACTGCACTGCATGTCTGTCAATAGGTGGAAACTCTCAACTGCAGAGTGACCTGGGACATGTAATTTGGGAACTGACATGGTATAAGCATATGCTATATTTGGGGCCTGCCCTGTGCATTAAATTATAGAGGCCAGGACTTTTTAAAAATCAGTAGGTTCAAGGCTGAATTTATTCAGTGTATACAATGGATGCCATTCACATATCTGGAATGTGTAGTACAGTACGGGCTGCACACCCATTGGCTCACGCTGTGGACCAATGGGCGTACAGCTCTACCGACTGTGTCAGTCGGTGGGCAGTGGGACAGCAGGCGAGGTGGGTGCCACCCGCCACTGATCAGGAGGGAGCGAGGCAGGGATTCAGTGGGCGGGTAGGGTGGGGGTCCACTGGACCACCAGGGACATTGCTGGGGTGTATTTATGTACGTAGACCACGATTGGGCTTGCAGGTCTACTGGACCACCAGGGATATTCAACAGAATTCTTCTTTTTTAACAACTGCCAGTGATCGGGCTGTGGAGCACATTGTCGGCTGCAGGGGGTGTTGGTCCCTGACGGCTGCTGCCTGGCAGGGTGCCAAGTGCAAGTCGTCAGGGATCGGCGCACCTGCATTCAAATGGAGCCATAATGACATGCAAATGACTCCATTTGCACCTTGCATACATTATGGCCCCATTTGCATGTCAAGTTTTGAACATCATGGTTGCTATGCATGGCGCAATGGAACTTGCGCTAGTGCATCCCCATGCTCCACTCTGGCCACTTGCGCTGGCACAGTGCCACTGTACCATGCATGCTGCAGGTGGCCAGGGTGCGATATTCAAGGCTGCTGAGCCATGGCGCAGCTCCGTTGAATATCGCCCAGTCCACACCCCTGCACAGCCAAGTTGAGCTGTGCCCAAGCTTGTGCCACAGCCTGGCGCAGTTTGAACATCTGGGCTACTGTATAAAGAACATCAGGAAAAATTTACAAAACACAAATCATTACCAAAAGAATACATTTCACCTCTCTCCCCCATAACAGCTTCCACCCGCTCACCTCTAAAATGTTTTTTTTTACTGTCCATTGTCACGTAAATCTTTTGGCCCAAACAATAGAGAGGCAGCAGTCTGTGCACACCTCCCACCATGTCTGTTTAGGTAAAGATATATTTTAAGAGATGGAGACATTCTAAAATACAGAAAGTGGTTTTCAATCAGAAACGAGAGTAAAGATTGTACAACTCAAGGCTGAAAAGCAGAACCGTGATACTGTGCATGTGGCTATGTACAGTATATGCATATCCTCTGATTTAAGCGTGTGCAATGGCACATGCCCATTATCAGGGCTTGGCTTCTCAGCTGTGAGTTTTACAACTTTTAGCCCTCAACTTTTGATCAAAACCACTTTTGTAGTCCATAGTTTTATCTCTCTCAGTATATTTATATATATATATATATATATATATATATATATATATATATATATATATATGTATCACCACCCCTGCTCACACTCCAGCCTTCTGTGGCCCCACACCACACGTTCACTCGGAACACAAGAGCCATACCACTCCTTCCCATTGTCCACCATATTATACTGCCACTCCGAAAAAAAAGAAAAGAAAGCCAAGTAATAAGGTAAAGTGCCATTCTCCCAACTGGTCCTCAACAAAAAAAAAGGAATAAGTAACAGCCTCACCTCCCCCCCAGCTCACCTCAGAGGCACACCCTGAACAGGTGCAGCCCCTCAGTGCTCACTCTGAACTAGGAAAAAAACTCCAACTAGTCACAGTAATATCTTTCTTTACTTGTTGTTTGGTTGCTGTTCCAGGCTTTCACAACTGTGAGCAACACACTTCATTTCCTAAAAACACCTTACCACATCTCTAGTTCAGTTGGGGGGGGGCAGGGGGGCCTCCTCAGTGTTCTAGCTAGCAAGAGGTAACTATTTTTTTCCTGGCATAAGAATAAATAAAAACAAGCATTTGTCAATGCCAAGTGTTGCTTGCTGTCATTAGCAGTGGAAGTGCAGGAGTTAGATGAAGTATAGCAATGGCAGAGAAGTACTGAACTGATGCCAACTCCACCTCCACCCTGCAGTGATGGACAGACATTGGGGTGTGCCTTTGGGTCATCACCCATAATGCTCATGACATTTCACCTCACCCTACCCTGCAGACACTTACAAGTGTTGAGGTGTGCTTTTAAGTGTTCAGGCATTACACTCACCTCATTCCATAAGGAAATATACTGAAATTAGTGCAGTATAAGAGAATGGGGTGAACTCTGGGTCCAAAGGGTCCAAGGCACACCTTGATACCTGCCACTGGCTGCAGGGTGGGGGAGGTGGAATAGCATGAGCATTACTGTCGATAGTCCCAAGTCACACCCCTGACGCCTGTCAGTCCCTACAGGGTAGGGTGTTATGATTGAAAACCCTAACACCCTGGGCATTTCTTGGTATTTTTTCTTCAAGCTTTCAACATGGGCTTTTTTGGTCCCACTGCATGAACAGTGACACTATCAGTTCATTAACCGAAAGGTGATTTTGCACAGTAACTGCGCCATTTGGTGCCACAGGTGTGAAAACACATTTCAAACAGGATGTGAAAAATGACAGCTGTACTGTTCATGAAGAGGTGTAAAAAATGGCAATGTTGAAAATCTGGAGGGAAAATATAAAAAAACTGGCGAAGTTACGAGTGTGCGTAGAAACTGTACAATGCACACCAATAATGTAATTAGTTTTGGGATTTTATATAGCAAATTTTCAACATAGGCATTTTGGGACCTCCGCTCATGAACAGTGTCACTGTGATTTTCTTAATCTATCCCGAACACTAATTTCCCACAGCAACCGAGCTATTCTGTGCTGGAAGTAAATGACAGCTGTACTGTTCATGAGAAAGTGTGAAAAAATGCCATTGTTGAAAATCTGGACTGAAAAGATTATGAATTCGTGAACTTATGAGGGTGCGTGGAAATTGCACAATGCGCGCTCGTAGCACAGTCATTTTATGGACTTTTGTCACCAAATTTTCAACATAGCCAGTTTAAAACCTTTGCTCATGAAAAGCGTCACTGTGATTTTCTTAATCTGTCCTGAACATTGATTTTGCACACCGACCACGCCGCAGTGCACTACATGTGTGAAAACACATTTCGGGTGAGATGTAAAAAATGGCAGTTGTACTGTTCATAAGGAGGTGTGGTAAAATGGCAATGCTAAAAATCTAGAGTAAAAATATTAAAATTCACAAAGTTATGAGCATGCATAGGAACTGCACAATGCACGCTCGTCAAACAGTTATTTTGGGGAATGTTTTCACCAAATTTTCAACACAGGGTTTTTGGGGGCCTACCTCATGAACAGTGTCACTATGATATTCTTAATCTGTCCTGAACATTGATTTCGCACACCGACCGCGCCATTGTGAGTTACATGTGCGAAAACACATTTCAGGTGAGATGTGAAAAATGACAGCTTCACTGTTCATAAGAAGGTGTGGTAAAATGGCAATGTTGAAAATCTGGAGTGAAAATATTAAAAATGCTTGAAGTTACGAGTATGCATAGGAACTGCACAATGCACGCTCATAAAACAGTCATTTTTTTTAGGAATTTTTAATCAAATTTTCAACATAGGGTTTTCGGGGGCCTACCTCATGAACTGTGACACTGTCATTTCACTAATCAGTCCTAAAAGGTGATTCCATGCAGTGACCACAAAATCACCTTTTGGGACCGAATAACAAAATGATAGTGACTGTGTTCATGAGGTGGTGTCCCAAGAACCCCATGTTGAAAATTTGGTGAAAAAATTCCCAAAAATGGCTGAGATATGCACCAAAGTTGAAAAAAAAACATTTATGCCATTATACAGTTTACCGGCATTTCTTCAGTTTGCGGTTGGCTTTGAAGAGTGCAGATGTGTTCCCGGTCCACCGAAGATCGTCGCGCTGTGCTCCGGAGGTAAGTATGGGGTGAGGTGCGGGTGTGGGCAGGTGGGTTACACAGAGGGTGGGCACAGGTTGGGGAAGAGGGCAAGAGAATCAACGAGGGACTTTTTTTTTCTTCTAGGTCTTTTTTTTTTAAAGGCGACGGGGGGGTTTGCCACACTGGGGTGGGCTACCAGCTGGCCCCAGGCAATTTGTTTGAGGGAGGGGCAGTGGAGCCGATGGGGGATTGGGCACCCCTGTTGGTCAAGGAGACTTTTGCCATGCTGGGGTGGGCTTCCAGCATGGCAGATGGAAGTTTGTTTGGGGGACAGTGGAGCCAATGGGGGATGGGGCACCCCCGTCAGCAATACAGTGTGTTGGGGGGATGCATGAGCCATCAGGGGTGTATTATGCCAACAAGGATTGGACTACCCCATCAGCAAATGAACTGGGGAGAGGTCATGCTGACAGGGAGATTGGGCACCCCATCTGCTTTTTTTTTTATTTATTGAAATGTTTCACCAGGAAGGCACACTGAACGGTGGGAAGCAGCTTTCCGTCAGCTTCCTGGGACTGTGAGAGGCTGATGGAGAAGTCATCGCCATTGGGACACCACGCAATCAACTGTTTTGGTAGCTTGTATTGCACTAAAACAGCTGATTGCATGGTGACGTGGCCGAATTTCTTGACGCATTGTGACCTGTTCCATAACTGCTGACTGACGCAATGTGTCTCTTGCACATGAATGCAAGCAACACAACAATTATTTAAACTGCAAGAAAAACTGAATTTTTCTTTCTTTATTTTTAAAAAGAGAATAGGGGGACATTGTATAATCACAATACACCACTCCAGGGTGTTGGTGATACTGGGATTTACCCATGCCTGGTGTGTTTTGGTCACTCGGACACACCAGCCATGAGTAAATCCCAGCATCACCAGCACCTTGTCATGGTATATTGCTTAAATATATGTGTTTAAAAAGACAGAAACAATGAAAATGTAAACAATTACAGTACATCATATTGTGATAGGGTTGGGTAAGACATTGTGTCATTTATTATGGAGAGAGAGCATTAAAAAGCAAGGACATATTTTGTCCTGTCCTATTGTGCTACTTGTCTGTCTCTTGCCTGTTTGATAGTGTGATCAAATATTATTGGGGCACCTAGGAATTGGCCCCTCCAATGGTCCCTCAGTTTCCACCTGTAATCTTCCTTCACTGACTTGTTGTTTTTATTCTTTATTTCTCCCTTTGTTTTCTGTGGTTAAAAAATATATGTGAATCTTTGTGTGAAACTGGGATCCCTTGGTTTGCATATATACATATTATAGGGGCACTCCTATATTAAGGGTTATGAAGGCACTTTGTGTTAAACTCAAAATTTTGTACGTTAATAACTTTGGACCCATTCAATGGATTTGATTGAAACTTAGTATGCTTGGGGGGGGGGGCATGATAGATCTCTGGATCTGCCAAATTTCCCTTTGGTTGGACTTGCAGTTTTTGCACACCAAAATGCTGAAAAATGCACTTTTCACCAGTTAGGTGGGCAGTTTTTTGAATTTTGTCCATGGTGCTGTGTGGTCGTTATGTGGTGTGCTGCTCTGCAACTTGGCATGTCTAAAAGAACTTGGGCCAAGGAACATGATGCTTTTTGTTTGGTGAAAAAATATTAATCCATTCAAAAGTTATTAAACTTTTAAGTTCCCTTTATGAGTCAATGGGAAAATTTATATGGTATTTTGCGAAAGAAGAATGGGATTTTGGCCATCTGGTCCCTCCTCACAATCAAAGAATTTTCAGGCTTACGATCAAAGAATCTTTGATCACGAGGAATTCTTTGATCGCTATGGCTGCCATGTTATTTTCAGTTTGCGATAAGAAAAATACAAATATCTCGGCTCGGGGGGGACTTCTGAAGTAAAACTCTGATGGGTTTACTCAGGGGTCTTCCCTCTATCAAGCCATGCCTGTGGTTTCTTGCAAATTGGTAAAAAAATAGAGTTTATAAGTTTTTAATTCTTTGATTGCGGCTCACTAACGATCTTTGATTTTGAGCCTGCAAATTCTCTGATCGTGAAATTCTTTGACTGTGATCTTTGATCATGAAGGTGAGACTAGATGGCCAGATTAAAAAATCAATTTTCTCAGCTCAGGGGTGACTTATAAAGCTTAACTAGGATGGGTTTTGCTAAGGGGGCTTCATTCTATCGAGTAATGGCTGTGGTTTCATGTTTGTTTGCCTAAAACTTTAGTTTTAACATTTTTTATTCTTTGAACTTGAGCCTGCAAATTCTTTGACCGTGAGATTCTTTGACCGCAATCTTTGATCGCGAGGGTGCAACTAGATGGGCAGATTAAAAAATAAATTTTCTCAGCACAGGGGTGACTTTTGAAGCCAAACTAGGATGGGTTTTGCTCAGGGGGCTTCGTTCTATCAAGTCATGGCTGTAGTTTCATGTATTTTTGTCTTAAACTTGACTTTTACCATTTTTTATTCTTTGATCATGAGCCAGAAAATTATTTGGTCATAAGCCTGCAAATGCTTTGATCACTAGATTCTTTGATAGCAATCTTTGATCAAGAGGGAAGGACTAGATGGCCAGATTTGGACTGTTTTGTTAGGCAGAAATTTTCTGCTTTTCTATTCATTCTCAAAAATAAGGAAATTCTATGCAAAAAACTTAGTTAATTCATCATTTAAGATTAAAACACAAAAAGTAAGGAAATTAGACTTTTAGGGTTGCCCCCTCATGTACCCCCCTCCCCAGATTGACAGATGATGGGGTGTGTCATTTGGGTTGTGAGGCCTAAATGTCACCCCATTCTTCTTTACTGTCACTTGTGAATATGGTTACACATGAAATGGGGTGACATTTAGGCCTCACAACCCCAAAGATACACCCTGTCATCTGTCAATCTCAGGAGCAGGGGAGTACACGAGGTGGGGGGCAACCCTAAAGGTCTCATTTCCTTACTTTTTGTGTTTTAACCCTAAATGAAACATTAATTAAGTTTTTTGCATAGAATATAGATAGATAGATAGATAGATAGATAGATAGATAGATAGATAGATAGATAGATAGATAGATAGATATTGTTATGTTGTTTGAAATGATTGCAAAAAGCTATTTGAGTTTCTTAAAAAATAACATTTTGGAACACAGAAATTGACTCAGAAATACATTTTGACCTCCACAAACTCATTTGCAATGTTCTATTTTGTCGCATCTGTTGAGACTTCATGGACACTTCAGGCTGGTCACAGGAAAGAAACTGACAAAGTTCTGAGACATTTTGTGAGGAACAGGAGATTAATTTTCACAACCAGGATGCAGAGGTTAAACTGCCAGAAAAAATATATATCTTATTAAAAGAGAGCAATGTTTTGCTTAGAGAGGGAGAGACTGAGATTTTAAAGAGACTCTCAGATTTAGAATTTTTGTGTCTGTGGTGCCTGTATAAAGAACTATCCTCCTGAATCATTTTTTTATTTATGTTATTGTTGATAGTAATAAAATGCTACATGTGAATTTTATAACTTATTCTGCTTTGCCTATGTTTCCTGAACTATGCCCCTATGACAGATGGTGTCAGACAATGTGGTATTTATATCATGTTGAAATATGAAAATTTGGTATAATGTAAACATTACAAAGTGATAGCAGGAGAAGGAAAAATGGATAATGAGAATAATTCATGTTCCAAGGCTCCCTTGCTAATGTACTTGCTGCTGAAAAGAATACAGTTGGTAGCTAGTACACTGTGCATAGCTTGTTACTATGATAAAATGCTGAACATATAAACAAAACTAGAGACAGCAAGGGCTATGTGTAAAAATGTGCTGTTTCATACTGGAAGAATTGTGTATGACTGTACAGTAAATGAATGTGCCCAGTGAAAGATTACCTTGTATGGACATATGCTGAGTTCTGTAAAGATAATAACTAGTGGAACGTTTATATAAGACAGGCTGTGAGAGACAAAGTGTGAGGAACTATGAACCCCAAAATGAAGTGCTGAAGCCTCCATGCCTGTCTGGTTCATCCTCCCAGGGGAAGGTAACTGATCATTACTGGTACCTTGAAAGCTGGGCTGCTGGTCCAAATACAGTATATGTACAGTATGCTAGTTCAATAAACCTTGCTTTGTGGTATGCAGTTCCTCATTTTCAGTGTGATCGTTGGCTCCAATACCCAACATCTTAGAACCCTTAGTTGGGACAAAGTTAATTTGCATGCCAAAAACCAAGGAATAGAGGTATGCAAGGACTAATTCAGAACACACTGCCCAATCAAGTGGGGTGAAGGTCAGCACCAAAGGAAATGCAGACCGCAAGGCCAACTTGCAAAAATACAAAATATCTATTGATGTGTGAAAAAAACACAATGTAGATATAAGGCTTACCCACACTCAGTGAAGCTGTTTTTGGCACAGACACTGGTCATTACGGGCAACAAAAAGAAATATAGAGCACTATGATGATGACAGTTTAGTCAATATATAAGTGCGTACTCAGCAACACTGGTATGATCTGTGCACATGGCTTTCTTTACTACGCAGCAGCATGGCTTTTGGATTACAGCTCAGTGTAGTTGTGAATTTCATACTTTGCTATTAGCAGCTGTACTAGTGCCAGCAATGTTTCACTTTACTGTTATTAGCTGAAATATGGATTATATTCATTTTTGTTTCCCTTACTGACCAGCACCGGTGCCAAAAACAGCTTCACCGAGTGTGGTTAAGCTTTGCATCTACAGTGTGTTTTTTTTTTTCACACATCAATAAATACTTTGTATTTTTGCAAGCTGGCCTTGCGGTGTGTATTTCCTTTGGTGCTGACCTTTACCCCACTTGATGGGATTGTGTGCTCTGAATTAGTAATGTACTCCCAGGTATTGTGCACAAACAACAGCAACAGCATGAGCCCCCCTCACTTGTGTTTTTTTTATGAGAGGTATGCAAGGCTCACAACCTAGATACTTCTGTTGGTGGGAGCTGATAGTGGGATAGACACTGACAGCAGAAGGTTTTATCTGCTGAAACCCAGTCTGGCTAAGAAAGACAGGTTGCATAACATGGAAGAATTTATTGCTGCTTTTTGGCTGCCCATGGGGCTCAACATTTTTGTAAGGATGCTAGACATTGGAGAGATCCCTGGGAATATGCTAAGCAACAGTTTCATTTAGAACCAGATAAGAAACTTAAGGACAAACAGAAAAAAAAATCGTATGCAAGATTTGTATGTGGCATGCCAAGAATTGGACACTAAAATGAGAAATATAAAAAAAATTTGACCAAAATGAAACAAACCTTGTCATGCAATGATCGGAATACCAAGCCTATTGTGGACCAGCTGACTAATTTAACAGCATTCAACAAAACATTAGCTTGCAACATAAATGACCCCCCAAAAAACAGAGGTTTATGCAAAGAACTTTATTTGGCATGTCAAACTTTAAATGACAAAGGTTAGGGATACGAAGGAAAACATCAGCATACCAAATAACTTTAACCTTAAACTTTCTCTATTTTGGGCTGCAGTCCATATTTCACTGATAAGTACGCTTCCTGACTTATCTTATCTATCATCTTCTGGTTTGATCACCCAGAAGAAGCACCTTTTAATGTACTTTCTAACATCGCTGCCTTTACCACACACACACACACACACACACACACACACACACACAGAAACAAACATACTAGTATACACTGTTTCAGAAGTGCAGGACACAGTTTGGGATTTTAGTAATGTATGATAGAGGTTAAATTAATTTTATGTTATGTCCTACTGTATGATAGAGGTTAAATTAATTTTATGTTATGTCATTCTGTGCTTTACAAATGCTCAGACGTTATACCACTGTGAGTTATGGAGATTTGAACTGTTAATTTTTTCTTTTTTACTTTTCTCTCTGTGCATAACAGTGATGCTTTATAAATGTTCAAGGTTAAAATGCTGCATGTTTTTAAAAATGTTATCTTAGTCAGTTACTGAGAAAAGAAAGCAGCCAAGTCAGCATTGGGGAACAGAGATACATAAATGTTTATCGTCATTTTTATATGTGTGTTTTATAGTAACAATAAACTTTGTGGTGACAGTGATGATTTCTATAATAGTGCTTTGTGATATTTTGGTTTGAATATTTTTGCCATATTCTGCTTTGTACCTGGGACCATTTAGTCCCTGGAATCAGGCTAATCACTCCCCCACACTCCAACCTCACCCCCACACACACAAGTATTTTCAGATAATCAGGTAAGCAAAGGTATTATGTTAGCCTGGATAAAAATAATGGCAAGATTGTGTTTGTATGTGACAGAAGGGTTTATGTAATTGAAGTAAGTGAGGATTATTTGGAGTTTAAGAAGGCAGAATACAGAGAGTATATTCAATGGTAGAGACTTTGGAATTGTTCCATAAGAATGTAGGCTGACATGAAGAAATCATTTTACACAGGTGTACCATGCATGTTTCTCAAAAAAGTACAAAGAGGTGTTTCAATGCAAAAGTACAGTGTAGTATGAAATAATGTGATTAAACCCCAACCCTGTGCACCTTCTGAAATAAGTTCTTAAGAGGCATGGAGTCCAGGCAGCTACCACCTAAGAAAAGGGGGGGCACAATACCTAACTGAGAACACAAACAAAAAGGTTCTCCTTCTGTTGTTAATTTGTTGTTATTGTCATTGCTTTGCTCATTTGAAGTTAGTTGCAGCTTTGCAATTCCATTGGCACAACTGTGCCATTTCAGTTGCAAGGGTGTAGCAACTTATAGCATACCCCAATTGTGTAAACAACAGGTTTTTCTTCCTGTGCTACACTGCCTTAAACTAAGCTGACTTATTACTGGTTAAATTGATAACCTTGACTTCTCAGAGCAGCTGTTCAAACAGAGCTGGTGGCTGCAGTCCAGTACACAGACAACAAGGATATTTATTGTGTTAAGAACCTTAATAAAACAGGGAACTGAAGTATATACTACAGCGCTAACCTTTTAATTTCAGCATTTTAAGGTTTTAACATTTTATCATAAACAGGATTCCCCTATGTTATTATGTATATGTGGTTTGTAGTATGGAAATGGCACTGTGTCTGGAGGGGGGTATACCACCCTCAACCTTTGTTATGCTACTCAACACCAGATTTTGTTCCAGTCAGGCAGTACAGTATAATAATTTCACTGCCTCAGATGGCACATCCCTCATCTATGCTGGTTTATTACAGCACATTATTTTTCTTTTTTTCATATAGGATTCTCTTCCTTCAGGGCACCAGGCAGATTCTGCTTCAGTTCTCTCCTCAAGAGGACTTGTTCCACCCCCCCCCAGTTTAAGGGCATCATCCTACCTGACCCCGTGCTCCCTTTTCCATTTTCTCCCCATATACTGAGACCCCATGCACACGGGCTCTGAGGCTCCAGTAATGGGCTCTTCCTCCCACCCAGCCTAGTACCAGGTCTCTCCCAGGCTTGGCACTGCCACTGATCCTCCACGTGGTGGCAGCCAAGAGCCAGGAAATCCCCACAAGCCTCCCCGGGAGAGGAGAGGAGAGCTGCCTGTTGGCAGCTTGATCCAAATCCTCACCCTCCTCTCATTGGCCCATCCCTGATGACCCACGCTCAATCACAAACATGGGTCACTGGCTTGGGAAGAGGTAAGGCACCAACCCCTCATCCCTCTTCACCACTGGGAGACCAGTACATTGTTTTTTTTGGCCACTTCTGCAGTATGTCAATGTCATGTTCAAAGAAATTAAATGGTTAAAGCCCACTCCACAAAACCACTCCCTTTAGCATTGGCAAAGCCCAAGCCAATCTCCTTGCCAAACAAATCACTTGCTGGGGAGGCATGGACTTTCTTCACTCCTTCACACCCCCCCCCCGTGTGAGTGGTTGTGTGAATGGTGGTATGTATGAGTGGTTGTGGTAATTTTGGGGGTTCATAGAGGATATTTACAGTATTTGTTTGGGGGCTTTAAATAGGGTTATTTTGGTTTTGTGGGATTGCTGAAATCAGCAGTCAGGATGTGTTGGGGATATAAGCTGACAAGGTGCAGCTACTTGGTTGCTCACCTGTGCAACCTTCATCCCTTCAAGCTCCCCTCATTACCAGAAGAAACATACAGGAGATGCGGGGCTTTGGGGATTAAATTCTATCAGCCCACCTCTACACCCCTGCTCAGCTACAGCGGTCTCTCCCTGGCTTTCATCAACTACCCCAATTTTTGAACCTGTTTAGTATTTCCCACACCCTACCCCTCTTTTGGTAACTCTGATTGGTAAATAGTTTACACCCCTCTCTCCCTTGTCTATCACAACTCCTGTGCCTCAACCTCCTACCCCCCAGCTGTACATCCCAACTAGCACCCCCCTTCTTATTGCTTGTCTTTTTTATGAATTGTCTCTCCAGTACTCTCATATGTCAGTGGGTACTTAGTACTCCATGGCCCTTCTGGTGGGGAAAGGTCTCAAACCCTGCTCTACAGCAATAACAGCTATCCATGGTCAGCTGTCTAGACCACTAGGCTATTCTGCCTCTAAGGGTTCCAGGTAGGAGCCAATTATAAGTACTCTCCTCCCACCCCTCCCACCGCCTTTGGTGGTTCCACCCCCCTTTGTCCCCAGCCCACCCCTTTCTTCCTCTAAGTTAATGCTAGTGATTGATATTTAGTTTATCCCTCCCTTCCTCTCCTCTCTCTATAATGGTTCTTGGTCTTTCCCTCCTAACCTAGAAGGAGCTCTGGACATTGCTCTTGTCCCCTTACCTGTTTCACCCCTTTCCAGTCTGGTTTCCATAAGAACCACTCCACTGGTATCTCCCTCCTCTGTTTTACTGACTCCATACTTACTGGTATGGACTAGGGTCTTATCACATCTGACACAGTGGAGGTGGGTGCTGAAAGTGGGCTGCTAACCTGAAATTCTCAAGCAAAGTTCCAAAACTTCAGCACTCCTTGTGGAAATAATCCAGTCAAAAACTTATTACTGGTGCAAAATTCAAGCGTTTATTGAAGGTAAGCCAGAGCTACACCTACAGGCCCCAGCACTTTGACAGTAAAGCTTTTATCAGGCCTGATGAAGTCTTATCTCCTCTGCTATCTTTGTTGACTTTGTCAAGGCTTTTGACACTTTCACCCATGCTCTTCTCCTGGGCAAGCCCCCAAATGTGGAGTTGTCTCCCTCAGCTACAAACTGGTTCAAATCCTGTCTTGTAGGTAGATCACAATCAGTCAGGGTCGGGGACTCCCTCTCTCCTCCACTCCCCATTCACTCAGTTGTCCCACAAGGTTCAATACTTGGCCCAATCCTCTTCTCCATTTTTCTTAATGACCTCACCTCAGTTTCCCAAGCTGCATCAACTCACATGTATGCTGACAACACAGTGCTTTACAATTTCAGTCTCTCTGCCCATTTGGTGGCGTCCACCCTGCAGCAGCACTTTGATAATGTTCAGCAGTGGCTATGCACTAACCAACTGTTTCTAAATGCTAAGAAGACAGTCTCCATGACCTTTGGCACAAGGCATAGACTCTCTGAGGCCCCCTCCACCTCCTCCTTCCACACACTTGATGTAGCCATATTGGAAGACACTGCCTCCTTCAGATACCTTGGGGTCTTGCTTGATAAACATCTAGACTTTTCTTGTCATGTGGATGCAATTCACAAGAAACTGCTCCCCAAGTTAGGTGCCTTATGCAGGAATCATGAATGCATTCCCCTATCAGCCCGGAGAGAAATTCTTCTGAGAATGATGCTTCCAACATTCAACTACAGTGATGTAATCTACAGTGCCACTCCCAAAACCACCTTAGCCAGACTGGACACCCTCTTACACTCCTTCTGCCACTTCACCCTTGACTGCCCTCACCAAACTCACCACTGTTCCTTATATGAATCCCTGGCACTCTCCTCCCTCACTGATCACTGCCTGACCCATTGCACTAAGTTTACTGGCAAGTTATGGCTCGGTGAGCTCCCTTTTTATCTAGAAACCTCACACTCTACTGCCTGCCACTCCTTCCCTAAGGAGTAGTGCTGCCAAGACCCTAGCTATCCCCACCAGGTCTACTGCTGCTGGGCAAGCATCCTTCTCCTACCACTTGCCCAAACTGTGGAACTCCATTTCCACAAACATTTACAATGCTTCCTAATCCCAAGTCCTCTCCTCATTCCTGCATGATCATACTACCCCAGTATGCAACTGCACCTAATCTTCTGTGTCGACTGCCCCTTCTTCCATGACCCCCTTCTTTCTCATTTGAACCCTACCCCATCCCTTTTAGTACCCTTATCTCAATCTCTTGTTTCAGCTTCCCCCTTCTCCTCTGACCCCTTCTCCCTTCTTGTACCCCTTACTCCCTCCCCACTCATCCTATTGTCTATTACACCAACTCAGCTACATATAGTGAATCAACCTCATTTCTGTACTTTTGTTGTACTGTAACTATGCAATCTACTATACAATTAGTATTGTAGCACTTGTTTTGTTTGCCTATTGTATAAAAATGTGGTTTACTCGACATTGTAAATGTGGGCTACTCTGTATTGTTTTATATGCTGTATTATCCCTTGTCCCTCCCCCAGGATACATCTGAAAATGAGCAATTGCTGCTCAGTATGTCTTCCTGGTGAAACATATATATATATATATATATATATATATATATATATATATATATATATATATATATATTAGGGAGGCAGTATAGCACAGTGGTTTAAGGCTGTGAGCTGCAAATCTGGTGACATCCAGCAGACCAGACCTGGGTTTGAATCCCACAGCTTCCACTTGCATACTGTGTGACCCTGAGCAAGTCACTTAACTTTCCTGTGCGCCCAGGTCGCTCCTGTAAAAAAGTTTTAAGCTTAGTGTGCTACTCCGGGTTAAACAACTAAATAAATAAATAATACATATATATATGTTAGGATTGGGTTGGCAGTTCAATGTTACACCCAATTTTTTGCACCTTAATAACTCTGCCATCATTTGACGAAACAGTACAACTTATAGTGCGAGCTGGCAGGCTGTCAGAGTTTCGAGATGTGAACAGTTTCATGATGGCATCTTATACAGTTGTTGAGACATGGAAGGTAAAATAACAGAAAAAATTTAAATTTTCCCCTATACTTAACATTGGGTATTTTTGCTCTCACCTGCAGCCTAGATGGTGTGGAAAGCTGGCCAGTTCAAAGTAGAATCCTGCACTCACCACCACAAACAAATGAAGGCTGCTCACAACATCTCCTTAAAGTGTAATCTTCTATTAAGGTGTCAGTGTAGGGTACACCACACCACAACACACTACATGCTCTGATGCATTTTGGAAATAGACCTTTATCAAAAGACATGTGGTACAAGTTTAAAAGATGTCTAATACACTAAATATGATGCAATCACTACAGGACAATCAAAGTGACATCACACAGTGTGGTGAATGAATTAAAAACATATACAACAACATCAACCTTTGAAAACATATAATTCCATTCTTAATACATTATAAATTTTAGTAAAAACAGTATAACACACAAAGTATGCATAATAAAGTATAATATAAAAAAAATTCTGAAAGTCCAATTTTTGCATACTACAAGGTCTTGTGGAGATATAGAGACACATGCAAAGAAGCTGGCACACTCGAAGACTTTCTTCCCATACCTCAAAATTCACCCGGAAGAAAAGAATAGGTTCATAAGTCATAAGGTTCATCTCAGAAAATCCTATGAATTCTGTTAACACCTAATTCTTAGTTCATTTTCATTTTTCCATCATTTCATTTTACATTTTTGATTTTTTCAAATGGGGAGATAAGTCAAAACATTTATTAAGACCTGGGTATCTAAAAGCTGTAAGAGTATAAATCCAGAACTCGTCCCTCTGGAGAGTTAAGTTGTAAAAACCACCACCCCGGGCTTTGAAGAACACTTTCTCACTCGCTTTAAATGTGAAAAAATTATCAACTTTGTTTATTGCTAATATAACATGTAAAGCTGTAGCTTAAGTCTCATCTGCATTTTTTATGGCCCCCCATCAGTGTTCTCCCACCCAGGTTTTAAGTTGCTGCTTAGTCTTCCCTACATAGAAAGCACCACAACTGAAGTTCGCCTGATAAGTGACCCCACTACAATCACAGGTCCCAAGTTGCCTGATCTGAAAGGTTTTTGGCACATCAGATCTAATATTAGGTACATTGGGACTTGAAAATTCTTTGTCCTGCAATATCACATGGCAATAGGTGCATCTATGGCACTTAAAACATCCCACATATTTGTTAATAAGCCATGTGTGTTTTGAAGGTTTAACCTGTCATCTGTAAGCTAAATGATCCCTACGGTTTGCAGCTCTCCTGCAAGACATCCTCGGGGCTTCTGCATGATAATCTCTTAGTCCCAAGTCCCCTCTCAAAATGTTCCAATTCTTGCTGATAATGTCTCCTACTTTAGACCCAAGTACTGAAAAATGTAGACCCTTTGTTGAACAATTGGGTTCACATATAAAAGACACAATAGATATTTTACAGACAGTTGGAGATATAGAAGTGTGCTGAGATTCATAACTAATTACTATGGATGTGGAATCTCTGTACACTAATATTCCCCAAGCTGATGCTCTAGTTAGCATTGCATATTTTCTTAATATGAGAGATACTGTACTCAGACTGAACCACCAGCAGAGTTTTTGCTGATGCTTACTGAGTTTTTTCAGAAATGTAATGCTTTTCTTAGGGAATTCTTTCCTACAAACAAAGGGTATGGCTATGCGGGCAACTTTTGCCCCCAGTCTAGCCAACCTTTGTATTGATAAGTGGGAAAATGAAACAGTGAAAAATCCAGACTACGACCCCCTCTATCCCAGACTTGAGTTATATTGTCACTTTATAGATGATATCTTAATCGTATGGAAAGGTACTTTAGCAGAATTTGATGCATGTGTTGATTTTGTGCACTGTCTGAACCCTAATCTCCATTTCTGTTACACAGCTGATACACAAGAAATACATTTCTTAGATCTATGCATATGAAAGGAAGGGAATGGTAACATCACAACTGATATATTGAAGCTGGCCCACCGGTGCAGCGGCAAGGTGTCTGTCTGTGACACAGATGTTCTGGATTTGGGAACAGACCCAGGAAGTCAGAGGGCCAGCCAGGGAAGAGGGATTGAGTATCCTAGGGATGACTTTCCTTTACTGGGGGGGGTTGTGTGTCCAGCACAAGTTGGAGCCCTGGCAGAGGCTGGAGGTTTCACCATGATCAGCGCCATTTCTCGATGGAGGCATGTCTAACACTGGCATCATTGCATACCACACCTCCTTCAGGGGGAAACATTGGTTAAAAATTGTGGTCGCCATCCATGATGCCCCATTTCCTATGGCCATGATCACCCACCATTGCACTCCCAACCCAAGACCTATCCCATTGTCCACTGTACCTGGACAAATCCTGCACCCCCCCTTGGGGGCAAGCCAGGGAGGCAATGCCAGTAGGCATTCATGCTGGCACCCTTCTCCTGTCATTGCAGGCTTGAGCTGGTTAGGTGGCCCTGCCCTGGGGAGCAAGCCAGAGGGTATCATGGATTAAGGAGGTAAGTCCTGGAGGGCAAAGAGGAGGAACAGGGTTGGCAGGGGCTGAGCTGCAAGGTGATCAAAAAATAAATTACAACTGATATATACAGAAAGAACTGTGAACGCAACACTTTGTTACATTCCTTGAACTGCCACCCCTGTTGCATTGTCCAAAACATCCTGAAAGGACAGTTTTTGAGATTTAGACATAACTTCAGCACTACACAGTATTAAAAGACAGCAGCTACAGAGTTAACAAACAGATTCATGGAGAGGGCTTTCAATATGGACAATTTAATAGCAACATGCCAAGAAGTTAGAAATATGGTGAGGGGAAACTACATTGCAACAAAACACACAAAATAGGAGACAAGATAGGAAACAGGATGGAGGGAGGCTGAAATTGTCACATCTTTTTCAGTAAATTGGTCTAAAATGGGAGACATTATCAGCAGGAATCAAGACATTTTAAGAGGGGCTCAGGACTAAGAGATTATCATGCAGAAGCCCCAAAGATGTCATACAGGAGAGCTGAAAACCTTAGGGATCATTTAGTCCACAGCAGACAGGTTAAATCTTCACAACACACATGGCTTATTAACAAATATTTGTGATGTTTTAAGTGCCATAAATGCACCTATTGCCATGTGATATCGCAGGAGAAAGAATTTACAAGTCCCAATGTACCTAACATTAGCACCAATGTGCCAAAAACCTTTCAGATCAGGCAACTTGTGACCTGTGATTCTAGCTGGGTCATTTATCAGGTGAACTGCAGTTGTGGTGTTTTTTATGTAGGAAAGACTAAGTAGCAGTTCAATACTTGGGTGGGGGAACACTTCCAAGCCACAAAAAATGAGACTTAAGCTACAGCTTTACATATTTAAATTAGCAACAAACAAAGCTGATCATTTTTTCATATTTAAAGCAATTGAGAAAGTGTTCCTCAAAGCCCAGGGTGGTGATTTTTTACAATCTAATGCTCCAGAGGGAAGGGTTTTGGATTTATACTCTTAGAGCTCTCAAATACCCAGGTCATAATGGACATTTTTGATTTATCTCCCCATTTGAAAAAATAAAAAAAAATCGTAAAATGAAATAATGATGGAAAAATGAAAATGAACTGAGAATTAGGTGTTCTTATACAATGGCAAGAAATGATCCTGGCTTCTGATTGGTCAGCTGGTCATCACAGCAGGGATGTTATCCTGGCATAACATCCCTGCTGATGATTAGGATGACTAGGATCATTTGCTCTATCATTATTTGCATCTTCTCTAAGAAACAAAAATATTTTTCCAGACTAACAAAAACATTCTTTAAAATTATTTTTTTAATTATTAAACAATAAGCCATTGTTTAACATGAATGATGCCCTCCAGGGTGGGTGTTATGCTGGGATAACATCTCTTCTCGGTGTTGGATGCCCTCGACCGGGGGCCTCGGGCTCAACCACCCAAGGTGGGATGTTATCCCAGCCTAACACCCACCCTGTCAGGCATTATACCTTTAACAGAATACATGAAGATTTTCTGAGATGAACCTTATGACTTATGCATCTGTTCTCTTCTTCCAGGTGAATTTTTTAGTACAGGGAGAAAATCTTTGACTGAGCCGGCTTATTTGCATGTGTCTCTTTGGCTGCACAAGACCTTGTAGTATGCAAAATGGCACTCTCAGGATTTTTTTTTTATATTATACTTTATTATGCATACATAGGCCCAGATATTCAAAAGGGTTGCACATGGCGCATCAGTGTTGCTCCATGCACAACCCACTGATGCCACCAGTCACGATATTTAAAGGAAAAGTGTGCCACTACAAATCGTCATACGGGCGCATCAGTAATTATGCAGGCACAGGTGGGGGGGCGTGCCCGTGCATAAACTGCGCAGCCTGATATTCAGCCCGGGCCATGCAGAGTTATGCAGACACAACCCCTACCTGCGCCTGCACAAAGTTGAGCCGAAAAAGAAAGGATCAAGTCGAGGGCCACCCACAGGTGAGCTGCCACATTGCAGGGCACAGCACAGCAGCTGCCACCTGTGGGTGGACCTCGATTTGTTCCCGCCACACCTGGCAGCGCCCCCCATGCCCCGATTGTGGGCAGAAGTGTAACCCCCCCGAGTAGCCCAATCACGGGCATTACTGTAATACACCCCCATTAGCCCAATCGTGGCATTGCTGTAATACACCTCCAGTAGCCCAATCATGGTCGGCTATTGCACACACCACCCATTAGCCTGATCGAGGCATCAGTAACCTCCCCAAAGTCCAACATCCCTGGTGGTCCAGTGGACCGAGCGAGCCTCGATCGCAGGCAGCATTCCTCACCCCCAAGTCCGAAATCCCTGGTGATCTAGTGGACCCCCACCCACCCACCCACAGAGTCCCACCACCCGCTCCCCCATCAGCCGGTGGGCGGCAGCACCCCCGCCTGCCGTCCCACCGTCCACCGACTGACAGCTCAGTAGGGCTGCATGCCCATTGGTTCAGAGCATGAGCCAATGGGCGTGCAACCATACATACTAGTCAGTCCAGATATCTGAATGAATTCATTCACATATCTGGACTGACTAGTACGGTATGGGTCAGCACCCATTGGCTCATGCTCTGAACTAATGGAGTGCAGCCTCTACCGAGCAGTCAGTCGCAGGCGTGGTGCGCCAGGGCAGGGTGCTGCCGCCCGCTGGCTGACAGGGGGAGCGGGTGAGGGCTCCATGGGCGGTGGGGGGGGTCCACTAGATCACCAGGGATTTCGGACTTGGGGGTGAGGAATGCCACCTGCGATCGGGCTCCGTTCGTCCACTGGACCACCATGGATATTGGACTTGGGGTTACTGATGCCTGCAATCGGGCTAATGGGGTTGTATTACAGTAATGCCCACGATCAGGCTAATGGGGGTGTATTACAGTAATTCCTGCAATCGGGCTACTCGGGGGACTACTGTTATGCCAGCTGACATACTCATGTCCACTTCGACCACCAGGGATTGAGACTCCGTATTGTCCCTTACAGGATGTGATGCGATCGGCTACAGGGGTGTCGGTCCTGAAAGCTGCTGCGCAGGGCGCCAGTGCTTAAGTCGCCGGAGATTGTCACACCTGCATGCTAATGGCATGCAAATAGGGCCATAATCAGATGCAAATGGCCCCCCGTGTGCCTTGCATAAATTATGGCCCCATTTGTATGTCACCCTTTGAATATCGCAGGTGCTATGCATGGCGCAATGGAACTTGCACCACCGAATCTCAATGCTCCATTCTGACCACTTGCGCTGGCGCAGTTCCACTGCGCCATGCACAGTGGGGGTGGCCAGGGGGTGATATTCAAAGCAGTTGCACCATAGCGCAACTCTTTTGAATATCACCCTGGCCACACCCCTGTGCAACTATTTTGAGTGGCGAAGGGGCTTGCGCCACAAAATGGCACAGTTTGAATATCTGGGCCACTGTGTATTGTACTGTTTTCACTGAAATTTATAATGTAATAAAAATGGAATTATGAGTTTTCAAAGGTTGTTGTTGTATGCTTTAATGCATTCACTGCACTGTGTGATATCACTTTGCTTGTCCTGTAGTGATGATGTCATATTTAGTATATAAGACATCTTTTAAACTTGTACCACGTCTTTCAATAAAGGTTTATTCCTGAAATACATCAAGGCATGTGGTGTGGTATATCCTGCAACAGCACCTCAATAAAAGATTGCACTTTAAGGAGACGTTGTGAGCAGCCTTCATCTGTTTGTGGTGGTGGGTGCAGGATTCTACTTTGAACTGGTATACCAGAATCCCTGTCTGGTGCAGCTCTCTATCTTTGAATACAGTATGGAATTTCTTCATGAAATGCTCAGGGATGATGGGGCCTGTGTCAGTGGTGTGCCTTTGGATGATTTGGTGAAAAGATATTGCACAGTTTTTGAATTACAATGATTTTTGGGATAACTTTCAAGTTTGATTGATAAGAAAAAAACAGTTCAATTGATAACAAACTATTCTCAGGTGTTAACAGATCGTGAGTCCCTGTTCATGTGCAGAGAAATTCAGATGGCAAAAGGTTAAAAAAATCGCAAGTGGTTATTTGAATGATTTGCTTGCCATGGAGGTTAACACACTAGAGATGGCAGCCATTTTCTTTTTATTGTTGTAAACTTACAAACAATAAAAGTATAATCAAATTTTTCATTAAAAAAGCCAACATCTGAACCTAACTAAACAGGACCAATTCAGTTAAATTCTGTTGTTTGTTTTTCAAGAGTGTTGCCAGAAATATGTTTTCTTGACACCCAAAAACCAGGGTGCCCAGCTTACTGAGAGGAGCCATTGACCCCCATTCTCTGTATGAGAACAAATGGACTTTCTTGAGTTCTGACGTCACAGCTGGAACTTGTGCTGTGGGCTGCAGTGAGAACAGTGAGCTGCCCTTTCTCTGGTGTCTTGTAGCACCCCCATTGCCATCCCTTTATGTGTGCAAAGTTGCCCTGAAGTGCATAAAAGGCTTTAAATACAGAATGTTTCAATAATGTGTAATGTTACTTAAAAAGTGAATAGATTAATCATTAAACATTTATTATTCATGTCTATAATTATGATGATCTGCGTGTGTCAGTGAATAAGTGAACTGGCGAGTCATCATGAGGAGGAGGGGTGTTAGTATTACAAATGTAGATGATCAGAAACTGCATACAGCAGTGAACTTGCCATAGGGGGTTGGGGTATCCACTAGCCACCAGAGAACAATGCACACTGATACAGCACAGGCAATCATGGTGTAAGTGCCAATCAGTGTACAAGAAAAGGAAGCAAGATCAAAACAGTTAAAGAAGATTCAGAGCCCTTCTTCTACTCTGCTCACCATTTAGTTTCCAGATGGGGCTCCCTTTATCCTGCACTGCCCACAGTTTAGTTTCTGTACAGGGCTGTTACTTAGAAGGACATCAAGGTAGTCTAGTCACCTGTGTCACAGGACTGGCAAATGGGAATTCTGGATTTATGGAAGATGGCTTAGTGTACAGTTACTATAGCAGCCCAAAGAAATGCCCAGTTTACTTCAAACATGTGGGATGTGATAAAATAGGAAAAAATAAACCTTGCACATGCAGTGCCAGAATCAATTGCTGGTGATGATTTTTTTGCAAAACAGTGCAGCAGCACTCTAACCCTTGCTCCCAAACAGCTCAGTAAGGCTCACTTTGCTGCCACAATGCTTTAAAATAACCACAGCATGCTCATTTATCCAGGATGGATCTGTGTAACTGCCCTCAGACACATTGATATTAGTTACACGTTATGCGAAGTTCACACTTGTTTTGAATTTTTTATTACATTTGTGATGTTTTCTTATGATATAACATTTTTATTTTATTTAACTGCTGAATGAGACAGGCAATATATTTGTTTTGATAGGTAAACTGTGTTTTCTCATTTTTTCAGCAGTTTTATTTTGTTCATTTGCAATGGTGTTAGCTTATACTGTATGTATATTTATGTATGTAATTTGTGTTGAAAAATTTTTTTTACTATGATGTTAATATGAATGTTTGCATTAAGGACCTCGCTGAAAATGAGCTTGTTTCAGTCAAGTTTCCTATTCTTTGGCTTGTCAATTGAATAAACATTTTTACTACTACTACTACTACATACTACTGTTATTCACATCTTTGGTATTGACTGCGCCTCATATCAGCATAGTCTATAAATAAAGATTAAGTACTGTGTCAGGTTGGCTAGTCCTGAGCAAAAGATACTGAATACAATGAAATAGCTCCTTTGGCCTAGCTCTGCCCAATAATAACAATCATCAAAAAGCAGATTTCTTATTTGGAACCATGAGAAGAAGAAGAATCAGCATTTATGTAGTGCTTTTCATACACAGTGTATCCCAAAGCACTTTACAAGCAATGCTAGACTAGTAGTGAAGTGACTGAATATGTAGTGGCAGCCATATCACACATCAACACCCACATACAGCCTGGATAATTGCATGAACTGGTTTATGGGAAGGGTAATGTTGGCCAGGACACTGGGAAGGTCCCCTACTCTTTGCGAAGAGTGCCATGGGTTCTTTTACTTCCACCTGGACACCCACCAGGGCAACACCGGGATGGGTAGACGGGACCTCGGTTTAACATCTCATCCAAAGGACAGCACTCCCTGGCAGTACAGCACCCCCCAATACTGCATTCGAATGCCAGCATTTTTAGGTGTAAGTTCAATCCTGGTGTGGGATGAGAACCCACCACCTTCAGGTCCGGAGGCAGGTGTGCTACCAACTGAGCCATGCTGACACCTGTCAGGGGGTTAATGTCAGATGACTAAGATATACAGTACAGTTTTCTGTCTTCCAACTACCCTTTTAATAAATGCAAATCAGAGTAAGGCACAAAAGTAATCAAACCAACGCACTTAAAGCTCTAAATATGGTGCAACACATGTCTCATCAAAAGATGGAAGGCTGAGCATTCTGTTTGAATAAAGGGATGGTCCCAACATTAGCCTAGCAGAGAAATTCCTGCTGCATTTTTTTGAACCATGTTGCAAAACAAACACGTGTCACAATCTATCATAGTAAGGAAGAAACAGAATGCCACACAGAGGTGCTGGATCAAAACTCTGTACAGAGAAGGATGACCACCCAAAGTGAAGTGAATCATAAACTTTGTGAGCTCAAGACAGCAGCAAACCCTTTAGATACGGGAGAAGGGGTGAGGTGCAACCTACCTCAGTAACTTTTTTGCATGCATGTTAAAACTGTTTTTTGGTTATTCCAGGTAGATGAAACTCATATCTGCATACCACACTTCCATGGCTGATATTTCCAAAAGACTGCATTTTGGATCATCTGCCTTTTGGCTCAGTTACTTTCTCTGCATTAAAATGAATGGATGGCGGTGACTGAGCCCCCTCACTGTCCCCAAACAACTAAGTCAAAACATGGCTCAGAACCACCCCAGCCTTTGTGGCCTCTGTATTGCCACTGCATTTCATACAGAACAGGGACTTCTGCACACCTCTGCTGTTTCAGGTCAGTGTTTGAGTATGTTGGAGCACCACAGCATTGAGAAGCAACTTTTGGAACTCTTGAATCACATTCAATGCCCATCTTCATCAAGACAAGCCAGGAGGGGCACACCTCACCTCTTTACTGGCTGTTACAAGTCACCAGAATTACCACCACCTCATTTCTACCATGGGGAAAAGAGCCTCCCACTAATATATTATCTAAACCAGTCAGACTGCTCATACCTCACATACACATTTGTAACCAAGCCTGTTACACATAGCTCACTGCAAGAAGGCTCAGACCTAGTACCCATACCCCTCATCACCAGTAAATATAAGGATTTGATAGGCTGCTTACAGAGTCACTGATGCACATCCAAAACTGCATGAAGCAGCATCTTGTAATCAAAGATATGGGACTCAGTCTGCTTTGTTGTTAAACTTTTTACTGCAAATTACTAGAGCGTCAATAATTTACTTAGACTTGAAACCAAGTCTGTAGCTGGAGCCCCATGTTTTCTGCCTGACAGGAAGTGGGTGGAGAGTAGTAGTTTTATGGGCTCTCCTAGGAACTACAGACACTTATTCATCACTCTAAAATGTCTCAGAACTATTTTACATTGTACCTGTCTTGCGAATGAGCAGGAGACACACAAGGGATCACTTTTAATATTTATTTTTAGCAACTTGCATTGCGAGCGCTTTGTGACCTCCCCAAAGCACTTCCAGGGTAAAAAAACTTAAATACTCTGCCTGCTGCGAGCAGGGCTCGCAAGAGCAGGGCTCGTGCAGAGATGTGCACCAAGACACACGCATCTGCGCATGTCTATGGTGTCAACGGGGTCAACAAGGTACAGGGCCAGAACCTTTTTTCATCTTCCTAGCTCAGTGAGCACTGTACAAGTTTTCTGACCTTTACTGTTTATTTTAATAATGGAGTATCCCAATGACTATTGTGCCCCTTGCCAGATGTATGTTCGAGGGCAACAAATAATTGACTTTGTTTGTGATAGGTGTTTGTTACTACAAACGCTTCAGGCTGAAATAATTTGTCTGCAGACACCAAGAGGGGTTAGTGCTGAGATTGAGGTTCTTGAAGACTTCATTGACATAATGATGGGCCAAATAACATCCAAAGTGGAAACCCTTAATGAATCTCAGAGGCCCCCTTTAACGACTGATGATGGTTGTATTCCCTCTTCCTCTGCCATACTTACTGAGGAATCAGATTCCTGGTCATTAGTCACCAAGCACAAAACTAAATGCAAGGGAGGCCAAATTTACCAAAGTTCTCCTATAATTGCACTACATAATAGATTTGAGGCCCTAAGTGAAAATCTTAATGATTCACAGTCAGATATTAATCAGGTATTGGCTGACAATTACTCTTCTCGCTCCATTATACAATCATACTTAGATGAGTCTATAACAAACAAAATCTCCCCCGAAGTTTTTCATTATCAGATAGGGGGTAACCTAAATACTTCTTGGGAGGTTAAACCAGTGGTTTCAAATGATAATTCTAGCCACCTTCAAACTTGTAAGCAGATTTATGTACTCGGGGATTCCAAAATTAAGCATATTGATTGGACCGTGTGCAATATCGATAAGGTCAATCGCACTTGCTCCAGGTTAAGGGGTGCAAGAGTAAAAGACATCATCACAATGGTTAAGCAAGTGTTGGTGGGGGCTTCACAAAATTCAGTATTTGTCATCCACACTGGGACTAACGACATTACGACGGTTAGTGTGGAGAGTATTAAACAAGATATTGTTGCACTCAATAATTTATTGGCTGAAAAAGACAGTCTAGTTTGTTTTTCAGAAATTCTCCCAATTCCTAGGGCATCCAGTTATATAAATTATAAAACAAAAACATTCAATAATTGGTTAAGGAGATGGTGCCTTAGTCAGGGTATTCTTTACCTAACAAACTGGGAACAATTTCATGATAGAGCCCCACTACACTGTTGGGATGGGTTGCATATTAACAGAAAAGGTAGCACTCTACTGGGCAAAGGTGTGGACCATGCAATCAATTTACTTTTAAACTAGCGGATTAGAGGGAGAACAAGCTAGTACTTGATTCTCTAATTAAATCAGGAAATCATACTACTCCCTTTAAGGGTCTTTCACTTAATGCTAGATCTTTAAATCTGACTAAAATGGCCGAACTGGAAGCCAAATGTTTAATGTCTAGATATGGAATTATATCAATAACTGAGACATGGTGGGACTCTAATTCAGAATGGTTAAAATGACTCCCTTGCTATAAACTATTTCATAACGACCATTTAGATAAAATAGGTGGCAGCGTCTGCCTTTACGTTAGGTAGGACATTACATCTTTTCAACTTACTTCATCCAACATCATTGAATCTCTTTGAGTTAATATACAAATAAAAGGTCAACCCCAAGTTCTAGTGGGTACATACTACAGACCCCCTTTAGCCACTATTGATTATACCAATACATTAATAAATGAGATTTCTGATATGGCCTCCCAAGGTAACATCCTGGTTTTAGGAGATTTCAATATGCCTACCATTAACTGGGAATCCCTTACAGGAAAATCTCTTGGGGAAAAAGAGTTAATCTCACTAATTGTTGATCATGGCCTAGAACAACTTGTTCCAGAACCTACACGGGTTATGAATATCCTGGACTTAGTAATAACAAATATAGGAAGCGCTATACAAAATGTTAGTACCGGGGACCCCTTGGGCTCAAGTGATCATTATTCACTTTCATTCGAATTACTTCTTAATACTAGGCAGTGTTCAAGAGGTGTTGAATTTAAGAATTATGATAATGCTGACTTTTCTGCCATAAATGATCATCTTTACAACACTCCATGGGTAACACTTTTAGAACCTCTCTCTGTTGAAGAGTCATGGTATTATTTAAAAACACCTATTCACAACCTGAAATCCCTATATGTTCGGAAAAAAAAAGAAATATAATAGAAAAGGGAAGATTCCACTCTGGTTTAACAACAACATTCAGAAATGAATAAATAAAAAAAGGCTATTTACTGCCCTAAAGAGGAGTGTGGGAATAAATAAAGTTAAAGACCTCCACAAATATAAACATGCTTTAAAACTTGTAAAATCTAGTATTCAACAGGCTAAAAAGAAATTAAAGTTTCATTTGTCACATCGTAAGGATAGTTATAAATCCTTACACTCATATCTGAATAATAAAAAAATGGATAATAGACATCTAGGCCCCATTACTGTTAATAATGCTTTAATTATTGATGACAAGGAGATAGCCAATACTTTCAATGCACCGTTTTGTTCAATATTTTCAAAAAAAGATGATACAATAAATAACATCCCCTAATTAAATCAAATATCATCTTATAATATTTCTGTAAATAAAACCTTAATGATTTCACAAACTTTAAAAAAACATCCAGCCCAGGCCCTGATGATATTGGTCTGAAATTTCTATTAATAACAGCTTGTACTATAGCCATACCATTAACCATTATATTCAATAAATCCCTTCAACAAGGTCTTATCCCTCAAGATTGGACTACAGCAATAGTGATACCAATTTTTAAAAAGGGCAATCATTCCAAACCTGTAAACTATCATCCCATTAGTTTAACCTCTGTTATAAGCAAACTAATGGAAAAATTCGTCAAACACTTCTTGGAATAAGAAGCAATTTTGAAGAACTTGACAGATCCAACTCAACATGGGTTTTGGCAGCAGTTTTCATGTATTACAAACCTGGTTTCCTTTTATAATTACATAAGTCAAGGACTGGATAGAGGAGAACCAATGGACGTCATTTTGCTTGATTTTAGCAGGGCATCTGACAAGGTTCCACATGGTAAACTCTTGGATAAACTGATGAAAATGGGGTTTTCCAATATTTTGGTTAGATGGATTGCTAGTTGGCTGTCTAATAGAACCCAACGTGTAAGGGCCAGCGAATTCCTTTCTGAAATTGGGGATGTGACCAGTGGAGTCCCGCAGGGCTCAGTCCTGGGACTCACATTGTTCAACATATATATAAGTGATATGCAGATTAGCTCCCATAATTTGTTACTTAAATTTGTGGATGACACAAAGTTGGGTGGTACAGTTTATTCATCATTTGATAGGGCCAGACTTGATAATAATCTTAAACTCATCAAAAATTGGCATTGATGAATGGTGTGTCACTTAATTCTGATAAGTGTACTGTCCTTCACTTTGGAAACAATAACCCAAGGCAAACTTAAACATTAAACAATACTCCATTTAGAGTATTTATCTCTGAGAGGGACCTTGGTATTATTATAAATAATAAATTATCATCAACTGATCATTGTATCAAAACAGCCAGCATATTGAATGCACTTTTAACTAGAATTAAAAGAACTTCTGTTACTAGAACATAAGAATGCATTATTCCCTTGTTCAAAACTCATATTAGGCCTTATTCAGATTACAGATCACTCTTTTGGAGTCCATATCTTATACAAGACATTGAAAGGATTGAAAGAATTCAGAGAAGGGCTACTAACTAGTTCCCTGATTGGCACACAGAGAATACTATGAAAGACTCCATGAAATTGGGCTTCAGTCACTGCAAAATGGTCGTATCAGAGGTGATTTGTTATTTTTATATAAAATCCTATCATCCACTAAATTAATGGACCAATGTGGCCTAAAATTCTCCGATAGAAGGACCTCTCCTTGACTGCATAATAAACAGTTGGATGTACTGAAAGCCAGGACTAATAAGAGATTAAATTATTTTACTGTTAGAGCACTGAGATTATGGAACAATCTTCCCCAACATCTAGTGAACTGCATATCCATAGATTCCTTTAAAAGGGGTCTCGACCTGTGGATTGTGTCTAATAACGCAGTTATATTAATGGGTACTAATCACATAATTGACCACTACAGTAGTGGGGGCCATTCTCGATGGGCTTCGGCCTTCTCTTGTCCTAACAAAGTAAACCAAGTAAACCCATTCAAGGAGTACACCCTGAGAGATTTGGAGGACTCGATCTTGAGACTATTTTATTGGGGTTTGGGGAGATTGAATCTCATCTCCTAACCAGCCATTTTGGATCACAAGCTTTAGTGCCTGGTCAAAAGGCAGGACTGCCAGTTTTGAATGTGCAGTATCCCTAGTTTATTATTGCTATTTTTCTTCTGAATCTTTTACAGACCATTTTCTAGATGATAAGATGTAAAATTTCATAGACTAAAATATATGGAGAAGGCATATATAGTATAGATATATTAGTCCACATTGATAAATCCTTTGGGTCCTCAGTACAGTAGTGTAAGGAATATGTTTCCATGTGAAACAGATGAATTTGTGGGCTGGGGCAAAATGTGAAACTTTACACATTAAAGGAGCACTTGGGTAGTACTCTGATCCCCTCCTCTTGGTGATTGCCACAGACCTACCACTTACCTCCACATTGTTTTAACTTACTATGCAATCAGTTTAATACAAAACGTCCTCCTCTTGCAAAATTCAAATAGCTACTGTTTTTATATTTTCAATACATGTGACTGTCAGTCTTTCTTAGGAATGTCTGAATAGATTTATTTTTAATTTGAAAATTGGTAACCAGAAAATGCACACTGAACTGAGGCTCATTTCCAGCTGTGCCCTGGGGGAAATGGAATAAGTAAAAGAACTAAGAATCTGAGCATCTTCTCTTTTCTGTCTGTGGAGTTTATATACAGGCACTCCTCATCAACTTGCACTGGTCGGCATTTTGTTAAGTTTGCCATAACAACCAACTTACAACTTTCCCTGCACTTTGCAATACTGTTTCAGTATCACAGCCTATATGACATCTGTTAGGGATCGTCAGCTGTGCCTGATAGCATGGGAGAGAGCTGCTCTGTTACTTTTAGATATACTGTTAACAACAGATGAAAGCTGACATTTAAACACAATCCATTTATTTGAAAAATACTAATGGCGGTGCAAGAGAACATTATGTGAAATGGGCACTGAAGCAGTTTGAGGGTAATGGTGACATTTCAAAATATTTATATATCATTAGCAGGTTATAATTTTTTACCCAGTGTAAAACATTGTTAGGGTCTACACATGTGCTAGTCTCATTACAGAGATTGTGAGATGGATTAGTTGTCAGGATTAATTGTGAACAAAGTGAGTGGCTTAAATAATGAAACTCACAAGAAAGTCACTACCTACTGTACATGTAGAAGCAGGATGCAAATTAACTTTCTATAAAAGGGTTATAAAAGTTTAATCCTAGTTTCTAGACAGCGAAAGGTTTTCTTTAGTTATATAAAGGTGTGGCTTCAGTTAGCTCAATCACAGCCTTAGAGAGCATTACAGTATAATTTGGGATTTAGTTTGGTCCTCACACTAACTCAATGACAACTAATGGATTAGTGATATAAAACTTAGACACTTCTGGATTTTCTAATAGCTTTTTCTGGTCATAAAAAAACAAACTTCCCTTTACTACCCTCTTGCACAAGAACACCAACTCCTCAAACATCAAAACCTTCAAATAACAGTTTAAATTACTATAGAACCTGTGACAAAAAAAAAACTGTTGCTGTCAGAGCACGTGTGTCCTCACTCTCCAAGTCTGTGATCTTATGAATGGTGAGTAAGGTGTGTCTTAGTAGTAATACCTGATTGGCAGGTTATCAGCCAATCAGTCATTACTACTAGGATATACTGTAGGTCATGTTGGCTCTGACAGGGGACAGTTTTTGTACAAGTACAGGTTCAGGTAATTTAAAATGGGGTTTGGGGACTTTGCATGGGAGGAGTGGTTGTTTTGTGCAAGTAGGTGGTAAAGAGAGGAGGGTTTCTGTGACAAGTTAAAGGGATGGGTAGGGGGAGTTGGGAACAACTTGCTTTTGTTGAGAGGATATACTGTTAGTTGTAGCAGATTAATAAACTTGACCGGGTACAAAGGGGAGGAGGGAAGTGGGAGCTTAGGGTAGGGTACGCTACTGTATTCACACACATGTGAGTAATATGCCTACAAGTTAATTTCTGGTTTGAACATGCTTGTACTCAAAGTAGAACATGCTACTAACAGTAGATGTGTGCTCCTTCTAGTTAAAGCAATGAAACTAGGAACAAACCTGTCAATCTGATTTGTTGTGTTAGTCATGGGTTCTTCTTTAAGTCATTACATTTCTGCAGTGCTGTCAGGACAAGTTGTTTCTTCTCTACAGTTGTTTCCATAATGCTGTTTTATAGTAGTGTCATATTAAAAACAAATTCTGACCAGAGCCAATACAGCTGCAGCTGAGCTTGTGGAGGTGCCATTTCCCGCAATTGCTCGCTGCCACTTTGGCCCGAATCTGTGATACTCCCTGAGTCTCTGTCTGGCCCTGGGTAAAGTTTTTCCTTCTAAAGATGGGCCAGAGGAGCAGAGTTATGGAACAGCTTGTAGCCACACCAAGAATGTGCAAGCTTGAGGAGGTCCCGTTTCCCCCAGTTGCTCACCACCACTTTGGCCAGAGTCCCTGATACTCTCTGAGTCTCTGTCTGTCCCCAGGTAATGTTTTTTCTTCTAAAGATGGGCCAGAGGAACAGAGATATGGAACAGCTGGCAGCCACACAGAGAATGTGTGAGCTGACAGTCTACACATGCGTGGTGGTACACATCCATTTTCTCACCACTATAGTGGCACATCAGAAGTTTCCCCAGAGCTACAGGACCACAGAATTAGTTAGTTGGAGTCCAGAGACACGAGGGCTATGGTGAAGAAGCCACAAAAGTATTTGTTTAAAGAATGACAATCAGCAAAAGACCAGCAGGGCTCACTAATATTAATGGGCAGTTCATTAATATGTTTAAATATGGCCTCACAGCACTCACTGGCACTCTTCAAATCAATACTTTTGTGGCTTCTCCACCACAGCCCTCATGTCTACAGACCCCATCTAACTATCTCAAGGTCTGGGAGTACTGGGGAAGCTCCCTGATGTGCCACTATCATGGCAAGAAAAGGTATGTGCACCACCGTGCATATGTGGACTGCCAGCTCACACATTCTCAGTGTGGCTGCAAGTGGTTCCACGTCTCTGCTTCTCCATCCCCTCTTTAGAAAGAAAAACATTACCTGGGTCTGGATGGAGACTCTCGGACTCAGGCCAAAGCGGTGTTGAGCAAATGGGGGAAACAGGAGATGGGACCAAAGATGGCAACAGCGTCCGCTAGGGGAGGGATGAGCAGAGTGATTTGGAGCTGTGGAAGTATGTTCTTCAACTCTAAATGTGTGCTTTGGTGTCCCATTATTAGATCTACAGCAAGATGGCTACATGTTCTACCCACTGCAGCCATAAAAAATTGAATCTTGCCATAGTTTAAAAGAAAAACATATTTGGATCCTGCAAGAGGCCATTTCAGTATGCAGTTCTGGGTTGAGAACACCTTTCAGATTATCATGTGCTGTACTTCGGATAAAGTTCACAATGAGGGGATTTAGAGTATTGATTATTTGTTTCAATTGTTTAATACTTATATTATACGATTATTCATGTACTGTAGCCATGCTCATTTAGCTCACAGATTAGAACTGCTCTACTAACAATTTTGAAATTTAGACCGTTGTATAACCCCCTCAAATGCAAGTTGCTCCCATCTCCTCATTACATGTCCCTTTATCTGGTCACAGAACCCCACTCCCTTTATCACCGTCTTGCACAAAAACACCCAGTCCTCCCAACTCAGGGCCCCCAAACACTAGTTTAAATACTATAACCTGTTAAAAAGAACTGTCCCCATCAGAGTAAGTGTATCCTCATTCTCCAAGTCTGTGATTGGAATGAATGGTGACTAATGTATACACACAAGATGAAATTACTATCAGATGCCTGGGAAATTTCTTAATGGGTATAGCTAAGGAAAAAAAGAAAAAGAAAATAATATAGGGGTAACAGACAGGGAAAAAGAATGAAATGCATGGATCAGCCTACCAATTATACTAAAAGATTAATAAGTCTATACCAAAGGAGGATTTTGATATGTGAGTGCCCTGAAGCACCAGTGTGTTAAAGGATGAAGTGAAGTTGTGCAATAATATACTACACATTCTATTGCAAGACTACTGTGTCCTTTCGGGCTGTTTCCTCGCAAGCAAACTGCAATTTGCAGTTTGATAAGCAGACTAAGGAGAAGCTGCCCAAAGCTCACCCTCCAAGCAAGGTACGGGATGGAACTCTGAATTTTGGCATCTACCCCTGGAGGAATCTCAATTGCCACTGTTTGCCAGTGTTTCTCACACTATGTGCAGCAATCCAGAAGTCTGCTAGGAACTGCAGCCAAGAAATTAATGTTAGGACTGACCTCTGCTTGACATGTTTTTGATTTCTCACTTTAAGTAACATTTAGTCTGATGTAGAGATTTCTTAAGAGTTGATTTAAGTTTTGAGAGAGGTTTTAAGGTAGTGTGATTTTGCTATCTGCCCTGAGCCCCTTCTCTTAGAGCTGTAGGTCTGTGAGCTGCACCACTGACCTCGGTGTCCCATTGAGGCTGCTGCGGTGCCCCCCACAAAACTTGCTTCAGAACCTCCCTGACTTTTCCATTAGCAGTTTATATCTTTTAGCCACTAGAGGGCCCAGTTATAAGCACACTTACCCAATCCAACAGAATACAGTTCCTGTCTCCTTTCTCTTATTGTGTGGTCAGTCTATCACTATTCATCAGTGCTTGCCCCCTCCCTCTTCTACTGATTAATACTGATTTTTCCTATTTGCAGCTTATACTCTTCACCCACTAGAGGGGTTTTCCCCCAACCGTGCCAAAGCTGCTCTACATCTTCTTACTCTCTACTACTTCCTGGACACTCTTCCTCTACTACTCAGCTCCTCTGTCCCCCTGCCTGGAAAACCTCACTGCACCTCCCCCTACCCTACTCTGCTCAATAGTTAACCTCCCTACCCAATTCCCAGACAACCACACCCCCATCCACCCCAACCTGCTCCCTTTGTGACCACTAAGAGTCGCTATTTCTACCCCTTTTTTCACCACTACTCTAGCACCCCCCAGCTTTCTTGGCAACCCCAGACAACTTCCCTGCTAGGCTCCAAGACACTCCCCCGGGGTATTCGAACCTGGTACCTACTGCACCAAAGTCGGCAGCACTACAGCTACTCCACAGTGGCAGTAATCCTCACTGAAGATCAGCCTGCACCCTTATTGTCTACTATAGGAATAAAACTATGGGTACCTACACTTCATTACTAAGTCTGCTCTTCTTCACCCTCTTGTTACAGACCTCACACCGACCGGATAACCTGTTCTCCACACTAGGCACCTCATCCCCAGACTACCCCACAGTGACTCGTCCCTCCCCCACCCTCAACACACCATGACCCCCCAACACCCCCACCCTGCCAACACCCCCACTCCCTCCACCCTCCAAGACCTGACCTGGACCCAGCTCTCCCCTGCCATTCCCATCCTTCACACTTTATCTATCCCATGCACCCTGATTGTAAAGTCCTCAGCTGGGTGTCAACCCAAGGGTCTCCATCGCCACCGGCCACTAACCAGAATAATCATACTGCTATTATTATTATCTGGTAATGTTCTCCCAAACCCAGGATCTATGGCGTCCAGCCCTTCTAAACCCTGTACTGCAACTGGCCTCCACTTTGCATCCTTAAACATTTGCAGTCTCCTAAAGAGCTCTGCTGCCCTCCAGCACTGGGTCATTCAATAATAGCGTAGCAAATTCCCAGAGGGTCTGGGTGCAAGGCGATGTTACAGGGCCCCTCCCCAGTTTTGAATAAACATCAGAATTATGATTTGGGACCCTCAAACCTCATGGGCTTGGGTGCCACTGCACCCTCTTCACCCTTGTAGCTACGCCCCTGTCGTTCAACATCAACCTGACATAATTGCACTGGTAGAGACTTGGCTCTCCAAATCCACCCCTGACTCCACTATCACCCTCCCTAGATATACCATCTACAGGGAAGATCAAGTAAGCAAACACAGTGGTGGTTGCGTACTACTCATATGGGACTCCCTTATAGGTCAGGCACTCCCAGCTCCCAAACTTGATTATGGAGCCCAAGTCCTCACCTTAAAAATCACACCTGACCCAGCCTGAGGCCCTCTCTTCCTCACAGTTTCCTACGTACCCCCGAGGAATCAAAACCAAGCGGTCCAGTCCTGTATTGACTACCTCACATCTCTCCCTCACAAAGTGGAGCAAGTCATCCTAGGTGATCTCAAAGTTAACTGGCTGTCCTCCACTGCCTCCCATATAAGGGACTCCTTTGTTTCCCTGGATATGTCCCAGTTAGTCACCCAGCCCACCAGATTCAACCACTCTACTGGCACCAGCACTCTCCTAGATGTTGTTATATCTAACCGCCCATACAAAATCTGGGATGTCACTGTCCTCCCTGACTCTCTTAGCGATCATTCCCGGGTCCTCTGTCTCTGATCATCTTCCACTCTGAAGCCAGTGTCACAGGCCACCCTATGCTGCCGTTTACGCCCTGGCAGCCTCATAAAATTAAAACAATACTTAGCCCAGCGAGACTGATCCCTTATCCAGTGCACCCCTGACATTGACTCAGCTCTTGACCACTTCACAAATGCCTTCTGTAAGGCTTGTGACCTTTTCGCCCCCCTCACCAGGATCCGCTCCAAAACATGCAATGCACCATGGGTCACCCCACCCCTCCTCCAGAGACTCAAAAATAGAGATAATCTCTGGCACATTGCTGTAGAATCTGGAAAGGCATCTGATAGACAGGCCTACAATGCAGAAAGCAATAAGTGCACTAGGGCCATTAGGCGGGCCAAGGCAGAGTGCTACTAGACCACCCATGCTTCCACTTGGGGTTCAGCCCAAACCTTCTGGGATAATATGAAAGAGATAAATGGGAAGTCCCGCTCCCCCCACCATCCCAGCTCTCCATCAATGGCACCCCCACCACAGATCCCCTCCTTATAGCCAATTGCCTTAACACCATTTTCTCTACCTTAAGCTCGGTCCTCCCCAACAGCTTCTTTGACCCAATCCCTGCCTCTCTCCCTCTGGTCCTGCATCACCCACCATTCTACCTGTGCACCCTATCCCCCCAAGGAGCCAGGCCACACCTGCTAAAAGCCTTAGGCAGCAATAAGCCCAGCAGTGACCCCCTCAACTACAGGATCCTCTGTATGGTCTTGAACGAAGTCCTAGTCCACCTGACTGACTTTTAAACCAGTCTCTATGCCTGGGTCAGTTCCCAAGTGCTTGGAAAACTGCTAAAATCACACCTATACATAAGAGCGGGGACCGGTCCACTCCCAACAATTACCGGCTAATCTCCATCCTCCCCCCACTCTCAAAAGCCCTTGAAAAAGTGGTGTCAATCCAGCTGTCTGAATACCTACCCAAGTACAACATTATGTGTCCAGAGCAGCACGGTTTCTGCCCAGGACACAGTACAACCACGGCTCTCCTGAAATTCTCCCAACACCTGTATGCTGCTGTCGACTCTGGCAGCCTTGCAGGAGCAGTGTTCATTGACCTCTCCAAGACCTTTGGCACTGTCTTTCATCCCCTTCTACTCGACTCTCTCCACCAACTTGGCTTCTCTGGCAGTCCCATTTCCTGGTTGTCTAGCTACCTCTCTGCTAGATCCCAGCATGTCAAGATCAGCACTCTTCCCATTTGCTCCAGGGTCCCTCAGGGCTCCTTCCTGGGTCCAGTACTTTTTAGTCTCTACCTCAACACCCTCCCCAGATCATGTAATGGTAAAATGCTCCTTTATGCTGATGATGCAGTCCTTGTTGCCTCACATCCCGTTCCCAACTCCCTTCAATTATCCCTCCAGCAAGCTTACAACCAAGCCGAAAGGTGGTTCGGCGACCGCAGACTGGTCATTAACCTAAAGAAAACTAAATCAATGCTCTTCTCCCACCACCAAAATAAAGCTAAAAATACCCCCCTCTTGATTATCCCCAACACTCTGCACCCACTAGAACAAGTGACCACATACAAGTACCTAGGCATCACGTTTGATACTGCCCTCTCCTTCCACGCCCACATTAATGCCCTGTCAGCCACCATAAACTCTCGGATTGGCCTGCTATACTGACACAGGCACTGCTTGCCTCAGGTTGCCCTCAGGCTGGCCATCATGTCCTCTGTCTTGTCCCTCATGGACTATGGCTTGCCATCTATGCCACAGCTGACAACACTGCCCTCTCCAAAATCCAACTCTCCATCAATAAGGCCTGTAGGCTCCTGACCGGTGCCCGCAGCTGCACTCACACCTGTCTTCTCTATACTACTACCAATCTGCTCAACTTTGAGGAGCGACTGCTCTACCAGATCTGCCTTCTCACTAAAAAATCACTGCTAGGACTCTCCCCCCAGGGGTCTCCACCTCTTTAAAGCAGTCATCATCATCCGTCATCACCTGTAGCTCTGTTAAGGCCACCTTCCAGATGCCCAGAACCAAGACATCTCTTACCCAGAGATCCTTTCTCTACTGAGCCCCCACTTGGTTCAACTCTCTCCCTAGCTGCATCTACAACTTGCCAAAAATTGGCTACTTCAAAACAGCCCTTCAGAACCATATCTTTAATACCTGCTGTTGTAGGTGCAACTAACCCCCTGTTGTAACCTGTGGTACCCACCCACCTTGCTCCCTGGCTTGACAACGTCCACTGGACAGCTTCTCCCTCCCCCAGACCCATTCCTTCCCTACTAGGTCCAAATAGGGAAGTAACCCGCTGACTTCTCTGAGGACCTACTATATCCATTATTGTAACTCACAATTTTGTAACATTATGTAACCTAAGTAACATACAAACTACTGTATTATGTAACCTAAGTGTATCAATGTTAAATGTTTCTTTTACTGCACCTATAATGTTCTCCTCTGTTTTAATCTGCACTGTAATAACTGTCTCGATGTCTGCCCTCCCTGCGATGAGGTGCCTTTGTAAATGAGTCTCTGACTCAAAGGTTGTAAACCCGATTTGTAATGAATAAATAAATAAAGAATAAATAAATATAAGGAGAGGCCCATGCAATAATATGTATTTGACTTGTTAGATGTCTTTTTAATTCTTTTTTGTATGTATGGTATTGTAATAACACTGTGTATTGAGCAATAAAACATGCATGTACTGACTAAGGTATATACTAGCACTAATACCTGATTGGCTGGTTATCAGCCAATCATATATTACTACTATGATATACAGTTGAATGTGCTGGCTCTGATGGGTGATAGTGTTTGTACAGGTGCATGTTCTAGTAATTTAAACTGGGGTTTGGGGGCTTTGTGTGGGAGGAGGGGTGTTTTTGTGTGCAGATGGGTGGTAAAGGGAGGGGGGTTCTGTGATAAGTTAAAGGGATGGGTAGGAGGAGGTGGAGGCAACTTGCTTTTGTTATGGGGTTATACCACTAGTTTCTTATTAATAAACTTGTCTGTAAAGTGGGGAGGAAGGAAGTGGGAGCTTAGCAGGGTAAGAGTGGGAGAATTTTATTTATACGCATGTTGCAAGTGGGGAGGAAAGCAGCAGATGAATGATAGGACAGTGCAAAGGTGGGGTTTGTAAAAACCTGTTCCATTGTATGAGCTCATATGTATGTGTCAGTAAGAAGCATAAGATCAGTACTGCCAGCTAAGATAGCCACATATAGTAGTACATCCATTCTATGTGAACAAACGTTATTACCCACCCCCACCATGTCCATATCATTCTTCTACTGCTCCTTCCCACTACATGTGTATAAATAGAACACCCCCACCCATCCACTGAGCCTAAGCCACCACTCCCCCCTCCCAGTCAAGTTCATTATTAAGCTGCAACAAGAAGTATATCCCTTCCCCCCAACAAAAGCAAGTTGCCCCCACCCCCTACTCATCCCTTTATCTGGTCACAGAAACCTTCCTCCCTTTACCATACTCTTGCACAAAAACACCCCCTTCTCCCTCTCAATGCTCCCAAACATCAGTTTAAATTTCTAGAACCAGTGAAAAAAAACTGTCCCACAATGGAGTCAGCATATCCAAGTCTGTGATCGGGAAGAATGGTGTGTGACCTACTGTATATCCTTTGTAGTAATAATCTCTGATTGGCCGGATAGCAGGAAATCAGGTATTCTTGCTAGGATATACCTTAATTTCCATTCATTCTGCTGTTTTAGCTGCCTAACTTTTGTTTATTTGTTATATTTTTGTGTTTTCTATTGATCCACTGAAATACGTAATTGCAGTTTTGTGCAGCGACATGTGAGACATGTGTCTACTCTACAAGACCATTTCTGGTTTGAACATGCTTGGTCTTACAATAGAACACACTCCTAAGAAGCTGCTGTTGCCATGCTCATTTAGCTCACATCAGAACTGCTCTACATAGCTATCTGGAAATTGAGAATGTTTTCCCTGCTGTGTTATCGCACGCAGCAGTGTTTTTTCTTTAAATCATGTGTTTGTTATGTTACACCATAGTTTGCAAGGATGTATTTTTTTTGAAAATTGCCTACATTCAGAATTTATACATTTTTACCATCATTCATTAGGTAAAATTGAAATCTGGTGTGCCAAACCTTTCTAAGGAAAACAAAATCAATATGATGGTGCAAGTTCCCAGGTTTGCCAACCATTCCATTTCCCCACTCCCATCAACCACAACAATATGCATTCAGTTTGTCTCATTACCCTTCACCATCTGGGTCTTACTGACATTTTGTACTGTTGTATTACTTAAAATTGTATTTTTAAATACAAATAGAACAGATTTGCTGTATAGGTATACATGATGTTTTTCATGCTCAAGTAAAAGAAACAGTAGCTGCTGGCAGGTCTTTTAGTACCCCAGACCCCCACCAACTTGGAAAAACTCCCACCCACATAGTCCAGCTGCCTAGGTAGTGACTAGCAAAACTCCTTTACTAACCTCCTTGGCTAGCACTCATCTGAAATCTGATTATAATATATCAGTATTAGCATCACTTACACCAGAATCAACAACTACTCTATTCCAATGCCAATTAAACCCCAAGACCACCAGGAGTTCAGTTAAGGGTGTATTGCATGTCCCATTTGAATAAACCTCCTTTGCCCAGTGGTCTCTTTCTTTACGCTGCCCCCAATGGATGAATGATCTACCCTCCATCCTATTACGACATGAGAAACTCTGCCCCTTTAAAAAAATATCTTAAGCACCTTCTAGCCGAATTCAACTACTGTGACTGCAATGCTTAATTTGAAGCCTACCCTTCCACTGCTCTGGGATCACAACACCCAACCCACTCTTTCCTACCCCTTTTCTCCTTTCATCCCTTTTCCCCCTCCCACAACAAAGACACCTCCTGGCTGCTACCCCCACAACTATTGCACTTGTCTGTTCTGTTTTACCGCACCCCACTCACATAACCCTATCCCTTCACCATTCTCCCTTCTCTCTTCAACTATTCCCACCTCTGAGCCTTTCTGAATGATACCTTCCCTCCACCTTTCACCCCCTTCTCCCTTCTTTCCTTACCTATCCCCACATTTTTTCTTCCACTGAGCCTTTTCTGGCTGCTACATCTCCTTCACCTTCCACCCCCTCTCCCCTCCCCCACTTCACCCATCTTGACAAAGCCTTCTACGGCTGCTACCTTTTTGCATCCTGCACTTAGTACTGAGACTGTTTTTCTGTTGCTTTTTTCTAGAAATATGTATACCTGGTTTTGATATCTGATACCCTCCTGTACACATTATTAAATCCTTTTTCAGCTTAGAGCTATTTGTAACCACCTTGTTAGGTGTACCTTCTTCACTGTATGGTCTTGTATTGTAATGCTGTTCATCTGCTGACTTGTAGCCTTTGTAAATGAGCTATGTTGGCTCAAAGGTTGTAATTCTCAAACTGTAATAAATAAAATAACAAATTACACTGGAGTTAGCATTTTCCACTACCTAAGAAATACTCACTGCCAGAGCAGTAATTGTTAAGTTTGAATGCCCCCAGATTTATAGGGTGTCATCAATACTACCCCATCTCACAACCACATAAGTGATATCTCCAAACTCCCATGCAAAATGGGTGCTCAGAGGGCACCACCTGAGCACCCATTTTGGGTGGGAGTTACAGAAAACTACTTATGTGGTTGTAAGGAGGGGTGATGTAGATGACATCCTTAAAATGTGGGGTCATGCAGACTTACCATTACTGCTTGGGCAGTGACTATTTCTTCAGTAGTGGGAAGTACCAAGTCATATGTAATGTAATGGGAATCCTGATCCATAACAATCAAACTTCAGAACATGGCCAGCTAGTACGAATGTGGGACTTGAGAGAGGCTAGCAGTTCATCCTGCATGCTCTGTTTTTTTCCACCTGTACTTTACCTGCCCTAAGGATACCGGTGGTGAGGGTGTGCCTACATGCCCACAGTCAAGCATGCATGGGGTAGCACCCCCCCAGTGACCTCCTATCCATAAAGTGACTCTGATTGCACTACCACCTGTGGTAACCTATCACCATTTCAGACATGGTGTATTTTAAGAGATAATTATGTCTTTCCCTAATGCCTAGTGGCACCACCACTCACCCTCACTCATCTGACCAGGTCACAGGGTGAAAATTCACTCTCTGATCCAAACACGTCTTGCTTCTGGAACTGCTGATTGCAATATGAGAAACTAAGGTAAGTGTTGTTCAAAGTATTTCAATGGGGGTTTCAACTCTGATGCATACCTACGTCATTTTTGCAAATTCTGAGCCCAGATTTTCAACATAGCCATTTTGGGACCCTACCTAATGAACAATGGTGGTGAAATTATGCAAATCTAGCCAGAAAGTTGATTTAAAGGTTGCTTGTTGAAATCACCCTTTGGGAAGGATTTGAACATTTTCACCACCCTTGTTCATGAGGTGGGGTCATGAGAAAGCCATGTTGAAAATTTGGGGTCAAAATATGTAAAAATGGTGGGGGCACTGTGGAGCCTGAGCAAGATAGCTGCTTAGAATTGAAGCTCTCCATCATCAACAGCGATTTACCTATCATAACGTTATTTTGGGGGCATTTGGTACGAAACTGAAGTATTCAGCAGGTGTCGAAATATCTGCAGCAATAAAATGGGTAACACCAAGAAAGATAAGGCACAGAAGGACAGAGCAAAAACCAAAAGTGCTTTGGGTCCCCCAGCCACGAGGTCTGCACAGGGCCACCTGGAATTGCTGCTTGAGGAAACAGACATTGAAACTCTACAAAGTATTGGTATAAAACTTAATAGACTTATTTACGCAGTAGCTGGACTCTCTGAGAAATTCAATACTCTGACTAATAGAGTTACTAATCTGGAGACAGATATGGCTCTTTTACAAACAATTTCGTCGGAGACCAAAGAAAAAGCGACGGCGGCCATGGGAGCCACGAGTAACCTAATTAAGGAGAACACACACATACGGTCCTGGCTTGAGACTCTGGAAAACCAGGTACACTTGGCGAATCTATGGCCTGTGGAGATGCCCGGAAGAAGCAAGTTCCTTTTTTTAAAAGAATTGCTGGAGCAACAGTTGAGACAACCCTTGCAGGTCCAGAATATTACCCTCCAGAAGGCTTACAGAGTGGCCTACAGAGGCAGGCAAGACAACCCTGAAGTCCCCTGAGCAATTGTTGTGGTGCTTGATGGAGTGGGAACCAGGGACTTTATCCTAGCACTGGCAAGACAGAAACGTAGCCTACTCTTTGATGGACAGCAAGTTCTCTTATTTCTCGATCTTAGCTATGCCACACGCCAGAGGAGAAACAGGTTTGACAGTGTGAGGGCAATCTTGAGGGAGGCAGATGTTGCTCATGGAATGGTGTTCCCCACCAGGCTAAGGATCCTTCATCAGGGTCAAGTGTTTTTGTTTACCAATCCAGGTTATGCCCTGAAATGGGCCCAGTGGCATATACAGTACTTGCTTCTCAGCGTAGAGAGATTTCACCCCAGCCAGAGTCAGAGGATCAAGAAGGCGGAGACACTTGATGAGACTATCTGCATGTTCAGGTTTGCTCTAACTCCTTTTTCATATTTACCAGTTGATTACCAGATTAAATCTAGGGCTGACTCCCTTCTTGGCCTCACATATGCTTTTATACCTGAAATATGTATTGTTGAGGGCTATAGTGGAGTGCCAGTTAAAGAGCGGAGCTATTTCTTGGCTATGATCTCCCTATCAGTCAAGAAGGTAGTTCTCCATCACTGGCTGGACCAAACTTCCCTCACTTACAATGAATGGTTGCAGGAACTTTTGTACCATCTTCATGTAGAATGCATGATTGCCAGTATTCATAATAGTCTCCCATTGTACAACAGGAAGTGGAGCAAGCTATTCACACTCTATACTACTTAATTGGCTCTGGAGCTGCCTTAATTTATTGTTCATAATTCAGTCTTCTTGTTCATTTCCTTGATTGTTTTCCAGTTTATGCTTTGTGGTTAGGGTCCTTTTTTCTTTGGTGTGTGCAAAAAATGACTTAGTTATTGTTTGTTTGCAATATACAGTATGCGGTTTGTTAACGTCACTCCACCTGGGGGCTGGTGGGGAGTGGAGTTGTTGTTTAGTTGTTATCAGTATCCCATGATAAAAGCACTCGCTATTGAGTGCCCACAAAAGGGTGACCCAATAGCGTGTCTGTCTGCCAGGGTTACGCGGACGGGTGGGTGACTGCAGGTATAGTGACGTCCTGTCGCTATATATACATGTGCGGGGGGGGAGCAAGCAAGCCATGCGACAGGCAGAAGGGAAGGGAGGGTGGTTTTGTGAGGGGTAGTGCAGCAGTTGGTTGCTGAGCTGGCTCTGTGGCATGGCAGGTGGGTAGCAGGTTAGGGCTGCAAGTGCCGGGTTTGGTTCCGGGCATGTGTTCATTTTGTTGCATGCCCAGCTTAACATTTTTTGTTCAGGTCTTGCACCCTTCCCCCAACATGCACCCCTTGGAGTTGAGAATCCTTTAGTAGTGGGGTGCGGGGGCATAGCCCCCTGCATAAACAAACAAAAAAAAAAGCAAGCCCCTGGTGCCCCTTTGCAATGCGCTTGGAGTGTACATCGGCAAAACTGATTTTCACCGATGTATATTCACCCTAACAGCGATCGCCTTTCTGTGATCGACATTATCAGATAGACCCATTGTTATCTTCTGTTCTTTGCTGTTGAAACTCAATAAAGTATACTAAATTAAAAACAAATGTTTATCAGTTGATTCACCTCACTTCCTAAGACTTTCCTAATCTTTGGACACTCACCTATGTGATTTTATCCGGGCTGAACCCCCCATTATGGCATGTAAAGTTGTGAGGTTAATTGAGAGGAGGAGGAAGTGGTCAGGAGTAAGCTACTCTACTGATCTGTGTTCTGCAGGTTTGCTCTGTTGAATTAAAAAGTTGTTATGGCTTTTTCTGGTTTTAGTTAAAAAGTTAAAACTCATATATGTAGAAATAACACAGCCTTATTTAATTTCAAATGCCTTCTATTTTAGTACTGGGTTGAAATAGCACAGCAGTTCTTTTAGGCAAAAAAACATAGATAGGTTACTTAACTACGGATACTGCATGGATACCCTCATTTTCCAATTGCAGGAAGCAGAAACTGGACTATTTCTGATTGGATTTTTCTTTTATAATTCCATGCAGCTCATGGTCTCCTTACTGAAGCAAATATATTAATGTAGAAAACTGATAGTGTTATTAATGGTATTGGGATACCCTCCATGATGTACTGTATCTCTTGTCTGCAGCACAATCATTTAATTTGCATGTATTAAGAGCGGTGGCGCCCTCCTTAGTTAAAACAAAACATGTAAAAATGGCAAAGTTGTGTGCGTGCACTGACATTTTACTATGCTTGCTCATAACTTTCATAATTTTAAATATTTTCACACCAAATTTTCAACATAGCCAGTTTTTATATCACCTAATGAATATGACAGACGTCATTTTTCAAATCCTTGCCAAAACGTGTTTTCTTACCTGTGATAAAGAATGATGTTACTGTGGCATGAAATGATGTTTCAGAGGGGATTTGAACATTTTCAGTACGGTGTTCGTGAAGTGGGGTAATAACAAGGCTGTGCTAACAATTTGGTTGCTGTTTTGGCTAAAATGCAAGTGCAGGGCCTGTGGACCATGTGCTTCAATGGCAACATACACATATGCATCTATGGAGGGATGGGAGGGAGCGTAGGGCCCAGAGGGCCATGTGCTCCCACAGGAAATGAGGATACGATTATAGTATCTCAAAAAGAAAGGAAATTCTTTGCAAAAAAACTGTGTTAATGCACCATTCAGGGTAACTTAATGCCACAAAAGCAGGGAAAAGTGGCATTAGGGTTTCCAACCCTAATGCTCCCCCTACCCCTCACGCAGCACAAGGAAAAAACATTAGGGTTTTGGATCTCCAGAGTCTTGCCAAATCAGTTTTGGGGTCTTCCTTGGTTGGTGTTGTCAATCCTAATGCACCCCCCCCCCCATGGGCCCTGTGAGAAGAAAGGACATTATGTGTCATATTTTTTTGCTCATGGAAGAGAGCGGGAACTGATTCTCCAAGACTACAGAGACCCAAAACCCTAATGCTTTTTTCTTTTGCTGCTTGGGCACCCAGAGGACTCCAAGTGATAATGTACCAGCAAGTAGTGTGAGTATATGGGAAGATTTTGTTCTGCTACCTGTCACTTATACTCTAGCTACCATGGCATGCTTGATTTGGTGGCAGTAGATAGTAGATAATCATGAATGTTTTGTGAGTGTCTTGTTGACTTGTCCTCAGGAGACACCAGGTTTATGCCAGCTGTATTGGTCAACACTACCAAGAGCACATACATCTGTATGAAAACAATGCTTCATTGTTGATCAATCCAGTGCACAAAACCAATGCAGGCTTTTATGCATTTATATAAGTGACAGTTACAGAGCCAGGAAGAACCAAAAATCCAGGATATGAAGTGGTGAGAAGTATCCCATTGAGGGTCCTTAGACTGCCACTACTGGCTCCTAACATTATGCACTCATCTGCAGCAGAGACTCAGGTAGAGATTGAAATGTGCCCTGAAGTGGGACTTGATCCACTCAGTGGTTTGATTGCTACTTCTAGCTCTGAGACTCAGTTGAATAATGTACAATTAATGCATATTATAAAAAGGCTCTCAGAAATGCTGCAATCTGATTGGCTGTTAGGATTCCAACAGCCTTACATTAATCCATGTTATACTGTCATGTACAGCCTGATCACCATGGCATATGGATTCTTCCTGTCTACATTCCATCCTCTAGCACAGCTGAATGTGTGGAATGATGCATTCTGATTTTGAACCAGCATTTTTAAACTGCTGGTGGAAGAACTATTTTATTAAAAATCTCCCTCAAAATGAGGAAAACATTCATAAAGGATACTTTTAACACTTTTCTTTTGGAAAACATTTTTTTTTTTGCTAATAACAATATTTTATTATAAAGAAAAGAAAACAACAACTATACAAGTGCACACATGTAAAGTCATTACATCAACTACAGTTAGGGTTTGTGCACAGTAACAAAAATACAAATACTTGAAACAATAGGAAAAATAACACAAACTGAACATTAACCCCCAACTCAACCCACCCCCAGCCCACCCCCACCCCGAGCTATCCGTCAAAGTAAATACTACAAATGTTAGGTAAATAGGAGGACAGGAGCATTGACATGAACCACCTACAAACTTTAATAAAGGGAGGAGAGGAATAAAAGCAAAAAATCTAATAATCAAATAAAATAAGAGGGGGAGGCAAAGGTTACGAAAAAAGACAAAAAGAAAGAGAAGGATTAACAGTATAAGGACCTCCTATGGAAAAAAGGAAAAAACAAAGAAGAAACAGAAGTAAACAAGATAGGAAAGGGGTATAAAAGACAAAAAAATAAGGTAGTAAGGCCTAAAGGGCCAAACATAAACATGGAAAACATTTTTATAGCAATAAGGCACTCCCAGGAGTTAGATTAACAGTCAGTTTATCACCCCCTAGGGGCAATATGGCACTTGACTGCGCCTTGTGCCACATTACACCCCTAGGGGGTGATTAACAGACTGTTAATCTAACCCCTGGTCATACCCTATTGCTTAAAACATGTTGTTTTAAATCTGTGACTAGAGATGCAACAGTTTTAATTTGCTTGTGAATTTCCAGCAAAGTCATAAAATGCACCTCTGTGGATCATTTTGCTAAGTTTCCCTGTTTGATAGGAAAGGAGAAAGTCCAGAGGGGGTATAGCTAAGATCAAAGAAGATAAGGGGCCGTGTGAGAAGGACCATGTAAAAGCATCTATCCTAAATAGGTACTTCTGCTCACTATTTGCTGAAGAGAAGTTAGGGAAGGGCCCACAGCTCAGCACTATGGACACAGGGGGAAGGGAGGTGTGCACTAGTCCCTTCACAAAAGAAAGGGTCCTACAAGAGCTCGATAAGCTCAGGGTGGACAAGGCAATGGGACCTGATGGCATACATCCCAGGGTACTAAAGGAGCTAAGGGTGGAACTAGCAGAGCCATTATCAGAACTGTTTAGTGAGTCTCTGAGCACAGGAGAGGTCACAGAAGACTGGAGAAGGGCTCATGTGATCCCGCTCCACAACAGTAGCAGCAGGGAGGAGGCAGAGAACTACAGACCACTCAGTCTTACCTCAGTAGTGGGCAAGATTATGTAGGCACTTATTAAGGAAAGGATAGTGCAACACCTGGAATCCATAGGAGCACAGGATCCAAGACAGCATGGGTTTACAACAGGAAGGTCATGTCAAACTAATATCATATATTTATGTGACTGGGTAACCAGAGTGGTGGACTAAGTGAGAGCAGTTGATGTCACCTACCTTTACTTCAGCAAAGCTTTTGATACTGTTCCACATAGAAGCTTGATTAATAAGCTGGGTAGGCTCAGGGTGGGTCAGAAGTTGGTCAACTGGGTGGCAAACTGGTTGATGGGAAGAAAACAGAGAGTGGTTTTAAATAGTATACAGTCAGAAGAGATGTAAGTCACAAGTGAGGTACCTCAGGGATCAGTCCTGTGTCCAGTCCTCTTCAATATCTTCATCAGTGACATTGCAGATGGATTGGAGGGTAAGGTTTGTCTGTTTGCAGATGACACCAAGATCTGCAACAAAGTAGATGATCCAGATGGGGTGGGCAGAATGAGAAGAGATCTGGATAAACTAGCAAAATGGTTGGAAAATTGGCAACTGGGGTTTAATGCAAAGAAGTGCAGGATCATGCACATAGGGAAGAGAAACCCTGAAGCCACCTATTGGCTGGGAGGGGAGTTGCTGGTAGTCACAAGGGAAGAAAGAGACTTGGGCATCATCATCATCACCGATGACTTGAAATCATCCAAGCAGACCACTAAAGCAGTAGGTAAGGCTAGGGGGATGTTAACTAGAAATATAGAAACATAGACTTTAACGGCAAATAAGGACCACTTGGCCCACCCAGTCTGCCCATTTCCCTACCTATTGGATAAGCTGCAGATTCTAGTTAACCAACAGCCTACTTCCTGTAACCCCCACTATAATTGCCTTATGTCTGTCCCATGCATGTTTGAATTCCCCCACTGTTTTAGACCCCACAACCTCTCCAGGAAGGTGGTTCCATGCATCCAACACTCTCTCTGTGAAAAAGAATTTCCTCACATTACCCCTGAGCCGTACCCCCTCTAACTTTAAATTGTGCCCCCTTGTTCTTACACATCTCTTTTTCTGAAAGATGCTACCTTCCTGGACTTTGTTGATTCCCTTGAGGTACTTAAAAGCTTCTATCATGTCCCCCCTCTCCCTCCTTTCATCAATGGTATAATATTAAGCTCTCTCAGTCTCTCTTCATATGGTTTCTGATGTAGACCCTGCACCATTTTAGTTGCCTTCCTCTGGACTGCTTTCATCCTATCTATGTCCTTGCGTAGATGAGGTCTCCAAAACTGCAAGCAGTACTCCAGATGGGGTCTCACCAACTGTCTGTATAGAGGGATTACCACTTCCCTTTTTCTACTTGTGATGCCCCTCCCTATGCATCCCAGTATCCCCCTGGCTCTCCTTACTGACTTCTCACATTGCTTACCCACCTTTAGGTCATCTGATATGACTACACCCAGATCCCTTTCCATTATTGTTGTCACCCATTACCTCCTGCTATTGTGTACTCTTCTCCTGGATTTTTATTTCCAGGTGCATTACTTTGCACTTCTTTGCATTGAATCTAAGTTGCCATATGTCTGACCATTCCTCCAACCTTGCCAAGTCCCTTCTCATCCTTTCTACCCCCCTGTGTATCAACTCTGTTACAGATCTTGTGTCATCTGCAAAGAGGCATACCTTTCCTTCAGACCCTCTGCAATGTCACCTATAAAGACGTTAAAGAGGACTGGACCCAGTACTGAGCCCTGAGGTACTCCACTAGTAACCCCCCTTTCTTCAGAATGTGTTCCATTCACTATTACCTTCTGTGTCCTGTTGTGCAGCCAGTTTGCTACCCAGGCTACCACCCTGGGACCCATTCCCAGGCTGGCTAACTTGATTATTAATCTTTTGTGCAGGACTGTGTCAAATGCCTTGCTAAAGTCTAGGTAGACCATATCCATAGCACCTCCCTGGTCAATTACTTTGGTCACCCAGTCAAAGAAATAAATTAGATTCATCTGACATGACCTTCCTGCTGTGAATCCATGCTGCTTTCGGTCCTGTGCCCCGCTGGCCTCTAGGTACTCAACAATTCTTTCTTTCAGAAGTGATTCCATCATTTTCCCCACCACTGAGGTCAAACTAACAGGTCTGTAGTTTCCTGCTTCTGCCTTGCTCCCACTTTTGTGAAGGGGAATCACATCTGCCCTCCTACAGTCCTCAGGTACCACCCCATCTTCCCATGATTTGTTAAAAAGTGTGGTTAGTGGTGTCACTAGGTCCTCACTTAGCTCTTTTAGGATTCTAAGGTGAATCCCTTCAGGCCCCATTGCTTTGTCCACCTTGAGTTTTAGGAGTTCTTTCAGTACTCTTTCTTCTGCAAATGGACTGGCGTCAACCCCACTATCCAGAGTGCTTCCTGGACTACTGTTTGGTTTAGGTAACTCCTCCTCTTCTTCTTTTGTGAATACTGAGCAAAAGTATTCATTCAGTATCTCTGCCTTTTTACTGTTTCCCTCTGCCCACCTCCCCTCTCCTTTATTAATTTTCACTATCCCTCCCTTAACCTTTCTATGCTCTCTAATGTACCTATAAAAGGTTTTATCCCCCTTCTTAACTGAGTTGGCTATCTTTTCCTCGGTTTGGGCCTTTGCTTTTCTGACTGCCTTCCCCACTTCTTTCTGCTTTAATTGATACAGTTACCTGTCGTGCTCCGTCTGTGATTCCTTATACTTTTTGAATGCAGCCTTTTTCTCCTTAACCTTCCCTGACACCTCTTTTGAGAACCATAGTGTTTTTATTCCGCTTTGTTTTCTTTATTTGTTTCATACAAAGGCTTGTTGCCTCCATGATGGCAGTTTTGATTTTTCTCCATTGTTCTTCCACCCCTCCTTTCTGGCCATTTGCTAATGCATTCTTCAGGTATTCACCCATTTTGCCAAAGTCAGCCCTTCTAAAGTCCAGTATCCTTGTCTTTGTATGGCTTGTCTCCATGGTTGTGTTTATTGTGAAGCACACTGTGCAGTGGCTGCTTGTTCCCAGATGTCTACTGACTTCTAAATTTGTGATCCTCTCTCCATTTGAGAGTACCAGGTCTAATATTGCTCCATCCCGAGTGGGTTCCACCACTAGCTGTCTAAGGCATGCCCCCTGTAGGGCATCGAGAATGACCCTGCTCTTGGATGTGGCAGCAGTCCATGTCGCACAGTTAACATCTGGCATATTCAGGTCCCCCATCAACAGTATCTCCCCTTTTTCAGCCATTTTGAGAATGCCCTCTATCATTTTCTTGTCCATTTCCTCCCCTTGAGACGGGGGTCTGTATACAACCCTTGTGTGGATTGTGATGCCATTCCCTGTCTCCAAGGTGACCCAGAGTTCCTCTTGTCTTCCCCCTTTACTTTTTAGTTCTGTAGCTTTGATCCCTTCCCTTATGTAGAGAGCTACTCCACCTCTTCTTTTACCCTCCCTGTCCCTTCTGTAGATTGTGTACCCTGGTATGTTGACATCCCAGTCATGGTTCTCCATGTACCATGTTTCTGTGACTGCCACAATATCCAACTGTTCCTCTTCCATCAGGGCTACTAGCTCTGGAAGCTTGTTTCCCAGACTACGGGCATTGGTTCTCATTGCCCTCCATTTAATGTTGGCTTTATCCTTTTTTACCCCATCCCTGCTCTTATTGCCCTTGTCCATTTTTCCATTTACCCCTGTCCTGCCCTCTGTCAAGCTCTGTACCTCAGTGTTTACCCTACTACCTGCCATGTTTTGTGGGGGGAGGCTTGAACTTTCCTGTTTCCTATCAGCACCTCCCCCCTTGGCTAGTTTAAAAGCTTGCCAAGGAAGCCTTTAAACCTGTCACCTAGGAGCATGTTTCCCTTCCTGGACAGATGCAGACCATCATGCCAGTATAGACCTTCATCTCTCCAGGTGGACCCCTGTCCCCAATGAAGCCAAAGCCCTGTGCTCTGCACCAGTTTTGCAACCATTCATTAAACTGCATGGTGTGCAGTACCCTAGCCTCACCCCTGCCATAGACTGGCAGCACCTCTGAGAAGGTTACCATGCTTGCTACCTGTCTGAGGCCCCTCCCCAACTCCACAAATTCATCCTGCAATGCACTGATCTCATGCCTAGCTAGGTCATTTGTCCCGAGGTGGACAATGATATCTAGTTTCCTCTCCTGTGATGCTGTTTCTGCAATCCTGAGGATTTCCTTCCTGTCCCTCCAAGCCATGGCACTAGGTAGGCACTTTACTTCCCTCTCCTCTCCCTTCCCCAGGTCTACACCCCTAACAACTGAGTCCCCTATCAGAAGCTGTTTCTTTCCCCTGTGGTGTCCCTTGCCACCCTTTTATGGGTCTCCCTTTTGGATGTCCCCAGCATTCTTCTTGGTCTCCAATGAGGGTGTCATCATAGAGGAACCTTGATTTGCCAGACTGACATATGATTTTTGTAGAGATGCAACCCGGGGGCTATGCCTCTGTTCCACCACTCTCACCCTCCCAGAACCTACTGTGGTCCATCTGCTCTTCACACATGGCAACCTCTGAGGCAGTGGTTGTGGAACTGGTGCTCTTTGGGTGAAGGAGACCTCCTTAGTCCTTGCCAGTTCAGCCTGGAGGTGGGCAACCTCCTCCCTCAGAGCTGACAGTTGCCTGCAAATAGGGCAGCAACGCAGGTTCCAGAATGTCTCCCAGAAAATTGCTGCCCCACAGCCAGTGCATTGCACCACTCCCCACATGTCCCTCTTCCTTATAATATACAAGGAGTAATATATAATTTTTTTTTTTGTGTGTGTGTGTGTGTGTACTTACCCTTTATGCACTCTGCTGGGTAATTAAGAATATGACAGTTCTGTCCCAAGACCTGTTGAGGAAGTGATGTCAGAACCTTGGCTATAAAGGAAATGCCATGCTTGGGGTGGGTGGGGTGAGGGAAGGGTGGGTGGGTAGGCCACAACCACTGGTGACTGTTAGAAACAATCAAAACACCACTGCTCCACCACCCTGGTGAGTACTGCCTTTGTAGTAAGTCAACCAACACCACAATTTACTAGACCACTGCTCCTACACAAACCACTCTACTGAGTCCAGGGATAAAAACAAACTCACTGTTCAGCCAGCAGGACACTTCTAAAATATTGCACAAATATCCTTCCAAATCCTATGTGTCTAGCACAGAAACCAAGCAACTTCAGTTGTATTACACCACCTCTGGTTATAAAATTACTACACTTTAATGGAATCCTGCAATTTTTAATGCCAATAAGAAAATAATGAAACTTTCTGTAGAAAGCGTAGCTTACCTTCCTCACTAGTCCCCTACAATATTGTGTTTTACCAGTTTCCCAGCTCCTCAAATACGTTCTAGTTTATATTCTGCAGTATAGCAAGTTTCTCAGCTTCCAATAGGAGCAGGCAAGTCTTTTCTGACTGGCTTTTCTCTGTGTAGTTTGTCTAAGACAGCACAGTGATAAAAGCCCCACCCAGAATCAGTTGATTGACTAGTTACACCTGTGATGTAAGCAGGCCTTTCATTGAAGACAATTTGCTATGTCTGCTTTTAATACACACTCAAGCCCTTTATCTGAAACCAGGGATAAACTCACTGCTTAGCCAGCAGGACACTTCTAAAATATTGCACAAATATCCTTCCAAATCCTATGTGTCTAGCACAGAAATCAAGCAACTTCAGTTGTATTACACCCCCTCTGGTTATAAAATTACAACACTTTAATGGAATCCTGCAATTCTTAGTGCCAATAAGAAAATAATGAAACTATCTGTAGAAAGCGTAGCTTACCTTCCTCACTAGTCCCCTACAATATTATGTTTTACCAGGTTCCCAGTTCCTCAAATGCGTTCTAGTTTGTACTCTGCAGTATAGCAAGTTTCTCAGCTTCCAACAGGAGCAGGCAAGTCTTTTCTGTTGGGGTGTATTAGTAGAGGTATCACAAGTCGGAAGAGGGAGGTCATAATCCCTCTTTACAAGAAACTGGTTAGGCCCCATCTGGAGTACTGTGTGCAGTACTGGAGGCCACACCTTCACAAGGACATTAATCAAACTGAGGCAGTCCAGAGAAGGGCAACCAAAATGGTGCAGATACTGCATCAGAAAACATATGAGGACAGATTAACTGAGTTCAATATGTGTACCCTAGAGCAAAGGAAGGAGAGAGGTGATATGATCGAAACATTTTATTTATTTATTGTGATATTCAGAAAGACCTTTGAGTCAGAGACTTATTTACAAAGGTTCCACATCATACATAAATTGAACAGGGATGGGACTTAAGATACAGAAATACAGAACATAACAAAGTAACAATAATAAAGAAAAAAGAAACAGGTTACATGGTTGTTTCATGGAGGGTTAACAGAGATTTAGGTACTTTAGCACAGCCAGGAGGAAGGAAAAAGACAGAGAGATTCTGTAGGAGGCTGATTGTCATGTTTCGTAAATGCATTTTTTTTTGGTACAGTAACCTGTTAATAGATTGTTTGTAAGGAGGCAATGGCAGATCAGGTATCAAGGGCAGTCACATCTATTTGAAGCCTGCAGGTATTCACTTAGCTTTGTTTTATAAGGGCCCAGTCTTCTTTCATCAGTTATATGGATAGGGAGGGAGTTTGTCCAAGAAGGGGCCCTGAAACTGAAAGTGCGTTGGTATTGGGAGGTCTGGCCATGGGTTACCCATAGTACCTGCTTGCTTGTGCTATGGGTTGTTTTGCCCGGTGGTGTTGGGAGGATAATTTGGTGTAGAGAGGGTGGGGTGAGGCCGAGTAATACCTTTTTGGTCAGAAGGCAGGTGTGGCACCTGATTCTGCTATCCAGGTTTAGCTAGTTTGTGCTGCTGTAAAGGGAGCAGAAGTGAGTGAAACGATCACATCCTAGGATGAGGCGGCAGGCTTTGTTGAGCACAAGCTCTACTTAGGGTTGTGGAGGGCACGGCACTGTCAGTGGCTCAGTAGGTAGCACACTTGCCTCTGAGGCCGGGAGATCAGAGGGCTGTGGGTTCAGTTCCCACATCTGGCACTTGGGTTAATATCCCAGTACTGACACTGTAATGCAGCATGAGAGGGGTGCTGCATTTCTGAGGTGCCGTCTTTCAGATGAGACGTTAAACCGAGGTCCCATCTGCCTGGATTGGTGGTAGTTCAGGTGGATGTTAAAGATCCCATGGCACTTATCGAAAAGAGTAGGGGAATTTCCCCGGTGTCCTGGCCAAATTTCCCTCATTCACTAAAAATACCACCAACAGCTTAATCTGGTTCAAGGTCAGTTGGCATTCATCTATATCCCCCTCCCCCGGGTCGTGCCTGAAAATAGGCAGGATTTGTCTAGTGCACTTACCCGGTCAACAAAAGCTAAATAAATAAATAAATATTAGGATGCCATAGTCTAGCAGGGAGAGGATCAAAGAGTTTACGGTAAGCTGTAGTGCTCCTGGGGTGAGGCAGTGTTTGTACCGGTAGAGTACTCCAAGTCTGGAGTTAAAGGTGGTTGAGAGGTGTAGGATATGTTGATTAAAGCTGAGGGCAGGGTCTAGTGTGATCCCTAGGTATTTAAAGTTGTATACTTGTTCTAGGGGGGTCTGATTTGTAGTGAGAAATTTGGGGCACAGGTTCTTGTGTGAGTTCTGAGGGTGAGCGAATATCATGACTTTAGTCTTATTATAGTTGATAATAAGATTCTGGGTGGTGAGCCAGTCTTCGATTTCACGGAAGGAGTACTGGAGGGTTTGGTGGAGTTTAAGGGGGCCCGGGTCGGAGGTGAACAAGACTGCATCATCCACATAAAGGAGCAGATTTCCGGGGCATGCAGATGGGAGGGAGTTGCTGAAAAGTAGTGGGCCTAGTATGGAGCCCTGTGGGACACCGGATCAGATTGGGAGGCGTGGTGATAGGACAGGGCCTTCCTTGACTATCTGAGTTCTATCAGAGAGATAACTGGAGAACCATTTTAGGATGTCATCGGAGAAACCCATGTAGGCCACGGTGTTTAGTAAGAGGGCATGGTTTACTGTGTCGAATGCTTTAGATAGGTCCACGAAGATGGCACCCGTGAGGTGGCCGTGGTCCAGGGCTGAGTGGACATGGGAGGTAAATTCAAGGAGGGCGGTAGTGGTGCTGTGGCCCCTACAAAAACCATGTTGCTGCCTGGATAGAAGGTTATATTTATTTAGGTGTTCAGCGAGTTGGTCGGCAACTATGCATTCTAGTGCCTTCGACGGGGGGGTAGGATAGAGATGGGGCGGTAGTTATTTGTGGATGTTCGTTCACCACTTTTATGGATAGGTGTGATATGGGCTGATTTCCAGTGGGTGGGGAATTGCCCTTGGCAGAGGGAGTGATTGAGAATATGGGTGAGAGGGGTCAGAACTTCCTGGAGGGTGAGTCGGAGAAGTCTATGGTCTAGGAAGTCATGGCTGTAGTGTTTTTTGTTTAAAGCTTTAGTAAGGTAGGGTTTCACAGTAAGGACTCATAGGTAGAAAGGTGCCTCAAGTAGGGGTTGGGGGATGATACGGTCCGGCGGGGGGGGGAAAGAAATTTGGGGGCAACACATGGGAGAGATCTGTGAAAGCGGTATTTAGGGCCGCAGCTATGCTGACAGGGTTGGTGGAGAGGCTACCATCTATGAGTATTTGGTCAGGTTGGAGATTTGGGCCTTTGCCACAGAGTTCCTTTATGTTCTCCCAGAACTTGCACCCATTTCCCCAGGCGGAGGTTAAGGTGGCTTTGTAATGGTTTGCCTTGGCGGTGCGAATGGCCCAGGCACACTTGTTTTGGGCCTCCCGAAAGGCCTGTCCTGAGGCTGTTGATCCGCTAATAGATGCCATAGGGTGTCACACTGACATAGTAGGTCTTGGACATGGTCCGAGAACCATGGGGCATTATTCCCCTTGGTCATAGTTTTCGCGAAAGGTGTGAATATGTCACAGGCTGAATTAAAGATGTTGACAAACAGTTGGAGTGCATGGTCAGGGTCGAGTGTATTTGTAAGGGGTGTCCAGTCCCAATCTCTGAGGTGGGCCTTGAGAAGGGATAATTTGCCAGGCCCTAATTTACATTGTATATTGATTTTGGGGGCAGTTTTGAAGGGGGTACCAGACCAGTTGCAGAATACTGGTGAGTGGTCGCTTAGGGTGTCGGGGAGGACTTGGGTGCTTGTTATTTTGTGGGAGCGGTTTGTGAATACTAGGTCTAGAAGGGTGGATGTTCCCATGCAGGCATGTAGCTGGGTGGGTGTTTTGATGACCTGGGTGAGATCGAGGGCAGCAGCCTCATTGACATTCAAACACCTTAAGGGAATTAACAAGGTGAAAGAATCTAACATGTTTCAATATAAGAAAAACAGCAGAACAAGAGGACACAGCATGAGATTAGAGGGAGGCCAATTAAGGGGTAATATTAGGAAGTTCTTTTTCACAGAAAGGGTGGTGGATGCATTGAACAGCCTACCTCAGGAAATGGTAGATATGAATACAGTGCAGGGCTTCAAACAGGCATGGGCTAGGCATAAGGAAGCAATACAGATGAGTATGAATAAATAGGCCATTGACAGAGCAAAGGACAATGGAACATTTATAAGGTAGAAAAAGAAATGGGCAGACTGGATGGGCCTTGTGGTCCTTATCTGCCGTCAGCTTCTATGTTTCTATGTAAATTTCCCACTTGTAGCTTTGCTTTTGGGTTTATTTAAGTGCAAATGGCATTTAAAAAAAAAAACATAAGTATGGTGAGTTAGAAATGGCGAGCCCCCTGCCGATCACCTGCCCGATGTTTCCCTGGTGTCTAGTTGCCGTCCGGCCCACTGATTGCCAGGTCATTATAGAATAAAATTCCCTGGTGTCTAGTGGCCCCAACCCCGCTGATTGCTGGCCCCATGTAAAATTAAGTTCCCTGATGACTAGTGGTCCCCCTGCCAATCGCCGACCAAATGTAAAAATACTTTCCCTAGTGTCTAGTAGTCCCCCCCCCCGGTGATCGCTGGCCCTATGTAAATCATAACTTTTCCCTGGTGTCTAGTGGCCCCTCCCCTGACCTGCACCCATGCCAGATCACAACATATTCCCTGGTGTTTAGCAATCCCTCCCCCACCCGCACCCATGCCCGATGTTTCAAAACATATTCCCTGGTGTCTAATGGAACCCTCAGGCAGGTAGTGCCTGTCCACCCCATTCCCCCCATCCCAACCCTGAATAGGCAACCAGCACAGCCCTCTGTTCTCCACCATGATAGCCACCTGAATGAGCTGTCAATAAATAAGTGTGTACTTATACAAGCATGCGCCCATTCACTTACAGGCCAGCTTGCACTGTGGACTCCTGCATTTTGATAGGGGGCCATAATGCCATTCCCCCCATCCCGAACCCCCACCAGTGACTGGAAAAGCCCTCCACTCTTGTCTGAGCTGCCAACAAAATGAATGAGCTCAATGAATGAGTGTGAACTGGCAATGAATGAGCACATGCTTGTACAAGTATGCACTCATTCATTGACAACTCAGTCGGGGTGCCTGGCATGGTAGAGATCAGAGGGGTGTCCCGGTTGTCACCCACTTGGGATTGGGATGGGAGGAGTGGGATGGTGGAGCACTTCCTGCCGGGTTTGGGGGGTGGGGAATCCAATAGACATCAGGGAATACGTTTTGAAACATCGGGAATGGGTGTGAGTGGGGGGAGGGACCACTGGACACCAGAGAATATGTTTTGATCTGGCATGGGTGCAGGTTTGGGGGAGGGACCACTGGACACCAGGGATACTTTATGATTTACATGCTGCCTACAATTAGTGGTGGGGGACCACTAGACACCAGGGAAATTAATTTTACATTGGGCTGGTGATCAGTGGGGGGACCACTAGATACCAGGGGGAATTCATTATACCTCAAGCCAGCAATCAGGGATCAGCGGAGGGGTTCACACTGGGCTAGTGATCAGTGGGGAAGAGGACCACTAGACACCAGAGAATGTAATTTTACATTAAGCCACCAATTGGCAGGGAGGACCACTAGACACCGGGGGATTTAGGGGAAGGTTAGAGCAGTGCTGGTGGAGATTCACCTGGAGGATGACCACCTTAGATTGGTAGAGCATTATCAAGCCTACCAATCAGTGATCTCCCATAAGAAGGCAGAATTACTGTCCGGGGATATTGCTGTCACTCAGAACTGACTGGCTCAGCTCTTCTTTTTTTTTTTTTTTGAAATTAGCCTTTTATTGATTTTTTATCATGGCTCAGCTCTTCTGAACTGTGGACAGGCTGTGCAACCCGGCCTGTCTGCAGCTCTGAAGAGCCTTTTCACAAGTGGAGTGTGATGAGCTTGCTTAGTTCTTCGCAAATAAGGTGGTGGACATCAAGGCGGAGATCCTCGTGACTCGCTCTGTTGGGGATGCTGTTGATTGGTGCCTGGTCACCTCACCTCATGCTTTCTGGAGTACCTTTGACCTGCTTTGTTCATAGATGTCATGCAGAATGTCCAAAGTATGTGCCCTACATGCTGTAGTTTGGATCCGGGCCCAACTTCCCTAATTATGGGTTGTTGTGATATTATCGGCCCAGTCCTGGTACAGATAGTCCAGTGCTTCCTTGATTCAGGTGAGTTTCCAAGCCCCCTAAAGGAGGCGGTGGTGACACCACTCCTGAAGAAGGCTTCTTTGGACCCGGACTCTCTGGCCAACTACAGACCAATCGCAAAAATCCCCTATATAGGGAAGGTTATTAAGAAAGTAGTGGCAGTACAATTGGAGAACCACTTGACCATCCATAACATCTACAAACCTCTCCAATCTGGTTTTCAAAAGAGGCACAGTACCAAGATTTCAGTTGTTTGGGTGCTCAATGATCTCCTGATGGCAAGAGACCAGAGAAGCCGCTACATCTTGGTGCTTCTAGATCTCTCTTCAGCTTTTGACACTGTGGACCATGGGGTGCTGCTTGGGTGCCTGAGGTCCATCTGTGGCCTGACTAGTACAGTCCTCAGGTGGTTTACATCTTTCCTCACTGGCAGAACTCAGAGAGTGGTGCCTGGGATTTATTCTTCTGAGTCACTCTGTCTGTCATGTGGGGTCCCTCAGGGCTCAGTGCTGTCCCCCTTGTTGTTTGCAGTGTATATGCTGCCCCTTGGAGACATTGTAAGATGGTATGGTCTGAGGTTTCACTGCTATGCTGATGATACCCAGCTCTACCTGTCTTTTGCACCTGACCAGGATAGTGCTCTCTCGATATTTAACAACTGCCTTTCTGAAATCCTGGATTAGATGAATTTGAGCAGGCTAAAGTTGAACGCGGGTAAGAGCGAGGTGATGGTTGTGGATCCAGGTCACTGGATAGAGGGGATGAGGGCTGGTCAGCCCTCTGGACTTTGTCTGAGGGACTCCCAGATCCTTGCCTCTGAATGGGTCCAAAACCTGGGGGTGGTGCTTGACAACAGGCTGACACTACGATCTCAGGTGTCGGCAGTCGTCAAGTCTTCCTTTTATTATCTTAGGAACATGCCAGGATCAAGCACCTTATTCCATCCAGTGACCTGCCTACATTGGTCCACACCTTTGTGACCTTGTGCCTTGATTACTGCAACTCCCTGTACTTAGGGCTACCTGGAGTTGACATCCACCGCCTGCAGCTAGTGCAGAATACTGCAGCATGGTTGCTGACGGGACTTCTCGATCTTCTCATATTACCCCTGTGCTGCGAGATCTGCACTGGATGCCGATAAGGTGGTGAATCACCTTTAAAGTTGGATTGCTAATTTTCAAAGCCCTACATGGACTTGGCCCTGACTACTTAAAAGAGCTCCTTGTACCTTACTGCCCCGGTCGACAACTCCTTTCAGCTGCCGAAGGGTTGCTGGAGATTCCAAGGGTGTCTTTAAAATCTTGTGGGGCCCGTGCATTCATGTTCAAGGCCCCTACCCCCTGGAATTCTCTACCCCGTCAACTGCAGGATTCCATGACTGTGGGGGGATTTAAACAGGCATTGAAAACTTTTTCATGGCATCAGACCTTTAATGGAATGGACTGAAGGGACCAGACAGATTATTTTATTGTTGTGATTGCTGATTTTATTATTGTTGTTTTAATCTTATTGTACAGCACCTTGATACTTGAAAGGTGCTTAATTTAAATAAAGTTTATTGTTATTATTATTAATTTTACATTGGGCTGCTGATTGGCGGGTGGGGGGACCACTAAACACTAAGGAATTTTATTCTATGTGGGGCGGCGATTGGTGGGAGGGGTTAGGACCATTAACACTAGAAAAAAAAAACACAAAATGAGGAGTGTGAACTTCACATTTTGTAGAGATTTTTTTTTTGGGGGGGATGTTTGGACTTCGCACTGCAGATTAAGTTTGTGAGATGAGAGAAATTCACAAATCAATCCATGGAGCAGAGTTTCCCAACTTCATACATCTCTGTCTGTGAATTTCCTTTTACTTTGAGATATAATGGAATATGGGCCTTATGTGGGAACATATGTATCATTGTTTTATATATCTTTGCTTTTAGATGTGATTGTCACTCATCAGGCAAAAGCTGCTGATGTTCTGCACTTGGAAAGCTTGCATATTCCTGTCATTTTAAACCTTTCTCATTAGGCGATGTCTGAGCATAGTCTCTTTTAAGCGACTAGTCAGACAGTATCTTACTGTTTCAGCCAGCTGCGACTACTTCCACTAGGAGTCACCAACCTATTGACCCACTACCTCTGGCCCCTTTGCTCCCTCCTGGCACACCACTCCTTCCAATCTCCCTGCCACCCTTACCTTCCCACCCGCCCTCCTTACAGCCCTCACCCATCAATGCTATCTGGCTCTGTTACTACCCATAGTATCTACCTCTCCCTCTACCCTGTTTGTGCCTCTGTCCTGCTCCTATGTCTCCCAATAAATTGTATTATTACTCTTAGGTGAACTCGTGGCATATATTGTACAATGCCATGTTTGTACTTTTGTGAACACCATCCTGTTATGCCTGTATAACTGTACAGTTTCATTTATCTTAATGATTTTATTTGTATATATTTCAGTAGTCTGTCTGTACTTAGCCTCCTATTTTAATCTGTTTTTGTATCAGTAGATTGTATATTCTAGCTCTACCTGTATTGTTTGCCCTCATGTATTATAATTCCTCTGGCATGGAACCTATGTAATGAGCTTTTAGCTCAAACGTGTTTATCCAAGATATTAATAAATAAATAAATAGTCATTCTTGTGCTTCTACTAATGTTTCTTTATTACTCAATGTTATACTTTTGAATATGTTAGCTTCATAACATGCTAGAGCCCAAGATCCCATAGATAAAGTATGTAAGAAAGGAGACCTCAAGATGGAGTCTTCCATACCAGGAAGGTTTGAAATCTGGAAGGACTTCCTGGTACCATCTCAGGCCTATTTGCATCTTCATGTACATATGAAATAGGGCTGACATGGAGACCATAAAGAGGCATGTGCATTATTCTGAGCATCAAAATGCAGATAAGGTTACTAAACCTATGATATATGGGATCAACAGCCTACCACAAAAAGAAGAAAGGCTTTCTATTTACAATATGTATGATATAGCTAAACTGTTTCAAGACACTCATACTAAAATAAATTAATCTGTGCTGCTTATGGAGCCTATGTCCTCACTGCTACTATCAAGCTATTGGGGGTTATTGATAAAGGAACAGCACTTGCTCTTTAACAAGACTCATTTGTTGTCCTTAGATGTATGTTGCTGTAGTATTTGATATTGTGTGTTCTAGTTTTATTATATTTGTATTTGTATTACAATGTTTTAATTATTTGTATTATTGTGTGTCCGGGTTGGTCCAGAAGAAGGATTTCTGCCCAGCGTCCTTACCCGGTTAACAAATTTAAAATAAAATAAAAAGACAGTCACCTGCTAAGGTGTTATTGCACAAGTTGACAGGGTAGCCGAGAGGGCACCTGATCTTTCACAAGACAGTCACCTGCTAAAGTGGTATTGTATATATTGTCAGGGTAGCTGAGAGTATTTGGAAATGTGTGCCCATGTACCATTGAGTACTGTTAGGAATTTGATATCTGTAACACTCCATCCTGCAGAAATCAATGGAAAATGTTTACAAGCAGGAAGTTGTACACTGCATGGCAGCATGCTTGTAACCTTTACATTATCTCTCCCACTACAGTATTTGATAAAGATATAGCCATATTTAACAGGTTAGCCTCTATTCATTTGGCTGATCACTTAAAAGGAGACTTTTTTTTAATTCAAACTTTATTAAACATTTTCACAATATAGGAGGCAGCAAATGTAACAAATACAACCTGTTCACAGTGCTTTACATAAGCTGCCCCCATCCTCCCACCCCCTCAGTACAGCAGTGTAATACCACATTGTAACTTAAGTTCTGTAACAATAGCCATATGCCTGCAGGAATAACTAACAACCAACAACACCTATATCCGTACAACCATGATTAAGTTGTGAAGGGGATCCCAGATACATTTGTAGCTTGATAACCGATTTTGGAGACTAGCTATAGCTTTCTCTGTATGAAGGTTAGCTAGGATTTCATTAACACATTCCTGATATGTCAGGCTAACCCTATCTTTCCAATGCCTTAATATAAGTTTCTTAACAGATAGTGCGATCATGGAGATATGAAATCTCCGAACCTTAACCTTGATGGAGGACAGGTCACCCAGAAGGCAAATACCCGGAGTAAAGCAATCCTGCAAACCCAATAAGGGGTCCAGGTTGTTTTTAATTGACTCCCTCAGTGGGATTATTTTGGGGCACATCCAGAATATGTGGAGAAGTGTTCCTTCTCCCTGGGAGCATCTGGTACATACATCTGATTCGAGGAGACCCCATCTCACCAGTTTAGCTGGAGTATAACACAAGTTGTGTAAAATGTGATATTGCATAAGGTGTAATCTGTCTTGAGACACATATTTGTGACAGAACTTCCATAAAACCGGCCAATTGAAGGTGTATTGAGGAAAAAGAGAACCCCAAAATCTAGTCAGACCATAGGAGCCCCCATACCATCGACGAAACAAAACTTGATATATTTTAGAAATGACACCAGAAGAACCCAATAAGGAGGAAAGTTCAGGAATCAGTGCAAAAGCCGATAGGCAAGGGGGGGTATTACCCAACACAGTGGTAAGCAAGTGCTTTAATTGAAGAACCCTGAATTGTAAAGATACTGGAATACCAAATTTCTGTGTGATTTTAGCTACAGGAAGCCATGCTTCCTCGCCATCCAAAAACATGGATACTATCCCATCGCCCACTTGGGGCAACCATGTATGGGAGATCTTCTGCTTGTTTAAAGTAAAGGCCGGTGAGTTCCAAATAGACTGGGACAGATCCAGATATGGAGTATATCCCAAAAAAGAGCAGAGCTGCGCGTATACTTTTAGTGAAGTCATAAGGGTGGGACATTTACTAGTATCTTGTAAAAGAGACAGTTTAACATAAAACATAGTCAGGGGGTCCATGTTCATAGACCGGATGAAATCTAGTTTAATATTGAGCCAAACCAGTCTCAAACTCTCGGGACCCGGACTCACCCACTTCAGGCATTTAGCAAGATGACTAGCCCAGTAATAGATAGCCAAGTGGGGAGTCCACAGTCCCCCATCTGCTTTTGAGGTGGCAAGCTTATAGTATACCAGTTGGAAGTGTTTATGTGACCAGATAAAATTAGTAAAAATTCTATGCATTTTCTGAAACCAGGATAGTGGGATGAATGAATTAAGGTGAGAAAGGGGATAAAAAAGGCGTGGAAAAACATTCATCTTAATTATATTGATACAGCCCCATAATGAAACCGGAAGCTTAGACCATCTGTCCAGGTCTTGGACAATCAACTGGGATAGAGGCTCCAAATTTTCTTTAAACCATGAGGAAGGGTTACGTGTTAGTTTAATACCCAAGTATTTGAGAGCCCAAGGTGCCCAACACAAGCCGAAGGGGGAAATGTCTGTCTTAAAAACATTATGGTTAAGGGGGAAAAAGGACAATTTGTTAGCATTTCATTTATAATTTGAAAAGGAGCTAAATTTGGCAATTTCCCCCAACAAGGCCGGGATAGATGTCTTCGAATGGGCCAGATAAAGGAGAAGATCGTCGGCATATGCGGTGATCTTGACCACGTTGCTCCACACCGGAATGCCTTGTATCCCTGCATTGTTAAGGATATTTTGAATGAGAGGTTCCAAATATAAATTAAATAAAAGAGGGGAGAGGGGACATCCCTGTCTGGTACCTGAATATAAAAGGAAGGGTTTGGAAAATGCACCATTTCCAGAAATCCTAACAAAAGGAGCCCGATATAAAGCACAAATCCAGTGTATGAACATGGTAGGAAAATCAAAGGCTTTAAGGACCTGAAATAGAAAATTCCAATTCACACAGTCAAATGCCTTCTCGGCGTCCAGGGAGACCAGCCCAGCAGAAAAGGTGGCATCCCTGAACTCCGAGAAGACATGCGAGAGGGTGCGCAAATGATATGATGATGACCGCCCCTTCATGAATCCTACCTGGGAAATGCCAATCAGGTCCGGAAGGACCAGAGTTAGCCTATCGGCCAGTTATCTTCGAAAGAATTTTGATATCCTGATTTAACAGGGATATAGGCCTGTAACTCTGTACTAACTCAGGATCTTTGTCCAGTTTGGGGAGAAGGACAATCAGAGCCTCAAACAAGTAGGTATCTACAGCAACCCTGGAGAGAATATGTAGGTACAACCGGTGGAGCACCGGCAGTAATTGTTCTCGGAAAACTTTATAAAATAATGAGGAAAAACCATCCGGCCCAGGAACTTTATCAGAAGGCAAGGCCTTAACAACCTCTGAAATTTCCTCCAGGGAAATAGAGGAGGACAAAAAACTCCTATGCGCCTCTGACAAGGAAGGAAGATGAGAGTCCCTTAAATACTCCTCCATCATCTCCAAGGGAGGAGGACAGTCCATGTCCCTGTATAATTGCTCATAGTACAAGGCAAACTCTTGTACTATGTCGGAAGGGGATACCCTCAGAGACCCGTCCTCCTGAGCCCAGACCGGGGGGATAAATCTTGCAGACTCCTGCTGCTTTAATCTTAAAGTGAGCACACGCCCCACTTTTTCTCCCTGATCTGTGTAACTAGCTCTAGTACGAATAATGGCTAACTCTGCCTTTTCCCTCAACAAATCTAAATATCTGTCTTTGGCTATCAAGAGTTTCTTTCTGTCCTCACTGGGGGTACTGGAAGATAAATTATCTTCTAAAGACCGTACTTGGGCCAGTAAGGATAATAGTTCTGCTTCTTGAGTCTTTTTTCTCTTGGTAGCTAAACTAATGAGAATTCCCGGCATATACGCCTTGAAGGCGCCCCATAGAATGTCCGGCTCCGTACTATCTATCAGATTAGTAGAGAAAAAGAAGTCAATCTGTTCTTTTATAAGGTTACAGTACCTAGTATCCTTTAGTAATTGTTTGTTTAATTTCCAACGAGTCTCCCGCCTAGGCGTATTAAGAAAAGCTAGATTGCATACCACCAGAGAATGATCAGATATTGGACCAGGCTGGATCGAAGTGGACAAAACCCCCGGCAAGAGCACCTGGGAGACTAATAGGTAGTCTATGCGAGACTGTGATCCATGCGCTAGTGAGCTAAAAGTATATTCCTTGGTGTTAGGGTGCAATACTCGCCATACATCACACAACCCCCACTGGTCCAACAGGTCCCTAAGAGTCCTTTGCCCAGGGGACAGTCCCCTCAATTCACTGCCAGACCTGTCCATACTAGGGTCCACAACCAAACTTGAAGTCGCCACCTATAACAATCGCAATAGGGAGCATAGGGAGAATAACGGTAATCAACTTCATAAAAAGGCAAGGGTCATCTGTATTAGGCCCATAGATACTGCCAAGTAAAAGTGGCATGGACCAAAGAGTACCCTGGACCAAAACATACCTTCCCCCTGGATCTCTAACAACATGTGAGGAGATGAAGGGGATACCTCTATTGACAATTAACATAACTCTGCTGCTATTAGTGGACCCCGCTGCATAAAAAACCTGACCAACCTGTTGCCTCCTGAGTTGCAAGGCTTCAGGATCTAGCAAATGGGATTCTTGCAGAAACATTATCTGGGAACGCAGTAACCTTAAGTGTTTAAGCACCTGGTATTGTTTAGATTTTTTCCTTAGCCCCTTCACATTCCATGTAGCAAAATTAACATTACTAACCATCTAAATTGGTAACAATGAGTACATAATAATAATCTTGGTGTAACAGCGACTAGAATCCAGAATCCAAAACATCTTGAGTACTGCTGTACCACCCACCCAGTCCCTCACCCTCCAGTACAAACCAACTCTTTACCAACCCCCCTCCGTAAGACATCCCATCATCCTGTAACTTAAATTTGCCAAATCCCTTAGATCTGAACAATATCCCTCCCACCCGACCACCCCAGCTATCACAAACAATGCTCAACAAGATACAGGGTCCCTTCCTCTCCTCCCAGCTTCCCAATATTACCCCACAGTCCCAAACAGATTCAGCAAACCCCCCATAGTTAGGACAGGGAAAAATTACTTAAAAATGTAAGGAAAAACAACATTCCGTCATAAGATCTGGTACCTAACCGGCTCCTGGCAACCAGAGGGGAATGCACAACATATAGAGATAGGCTCAACGAGTGTGCTGGATTAATTAAAGAATTACATGCAACCTGCCAAGAAAATGTAATTGCCAAAGAACAGCAAATGACAGGTAGTACAAGATAGGGTCAATTTGCCACGGGATCTTGCTGGTACCAGGACAAAGTTGCCCAGTAAGAAATATACTGATTAATCCAGACCTCAAATACAAGAGCCCTGCGAAGGAAAACAGGTCCTGAACTGGCAACCAGTGCCATCCTGCAAGGTGCATAACCTGAGCTCCCTCTGGTGGCACTGGAGCGAGAGCGCACAAGCGCACAACTAGAAAAGGAGATGCCCAGCCCCTCCCTCAAAACAGAGACTTCTTATATTTAAAAAAAGGTGAGCCAAGGGGTACAGAGCATCAATGCCCTTTCTACAAGTACAGATAAACTTTGAAATGAAACATAAACAAAAAATGCCCTCCCCAAATAACCAGTCCATTCAGTTACAACAGTCTCCTGATAGGAACAACAGTCCCAAACTTGAATTTGATACCGAAGTATCAAAAAGTAAGAGAACACAACAATATAATGTCCCTTCAGCCTTCGGTATTGGGTTCTCCCAAACACAGACAGATATTTATATTAGTTTCTTTCATGCCTCTCAAACAACAGTCACAGCCCCACGGTTTGAGACTTTCCGTTGCCAGAAATACAGGACTCCTCATGGGGCATGAAACAGATCAGGCAGGGCTAGTTTTAAGCCAGATAGAGTAGCATCGGGGTCATCGTAAGCAGACCACGCTCCAGCCACTTGTACCTGCAACCTAGCTGGGTACCCCATTCTAAACTTAAGCCCAGCAGCGATGATCCTGGACACAATAGGGTGGAATGCTGCACGTTTCTGCCAGACAGAACTAGGTAAATCTTGCGTTATTCTGAGCTTGTTGTTCTCCTATCTGACTTCTTGCAATTCCTTTACTTTTGCCAGAAAATGCTGCCATTCCAAGTAGTTTAAAAAACGACATATGATAGGGAGAGGTGCAGCTCCTGGGGGAGGCTTCAGCTACAGGGACCTATGTGCCCTCTCAACAATATACAGGGACCCAAAGGGAGAGGGACCGGCTATCCTTTCCGCCAGTTTCTGAACAAACACAATGGCATTTTGGCCCTCTTCACCCTCAGGAAGCCCTAGTATGACAACATTGTTCCTGCGGCTGCGGCCCTCAAGATCCTCTAATTTTGCTTCAAGATGAGAAAGCTTCTGCCTCATAGCCACAAGCCCAGGGTCAAACTTATCCACATGCTTCTCTAGTGAAACAATATGAGCTGTATTACCTGAAGTTGTGATCGAAACCTCCTCGAGCTTTTTAGAGAGGGATTTAAGCTCCTAAGACATCTCTTTTACTTCCTCTCTAAAGGGTTTGAATTCTTCTAAAAACCTGTTCAGGGTTAAAGGCTCCTGCTCCGAGGCCTGGCTCGAGTGTTCAGGCTTGTTCTGGACCACCTCGAGGCCTGAGATTTTCCGGGCCTTCGGAGGACCGGGGTGTACTTGTGCGCTTTTTAATATAGACCTCCACTGGAGTTCAAACTCACTAAACCAGAGCCCGGGATGATTAAATGGCAAAGTTAAGTAGATGTAAAGGGTTTTAGGTAGAATTAGCAGTCCAAAATCACTAATTATTAAATCGGGAGGCTGGAGCTGCACGGAGGCGCTTCTACTCGATACCCTGCATCACGTGGTCTCCCAAAAGGAGACATTTATAAGGAAAGGTTCAACCTTCCTAGCATGGTGGTGTATCACCCAAAGTAAGATCAATGGGTAGCCCCTCATATAGCCTGCTATGGCATAAGAGGTTATCGATGCCTTTATCACTGTGATGTGTTTGATATTATCAGCACGGGGTCATAATGTCGCAAGACATTATGCCGCATGGAAAAATCATGCCGCCAATACAGTGCATTTTCTTCCATGCAGCAAAAGTCTTTTTTTTGTGGGGGCTCCACCCACCACACCCCCCCATGGGGTCTGCACCCCCTGAACCCCCCCAATAACAATTCTCAACTCGGGGGGTTCAACATGAAACAGCACAAAAGTAGGGAAAAAATAAAAGTTCCTGGGACTGTGATTCAAAGCCAGTCCCAGAAGCAAAGCCTGGGTTCCTTGTTGCAGTGGCCTAGTCCATTGAGGCATGGCAGCTGCTCATCAGAATCCCATACCAGCAGAGGTCTTATCCTTTGCCTGGGAGAGTGCGAGTGGTACAATACCGCGTACAGCAGTATTAGTGGTATTGCACCATTTGCTTTCTACTACGGCACTGTTCTGGGTTAGCTCTAATGTTGTACACTATTAAGTGTATGACATTATGACCCAGTAGGGATATTATCACGCCTGTATGTGGATACTCCAACACTACCGATCAGCCATTACCAACAACCAAGGATCCAAGGACATCCAACAGCTTCACTTGCCCAGTGCATGTCATCAGATGGATTGCATCACAAGCAAAGGTCACATGTAATACAGGAGGACAGTATTGCATGGTTACTAACAACAACTTTTTCCTACATGACTCTCAGCAGTGTCCAATCTGTATGCTTAACATTTGTTTTACTCCTATTGATAAAACCCTTTTAAGTACCACTGTCATCACTCTTGTGCTCCAGTACAAGGAAACCACTCTTTAGAGTGTCTTGTCCTTTACCAGTCTCAAAGAATATGTACCTGTCTTTGTGGTCCCCATAGCTAAGCTGTCTTTAAATTTTAAATCCCTTCCTGCTCACAAGGACCATCACATAAATATGATCAGCAGTAGTATGCATGAAGCAAGAAAGGCATTTAATGAGTTGATAAATGATGATGACTTGGACTTAGTTCTCTTCAACACATGGTTAGAGCTTAGTTTTAAGGTATTTGCAATATTTCAAGCTATCTTAATTTTTATTAAGATTATAGTTTTTATGCTGCTAGAGGTGAATTTTAGCTCAATACTGCCAATGATTATACTTTTTACACACTATGCAACAGACCAAATTGTTTTTGTAGGCCAGCTATGCCACTGAGTAAAGGATATACATAGTATATATGTAATATTTCACATAGAAAATGTATATTTACTCTGCTGCCTATGGACTGATTGACAGAACCATATCAGATCGTTGGACCATTTGAAGCATTATCATATGTGGATGGTGATGCATTCGCTTTACTCACATCAAAGGAAGACTGTAAAAATATAGCAGTCTGGTATAATGTAGACATTGCAAAGTGCTGGCAGGAGAAGGCAAAAGGGTTAATGAGACTTTTTTCTGTTCTAAGGCTTCCTTGCCAATGTCCTTGTTGCTGAACAAATAGAGTCGGTAGCTAGTACACTGCACACAGCATGTTACTATGATAACATGCTGAACATGTAAACAAAATTATAGATAAGAAGAGCTACATGTAAAAATGGTCAGTTTCAGACTGGAAAAATTGTGCATGGCTGTACAATACCATAACATAGCCAGAAAAGATTATCTTGTATGGACATATGCTGAGTTCTGTAAAGATAACAGCTAGTGGAAAGTGTATATAAGATAGATTATGAGAGATGGACAGTGAGGAACTATGAGCCCCAAAATGAAGTGCTGAAGCCTCTACACCTGTTTGGTTCATACTCCTAGGGGAAGATAACTGATCATAACTGGTAGTTTGAAAGTTTGAAAGATAAATTTCCAACTGACTGGAACTCTATGGATTGCGGCTCTTTTTGTATGTATGTAGCTGCGTGGATATATTAGACTGGTCATGATGCTCCTATTTGGATTAAATTTGAAATACTCTATTTGTACAGCATTTTTTGGTTTACATTAATTGCATATGGGCTTGCTCCCCATTGCTATGCAGACCTGAATAATTTCTGCTGGCTCACTGAGCAACTGTTTGTAATTAACTAATGCAGTATACGTGTGTTAGTTCAATAAACTGTGCTTTGTGGTGTGTAATTCCTTGTTTCCAATGTAATTATTGGCTCAAATACCCAACACTCTAAACCAGGAGTTTTGTGTTTTGGTACTAGATTTGTTACCAGTGAAGCATAGAAGAAATGTGTAGATCCTGCCACAGCAAGCCCAGGAGTGATTACCAGAAGAATGGCAACCAAACAAGAAGAAGCAAAAATAAGAGTCCAAAGAAAGACTGTAAGCACCAGTGATGAAATAATAACAGGCAGGGACAGAACCTGAAAGCATGTCTGCCTTCTTCAAATGGTGGGCTATACAACAGAGACTGAGAAAAAGAGAAGAGAAAGAAAGGAAGGGAAGGGAAGGGAAGGGAAGGGAAGGGAAGGGATGGGATTTAAACAGCAATGGCTGGATGCATGCAAGCTATCAAAGCTAGAGGATCTGGTACAGGTCCAGCAGATCAACAAAACACTAAGTTTAAAAGACATTAATCTTACAAAGTTGTGTCCCTCAGATGATATTGAAGCATACCTGACAACCCTTGAAAGGGTTGCCAGAGCCTGCCAATGACCAAAACAACTATGGGCAATCAAGCCAGTACCTTATCTGATAGGTAAAGCCCAACTTGCTTACAGTTTGATGTGTGGCACATAGCTCAGTGCTTGAGATATGTAAGACCTGCGTAAGCTATGGTTGGTGCTTAGATACATTAGAGCTGGACTGGTGCATGTGTCAGTGCTTATAGTACATAGGGACTGGATGAGATATGACTGGTGCTTAGAACATTTGAGCTGGATTAGATATGGCTGATGTTAAAACTTGATCTTTTGGCCTTTCTCTATATCCAACCTTTGGTGGGATGCTAGGTATCTGTAGGATTGAAGGCCCAAAACAAATGTAATTACCAATGTGATTACCTCCTCCAGCTCTGGAGAGTGTGACCAGTAGCACACAGGAGAGGAAAACCCCCTTTAGGGGGGAACCTCTGGGACCCATGGCTACTGACCTTCCCATCCTCTGAGCATACTAAAAGGGGGGTAATTCTAAGTTAGGCAAGTATTAATAAGTTGTCTTATAACTAGATCCAGAGTGTTGGTTGAAGAGGTGTATCCTGAGTTCAATTGCAAGCAGGTAATCCTGGAAGATGAGCTACTGGCGAACGAAGAATCCACCATAGAGAGACAACAGCTTAAGAGGTTAGCAAATCCAAGTTCTTAAAATCTATTGGTGTAGAAGGTGAGGTGTTGTGCATAGTCAGGCGGCTCAGCTAGCAGCTGGTCACTGAATCATATCTAGGAGGGGCGAGAATGTCAAACTAGTCGATGGTCGATCTTTGAGTGTGATGAAGGAGAAAGTCCATTCTAGAAGATGTAATGGATTATGGTGAGCAAGTAGCCAGACCCCCTTTTTGCAGGGTAGAGTAGGACAGCATGGAGGATCCCACGTGATCTGACATTGCATAGTTCCAGTAGAGAAGGCGAGACCCTTACTTGGGTTGGCTGTGGTGGGATGGAATGTGTTGAGCAGCAGCCAGGCCCCCTTTTTGTGGGGTGAAGCAGGAATGTGCAGATCAAGCAGCTAGTCTCCCTTTTTTGGTCGAAGTAGAAGTGTGTGAGGAGATAGCCAGGCCCCAATGTGGCGTGAAGCAGGAGACCTGGTTGACCCCACATGGTCCGCCATTGCATAGGTTCCAGTAGAGATGGCAAGACCCCCACATGGGTTGGCCGGGGAGAGACAGAATGTGGATGAGCAAGCAACCAAGCCCTATTGCAGGGCGAAGCCAGAGACAAGGTAGGACCCCATGTAGTGTACCAGTGTATTGGGTACAGTACAAACATGAAACCCCAATGTAGGTCAGCCAAGGTGAAATGGAATGCAATGATCAAGCACCAGGCCCCCCCAGTGGGGTGAAGCATTAACTGGAAAAGATCTCACAGAATACTGCTGAGGCCATTGGCCAGAGTGGTAGGCCATTGAGGTGGAGACCTGCATGGAGACTGATGTTCACTGACACTGTCTGGAGGGAAGCAGAGGTAGAATCAGCAAATGTTTTACTTGACAGGGAGCAGAGCTAGGTACAGTCTGGTGAGAAGGTAAGACAGCTGTCTATGCACAGTAAAAGTATAAAGGCAGGTAAAGGCTAGATTTCCTAGGTAGAATTCCAAGTCCTGTTGTCAAAGTCGATGATGAGCAGGAGGTCAGTGCTGAAGACGAAAGTTCTGACAGATGAAGAGATCCAGCTAGGAGTGATGTCTGGATGAGAGACAATGGTTAATCCAGACTGAAGTAGCTGTGAGTGAAATAGCAGTAAAGTGTACATGTACAGTCAGCATGGTTGAAGATGAATGCCAACATGTAAATATGTGAGGATGTAGAAATCTTAGAAGATGAAATGGTCAGCAGTGTTGCCCAACAGGGAACAATGATGAGGTAGAAGTCTATGTGAATGGGAGGCTTGCCTGGAGCTGGAAATCCTGTGAAATGATAGGTTACAATTGAGTACTTTATCAGAAAGAAGAATTGTCCTAAAATGTCCAAGGATTGAGGAATACGCTATGGAGATTAGTGGCATAGATATTTGGTTAGACTGGACCAGAAATGGAGCTGGATTGCAGTAGAAGAAGTAATGAATAATGAAGTAGATAGGCCTGAATGGGCAAGCTGGAGAACAGACCTCCTGTAGGTCCAGAATATGCAGTGTTCGAATGCTCAAGTGATCAAGTAGGTCTCAGGTGGTCAACTTAAGGAAGACAAGACCCCCATGTGGGTCTGCTTTTGTGAAGATGGAAAGATGTTTGAGCAAGGAGAAATGCTGCTCTGAACATGATGGATATGGGATGGTGAGACCTCCACATGGGTTCGCCATCACCATTATACGATATGCTCTGAAGTAAAAAAGGGGGGAACCCCATGTGAGTCCACCTGTAGTGGCTTGAGTACATTTGAGCTAAGAAGAAGGGTCCCCTCATGGGGCATGTATGATTTAGATGGCAGGAACCCCACATGGTCTGCCACACCACAGTATTGCGCTTCTAAGTAAAGGATGGTGGAATCCCCCATGGTCCGCCATTGCTGTAGTGGTTCATGGTCTAATATAAGGAGGACAAGACCCCAGTAAGTTCACCTGTTACATGAAAATCATAAGTGATGAGGAGATGCCGTCTGGTGGGCATGGATGTTTGAGATGATAGGACCCTCCCTGCTGGTCCACCATCGCTGAGGTAAGCAGGGACAAAATGTGAGCTTCCTGAGGTCCCACAGAATTCAAGCTAAACTGGAGATCTTGTGCAGGATGAATGGATGAGTTGAATGGGATGATGAGAGGCCATCCATATAGCTAGGCTGAAGCTAAAACCCTAGCAAGGTGTAGCAAGGAAGGTGTAGAATGTTAATGTGCAGTTGGCCAGCATGGCAGCAGGAGTGCATGATTCAATGGTTGCACTTATCTAGGTGATTCGAAGTTCCCTGCTAGGTACTCCAGAGGGACTACATCGAGGTCCAACAGAGGACAGCGTGTAAGGTGATCAAGTAGCAAGCTAGGCCCCCATGTGGGTAATCTGGAGCAGCAGGACCCCCACGTAGGTCTGCCTGAGGAGGAGTAGAAGTAAGTGAGTCATGTTAGGCCTCCACGTAGGGTAACTGGACCAATGGGACCGCCACATTGGTCCACCTGAAAAGTAGTAGAAGTGAAGGAGTCAAGCCTGCCTCCGCATAGGGTGGCTGGACCAGCAGAGTCAGGATGGCAATATAGCATCCTCCATCTGAGCCAGTTGGATGAAAGATGTAGCAGGAGCAGATCTTAAAGGAGACTGTGATGAGGTGGGCAGTAAATATCAGTAGGGGTGCAGAACGTCAGGGTTAAGGTCCCTTCATCATGTAGAGTGAGACATCCTGGGCACTTCTGTGAGTAGTAATATGCTGCAATAAGCAAGGCTATACAGGGGTTGTGAGTACAGTGGCCCAAAGGGTCTGCAGCACAATGATGAAGTATGGAGCACAACCTTTGGTATTATGCACCATCATGTCTGACATACTATAGATGTTACTGAACTGTCTGATCAAGTCGTCAGTCATGAATGGTTGAAAGATCAGTACTGTTGTACATAGTGTTCCAAATGAAGTATCCGGTGAAAGAGATTAAGCCCTACTATATCAAATTGTAACCTGTTCCATCCTAACACTAGAGCAAGTGTGGTGAGTATGTGTGCAGAAAGATCCCCCATCGATTCCCAAAGTTGAGCGACAGAGTGAGGCACATATTAGGTGTGATGTATGCATACTGTCCACAAGCAAAGAAAGCAGACAGGATAGGGTAGGTGTCCTTGGTAGATGTCTTATGTACAGTAAAGTTTCCGGGCAGGACGGTTGAGTTAGTGAGGAGCAGACAGTTAGCAGACATCAACCTCTGGGAAGGAATGAAATGATCCTGGAAGCCGCAGACATCAAGTGGCAGAAAGGCAGGAAATGCAGCACTGGCCCAGTACTGCAGTGCAATATGGTGTCCCAGCACTGAGCATGGGAAAATGGTCAAGGCAGCAGTCTGGAGAGACATGCTGGAACAGAGTGGTGTGCATAGCTGTGACACCCAGGAGGAAGAGAATGCCAGCAGGTGCAGGCAGGCAGTGCGGTACTGCTGTCAGGAGCAAGAAGGTCTAATACATGGAGCCAGAGCAGTGGCAGCATGCCACATGCAGGAATGCAAGCTGAGGAGGAGTGACAGTGAAGCTGATGGAGGCATTGAGGCATGGCTAGCAGGGGAGAAGAAAAGCCCAAAAGAAAGAGAAGAACCGGAGGAGAACAGAGTGAAATATGGGAGCTAAGGGGAAAGAGCAAGGCCCATGGGTGGGTGACACAAGCAAGATAATGCCAGAAGGCAGAAGACAAGGGGCAGAGCAGCACAAATGACAAATGGCCACTGGAGGAAGGGGGAAGAAGGTCAAGCTGTGCCACTGAGAAGCGAGTCTGACTTGCTCTAAGCAGAGGGAGTGGAAGCTGAAGGTTTATGTAGAGGCTGGGGAAGAACTAACCCCACATTGAAATACAGGCAGAGCCTTCCAAGAATATGGATACTGCACAGTTAGAAAACTATGATCTTGTGACAAGAGACATCCTTAAAAGACATAATATCTTGGAAGAGACCTATAGGCACAGATTCTGGTCCCTGAAGTACCAGTCAACAATACCCAAGAAGCTTTCAACCAGCTCAGAGAACTCTTCATTAAATGGTTCCAACCAGAGAAAAAAACAGTCTCACATTTCACTGACATATTTGCAGTGGAGCAATTTATTAACATTCTGCCTACAAATCTGCAGCTTTTGGTAAAAGAACACCAACCAGAAAGTGGTGAAAAAACATTTGTTTGACTGAAGACTGTCAGATGACCAGACAGACACCGCAGCAGTGAAGTAACAATCAAGGAAGGTTAAGACCCTCTGTTTTTTCAGTTTAACTGCAGATCAAATAAGAACTCTGATGGGGGTAACAAATTTGCACCCAAAGACTATTTACTAAAACTGTGATAAGCCACCATCCATTTTGCTTGAAATGGCCATATAAATAAGAATAGTAACACTGGAACAAATTTGGCCTGAGCAAACTGGGGCAAGTATTTAACAGATGTCAAGGTGGGAGATAAGACTGTGAAGGGACATATAGATTCAGGAAGGAGACAGACCCCAGTGCATGTTAAAGTGCTGACAAAAGACTGTAAAAGGACCATGTACTGGGATCATCTGCATCTCTGGGGACATCCAATACTATCTCACCACCCAAGTAACTCTGAACATTAATGGGGTGCTGCACCAAATGAAAGTGGGGGTAGTACCAAAGTTACCTGTACCTGTGATTACTGGAAATTACTTTATTTTATTTATTTATTTAGTAATCAGAATTGCAACATTTGAGCTAGAAGCTCATTTACAAAGGATCATCGTCACAAGGGAAGGGGAGGGTACATAAGTTTGGAGTCAGTAACAGCTTAATAGGCATTGTCAAGAACATCTAATAGTAAGAAAAATGTGAACAGGAGAAATCAGTAAACATTGACAATAGCATAAAAATGTAGGATAACATAGCAAAAAAACAACACATAACCAAAACAAGGGTATATAGTTAATAGAGTTGGGTTCACACGTCATGCCATACAATTAAGTGCTTAAGTCAGAGTTAGGTGCTAGTTTTAGAAAAAATCAGAAGTGGAAGCTAGGCAGGATCTTGTATTGGGAGGAAGCAGAAGATGGAGCTGTTCATCAAAACTGATACCTTAAGGTTACTAGGCTATAGCCAGAGGAGTCAGCCTAAGCATAGTAGTCAGAAAGGGTAGAGGGAACGCATCAGGATTAGACAGAAGAGGAATCAGAGGAAGTGGATGACGGTAGGCTCAAAGGTGGGTGGTATAAGGAGGTCAGTGGGTGAAGGTTTGTCAGGGAGAATGTGAGAGAAGAAAGGTGAGCAGGCAGGTGGGCTTCCCAGGCTTTTCTAAGTTAATCACAGAGGGAGTAAACCCTGCTGTTTACGCAGCTATGATAACAAGCACACAAGCAAAGAAAATCTCAGATGTTGTGGACTCTTTTTCTTTTGGTGACTCTGAGTCAGACTTCTTCAGTCCAGGAAAGAAAAAAATATGTCTGAAAAAGCAATGGCAGCAAAAGACTGATGGAAATAAGGGGCTGATGTATGAAAATGCTGAAACTGAATGGATAGCTGATTGAGATTCTGTTTCTGCGTAAACTAACAATGTTTCTCTCCAAGGTTTTTTTAGCTGGGGTTACCCAAAGCCAGGGATAACCAATGTTTAAAAAATGTAATGGGCTACTGTGCAGAGTTTGGGTTAACCCTGAGATGCAAGAGCAGATAGAACAATTGGTTATACCAAATAAGTATAAAACTGTGTTTTTACAGATAGCACCTGACAGTCCTATATCTGGTTATTCACATGGGGATCCCATCCTTGCTAGATTGTTGTACAGATTGTACTGGCCTGGAATTCATGACTCTCATGTAGATGTTGCTGCCTATTGCAGTTCATGTGCTGTATGTCAGAAAGTAGCCCCAGTGACTAAAAAAGACAAGGTGCTGCTGGTACCTCTACCCTTTTTAGATGTGCCTTTTTGAGAGAATTGTAATGGATGTGGTTGGCCCTTTAGACAAAAGTAAAAAGGGTAATCAACTCATTTTGGTAGTATGTGACTAAGCTACTCAATTCCCAGAGGCAATCCCAAAGTGTACTATCACATCCCCAAAAGCAGCAGAAGAGCTTGTCAAAATGTTCAGCAGTGTGGGCATACATAAAGAGATTATTACTGATCAGGGTAGTAATTGTGGTGCTGTATTGCTGAAGAAGCTGTACTGACTACTAGGTATTATTGCCATAAGAACCTTTCCGTATCATACTCAGACAGACAGTCTTCTTGAGCATTTTAATCAAACCCTAAGACAAATGTTAAAAAAGTTTGCAAAAGGTGAAGGGAAAGATTGGTACCAATGCTTAACTTACCTGCTTTTTGCTCACAGAATGGTGCCACAAGCATCAACAGGTTTTTCACCCTTTGAAATGTTGTATGGTAGACAACCTAGAGGGCCACTAGATGTAATAAAAAAACACTTAGGAAGGCAACCCCACTCAGAAATAATCTATTATAACTTATGTGTGTGCACTGAGAAAGAAATTGGCAAAATATGTTGAAATTGCCCACAATAATCAGGAAGCCTCAAAACAGCAGAAGGTGTATTATGACCATAGGGAAAAAGAAAACATTTTTGAGCCAGATGAAAAGGTTTTATTACTGTTACCCACTACAAAAGAGCAAACTGTTCATGAAGGGGCAAGGGTCTTATAAAGTGGTTAAATGTACAGGTACAGTTAACTATGAGACTGAGACCCCTGACAGGAAAAATCCTACCAAGATACACCATGCTAACTTCCTAAAGAAATCAATTGAGAAAACATCAAAGTTTGCTTTGTTAGTATTACGAGATACTGCTAAAAAGACATTGATATAGTTTACAACAGACTGGAACAAACTGTAGCTTTGAATGCTGTAAAGGTAATCACAAATAGGGGCTCCATTATCTATGTGTCTATATTAAGGTGGTGCACCAGTAAAGGCAAATCAAGAAAATGAACAACAATGCACCCACCATAGACTGATTGAAGAACTGCACTAAGTGTGATATCAAAATATTCATACAACATGCTTAAAGCCACCAAAGAATAGGGAGTACTCACAGTTTTATTTTCATCACCTTATTGATGGCAAGTAAACAACAGTGCAAAGTAATCTAAAATAGGTTTACAACCATAAACTCAGTGTAGAACTTCAGAACTGGCCTTAACACCCAGACGGAACCATGCTTTTATATAATGTTTGTGATATATTTTACCCTTGGCTTACGTGTGACCAAAAATATCTTTATTGAATGAAGCTTTGCTGAGACAAATCTTGACATCAGCAAGACATTCGACTCAGTCCCATACCAAAGGCTGCTGAAGAAGATGAGGGATCTGGGAACTGCTATGGAAATAATAATGCATGTAGAAGGTTGGCTGGATGGGAGGCAGCAGAGAGTTGTGGTGGAGGGGATCAGTTTAGAGGAAAGAGAGGTCACCAGCAGAGTACAACAGTGATCTGCTCTGGGCCCAGGTCTCTTTAATATGTTAATCAACATCAGAGGGAAGGGCATCCAGGGCAGGTTGTGTCTATTGTCAGATGACACTGAGCTCAGTGGTAGAGTTGAGTACATAGCGAGAATAAGGAAGTTGCAGAAAGACCCGCAAAGACTGGAAAATTGGTCCAAAGTATGTCAACCGAAATTCAGTGCCAAAAAGTGCAAAGTTATACACTTAGGAACAAAAACCCCAGAACAGAGTATGGGATGGGAGCGATTAAGCTGCACACAATATCAGAAGAAAGGGACCTGGGAGTCATCACTAATGACTCCCTCAAGCAAACCAGGCAATGCAACAAGGCAATCAGCAAGGCTAACATGATGTCAGGGTACATCAGAAGAGGGTTCAACACTTAAAAGAAGGAGGTACTATTGCCACTATATTGGACACTAATGAAGCCACACCTGGAGTATTGTGCCCAGTTCTGGAGTCTCCACCTGAATAAAATAGGGACAGGCTAGACAAGTTGCAATGCAGCATGATTAAAGATGATTCAGGGCCAGGGGGGAGAGTCTATGAAGATTGGCTAAAGACACTGAACTAATATTCACTCAAAGCAAAAAAGGAAAGGGGGGTATGATTGAGATCTTCAAGTTCCTGAAAGGAATTAACAAGGTTGACAGTGAGGAGTTATTTACCAGAAACAGAGTAGCTAGGACACGGAGACAAGAGTGGAGGTTAATGGGAAAGATTTAAAAAGCATGTGAGGCAGTATTATTTTACAGAAAGAGTGGTCGAGCCATGGAATGGTCTGCCTGCAGGGGTGGTGGGTGCTCGAACCATAAATGGCTTCAAACATGGCTGGAACAGAGTCAGAGATATAGTAGCTACTCAGAGGGAAGAAGGAGGCAGAAACACAGAAAACAAAAGGGAGAATAGTATAACGGAAAACCCCATAGAGACGACAGGTCCCGATTATGATAGGGTAATATGGGCAGACTGGAGGGACCGTCAGTCTTTTTCTGCCATCATCTTCTTTTTTCATATTTAGTAAGATTTATTAAGTTTACCATTCAACAAACAAATCCAAAACACCATTACATAGCATGCTATGAAGCAATGCAGCAACAACATGGATCCATTATCCCATTATTACAGATCAGTGACCTATGTTTGGCACCTTAAGAAGGGAGGTAATTTATGTTGCTGTTAGGAAATTAATGGTGTAAAAAAAAGGAACCCCAACCACCCTCTCTCCCCCCATTTCCTTCACCACCAGGAAGGAGAAAGAAGAAGAAAGGGGAGAGGAAAAAGAAACTAGTAAAAAAACAGAAGGAGGATAAAGAGAGCAAAAAGGAACTACCACCTACATCCAACTCTACTCCATGTATTTTGGGACATGTTCAATAATATAGATATGGGGAATGTCAGGTACAGAGTAGGGTATGCAGAGGGGCCCAAATCTTCTGATATTTCTTACTATTTTTGGAGATGCTCGCTATGGTGTATTCTGCTTGCAGAGCAAGGAGAATTTCTTGATGCCATTCTATATATGTGGGAGTCTGCAGATCTAGCCAAAGACGTAATATCACTTTCTTAGCACATAAGGAGATTAACATCATATGTTTCCTTTGATTTCCAATGAGGATGTTCCCCGAGTCCCCTAGAATACAAATCTCTGGTTGGAAGGCGTTTTGTAAACCCAATAGTGGGTTAAGTCTAGAGCGGATACCTTCCCAGAGGGGGTATGCCTTGTCACATTCCCACAAAATATGAAACAGTGTGCCCTGCTGAGTCCCACACCTAGTACACAGATCTGCCTGAAGCTTACCCATTTTACAAAGTTTTACAGGGGTATAATATAGATCCTGTATTATCTGAAATTGAAGCAATCTGTAACGGTCCCACCTAACATCCTTGTATAACCTTTTCCAGATTTGTGACCATTGATGGGAACCCGCGGAGGTTGGGGGGAGTATCCTGTCCCATGTATAATAGGAAGTACCTTCTAGTTCTGTAATTCTTTTATGCAGCTCTTTATAATAAAAGGAAATTAGATGAAAGGTAGGCCTTGTTTGTAGCGTACTAAGAATAGGGCCAACCATATGGTGATCCCATAAACCATTACCAAAATGCCTTATTAAGACCTGGGAAATTTGGAGATATTTAAAACAGAAGGTAACAGGCAAATTATATTTAGCCATTATCTCTGGGAATGTTAATAATCTATGGTTCTCTGTTATATCTATAACCTTTTTCCCCATTCCCCCCGCCCAAAACAAATGATTGATAACCTTTCCTCCAATTTTAAAGTTGGGATTACCCAGGATATACTGTGAAGTGTCTTTCTCCATGGAATCTCTAATAATATTATTTATGGGTGTGAAGGGTTCTTATAATGGGAGTGGTTTTGAACTGTCCTGGGACCTTATTAGAAGAAAGGTATGGTAGTGTCCTGATGTCTATGCCGGCTGAGGCACAGAGCGACTTCTCTATCTGCAGCCACAGTGGGACATAGATTTCCGAGCCGGGGTTTGGGGCAGAAATCAGCCATTGCGAGAAAATTAAGCAATTAATGGTGAGATAATAAAGATATATATTAGGAACTTGTAGGCCCCCTAGTTCTTTTGATATCTGTAGCTTAAACAATGCCCTGCGAGGGGTTTTGTGTCTCCAGATGAATTTGTATGTAATACTGTGAACATGACTGAACCAGGCCTTAGGTAGATATTGGTGACACAATTGAAGGGGATATAACAGCCGGGGTAAAACATTCATTTTAATAATATTAATTCACCCCCATAAGGAAATAGGAAGTAACGCCCAGCGGTTCAGGTCAGTTTTGATTCGTGTTATTAGCTGGTCTAAATTATATTGCTTCATTTTGGAGTTAGATGGTGGTAAATATATACCCAGATATCTCATTTTATCCTTTATCCATGTGAGCCCAAGATGTTGGATGTCAACTTTTAAGGTCCAGTTATTTAAAGGCATGACCTCTGTCTTAGACAAATTTAATTTATAATTGGATAGATGCCCAAATTCCTGAATAATATCCAGTGAAGCCGGTATAGATTTAGATGGATAGGTAATATGAAGTAAGATGTCATCTGCATACACCGATACTTTACATTGGAGATGGTTGATATGAATTCTGATTAAGGGTGCTAAAAATAGATTAAACAAGTAGGGAGAAAGTGGGCATCCTTGGCGGGTGCCCTGTTGTAATGTAAAAGGAGGGGAGAAAACTCAGTTACAGAAAATGCGGGCTGACGGGTGAGAATAGAGGACTTTAATCCATCGTATAAATTGTACTGGGATGAGATATTTCAGGAGTAGATTAAATAGGTAGTCCCATGACACTCGGTCAAAGGCTTTTTCTGCGTCCAGGGACACCAAGGCTGATGGTGTATCGGAGTCCCTGGACGCAGAAATGAGATGGAAAACTTTTCACAGATCATCTGCCGATAGGCGTCCGGCCACAAATCCCACTTTTTCGGGACTTAACAGAGTCTGTCATACTTGAGCTAATCGGCTAGCTAGGATTTTTGCTAGAATCTTCAAATCAACATTTATAAGGGAGATTGGGCGGTAGCTTGACAACATTGTGGGATCCTTATCTGGTTTTAGGAGAACCACAATAGTAGCGGAAGTAAAGCTGTGGTCTGAAAGACCATTTTTATACACATAATTATAGAAATCAAGAAGTTTAGGGCCTATTTGGGCTTTGAATGATTTGTAGAAATTGGATGTGTAGCCATCAGGGCCTGGTGCCTTGTCTGCCGGCAATGCGTCGATGGCTTGGTAGACTTCATTTAATGTCAGAGAAGCTTGCAGAATAGAAATTTGGTACTGAGACAGTCTTGGGAGCTCTATATCTTGAAGGAATTGGTCTAGTGCGGTATGATTAAAAGGCATAGAGGAGCATGAATAAAGCGACTGATAGTAATTTTGGAAAGAGGAGACAATGTCCCTGGGAGAAGTGTGAAGAGTACCTGAAGCATCTCGTACGGCTAAAATAAGCCTATCTGCCACCTGTGCCCTGAGCCTCATTACGAGCAATTTCCCAGCTTTGTCTCCTTGATCAAAGTAGGTAATTTTAGAGCACAGGAGGAGGTGTTCAACTCTATCGCTAAGAAGAGTATTATATTGAAAACGGAGGCTTTCTAGTTTTTCTAGGTCCTCAAGGTTGGATTAGGAAGTAAGCGATTGTTCTAGCACTCTGATTTATTGTGGTAATAGGGAGGATTTGTGGGAGATTTTCTTTTTTCTTATTGAGGCTAAACGGATGACCTCTCTTCTTAATTAGCATTTCAGACCTCCCCATAGTATATCCAGTTTTGGCATAGAAGGGGCATTGAACTAGTAAAAATTCTCTATAAACCTATTGAGCTGCCCTATTAGATGTTCAGATTTTAGCAATTGAGAATTAAACCTCCAAGCCTTGTCGTGAGCCATCGAATTAGGTAGTGCCCATTGCAGGAGAGTTGGATGATGGTCCGATATCACTTTTGCTAAATAATCACAGACTTGAACCCCTGGTAGGTGCTCAATCCCCAACAAAAAATAGTCAATTCTCGACAATGTGTTATGCAGCAGAGAGTGAAATGAGTAGTCCTTTGTTGAAGGATGGAGGGTCCTCCAGGGATCTACTAGGCCCAGGGAATCCATCATTTCTCTCAATGCCCATTGTGCGGGGGTAAGGGAGGAACGTCTAGAGTTAGATCTGTCCAGTAGATTACTAAAAACTAGATTTCAGTCCCCACCAATTAGCATAGGAAGTGTAGACCAGGGGGCCAGGTTAGTCATTAGATTAATGAAAAATTGTGGATCATCTCCCACTGGGCCATAAACAGAGCCCAGTATCAGTTCCGTATGGACCAAAATCGCCCTAAGCAGAATGTATCTGCCATGGGGGTCGACAACCGAGTCTAGCAATTTAAAAGGTATCCATCGTGCTATCAACACCGCTACACCACATTTGCGTCTATCCAACCCCGCCCCCAGCACTGTACCCACCCATGTTCGTCTTAGGTTAACAATCTGCGCTGTGGGTAAATGCGTCTCCTGAAGGAAGGCCACATCCATATTAAGCTTATGGAGATGTAAGAGAATCTTGGCTCTTTTAGTGGGGGATTGTGCACCTTTGACATTCCATGAACAGAACTTTAAAGATACAACCATTAACAGGTACTAGTAATCGTGAGGTACCTCTTGGAAGAGACATCCCCCTACCTATAGTGTTCAATTCCCCTATAGACTATGATATCTATGCCCGGTGGTGAATGATTTGTGTCCCTTTTCCCATTCCCTTCCCCTAATACAAACTCCCACTTCCCAATAACAGTGACCCCCTCCCCAACCCCTCCCCCACAATTATCCTATCTACTGTTATTGGAAGTACAATAAAATTTATAAGCACAAGAGATATGCAACATACTATGAATAAGCAAGAGGATCCATTAATCCCCATCCCCACTCCCCTTAACCATTTCCCTTTCCTCATAGCGAGGTATTTAGCATCCTTATTACACTGCCTAACCACCTGGTCCCTGATGTTTTGTAATCCCCAAAACATAATTATTGCAGCCCATAAACACCAGGTTATTCCACCCGCTATGATATCCCCCCCTTCCTATGCCGGAACATGGTGCACTGATTAGACTGCAATACTCTCCAGACCTTGCCACCCACCCCAACCCCTCACCAAAATCATATAACTGGCATATATAGACATTGCTTTGATTACTTAGTACAGTTAACAATGCATTGAGCCATAAGACTCGCCCACTTGGCTAATGAGATGAAGAGCAGAAAGAAGAAAAAAAAAAAGAAGGGGGGACCCCCCCTTCAGCTCCCATCTGAATTATTTTCAAAACCATTAGTCTGAACAGTCAATCTAAACATAGTAATATATATTCCGGGTTGCCCCCAAGATAAATTAGCTGGGAGGAAAAATGAAAAAGGGGAAGGGGGAAATTATCCTTTAATCAAGTTTGTCGATTTATTAGTGTCATGAATGTAAAGGTTAGTTCGTTCGGCAAAAATAAGGCAGGGTCATGCACCTGCTGAGAAACATCTGTCCTCTTAAATTGGATTGCAGGAAGTGGCGCTATCACACATTATCCTCGCAGGAAAGAAAACAGCCAAGACTGCACCAAGAATCATTCATCCAAGAGAGGGGAAAAAAAAAAGGGGGGGGGAAGAGGGGGGACTATCTTCAATAAAGATCTTGCCAGTTCTTTTGCCTTCTAGACTCGAGTCCTTCCCGTTAAGTATCGAGGAGTTACCAGTTGACTATCACCAAACTTGCAACGAAGTAGCTTATTAGCAATGCTTGAGGTGGCCACAGCTTCTCTCTCTCGAAGTCGTGGTCTTTGTCGCGCCCTCTTGAGATCAATTACCAGAAGTGACCTCCTTTAATCAACAGAGTCATCTTCTCATTAAAATAAACGGAGTGAGAGAAAAGGAAACGGGAATTACCCTCAGGATTTTCTTCCAACAACCTCAGCGGAGAGTAAATAAATTGGGGAACAGAGACTGTAAAGCTACATTAGCTTGCTGTGCTGTATCATAGGAAAGCCACTTCCCCTCGTGTTGTACTGACAGGTGAGATGGGTGCTGTACCCTATATTTAATCCCTGCAGCAATTAGCTTTGAAACAAGAGGGTGATATTCCGATCTCCATTGTCTCACCGTGGCTGGCAGATCTTGCGCAAATCTCAAGGGGTGGTCTTCCCATAGTACCTTCTGTAGGCTTTTAACTTGGCCAAGAATATATGTTTTATCCAAGAAATTGAGGAATTTGATGATCATTGGCCTTGGGGGTTTCCCAGCAACTGGTTTGGGGCATAGTGAATGGTGAGCCCTCTCTATTATATAGGTAGTGTTGTTGAGAGAGGGGCCAGCAATTTTTGTGAGCATTTTTTGCAGAAACATAATGGGCGTGGAGCTCTCAGCATCCTCAGGGAGGTCAAAAATTATTATATTATTTTTACGGCTTCGGCCTTCCAGATCCTCCAGTTTAGCTTCAATTTTGTGTAGCCGCTGCCTCATAACCGTTATCTCAGGCTCCATCCTTTCTTTCCAACTTTCAAGGGACGTAGTACGAACTGCAACATCCGAAATGGCCCGATTTGTATCCGAGAGTTCCCCCCTAAATGTTCTTATTTCGCCAGTGATCTCTTGCAAGGCCTCTTTAAATGATTGTATCTCCTCCATAAACTTTTGCTCCGAGAGAGGGGTCTGCGTCGACGAAGCAACATTGGAGGCAGTAGCTTTAGGTAAGTTCCCCGATGGACCTTTCGCACGTTTTGATCCTTTCTCAGGAGTCTGTGGGGGCGTATGTTTAGGCAAGGCCTGGCGCATCTCCGCCTCCATACTATCAGTAGGCCCTGTTATCGAAGGTAGGCACTTTAAATTTATCTACTTGATGCTGCTGTTCAAAACTGTTTCCCGGTCACCCCAGGCACTTTCAGGAATACACTCCGCAAGTAGATACGCAGGGATCGGCAGTAGGTAGCTAGTTTTGATGTTGTTTGTGAGAGTTGGAGCGGGAGCTCGGTCCGAGAGCTGCACGTCTCACAGATGCATCACGTGATCTCTGCCATCATCTTCTATGGTACATTTCTATGTTTCATGCCTGCACTGTGTTACAGGCCCTAGGATTTCGGCCTGTGTGCATCTTTGCTTGCATTTCACTGTATTCTAGATAGCGGCTGCCATCACAATCTCGGCTCCACCTAAGTCCTCCCAAGTTAAATCATATCCTTCTTTAGTTCTTAGGGCAAACTGCATTCCTACATGGAAGAACCTGAAGTTCAGTAATCCAACAGAGTTTTGCAGTATTAAAGTGCCACTGATATACAGCAGCTCTATATTATCCACTGTGAGAGGCTGAACTTTTAGTGGTCTACTTCCTTTGCCGAGTTAGTTTTTTTTAGATACTTTTGCTTGGAAATTAGTATTTTTTTTATTTTCTAGAATTTCATATTCTGTGCCCTGAAAGACTAATGAAGTGTATTCTCCACTATGAAGGAATCTTTCAATACTAGCAAGTACCCGGTTCGTATTCAGAACCGTCTGTTTTTTTCCAAACAAAATACAAAGTCTGCTAGCATTTGATCAAGTTCATCTGGTGAAATAGTACTAATGTTTCTGGCTTCCCCTGACTTTGCTAACAAAGATTTAGATAATCTTAGATCGCTACCTGTCTTCCTGGCAATATTTTTATTCTTCTGTTCTGCTATACATTATTGCTTGTTCATGCCTACCTTCAGAGTAAGCTGCCCAACTCCCCCCCCCCCCATTTGTTACGACTATACCTGTAATCACCCTCTCACCTACTCCTCTCCTTATCTTTTTCCCCCATCCATAAGCCATAAGCCTTTGAGTGTTGTACCCCCACTTACCCTTCCGGTATCCCTTACTTTATTGTAATGTTGTGGTATCTGGTTGTAAAGGCCCCCGCCATTAGGGGGCACAGTCAATTATCAATCCACGGATAGTTGTGCATTGTATGTACTCCCCAGCCCTGATCTTTTTGTTATACTGTAACTGTCGTTTATTTACTTATTGTATGTACTCTGCAACTCCGATAATATGCTGTTGTTGTATATGTCCTACTTGTCCAGGACCATCTTGTAAAAGAGCTTGCTCAAGGATGATTTTGCCTGGTTAAATAAAGTTTGATTGATTGCTTATCAGCTGTGGTAGCGATCATAAAATGGCTCTCCATGTTTTGTTTTGTTTTCCTTATTTTAATACAGGTTGTACCCAAACAGAAAGGCTGGTGTTTTTCAATGTTCAGGTTAGTTACACAATACATAAAAAGCAGTTTGTGCTTTTCTAACTGCACTAGCTATGAGACTGGCTTGCACTTTGCATTTCCTGTGGCTTTGCAAGCCGAATATCAAAGTGTGTGTACAGAAAGTACTGAATAACTAGGTGTGATGTCACATGCAGTTATTACAGCATTTCAGCGAACCTGAAAACAGGTTAATAAAAAGGCATCACTAAATATTATAATACAATATCACAGAATCATAGAAGCTTGATGGCAGAAAAGGACCACACTGGGCCATCCAGTCTGCCCTATTCCCCCCTACACCTATACCTCCTGCCAGCCCCCGCTCTCCCCCTGCTATTCAGATCCATGAAGCTGTCCCATGCCTTCTTGAATCCCTTCACCAATTTAGCCCCTACCACTACTTCTGGTAGTCTGTTCCAGGGCTCCACTATCTTCTCAGTGAAGAATCTACCTTTCCCATCGTCTCTATATCTTCCTCTCTGTAGTCTGAGGCTATGCCCTCTAATTCTGGCCCCCCTTTTTTTTTCTTAAGTAAACACTCTTCCCTTACTTTGTTGAGTCCCTTCAAATATTTAAAAGTTTCAATCATGTCTCACCTTTCCCCTTCTAGTCTCAAGTGTGTATAGATTCAGCTCCTGGCACCTCTGCTCGTATGTCTTCCTTTGCATACCCTGCACCATCTTAGTTGCTCTTCTATGAACCCTCTCCATCCCATCTATGGCCTTGCAGAGGTTTGGTCTCCAGAACTAAACCTCGTACTCCAGATGCGGCCTCACCATGGCTTTCTAGAGGGGCATTATTACCTCCCTCCTTCGATTAGTAATGCCCCTGCCGATGCAAGCCAACATTCAATTTGCATTCCCACCACCTTGTTACATTGGTTTCCTACCTTAAGGTTGGATGATACTATGATTCCCAGATCCCTCTCTTGTTCTGTAACTCTGATTACCTCCCCTCCTAGGCTGTAAACTGCTCATGTGTTCCTACTTCCCACATGCATCACAGTGCACTTTTTGGCATTAAATTTCAACTGACATGTCTCTGACCACCCCTCATGCTTCTTCAGGTCCTGCCTCATGTCCTCCACCCCCCTAGGGTGTCCACCCCATTGCAGATCTTTGTATCATCAGCAAAAAGGCACACACTCCCCCTCAGATGCTCCGCTATATCGCTAATGTAAATATTAAAATGGAAAGGTCGCAAAACTGACCCCTGGGGCATTCCACTCTTCACCCCTCTCTTCCTGGAGTACACCCCGTTTAGCACCACCCTTTGGGTTCTTCCTGCTAATGGGGCCTCCATCCACCTTGTTATTTTCCCACCCACCCACTCCTGGACTTTCCAGCTTGCTCATCAACCTTTTGTTGGGAATGGTGTCGAAGGCCTTACTGAAATCCAGGTAGGCCATGTCCACTGCCCCTCCCTGGTCGATCACCTGAGTCACCCAACCGAAGAACTTGATCATGTTTGTTCGGCATGACCTTCCCTTCATGAAGCCATGCAGCCTGCTGTCCTGTAAGGCACTCTCCTCCAGGTGGTCCACCACCCTCTCCTTGATTAGTGCCTCCATTACCTTCCCTACCACCAAGGTGAGGCTGACAGGTTGTTAGTTTTCCGTCGCCTCCCTATTTCCTCCTTTTTGTAAAGGCACCATGTCTTCCCTCTTCTAGTCCTCTGGCACTCTCCCCATATTCAGGGACAAGTTGAATAGCCTTGTCTATGGGGTGGCCAACTCCTCCTTAAATTCCCTGATCACCCTGGGGTGTAACCTGTCTGGCCCCATTGCTATGTCCATCCTCAATCTCTCTAGTTCTTTCCTAACCCTATCCAAAGTGTACAGGCTCTGATCCACCCATTTGCCCTCCTTCCCTTCTTCTTTAGCTCAGGACCCCTCCCATCTTCCTCCTCTGTGAATATTGATCAAAAGTACTTATTTAATACCTCTGCTTTTTCACAGTCCCTTCTAATTGTATCCCTCCCTCCTCCCCTCAGCCTTAAATCCCCTGCCTTGCCCTCCTCCTATCTCTCACATATCTGAAAAAAGTTTTGTCCCCCCTTTTAGCTTTTTTATTTATTTTCTCCTCAGTATCCACTTTTCCTCTCCTAATCTTCTGCTCTGCCAGTCTCCTCTTCATCCTATAAGCTTCTCTATCATCCTGTCTGAGTGTCCTCTTAAATTTTCTGAAAGCCCTCATCCTTTCCCTGACTGCCCCCACTACCTCCATAGTAAACCAAAGCAGTCTCCTCACCCTTTTGCTCTTCTTAACCTTTTTCACGCACATTTCTGTGGCTTTCAGTATCCCTCCTTTTATAGATTCCCATAACTCCTCCACTGACACTATATTCTTCATTCTCTCTATTGCTTCTCTTACTATCCTTTTCATCCTGTCGAAGTCAGCATGTCTGAAGTCCAAGACTGTAGTACTGGTTCGATTTGTCTCACTTCTTGCCCTAACTGTAACTTTTCTTGTTTACTGCTCGCTGTCTGACTCAGGCTGGATCTCTCGCCCTTGAATTTTGTTACTTGTCCTCTTTTCAACATTGTACTAGTGCTCTATTCTTGTCTTTCTTGTACCCTGTTATGTTATTTCATTTTTGATGTGGAGGCTTTGCAAAGGAGTCCTTGACTCAAAGGTTATAATTCCGATTCTTTCAATAAATAAATAAATAACCCTGAACCTTACAGTCCTGTGATCACTGGTGCCCAAGACTTCTCCCACCTGCATCTCCTCCACACTGTCCCCATTTGTCAGGACCACATCCAGCAGGTTGTTGCCCCTTGTTGGCTCCCTGATTAGCTGTTGTAGGAATGCCCCCTGCAGCGCAGCTAGGAACTCTCTGTTTCTTGTCGATACCTTAGTCTATATCTGGGAGGTTTAGGTCCCCCACAAGTAATAGTTCCCCTTTTAGAGCCATCTGCGTGACTGCCTGAATTAGTTGTCTTCCCCCCCTCCCTCTGCATAGGTGGTCTGTAGACCACCCCCAGCCACAAAGATTCTCCAGACCCCCTGCCTAGTGTCACCCACAGTAGCTCAGTCTCCCCATCTTCCTCCTGTCCCTCAGTTACTGTTATGTCATCCCTGGTGTATAAAGCGTCCCCCCCCCCTTGCCCTCCCTGTCCTTTCTAAACTGTCTGTAGCCTGGAATAGTTGTCTCCCAGGTATGGTGCTCTGTCCACCAAGTCTCATTTATTGCTACTATATCCAGCCCTTCATTCCACATGATGGCCTCCAACTCCATCATTTTGTTTCTTAGGCTTCTAGCATTGGCAGCTAAACCCTTCCACCAAGTTCCCCCCATCCCCCTTCACTGGATGCCCTCTTTCCTAACATTCTATCTCCATCCTGGGGAGGAGGCTGGTAGCCTCCCATTTCTCCTGTCCTGTGGTGTGTATTTGTTCCCAACCCGCCCCCCAATTTTGTTTAAATTATAGGTTTGTTCTATGAACTCCCCTACCTTGCTGTTTAGCACTGCCACACCCTCCCTATTCAGGTGCAGAGATGCCAAGGGAATCACCCCACTGATGCCTTACCTGGATCCTTGGAAGACCCCCATGGAGCCCTGGCTATACCTCCCAGGTGGGTACAAGGTGTGGCCCGTACACCCCAATCAATCATTGTTTTGTTGGGTCCCTCAGTGGTCAGGTAGGCAGCAGCTATTAGGGTCCATTCCTGGCACTCCTTCCCCTTGGTGCTCTGGTATCATTTTTCCCTGTTCTAAGGGAGTGGCTACACCCTAACGTCAAGGCATCTCCACCGACGTCCTCACTCCCAACCCTCTTTGTGTGCTCATGCTCTTGCTGTGCCTCTGGCTTCTGCCAGAGGCCGGTCAAGTGCTGAGTCAGAACCTCCCTTCCCTCCCAAGACAGGAGAGCTGTCCTCCAGATGCTCAGTCCTCTCCCTCCCCTACTGACCCCAGACGTCCCGGGCTTATACTTTAATTTTTGCTTCTGCAAAGAAAAAGTGCCAATTAGTAGTGAAAACAGGTAGGCAGAAACATGTGCTGACTAATGCCCACTGCCCAGGCTTCCAGACCCTCCCTATAGTCTATAGGAAAGGCACAAATTAGCCCAACACACACAAATGAATAACTTCTAGGTAATGTGAAAAAAAACAGTTAATGTTGGCACATACAGAACAAATAATGGGTATGAGTGGTATACGAGGATGTATATCCATTGAGGGGGCTAATTAGGGCTACAAGGCCATGAGCCCAATGGGCGAGTGGCTTTATTGCTCTAATAAGCCCCCGTGATGGGTATACTTCTGAGTGTTCCAGCCTTACCCATTGTTTGTTGGATATTTACCTGTAAATGTGTCACCAAGACTGTCACCATATATTACATCACCTTTGCTTTCTGTAGCTCTACTGGATCATGCCTGAAAATAGGCAATGTCTTTGCCTAATGCACCTACCTGGTTAACAAAAAAAAAAAAAATAATACATTAGGATGGATAGTGTTATGGAGATTGCATCTGTGATCACATTATAGCACCTGAAGGTCTCTTGCAGCGAGGAGGGAATGATGTGTAATGAGTGCAGGAAGGAGTCTGGGGATTTCTGGGTTTGGGAGGGTTCTGTGTAAGTGCCTTTTTCCAGGTTCTTTTGCAGCTTGTTACTTGATTTAGCCAGCTTCCTAATGCTGTGCTAATTGTGTTATTAGTGGTGTTCTGAAGGGTTTAATGTAGTGCAGGTGTATACTTTTTTTTTGTGCATGTACAGTGTATACTTTTAATTGATCAGTGTAGGTATATAGCTTAAATTAGTGCAGGTATATAGTTGTAACTGATTGATTAATGCAGGTATATAGCTGTAATTAATTGATCAGCGCAGGTACAGTATATAACTATAATTTATAGATTAGTGACAGGTATACAGGAAAATAAATAATGGCCTTTTCATTGGAGAAAAGTGTCCATCCATGTATTATAATTTATTTTATTTATTTAATTTATTACAATCTCGATATTACAACCTTTGAGCTGGGAGCTCCACATCAGTTTGTACAGAGCAGACAAATAAACAGCAGACAATGTACATCAAATGCAAAAATATCTCAGGTATGACAGAATAATGATACGTATGAGGGAGAAACAATCAGGGAAAAATAAGTGGGAACAGCACTCAGAGGCAGGGGTAGGTACCCATTGTCCTTAGGGTGGGGGAGGGAAGAGGAGAATATGATAGAGAGGGAATTGAGGGGAGAGAGGGCAGGATGTGTAGGGTGGGGCTATGAACAGGAAGAAGGGGTAGTGGAGAGTAGGGGGATGATATAGGAGGGATCAAGAGAAGGGATGAGGAAAAGAAGTGATGAGAGAAGTGGGGAGAAATAGTTGTCAAGCGGTGTGTTGAGAGGAAGGGAATAGGGTGTTGAGAGGAAGGGGATAAGTGCACAATGGCGGTGTTGAGAGGAGGGGGTATAGTCCATACAGGCAGTGGTGCCCTTATAGGGAGTATGAGTATGAACATGCGCTATATGAGCAGACACTGGTCACTAAGGGATGTTATAATGAGCAGGAGCATTTCTTTAGAACAGTGAGGTGAGATCATAGGTTAGCCTTAAATGGACCTAATTTTGTCTCAATGAGTAGATTCTTGGGGGGGACTTGAGAAGATGTGGGGCACGGAATTTAACAGATGGCTGACCTTGCATTGTACTGTGGGAAGATTCCTTAAAATGGTTCTGTTGTGTGCCTCTGGTGAATCTAGTTGGGGTGGTGGGGCAGAGAATGTACTGAACCTCAACAGGGGTCAGGCCCAGGGATGCCTTTTTAACTAGGAGACAGACTTAGTAACAGGTTTTGTGTTCAATGTCCATCCAACCCATGAGCGAGTACAAGTCACATGTGTGGGTGAGGCGTGGAGCTCTGAGGAGAAGTCTGCATGCTTTGTTCAGTGTCAGGGCTATTCTTTTTAGTGTCATAACTGATGCGGCACTATATACGGCAAGCCCATAGTTTATGATTGAGAAGATTGAGCTATTTATGGTAAGCCTGAGCACCTCCTCTTTTAGGCAGTGCCTATGTTTATAAAGTTTCCCTATGACCCTGTTTGCTTTCCTGAAAACCTGGTCTATGTATAGAGAATATGATAATGAGCTGTCCAGGGTGACCCCCGAATATTTAAAGCTGTGGATCATTTCAAGAGTTTCGTTTTGTTTGTTCTGGATGTCCAGGTTGGAAGATTTGTACTTACTGTAGGCAGAGGCGAAAACCATTGTTTTAGTTTTTTTATAGTTTAGCAAGAGTAGTGCATTACTGAACCAGTCTTCTACCATCTTGAAGTTAAGCTGCATATTCTGTTTAAGGGTGTTGAGGTCAGGGTGGCTAGTGTAGATTACTGCATCATCTGCATACAGGAGGATTCTATCATGACATGCTTGGGAGAGGGTGTTTAAAAAGAGACTAAACAGCAATTGGCCTAAGATGGACCCTTGGGGGACTCCTATGCTGACACTTAGGCTGTCCAAGAGTGTGTTCCTGATTTTGACTTTTTGAACTCACCCAGAAAGGTAACTTCGAAACCAGCCCAGAGCAGCCGAGGATACAGTGGATTCACCTAATTGGATTAGAAGAAGCTCGTGATTCACCGTATCAAATGCATTAGTGAGGTCTATAAAGGTGGCCCCCACTAAGTGCCCACAGTCTATAGAATCATGTATGAAACCGGTAAATTCGATCAGCACTGTTGCGGTACTATGCTGTTTTCTAAAACCGTGTTGCTCCTTGCATTGAAATGGGTATTTTCTAGGTGGTTAATTAACTGATCATAGACGATACATTCTAATGCCTTAGAAATAGGGGGTAGAATCGAGATTGGTTGACAGTTAGTGTGGAGGGTTCTGTCCCCATTTTTAAAAACTGGGGTGAGAACTGTTGCTTTCCAGAGTTTTGGAAATTGTTCGGAGGTTAGGAAGAGGTTAAGTAGTCTCATAAGGGGAGCTAAAATGGCATCTAAGGTGAAGACAATCAACTTTAGGGCGAGGCTATCACTGCTATACTTGGATTTGTTGAGCACTTTCTGAAGGTATTTTTTTGCCATGTATTGGGGGGTTATCTTGAGGTAGAATGGGGGGCTGTGCATGGGAGTGGGAAACTCCTTGCGCCACTTTGTTCATTACCAGTAGGGTGAAGGTAGCTTTATTGAAAGTATCTGCAATGGTTTTTGAGTCCTGTGTAATATTCACATAAACATTCAACAAGGTTGGAGCCATTTTGTTCAGAGTCCTGGTTAGGGTCTTAATGTTTGCCCAGAAATTTCAGCTATCACCCCAGGTATTGTTTAGTTGAGTCTTGAAGTACTGGGATTTAGCAAGGCGGATGGCCTGTTGCAATTATTCCATGCCGCCATGTACTTTTTTAGATCAGTGTGGAAGCCTGAGTTTCTCACCTTGTGCCATAAGTTGTCCCTAGCTCATATTTGGGCATGGAGAGAGGGAGTTATCCAGGATTTATGGGAACCTTTTACCTTCCTAGTAGTGACAGGGGCATAGAGATCACAGACCTTATTGAAAGACTTAATGAAATAATCCAAAGCTACATCAATATCATCCACAGCAAAGACGTTGGACCAATCTGTAATCCAGAGATGTTCTTTTAGGGGACCTAGTAGCCCTTTTTGATGTGCTAACTGATCAACAACACTTTTACAGTGAATCCCCCACAGTGACAAGTTCGACAGGTTTCAAAATTGTCGCTGTGGGAGACCTGAGGGTGAAATTTTGCTTTTTTGCCATGTGTCCTTCCCCCATTAAATCAACTCTGACTCAGAGTTGATAATCTTTAGAAGGGGGTGCTGAGGGTTCAGCCCCCTGAGAGAAACACTCCAATGTCATACAAGCGAAATTTCACCTGTTGACATTGGGGATCTCACTATGCTGAACTTTGACAATGATGTTGTCAATTCAGCATAGGTAAACCCCCCTTTTTTTAGGAGACACAATGGGACCACTTTTGGAGGGAGTTTAGGTGACTTCATAGGTTTTATAGGTTGTTTCAAGCATAGGTAGACTTACGTCCTTAATGCTTGCCATTTAAGGGTTTACTTAAAATTGAATTTTATCTCATTCCCAGATATTTGGCCTAGTCTTGTTTTAAATAATTCCATATTTGGACTGTTCACCACCTCCAGTGGGAGATGTTTCCATGCTGTAACTGCTCTTTGATTATACCAGTTTTTTCTACTTAGCAGATTCCATCTTTCCAGGAACAGTTGCTTGGAATGTCTCCTCTCACTAACTCTACCACTTCTTATCATAAAATCCAGTTCTTCTCTAAGATTGACATCACCCATTGCTCTGTATAGCATACACATGTCGCCTCTAAATCTCCTGTACTGGAGTGAGTACAGGTTAAGTAATCTCAGTCTCTCTTCATAGGGCACTTCTTTCAGCCCAGTAATAGACCTAGTGACTCTACATTGTACTCCCTCAACTCTTTTGATGTCTTCCTTTATATAGGGGGACCATACCTGGGTGCAATATTCCAGGTGGGGTCTAACCAATACAACATACAGTGGGAGTATCACTTCTTTGTCTCAGCAAGATATGTGCCTAAGGATGCAGTTGAGGTTCTGGTCTGCCTTCTTGACTTGGTCTCTACAGTGGGTGCTAAATTTCAAATCAGAACTGATTGTTACCCCTAGGTCTTTTTCTTGGTGGGCTACTAGTAGAGTTTCATTTCTCAATTTGTACTTATGTTGGTTATTCTGTGTACCCAGGTGCATGACATTACAGTTACTGATGTTGAGGGCTAGTTTGCTATGGTTAGTCCAGTTAGCTATATTGTTCAGAGTTTGTTGTAGCGTGGTAACATTCTCTGGACTATTTACCACTGATCTCATGCTGCAGTCATCTGCAAATTTCAGCAGTCATATATTGGGTATGTCCAATTTAAGTGATGTAATGTATATATTAAAAAGGCAAGGACACAAGACAGACCCCTTGGGCACCCCGCTCGTAACCCGTGCCCAATCGGAGTAGACCCCATTAACCGTAATTCTCTGCTTCCTATCCTCAAGCCATTCAGAAATCCAATTTATGATGTTTTCATTCAGCTTAAATTCACCCAGTGTTTTAATCAGTTGTGAATGTGGCAGTTTATCAAAACCTTTGTGAAGTCCAAGAATATGAGGTCGACAGAGTTTCCTTTATCCAGTTCCCTACTTACATTCTTGTAAAATGTTAATAAATTGGTCTGGTAGGACCTGGATTTAGTGAATCCATGTTGTAATGGTAATTTTGTACATGATCTTTTATTATGCCTTTGAGTAACTTCCCCATTAGGGAGGTCAAGCTAATGGGGCGAAAGTTTTCTGGCTTAGTTTTAAATCCTTTTTTTAGGAGGGGCACCACAGTAGCCACTTTCCATCCCTGTGATATTTCATCTGAATCCAGTGAATGCTGAAATACATGGGTCAGGGGTAAGTATAAAAGATCAGCAACTTCATGTAAAACTCTAGGATGCACTTCATCTGGCCCTGGGGATTTGTTAATAGCTAGTTTCTTTAGTCTTTCATGCATGTCTTTTGGTTCAATAAGTAACTGTCCTGGTTTGGATGGCATAGTGTCTCTAGATAGATTGGAACTATTTTCATTAAACACCGTTCAGAAGTATTTATTCTGGATATCTTCCATCTCTTTGTTGCTTGCTGATAGCCCTGATTACTTAATAAAGGGACCTACTATGTTGGTGCTTCCTTTTAGACTATTTGTGTAGGAGAAAAAAGCTTTCTCGTTGTCTTTAACCCAGGTGGCCAGCTTTTTTCATGCTGTGTTGTAGCTTTTTTAATCTCAGTTTTAACCTTTCTAAGTCTCTATAAGCAGGGTATCTCAAAGGGTTGCTGCGTTTAATTTGTTTAAACATTTTTAATTTTTTTATTAGTCTTTTTATAGAGTGTTTCATTCATCCAGATACTATTCTCTTTTTGCCATGTTTTTTTGTACTAGGTATATTGTTGATCCAAGTACAGATGACAGGGGAGTGGTCACTTATGGAGTCTGGGAGGACCTTTGAGTTGGAGATCCGCTCAAGGAGGTTAGTCAGTAGCCAGTCCAGTAAGGTGCTGGACCCTGTGCGGTGGTTAGTGCAATTGGGAGAGTCTATTAGCTGGTTGAATTTATTGCAGATAAGACATCTCTATAAGGTGCTGAATTGGGGACAACCAGTTAATATTGAAGTCACCCACAACTAGCACCTCAGAGTTACGTTGGAGATCAGTGAGGTACTCATGGAGAACCTTAAATCCTGTAGCCTGTTCCTTAGGCTAGATGTAAACAGAAATGAGGATTATTCTCTTCCCTTGAGTCCCTAGGATGAGTTTAGCCTGGAGCATTTGGACATTCTTACCTTAATTTATGGGTGGCAGGGCCTGTCTCAGCAGGTGGTATTTTATATAAATGAGGCAACCCCCCCTTACTTTCCAGTCCTATCTAGCTTAAAGGACACGTAGCTTTCAAGTTGAATAACATTGTCCACGGTTCTGGGTGAGAGTCAAGTCTTGACTACTGATAAGACATCTGGCCTATGTTGAGCAACTGATACTTGTAGGGCATCAAACTTGGATCGCAAACTGCAGATGTTAATTGAGGCAACAGTGACATGGTGCTGCTTCTTGGGTTCATTAGAGCCCATTGCTCTGGGGCCCGGGTTAGGATGGATGTATCCCAATATGAGCAGTAGCAGGCATATCAGTCTGGTGGCCTGTAATCTAAGAATTTGTACTTCATGGGCACGAGTCCTGCGGAGCGTGTACCACTTAGTATGATTACTGATTATTAGGAGCAGGGTGATGGTTGGGGAAGGGATGGGGCTAATATTGTTGTGTGTAGGTAGTAGGTTGTGTGGGCAGTGAGTAAATACTGGGAGTGCGGGTGCAGTCATTGAGTTGGGGCAGTATGTGCTAAATAATATAATAAATATAATATAATAAAGCTGACATTTGTTTTCTTTTTGTTTCTGCAAAGAAAACTGGCCAACTAGTAGTGGACACTGGAAGGCTGTCGACTAACACCCACATGTCGGCTGCTGCCTACTGCCCAGGCTTCCTATACTGTACAGGGTAGGTGTGTGCAAAGTCAGGAAACTTCAGTACTGACAGTGTAGCAATACATGTAGTTTCCCATCTTTGTGTAGCCTGAATAATCTCTTTGCATAGTTATGCACCAGGTAAATTGTATACTTCAACTGGTGAAACTATTCATTGTGGTACTTCCTCAGGGAAACTGTGGCTAAAGTGCCATCAGCTGTGGTTTCACTGAGAAAAAAAGCGCTTTGCCAGTGAAAATAACAGTTTTGTTTTCCATGATGAACCCTTCTTCATATGTGTCCTGTAATCCACCCCTCACCCACTATGCAAATGACTTCCACCCCCATACCACTCAAACCTTTAAAATTTGACATCTCTCAACACTGCCTGTTGGCAAAGCAGTAGCACTACTACTGCTCATGATGCCAGTAACCTGGGCACAGGAATGAGTCTGGGTTGTTGGAGGTCAAACAAGAGGAAGAGGATTCAGAATCACACAGAATGTTTGATTAGAGCAGTTAGCACTGATGCTATATAGCCACCTGATTGTTCACAGGTGGCATTGCCTCTGGAGTGGCTTACTAAGTAGGGAGAGGCCTGCTATCATGCATTCCACATGTTGAAGTGTGTGAACTTGTGCACCCAAGAATGCCAGCATCCCAGGGGATCAGTAAAGCATGGTAAATCCCTGGCCATTGAAAGATAATGAAGATCCAGTCTCCACAAGACCCCACACCAGAGAAGTTGGCTATTTGCTGGATTTGGATCCAGATCTGCAGTGGGGAGAGGAAACCATGACACCCCTATAGTTGGGGGTAAGCTGTGGAGAAGACAAAACAATTGTGCAGTAACTCTGTGGGGAGGCTGGTGACTGGACAAGGGGAGGGCTGGAGCAGAAGGGGTAGGGCCATTTCTTAGGATTATAATAAGAGTGACCAATAAATTGCTTTCCCCCACCTTCCCACCCTCTAGCAACCACCTCCCATCATAGTTACAGCAAAGTTTCCTATAATACAAATTAACAGCAGGTTGTGGGATAGTACTTATTAATCCCTTCACCCAACTGATGCCAAATCACATAATTGTAATTTGTAGATCACGTGATATGTCTGGCGGGTTAACCACGGTCCTGGTTAGCTCCCGCTCCACCTCCGCTTAATATCACTTTTTTCTAGCGCACTATCAGCTACCGACTGATCAACAACCTCGATCGGAGAGGACTCGGACCACTCCTGACAACTTGTCACTAAGATTTAGTGTTTTATCGCATGATTACCGCTAGCTATGGAAACGGAGATGAAGACGGCCCTTCCCAAGCATCGCCGCCAGTCGCCTGATAAACAGTCCAAGAAGGCTAGGCAGTTTCAGTATCAACCTCAGCTAAGCAATTAGCGGCTCTTACCACCCCAACACCACTCTCCGAGGAGCACTTTCTAGAGGAAATGCAGCCTTTTAAAGAAGCACTTGCAGAAATTACTTCTGAGCTGAAAACCCTGTGCAGTGAGATGTCGACTGTTAAACAGAATGTTGCTGATCACCAAACATGCATTCACTCCCTCGAATCTTGGAAAGACAAAACGGAGCCAGAATTGATTAAGTTAAGGCAACAGATCACTAAATTGCAACAGAAGGCCGAGGACTTAGATGGCCGTAGTCGACGTAATAATATATTGATACATGGGCTCCCGGAAGGCACAGAAGGCTCCTCACCTATCACCTTTATACAAGCCTTACTTACTAAAGTGGTGGGTCCCTCACCATATAATTCAACCTACATAATAGAAGGCGCATAGATCCTTCGGCCGAAACGGAAGCCTCAGCCCCCCCAGGCCTATAATAATAAGATGTTGAACTACCTAGAATGGTAGCATATTCTCTTAAAAGTTAAAGAGTTACAATCCATTTTATGGGAAGGAAAAAGCTTGAGTCACCCAAGATTTGCCGCTTGAGACTCGTCAGAGCGTGCAGCTTTTCACCCAGTAGTCAGTAAGTTAATTGCTGCCAGTATCAAATTCAGAATGGCCTACCCTGCACGCTTACAAGTATGGCTGGAAGGAAATGGCACTCTTATGAATCCAGTTCTCAGGCCCAGGACGACTTAGTGCAGAAGTTTCCCTCCCTATTCAAAACTCCCTGATTTAATCAAGTAATGGCTCTTGGAATGTCGCCTTTATAGAATGGCTGAGCACCTCTGACCAGCACTGTCTCCTAATAACTGTGCATTACTCACATCTGTTTTTAATTTTTTGCTATTCCTACCTGAGAAAGGGGACTGGGAGGATCGCCATGTACAACCTGCTCCTTCTGTCTGATGGTCTGGTGTCCCGAGGTTTTAGGTGGAAAGTCTTCAAAGCCCTGAGATCAGGCATCATCGGGAAGATTCTGGAAAGGAACCTAATTCTAAGAGGCATTTCCCGGGACCCAGTTTCTGAACTGCACCACTGTGTTCCACGGCAACAAGACTCCCTAGGGGAAACGCCATACTGTGTATTTCAGGCTCCACCACAATAAGACGAAGGGCAGCACTTTACCCCAATGTGATTTCTTTTCCCCCTCTCCTCCCCCTTTTTTTTTCTCTTGCTTTTCAGGATACAGCAGCTCCAATTCACTAAGAGTGGATCGTTCGTCGGATTGAACTGTTAAAGTTTTTCCTGTAATTTCAGGGATTTAATTAACGTCCTGGTTTATTATGTGACAGAGACTTTATTATATGGACAACTCTCGAGTAGTGAGCGTCTGAGACTTCTCTTATGAACAGGCTGAACTGATGATGGACTTGGGGGTGGGGGAGGGAGGGCTGAAGTGGATTGGCAGACGTCCAGCCAGCATACTGGGAAGTAGGGGGATTTCCTAGCTCACCTCCTAAGAAGTTTTTATTTTATTACTGGGGAATTGAAACTCCAGACTCTTGAAGGTTATCAAGGGGTAATTACTATGGGTTGTTTTTTGTTTAACACTTTGGTACTGATTAATGTTGCTCGAACTGCCTCTAATGAGGTGGATAGGGAGGAGTATGCTAGGGCTTTCAAAGCTATATTATTGAACTTAAGCAGTGATCGTGGATTGTTAGAAGGGGTTGGAAGAAGGGGATCTGTTGTACATAGTTGTAAGGGAGGGGTAACAAAAGGGGGGTGGGAGATTTTGATTACCTATTTAATTTGGTTTGTTGACAGAAGCTGTTGGTCAAGTCATTATAGTTGATAAGGGACTATTATTATGGGGGGGTGCTGTGGTGCATAGGTTAAATTTATTCAGGATACAGGCTATACAATCTAATATAGGGATCAATGGCATCGAACTTTAACAAAGTAGTGACATGGAATGTTAGAGGGGCCTGCGCACTTATTAAAAGAGCGCAAATACTTAAGCATTTGGCTTTGCTGCAAACTAAAATTGCTTTCATTCAAGAAACACATCTTCTGCCCAATGAAGCTGCTGGTTTGCGCAAAAAAGGTTTTGGACAAGTTTTTGCTGCTGGCATTTCATCCAATAAAGGGGGAACGGCTATTCTCATACATAGTTCAATAGCTTTTCAAGTTAAAGCTACCTTTGCAGATCCTGATGGTAGATACATTATAGCGTATGGTACTATAGATCATAAAGACATTGTCTTAGGGAGCATATATGCTCCTGTGGGAGGGAATCCAGATTTTTTTATAGCGCTACAGAGTAAACTGTGTGATCTTATGTCCTTTCCGATGATACTTGGTGGGGATTGGAATTTACCTCCCATGCAAGATTTAGACAGGTCGAACTCTCTACTTAAACCTCCTTCCATGGCTCAGAAGGTACTTTCGGATTTTGTGACCTCGCTTGGGCTATGTGATCCATGGAGATTACAGAATCGAATACCGTTTATTTACCTTTCAATCTATGGTTCATGTTACATGGACCAGGCTGGATTATATATTGCTTAGTACTTCTCTCCTGCAGGGCATAGGTAACTCTGGTATAGAGCCTATAGTTCTGTCGGACCATGCAATTGCTTGGTTGGATATGGCACTCAATAATGGGCACAGTAGAGATGCACTCTGGCGGCTTAACAACCAACTCTTGAAAGACGAACACACGGTGTCTAGAATATCTGATTTGATTCGTGACTTCTTCGTACATAACCGAGGGTCGGTTACAAGAGCTGACCATGAATGGTGTGCTCTGAAATGTTATTTAAGAGGGGAATTCATCCGTATAGCTTCCACGCGTAAGAGGAAGAATGAGGCTAAGGCCTTCGCGCTTTTGGCTCAGATTAAAACTCTTGAGAACTCCCTCTCTCCGACTTCTTCACAAGACTCTCTGAAATCGCTTCTGTTTTTTAAGGAACCAATACTCTTTATTGCTTCAAGATAAGATTGAGTTTGCTATACTGAGGTCCCGTGCCAAATACATAGAGCAAGGTGAAAGGGCAAGCCATCTCTTGGCCTTAAAATTAAGGAAACAGGAGTCTTCTAGACTCATAAACTCGATCGAAGCTCCTACTGGGAAAATTAAGACTCGACCCAAAGAAGTAGTGTCTATACTGGCACAATATTTCTCTTCACTTTATAATCAATCTGCTACTGCCCCAGCTCCATCGGAGATGTTAAAGTACCTTGCAACGGTACCCCTACCATCTCTTTCCCCCTGATCAACAAAAGTCATTAACTGTACCTATATCCATTCAGGAGATATTGTCGGCCATCAACGAACTCGCACCTAACAAAGCCCCTGGTCCTGATGGTCTTTCATCTAACTTTTATAAGTTATTTGCTAAAGACTTAGCACCGGATTTGCTTAGTCTGTATCAATATTTGCTCTCAGGTAATACACAGGATCCGACACTTTCAGAGGCCCTTATTATTCTTTTACTTAAGCCGGATAAACCCGCACACCTTCCTTCGAGCTACCGCCCGATCTCCCTGTTAAATAGCGACATTAAAATTCTTGCCAAGATCTTGGCTAAGAGGATAGAAAGGGTCTGGATTTCTTTAATCAGTCCAGAGCAAATTGGTTTTGTTGCTAATAGATCTCCAATGGACCATTACCGTAAACTTCAGTATATCATTAATACAGCAAAATCTTCACATGCTCCAATGGCCTTGATCTCTCTTGACGCAGAAAAAGCATTTGACAGGGTGAATTGGATGTTCCTTTGGACTGCATTGCAAGTTATGGGCTTTCCACCCTTGTTTATTAGCTGGATCCAAGCATTATACTAGGCGCCTACAGCTAGGCTGTATTTTAATGGAATCTTATCCGATTTATTTTCTCTTACCTCAGGCACAAGACAAGGCTGCCCATTATCTCCCTTTCTATTTAATTTATATTTAGAGCCCCTTCTTGGAATTGACCTCATCCCCATTAATTACTGGCATTCCCGTAGTTAAGTGTCCTGCTAAAATTTCAGTTTTTGCAGATGATATCCTTCTTCACCTCTCCAACCCAGTACTATCCCTAGAGACGGTTTTAGTAATAATTAATGATTTTAGTCAATTTTCAAATTACAAACTCAATATTAGTAAAACGGAAATTTTTCCCCTTAACCATTTTACCCATAGCTCAGACTTCGCGCACTTTGGGATGAGGTGGGCCTCACGTTCTATTAAATATCTAGGGATACATATTACCCTGACCACCTCTCAATCTTGGAAACTAAATTTGGATGACCTGTGGCATGATATTCAACAAGACTTAACGAGTGTAGGCCAAACTTCGTGTCGTTCTGGGGCAGAGTTAATGCAGTTAAGATGAATGTACTTCCTAGAATTTTTTACCCTCTCAATATGCTCAATTTGTGGTTGCCAATCTCTTATTTCCAAAGAATTCACTCGGGTATCAGTTCATTTCTCTGGAATGGTAAAACTGCTAGAATATCGTATCATAAATTATCCCAGTCTAGAGACCATGGAGGCCTTTGTCTCCCTAATTTTTTATTATATTATTGGTCTTCGCATCTAAATAAGTGCGGGAAATGGTTGCCCGGTCCGGATGTTAACACCCGTAAGGAATATACTTCGACATGGTTGCAGGAAGAGCTAGACCTTCTTAAAACGCATAATATAGCCCCAATGTCTCTTTTTTATATATCTAAAAAACACATACCAAAAATGTTCCAGTCTCTTCCACTTGGGATCTCTCTTAATGTACTTTCCCATTTCTATAAACATTATAAGGCATCTCCAGTGTTAGATTTCTCCCAGCCTATCTGTGAAAATCTAAACTTGTATATAGGTAACACTTTGATAAGGAGAAAATGGATACCAGCCCTCTCTGACTGCAAGGTGTCAGATCTTTATGCATCAGATAGCATATTAACCGTGGAGGAAGTTCTGCGAAAATTTGATTCTCTGGCTACAGTTGTTTTCAAAGTTACTCAGATCATGCATTTGTTGAACAAAAAATTCGGGCGTGACACCAAAATTTCTCATTTGTCTGACTTTGTTCAACAAATCTCCACAATAGTTAACGAGTCGCACCCCATTTCCAATGTGTATAATATGCTTCATACATTTCCAGAAGCCCCAGCAATCACTGGTGCTTCAATATGGCAAAACCTCTATTCGGTGAAAGGATTAACTGGCAGAATGTGTGGAGAATCTATATTTACCATACCCAGGATAGGTATAGAAAAGCAATATAACATTTTAAATAACCTCTATTATACCCCTGTTAAATTGACTAAAATGAAGCGTTTATCATCGACAATTTGTACTAGGTGTAATAAAGAAGAGGCACTCTGTTACATATTTTATGGTCATGTGAGCTAGTATAGCCTTTATGGGAACAAATAGAGTTGACCGCAGACCCACTTTTAGGCCTCTGGACTATTCTCTCCCAAAACTTGCATTTTGGGGACTATTCTGCAATCCCAATTAAAGAGAGAGGTACCATTTAGCTTTGCTATCAATGGCGGTCAAAAATTAGTGCTTAGGCACTGGAAAGACCAAGATAACTTGGCGTACTCGGAGTGGTTAACACGAACTGTGTTTAAGCTCTCAGGTTGAACACTTGCTTGCGGAGTGAACCGTCATCAATCTTCTTTATGACTAAATGGGGTGAAGCTATATGCCTTTACCTGAATTGAGGATGGGCTGATCACAGGTGGTATGCTCACTCCAGACTAATTAGACCATAAAGGGAGTGTTATTTTAATTTTTCTGGTTTCCTTTTCCCCTTTCCCTTTTATGCATCTGTACTCACTTCCCTCTTTACTCCCTTGGCATCACCAATTATCTTTTTTTTTGGCCTATAACCGGTTACAGTTCGGAAGAGGTACAATACCTATGCACCACAGCACATGAGTGGGGGAGCTAGGGAGGATGGGAAGGTTTTTATGAAGAATATCTCTTTCGGGCTTTTATTTTTTGGGATGTTTCTGATTTTTTCCTTTCTCTTTTAGGATTGCATGCTCTAAGGATGTAATCTTATCAATGTATTTTGGTTATGTTTTGACTTTATACCATTTTATAAAATAAACTAAATAAAAAAAAAATAATTGTAATTTGTAACCACCCACCACCCAACCCCATCAATAGTACTCAAAGTTAATGGGTGAACCTCCTCCCTACCCACTCTCTAATACCCAAACTCCCTGCAAACCTCCATAGTATAAGGACACTGTTAAAAACCTAAGAAAAAAATCACAAGTAGTGTCGTAGTGTCCTGCATAGAATGAATGAACTGTGATATCCTCTGATAGTAATATCTGATCGTTGCTAGTCAGCCAATCAGGTGTTACTATTCAGTAAGTGAGGATTTCATCATTCATTTATTCTACTGCAGGACACTGAAGACTAAGCACAATCACTGCACAGTGGGACAATGTTTATATGAGAGGGGAGGATGGAGGGTGGATGCTACAGGGTGGGTAGGATGGTGGGTTCACTCATGAATCCAAGTACTATTGATGCAGTGGGGGACTATGGATGGTTACAATTATGTAACTTGCCATAAGGAGGGGGAAAGGATTATTAAAATACTATGCCAGACTGCTACTGCTTTTTATTATAGGAAACTTCACCATGACTTGGGGAGGTACTGCAAGATGGCAGGGTTGGGGAAATAATTTTTTAAGTTTAGGGTAGTGGGAGGGGCACTGGGAATTGTTTTCACAGTGGGTGAGGTGGATTACATGTTCATTTTTTTATTTGTTTCTTTTGTTAACCTCACCAAGAGAAATTGTAGTAAAGTGGGGTAACATTGCTCCACTACCAGTAGTGTGAAGTTCCTAATTTTGCACCAGCTTTGCCTGTGACATTAAATTCTTCCTCCCCCATAGAGCAGACACAACTGATTCTGACTTACACAAATGCTGTACTTCTAGTGAACTTGAATAAAGTGTGCAATAAAACATATATTTTTTGTTCCTGCAAAGAAAAAGAGCCAGCTAGTGCCAGGCACTGGCAGGTTGCTAAAGGGCACCCACTTGAGGATGGGAAGAGGCAGACATGGCAGATGCAAGTCTGTTAGTGAGTGCATTGCAGAAAGAGAGGTGTTCTGGCTGGTACTGTATATTTTTAAAATGTAGCTAACCATGCAAGTCCACTCATGAGGTATTGGGAGGCAAGAGCTGCTGGGAGCTGTAGTTTGAGAAGTGATGAGGTGAACTACAGCTCAGGGTCACTCAGGGTGGCTTCAGAAGACAAGTTTTATATTTCAAGCCATTTGCTCTCTTCTCTGGAAGTATTGACATGATCAGGGTCTTTCAGAGACTCAGGCAGAGCATTTGCTTAAAAACTGCTTGAATTGAACTTTTTGTGGTAAATGGCCAAGTGTAATCCTGGAAATATACTGCAGGATTACCAACTACATACTAGGGGGTCCCTGCGAGTGTCAGTGAGCATGGGCAGAGGCCGGCACAGCAGAGGCAAGTGTCTGCTGTGTCTGCCATAACAGCCATAACAGGCACCAGGGGTTTTAAGTCTTACAAGACAGAACTCTCTTTACTGCCTAAATGTATTTACACATAGTGGTACTCATTAGAGGCAAATAAAGGTATAAACATGTCAGAGGAAGTAGTTATTGAGCCCAATGTTATAGCTAAAGTTCATATAGAATGCGTTAAGTGCAGGATGCTTATTTGGGTATGGGTAGTAAGAGCAATGAGGACTTTATTTTCACTAAGTGTAATTATATTAAAAGACCTGGAGGAAGAAATCTGGAGATTAAGAGAAATAAACACTGGAACTTAAAGTATTCAGAATTTGGAAACATTTGTTGACAACATGTTTCGACAGGTGGCAGGTGGGGCACACAGTGAGGTTGAATCTATAGAAGTTATTGGCCAGGATAGTACTGGTGAAGGCATGGGTGAAAAAAGGAAATAAATTTTGAGTGATATTGATAGTGAGGAGGAATCTGAGGAGTTACCATCCTGAACAATGTTGGGGAGGAGGGGACCCAGAAAGAGGTGAAGGAGAGCCGAGGCACATAGTACAGTTCAGCTGGTTAACAGACTTCAGCCCCTGGCAGAGTCCCAAGGACAAATGGAGTCTTCGGAACACGTAGTACTGAACCCAGAAATTGCATTTCTAAGGGATTCTATACTAAGATACACAGATGCAGTCATCTGCAAAGGAAGAAAAGACATGACCACAGTGAGCTGCATACCTGGAGCACAAGCTGTAGATATAAAGGATAACTTAGATGGTTTACTGAAAAGAGCTGGGGGTAAATCTCATAGAGGCATTACATGTGGAAGTAAATGACATCAGGTATAGATTTGAAAACACAGGAAATAGGTTAAAGGAGAAAGGTAGCAGAGTCATAATTTCAGAAATGTTCCTGTTCCTAGGGCAGGGGCTGGAAGAACAAGGGCAATTAGGAAAATAAATAATTGGTTGAGAACTTGGGCTAAGAAGTAAGCATTACTTTTGCTGACAACTGGTACAAATTCTACAATAAAATAGATCTTTGCAGAATGGACAGATTACATCTAAATAAGTACAGGACCATACTTTTAGAGGACTGCCTAAGTAAATGCTTGGACAAGTGTTTAAACTGATTTGTAAGGAGAATGGGGGAGGGAGTGATACTAAGTATTGCAACCATGGGAAATCTAGGCAATGGAAGACAATTTCAGTAAATAATGGAGGAATAAATAGCAAGCATTTGTCAATGCCAAATGTTGTCTCGCTGGCATTGGTAGTGCAGGAGTTAGAGATACATAATAGGAATGGCAATGAAGTACTGAACTGATGCCAACCACCCCCCCACCCCGCAGAGACTGACAGGTGTTGGGGTATGCCTTTGGGTCATCAGCTGTAAAGCTCATGCCATTTAACCTCACCCTACCCTATAGACACTGACAAGTGTTGTGGTGTGCTTTTGGGGTCTTTGGGCCTTATACTTAGCCCATTCCATAAGGAAATATGCTGAGATGGGTGCAGTGTAGGAGAATGGGGTGTATATTAGGGATGAAGACTCCAAGGCAAACCTCGATGCCTGTGACTGGCTGAAAGGTGGGGGTGGGGGTGGAGTGGCGTGAGCATTATAACCAATGATCCCAAGTCATACCCCTGACACCTCTCAGTCTCTACAAGGTGGGATGTTACAGTTGGAAACCCTAATGATGTAGGTGTTTGTTGGTATTTTCACTCCAGATTTTCAACATGGGCTTTTTGTGACCCCACCTCATGAAGAGAAGCACTATCAGTTTGTCAGCCGAAAGGTGGTTTTGCACAGTGACTGCCATTTGGCGATACAGGCACGAAAACACATTTTGGGCAGGGTGTAAAAAATGACAACTGTATTGTTCATGAGGAGGCGTAAAAAATGGCAATGTTGAAAATCTGGAGTGAAAATATGCAAAATTGGTGAAGACATGAGCAGGCATAGAAATTGTGCAACACACATCCGCAACCCAATTATTTTGGGGATTTTTTTTAACCACATTTTCAACATAAGCATTTGGGACCTCCCGTCATGAACAGTGGCACTGTGATTTTGTTAATGTGTCCCAAAAGTTGATTTCCCACAGCGACCATGCCATTGTGTGCCACAGGTGAGAAAACACATTTTGGGCAAGATGTGAAAAATGACAGCTGTACTGTTCATAAGGAGGTGTGAAAAAATGCCAGTGTTGAAAATCTGGCATGAAAATATTGCAAATTGGCGAAGTTACAAGGGTGCATGGAAACTGAACAACACATGCTTGTAACACAGTCATTTTATGGACTTCAATCACCGAATTTTCAACATAGGCATTTTAGGACCTCTGCTCATGAACAGTGCCACTGTCATTTTCTTAATCTGTCCCTAAAAGTGATCTCCCACAGCGACCGTGCTATTCTGCACTGGAAGTGTGAAAACACATTTCAGCCAGGATATGTAAAATGACAGCTGTACTGTTCGTAAGGAGGTGTGACAAAATGCCAATGTTGAAAATCTGGAGTGAAAATATTACAAATTCATGAAGTTACGAGCATGCGTGGAAATTGCTCAATGCATGCTCGTAAAACAGTCATGTTTTGTATTTTTTTCACCAAATTTGCAACATAGGGTTTTTGAGAGCCCACCTCATGAACAGTGGCACTGTCATTTCATTAATTGGTCCCGAAAGATGATTCCGCACAGTGACCACGAAATCACCTTTCAGGACCGAATAATGCCATGACAGTGACTGAATTCATGAGGAAGGGTCCCAATAACCCCATGTTGAAAATCTGGTGCACAAATTCTCAAAAATGCCTGAGCTATGCACCAAAGTTGAAAATACCCTATTTATGCCATTATACAGCTTACCAGCATTTCTTCAGTTCGCGGTCAGCTTTGAAGAGTGCAGACATGTTCCCGGTCCACCTAAGATCATCATGCCAGACTCCGGAGGTAAGTATGGGGTGAGGGTGGGATATGGGGAGGCAAAGTACACAGAGGGTGGGCGCGGGTTGGGGGAGGGGCAGGAGAGACCTCGAGGGACCATTTCCTTCTTTTACAGGAAAAAAAAAAAGACAAGGGTCGGTTTTCTTTTTTTTTGCAGGTGTTTGTTTGGTACACTGGGGTGGGCTCCCAGTGTACCACCTGCATAACGGGGAGGTGGACCACAGCTGACAGGGATTGGGCCCCTCGTTAGCACAGAAATGGGTGGGGGGTGTGCATGATGCCAAGGGGGATTGGACACCCCCTCAGTATATAGCACACATCAGAGGCTGGGGACATTATGCTGATGGGGAGTGGGCTCCCCCATCATCAAACTGAACTAGGTGGGGGTGTTGAAGCTGATGGGGATTGGGCCCCCCATCAGCAAGGAAAGACTTTTGGGGGACGCATGATGCTGAGGGGTATTGGGCACCCCCTCGGCATACACTTGGAATGGGAGGGTGGCTTCATGCTGATGGAGAGTGGGCTCACCCATCAGCAAATGAAGTGGTGGTGGGCAGTCAGTGCCACCATGTTTAGTGACATGCTTCACCAGGAAAGGCATGTCGGGAGGCATGTGCCACTGCCTGACAAGCTTGGCTCTCATTGCAGCAGCACTTTTCTCAGATCTGGTGGCCACTTTACATATTGCGGGTGTCAGCACCTGTAGCTGGCTTATTGGGGAATGAGGGATGCACCTACTGATGCGTGCCTTGCAGTCACCCATGGTGACCGCACCTCCAAATCTGCTACTACTATAAAATGTTGGCTGGTGCACAAGCGCGATCCAACATAAAAATGAATGGGAGTGTTTTTTGATGAATGCAAGAAGCTTTAGAAACAAGTTTGGTGAGCTAGAGGTGTTGTTACAAAGGGAAAAAAACAGATGTAATTGGTAACACAGAAATTTGGTGGTCAGCAGAGGGCACCAGGAGCAAGGAAATAAATGGGTACAATTTATGTAAAAGGGATAGAAGAGGGCAAAAGGGTGGTGGTGTTGAAGTGTATATTGCCATCTACCTATGGGTAGAGGAAATGAAACAAGTGGATCATGATGATACTGAATCCATCTGGGTTAAGGTGGGGAAAACAATTCAAGCTGCATAATTCTAGCCTTAAACTACAGGCCACCTAACCAGAAAGCTAGCTCAGACAAGCTATTACTTGATGTGGTTGGAGAACTTATGGGAAGGAATAATATTGTATTAATGGGAGATTTAAACATCCCAGGTGTAGACTGGAAGTCTACAGAAGGGATCAATAACCAGAATAGACTACTAGCTAGCAGCTTGTTAAACTTGAATTTAGAACAATATGTACAACAACCAGCAAGTGGTAATAATATATTGGATGCAGTCCTGAGTAATCTTAGAGAGGATTTGTATAAATGTAATGTTTGTTAACTGCTGGGTGACTTTGACCATTTTATGGTGTCTTCCAAGATTAAAAGAGAGATGGAACGCAATATGGGATTATCGAAAAGTAAGTGCTAAAATACAGCTAACTATGAAGCTATGAAAAAGGAATTACAAACATGGAAATGGAGAAAAGAGATGGAAGGGAAGGATATGGATGATATCTGGCAAATCTTTGTTAACAAAATAAAATCACTCAGGAAGAGGTTTGTACCTGTTGTAACACATTATAATAGGAAGGGAAGGATGCCAGTATGGATAACGAAAAGCCTATCAGCATAAATAAATAAAAAGAGGAGAATGTTTAAAAGAGCAAAATTAGCAAATGACCCAGAGCTATGGGAGCAGATTAAGTGTATGGCTAAGAACTGTAAAAAATAAATTAGAGATGCAAAAATGAAGAAAGAACTATATATAGCACAAAACTCTAAAAATAATAGAAAATATTTTGGGGCCTTTGTGAGATTTAAAATATGTGTTGATAGAACTGTAGGACCACTAGAGGAAAATGGGATGAAGTTTAAAGTTGAAAGGGATATTGCAGGTACCCTAAATACATTTTTTTTGCATCTGTATTCCAGGACACAAAGTTATCTGAGGTTGACATTCCTGAAGTGAATAATGCATGTAGAATAGAGAAGGATGAAGTTTTAAAACTGCTGCAGAATGTAAATGGGAATAAAGTGCAGGAGCTTGATGGTTTGCACCCCAAGGTGTTAAGGGAATTGGGAATGTTGGTGGCTGATCCACAAACAAAAATACTTAATACAACTTTGGGACTGGGTCAAGCCCCATTAGAATGGAGGAGAACAGTTGTTATTTCCATTTTTTAAAAAGGGAAAAAGAGTGATACAACTATTTATAGGTCTGTAAACTTGACTTTAGCGGTGGGGAAACGTTTTGAAAAAAAAATCTGTGATAGAATCAACAGGCCATATGTCAAAACAGCGAAAGCAAAACAGTGAAGAAAATAATAGTGAATTAAAATCAGTGCCAACACAGTGAACAGTCATAATACTGAACAGTCAAAACAGCGAAAATCACTAGAAAAAAATAAGCAAGTTCAAAAAGAGACGGCAACAAAAACTATAAACAAAAGTAACACCAAGAAAATATACTTGTCAATGTCCAACTTTATTTCTAAAGAAATAACAATTACAAGTCATAGAAATCACAGAAATAAACAAAGCACAACCACAGCAGTGCTATCCAACAACACAGCAGTGAAAATACATAAACAAAAACCTACATACACTGTGATTAACCAAAACAACACTATATATTCTTCAAAAAATTTAACAAAATTAAACCTGCAATTAAAAGTTGTAAGCAATATCTCGAATTACAAGTGTGCAACAAAAGACACAACAAATGGAAACACCAACACAAATATCACAAAAAAAGAAGAAATGCCATGAAATATAACACAAATATTAAACTAACAAAACAAATTATTAGCATAAAAATAAAAAAAACTAGACATAAAACAATAACAATAACCAGGCAAACACATCAGAAAGAACCACACAAGCACCAATTTACACCATAAAGCAAGGCAACACTTTGGGAAGCAGCCAGATTCAAACCCAGGCACAGGAAGACAACAAACCACTATGAACACTCTCTAACTAACCTAAATCCTGCCCTACCCAATACGCCATGGCAAGGACATGCTTGCAACCTACTCAAAGAAATATTACATTAACACTAATAAGGGGAACCTTTACAGACTCATATAAACCTAAAAATATAACCTAAACAAATGCAACAAACAGTAAACAAATACAACAAAATCCATATAATAACCTCACAGTTTCACAAACAAAACTTCAAACTACATTACTACCTACATCGCTCAAATAACCATGCGCTATAATGACCTCTTAGCTAATATGACAGTCGTTATGTTTAATATGCTGTTATTCATTTGCTGAAATTCTCACGCTATTTTGACAGGACACCAAATCAACAGATTCATGGACGAGAACAGTATACAGCTTTGGTTTAGGCACTCATGTCTATTTGAGGGACTTTTTTGGCAAAGTTAGTGAGGCACTTGATGAAGGAAAGCCAGTAGGTGTGATTTTCCTGGATCTTAGCAAAGCCTTTGATAAAGTTCCACATGCTGAACTACTGTAATAAAGAATATGCTGAGCAACAGTTTTAACCCAAGGTTCATAAAATGTATTAAATCTTGGCTGGAAAATATGGTGCAGGCAGTTAAAAGAAATGGCTATGAGTCATCAGAAATCAAAGTAAGTTAAGTGCCCCATCCTGGAGGCTCTGGGTGCTGTACAGGTAGGCACGAATTAAAAACAACATACATCAATACAAAAGCATAAGACAAAACAACAATAATAAACAGCAATTAAACCTAAATAAATCCTAAATGAAATAAAACAATGCAGCAGTTTATTTATTCTAAACTATAGGCCATTTACAAATGCTTCTTTAAAGCACCAGTGTAATAAATTGTTTTCCAAAAAATCTAGCTTCAGCTACATTTAGGAAAAATATTAGTATACCTAACAAATGTACTTGTCTAGATACCTCCTTTGCTGTCTTCCATGACTATTTGTTTATTATTTTATCCTAACCCTTGCCAGGTCTACAATGCTGTGTCTATGCAAAATGTGTCAGTCATCTTTTTTTCTTGAGAAAAAACTGTACTAAAACATTCCTAAAATACTCAGATTCTGGCAGAATTATAAAATTGTACCACCAAATAAAACTAGAAGATGTCTGGAATCTGTTAAAGTGAAAAGAAGGTAGGGTCAAATTGTTTGCCCAATTTTGTTGCACAGCTGCTTTAAAAAGATGTGCATTCAGCCCCACTTAAAATTCTCCACTGATGGAGCCTCCCTCAAGGATCTTGGAAGTGAGTTCCACAATACCTGGCTGGCCACCTTAAATGAATAATCTTCAGAGGACTTCAGGCAGGCTCTGGGAACCTCTAGGTGGCCATTGGTAGAAGAATGGAGTGAGTGCATGGGGTAGACAGGAGTCAAGCGGTCATTCAAGTAGTCAGGTCCCGATCTGTATAGGGCCTTGTAGGTGAGCAAGCACACCTTGAAGATGATTCTGCACCTAACCGGCAGCCAGTGCAGTTTGTGCAGAACTGGGGTCACATAAGAGGATCTTGGAAGTGACTAGTGGAGTAACGCAGGGGCCAGTTTTGGAGCCATCCCTATTCAATATTTATATCAAGGATATGCAGGTGGGCAAAGGGGCATGGCTAGAAAAGTTTGGAATTACATCACAGCTAGATGATCTAAATAATTTATACACATGTGGCTAGATTTACAAACATCTTGAAATTCCTGCAGCTGCAGGAAACACCCAGTGCAAGTGGAGGCTAGATTCACAAAGCTTTTTGGGACCAAGTCCCATGCCACAACTCCATCTTTGGGCCAAAATCTCTGCCGCTGTGGAGATTGCTATGCACAGTGCAGCAGTTGCGGTCAATGTTACGGCTGGTTTCATAGGTTTCGTAGGATTTTCAAGCAGAATAGACTTGTATCCTTTCATTACTTGCCATGAATTTTACTATCCCATATTTTTTTAAACAGAAATTATCCCATCTATTTTTGAATAATTCCATTGCACTACTTGCAATCATTTCACTTGGTAAACTGTTCCACAAGTTCACCACTCTTTGGCTAAACCAATGTTTTCTCTTTCATAGATTCTATTTATCTGCTGCTAATTGAAGATGGTATCCCCTGGTGTTGTATAAACATTCTTTTAATATAAGGCCATAATCAGACAACATTGTATAATGCTCTATAAATCATGCACATATCCCCCCTTTGATCTCCTATACTGTAAGGTAAACATATCCAGACCCCTAAGTCTCAGAGTATGTCATGTCCCTGTATCCCATCATTGATTTTGTAGCTCTTCTCTCTATTTTCTCCAGCTTTAAAATGTCACCCCTCTTATACAGGGCCCATACTTGGGCTCCATACTCCAGGTGGAGCCACACCAGTGCCTGGTACAAGGGGATGATGACCTTTTTATCCCTGCTTTTGATGTGTCTTAAAATACAGTTTAGATTTTGATTAGCTTTTTTAGCGACAATGTTACAGTGTGAACTGAATTGGAGATCAGAGGCTATTATTATCCCTAAATCTCACTCCTCACTAGTAATGGGTAATATTTTATCCAACATCTTATAAGATATGCTATGGTTCTGCCTTCCCAAATGCATGATGGTGCATTTATGCACGTTTAATTACAATTTATATTTATTTATCCGGTTCCCTATGTCAGTAAGGACATTTTGCATGGCAGTGCCATCCTCACTGGTTTGACTATTGCCCCAATTCTACAGTCGTCAGCAAACTTGGTTAGCCAGACATTGGTATGATCATATTTCAATGAGGTTATATATATATTTTGAAAAGACAGGGACCCAATAAAGAGCCCTGTGGAACCCCACTTGTTACATCTGCCCAGTCTAATAAGGCTCCATTAATGATCACTCTCTGTCTCCTCCCTCTCAACCATGAGGTAATCCAATTCATCAAGTTTACATCCAACCCTGTTTGTTCAAGTATGATCAATAATTCATCATGTGGCAGTTTATCGAACACCTTTGAAAAACTGAGGAAGACCACATCCACTGCATCCCCATTGTCCAAAGCCTTACTCACTCTCTCATAAAATGTTAACATATTTGTCTGGCATGAGTGAGACTTCATGAATCCATGTTGGGTTGAATTTGTCAAATTAGTTTCTTCCAGATGTAATAAGATTTTATCTTTTATTATACCCTCCAAGATCTTACATATCATGGATGTCAGGCTGACAGGATGGAAATTTTCTGGGTTAAACTTGGGGCCTTTTTTCAGAATTAGTACAACAACTTCATCTTTCCAACTTTGTACTACTTCACCTTGATCTAATGATTTTTTGGAAGGTATATGTCAGCGGGGGTGCTAAGTTTTCTGAAAGTTCTGCCAGACATCTAGGGTGTATGTTATCAGGACTAGGGAATTTATTATATTGAGTTTATTTAATCATTTTAATACATCTTTAACCTCAACTGTAACTTTACTGGTTACTGAGGGTGAGGTAATAAGGGGACTAACTGTGTTTTTTGTATTGTTAAATATTGAACAAAAGTAACTATTCTGGATGTCAGCTGTTTCCTTATCGTCTGCCGTGTTCCCTTCAGAATTTTTATATGGGTCTATATTATGCATTGGTTTCTTCTTACTATTTATATATGCATAGAACAATTTTGTAATTGTCCTTAGTTTTGGAGGCAAGTGCCAATTCTTAGTTGGCCTTAGCCTTTCTAATAGTCATTTTTACTTCCTTTACCAAGGCCCTATAAATTATCTTTCCCTCAGGATCGTTAGATTTTCTTATTGTTCTGTACATTATGTTTTTCTTTTTAATTAGTTTCTTTATTTGTTAATGAACCATCCATGTGTACCTTTGTTTTTTTTATGTATAGATTTAGTTGGTATATGAGTGTTTATTTCTAATCTAAGTTTTTCGAGTCGTATTGCCCACATTTCTTCTATAGATTTGTTAGCAAAAGTGCTTTGCCAGTCCCATCTTTTGGTAGATCGTTTGAAAGACTGAAAATCAGCCTTACCAAACTGTAACTTATATGTGTTCCTGGTGGTTGTATCTAGAGTGATGTCTTCCTTGACTTGAAAAAGGACCATCTGGTGATCACTGTTTCCAAGGGGGTTTCTGACCTCAGTGTTTTCCATATTTTCCCTATTTGTCATAATGAGGTCAAGAATATTTCCACCCCTAGTTCCTACATTCACTTTTTGATCTAGCCCTGCTTGATCCATCACTTCCAAGTATCTGGTATCTATGCTATTGGTACCTCTTTGTTCTATCCAGTTGATTCCTGGCAAGTTGAAATCTCCCATTGATATATATTTTTCTCAGCTGGGTCCAATTTTGATATATACAGTAATCTAATAATAGGCCATCATCTTCTCTTGAAATTGAGGGAGGTCTATAAATTAACCCCTAAATTTATTTTAACACCTTTTAGTGAAACTATCATGACCCAGAGCATTTCTAGATTGCGGAGTTCTAAATTTACCTCTTCAGTTTTTATTGTACTCTTAACATAAATAGTTATGACTCCACCTCTCCTATGGGTTCCAGATTTAGCATAAAGTGTATAGCCATCAATATTTTTATTGTACGGATCAGTATCTTCTCACCAAGTTTCTTTCACTAGCACAATATGAATGTCATGAGAATTTAGAAAATGTTTAAATTCATTGAATTTATTAACCAAACTTCTTGCATTTACAAGTACCCCATTCCGGTCCCTCACTTGTTTATTAGTAGATGTTGATCTTTCCTTTAGTGTCATTCCCCCCCCCATAACCAGTTTAAATGAAGTTTAATAACCTCATTTATCCTCTTCCCCAACAGTCTTGTCCCAGTTTTGTTTAAGTGCAACCCGCCTCCTTTGTAAATTGCTTTGTTTTGGAATGTTATAGAATTGTCCATAAAGCCAATTTTATTTCATTTACTGAAATGCCATAACCATATATTTATTCTGTCTATGGTTTCGTTTTTATAAGACTGAGGTCCATCTGTGGGTAGTATGCCTGAGATAATTAATTCTCCCCCTTTATTTTTTATCCTGTCTGTTAATTTTTTGTAATTGTTTTAGATTGTTACTTTGTCACTTTTCTCTATATTATTAACTCCAACATGAAGTATAACCAGGGGTTTAAGGGTTCCTTCCATTTATCCATCTAATAACGTATTTATGTCAGCCAACCTAGCTTCTAGGAGGGTGCCTACCACAGTGTTCTTTTTTCTCCCTCCACATACAAGTGTGTCCATCCCGCTTGTAATATAATCCCCAATAATGAGAATGTCCCTGATCTCCTTGTTGTCACTCAGGTTGGTAGGGTCTGATTCTGTATCATGAAGGCTACCTTTTCCCTCCAGGTGTTCGGTTACTAAATCTGGCAGTTTATTATCAACCTCCTGTATGCAGGAGAGCTTGTAATTTCCTCTAAGACTTCATGGGGGGTTAATTTATAGCTCTGGTTTGGAATTATTGTTGATGTTACTGAGTCTGGTTTTATCTCATGGGGCATTATTTGCAGTTCAGGATTTAAGATCTCGTACTTATTTTGTAGTAATAACTGTTCACATTTTGGCAGAGTATTTCTTTTATTCTGGTGCTTATTTAGTTTTGGGTGAATGGATTGTTTTAATTTAACTGTTTCACTGTCCTATTTGTTTAATTTGGGGCCTTGTCCCAAGTTACTAGGTGTACTAGTTACCAAATCATGCCCTTGTATGGATAGGTTCTCCACCATAGTATCCAGAAAGTTTTCCCAGAGGCTATAACAGTTCTCCGCAGCTGCAGAGATTTCCCTGGCAACACCACCCATAAGCTGCCGTAAATCATGGAGCCAGTTATAATCCAGATTCACCTTTGTGAATATCCATAGCTGCAGGACAACTACAGAAACCTGTGGATCTGCAAGTGGCAACCCACTTGCACCTGGTTTTTTCCATAGCTGTGGCTATTTTGGACATTTTGTGAATCCTGCCTGGGTTGCCACTTGCAGATCTGCAGGCTTCCCACAGCTGTGGGCATTCACAAAGGTGGAGCCAGATTATGATCAGCTCCATGATTTATGGCAGTTCATGGGTGGTGTTGCCATGGAAATCCATGCAGCTGCGGAAGGTTGTTAAGAATGGTGGGACAAGCCATAATAGCTTCTGCAACTGCTGGGGCTGTGAATTGCAATCTCCATAGCTGCAGAGATTTTGGTCCACAATTGGAGTTGCCCTGTGGGTCTTAGTTCTAAAAGCATTTGTGAATCTAGCCCATGGTCATTAAGGAGTAAAATGAACTTTAACCCTGACAATCATGTGGTAATGCACATTAGTAGTAATAATATGCAAGCAAAATATTAAATGAGTGGGAAAGAGCTAAGAACTTCAGTCTGTGAGAAAGAGCTGGGAGTTATAGTAGAAAACACAATATTCTGAATACTGTGATGAAATTGTGTTAAAGTGTAATAAAATTTTGGGATGTATAAGAAAAGAATCTAACAACAAAAGAACTATTAGACATCATAATTTACAATTAAGAGGTATGCATTTCATGACTGAAAGGAGGAGAGCATGGTTCCCTCAGAGAGTGGTGAGAATCTGGAATAGTTTACCCACAGAGGTAGTAGAATATAACACAGTTGCAGGATTTGCAATACCAGAGAAAGAAAGTGTGTTTGAGAACCCCAGGTCCAAACATGTGAGCCTGTAGCTCAGTGGTTAGAGCACCAGAAGCTATTCCAGGGCCTAGGTCCAATTCCCAGTAGGTCACATTATGTCTTTCTCACTACAATTTGCCACATAAATGCTGCATTTCTAGTGAACTTGTTGAAAACCTTTTAATTAGCGCAATTAAATACATTTTTATTTTGTTTCTGCAGAGAAGAAATATCAGCTAGTAGCAGGCATTGGCAGGCTGCCAACCAGCTTGAACATGCTGGCTGCTGCACATTGCCCAGTCCCTCCTTATACTCCACAGGACAGGCACAACTAATCCTGACACAGACAAATGATTTACTTCTAGTGGACTTGAAAACAAGACATTTTAATTGGTACAACAAAATATACCTTTTTTGTGTTTCTGCAAGGAAAAATTGCCAGCTAGAATCAAGCACTGGCAGACTGCCAGTTCACAGCCATATGCTGGCTGTTGCCCACTGCCCAGGCTCCCAGTTCCTCCCTATACCATAAAAGGCAGGCATAACTGAGCCTAGCACACACAAAAACTGTACTTCTAATTATCTTGAAGAAAACTTTATTTAGGAAATAAAAATATATTTTTTTTCTGTTTCTGCAAAGAAAATGTCCAGCAAAGAGTGGGCACTAGAAGGCTGCCAGACTGCACCCAGTTGTTACCCACTGCGCAGGCTCTTTCTTCAATCTTCCACCAGGCCTTATGTGCTCTCTGCACATCTAAAACTAAAACACAGAGCAAATCCTCCTGAATAAAATTGTTTTATTATTAATAGTTATTGTTAAAAAATAAAACTGGTAGGGGGCACTATCAGACTTCCAACCAACACCCACTTGCTTTTGGCTCACTGCCTGGTCTTCAAGTCTCCCACTCTCTCCCTTTACTGTTACCCCAGACCCAAGCACGGAGCAAATCTTCCTTTAGCAAAAGTTTTTTTTGTTAATATTTATTTCCCAATAAAAAATGTCAAAGTACAGTATAGTGAACAATGTCAGACTGCTGGCTGACACTCACATGCCTACTGTTCGCTTGCCCACACTGCCAGCTCATCCCTTTGCTTTACCCCCAGGCCTCAGAGGCTCTCTGCAGCTCATTCTGAAGCACACAGCAAATTCTCCTGTCACTTTTTTTTATTTATTGCGAAACACAATGCCCACTGGTAGTGGGCACTGTCAGGCTGCCAGGAGACACCCACTTGCTTGCTGCCCACCGTCCAAGCTCCTAGTTGCACCATTACCTTTACTCCATGCCTCCGAGATCTGCACAGCTCAGCCTATAACACAAAGCAACAGGAAAACCATTCTGTGGCAAAATAGGCTGTTCCTTTGCATCATTTCTTTTTCCATTTATTTCCCATAATGCTTTGTTCCCGTTGAGTCAGTGGGGTAGGCTAAGCCCCATCCCCACTTTTACCATCCAATGTCCACCAACCGAGTTCCTCCAGCTAAGTCCTCCATGGATTCCCATCCCCTGAGGGGGGAGGGCCATCCTCCACCTAGGCACACATTCAGAATTGCCTGGGACCAAGCGGTGGCATGAGTTGAAATAGAGCAGGCAGGGCTTCATTTTGCCTACCAGATTTTTTTCCATTTCCTTTCCTTTTTTCCCTCACCATGAAGACAAGCAGGCACATGCGTGTGGAGGTACACACGTACCACAGAACCACAGTCTCTCCCTTCGAGTCGCTTGCACCTGCCCTACCATCAGGCCACCACTTGATGGCAGTCAGAAGCTGAGATGACTGGCCAGCCTTCCCTGGCAGTGGACAGCAGTCCCTTTGAAGTTCAGTCCTCTTCCTCCATCTGACCCCCAGCGACCTGAGTCCATTCCTGAACCGAGGTCCCCAGCGTGGCAGCAGGTGGGGTGCAAGCTCCTCAGCCTTTCACGCCACTGAGCCAGTTTAAATGTTTCACATTTTTTAATTGCAAACAAATGCCAGTTGTTTCTGGCCACACCCAAGCTGCCGGTGCAGAAAGACCCACTTGAGTACATTCCACTGTCCAGGGCACTCCAATGCCTCCCTCCTGTCCCTGTTCAACCAACTTGTCCCAGGGGTTGTTGCTTAGCTTAGCCTGACAGACAGAAACACACATGCATGCATGCACAGGCACACAGGCACACACGCACGCGCACACATACACACACACACACACAAAGTGAAATGTTTCTTTTCAATGCTTTCAAGTTAGACCAACTTTTTCTGGTCTATCTTGTGGTAAACCTGGGGGCTGTTAAATGGAGCTTGCGCCAGATATTCAGTGCAAGCTGCTGTAAATCATTGAAACTGCTGCAACTGCATCTGAGATTGTAAAATCAGGTGCAGTTGTGGCAAAGGGTTTGGCACACTGCCAGAACCTAGGTTTGGTGGTGCAGGGCTGGACAAAAGCCCTGCGCCTCCCTTCGTAAATCCTGCCCAAAATGTTCTACCTTTTTTTTATGTGACAAGAATTTTGTCAATCAAGTGCAAAGTTTTAAGTCAAAAAACCTAGCTAAAAGCTGGCCCAGCGGTGTGGAGGGCTGAGCTGCTGGCGCCTTACCTTCTGCCACAACGGTAACCTTTGTTCGATAGTGAGCGTGGGTTGCTGAGAAAGGAAAGGACTTAGTGCCAGACGGCTGTTCTTCTTTCCCAGGGTGGAGAACCTGCATGCTCCGCCGAATGACTGCCACCCAGTGGTGGCCAGGAGGTAGTGAGGATCTAGAAGGACAGTAGAAGGGAAGGCTGCAGGACTCCAGGGCGTGATTGCATCTCCACAAGCGCACATCTATGTGCACACCCCAGCATGAGGAACATGGAAAAAACTTATGTCCTCCATCGCCATATGTGACAGCCCTTGGGGAACTACAAGGTCCTGTTTCCATGTGGATCTCCACTGGCATGACAATGGGGGAAGCAGGCGAGGGGACTGGGAGACCCTTGATATGGGGCCTGATGACAGGATCAGGTGGTGGCAGGGAAGCAAAAAGCTATGTGAAAAAAAGCTAGCTAAACTAGCTGTTACAAACAGAGATCCCTATCTAGCTGCCTATAAGTCCAGCACAAGATGCCTGTCATGCAAATGAACTCTTGCACTGGTTGTGTACCATGTGACTGTCTCCCTAACACCGTGTTCTCACACAAACTGTAATTCACCTGTTTGCCTGTTTGGCTGGCTCTGCTGATCCACACCATTCAAACCAGTCAAACTACAAGATTGTATTTTGGCCCAAAGATTTGTGAGAGTCCCCAAGAATCAAGTCTGAGTTGTTCAAGTCTCTGTTAATCCTGCACTTGCAGATCTAATTTTACAGCTAAGTAGCTTTTCTTCAGTTGTTGTATCATGAACTGTTACTTTAAGGAGTGCTACTATTGCAAGGTATAAACTCCAAGCAACAGAATGAACTTACGCCCTCTCAGAAGGAGACCTGGATAGCTTCAGGCTCCTGGCTATTATTTATCAAATACGTCCCTGGCTAAATGCTGACTCTGACTTTCCATCCAGAGTCAAATGGAAAGTTCTCTTCATTGAAAAGTAAGTGACAATTTTAACCAACATTTTCCCATATAAGACAGATTTATTTTTCCTATTCATGTTTCATAGAGTTTTCTTGGAATTACTTCTCATAAATATTGTAAGCACTTTCTCAACTGAAAAAAAAAGAAATTAAAGAGGCACATTTAATCTTGATGCTTCTTTAGCAGAAAATCATTTGCAACTATTTGTTCTGTAGCCTCACTGGAAATGCTGCCCATTAAAACGATGTAGCAATGTGTGGTACTCATTTGGGGCCCAGTACTAAGCACTGGAGGGAGGGGCACAGCAGGGCTGCTTTTGATAATCATGTTACTAAGCAGTTTGATTAAATACTATTATAATGATTTCTACACCATCTGCAGCAGCTGTTTATGTGTGTGCACCAGTCAGGTCATCATGGCTGATCCAATGTATAATTGTCAGCTGTGCAGACCAGGAGGTCACATGTTGGGAATAAGGAGCATATCTGCTTTAGGGAAGGGAGCAAATAAGATACGTTTATTGCTCCCTACAGATCCTCATAAGCAGGTGCTGACCAAACAGCAGGCTTGACAGGCGCTGGTTATAAGGGAGTATTCAGCAAATTCAGCTAATTTATTCCACCCCATGCTGCAGTGCAATGCAAAATCATGAAAAAAAAGTGCTGGAGATTCCAAAACTAAAAAAAGCATTTGTCTTTCAGAAAATTATCATTCACTAAACACCAAGCTAAAACCTCAACCACTCCCTCTTGGACTGGGCCCTGACCACTCACCCCCATAGAGCGATAGGAGCAGGACTTCTCCCTGACTCCCTAAGTGATCACCATATGGTCTATGTGGTTCGGAAAGTGCACAAGCCCCCCAAACCTCCCTCACGGACCCTGCTAGCCAGATCCTTCAAGTCACTAGCACTCGCACCACTCCTGCAGGATCTGTCTATGGCTGACTGGTCCCTCATCCCTCAGGCTCCCTCAATCAATGCTGCACTAGAAAGCTTCACAAACATGTTCCTGAGGGTCTGGGATCAACATGTGCCACTAATAAAAACCAGAGTTAGGGGCTCCCACCTACCCTGGATATCCTCCGAAATCATATGTCAAAGCCGCTCCAGGGACCTGACCTGGAAAAAACACAAAACTACCAGCACCCTCCAAGACCTACAAACTTACCGTGCCCTACGTAACTCCTGTACCAAGGCAATTCGACTAGCCAAACAGAAATACTTTGCATCGGCCCTGTCGCAAATCAGAACCACCCTTCCCACTTCTGGAAACCATAAAATCTCTTCTAACCCCGCCTAACCCAAACCACCTGCCCTGCCCTGACAATCAGTGGCCGGGCCATCACTGACCCACTTGATGTAGCCACAGCCTTCAATATTCACTTTACCAATAGTGCAGCTTCCTGGTAATAGTCTCCCTCCCACCCCTGAGAACTCCCCTCCCCGCCCCGGCCTCCCTCCTCTCACCTCTCCTTCCTTCCGACCTGTCACTCCGCCGAAGTCTACTAAGCACTGTGCAACCTTAACCCTAAGAAGGGCTCTTGCTCCAATGGCTTGAACTCCAGACTACTCCAGCTGTCAGCGCCGGCAATAGCCGTTCCTCTAGCCGACTTGTTCAACCTCTCCTTCTCGACCTCCACAATACCCTCTGCCTGGAAAATGGCTACTATCATTCCTCTTCCGAAGGGGGGTGACCCCGCATTGCCTGGGAATTACTGCCCCATCTCCCTCCTACCAACGCTGGCTAAGATACACGAACAACTTGCCCTGGCCCAATTCTCCCAGTACCTAGCTGATACTGCTTTCTTCACCCCATACCAATCTGGATTCCGTAAATCTCACTCCACCACTACCTCCCTACTAAGAGTAACTAATGACATCCTCTCAGGTATGGATAAAGGGCATATCCCGACGGCTATATTTATTGATCTGGCCAAAGCCTTTGATACCGTCTCCACACTCTCTCCTATAGATAAGCTAAAGGCCTCCGCCCTCCACCCATGCCACAAACTGGTTTCGAGCTTACTTATCACGATAGACATCAAGCGGTGAAAATTGGCTCCCAACTATCTGCCCTCTCCCCACCTCCACAGGTGTCCTCAAGGGTCAGTCCTGGGCCCAATCCTATTCTCGGTTTTCCTTAACGAACTCCCCACAAGCCTGCTCAACTCATCTATCCAAATGCATGAGACGATACAGTAATATACAACACTGGCCCCTCCATAGCAACAGTACATGACCACCTTCAACATGACTTCAATGCTGTACAACTCTGGCTCTCTACAAACCAGCTGTTCCTAAATGCAAAAAAGACTGTCTCGCTAACTTTCGGCTCGAAGCCTACTTCTCTCCGGCTCGCTGAGCACCCCATATAACCCTGGACCACTCTCCATTAAAATCCAGTACCTCCTTCCGTTACCTAGGTGTTTGGCTCAACCAAAACCTAGATTTCTCTACGTGGAATCCTTGCACAAAAACTTAATCCCAAACTGGGGCCCTCTACATAATAAAGGCTGCCTGTCCACCACGGTCAGGCGGGGAACTCAATACAAAAATGATTCTGCCGATCTTTGACCCTACGGGGATGTGATCTATAGCACCACCCACGCGTCCTCTCTGTCCAGCCTGGACACCCTTTTCCCTCCTTCTGCCGTTTCATACTGGACTGTCCAAAACTAACACACCACTGCGACCTTTACAGCGCCCTGTCCCTCCCTCACTTGCTGACCCCGGCTAATCCACGGCTCCAAAATTGCCGCTAAATTCTGGTCCCTCTCTCCCCATACCTGGCTGCATCCTTAACTTCTCAGCTCCCCAGCGTCACTTAGCTCGGCACTCAGATGCTAGACTATTCCACATCCCTCTTATACGCACCTCCATGGGCCAAGCAGCACTAAGCTACCGCATACCAAAACTCTGGAATGACTTACCAGCAGATATCCGCCATTACTACAATCTCAGACACCTCAACACTTTCGCCTCTCAGAGCACTTCTCTCGGTCTGCTCTTGCTCCCGCCCCTGCTCCCTAAGAGGCTTCAACTGCCTACCTTAACTTCCTGATGGCCTACCAACCAGCCTAAAATTGCATCTAATAACTAACCGCTAATTAGCTACACTCCACTTAGGGCCCCTCCCTCTCTCCCAATCCTTCCTCCTAATCCAGCTATATAATCTATTGTTGGCACTCTTCTCCCTTACACCAAAGCTCTATCTTCCTGTTTGCACTTCATCTGGATATAAGAACAAGCCTACCTTAGCTACCTACTGTATAGGCTCACAACATTGCCTCCTCATGTGTAATTGAATGTCTGTATAATTACTGCTCCTTCCCTCATGTACCCCACCTTGTTTCCCCCAGGTCGCATCTGGAAACGAGTGGTCTTCCGCTCAGTATGCCTGCCTGGTTAAACTCTTGAATAAATAAATAAAAATGAATAAAATGACAGAAAGTAAACACTTGGTATTTTCCAGACCATCTCTGCTGGCCCTGAGTGAGAAAATTATTCCTCTGTTATTATTAATCTGTAATATTTTGTCTTCTTCTGTTGCATCTATTTATAATGCGTTTGTCTGTCATAGCCTCACGAAGCAGGATATTGCTTAAGCAATAAAGCATTACAGGGGGTGCATTATGGTGAGATAGTGGCCCACCTCAGGTGAGATGAAGTACAAGGTGAAACTGAGTGCTTCCACCACCCAAGAAGGGTCATTAGCTCACCATAATGCACCTCCTGGAGTGCCTTATTGTATTTGTGAAATGGTCCATTTTTTAGTAAATTGGATGTATTTTTTAAACATATTTCTGTTGAACTACTTTCATCTGGGCTGTTGTGCTGGGATAATGGCCCAGCAGAAAGTCTGGTCCGGGTGTTAACTAGCTGGGTAAGGTGCAATGCTGAGATGGCATCCTTAATGTGTCCAATGCCAGAAGAGAGACAGTTTACATTGAAATCTCCCAGTATTATGATTTCAGTGTTCTGAGGCACACTCTGAATATATTCCATGAAGTTATGAAAGCCAGAGGTAGATTCTTTGGGTAGTATGTAAATAGATAGCACAGTTAATGTTTTCTTTTGTACCCCTATGAGTACCTTTATGGCCAGGGCCTGAGAGGAGTTTCCTGTGCAGGGCAATTCAAGGGTGTAACCCATTAGGGTCTCTTTTAAGTAAATAACACAGCCACCACCTCTTTTAGTGAGCCTATCCCACCGAAAAATAGAATAGCCAGGTATGGTGATAGCAGAATCAGGGATTTTCGGTGACAACCAAGTTTCTACAACAGCGAGAATATCTGGGTTGTGTTGTGTAATCCATACCTTGAGGTTGTCTAACTTACATAGATGAAAATAGCTAAAGAAAAGCACCAGCTCATAAGAAGCTAGTACAAATTGCAGTCATTAAATTCAGCACAAGCAGCAACTCCTAGAGAGCTGGTTAAAATTTAAGGGCCTTAAATGCGGCTGTCCAGGCGTGAGTGCACCAGCAAGGTGCCAAGTCCCGTACCTTCACTACAGCAGGCTGGTTTTACTGGGGAATTCGGCAGTGATCACAATGAGGGGGCTGGGGAGGACTAAAGCCATATACTAGCCCTCAGACCCTTCACTGCAGCAGGCTGGTTCCACTGGGGTATTCGGTGATGATCACGGCGAGCAGGCTGAGGAGGAGGAGGAGGAATAAAATGCCATAAACTAGCTCTCAGACCCTGTAAAAGATTGTGATGGCAATGTACATTCATGGCAAACTGCAAGGCGGTGACTGATTTTAAATGCATGCTGGGGGCTCTGCTCCCCACACTCCCTACTGAAGGATTCTCAGCTCCAGGGGTGCATGTTGGGAGGATCAAAATCTTAAAAACATGACAAGACATCTGCTGGGGGGGAGTGCGTGGCACTCAGACTCGAATCTGCACCCTTGACACCCAGCAGTCACCCTCCCACCATGCTAGCCGACCAGCTCGGTGCTGCCACCACCTACCTCCCACATATCTCCCTTCCCCTTCCTCTTCCTCTCCCCCCCACACACATGTGCACACGTGCATATGCTTCTCGTCACCATACTTCACCCACCCAGGTATCCGGTCGCTACCCTGCCAGGTAGCTCTGAACACAGGTGTCTTAACTGAGTCACTGTTTTTGTAAGCGTTCAATTGCAGTCGCCTTATTCACTGAATACCGAACAAGGGGACATGCAATGAAGCTGGAAGGGGTTAAATTCAAGACAGATGTAATTCACTGAGTGGCAGATGCCTGAAACAGTCTTCCAGCAGGGTGTTGGGGATGAAAACAGTAGTAGGCTTCAAGCATGCATGGGATAGGCACAAGAGAATCTTAGTGGGAAGTAAAGGGGTGGGCCTGAGATCAAGTAGGATCTGAAGTGCTAGTATAGGCTGGGAAGAAATGGGCAGACTGGGTGGGCCAAAATGTCTTTATCTGCCATCATATTCTATGAGTCTGTGGTTCACTATGTTAGGCTGTTGCTCATACATGTGCCCTTATCTGTCTGTTCCTTGTGGTTGACACCTTGCCTGTTAGTGGTACCGGGTCAATATGTTGTATGCTTAATAGTGTACAACAAAACCCCAAAAGAGAAACAGCACGGTATAGGACAGCAATAGGGTGCAATACTGCGAATGGGTCTGTGCATGATATGGCACCCTCTCACTGTCCCAGGCAGAGGATAAGACCTTTGCTGGGACAGCCATCTGCCAAGCAACTGCTGTGGCTTGATGGGATGAGGCACTGGCAGCAAGGAGGACAAGCAGTGCATTTTGGTCTGGGTTCGATTCCCATTCTCAGCTGCATAGAATTTTTCATTTTTTCCCACTTTGTGTGATATTTACTTTTACCCCCCCCCCCCAGTTAATTATTTTAGTTGGGAGGTTCGGGGGCAGAGCCCCCATAACAGGGGGTACAAGTGCAGAGCCCCCCTCAAAAACAAGACTTATGCCACATGCACTCTATTGTGCTGTATTGGCAGCATGGTATATTGATGTGGCATAATGTCTTGCAACAATATGACGCCGTGCCCTTTTTAGCCACCCTAGTAGTAGTGTCCTCACATTTATTGGCTAAGCTGCAAAATAAAAACACTGATCTGATCTTCAACAAGGTCCAGCTTAAATTATTTCAGAATCTGCTAGGAGGTCTAACAATGGTCAGTGTACTACACTTATTGACTGGATACTCACACCCAGGCCAAACAGAGTTATATGTTTTGGGTGTACTCTTCCGTGTCATCAGTTATCACTCCCCATTATTTTGTATTCGGAGGGCTAAGCCACCAAAGCTCTCTCCTAGAATTATTAATTTCCATGACGTCTTGTACTTCGACCCTACTCAATTTAAGCAGGAGGTGTATGTCTGGACAGGGCACAGTTGTGGACCAGCAATGATGTTAATGATGCCCTTGTCTATTTCAGCATTCTTTTTAAAGGACTTTAGGACAAATATGCCCTCCATACCACTATATAACATAAACACACACACAAGATGGCTGCAGCCAGCAGTCTCATTACGTTGGGTGCCAATTTTGTATCATCAGGTACACAATACACTTGGAGAGTAAAAGCAGAGCTGCATCGCAAGTAAGTTCTTTGCTTCTCTTCCCACCCACAACCACTAATTTGGGTACACACAGTAACACCTTTGGGTTACCTCCCTAATCAGATACAGTAGCTGTAGAAGCTGTGTAGGAGGGAAAGGTGCTGTACCGGACTGAGCAGGGAGACCACAGGATAGAGATTTGGACAACCTTGAAGCAAGACTCTGAAGACTCTGACACAATTTCTAAGCGGAAATTAAGGTAATATTTATTAAACTGTTCTGCCAATTTACAGACACAGCATGAATATGAAACAATTGCAATTAGCAATAACAACACACACTTTTGCAAATAATCTTTTGAATTGAACAAATACCTTGAGCATTAATACACTCTCACTTTACGTTCCCAAAGGACATTATATTCACTATACCCACCTCAGTCAGCCCTCTCATCCCCTATCACTAGAGATGTCCAGTCAAAACCGTGACAGGAAATATGCAGGTTTAAAAACTATGAGGTCATAACAGTGTTGTGTGGTTTCAGAGTTGGTATACCTAATCTAGCATGGTTTTGGACTGTACAGTTTTAATCAGATCACTGTGCTACGCTGTTTTCATTGCATGGTCTTGACATAGTGCCATCAACAGATACCATTCCCTGGTATCTAACACAGAACTACTTGACTCTATACTGGTTATACACTCTCTTCACTTATACACTGAGGATGTCACAATTGAATTCACTTTGCATGACGTAACTATGACTTTATGGCATTCACAATATTTAAATTATGCTGACTCATTATACAGTAACACTGTACTTTTAAACAGCTCCATTTTTAATACTAAACATATATGTGGCATAAAATGCATATGATTGTGTAGACAAGACTGAGTACTAGCCGTCTGTGGCTTTATTTTATTAATTTAATCACTTTTGTGCTTATGTACATTAAATGTTTTGTTCTTGGATTCTTCTTCAAACTAGCAGCCTGCTTTGCTGCTTAACGTAGCGCCTGAATCACTTTATGTATACTGGCACCCCATCCCCATTTACACTGTGTGCCCCTTTATTTAATTATTATAAAATGGTAAGAGAAATCACTTAGCTCTGATTGGTCAGTCTGGGGCTAGACCTATGATGTTATCCAAGTACAACATCCCAGATCTAGTCCCAGCACAACACATGACCACATTAAAATGTACCCAAATCAGTCCACAACCCACGTCTAAGCTGTCTACACTTGGCATGGCTGCTGTGGCTTTTGCCAGTACTTTAACAATGTATGAAAAAGAATATCCCTTCCTGCCACAGTCAGCAAGCAATCCAAAACATGTTTCAAATAAATATATTGGCCCAGATATTCAAAAGGGTTGCACATGGCGCAACGGTGTTGCGCCATACACAACCCACTGATGCACCCCGGCGATATTTGAAAGGAAAAGCGCGCCGACAACCCATGCGCGGGCACATGGTGACAGATGCAGGCGCTGTGGTAGGGGTGTGCCCATGCATAAACTGCACAGCCCGGCTATTCAGCCCGGGCCATGCAGAGTTATGCAGGCTCAACTCCTACCTGTGCCTGCACAAATTTACGCTGAAAAAAAAAGGAACAAGTTGAGGGCCACCCACAGGTGAGCTGCCACATTGCAGGGTGCAACACAGCAGCTGCCACCTGTGGGTGGCCCTCGACTTGTTCCCGCCGCACCTGGTGGTGCCCCCCCATGCCCTTATCGCGGGCATCAGTATCCCCCCCAAGTCCAATATCCCTGGTGGTCCAGTGGACTGCGAGTAGCCTGATCCCAGGCATAACAGTATTCCCCAGTAGCCTGATTGCGGGCATAACTGTAACTTCCCTCCATTAGCCTGATTGCAGGCATCAGTATCCCAAAGTCCAATATCCCTGGTGGTCCAGTGAGCTCAATCGCAGGTGGCATTCCTCACCTCCCAGGTCCACCCACCCACGGCTGATGGGGAGGCGGGTGGTAGGATTGGTAGGCGGGTGGGGTGGGGTCCACTAGATCACCAGGATTTCGGACTTGGGGGTGAGGAATGCCACCCAGATCGGGCTCCATTGGTACACTGGACCACCAGGGATATTGGACTTTGGGGATACTGATGCCCGCGATCAGGCTAATGGGGAAGTTACAGTTGTGCCCATGATCGGCCACTGGGGGAGTACAGTTATGCTCACGATCGGACTACTAGGGGGTACAGTTATGCCTGCGATCGGGCTACTTGGGGGAGTTACAGTTATGCCCGCGATCAGGCTAATCGTGGTCCACTGGACCACCAGGATTAGAGACATTCATTGTCCTATGGGACATCCATAATCGGGCTGAGGGGTCCCCGATGGCTGCACCTGGCAGGAGCCTCAGGCGCCAGAGTCGTCGGGATCGGCACACCTGCATGCAATGGCGCAAATGGGGCTACAATCAGATGCAAATGATCCCCGCGGCGCCTTGCATAAATTATGGCCCCATTTGCATGTCACCCTTTGAATATCGTAGTACTGTGCATGGCGCAATGGAACTTGCGTAGCGCATCTCAATGCTCCACTCTGACCACTTGCACTGGCGCAGTTCCACTCGCCGTACAATGAAGGGGTAGTGAGGGCAATATTCAAAGCAGTCGCACCATAGTGCAACTCCGTTGAATATCACCCCTGGCCACATCCCTGCTCAACTATTTTGAGCGGCGCACAGGCTTGCACCACAAACTGGCACAGTTGGAATATCTGATCCATTGTGTCCAACTGACACAGAAACACATTATAGTCCACATTTTTGAAATGGAACCAGAACATTGCCTCAGAGCCATCACTGCAATTGGCTTCAGCTGTCCCATCATCACAATCGCCTTTTATACACTGTTTCACAACTCACTGATAAACTGAGTGAAACTACTCCCTCCCACTTTTTTCCTTTTAGTAATATTATTGAGATACATCATTTAAATAATTTAAAATGGAGAACAAAGCTATTATTGTCATCAGCTTCAGAAGACTACTTACTGGATTACAACAACTTGTTACTGAACCCACTCGAGGTCCTAATATTTTGGATCTATTATTTACTAACATAGAGGACATCACTACAACGAGATCCAATTCCCATCTACTACATATCCCACGATGTCACATGACCCAAGGACAAAGATCATTCACCTATCGATCATCCAACTGACTCAACTCTTTTGGTAGCGACATAGCGACTGCTCCAACACTCGGCCTCTTCAAGTACAAGCTGTGCCTCTCACTGCTTGTATCCTGCAATGGCCCATTTTAACATTTCCACTGTTCCAGCTGCAAATGCCCCAGCACCCAGAACTTACAATCAGTCTTTGCACCCCTAGCACCTTACCTGTCATATTCTCTTGACAAGGCCCCCTGGCTGCACTGTCTTCCACCTCGCCCACCTCCCCCAGATCTCCACTCCTGCCCCTGCCCCAACCACCTCTTTGTACTCCCCCTTACCCTCTGCACCTCCTTCCCCCCGATCTCCTCCTCACTTCCCCCACCATCCACTCCCCCTTCCCTTGTCTTGCTGATAGCTCAAGTTTTTGTACTGGTTATTACATGTCTGTAAATCAATGACTATATGTTTGTAACTAAAAATGATGACTGTTGCACACGCTGACATGGAACCTTTGTAAAAGAGCTCGGCTCAAAGGTATTGTAATCCTAGATTGAAATAAATAAATAGAGCAACAAATTAGCAATTTACAAATTTGGGATCCACTGGGGACCAGTGGTCATTCATCTATTCTTTTTGAAATTCAACAGTTTAAAACTACACATAGGAAGTTATACTGTACAAAAAATTATAATAGAGCAAATTTTTCTAAAATCAATGAATACTTACAAAACATAAACTGGGAATCTAATCTTCTTAATTGTACAACACAACAAGCTTGGGACTTTTTTAAAAACATTGTACATTATTTGGAAAATACCTTTATTCCATCTAAGAGGAAATTTAATAATAAAGGACAAATTCCCCCTTGGTTCAACAAGACAATTAAAAATCAGATTAAAATAAAAATTAAACTTTTTAGGAAACTTAAGAATAGTTCTGTTCCATTTAAAACTGCTCTATTACATAAATACAGAGGGCTGGATATTCAGACTGTGCCATTCATAGGCGCAAGCCCTTGCGTTGCACAAAATAGTTGTGCAGGGGTGTGTCTGGGGCCATATTCAAAGGAGTTGCACTATTGAGCAACTCCTTTGAATATCACCCCCCAGCCACAGCCACTGTGCATGGTGCAGTGGAACTTGTGCCACTGCAAGTTGACAGAGTGGAGCATTCAACTTGCGGTGGCGCCAGTATCGTACACCATGCACAAATTCCCGATATTCAAAAGGTGACATGCAAATGGTGCTATAATTCATGCAAGGTGCAGGGAGCCATTTGCATCTGATTATATTCATTTGCATGCCATTGGCATACAGATGCTCCGATCCCTGAGGACTTGCACCTGGCGCGCGGCCAGGCAGCGGTGGGGACCGACACCGCAGCAGCCGATCGCGGGCAAAACAGTGTAGAATCCCCACCCCCTCACTGGCCCGATCGCGGGCATGGTTTAATTCCCCAACAGCCCAATCGCGGGCAGCAATGTGGCTCCCCCACCCCGAGCGTATCCTGGGTGGTCCAGTGGACCGAAAAGTCTAATCACGGAGCAGTAGTGTAGAATCCCCACCCTCCCAAATTCAGCCCTGGTGGTTTAGTGGCACATCCCGATCGTGGGATGTAAATGCTGCACAAATCCCCCAAAATTGCCCTGGTGGCTAGTGTCCCCCCACCCACCCACGAACCACCCTCCGCTCCCCCACAGCTGGCCGGGCGCTGGCATCCCTTCCGCCTGCCGCCCGCCGCCCATCAACGCAGCCGGGCGGTAGACTCTGCGTGATGGTGCAGAGAAAGAGCCAATGGGCGTACGCATACTATACATGACAGCCAGTTTTGTGATAGAATCATTCACAAATCTGGACTGTCATTTATCAGCTCACACTGCAACCGATAACTCTGCAATGGGTGTACAGCCAGACTGTCAGTTGATGGCGGCAGTAGCCCGGGAGGATACTACCGCCGCAATGAAACAGAAGTGAACATGGTGAAATGAGAGACACTGGACACCAGGGTATGAAGTTGTCGCTGTTATCCGTGGTCGGATAAGGCTACTACCACATGACCGAACCGGACACTGTTTCCTGAGGCTGATTACGGAGAGGTTTACACTGTGCCCGATTGGGCTTTTCGGTCACTGGACCCCAGGATACGCTGGGAGCCACATTGCTGCCTGCGATCAGGCTGGTGGGGATTAAACCATGCCCACGATCGGGTCAGTGGGGGTGGTGGTGGGGATTTACAGCGCTGCCCATGATTGGGCTGTGAGGGAGACAGGATCTGGCTTAGGCCAGCCACAGGTGGAAGCTGCTGTGTTGTGCCCTGAAATGCAGCAGCTCACCTGTGGGTGGCCCTCAACTTAAACCTTTTTTTGGGGCTCAAAGTTGTGCAGGCACAGGTTGGGGTTTGCGCCTACACAACTCTGCACAGCCCTGCTGAATATCGGGCTGTGCAGTTTATGCATGGTTCCTCCCCCTCCAGTTCAGCATGCATTCATTTGCATTGTGCTGTTGCTCAGCCTGTTTTCTGTGGTGCAACTGCCTCCTACTGAATATGGCAGAATGGAGCAAGTTCGGACTTGCGCAGGCGCAACCCTATTGCGCATGGCGCAACCCTTTTGAATATCTGGCCCAGACTGTGAAAAACTTAAAAAATTCTATTAAATTGGCAAAACATAAGCTAGAATTTAAGCTAGCTCACACAAAAGACTGTCACAAATCTCTTTTCTCCTATATAAATAGTAAAAAAGGTGTATCAAGGACCATTGGTCCCATTATAACCAATGGCTCTTCTCTATCTGATATAGAAACCTTGAATCTATTTAATAAGTACTTTTGTTCTGTCTTCTCTCAAAAATCACATATTAGTACATTTAAAGTTCACCATGCAGATTATCATAGGTTCTATCCAACTGACATTATACAGGCTATCAAAAAACTAAAAAAAAATACTAGTCCGGGCCCAGACGGTATTCATCCATGGTTTTTGATCGAAACGTCTACAAATATTTCTATACCTTTGTTAATTATCTTCAACAAATCCTTACAAGAAAGCATTGTACCAAATGATTGGCATTCAGCAATAGTTACTCCTATATTTAAAAAAGGCAATAGAGGTTCTGTGCAAAATTGTCATCCAATTAGCCTGACCTCAGTGGCTGGTAAATTAATGGAACGAGTAATGAAGTCTCTAATAGATCAAGATTGTAAAAATTAGGAATTTATGATTCAAATCAGCATGGGTTTACTCCCAAGCATTCCTGCACCACTGATCTGATATCTTTTTACAACAATATAAGTACTCTACTAGATGTGGGTATCCCTACTGATGTAATTCTTTTGGACTTTAGTAGAGCTTTCGATAAAATCTCACATGAAAAACTCTTTACTAAAATGCACAATCTAGGTTTGTCACCTGATATTGTCAACTGGACTTTAAACTGGTTGACAAATCGTTCTTAGAGAGTCAGAATTAATGATATCTTGTCTGATTCAGGTAGTGTGACAAGTGGTGTACCACAGGGGTCGGTCTTGGGACCAACATTGTTTAATCTCTTTATCAGTGATTTACAAACAGGGCCAAATAACTTCATGGTTAAATTTGCAGACAGTACTAAATTGGAGGGCAAGGTTAATAATCAAGAAAATATTTCTGCATTAAAGAAGGATTTGGAAAAATTAACATTTTGGGCAAATGAAAATCATATGCAGTTTAATCAAGACAAATGTTTAGTAGTGCATTTCGGTGTAAATATTCCAAAAACGATATATTGTATTACTGGACTACCACTTCACTCATCAAATTGTGAAAAAGATTTAGGGATATATGTTAATAATAAACTTACATCAAATGATCACTGTGTTAGAACTGCTTGCATGACCAACAGACTTTTGAGGCAAATAAAATGCACTTTTGTTAATCGCACTGAACAATGCCTTATTCCATTGTATAGGGCATACATTAGACCGTATCTAGACTATGGCTCCCCTTTCTGGAATCCAAACCAAAAAAAAGACATAGCAATTCTTGAACAGGTTCAAAGGAGAGTAACTAGAATGATTCCAAGATTAGAAAACTTGGATTATCAGAACAGATTAAAAGCTACTGGAATCTTCTCTTCTCTCTTCAAACCAGAAGATTAACAGGTGATATGCTTATGGTTTTTAATTTAATAAATTTACCAGATCTAATGGAAAAATGTGGTCTAACACTCTCCAACAGGAGACATGTTCTGAGACTGCATAATAAACAGCTTGAAGTAAAAACTTATAAAACCAGCAAAAGGGGAAACTTTTTTCCAATAAGAGCATCCATTGTATGGAACACCTTGCCACAAGAATTGGTAGAGGCAACTAGTGTCACTGTCTTTAAAAACAAATTAGATGTTTGGTTGAAAGATAATAGATAAATAATGTCCCACACAGTGTGGGGAACAGTCTCGATGGGCTCTGGCCTTCTTCTGTTCTTTCATACAAAGTAATACTGTCTCCACTCCCGCCTGAACAGACTTGGTGCATGTACATGGTGCTTGGCACTCCACTGTCAAAGCCGTAATTGCAATTAGCTTTACAATAATATAATCCCCCACTCTCAGTCCATCCAGACTTTTTCTTTTCTGTTCTACACATCCTACTCCTACCCCCCTTTACCAATGGCACTTGCTCCTACCTCCCAGTACTGGCAGCACCAGGTCTAGGTGTTACTGTCCAGTTTTGGCTCTTGTTCCTACTCCCCCATATCAGCAGCATCAGTTTATACTATGCCATTTGGTAGCATGTCTTCGTGCCCCCACCATATCGGCAGCTCCAGTTAGAAAACATGGTAGGTGGAAAACAGTGACACACCAACAGCAACTAGCTCCATCTACTGGGCAAAACAAGAAATCAGCACTATTTTTATGTAAGTATACTTACCCATTGAAATAAATGACTAAAAATCTAATTTTAGTAAACTTTTTATCTTTTTTTTTTTACAAACAAGCCATTTTATAATTGCAGTAATGCACTCCAGGGTATGTGTTATGCTGGGATAACATCATGCCTTGTTGTTGGACACAGTTGGCCTCATACCCAACAATGCAAGCCCAGCACAACATACACCCTTTTGTACATCATTTATTAAATGTTTTAATAGCTGGCAGTCCCTATATCAATAACATGATGCTTGCAAACTGTTAACTGGTTCATTCATTTAAAATATCTGATCTCCTGCCATCAGGAGAGTGCTCTTACTCTTCATGCCTCTTCATGCTCTGAACCACTTCAGAAGACCTTAGCCTGCTCTGCAACAGAGGTCACAATTTCACTCTAGCCACTCCTTGGTTTGTAACAGGGGATTCCCCGTTAGTGCAAAAGCACTATTGCTATGGACCCACAACTTGGGTCTCCACCACCACTCCTTCACTTTCTCTGTCTCTCAATGCATTTGCACCATGCAGGTGTCACTCTGCAAACAACTTAAATTATTAATGGTGGTCTGGGCTCGCTTTGGAGAATATTGCTGAGGCCTGGGTCCCACAGGCCCATATAACCTGGCACCTATGGCTGGGGAAACACATTATTTAAACACAAGCATGGTATTTATTTAAATTAATACTTTTGCTCCTTCCTTCCCAAGCTGGCCCTACATTTACTACTGGACCACCAGGGCTTAGTAACATTTAACAGAAGTGACTAACCACTAGCCAGGCAACCAAACTACAACCCTTGGTTACAAAAGTTGCTGCACTCATTATTTCTTACATAAGGTGGCAGGCAATATTTTTTTCAATGGCAGACTAATGTGTACTGAGTGGAAGGGGTGTAGGCAATCCCCCCCCCCCTTAACTTACACCTGTTGGCTTAAATATTAATATGCTCATGACTTTTCATTTATTTATTTTTTTTTACACAGAGTCTGACCTCCCAGTGTGGCAAGATCGCTACAGTCATTAAATGCTAGGAGTTTAAATAACAAGTTGGGAGAATTAAAATTATCTATTGAACAATTGAATATTAGTATATGTGCTGTCACAGAGACCTGGTGGAGCCCAAATGATCCATGGGAAAAGCAGACAAATTGATTTAATTTGCTCTATAAAGATAGGAAAGAAAAAAGAGGTGGGGGAGTGGCTCTATTCATCTCCAACAAAATAAATTCTGAGGGAAATCGATACATCCAAATGGGATAAAATAGAGGTGTTATGGGTCAAAATATCATTCCACCACTCACATGTTGTTAATATTGGAGTAATGTATAGATCACCAAATGTTACATCAGATCAGGATGAACAATTACTGGAGTTCTTAGATACGATTGGTAGAACTAAAAGTAATGTGGTAGTAGGTGACCTAAATTTACCAGGCATAAATTGGACAACATTACAGACAAATACCACTATAGAATCACGATATTTAAAATTATGTTTGCTAGCAGGGATGAACCAGTGGGTAAATTTCAATACTAGAGATAATCACATATTAGATCTTGTGTTAAGTAATTTAGATGGTAATATAACATCTTGTAAGGTCATTCCCCCTCTTGGATCAAGTGATCATTCTATGGTTTACTTCTCCCTTGACACATTAGCAGACACTATTGTAAGCAGGACTAGCAAATATAACTATAATAAAGCTGATTTTATAGTATGAGATCTTATCTTAAAAACTGGAATTGGGTGGAGGAATTTCAAAACAAAACACTTGACTCCATGTGGGATCTCCTGGTGGTTAAAATAACCTCAGCTACTCAAGCTTTTACTCCTCTAATTAAGATAATGGATGGCACTACCAAGATTAAACCTAAATGGATGTCAAAATCCGTACGGAAACTGATAAAGAAAAAAAATAGGGCTTTTTATAGGGCCAAAAGATTGGGTAGCAACACTTGTTGAAATACATATAAGGATCTCCTAAAAAAGTCAAAAAAATGTATTAAAGATGCCAAATTAAAATATGAGTTGAGCCTAGCAAATAGAGTTCAGGATAATCATAAGTCATTTTTGCATATATTAGTGACAAAAAGGGAGCCTGTCAACCTAATGGCCCATTACATGCAAAGGATGGTAGTACAGTTACTGACCAGTCTCATCTAGCCCTAATGTATAATGATTTCTTTATATCAGTCTTTAATAATAAATCTTCTCCAAAATTAGAACATTTGTAAACTCTACTAGAAGTAGAATCATTGATAACGAGAGAGGAGATACTTAAAAGGCTGCACAAAATAGATCATAATAAATCTCAAGGTCCGGATGGAATACATCCAAGAATAATCAAGGAACTGGCAGACTTTTTGGCTGGACCCCTGGCAGTAATTTTTCAAATATCGTTAAAAAAAGGGCATGTTTTGGAGGCATGAAAACAAGCAAGGGTGGTTCCTATTTACAAGAAAGGGAGTAGACATGATGTATCCAACTATAGACCAATTAGCCTGACATCAGTCATAGGGAAAATTTTTGAGGGTATTTTAAAAGATTATATTATAGAATATGCCCCAAAAATAGACTTGGTAGACCCAGTACAGCATGGATTTACCACTGGAAGGTCCTGTCGGACCAACCTATTGGAATTCTATGGAAAAGTCAGCAGGGCTATGGGGGAGGGTCAGCCTGTGGACGTGGTGTATCTCGATTTTTCTAAGGCCTTCGATAAGGTTTCACATGGAGAACTTATCGATACATTAATAGCACATGACTTACCAGGAAGAATAACAAAATGGTAGAAGCATGGCTTACCTCTAGAAAACAATCTGTTAATGTAAACGGGACTAACTCTGCATGGGCTGAAGTGACTAGTGGGGTGCCCCAGGGCTCTGTCTTGGGGCCTTGCTAGTTCAATATATATATTGCCTCAATGAGTGTTAAAATTGGAGTCTGTTTTTCAAAGTTTGCTGATGATACCAGGGTTGGGTTTCCCATAAATAACCAAAATGATGCCACAAAATTACAAGAAGCATTAAATACACGGGAGTCCTGGGCATCAGATAGAAAACTGTTGTTTAATGGGATAAATGCTGTGTTATGCACTTTGGGAAAGCGAATAAACAGACGCCTTATACACTTGGAGGACAAATATTGAGTATTGTGGAACAACAGAGTGACTTGGGTATTATCGTTACAAATGATCTGTCATTTAAAATGCATTGTAATTCAGTTATTAAGAAATCAAGTAGTATATTACATTGAATAAATAAACATATTACATCTAGAAGTAGGGAAGTTCTTCTGCCTCTCTATACATCATTGGTGAGGCCGCACTTGGATTACTATGCACAGCTCTGGTCATCTAGTGGAAGAACCAAGATAGTAGCACTTGAGAGAGTCCAGAGGAGAGCCACTCGATATATACAGGAAGTAAAAGGTCAAGATTATCAAAAGAGGTTGAACATCCTGGGATTATATTCTTTGGAGTATAGGCATTTAAGGGGGGATATGTGTTTGATTTATAAATCAACCATAGATCCAGACTTATGGGAACTACTAGGTTTGAGATACAGGGAATTACTGTGTAATACCAGAGCATACTCTCTACAACTATTTGTGGACTGTCCAAAAACAAATAAAAGAAAATCCTGGCTCACATTGAGGGTTACTAATATTTGGAATAAATTGCCATTAGAAGTGGTAGCTAGTGATACTGTGAATACCTTCAAGAACAGATTGGATAGTTTCCTACTTACACATAATATCCAGAGGTATTAATAAAATGGCGAGCAAAAGGACTAATGTTTATATAGCTCTGTATTTACCTATGAGACCTATGAGTTTTGGACCTCCCACCAGGTGATCTTCTAGAAATGAAGGTACCCAATTGCTATCTTGTGAAACAGTCATTCCACAACTGTTACAAATAGCAGAGTACATGGCACAGTCACAAAGTGGATGGACAACCCCTTGTTGTCTCAAGTTAAAGACAGAGAGAGAGGATTGTTGGTCCAGGTTTAAATCCAGAAGGCTACCTCTGACAGGTCAACATTTTAAGCACTCAGAAGCAAGTGGAAAAGAACCAACCTCTGCATAAATACAGTAGATGGCATTGTAAATTGCTATTTGACTGCACCATTAGTAACCCACCAGATCCGTAGATGTATAAAACAAACCCTGGTTCAGTTTGGCAACTTTGCGCCAATGGACTTAGTTATTAATGGAGTCAACTGCAACAATCCTACGACAATTTCGAATGTTTTTAACAAATGCTTCACAGATCTCTAAGCCTATAATGCATCCTCCTCCCCCTCCAAAAATTTGACCTCCCACCACCTCTGACAGTTGCCAATGGTGACCCCCCCCTTTAGCTTAAAGTGATCAAGATCTCTGATGTATGTAACCATCTTATGCAAATTCCTGTTACTAAATTTCCTCTCTGTGAATGGGTCAAGCACACATTACTCAGAGTTGCTCCCTTTGAACTCACTGCACTGATCACAAGAATCTTTGTCTCCCACTTCCTGTAATGTGTCTGATCTATGGAAGGTGTTGCATGTTGTACCTGTGTTCAAAAAGGGTAATAGTAAAAATGTTAGCAGTTATAGACTCATTGTGATCCTTCCTGTGCTAAACAAGATTCTTGAAAAAATGGTTTCCTCCCAACTCATTGACCATCTCACCACCCATAACCTCCTATCTCCTGCCCAGCACGGATTCCCAAAAAATTATAGCACTACCATTTCCCTCTTAACACTAGCAATGAGCATTGCCAGTGCTATAAATGGAGGTGAGCTAGCAAAAGTTGTAATCATTGACCTCACCAAGACATTTGATTTGGTGATCTTGTTTAATTTTCGGTGCTGCCCTGGTTTGAAAGCTATTTGGCCTCTAGACACCAATGTGTTAAATATGGACCCTCCTTGTTGGAGCCAGCCCCTATTACAGTTGGGTCCCTCAAGCATCCATTCTTGGATCCCTCCTCTTCTCCCTCCACATTAATTCCATTCACCAGTGTCTGTCATAATGTGCACCTATCATATACTGTAAACTGACGACTTGGTCTGTTTTAAGAGCTCCCATAGTATTGCTAATAGACATCTGACACCAGAGCTCCTTGCTGTCCAACAATGATTCATTTCTAACAAATGTCTCTTGAACACCACCAGGTCACAGACCATGTTTTTGGCTCACTATTTTAAATGAAGTGCTGTCCATCTCCACTGTTGGTTGTTTGTAATAATAGAATATTCTTGGCCTCAGTCTCTTAATTCAACTACTGTACTTGGGTGTTACACTTGATCCATCATTAGACTCCTTGTCTCATGAGGCATCTGCCTATAAGGTAGTTAACACTAGACTGGGCTGTTGGGGTTCAGGCCAGTACCCAATAGTCATAAGATAGTGCCTTAAAAAAGGCAATTGTTTGTCTAGTGCACCTACCTGGTAAATAAAAACTAAATAAACCAGTATTGGAGCCATGTCAAATGTTTATTTTTTTATTTTGGTACTAATATATTAGACATGCAATGGCTCTGGTGTCTGTCTTAGACCACATAAGATATTTCTTGTTTGAAACCCTTGAGGCAATTGGGTCAGCCTGGTTTAAGAGTCATGCCCTTGCACCACTAACCATATGGCACAGTAGTCTCTCCAATCCCTGCATGTCTATTGACCAGCTGATACACTGTTTTCTCTGATTCATGTACATGGTAGTTTAAGAGGGGGACAGCTTTAAAAAAATAGATTCACATAGTGTTTGCATCAGAGCTTTTAAACTTGTGGATGCACTTTACAAGATAGGAACAATAAATGTGGTAGCTGAACTGTTACAGTGCTGCCCAGCAACAAATCAGCAGAGCCAAGACTCAATGATGTGATTTTCATTGCATTGCACATCTGGCAAGGAGCTGACTAAGTGAGCTGCATGGGGGATGGGTCAATAACAGAGGGTAATAACATTTGCACTATACAGAATGAGATGTTTCAGAAATATTTTTTTACATTTTTTAAACTCCACAGAACATTATGGCTAACCAAAAACCCGTATGTGAGTCACACATGGAGAATAGCACTATACTCTCTTGAGCCTTGTAAATCCAAAGAACACTGCCTGGGGCTAAGCTGCAATCTGAAACAAGAACATCTTAAAAATAGCTTCAATGAAAGGAGAGGTGCCACAGAGAGTGGTGCCTCAAATTTAGCTGAAAGTCACAATGCTTTTTTTCTGTAATGAGAGCTCTGTTATAAACTGGTGTTTTTTTTTCTGCTGGAATGAAAACTATCATTATGTGGGACATGAGTCCAAAATACATTTAGACAAAACTCCTATAGTGAATACAAATGGCTAAAATAAATGATTGAAAAAGTAACTTCAAGTGGTGACCATCTGTATTTTAAATGTTCATCTCACTTACTAGACTAGTGATGAGGGGTATCTGGTGAACAGGGTGACTGAGATTGAGCGACTGCAATAATGGTGACTCAGTCTCAGCGCCTATGTTTTGGGCTTCTGGACAGGGTAGCAATGGGCTAGGAGGAAGGCCAAGGGAGAGTTACAGGAACCACACCAGCAAGGGATGGAAGGGGAGGGAAGGTATGTGGGAGGCAGTGCGGCAGTAGGCTGCCGAGCTGGCCATGTGGTGTAGTGGTGAGGGTGGCCTGCTGCGGTTGGGAGGGTGCAGCATTCGGGTCTGGGTGGCACAATAATTTTTATGGTGCGTGGCTTTTTGGTTTTTCTAAGTTTTACACACACACACACACACACAAACACACCCAACGTGCACCCCCCCTGGAGTTGAGAATCTTTAGTTGGAGAGGTATGGGGTGCAAAGCCGCCTGTGGGAGGGTGCAGGGGGCATAGCCTCCACATACTTTTCAGTGCCATCTTGCCATTGTTGTCGCCATGAGTGTACATCGCCATTCTTTATTTTTGGCACTGTACACAAGCCCTAATGGCAATCGCCCTTCGGCAATCACCATTATGACATAGAACTGTAATGAGGTCACCTGCTTGCCTTGTGGTGGACCCATATTTGGGTCCCAAGCTCCATCCTAGTCAAAACAATGGGGCCTATGCACGAACGAGCAGGAATTACTCACCTATGGTGCATATCCCACCCGCATAGCTCCTCAGCCCCAGACAGGCACAGGATGCATGGTACTGTATTCATTACCACTTGCACCCACGGGGCACCTGTCCATGGCCCTGACCCCCCTCACATGTGCATGGAGGGCAAACAGGGGCAGAGAAGTGGACCCAGGTGGGCAGCCAATGGGATGCCCATACCAAGTCCAGGAGTGGATCCCTTGTGTGTGTAGGCACAGGTCCAAGTGCGTGAATACCTACAGCAGGCACCCAGACCTGCATGACCATGCCCCAAAGTCCAGCAGTTCCCCCATGCCCAATACCAGCCTCCAATGCACACCACACCTCACAGCTGTAACCCGCTCGACATGCCAGCCCCAGCCCAGTATGTGGAATTGCAGCCCCCCAACACATGGTGGCCTCATCACCATATGTGCCATTGACCCCCCTCAAATACAGGACTGCACTGACCCCATTAGTGCCAAGCATCCCCCAAACACACACACATATATGCCCGGTCCCCAATAGTGCCATTCAACCCCCTGACATGCCAGCCCCAGTCCCGTATGTGTCATTGCTGCCCCCCAACGCATGCCACTCCATCCCCATATGTGTCATTCACCCTCCAAACACGGGACTGCCCTGACCCCATTAGTGCCAATCAGCCCCCCACACACACACATATGCCCGGTCCCTGACATTGCCATTCAGCCCCTCGTGTCATTGCAGCCCTCCAAACACAAGTCCGTACCATCCCTGTAATATCCAGTCATACCCACCCCCCAAAACCATGACATCCCCGACCCCAGTGTCATACCAGCCCCCACCCCCCCACACACACAGTGGTGCCCCATTCAACTGTACCCTGACCCCAATCCCATACCCCTGCTAGAAACATTGGTGGCCAGTGGTCCATCCACTTCCCCACGCCCCTGACAACCTCCATCCCCAGTTCCCGTACCTTCCTCTAGTCAGTGCCATGGCATGGGATGGCCAGTGGCACAGCCCTCCACACACCTACTTGGCCACTGGCCATCCAAGTGTTGCTGGGAGTGCAGTGTTCCCAGAATCACTTAAACTGCTGGTGGCCCAGGAGGTGTGCAGAGGGCTGTGCCGCTGGCTGTTCTGAGCCTCAGCACAGACTGGAGGAAGGTACGGGGACCGGGGGTGGGGGTTGTCTGTGCCACGGGGGGGTGGGGGAGGCCCTTGGCCACCAATGTTTCTTCAGGGGTACGGGATCGAGGTTGGAGTAGAGCCACTGTATCCCAAGTGTGCTCTCATTCATGAGCTATAGGAGGGAGCACTCCACTGCAGTGCCTGAGGAGAAGATGGCATAATAAAATAATAAAAAAAAGATCATACTTATTATAAAGTGCTTAAACTAAAGTGGAGTGATCTATAGCTTAGTTATTTATTTTATTTAAAATTGGTTACCAGGAAAGGCACACTGAGCTGAGGCTCGTTTCCAGCTGAGACCCTGGTACAAGGTAAATACACGAGAAATAGTGGTACAAAATATATGAGAATTTACAAAAAATTTACAGAATGTATATATAGAATAAAGTATGGGGTGGTGTGTTTAACGGGAGTTTGCACACACCCGCGGGGTTAGATGCTACATAAACCCCGAGGCGAAGCTCGAGGGGTTTGTGCAAAGCATCTAACCCTGAGGGTGTGTGTAAACTTCGAGTTTAAACACACTGCCCCATATTTTATTTTATATAATTGCTGGGTCTCCCCTTTTTGGCCACAGCAATTATATAAAATATCAACAGTTTCCGTGTGGCTACGAGTGCGCTTCACTTTATTTTACCAGTGGTCGGATTTTGATTTTTGGCGGCTTCTCATATTTAAAAAAAAAAAATGTTCATAGTCCTCCATCTGTAACACTAGTTCTGATTTTTTTTTTTTTTTTATAAATTTACTCACTGCCGTGTTTCTTTGGCGGCTCCATTGTGAGTTAGAGGGCAGTGCGAGCCAGGAAGGGAGACACTTCTGTAGGCGCATGCGCAGAGGGAGGAGAACCGAGCACATGTTTGCCATTATAAACGCTCCTTTATAATGGCTAATTATGCCATGGTCTCTCAATGGCAAAAGGGGAGACCCGTTAATTATAAGTTAATATAGGTATAGGCACAATAGCCGACAGTGGATGAATCCAAAAATTATAGAAGCTAGCTGCCTGAAACTTTGCATAAATTCTTAATTCAATTACAAACAAATGTAGGTCACAAAAAAAAATAAGGGAATACATATACTATGACACCTTGAGGCCCCCATATAAGGGGATATAGGGCAGGCAGAGGTTGAACTGGAGATTAGAAGGGTAGACATCCCAGGCCAACAGAAACCTGTGGACACAGCTCGGAAGGCTTGAGAACAAGAGCCAGTGGGGATAAGAGTGGGAGCTGGAGGGGTGTTAGGAGCAGTGGGGGCACGTAGGGGAGGGAAGGGGAAGAGTCTGAGATAATATACATCCAAGTGGTGTCTTTTAGTGCAAGATACTCTTCTTGTGAGGTTTGGTCAGACAGAACTGCTCAGCTACACCTCCTCCTCCTCAAAGCTTTCATTTTATGGACCCCATTTTCAAAAGATTAGCACAGCACAAACTGGAATAGTGCCAGCCGTCAGGGGTGTGGCCATATTCAGAGGCCACCTATGTGTGGTGTACTGCCGATGGCACCATGGTGCACAATATCTCACTGCGCATATGTAAATGAGGGAGCCCCATGCATACACAGAGCAGCACAATATTGGAAATATTCCAGATATGCTAAATGTCTGCAAGTGCAGCGCAGATTAATGTTGCTGAAACCCAGCCCTTAACAGTGCACAGAGGTGGGTGATCTGCACATCCTCCATGCACTGTCAAGGGCTGTGTACTCTGGTGGTACAGTGGTCCCTCCCTAGCCTTGATCTTCTCTGTTATAAAAACCAAAAACATCCATGGTGGTCTAGCGGTGCCCCCCCCCCCAAAGCCCTGATCCCAGCCTTTAGGGAAAAAAAGCCAGCATCCCTGGTAGTCTAGCAGCCCCCCCCAAGCCACAATCCAAGCCTTTATGAAAAAAATACAGCATCCCTGGTAGTCTAGCAGTCCCTTCTCCCCAAGCCCCGATCCCAGTCTTTATAAAAAACAACAGCATCCCTGATAATCTAGTGGTCCCCCTCCCAAACCTCAACCTGCCCGTATCTGTCAAGAAACACCATTCCTGGTAGTGGTCTAGTGGACCCCTATCCCAGCAGGTAGTGTTACACCACCCCACTGCCCCCATCTCAACCCGAAGGGCCAACTACCAGCACAGCCCTCTGCTCACCACCACAGCTGGCCACCATCTGAGCTCTCTTAGAGCACGTACTGTACAAGCTGATTGTTTGGCTGCCTGTAACCGAGTCTGCTTCTTTTGTTTGGTTGGTGGGTTTTACCATGCTGTCTGGGGGTGTTGTTACCTATACATCCCCGTTTCTGAACAGTGTACATACATATATGCCCCCCTCCACAATAAGGTGAAGTTGCTGATGTACTGCAACCAGCATCACTCAGTGTAAGGTTGTGGGACAGTAATTGTAACCCCCCTCCTCCAACACCAAATTAAAACTAGCACCAAACCATTATACATGTCATTGCATATAAAAGCCATGCTATGTTGCCTCCTGCCATCATTGAACCTACATGTTCTTCTGGCGGTACTGAATTGTACACACATGTGTCATGTATACACCACAAAAACACCACACATCCTGCTACAATGTATATGGGTGTGGTGTTGGCTGTGTCCCACCCCACCCAACCTCAAATACTACCTACATTTATTTGACAATGTGTTTTTGGTGTTCTTGTTTTATTGCTTACATTTGGCAAAATGGGGCACTGCCCCAGCATATCCAAAATTGCAGCCAGATTTCATTTATTTGGTTTCTAATTGGTGTTGTTTACCGTTAACTTCACACTTGTAAAGGCTGTGATATATTACTGCTGTCCCACAAATACTCACAATGAAACTCAATGAACTTACATCTTATACCATGAATGTTGCTGAGAATTTTCGGCACTCATGCTGTTGAGGCATGAAATAATGTCAAGTGCCTCCAGCACCAGATATCATGTGGCATCACCCAGTAATGCACACCTTGAAATATTATCTGTCTAAGTATGACAGTGTATGTGTTACAGTTTGACATCACATGTTGTCTGGTGCTGTCGCCACTCGGCTTTGCCTCATGCCTTGACTGCAGATCGCACCATTGAAAATTCACTTTATCTCATGAATGCTCATAACACTATGCTTTGACAAGGCTGGACCACCTGTGCATTACTGAGAGTCTACAGCACTCATCGTATTGAGGCATGAGGCAGTGCCAAATGCCTCTATAAACAGATATCATTTGGAATCACCCAGTAATGCACACCTTCAAATATTCTCAGTCAAAGTCTGACAGCGCATGTGTTACTGTTGGGCATGATATGTTGTCTGGTGCAGTTGGCACTGGGTACTGCCTCATGCCTCAATCACAGAATACACAATTGGAAAGGCAGTTTATCTTGATAATGCTTATACTGCTATATTCTGACAAGGTTGAACTACATGTGCACTACTGAAAGTTTTCAGCACTCATGTGCTGTCCAGACATGAGGAAGTGCTGAGTGCCTCCAGCACTAGATAACATGCAGGATCATCCAGTACCACACACCTTGGACTATTTTATGTCAAAGTATGACATTGTGGGCTAGATATTCAAAAGGTTGCCCAGGTACAAATCTGAGTTTGCCACCACAAACCGGGTTTTGCACAGATGTCCCACATTGAGAAGCCCAGTTAGCACAGGCAAACAGGATTTGCGCCTGGGTGATATTTGGGGGGCAATGCAAATGAAGGGGTAGAGAACCATTATATTGGTACAGTCCAATATTCAGAGTACTGTACACGTGCTGCACTATGCTGTTTTGTGTGTTACCCTTGTGCAGCACAGATACCACAAAACTACAACACAGCTTACTCCCGCGCAACCCTAACAGTTGGTGGAGAAAGTGTGGAGCCCTTCCTCATGCTAATCCCAATTAAAAAAAAGTGTACTTGATGTCCAGTGTCCCGTAATGTCCACCCAATCATAAAAATGACTTTCCCTGGTGTTAGGGAATGAGGCCGGGCCTTTTTTACAGGGGTACTTCCTTGCTTAATCAATTTATGCTCACATATCGGATGTGGATCGGGTGGGGGGAGGGACCAGTGTTCACCAGGGACAGTTATTTTTATGATCAGGCAGACATCGGGTGGGGGAGGGGCCACTAGACACCAGGGAAATGTAAATAAACTATTTGGCTGGACATCGGGGGAGGAGGAAACCACTGGACACCAGGGAAAAGTAAATATACTGCTGGGAATACATCAGTTGAGGGAGGGTCCACTGGATGCCAGGGAATAATTAATTCTTTTGGGCCAACTCTAACAGTATTTTGGTATGTTGATTCACTATATTTTGGGTTTAAAAATGGATGTCAATTTAAATTAAATTACCTAAATAGTAGTTACTAGACATACAATCAGGGTTGGTTTTAGGACTTTGGGGGCCTCCAGCAAACTCTATGATTGGGGCCTCCCAGACAGGGCCGGGCACCCTTCCCCAGTAATCTTTCTACATAGCATTTTAATTTCGTAAAATATGTGCCTCTGCATACTTATGTGCTAAATTGCATTTGGAAGCCTAGAAACAAGCCCACCACATTGGCAAAACTGAAACAATTGTACTCTAACTAGAAACCAAATGAAAAATAAATTCTGGGGGGAAAAAATGCACTAGAAAGAATATGTAGATACCAGGGACATAGCTAATTTGGAATTTCTTACATAAATTCATTAGAAAGATTCTGACAAGCTCAGTTCCTGCATTTACAATGCATCTTAAAATGTGTGGAGGCACCTGGTATGTAACCAACCAAAAGCATCAGCAAATTCATTACACTCCCCAAAAGTGAGACTGCTCATAAAAGGTGCTTCATTTTAGTATAAGGTGCAAATGTGCAAAACAACCAAAACCAAAAGCATATAGTTAAGGAACCAGAGCTCTCCCTGCCCCCCCCCACTCTGCTGCGTTAAAGTCTGCAATTTTTTCCATATAACTCAATATGCTTACTTGTTGTAAGTTGTTGAGGGGTTCTAAGTCTCATCATCCAGCTGAATTATGATTAAGCCTGACCACTAAGGCAAAGTGACCACCTCCATTGATCAGGAAAAAACATTGTATTTTGCCCTTCAGAGCTGATGTCCTCCTGCTTTCTCAATCTTGTGGGTAAACCACTCCCCGACTTTATTATTTAGGTAGTGTGCTCTGGCCAGTAAGAGGCCCACAGGGTTTTACTGGGGAACTCACCAATTTGAAGAAGGCTACAATTCCCCTGCATTCCAAGCTGTATAAGGGACTTGACAAGCTCAACCTCTGTATTTGCAATGAAAATGTGCATATGAGTTTTAAAGCCTCAGAGGGACTTTCCATTCTTTTTTGTTGACGAATTCATCGATAAGGTTACTAAAAGGGAGACTTTTGCGAACTTTATGCTCAATGGACAGCACTGCTAGCCCATACAGTCTTTTTTGGCTCATTGATGACCTCAGATTGGTCTTTATCAACTTAAGTTTTGAAACCTGTGTTCTGCTGTAGCCACAGTTACAGGTATCGTCAAAAAAATGCATAACACTGCAAAGGCATTCACATAGATTTCACGTAGCCGGTTTTGAAGAAGAAAATTTAACACCTGTATTGGTGATGTATCAATCTCAAAATTCCTGCCAGGTTCCTGAGTTCATGTGCAAGTTCATAAGCATCAGATCAGACTGGTTAGTTGTCCTGTCTATTAATTTTTCTTTGAGAACCTCACATTGCTGTATCAGGTCCTGTATGGAAACACCATTTAGTGCTTTTATGTTAGACAGAAATCCAAATGTTTTAGCAAACTCAGACATTTTCTGAAAGCGCTCACTAAAGGACATGAGTGTGGTGTCCAGCAATATGTTGAAAAACTCAACTTGAAAATTGTGTTTTGGGTCTTGCATTGCATCTTTGTGCCCTTTGTAATCAAATAGTCGCTTGAACTTTCTGCATCTTGTCTGAGGGAATTCAGCTGGAACATCCAGTTCTGCAGCAATCTTAGAGTCCTATACCAATGCCTGTTCAAACCCACTCTCTCTGTACTTTTTAAGTATGTCAGTGGTTGAAGCAAGCACCTTCACACAGGCAGAAATGTCAACTGAAGCACTCTGTAATATCTTGCTTGCACAGTTGACTGCAAGCAGGACATCATGCCAGATGATGAGACATACAATGAATTTGTATGACAGGAGTTCAGCACAAAGTGACGTTGCCTCTGCATATGTTGCAGCATCCTTGGTCCTTACAGACTCTGCAATCTCCTGCAAAGCACTCCTAATTTCCTTGAGTTGATAGCGAAGTGCTTTTACAGACACTATCTGACACTCCCACCGAGTCTCAGAAAGTGGCTTTGGAGTTATCCAAACAAGTTTTTTCAATATTTGCCAGCGGCCTGTTGATGCTGAGCAAAGATTGTAGACCTTCTGCAGGCAGCCAAAGAAAGAGACAGCATGCCTTGATGAATGGGCTCCATCGCTGATGATGAGATTCAGGCAGTGGCAGGCACATGGCACATAAAATGCTCTCCAGTTTAATTATTTTATGCGAGCCTGCACACCAGCTTGTTTCCCTTTCATGTGGCTCACATTAACATATTCTTGCCCCCGACAGTTGCTGATGACCAGATTATGTTGCTGTAAAGTCTAAAGAAAGGAGTCAGTCAGTCCTTCTCCGGTTGTGTCATTTACAGGTATGAACCCCAAAAAATGTTCCTCGATGCTGGCGATACTTTTCGAAACATCCACATGTCTAACAACAAGTGTCATCTGCTCTTGGTGGCTAATGTCAGGAGTGCAGTCCAGGATCACTGAAAAATATCTTGATTCTTGTATCTGTAGTACAATGCCCTTACAATTGCACCTGAAATTAGTTGAATTATTTCATTTTGAATGTCCTTGCCCAAATAGTGGTCCATTGTTTCTTTATTCTGAATCTGGCGTATATGTTCAGCCATGAGTGGGTCAGACTTTGACAGGAATTCAACCTGACCAAAGAAATTTCCATTGCCTTTGGTATAATGCACATCACTTGTGCCACTGAAAGCCATGTTCCTCTCAGCCAAGAACTGAATAGTTGCTATGATACATTCCAAGACTCCACGCCAGTGTATTATCTCTCTTTCTATTAGCAGCTGTCTCTTTTCATCCAGTGTCTGGCCACTCTTCAACCTTGTCTCCAGTTCCTTCCACTTTAACATGTTTGTTACATGTTCTGGTGCACAGTCATGGGAACTTAAAGCCTTGGACATTTCTCGCCATGCCCGATAACCTCCAGTCCAAAGAAGATTGTTTGAGTGTCCAAATAATTTGCAGGCAAAGCAGAACAGTGCATCCTTAGAGACAGAGTAAGTCAACCAATTGCACTGTACTCTCTCACCACTGGGCAGAGTGCGAAAATAATTTTCTGCAGTAAATCTTCTTTTTTTCTCATTTACTGGGAATTGTGGCAGTATGACTTGCACAGGTCCATGTTTCACAGATGACACTCTTACTTCATTCCTTAGTGTATCTGGCCAAGTTCCAAGATCCTCAAATGAAATTTCAGAAGATCCCGCTAAATCGCAAGTGATGTTATCTATGCAGGTGAGCACAGTGTGGACAGTGGCAGGTGTGTTCATGGTCTCCTCTGAAGGCAGAACTCCTGGGATATTTTTGCAGGTGGTGGGCACAGTATAGACAGTGACAAGTGCAGTCCTGGTGTCCTCTAATGGTAGAACTCCGGGGGTGATAGTTTCACAGGTGGGCACCATTTCTTCCATTACAGCAGTTGCAGGAATGTCTGCTCCAGGTTCAGGTGCTCTTTCAAGATCAACTCCATTTCCTAGGCTTTCACATGAGTGTGATGGGGAAGTGCCGCTTTGTGTCTTCATTTCTCTGCTGCTGTAACTTTCTCTTTGCAGCTCCAGACAAATATGTGCGATTCATTTATTAAAACTGAAGGTGTTAAACAAAAAAAAAAGAAAAAAATCCCGTTAAACTTCTGCAGCAGAATTTGCAAATTTACTCAAGAGCAGGTTTTTACTTTCCCCTTCCACTTAAGTGAAAGGTGACTACAGCAGGCATTTTAATATTTCGGCTTTGTGGATCCAGCAACACTTGCCTTGACCTGCTCTGTGTAAAGGTTGTCATATGTAGATGCCCAGGCCCTATGCCATACACTAAGATGGCCACAGGCACAAAACAACTCACTGTGATAGTCAGCACACCCCCACACACTGTAAGGATCATGAGCCCAAAACACACTGAGTGGGTCACAGACCAGACCAGACCCGACAGCCAGATCAGACCGACCAACAGACCAGACCGACAGACACTGAAAGTCCCTGACCCCACACTGGGATGGTCATGAACCCCTTACTGTAATATTACATTGGGAGAGACCTGGTCCCTCACACCCCACACTAGGATGATGAGACCCCCCCAAAGGAGCCATGAGGCTTTGCTGGATATTTTAATTTGGGTGGAAATTTGTTGATTTTGCTAGATACTACAGGTAATAGAAAGGCATGTATACCAGTGTGAGTGCAGGGGTCTGTGTGCATGTCTGTGTGAGAAACAGCATATGATAATGATATGTACTGTGTATTCATGTAAATAAAAACAATTCTGAAAACGAAAGTGCATGGCTGTTCTTTCTGTAACTACCCACACCACAACTCAAAATAACCACAGAAAAAATCTGTAATCTTTGAAGGAAGCAGCAAGTCAGGCCTTAGAATGCGTGTTTACAGTCCTTCTACTATTATGGTTAAACAGGAAAGTGGTGCGCTTAGGTTTCGTGGTGCCATCTCAAAGCTGCCAGCTGCACAAAAGACAGCACTCAATGTAGATTTTTCCAAGATGCTCAGTGCATGTTTTAATCTGAGCAGGTCCCTCACAAAATCAGCCTTGTGCTTCAACCTTTCAGCGGGGCTTTTAGGGGCATATCTCTAGAAGGCCCACTGAAGGGTTAGAGCACAGGGCTGATTTTTGTGAGGCACCTGCTCTGATTAAAACACGCACTGAGCATCTTTAAAAAAACAAGCATTTGTCAATGCCAAATGTTGTCGAGCTGACATTGGCTTTGGTGGTGCAGTGCAGAAACACATTATTTGGCAGGATGTGAAAAATGACAGCTGTACTGTTCATAAGGAGGTGTAAAAAAATGGCAGTGGTGAAAATGTGTCATGTAAGTATTGCAAATGTGCAACATTACAAGGGTGCATGGGAAATGCGCAACACACACTTATAACACAGTCATTTTATGGAGTTCTGGCACCAACTTTTCAACATAGGCATTTTAGCATCTCTGCTCATGTGCAGTGTCACTGTCATTTCCTCAAACTGTCCCAAAAAGTGATTTTGCACAGTGACTGCGCTATTCTGCCCCGGACGAGCAAAAACACATTTCGGGCAGGATATATAAAATGACAGCTGTACTGTTCATCAAGAGGTGTAAAAAAATGCCAATGGTGAAAATCCAGAGTGACAATATCATAAATGCACGTTACGAGCATGTATGCAAACTGCACAACGCACGCTCATAACACAGTCATTTTACAGAGCATCGTCACCAAATTTTCAACATAGCCATTTTAGGTCCTCTGCTCATGAACAGTGTCACTGTCATTTCTGTAATCTGCCCTGAACACTGATTTCCCACAGTGACCGCGATATTGTGCGCCAGAAGTGCAGAAACACATTTCAACCAGGATGTGAAAAATGACAGCTGCACTGTTCACAAGGAGGTGTAGAAAAATGACAATGTTGAAAATCTGGCATAAAAATATTACGAATTCACGAAGTTATGAACATGCGTAGCAAGTGCACAATGCACGCTCATAAAACAGCCATTTTTGGATTTGTTCCACCAAATTTGCAACATTGCCTTTTTGAGAGCCCACCTCATGAACACTGCAACTGTCCTTGCATTAATTGGTCCCAAAAGGTGATTCTGCGCAGTGACTGCGAAATCACTTTTCGGGACCGATTAACATCATGACTGTGACAGAATTCATGAGGAGGGGTCCCAAAAACCCCATGTTGAAAATTTGGTACAACATTTCCCCAAAATGCCTGAGATATGCACCAAAGTTTAAAAAACCCTATTTATTACATTATACAGCTTACTGGCATTTCCTCAGTTCACGGTCTGCTTTGAAGAGTGCAGATGTGTTTCCGGTCCACCGAAGATTGTTGCGCTGGACTTCTGAAGTAAGTATGGGCTGAGGGGGGATGTGGGGAGGCAGGGTGCACAGTGGGTGGGTGCAGGTGGTGGGTAGGGAGACTACGAGGGATTGTTTTCTGCCTGCAGGCATGAAATAAAACACATCGTGGGTGGTTTTCTTTTTTACAGGTGGTTTCTTTTTGGGGGGTACAGTAGCTGATGAGGGATTGGGCACCCCTGTCAGCACAGAAGAAGGGGGGGACATCATGCTGACAGGGAGTGGGCTCCCCTGTTGGCACATTACAGAGGGAAAGGGGGGAGACTGATGCTGGCAGGGATTGGGCACCCCCGTCGGCAAACAATGAAACCAGAGTGGGACACATTCTACCGACGGGGAGTGGGCTCCCCTGTTGGCACATAGTTTGCAGGACAAGCCGACCGGGGGATTGGGCACTCCTGAAGTCAGCAGTTTAGCCACCATAATAGTAGCTGGCAAGCATAGGAAGGGTACACTGTGTGTGACAAGCTTTGCTCAGATTGCAGCGGACCTTTCCTTAGATGTGCTCGCCACCTTACTATGCATGGTGTGGCACTGGCATGCTGGCTGATTGGGGAATGAGGGATGTACCTACTGGTGCATGCCCAGCATTCGCACAACAATGACCGTGCCTCCAAATCCCTACTGCCACAAGATGTTGGCTGCGCAAGTGCACCAACATAAAAATGAATGAGTGCTGTCTTTCTTTTGCATCTACTATTAAGTGCTATAGTCAAGAAACTGAAAATTAAAAAACTAACACTGACTTCACAATAGGTCCTTGCCTTTACCTGCCATTTCTGTAGCAGAGGCAGAGCAGCAAGCACCACCTCTAAATAGCTGGACAAGCTAAAAGGAGAACTGCACTGAACCTGTAAGCAATTTCCACTGCAAAAATGGATCCCCCAATAACCCACACCCTGGAGTACCTTATTCTGATTATACAATGGACCCATGTGTAAAATTAATTTAAAATGTGTTCAGTTGTGTTTTTTTATAAATGCCATTTCTCAGCCATACGATATACCCACGGTCATGTGATGTGGTTGACCAATGAGGTTACAGAAGTTTCCTACCCCATTGTATAATTTTGGTTTGCACATTGCATGCAAGAACCATTTTAGTTTAGGACCCTTGCTATGATCTTATCGCTGACGCAATTCATTCATGTTCTGCTATAAAATAGAACTTTGTTGTGGCTGAGAAATAAACTACATAGACTTGTAAAATGTCACTTGAACACCAGGGTGTGGATGAGAAACTCAATGAGATAACCAAGAAGTCTTTAGATATGGAAAAATTACAGAATTTGAAAATATATTGAAAACAGCTTCTACTGAGAAACATTACTTTAGATTCAGTGCAGTTCTCCTTTAACCCATTTAATGTTCACCTGGTGTGTGATGTCTCTATCAATTATACCCAAGCAGCTACAAATGAGTTCTAATCCAACCTTAAACTATCTGCATTTTGTACATTGTCCTACAGATTCTACCAGGTGCACATAATAAAGAGTTGCTAATGAGCCCACAGCCACATGCAGTTTTTTATGTTGATTGTGCGCATGCGCAAGAAACATATTGCGGCAGCTTTCAAGAAGCAGGTTGTATAGGCACGGCACTGTTGTGGCCAATGCCGCCACAGTCTTTAAAGGCTTGGCCCGCTTTCCTCAATGCCGTGGCATGCTGCTGCTGACACTAGTTCAGCCAGCGTGCCACAACCTTGTAAGGTTTCAGCCGCTGCAATCAGGGGCCACCTCATCATTGCAGTGTAAGCCATTCCGCTGCAATGAGAGAGCGACCCATCATTGCTGGGCGAAAGCTTGTTACAGTGATATTGTTTGTGAACATGGTGGTGGCTTGCCGTCATGTTCACAAACAATATTAAGCACCCCACCCTGCCAAGGGGGTGCCCAACACCCTCAGCAGTATGTGCCCCCCAACCATGTTTGTTGGCAGACGGGGGCCCCAATCCCCGTCGGCTTCAGTGTCCCAAGGTTGATGTTGCCGATGGGGGAGCCCACTCCCCATTGGCATTATGTAACCAGCCCCCTGCTTTTATTGTGTGCTGACAGGGGTGCCCAATCCTCGTCAGCATAATGTCACCCCTCCACTTTTGTTGTTTGCCAACAGGGGTGCCCAATTTCTGCCGGCATAATGTACCCCCCTTTTGCTGTGTGCCGATGGGGTGCCCAATCCCATCAGCTACAGCTGCCCCAAAATAAAGACCCTGACACACTGGCAGCCCACCCCAGAGTGCCATATGCCCCTGTAAAAACAAAAACAGTCCCGCAGTGTTTTTTTTTCTATTTTCCCTGTGGAAAAGGAACAGTCCCTCGGCAGCCACCCTGCCCCCCTCCCACAACCCACACCCACCCACTGCACACCCTGCCTCCCCACACCCCGCTCACCCCATACTTACCTCCAGAGTCTGGTGCAACCATCTTTGGTGGACCAGGAACACGTCTGCACTCTTCAAAGCCAACCACGAACTGAGGAAATGCCGGTAAGCTGTATAATGGAATAAATAGGGGGTTTTCAACTTTGATGCATATCTCAAGCATTTTTTTGGAATTTTGGCACCAAAGTTTCAACATGGGATTTTTAGGACCCTTCCTCATGAATTCTGGCACTGCCATGGCATTATTCAGCCCTGAAAGGTGATTTTGGGGTCACTGTGTGGAATCCCCTTTTGGAACCGATTAACGAAACGACAGTGCCAGTGTTCATGAGGTGGGCTCTCAAAAAGCCTATGTTGCAAATTTGGTGGGAAAAATCGAAAAAATGGTTGTTTTACAAGCGTGCGTTGCGCAGTTGCTACGCACACTCATAGCTTTGCGAATTTGCAATATTTTCATGCCAGATTTTCAACATTGGCATTTTTTTCACACCTCCTTGTGAACAGTACAGTTGTCATTTTCCACATCCTGGCCAAAATGTGTTTTCCTACTTCTGGCTCAGAATAGTGCGGTCGCTGTGGGAAATCAGTGTTTGGGACAGATTAAGAAAATGACTGTGACACTGTTCATGAGCAGAGGTCCTAAAATGCCTATGTTGAAAATTTGGTGACGATACTCCATAAAATGACTGTGGTATGAGCGTGCATTGTGCAGTTTGCACGCATGCTCATAACTTCGCGAATTAATTATATTTTCACCCAGATTTTCAACATTGCCATTCTTCTGCACCTCCTTATGAAAGAGTACAGCTGCCATTTTTCACATCCTGGCCAAAATGTGTTTTCGCAGTTCTGGTGCAGACTAGCATGATCACTGTGTGAAATCCATGTTCAGGACACATTATGAAAATGACAGTGACACTGTTCATTAGCAAAGGTCCTAAAATACCTATGTTGAAAATTTGGTGATGAAGATCCATAAAATGAATGTGTTACAGAGATGCATTGCGCAGTTTCCATGCATGCTCGTACCTTCACAACTTTGCAATATTTTCACTCCAGATTTTCAACATTGCCATTTTTCTACACCTCCTTATGAACAGTGCAGCTGTAATTTTTCACTTCCTGGCCGAAATGTGTTTTCGCTCTTCCAGTGCACAATAGCGCGGTCGCTGTGGGAAATCAGTGTTTGGGACACATTAAGAAAATCACACTGACACTGTTCATGAGCAAAGATCCTAAAATGCCTATGTTGAAAATTTTGTGCTGAAACTCCATAAAATGACTGTGTTATGAGCGTGTGTTGTGCAGTTTCCACGCACCCTTGTAAGTTCGCAAATTAGTTATATTTTCACGCCAGATTTTCAACACTGCCATTTGTTCACACCTACTTATAAACAGTACAGCTGTCATTTTCCACATCCTGGCCAAAATGTGTTTCCATGCTTCCAGCACAGAATACCACAGTTGCTGTCAGAAATCAGCATTTGGGACAGATTAGGATCGAGCGACTGGAGGGGGGGGTAGTGACCGAGCTCAACTGAGCTCTGTTGGGACTGCTGTGGATTTCTTTGTGGGCAGGAAAAGGCACCAATGCAGGCAGGAACCCAGTACAAAAAAGGGCAGCCTGCAGTGCCGGGAGACACAGAATGAATGAGTGAGAGAGGGGGAGTGAGTGAGCTCAAAAGAGCTCTGTTGGGACTGCTGCAGATGTCTTTGTGGGCAGTAAAAGGCAACAATACACACAGAGGCCCAGTACAAAAGGGCAGCCTGCAGCGCAAGGAGAAACAGAATGAGCGAGTGAAAGAGCGGAAGTGAGTGAGTGAGCTCAACGGAGATCTGTTGTGACTGCTGCGGATTTCTTCGTGGGCAGGAAAAGGCGACAATGCAGGCAGGAGCCCAGTACAAAAGGCCAGCCTGCAGCGCAGGCAGAAGTGGAACGAGTAAGTGAGAGAAGGGGAGTGAGTGACCTCAATGGAGCTGTGTCGGGACTGCTGCAGATGTCTTTGTGGGCAGAAAAAAGCCGCCAACACAGGCAGAAACCCACTACAAAACAGCAGCCTGCAGCACCAGGAGTAACAGATTGAGCAAGTGAGACAGGTGGAGTGAGTGACCTCAATGGAGCTCTGTCAGAACAGCTGCGGATTTCTTTGTGGGCAGAAAAAGGTGCCAATGCAGGCAGAAGCCCAGTACAAAGGGGCAGCCTGCAGCACCGGGAGAAACAACGAGCGAGTGAGAGAGGGGGGAGTGAGCTAGTTCAAAGGACCTGTGTCAGGACTGCTGCAGATTTCTTTGTGGGCAGAAAAAGAAGCCAACAAAGGCAGGAGCCCAGTACAAAAGGGCAGCCTGCAGCGCCAGCAGAAACAGAATGAGCGAGTGAGAGAGGGGGAGTGACCCACCTGAACGGAGCTCTGTCAGGACAGCTGCAGATTTCTTTGTGGGCAGAAAAATGTGCCAACGCAGGCAGGAGCCCAGTACAAAAGAGCAGTCTGCAGCACCAGGAGAAACAGAACAAGCGAGTGACACAGGGGCAGTGAGCGAGCTCAACGGACCAACGCAATCAACATTCGGCGTTGACAAATGCTTGTCTACATTGTCCTAGTAAAGCCATCAGGATCACATAAAGAGCTGCTAATGAGGTATGAGTTGGCTGCTCACACATTTTGTCACACAGTTGTAAAAGCACTCCAGGTTTGAAACCTCTAGAAACACAAAATAGGTCAGTGCACCCACCCTACCCCAGCGATCATGCAACAATAAAATATTTTCAGCCTGGATTGGCATTGCAATTTACTAATTTGTTTTCAGAAGGAGTGGGGGTCTTTTGGTATTCTCAGGGCTCTGCTGTGATGTTGCCCAGGGTGGTAGACCACCCATCAGCTTGGTCCCCATGGCAAACTGCATCTGCCTCAAATGTCTTACCTTAATATAGGTAACAGCAGTCCAAAATAGACTCAAGGTGTAGTAATCCACCAATGTGCAGGTAACTGGTAGGGAACTAGCCAAATAGGAAAACCATACATCTCCCTTTACAGACCTTATCCAATGTTAACTTCTCACACTTGTTCATTCACAAAACTATAAATTGTGTGCACCCCCCCCCCCCAAAAGAGTGGTAAGCCTCTAGCCCTAGTCATTGAACCACAGCATGAGATAGCCAGATAAATAAAACCCTCATGCATATATTTTTATTGGTTAAAACAATGCCCACAGGGGAGGGCTTTGACGTAGAGGCACTGCTTTTCACCAACGCTCCCCTACCCATCCACAGGACCTGACCGAGGAGTTACCTCTCCTAGGCCATTACACTTACATGCAAACATAACATCTCTTTTTAGATATAATATGGTACAATATTTAACATGAATACACACACACACACACACACACACACACACACTCACAGTGGATAATGCTACAAGCACAGCACACGAGTCAGACCATGCCAAACAATCATATACTGCCACCCACACACCCTCACAAAAAGGTTACAGCAAACAGTACAGCTGGCATTGAAACCTTTCAAACTGCCTGCAGCCTTTCAGCACTAATGTAGGTAGCAAGCAGCTAACACTAAATTAAAGTGTCATTGCTGCATTTTTAGCATGAAGTTATAACCACATAAAGTAGTCTGACCCCTTCTGGATTTTCTTCCATAAAAAGACAACGTTTCACCAACTTACAAATAAGCATGGAAACCCATGGTTTTTGTTGTGGATTTTATGTACTGGTTAAAAAAATATATATGAATATGACATGGGGTTGCAGAAATACTGTGCCAGGGAACATCCCTAAACTTTTCTCCATTAGGAGGCAGTATGGCGCAGTGATTTAAGGCTCTGAGCTGCAAACCTGGATACCTGGGTTTGAATCACACAGCTCACACTTCCATACTGTGTGGTCCTGAGCAAATTACTTAACCTTCTTGTACTCCCAGGTCGCACGTGCCATCGAGCTTCAGCTTAGTGTGCCTTTCTCCTGGTTAAACAATTTCTCCTTTCCCTTTAAGGATACCAGCAAAATCTGGTAATATGGGACATTTGCCTCAATGTGGAACTATGGATGGCACCATGGGCACAGTGTCCAGCTTGATATACTCAAGCAACTATGGAAAATAGTTGTGCTAAATTAATTTTGCTTTTCCCCTATATGGACTTTTAAAACAGTGCCATGGTAATCTGGGACATCTTATCGTGGTGTCTGGACCGCGGTGCTGAGCTCTGTGCTTGCAGAGTGGGTCACTCAGCACCCCAATCCCGCCACCACCGTAAGAAATCATGGATTGCCATAGCACTGTTTTAAAAGCCCATAGGAGCAAAAGCAAAATTAACTCGGCACAACGGTACCCAATTCGAAGCACGAGCAGACTTGATAGACCAATAGGCCTACTCTTCTAGTCTCTAGTATTTTAGTATGTTAGCTATTTTCCATAGTTGCTTGGGCAAATATACAAGTTGGACACTGTCCACCATTCCACATTGAGGCAATTGGTAAATGTTCCATATTACCAGATTTTTCGGGTGTCCCTTATTGGAGAAACAGATTAGGGATGTTCCCTGGTACAGTGTATTAGCAGCCCCATGTCACATTCATTTTTTTTTAACCAGTACATAAAATCCACAACAAAAAAGATGGGTTTATAGAAAAAATATCCAGACGGAGCCAAACTATTTTTTCAATTATAACTTCCAATATTTTAGATGTTAACATGAGTGTGAAAGCAAATGTGAAACAAGGACACATTACTTGGCACAATGCTTGTTTCATTTACTCTACAAATGTAAAACTAAAAACAGAGTAAATTACCAATATGGCACACTCTCTGGAACATATATTCCTAGCAAAGGGGCAAATATGTGTATGTTTTTATACATAAAACTATTTCTAAACCATGTCATTTTCATGCAACTTTTTGAACAGAGGTAGAATATGGGCATACATATAGAAACAGAAAGAAATATAGGATTTACTATGCTTAGCTTGATTATATCTGTTGTCAGACTTGCAGTTTCAGAGGTGGTCAGCTCACAAAAAACTAAAATCATCATCAAAACAACTTTCTAGAAACATTCAAAAGACCTTAAAGACATAAACAAGGTTTTGGTGGGGGGGGGGCGTGATGACATCTTCACATCTTCCAATATAGGATGAGTAGAAGAACGAGGGTACATATCAGACTGGAAGGCGGCAGGATAAGGGGAAATGTGAAGAAGTTTCTTCATGGAGAGGGTGGTGGACCTGTGTAATAGTCTGTAATAGGAGGTGGTGGGAATGAGCACAGTGGAGGAATTTGAACATTTCTGGGACAGGTATAAGGGAACCTTAGAGGTGGGAAGGAAAAGTGAAGCCATTGACAGAGACGGCAAGCTAGTGTAGGGCATACAGGCAAATTGCATGGGTTTAGCACAGAAACATAGAAACTGTCGACAAATAAGGACTGCCTGGCACATCCAGGGGTAGAAATTTGTACCAATTCACTAGCCAAATGGTGGTAGATTGTATCAGGCTAGTAAGATTTTTCTTCAACTAGCCCTATGGGCTCATACTGGAGAAGGTAACAAATGTATACACTGGCTGGGCCAGTGGATTTTCCCCAGTCACTATCCGTGGTGGCTAGTGGCTAAAATTTCCTCAACTGCTCCTCCAGGCTCCAGCTACTGTACATTTTGTCAGTCTGACTGCTCCTCCAGTTACTGCAGTTTATTGCAGACTGACATGAAGAGCACTATTAATACTGCATTATTGTAACTATATCATTTATAAGAATACATTTTAAGTAGCTTCATTAACTGCTCCTCTAGGCCCCAGAGCTGCTTCAGCAACAGCTACTGCAGGATTTGTCATAGTCTCAGACAGTAACCTGACAAACATTATATAAACTCGCCCCTACAAAAAAAAATCCGTAAGTGCTTCAGGTTCCAGCTACTGCATATATAGACATATTGTATATTAGAATAAAAATTGCTTCCTTAACTGCTGGGAGTACTCCAGCAGGTTGTTACACAATACGTCATTGTCCCAAACAGTGAGTCAGAATTAGTTGAAGAGCAAGCAATAATCGAACTACTCATTTATTATTAATAAATAATTTATAAAATTACAAAAAATGCTCCTACTGATCCAGCTCTTATTGTTCTGTCTCTGCTGCTCTACTATGCTGCTGCTCTTCACCAGAATTAATTTAGCCTCTGCTGGGATACAGATAGGGCACACATACAGAGGAGACAGCAGCATAGTAGAGCAACAGAGATAGAACAATAAGAGCTGGATCAATAGGAGCATTTTTTGTAATTCGAGGCAGACAGACCTCCAAGACAGTAGGACAGACACCACCTTATCTGGCTATCACATTAATAGCTACCTAAAAGGAAACGAAAGCAGGCAAGGCAAGGCACTGGTCTATCTGAATCCTTGTTGTGGGGTTCTTTTCTCACCGCAACTTCAGTCAGTCACCTCTCCACTCTCTGTACCAGCATGGTGTAGAAGTCTGCACTGGCAAAGTGACACTGCAATGCTCAACAAACTACTGCTGCTGCTGCTTTGTTCACTTTTTCTTAAAAAGGAAAAAATAATTACAGCTCTAGCAGCACTGGCAGTACAGAGGCCCTGGGAAAATCTGTATCAGCGGGCGGTGGTGGGTCTGGATGAACCAGACGATCAATTTAGCTGGCTGGATGGGCGATAGACCTCCTCTCTGCTCTACAAGTCAGGCTAGTGGCTGCAATCCTCAGATTCTCCCTGGTGCTCTGGAACTGGTCCTTGGCTGTGATTCCAAGAGTGCCTGAGTGTCCATTTTTGTAATGCAGCTACGGACCTGAGGGGGAACAGAAATGTTTAGGTCCCAGTGGGAGGAGGTGTGATAACAGGAACGGATGAAGTGGAGCCCTGTGATTGGTTCCACCACACCTCCTCCCATGTCAGCATGTGCAGCACAATAGGGGGACATAGGGAAACAGGTAGCAAAGTTCAGTTCAGCTGAACACGGCGTGGACAGGACACAGAATGGTTCAGCATTCATCAGGGAAGGGTTGGGGGGATTGGGTACTGCAGGCAGCATGCAGCAGCATCATTGACTCATGAGACTCCCCCAGGCTACAAACAGAAATAGTAGAAAAGGTAGTTAATTTAATATCTGCACTGCAACTCTGCAAGTGATGCAAGTTTTTTGGAATACAGGGGTTCTCAACTTTTGCTGATGACTGCTGCTGTGCTGGGGCCCACTGCCAGACCTGCCACCGTGTTCGTTACATTTGGGGGCCTCCCGTGGCCATGGGGTTGGCGGGTGCTTAACGTGGCCCTGATATAATAAACAAGTTATTGTAACTTAAAAGGGAACATTTTAAAAATGGTACCCACTACCCATCATACTTTGAACATCCATGGAAAGCTCTTTTAAATGAAGTACTGGGCTTATGTACAGTAGCAGGCAACACTCCAGAGATATCAGTGTTTAAGTCTGCCCCATACTGATACTACCCTATTTTCTTTTGTAACATCTATGTTGGTCCAATAAAAGGTTTTAAATCATTTCTTTTTTTCTGGATATTTTGTCACAAGGACCAATACGGCAATATAACTAGTTTTCTGTGCCATACTGATATTACAATGCCACCATTTTTGGAACCCTGTGATGTCACCAAGGGTGAAGCTGTGTCTAACTACATTGTTTATTTTATTTATTGAATTTTGGTAACCGGATAGACCCACTGGAACCAGAGGTCCCTTCGTCAGGGGCAACCTGAAACTAATTACAGGCATATATACAGAAAGTTGACAGATATGATGCTGAATTAAGTACAGGTAGAGATATAGCCAATAAACAGGTACGATGCATACGCTACATTACAAGGTTATTGAGCACATTAATAGCACTGATATACAGACATGGAAATACAAGGTAAGTTCAATTAACTGGAGGAACTTAAGAGCATAAAAAGAAAGCAGACAGTGCAACACAGAATGAGGCACAGCTATCACTATGATATGGGGAGACAGACTGGAGCAAGACTAGCAACAAAAACATCTCCAGGAGTTGCATGGTAAAAAGACAGGGAGGTATGACCGTCACTCAGTGATTGCAGAAACAGTAACAACTTTCTAGTAGAAAGGTTTTCAGCCCTTTTTAAAACCCAAGAGGGAGGAGTTTTGCAGTTCAACTGGAACTGAGTTCCAGTGAGATGGTGAAGAGCATGCAAAGGACCTTTTACCCATATTTGTTTTGACCTTGGGTACCTCAAGCAAGTAACAGCTAGAGGACCGGCATAAGTTCCTCTCAGGTTTAAGGCTAATATACCAGCTGGATATGGTGAGGTATAAAATTTGATGAGCTTTGGTATAAGGCATAACAATGAGTACATTAACATCCACTCCAAAGAGAGCCAAGTCAGGGAAGAGAGGACCTTGCAGTGATGTTTCCTGGGGGAGGCACCAGCTGCAAAATGACTGATTTTGTTGTACAAAACCTTAATCCTGCTTGTCTCTGTGTTCCTGAGGAACTGAAGTATAGGGGCACCATATAGCAATGTGAGGAGCAGGACACTGTTTGCAATGGCAAGCCTCAACTCAGAGTTTAACACATTACTAAGGCAATATAGTTGTCCAGGTTTTGATGTATAGATTTTGTGATATGATTGACATGAGGTCTAAGGTGAATTCTTGATCAGCATAGACCCCAGGGTACTTTAGTTTGTTAACCACTTCAATTGGTGTGCCAGTTGAGGTGGTGAGAACAGGTGCTGCCTGTCTGTACCAAGGATTTTTTGGGCCAAAGTGAATTACTTTGGTTTTATTCTCATTCAAGGCAAGCTTACAGTCAGAAAACAATTTTTCCAAAGTGTATAACTCAGTTTGGTGTGCCAGTTGAGGTGGTGAGAGCAGGTGCTGCCTGTCTGTTTTAAAGTTTTTTGGGCCAGAGTGAATCGCCTTGGTTTTCTTTTCATTCAAGATAAGCTTACTGTCATAAAACAATTTTTGCAAAGTTTATAAATCAGTGGCACACTAGGCATTGACCGTGGTTACATTAGAGGAGCTTCTGTACAGAACTGCATCATCAGTTTCTATACAGAACCACATCATCAGCGTAAAGAAGTAAGTTCCCCCACCACAATTCTTTGGCAGGTCATATATTAATATGGTGAATAGCAAGGGACCCAGAATAGACCCCTGAGGAACATTGTATGTGACAGGCTGCAGACAGGAATCCATGAAGGTATCATTTCAAAAGACTGACCTGACACACAAAATCCTGACAGTGGGATTTTGCCCCCTGTTGAGTGTGTTATAATAATTAAGTGGGGTGGGGGGGGCAAAGCACCCCACATTGGGGTTGGGGGAAGCTAAACCCCACTGAAACATGAAAAAAAAATCAGAATCCCACTGTCAGGATTTTCAGTGTCAGGCAAACAAGTTTCAGGCTTTCATTATATAAACAGAATGAATACCCTTCCATTTAACCTCCTGATAGCTGTTGGTCAGATAGTGCATGAACCAGTAACTTGAGAAGCAGTCAGAGCCTAGGCTTTTTAGCTTATGAAGGAGCAGACTGTGACTGACCAAGTCAAATGCTTTGGCAAGGTGGGAAATGACAGCACCAGTCAACACTCCTTTGTCCATTGACCCCAGTGCACTGGTGGTTGGTTTAATCAGAGCAGTATCAATACCATGTTGCTTTCGAAAACCATGTTGCCTGTCTGTGAGTAGGAGGTGCAGCTCTAGGTAGTCTTGCATTTGGTTGTAATCAAGCCTCTCTTGTATCTTGGCCAGAATACTAAGGAGAGAGATGGGGTGGTCATTTTCAGCTGGTTCTTTCTGACCTCCTTTGTGGACAGGAACCACCACAGTCACTTTCCATTTCTCAGGTATTTTGTCTTCAAGAAAGGATCTGTTGAATAGCAAGGTGGCAGGTAGTGCAATCAGTGGGGCTGCTAGTTACTTACAGCCTCACTCTCAGTGACATCTCAAAGTTCTAAAACTGGTGGCAATGTGGCATCGATATGGGCAGACATAGTCATCGATGTCTCTGGACTGTTGGCTACAGGTAAAGCTAGTATCTCATTTAAAAAGAGAGGCTTTTGAACAATATTGGGCAAGCTTCATAACATTTCCCCTTTATTAAGATGTTTATACTGCTTAATAAACCGCTTAGTAAACATTATTATATCTGCTTAATAAACACCATTTTAGTTTTTACATTGCTGTAACCGATAACCATACATTTAAGAAACATATTAAGGCGCTCTGACCCCTTGTAGAGACAGAATAAAAGAAAGCCCAAAAAAAACAAGGGAACCCAGATGAAATTATCTTTTGCCACTGGGTATGTTTTCAAGGTGAATTAGTACTTCCAGTGTCCTGCAGACTCTGGAACCCTCAAGAGACTAGACCAAAAAGGCCCCCAAGCTAAAAATCAAAGAATAAGACGGGGGAGACACATAATGCCATGGGGCTCACACGAGCCCCAAAAAATAGATGTCAACAGTGTTAATAACTCACAGGTTCTCTGGGACCAAACTCAATCCTTCCAGAGGATAAGTTATGGGAAAATATTACTGAATAGCAGGGTAAACCAAAGCCAAACCCTCACCCAAAAAATGGAACATTATAAGCACCAGTCAGGTATTTTAAAACCGGGAGGAGAAACAGAGAAAGGGAGCGCTGGGAAGGATGAGATTTGTCGGGTACCAGAACAGCCTGAGGGGAAATATAAAAAAAGGAAAAAATAACCTCTAATGGGAAGATGATAGGGAGAATAACACCTATAAAGGCACAGAAATGTCTCTGAGCTCACCCAGCCCCCGGACTGATGCCCCACCAACTCATGAGCCAGAAAGTCTAAGTCTGGAAAGGGATTGACAGTCCCTTAATAAATGAGAAAAAGGAAAGATACCCCCCAGCCTAGAGGTGCGAGCACTTAAAACCCAGCCAGTAATTGCATAGGAAGAACCCACTACATTAACATGCCCCTAATAGGAAACACTAGGTGATCAAATTCCCTTCATGGGAGAGCACCACACGGATTCCCACTGTACCCGGTGACAGAAGGAACCCCAGAAAGAAGAGTTATAAACCAGTAATAAGGAAAGCAGGGAGTTTACTGACCAGCCAAGGCACAACTTATGTAATCAAGTAAAACTAATTATAACACGACTCCAAATTTGATTTAAAACAAGTCAGCATGGGAGGTCACGTGATGAGTGGGTCGCCGTAGCAGCTCAATTTTTCAGCTCCATTGAGACTGCTGAAAATATGTTTTTAAGTGTTTTTCCTGCTTTTTCTTAGCTGCAATCTGAACCTACATACGGTAGATACATAGATGCTGTCCCATCCAGTCTACCCGTTGAAGGTGCCTAACGAAGTGTTCAGTGACCCTATCTGGCCATTGGCTTTAGCTATTCCTTCCTATCTCTCATTCCTTTGTTTCTGTCCCATGCATGTTTGAAGCCCACCACTGTACAGGCTGCCACCACCTCCTGAGGTGGGCTATTCCATGCATCCACCACCCTTTCTGTAAAAAAGAACTTCCTGACATTTCCCCTTATGTGGCCACCCCTTAGTCTCATGCCATGTCCTGTGTCCTGGCACTACTATTAATCTGGAATATGTTGTCCCCTTCCACCTTGTTAATGCCCTTGAGGTAATTAAATGTTTCTATCATGTCATCTCTCTCCCTCCTTTGTTCCATCATGTAAAAATTGAGGTCCCTCACTCTCTCCTCATAAGGCTTGTGATGTAATCCCTTCACTATTTTGGTCACCCTCCTCTGCACAATCTCTATTTTGTCAATGTCCTTTTGAAGATGTGGTCTCTAGAAATGTACACAGTATTCAAGGTAAGGGCTCACTAGGGTCTTGTACAGTGGAACTATTACCTCCCTCCTTTGGCTTGTGATTCTCCTTTTTTCTATGCTAATTATACTGCAGGATGTCTGACTCGGTTCTCGATTGTGCCATTATCATTATTGCATATTAATAGCCATGACCTCCTCCCTGATCCCCGATGCGGCTGTTGTCACATAAAACTCCCATATCCTGGTGATCTAGTGGACCCCCACACCAGCAGGTAGTGCCCACCACCCAGCTCCCACCCCAATCCGTAACAAAGCCACCACCGGAACAGCCCTCCTGTCACCTCCATGGCTGGTGCCAACTGAACCATCAGTGAGATAGCTGTACTGTATAGTGTGCATGCATTGCATACACTATACAGTACAGCAAGCAGAATGACAGTGCAGTCAGCGCCAGCTGTGGAGGTGAGAGGAAGAGCTGTGCCAGTGCTGGCCTCTATTACAGGATGGGGAGGGAGCTGGGTAGTGGATACTACCTGTTGGGTAAATAAGGGCCACTAGATCACCAGGATATGGGGGTCATATGTGACAATGATGGCATCGAGGATCGGGAAGGGGGGGCATGACTATTAATATGCAATAATGATAATGGCACAATTGGGGACTGGGGGCATGCTACACTTATTCATTACAGTGCATGGCACAAGCAGGGATTGGAGAGGGGGGCATGGAAACTGTATTTAATAAAAATCATGGCACAATCAGGGATTGAGAAGGGGGCCACTGTGCCACCAACACAGGAGTGTTGGTCCTCTGTTTGTTGGTGGGGCACATTGAGGAGGGGGGCAGCTAGCCCAGCAGGGACTAGACTGGCATACAGCCACCCCACAGGTTGTGACGCACATTGCCAGTTAGCCATCTGTTTGTGCCTGGCCCCGGATGCCACAAGCCATGGGAATAAGCTGTCAGGACTCTGCCCGATAGCAAATAGGGTGCAGGGTCCCTGGCACAGAGGCACTGGCGCAAGCTGCTTTTGTGCCGCAGCTTGCTCAGCTCCAAGCCCTGTTTGAGAATTGGGCCCTGTGAGTTCAAACCCCAACAAGATCTCCTCAGTTTTCTTTTGTCACAAGAATTTCACTGGAGTGGTGATCCATGGCTACATGGAGTTGCAATAGTAAATAATAATAAAAGGAAATTTTGGTTCAGTCAGAGTGTGGTTAGTATATGGAACACGCTGCCTGAAGTTGTGATAGAAAGCACGACACTCGATCAGTTCAAGAGAGAACTAGACAAATACATGAGTACAGCTAAATATTCTAACCACTGATAGGTGGCAAGTCACTAAAGGCTAACACCAATAGACTTGATCTATGAATCTATGTAGCAAAAGGGATTTAAATGTGGCAAACATTAAGTGCAACACTAGAATCTGGTGCAGCACAACTTTCCTGACAGGACAATTTTCTGACGGAAAAATCTCATGGTACCTTTACTGTCCTTGTGATTGTCCGTGACGAATGTTTGCTAGTAAAACAGTGGGTTTCAGGTTTGGCCCCAGGCCAGAGTCAATATTGTCGAAGGAAATCTGAGCTACAATAAACATACAGCTGGCCCAGTGGCATGGAGTGCTGAGTTGCTGCATGCCTCACCTCCTGCCACCCAGGTACGGGAATGGACCAAGGTCATTCAGGGACTGACAAGGCAAGGAGCATTGAGCATCCAGAGATGGTTATCCTCCTTCTAGGTGAGAGCACGGCATGTACTAACCAAGGAAAGGCATTCACACTCCACACTCAAAAAACTTTGGAAAAAGATAACATTTATTTAATAAAAGCAGTATTAGGCAGCCCTGCCATGGCTGGTGATGGGTGTTAAAAGCATGCACAATCTTCATGGTCTACGCGTGCATCATTGCATGCTACCAGCTCATGACTCAAGGGGAGTAATGGGTGGAAATCCCTGAAGGCACTGCACCACTGCTATCCATGACACCAACTCACACAAGAGGTAAGAAGAAGATGGGGTGAGTCTTGGAGGTGGGATGAAGGGGCTGGGGTTCAACAGCAAAAAGGGCCACTGGAGAGGGACAGGAGGGTAAAGTCCAAATAGAAAAAAAAGGATTGCAAAAATATCTTGGGCCGGATATTCAGAAGGGTTGCACATGGTACAACACAGTTGCACCATGAGCAACCCACTGATGCGCCCCGGCGCTATATTCAAAGGGGAATTGAGCCTTGCACAAATCCTGATGCGCCACAGCGCATCGGTAGTGTATGCGGCACAGTTGGGGGGGCGTGCTCATGCATACTCCACACATCCTGATATTCAGCCCGGGATGTACCAAGCCCATGCATGTACAACCCCTACCTGCGCTGCACACAGGTGAGCCAAAAAAAAAAGGAGCAACAGCTGGCCACCCACAGGTGAGCTACCATATTGCAGGGCACAACATGGCAGCTGCCACATGTGGGTGGTCACCTGAGCTCCGGCTGCACCTTTGTGGTGGCGCCCCCCCATGCCCAATCGTGGGCATACATAGAACAAGGATAGACCTATATCCCTGGTGGTCCAGTGGACCGCTTGCAGCCCGATCGCGGGCATATGTTGTAATTTAAAAGTCCAATATCCCTGGTGGTCCAGTGGACCGCTCGCAGCCTGAATACGGGTGTCAGTAAAAAATAATGCCACACAAACCAACCCTGGTGGTCTAGCGGTACCCCTCCCCACCCGGCCACTGGGCTCCACCGCTCTGCTCCCTCTCCATTCAGCAGCGGTGGCAGCTCCCCACCCACTTGCTGCCCTGCTACCCTCCAACTGACACCCCGTGCGGTGGTGTACACCCAGTGGTCCACAGCACATATCTGGACTGGTGTGATGGTAGTGTACACGCCCATTGGCTCACGCTGTAGACCAGTGGGCGAAGCCCACCAGAGTGGTGTCAGTTGGCGAGTGGGGTGGCAAGCAGGTGGGAGCTGCCACCCGCCGCTTGACGGGGGAGCGGGAGATGGGGGCCTGTGGGTGGTGGGAAGGGTACCACTCAGACCACCAGGGTTGGGTTGGTGGAATTATTTTACTGACACCCAATCACAATGAGTGGTCCACTGGACCACCAGGGATATTAGACTTGAGATTATAACATATGCCTCATGATCAGGCTGCAAGAAGTCCACTGGACCACCAGGATAGTGACTTTACATTACAACATATGCCTGCACTGGCTGTAAGCGGTCCACTGGACCACCAGGGATATTGGACTTTTACATTACAACATACTCCTGCGATTGGGCTGTGAGCAGTCCACTGGACCACCAGGGATGTTGGACATTTACATGGTTTTCATATGCCTGTGATCGGGCGTCGGTGTGTGTTAACACTTGTGCAGGGGGCGTAGGTCCCCGACGGCTGCAGCCTGGCAGGGCACCAGGTGCAGGTCGCCGGGGATCAGCACACCTTCATGCAAATGGGGCCATAATGACATGCAAATGGCCCCATTTGCGCCTTGCATACATTATGACCCCATTTGCATGTGCACTTTTGATTATCACGGTTGTTGCACCTAGTGCAATGGAACTTGTGCTAGTGCATCCCCCTGCTCCACTCTGGCCACTTGTGCTGGCACAGTGCCACTGCGTCATGTGCACTGTGGGTGACCAAGGTGCGATATTCAATGATGCTGTGTCATGGCGCAGCTCTGATGAATATCACTCTGTGAACACCCCTGCGCAGCCCAGTTGGGCTGTGCCCAGGCTTGCGCCACAGCCTGGCACAGTCTGAATATCCAACCCACAAACTATAAACTGTATTGTTTCTAACTCTCACATTTTCAAAGTTATCCAACGGTATTTAGGGCTCATCAAACGGAACATATATAATATGTAATTCACTATAGATCAACTATTGCTGGTGATTTCTGTTCATTATTGAAATTACATTAATATATTTGATGCTATTACATTTTCATTCTGCATGCTGTTTTTTTCTGAACTCTGTTTGGTACTTTGAATAGGCGTTTCCTGTTTATAACTAGGAGAAACACACACACTCACACACACACACACACATATACACACAGTGTGAGGCTTCATGTTTATTTTCAAAGCCTCATGATGTCTGCTAGCTGGCTAATGGACAGAAAACCAGCATGATGTGTGGGGCTTTACCCTTTGAATGGCAAATTCTTTCAATATACCTTTCAGAAAATATAAACTTTCCAATCTACCTTCCAAACAAATTCTGGAAGGTTGTTCAAGACCTTTTCTCCCCACCAGCTCAATCTCCTGTCCCTGTTCTTAGAGCTGGTGACTCCACTTCATATGACCCTCTAGTGGTAGCCACGGTGTTCAATTCCTACTTTACCTCCTATGCCTCTGCCCTTGTCTCTTCCTCCTCCTCCCGTTTACCCTTCCCCCACCTCCTCGACCTATGCATCCCCAAAGCCCTTCTCTTTCTCCTTCTCCCCAGTATCCCCCTCTGCCACACTGAAAGCTCTCCTTGCTCTAAACCCCACCAAGGGTAAGTCCCCAAATGGTTTAGACTACACGCTCCTTCACCTGTCTGTCTCTGCTGTCTCCTAACCCCTTGCCTCTCTGCTGTACCTCTCCTTCTCACTTGCATCCATCCCGGCTGCCTGGAAGCATGCCACTATCCTACCCCTCCCTAATGGTGGTGATCACTCTACTTCAGGTAACTATGGGCCTATGTCTCTTCTTCCCATCCTTGCCAAGCTTCAGGAACATGTGATCTTATCCCAGATCTCCTCCTAGCTCAACACCTGCTTCTTCACCCTTTTTCAGTCTGGATTCTGGAAGGCACACTCCACTACCACCTCTATCCTTAGGCTCACTAACTCCATCTTTACAGGGATGGACTGTGGTCTCATTGCCTCTGACATCTTTGTCAACCTCACCAAGGCTTTCAACACTGTCTCCCACCCCCTCCTTCTTGCCAAACTCTCTGTAGCTAGGCTCTCAGACACTGCCACAAATTGGTTCCATGATTACCTCGTGGGAAGGACACAGTCAGTTTGGATTGCTGACTCTCTATCTCCTCCTCTCCCCATCAACACTGTTGTCCCTCAGAGCTCTGTACTTGGACACTTCCTGTTCTCTGTCTTCCTCAGTGACCTTTCCACTGTCTGCTCCTCCACCTCCATCCACATGCATGCAGACAACACTGTCCTGTATACCTCTGGCCCTTCCCCTTTTGATGTGGCATCCGGATTTCAGCATGACTTTGACAAGGTTCAGCTCTGGTTTGCTCAAATCATTTGTCCCTGAATGCCAAGAAGATTGTGCCCATAACCTTTGGCACAAGGTAGACACTCTTTTGACTCCCTTCCCCTCCTTCCATTCATCCACACCCTAGACAGGACTACACTGGAGGATGCCTCCTCCTTTAGATACCTCTGGGTTTGGCTTGACCAGCACCTAGACTTTTCTGGACACGTGGATGCCATCCTCAAAAAACTGCACCCCAAACTAGGTGCCCTATACAGAAATTGAGGTTGTATTGCACTGCCTGCCTGTCACACTCTGGTCCAGAAAATTATCCTCTCAGTTTTTGACTACAGTGATGTAGTCTAGAGTGCCACTTCCAAGACTTCCTTGGACAGACTGGGCACTCTCTTCCATTCCTTCAGTCACTTCACCCTTGACTGCCCCCCTTGCACTCACTGCTGTGCTCTCTACCAATCTCTCTCTTTCTCCTCTCTTGTTGACAGGTGCAGTTCCCACTGTGCCAACTTTCTATCTAAATTCTGTTTCAGCTCTTTCCCCTTCTACCTCTCCTCCTCTCTATCACTCCTTCCTTCCTCCTCCTCCCACTCCCTAAAGAGCTATGACTCTCAGATCTTGGCTGTCCACCCTAGGCCCTACTCTGCTGGCCAGGCTACTTTTTTCCACCACTTTCCAAAACTGTGGAATTCCCTTCCACCTTCCATCTGCTACTCCACCTCCCTACTTTCCCTCTCCTCCCTTCTACGTAACTTCTTTACCCCTACTTGTACCTGCTCTAAAACCCCCACCTTCTGTTTTCCCCTGTCACTCTACACCCCCTCTCCCATTTCTTCACTCTCTCCAACCTCGTCCCCTCACGTTTTGGCACCTCTGCCCATCTTCGCATTCCCATTCATTCTGCCTGGCCCTCTCTATCTGCCTCCCCTCTCCCTATCCTTGCTCACTTCACCACTACCTGTTGCATTTTATCAGTTTGCCTCTGGTCATCTGATCCACTTTTTTCCCAATTCCTGATTGGCTGTACCTGTTTATAGTCTGTTCCTCAGTATTTGTCAGCTGCCCAACAAATTGCACTTAATAGTGTGTAATACTGTAACAGATGTGTTGAGCAATTGTGAAATGCTGTAACCTAATATGTCTCTGTATACTGTATGTGTTGCTGATTTGTTGTCTTGACTGTAATTGCTTTGCTACTTCCCTTCTCCTCTCCACAGGATGCACCTGGAAATGAACAATGCTGCTCAGTGTGCCTCCCCTGGTGAAACAGTTTAAGAAATAAATAAATAAACTGCAAGAAATTTATGCCCTTCAGCAAGATGAACACTGTTATCATGAGTCTTCTCAACACTTGCTTTTGAGAGGCAAGCCTCCTGCATTTCTACATCCATTGACTTTTACAGTACACACCTACACAGCCCTTTACACTGCAGTGCAATATGTTCACTTTGCACAAGCACACAAGCAAACATAAAAAAGCTCTTTTAACTAGACTAATACGTGTGCGTGTCATATTTTGACCCAAACATGGGAATGTGTGTATATGGCCCATACTGTCTCTTCTTGTCTAGGCTATTATTTCCTTGACATCATAACATGGCACAACTTGATTTCCTGGCTGCACATTTCCTTTGTGTATTTGTTTTATTAAATGTTTATTAACTGCTATTTAGACCAATTCATTTAAAGAAATATATACAAATGCTGTTTGTTTAGATGAATTATATTACTTTCGGAGTCTATGAGTAATCAACAGTTCATTAATATACTGTAGCATGATAATTGTGGCAAGAGTAACAGTATACAAGCTGATGTTGAAATCTTATATGAATGACCAAGCAATGAAGCCATGCATGAAGCACATATTCATTCCAAGGGAAAGACATGGCATCACCTTGGTTTTCAGATTGCTTATGCAACAACATAACCTCACAAATTCAATATAATTGAACCACAAACATAAGAAAACAAATAAATCTGTTTCAGCTTAGTTGCTGGTGTGTATCCATTCAGTTTGCATCTTATCGTTTGCTTGGGGTTTCTGTTCATCACATCTTCCCACTAAGAAAAGAACAAAGGTGAAAAACGAAAATCTGATCATGTGACAAAATAAGAATCCAAAGTGTTTCCAACAATATCTGGCTGAATATTTCAAATCCAATAGAAAATTAATCCCAGGCCAATCTTTCTTTTGTTTTATTGACAAATTAATACTTACGTTTTCTACTTTGAGTTCAATTATGATTTCCATCTAAGTCAAGAATAATAGTAAAAGCTCTCTCCAACCATATGATAGCATTTTAGTTCAAATCATTTGTACATCTGTTTCTGGCCATGTGGCTTTAATCCAATGTGTTTCAGAAGAAATACAGTATTTTTGTGCATGTTTCGTTTATTTTGATGCATCTGTTTTGTAAAATATTAACAAGTCTGGTTTTAGTCTTACTGCAGTCTTAGTTCTTTCTTAAATAAAAAGGTTAAGAAATAACCAACGATTGTGCCACAAGTGCATTGTCCAGAATAATTCTACTAAATTACTAAAAAAATAGCTTTGAGTTTACATTGATATTTTATGATGTTGAATTACTCAGTCTCTACACTCAGAACATTTTAGAATATTTTGATTATATATTCCACGCTGACACTAAGTCACTCATATATTCTTATACTGCCAAAGGTGCAACAAAAGTATCTAATGTTAAATTTTATTTAGAACCTAAGAATGAGGCCCATGCTCAAAGCCTGTGTGTCGCACATATGTGGTGCGTAGGCTTCCTTAAGTCCAGCAGCTACATGTTGATGGTACCATTGGACCCATACCACATGTTCAAAATGGGTGCAGGCCCCTTCTGCACCTGATCCTCTGTCAATTCACAGCATTACATGTGCGTACAGAAGGGGGGAGTGGGGGCGTAGTACTAGACTCCACCTTTCACTAGGGCACCCGAGTGCAGAGTGGAGGTGGGTGCAGTCAATGCAGGCAGTGACCCTACTATAACCCATATGTGCCCCACCAATCCACTGCAAGGCATGGTAGCCACAGCACAGTCTACCCCCCACTACCCCCAGCACTCTGACCATACTGTGAGGGTCACAGCATGGTGCTGCATTGGATGGTCCCCTGACAGGAAGCATTAGTCCTGGGAGGACAGGCCCTATCCCACAAATGTCCACTCTGTGCAGCGCAGGGGATCTGGTTGGCTGGGGAGACAAGCATCCAACTGGATGCTTGCCTGTGTCCACCAGACTGCCCCCAGCACCCCAAAATGCCTGTGGGGCTGTGCCATGGAAAGATGGCCAGTAATAGTGCACGGCATGTGGTGAAGCTTTTTGGTGGTGTTGGTGGGCAAGGGCAGGGTACATACCTGTCATGCGCATGCAAGCTGCAATGGTGCATAGGTACCACTGTGAGTTTTCAAGTGTATCTGGGCCCAGGTTTTCTGTGAGAATTCAAATTAGGCTTACAGTACTAGCTACCAATGGAGTTACCCCAATTAATGGAGCAGATACTGGCTGGTTGATTTTGCTTATTGCTTTAAAATTGGGGAGGCATGACAAAAGTGAGACTGCATCAGATTAAATGGGCTGGCAGTATAGCCTAGAGGTTAGAGGAACGAGGTGTGAATGAGCTTGTTACATCCAGCAGACCAGACCTGAGTTTGATTCTCACAGCCTCCACTTGCATACTGTGTGACTCTGAGCAAGTCACTTAACCGCCTAGTGCTCCCAGGTCATCCCTGAAAACAGGCACTTGTGCCTAGTGGGCTTTACCCAGTTACCAAAGACTAAAATAAAAAAAAATGGCATTTAATTAGCAATCATTTTTATCTTCCTCCTAACCTTCTGTAATTATTTTTTTGTCTTTAAATATTCAGCTTATATGATTGTTGCATTGTTTATACTGTAATTTTATCCATTTTATTGTTAACTCTTCTGTCTTCATTGTATAGCTATTGCAATGTGTTTAAATTCCTGCTGCCATGGGCTACTTTAACAAGGGCATTCATGTAGATAGGAGTTTCGTAGAGCATGGTGAGTTGCCGCTTACTGCCAATTGCAATGGGGACTGATGTTTTTTGTTTTGTTTGTTGGGCATTGAGTGACAGCTGAGTAGAGTGGAAACAACCTTGGATGTTATTGAATCCTAGTATAAACTTAATTCCAACTCTAAAATTGAGGCTCCACAGGCATTAAACACAGTGCCATCCTTCTACATGTGCAAGGAGATGAATACAGTACCAAGATGAGGTTGTTTATGGAGGTGGAAACAGGGGTATGCCCAGAATAGATCTCCACTGGACTCCTGAGAAAATGGGTAGGAAGAGAGAAAGCACTGCCTACATGAACAGGCTGGAACTTGTCACACAGGAAGGAGCTGAACCACATGACAAAAAGGTCAAATAATTCCACCCCTGTGAGTTTGTCAAGAAGAAGTAGATGGGAAACAGTTCTGAAAGTCTTTAAAAGATCTACAAAAATAGTGGCAGTGAGCAGCATCGGATCCATACATCAATGGAGTCTGCATGTTGCAAAAGGAGCAAAACAAGGGAATAGGATTTATCTAAACCAGACTGGAAAGGGAAGAGGAAGACAGAACTATTAAGGAAGAATAAGAGTTAGAAAAGGCTAAACTTTTCCTGCAGTTTCACAAGAGTAGGGAGGAGAGAGATGGGGCAATGGTTACCTTGAAGGGTGAGTCACCCCCTTTGTGGCAAGGGAGAACCTTAGTGTACTTCCAAGCCCCAAATACTGTATAGAAGGTTATTTTCACTGTTTATTTTCACTATATTCGCTATTGCTGACAATCAGTGAGATTAAACTGATAGTGAAAAATAAAGGACAGCTGATTGTCAATAGTACTGTATTGAAGAGTAAGCTGTACACACTAATTCTATCGGACGTGAATATGTATAGAAGGTTGACTAACTAACTAACTGATATAACGGACACTATTTCAACCTGTTATACAGTACTTTACCAAGGTGGCAAGAGATGATAAGTGAGGAGAAGATGGGGAGAGCAATGGCAGACACACAGGCAAACAGAGTTGGAGAAGTTTAAGGTTGAACCCATCTGGGCTGCTACCCTTAGTGGGATTAGGGATCATAGAGCAAAGAGTGTTGCAGATGGTTTGTTAAAGAAAAAAAGGAAAGGGGAGGAGAGGAGAAGGGGAAATGAGGAGAAAGGGAGCATTGAGAAGGGAAGGGGAGGAGGTAGGGGAACATGGGCTGGGTGTGACCAGATCAAAGAGAGCTGGGAGAATACAGACAAGGCAGAGAGTGCATGTGATACAACAGTGATTCAAAGTATAGGCAAAAACAGAGATAAGTGGTAACATATTCAAAAGTATTAAAATTCCAAATACATGCCTGCCCACCAGCACAGCGGCAATGGTCCACTTGGGGCACCAACATCCAGGGTTCGAGGATGAACTCAGGAGTCAGAGGGCTGGCCGGGGGAGAAGGACTGGGTGTCCCAGGGACTGTTCTTCTTCTCTGGGGGAAGGGAGGAAGAGTGTCTGGTGCTATTCTGACCTCTGGCGGAGGCTGAAGTTACCATTGCAGCTGGCACAACATGTTGGGGGGGCAGATGCTGGCATCATTGCATGCCCCCACTCCCAAGGGGAAAAAACCTGAAAAAATGCTGGCCACTAGTGACAGCCTCCATCTCTGCTGGTGCTTCCACTACAGATTAAGGTCCACCGGGGGGGGGGGACTCCTGCTCCAGTGGCCCCACCCTGGGGGGGCAAGTCAGGGTTAAATGACTAAGTTCCTTGGGGAGGGGGCACCTGCCTGGTGGCCCTGCCCAGGGGGATAAGCTTGGGGATGGAGGGGTTAGTGAGTGGAGCAGGTGACAGAAGGACGGAGCCAGACAACAAAAAAAAAAATTACAAATATATGAAGTTGGTTCATATTAATCTGTTTACATAAAGACAAGTAAACAAATGGACAGGGGTGCCCCAGGAAGTGATTGTGTCCAGTTCAAACAAGTATTGGCCAGTGCCAGTCATGTTTGCTTGCTTCTGTTTGTTGTGTAGGTGTTGAGCCTAGAAAGCATACCAGTTAAAACAAAAAAATTAGTTTTTACAGTGAAATTGTCACAACTAGGAAATGATGATGTTCACACATGGGGCATGATTCACAAAAGCACTTGGATCAATGCAAGAGACTTGCATCATGGAGTTTGGTGCAAGGGGTGGCTTGCATCAAACTTCGCGGCTATTGCAATTCACAAAGAAAGATGCCACATATCCCCGATGCAAGTCCCTTGCAGCGGTTGCAACACATTAGACCAGCTAACCCCTGGTCTACCTTTGTATCTCCGGGGATGCATTTTATGGGGCTTGCATCAAACCTTTGGCACAAGCTGCCATAAACTGAGGAATATGCCACAACTGCACAAGCCCTTCCTGAATCAGGCTGCATTGTGCCAAAGGGCCTTGGCGCAGCTGAGGCAAACATTGTGGAATGGCTCAGGGCTTGGCGCAAGCCCTGCGACATCCTTTGTGAATCAGGCCCATAATGTTTTTGTTTTCTTAGACTATGACCCTGAATTTTCAAGATATTTTTATTACACCAGTGTATGAACATGTCAGGTGTCGTTCATCAAATCTCACATCACATCCCACACAAAACATGATTTTGTGGACTGACCTGGAAAAACGTTTTGGGAGGGGACTTGAAAAATGATGCCTGCCATGTTCACGAGATGGGGTAAAAATATGGCTAAGTTGAAAATGTGGGTTCATAATGTAAAATAATTGCAATGTTGTGAGTAAACATTGAAACATTTCAGTGCTTCTTTATAACTTTGTGAAATTCTGATGTTTTTATTACCCAACCTTATGATCATAACAGGTGTAATTTTTTGAATACTGTTTGAAATGTAATTTTTGCAGAGTGACTGCAAAATCATTTTTTGGAGGAGAATGAAAAATTACATCTATTTTGTTCACGAGGTGGGTTAAATTAAAAAAAGGCTATGTTAAAAAAAATAGGGCCAAAATGTTGAAAACTGACAAAGTTATGAGTGCAAGCTCAAAATGCATTAAACAGCTGTGACTTAGCTGCGGTGTTGTTTGGCACCACTGTGGGTTGGGCACCCTGGTGTCATACCATGGGAGGGTGTTGTTTGAAGGGAGGGTGAGAGAGCCACTGGAGAGGCTATACTGGCAGAGCACCAGACTGAAGAGGGAGGGGGGAGGACAGAGAGAGAGAGAGAGAGAGCTGCAGGAGCAGCAATACTGGTGGAGCTGGTCTTTGCATCGGGAAGGGAAGAGCCATGGGAGCATAGAATGGGAATGAAGGGGGAAGGAGAGAGAGAGGCAGGGAGAGAAAGAGAAAGAGAGAGAGAGAGAGAGACATGAGAGTGGCAATACTGGCAGAGCTGTAAGGAAAGAGCTGCAGAAACATCAGTATGAGGAGGGAGGGAGAGAGATAGCAAGAGCAAACATTGAGAGTGAGAGCAGGAGTGATAGTGGGCACAGGAGAGGGAGACGGAGTGGAAAGGGAAAAGGAGAAGAGGAGAAAGGGAGAGAAAAGAGCTTGTGCCACTGTTCTGACTCATTAATTATCCTAGTTTGAGTGGACCATGTAAAAATATATAGATGATGATTGTTAGATATTCAGTAATATGAAACTCCTCGTATGATTGACCTAGTATATTTGATTTTAGGCTTTGACAGATTAGTCTTCTACTTTTGAAAAACTGTGACATGAGTGAATGACTTTAAGGTTTATTCACTGGATGCAAATCTAACAAGTACTGGTTACTGTACAGGAAAAGGACATGGTAAGTGGTAAGGCATCAGCAGTGTCTCATTAAGTTCTCTTAGGGCCATATGCATGAATGATATCCCAGCCCTACACACCCAATAGGCAGTGCATAGAAGAGTCAGAACATTAACTTCTGCTAAGGGAAAGAAAAGGCCATGAAGCTGAATGGCCAGGGAAGAAGGAAGAAGAAACATTAGCTATGTTCCATCTCATCCAGCTGAAAACACCTTACTACAAACTAGGAAGCTAACTAAGTAATTGACCATACACACAGAGGAGAGGAAACAATCCCTTGTGGAAGAAAACTCTGGGGAACCAAGGCTTGAGATCACCCCGCACCCAGGTGTTGTAAACAGCAACAAATGACCCAGGCAATATTTAGGCCTGCTAAGCAGTGCTGCATGCTAAGGAATATGCCAGCTTCTCCTTCTAGTCAAAGGTCTTACACCACAGAGGACCTGAATGTTTGCCATCTGGGAGCATAGCTGTAGCCATGCCAATGAATGTTGGGGTTTGAACACCCCAAGGAAAAGGAGAATACAGTAGGTAACTGCTTCAAGCCTGGCAGCCCAAAATGCTCCTGATGGGTCTCATAGATATAGGAAACTCATCCTTTGAAAGGGTGTGGTCAGTGCAGTATGAAGCCATTGAGGGTGAAAGCATACTGATCATTGCACTAAAAAGTCATACAGTGTGAGCTGGTACAGACTGTGGCACTATAAAGCTAGAGAACTGCAAGCACACCAGGCCTTTCAGGGATTGAGACTAGGGGTATGCCCCATTGTAGTCAAGCTTGTTCCCGCATGTTATTGAGGAGTGTGTCCATTGTTGGTTGATAAGGCATGTGACTAAAAGTAGTAAGTAGAGTAGAAATGGTAGATAGTAACAGTAAAAGTGAGCCCTAAGAAGAGATCAGGAAAACCACCTGTGCAGGTTGATGGGAGTTATGGAGCATGGAGTGTTGTCCTATAGAACATTTGGAGTGAGCCCAGCCATGGTAGTGGGGAAGTAATAAAAAGCTAAGTTGAAGTATACTGAGCCCTTGATGGGTAAAATAAGGGTGAACACCTGAGACAAAAAAGCAGCATCAAGGCCCCAAAAAAGCAGAAAAGCAGAACATGGCTGGAGCCATGACTGTAGGAACCCAGAGGCAGGCTGTGCAGTCAGCAGCATGGGTAGCAGTCAGGAAGAAGGAGTGACAATGCCAAGAAGCAGAAGTGGAACAGGTAGAATAGGGAGCCCAGCGAATACCCCTTCAGGCAGCAGGGGGCAGAAGAAGGACTAGAGACAAAGGGGGCTAACCCCATAAAGCACCCCCAGACCAAGAAGGAGAAGAAGGGCAGGCAGAAAGGACAGAATGGTCCACCACAGCACAACTCCCAAGGCAAACAACAAGGAGGCAGAATCCAGCAGACAGAAAAGACTGATCCCCAGAAAAAACCCTGATGCGGTGGGGGTGGGGGAAGGCTGTTAGGCAGCAACTGCCACAGGAGAGAAGTGAAGAGGAGAAGGGCCAGACAAAGCCAGATTGACAGGCAAAGCAGTACTGACATCCCAACAGGAGCAGCATGGAAGGGGTGTGAGGTCAGAACCCAGAAAATGCTGGGCAGCCAGGAACAGCAGAAGGAAAGAGGGTAGTCCATGAGTCACAGTGTAGGGGCAGACAAAACCTGGAAGGAAATGGGTAGCACAAACTGCATGACACAAGTGGGGGAACCAGACACAAGTGCCCATGTGACTAGCATGCCAGAATGAGGATTCCAGATGATAACAAAAGAGAGCTCACAGTAGGGGAGCCAAACCACTGGAGCAGATGGGGAATAGGACTGCAGGAGAATACCAGCAAGAAGGGGAGTCCGCAACAATATGCCCATGCAGTAGCCACCTGACAGCAGGTTGGGATAAATGGTGTGGTGGGGGCAAGCAGCCCTACTGTTTCTGCCAACAAAACAATGGGTGTCTGGAGTACACTTGGGGCATGCGCACTTATGAAGCACTAGTTGGAGGGGGCATGGTACTGTATGTGTTGTTTGCAGTCCCACCAAACCTCAGGCTTTAACTTTTCCATTAGGGTCTGGAGCCTTTCATGTGGAAACATAGATTTACCTGAGTTTATAAAATGATCAAAAATCAAAGAAACATAATTGGGTAAAGCAAGTCATGTGACTGTGCATTAATAATAAATATTGCATGGTCATCTGGCCCCAAATCTGACTGGACTTGTTAGCAGTCACATCACATAGTTAATCTCCTACACTAAGAATTGACCTTTCATCAGAAACATTGCTGCCATCTGTACTCACTAAACACCTTCAGCTAGGAACTAAATAAAACTACCTTAAATTAAAAATAAATTATTTAAATGTTATTTCCCTAATCATCACACTATCTTTGCACACATAAACAAATTAGAAAAATGAATTACTGTTTATAGTTTTTCTTCACTAGTTTTCCTTTGGTGACTGTGAAAAATCCTCCTCCTATCTTTACCTGCTAACTGTACAGTACCGGGGAAATCTCTGCTGCTTACCCTGCAGAGATAAAATTGGAGCTCTGGCTCCACATGATATGTGTGTGTGTGTGTGTGTGTGTGTGTGTGTGTGTGTGTGGTGCACATATAGTGTGTTAGGAGAGGAGCATTCCACCAATGGAATTGTGCAGAATTTTGAATCCCTGTATTTTGTGGTAATCATTTCATCTGTTGAATGTGAAAAAGCCAGAGAAAAAAGAGGGCGAGGAGTAAGCTGGGTGAGGAATGGAGGCAATAATATGAACAGAGAAGACAGGTGGGAAATTTTAAAAATGAATAACTTTGCAAAGGATTAGTATTGTTTCACCAAACCAGCGAAAAGCACATATGTGAACCAAGCCCCTTCTACCCTGAAAATTTCTGACCAAAATTCCCAACTGTCCGTGTGTAAGGCAATGACAAAAAAACAGCACAAAACAGCAATTGTTTACATTTTTTCACTATCTGCATTTTAGATTCTGCACATCTGACTGGAACAGAACTTGGCACATCAAGAGAATTACCCGACAAGACTATACATGCAAAATATTGTGCAAATCCGTTGAACAGTTGTGAAGATATTAAAGTGCAGAAATTGTGGTTTAACATTAAACTGCCTGTGCATCCCCTAATATAGTAGCACTACTGTGCCACTATAATATATATTATTTGGAAAAATACTTTGTTAATGCATTAGTTAAGGTTGGTTACCATTGGTTATGCTCACCCCATTCCACAAATAAATAAACTGAGATGAGTGCAATATATGAGAATGGGGTGAGCCTTAGGGTTGAGGGCACCAAGACTCACCCCACCCCATTGCTGCCTGCAGAATGGGGGTGGGTTGTTAGGGTTGGAAACCCTAATGCCACATTTCCCTATTTTTGTCTATCTAACCAACCCTAACTCATGCATTAATGAAGTTGTTTGCAGAAAATTCCCTTACTTTTTGAGATAGTATAATCATATCCTCATTTGACATTGGAAGCGCTGTGCCCTCTGAGTCCTGTTCTCCCATGTTGCAGTGGGAGCATTTCAGCAAAAACAGCAACCAAAAAGTCAGCATAGCCTTGTTATTACCCCACCTCATTAACACTGGACTGAGAATGATCAAATCTGAACTGAAATGTCATTCCGCATCACTGCAATGTCACTCTACACCTCAGGTGAGAAAACACATTTTGGCCAGCATTTGAAACATGACAGTTGTCACATTCATATAGTGATTTAAAAAATGGCTAAGTTGAACATTTGGGGTGAAAATATTTACAACTACTGAAGTTACAAGTCAGCGTAGAAACATTTCAATGTACGTGCATAACTTCGCCATTTTTACATGTTTTGACCCCAAATTTTCAACATGACCTTCTTATGACCCCACCTCATTAACAAGGGCAGGGCAAATTTTTAAAATCATGCCCAAAAGGTGATTACACCAAGCTACTAAGAAATAACCTTTCGTAACTGATTTGCATAATTACAATGCCATTGGTTATGAGTGGAGTCTCAAAAAGGGCATGTTAAAAATTTGTGGTCAAAATATGCAACAATGGCAAAGTTATGCATCAAAGCTCAAAACCCCATTGAAATTCATTGAACCACACTTACCTTAGCTTCTCATATTGCAGTTGGTTGTTCCAGCAGCAAGAGGTGTCTTGGATAGGAGAGTGGATATTTGCTATGAGGCATGTTCAGGTGAGTGAGGGTGTGTGGGGTGGTGGGTGTTGAGTGGGAGGTCAGGGTGGGTGGTCAGATTGGTGAGGGACTTTTCTCTATGTTCACAGGGATTGTGAAAAAACATTAGGGGATGGTTTTGTTTATTTCAGCATTTTCCAACACTGGGGAGTGGGCACCCTAGTGTTGGGCTACAGTTTGGGGACCGGTTGCAGGTGACCTGGAGGAGAGGGGGTTCTGAGAAGTGGTATCAGGGGTAGGGTCTCTGGTCTTCTTAGAATTGTAAAAAATTGGAAAAGGGGCAGGCAACCTGGAGGAGAGGGTGGAGAAAGAAGCAGTACTGGGGTGGGTTCCGAATAGATAGATAGATAGATAGATAGATAGATAGATAGATAGATAGATAGATAGATAGATAGACGGATGGATGGAGAGACAGACAGACACAGAAAGACAGACAAGCAGACAGACAGACAAGGGGATCAGTAGCTCACTTCTGTTACTGCAGCCCGCAGAATGAGTTCCAGCTGTGGCTACAAATGTCAAGAAAGTTCACTGTCCTCATACAGAAAACATGAGTAAATGGCTCCTCTCACTAACCTGGGCACCCTGGATTTTGGGGTGCCTAGAAAAGGTATTTCTGACTAGTAAGTTAGTAAGTAAGCAAGTAAAGTTTATTTGGTAAGCACCCAATCCTGAAGGCTCTGGGTACTGCACAGAATAGAAAGTGAAAATAAATAGTAAAAAGAAAAAGAAACATTACAAATTAATAACAAATCAAGAGTATCAACACACGGAGTACAATCCTCATTAAAACTATATAGCAATTGGCTACTTGTTTAGCTCACAAATAATTCTCAAAGGCTTCTCTAAATAGATGTGTCTTCAGACACCATTTAAAGGCATCTGCTGACAGGCCCTCCATTGGAAATATAGGGAGTGAATTCCATAGGGCCAGGCCTGCGACCTCAAATGAATGATCTCCAGAGGTTTTCAGCAGGGCCCTAGGAACCACCAGGAGGCCTTTTAGTGGGGAAGCAGAGTGAGCACCCAGGGTGGGCAGGAGTCAGGAGGTCACTCAGGTAGCCAGGGCCTGAACTGTAAAACTCCTTATAGGTGACCGAGCCCACCTTGAAGGTAATTCTTCATCTCACTAGCAACCAGAGGAGGTCACACAGGACCGGGGGTCACATGACAAGACCTCAGAAGGCCCATCAGCAACCTGGCCACTGTGATCTGCCCGAGATGTAGGCAATTGAGAGTCCCTCCACTGACCCTGAGTTAAAGAGTGTTAAAGTAGTCAAACCTAGATGTTACAGGGGCATGCAACAGTGAGGGCAGGTCACCAGGTGGAATTAAGGTTTTGATCTGGGCAACATTCCTTAGGTGTAAAAAACACTCCAGATGAAGGATGACACCTGAAAGTCGAGTGTTAACCCATTATCAAGGATGATGCCCACATTTTCCACCCTAATAGAAGATGCCAAAGGGGTGGGGCCAAGGAATAGCCCTGTTCCCACCCTAAAAGCACCCACATCACACCATTGACTAGGCTCAACCACTAGCACCTCTGTCTTGTTGGGGTTTCATTTTAGCCAGCTAGAGGCCATCAAGTCATGGATCTCAGCCAGATGTTTATTTAACACCTACACAGCGTCACCCATCCTGGGAGCAAAAGACATATACAGTTGTGTATCATATGCATAACAGTAAAAGTCCAAACTGTATCATCTAATGACCTCATCCAGGAGAAGCATGTAAACTGCAAACAAAATAGGCAACAGGATCGAGCCCTGGGAAACTCCACAGGGAAGGTGCTTTGGGCAGGAAGACAAATTCCTCATCACTACCTTCTGCATCCTGCCTGTAAGAAAGGACTGCACCCAACTTCATAACCATACCAGTGAGTCTACAGAGCTCCCTTAGGCAATCCAACAACACTGCGTGGTCCCATGAAACAGGTCCCATTTAGATAGGTTCAGGTGTTTGTTTTTTAAAGAAATTATTTTTATGCATTTTAATGTTTATGAGTTTAAAATGAGGAAAAACATGGCAGCCATCACAATTAGCATTTCTGTCAGCACGAGAGGTAAATCCTGAAAATAAGCAGTCACAATTGTTTTCTCTTTACTCTTTGCAAGGTAAATAATCAAAATAAGCAATCACAATCATTTTTTTACCATTCACAGCATGATGTTAACTCTAAAATCAGTATAACTCTGGAACCATATAATATTTTTTCATGAAACCTACAAAAGGCACACCCCTGGCATGTCCCCTGTCAATCCTGAAAATTTCATGAAATAATTCCATACCAATTAGGTTGTAGGAGACAGCATAAAATACCCAATATTAAGTTTAGGGAAACCAAACATGGTTATTTTTCTTTTTTCATTTTTTTGGCACTTAATATCTCAAAAACCAAATAAGATGCCATCACAAAACTTTTTACACCTTGAGACTCTGGCAGTTTGACCATGCATGCCAAATTTTGGGCTATTTCATCAAACAATGCCAAAGTTATTAAGATGCAAAAATTGGAGTTCAACATTAAACAGCCTACTCAACTCTAACAAGGGTGCTACCGCACCCCTATAAAAGAAATACAAAACCTTGCTTTGTTGCCAGTGCCCTTTGTAGGTAACCCTTGCCTCAGTGCTATTGTGCTGAGGTTCTTGGTCACATACATATACATAGATTAGATGAATAGATAGATTTAGATAGATAGGTAGATAGATAAAGAGGACAACTGATGAGCAATAGTGAACAACAATGCTGTGTTCATTTTCGAGAGATTGTCATCACCACCAAGTAAACCTTGAGAGTGAAGCTTGAGAGGTTTACTGTTGTCATGAAACTCGAGAAGTGAACTCAACTGTGTTGTTTACTGTTACCCATCATTGCCCATGTTGTCTTTTATAATGTGTGGGCTACAGAGGATCAGCAACACTCCAACACCAACGGAGCATTTCTTGTGAAACAAGTTTTAAACAGAAATTTCACCTCTGTTTCAAACTCCTTCCCCTGCCTAAAATCAAGCCCCACTCCACTCTTACTGTGCATTGTCAGTGCACCTACTTGCTTCTCTCTGTCTGCTGTCCTAAACTGCCTGTCCTAAGTAATAAAAAAATCAAAAGGTGATGCGCTTCTCTGCAGGGTTTTTTTAAAAGTGCTCTGTTTGAACACCGGAGCCATGGGTGGAAATGGAAGCAGTAGCACATTCCAGCTTTCATTGTTTTTTTGCCATCATAGAGATGTACTCAAGAGGGTACAACAACCTCTTGATGTCACAATGATGGAACAACAGCACTGGGATTCCACTGATTTCTATACGAAACAGCGGTCTCCCATACATGATAGATAGATAGATAGACAGACAGAAAGATAGATAGATATTACACTGGTGAGGTAGCACAAGCATAGTTAGGGTTGAGAGGACTGTTAAACCCTTAATTTTGAACCATAATAACTTTGGTGGTATTTGATGAAACTGACCCAAATTTGGCAAGCATTTTCCAGGAGGAAAGTTATCAACATGTGGGATGTTTTGTGATGGTACCTCGTATAGCTTCTGAGATCCAGATGTACTGTTTTTACAGTAATGTCTACATTTTTCCTATACTTACTACAGATTTGTATATTTTGCGCTCACCTACAGCCTAGATGGTATGGAATTATTTTCAAAACTTTTAATATAGAAGCAGCCTATGACAATGCCAAGGTAGTGCCTTGCAAAAGTTTTGTGAAAAAAATATTAATTGATTCCAGAATTATAAGGAGTTACATTTTCTGAGCAGGCTGAGCATACTCAGTAGCATTTCAGGATAACCCTCTAATATGACCTATAAATTTGCTATCATAAATGTTTTGAAAAACGCCATCTTGCTTTCTTAACCAAAAGCATGGAAAATACTTAAAAATAATGCTTTTTTTAAAAAACAGACACCTGAACCTAGCTAAATTGAACCCAATTAACTAGATACTGATATTTGTGTTTTGCTTTTTTTGAATTAGGCCTAGAAATATGTTTTCTGGGAACCCCAAAATCCTATGTGACCAGCTTAGTGAGAGGTCCCATTTTGTTGGTTGTGACTCAAAAATTCCTATGTCACACACATTGCAGTGCAATGGGAATTTCTTTTTTGGCTTACACCCAAAACAGCTCATTTACATGTTCCCTTCCCCACCCAACTCAGCCACCCTGCCTTGTAATTTCTGGCGCTCATTTAATTCAACTATCATCCCCTTCCTCCCAGTTCAGCCAGTCCTTCCTCATCCTACCCAGTTCTGTTGTGGCTTTTTTTTTACTATATTCCCTTTCCCTCCCAGCTCAGCCAGCCCTCCCTTGTCCTTCCTGATCCTTACATATTATTACAAATACAAGTGAATCGTGAATCAAGTGCCCCTTCCCCTCCAGATCAACCACCCCAATACATCAGTGGTGACACTGGGGTGCCTTCCCCCAGTGCTACTGAAATATAAATGCTTACAGTGGGGTGTCCAATACCCAAGGTCAGGTCCTGACCCTGTAAAGACAGAAAAGTGTCCCTGTATTTTTTTGTTTGTTTCTAATTTCATGTAAACCTGTAAAAAAGAAAACAGTTTATCACTGACTTTTTTTAAACCCGCAAAGAAGAAAACAGTCACTTGCTGATCTCATCCCCTCCACAGGACCACCCACCCTAACCCCCCACTCAGCAGCCCCAATGCCACATCCTTCCATGCACTCTCCCACACTTAAAGATTGTCTTACATCATAGATCTACTGTCTGATCAGAAAGTATTCCTCCTCCTGGAACCACAACTGTAATATGAGAAAATAAAGTAAGTCCAGTTAATGTATTTCAATGCATTTTGAACTTTTACGCAAAACGTTGTCATTTTAAATATTTTTCCACCAAATTTTCAACAGGGCCTTTTTTGGACCCCACCTCACAAACAAGGTGGGTGCAAACTTTCAAATCCAGCCCAAAAGGTGGGGGTATAAGATGACTATGTTGAATCTTTGGTGGAAAATATGGTAAAATTAGCAAGTTATGGATGAGCATTGAAATATTTCAATGTGCATTCATAACTTCACTAATTTTCAATATTTTTCTACCAAACCTTCAACATGGCTGTTTTTGGACACTCCTCATGAATGAGCCAGGTGAAATTTTCAAATCTAGGGCTGAGAGGTGATATCACAGTTGCTGCACTTGAAAATGTTCACCTACCTGGTTCATGAGGTAGGGTTGTAAGACCACTACGTTCACAATTTGGGTAAAAATACAAAAAAAAACACAGTTATGAATACCATAGGGTCCTGCATTTCTGCAGGCAAAAGAATTCTTGTATTTTGGGTGTTGAGGATTTGCATCTGTGGCAGCAGGATCATGTGCTTCTGCAAATAGAAGTATCAAGGTTTTCTATCTGCAGCCAGAAGTGAGTATGTACACCTTGTGGTGTGTGTACCACAGATACAAATCCATGAAGGTAGCATATCAGTGCTACTGCATTTGTGTCATCTGGAAACAGTTGTATGTTTTGTCTTATCTGATGATGGCTGTCTGTGGTTGCTTGTGTGGTCTTGTCCTTTTGCTGCTTGGGTGGAGGGGTTAGGGCTGGAAACCATAATGCCACATTTCCATACTTTTGTGGCAGTAATTTGAACCCTAACTAGTGCATTAATGCAGTTTTTTGAAAAGAACATCTATACATATATGCTAGGCCCTGCACCAAGGGAACAGTTCTTCTGTTTGTGAAAGTGCTGGGCCAACTGGGCCCTGTGTTCCATGTGGATGCAGATGCACATGCACAGGGCCCAGAGGGCTCTGCACCAAGGGATGAGTCCATCTGGCCATAGAAGTGTTGAGCCCTACTCTTCACTATATGGTTACTTCTTACTTGTGCGATCAACACTGCACTGTTCCTCCCCAGGCTGGGGGTGGTGCTGCATGGCAGCACCATTCCTCCAGCCTAAACACATCCAGCAGGCTCACTAACATTGTCCCAGGGTGGGGCTCAGCTCACTTGCACAGGATCACAATGCACTACCTGCTGGGTAAAAGGGCAGGCTTACACACAATGTTTCTCCATAAATTTTTTTACATTTAACCACACATTATGACCTTGGTCCCCCTCAGCTCAGGACACAAGAAATGCAACCCTCACTAAACTGGCAGCCTAAGGTTTTGTGGTGCCCAAAGAAATGTAATTCTAGGTCATTTGTTTGTCAAACAACCCCCAGTGTCTGACTAAACAGGACCCATTTACCTAGATTTAGATGCCTGTTTTTTGAAAAGGTATTAGACTCAATTGTCAAATGTTTTGGAATGTGCAAAGATCCAGGTGCACTGAACACAGGGTGCATGTGGCTTGCAGCATTCCCTGGTCAAAACTTGGGATTCTGGATCCCGTGCACCACTTGCCATGAGTTAGACCAGCTTTTGCTGGTCTAACTGTGCAACAACCAGGGGACCTTTTAACAGGGTTTGCATTTCATATTTGGAGCAAGACACCTTAAAAAGGGGTCCAGTTTCACAAATGCACTCAACCCCTGAGAGTCCAGTGCAAGATGCATCAATGTGTTGGGTGCAGCAGCACAGTTTGACACAGGGCTTGTGCAAGCTTTGCATCAACTGCTGAGACTCAAGCCCATCAATTTTACATTTCTAGAAAAAGGTTTTGCCAAAAAGAAATATCAAGATGACACTGACCGCAACCAAAAAACTGTTTCTCCCAAACATTTTCTCACTAAACAAAAATTGGCACCAGACAGCTATCCCAAAAATCGTACTGAGCATGCTCAGAAGCCAAATTTTAAAACTATAACTCGAGAATCGATTTATATTTTTTGCATGCAACCTTCAAAAGGTTCATTTTATTTATTTATTTATTGAAATGTTTCACCAGGAAGGCACACTGAATGACAAGTCGCTCATCTTCCGGTGCAACCTGGGGGGAGGGGGTACAATAGGAATTAGACAATTAAACACCTTGAACAATTATAGATGCACCAAATATTTTTAATTTTAAGACTAGACTAGATCAGTTCATAAGGGATGATTACTCAGGTTATCACCACTGAGTAGTGGGGACAACACTTATGGGGCCTGGCCTTCTGTTGTCATAAACCCGAAGTATTAACAAAGTATTAAGTTACAAGATCAACATTAACGTACAGTTGTAAGGCAGGCATTACAAACAGTGTTACAACAGTTTTGCATATAATAGGTAGAAAGAGTGGACAATAATAAGTGCCAGGTTAATAGGTAAACAAGTGCTTACATGAAAGAAAAGGAGAAAAGGAGAGTGTGGGGATGAGGTGGGGAAGGGGGAAGAGTCATGTTCCTGGAGACTCCTTCAGGATGCGAGGAACCCTGCAAGGGGACTGGGGAACCAGAGAGAAGGGAGATAAGGCACTGTCCCAGAGAGACCCCTTCAGGATGTGGGGAACCCTGCAAGGAGGCTGTGGGGCTAGAAAGAAAGGGTGATAAGGCTGTAGGGATTTAAAGAGAGAGGAGAGAGAAGGAGGAGGTGTGACTTAATGCTAGGAGGGAGAATAGGACCTAACCCAAGAAAGGACTCTTCAGGATGTGGGATACCCTGCAAGGGGGTTGGGGAAGGTCAGTAGACAGGGATTAAGAAAGTGATAAGAGAGGGAGGGAGGGAGTGAGAATTGAACCCTTGAGGGGAAGAGAATTCACACCTTTGGAGGGGATGGGGCCTAATCAATAGTCCATCTAGATGCATTGGACCCTGTTAGTAGTCATGGAAAGACAAGATAGTGGCTAGATAGAAGAGGGGACATATGCTTAGGCTCAGCTGGACCCCTTCAGGATGCTGAGAACCATGCAAGGGGACTGTGATGGCCAGGGAGAAAGGTAGATGGGTGAGGGAAAGGAAAGGAGACAAGACTAGGCACAGTAGGATGCCCTCAGGATGCTGAGAAACCTGCAAGGGGACTGTGATGGCCAGGGAGAAATGTAGATGGGTGAGGGGAAGGAGAGGAGACAAGCCGAGGCCCAGTAGGACCCCTTCAGGATGTTGAGAACCCTGCAAGGGGACTGTGAAGGCTATTGAAAAAAGGTAGAATGGGGGAGGAGAAGGAGAGGAGACATGCCTAGGTGCAGTAGGGCCCCTTGGGGATGCTGAGAACCCTGCAAGAGGACTGCAAGTCTAGGGAGAAAAGGGGGAAGGTGGGGGAAGGAAGTAGATGAGAGATACAAGATCCCTGGAGGGGTAGGAGAGGGACCCATGGAGAGGATTCAGGGTCGCTTACATTCTGTGAGAGATCAAGGGAGGCCATTAAGGGGGAGCAATTTGGGGGAAGGGAAGGGAAGAAGAGCTAGACATTTGGGGGGTGTGGGTACAAAGGTAAAATGCAGGTGCTGGTAGAGGTGTAGGGTTTGTCCAGGGGTTAGAGGAGGGAATTAGGAAGGGACATGGCAGGAACAGCTAAGTGCAAGTTAATTACTGAGGGCAGAGCTGATGGAGTAGGTGAGGATGAGTGCTGAATTTGAGGGGAGAGGGAATTCCAAATTTTTGGGAGGTGGTGAGAGTAACTTGATTGGCTGATTTGGGTGAATCTGAGTGGGACTACCAGGATGCGGGAGTCTTTTGATCTAAGGGAATGGGAGGATGGAGGGGGTGTTTTAAAGGATGAGGTGAGGTGGGAAGGGAACTCTCTCAACCAGTGCTTGGAAGTGAATTTAGCACAGTGGGAGAGTCGCCTATTTGTTAGCGAGGGGAAGGATAGGGCATGATAAAGATCACAGTGGTGGGTGCTAGAGGGGCATACAGGGCAAAGTGGCAGAAGGAATTGAAGAGAATGTCCAGTCTGGCCAAGGAGGACTTAGGGACAGCACCATAGACTATGTTACAGTAATCAAAAATGGTCAGTATCATCTTCTGAACAAATTAACGCCTAGCTGTAGCAGGGACACAACTACGGTTCCTGAAGAGGGCACCAAGCTTGGGGTGCAGTTTTTTCTGGATGACGTCAATATGTCCAGAGACGTTTAGGTGTTGGTCCAACCAAGCACCTAAATACCTGAAGGAGGATGTGTCCTCGAGTAAAGTCCCGTCAAGGGTGTGAAAAGTGGACAGGGAGAGAAGCCTAGAGAGTCTCTGCCTTGTGCCAAAGGTTATGAAGACAGTCTTCTTGGCATTGAGGAAAAGTTGATGGTTAGCAAACCAGAGCTGAACCTTGTTGAAGTCTTGCTGTAAGCAGGTTGTAACCTCAGCAGGACAGGAGCCAGATGCATACAGGACTGTACCATCAGCATATATATGTATGTATAGCGGGGGGGGGGCAAACAGTGGGAAGGTCATTTAAGAAGATGGAGAATAGGAGGAGCCATAATACGGAGCCCTGGGGGATGTCAGTGCTAATTGGGAGGGAAGGGGAAGTGGCTTCCAAGATCTTAACTAACTGGGTTTGGCCAATAAGGTAGGCCTTGAACCAGTATGTTGCAGAGGGAGATAGGCCAGCTGCCAGGAGTGAATCGAGGAGAAGGGAGTGAGAAACAGTGTTATGGGCATTGGCCAGGTCAACAAAAATGGCATTGATGATTTGGCCATTGTCCTTCCTGGTTAGGATGGAGTCAGTGAGCCATAGGAGGGAGGTGGTGGTGGTTGAGTGTTTTTTCCTGAAACCAGACTGGAAAGAGGTGAAAAAGGAGGTGTCAGATAGAAAAGAGGTGAGCTGGGAAGGACAATGTGTTCTAGAAGCTTGGCAAGGGTAGGGAGGAGAGAAATAGGGCAATAGTTGCCAGGGGATGAGGGTTTCCCCCTTTGGATAGAGGGAGGACCACTGCATGTTTCCATGAAGAAGAGACAAAGGCAGTAGAGAATGAGAGTTTTAGGATTATTGAGAAGGGGTAGGCAATGGCCGAAGCGGAGAGGGAGAAGAGTTTTGGATCAAGGCTGTCAGGGGAGGCACCTTTAGAGGGGTTGATGGTGAGGAGGGCGTAGGGCATTGTTTGGGGTTACAGTGGTGAAGAGAAGGGAGGTGGGTGGGAAGGTGGTGGAGTGGGCACACTGGAAAAGGGTGGGGAGGGGTGGGTTGGAGGAGGGCTTTCAGTAGCTCAGTGGCACAGGAGGTATAGTAGGAATTAAATTCCACAGCTAAGGCTGGTGAGTCAGACACTAGTGAGCTATTTACTTAAATACTGGGGAGTGGACAAGATGAGGGGGTAAATAGGGTGTAGACCACCTTCCAGAACATTGAAGTGGAATTTATGTTGGTGATGAAGGCAGATTTGAAATATTCAGACTTGGCTAATCTTGTAGCCCTGGTGCATGCATTTGGTAGTTTGTGAAGTAACTAGGATGTTGGATAGCTTTATGACGCTTCTAGGCTCAATCTCTAGCCCTGAGGCAGGCCAGAAGTTCAGGGGTTATCTAAGGTAAGTGGTTACCTCTGACTCTGGTTTGTTTGAGTGGGGCAAAGGCATTCCAGTTTACAAGAATGATTTATTTGAAGTAGGCAAGGGCCTTATCAACCAAGGGGAAAGATGTTAGGGGAAACCAGTCAGAACTGGCAAGGTTACTCAGGAGAGGTTCAAGGTCAAGAGACTTGAAAGAGCGTAGTAGTATGGTTTTGTGTGGTGATTTAGTTCTGTGGACTTTCCTAACTATGAGAGTGTCAGGAGGATGCCAGAGGTGATGACACGGTGGGGGTGGGATGTAAGGGCCCAGTTAAGTAGGAAGTGTTGTTGTGTTTTGTGGTTTAGGTGAGTGGGTTCCAAGATCAGTTGGGAGAGGTTTAGGGCTCTGATTTCATTTTTAGCTTTGGTAGTTTTAGGTGACAACCAATTTATATTTATTTATTTAGTTATTTATTTGCGACTAGGATTACAAAGTACTTGTGAGCCAAGGCTCTTTTACAAAGGTTCCACGTCATGCTGGTTACAGGGTAACAGACACTAAAACGTAAAACAGTTACAGGTACATGGCTGAGGGTAGGGGAAGGCATAGGTGTAGAGGGTCAGGGTGAGGCAGCTGAGGGGCCTTGTCAGGATGGACACAGGGCAAGTGCATTAGAAGTTGCATTGGACAGGTAAGTGCAAGAAGAGAGGGCAGTAACTGACACCTATAAGGTCAGAAGCAGCATAGGGAATGAAGATGTTATGGGGTGCAAGCACAGGTGGAGGTGCCAGTTATGGAGTGGCGGAGCTTTTTTTTGAATGCTCCAAGTGTTGCTGTGGATGAGTTGTCACTAGAGAGCTTATTCAGCCAACTCAGAGCCCTGTATGTAAACGACCTTTGACCTTGGGATGTGCGGCAGCAGGGGATTTGAAGGATTTGGGGCTTAGAGCTCCTGGTGTTGGGGTTGGTGATTTGGGGTTTGAGGAGGGTACTGACTCCTGGTGGTGCCTTTTCCATCATGATTTTCTTAGCAGTGATGCAGGTTTGGTATTTGATTCGGGTGTTCTGTTGCAGCCAGCCTGTTTTGGAGTAGAGGTCGCAGGTGTGGGTGAGACAGTGGGAACCAGTAACGAGTTGGCAGGCTTGATTGAGGGAAGTCAAAACATGCCTGAGAGATGAGGTTTGGCAGATCCATAGATAATGAGACCGTAGTCAATGATGCTGATGATGGAGCTCTGGACAGCTATGGACAGAGCTTCTGGGGTTAGTTGTTTCCTATGTCAGAATAGTAGGCCCATCCTGGTGTTGGCTACTTTTGCCATGTTATTGATGTGTGGGCCATAGGCGAGATTACAGTCGAGGGTGAGGCCGAGGTATTTGAAGGTATGAACTTGTTTGAGGGTGATTCTTTGCTTGGTTTTAATGGAGAGCAGATATTGTTTGTGTTTGTTTTGGGAGCTGCAGAAGATCATGGTCTTTGTTTTTTTCTGGTTAAGTATAAGTCTGTGTTTTGTGAACCACTTTTTGACTGCAGAGAAGGCCTGTTGGAGGTTACTTTGTAGATGGACTGGATCATGGTGGGATGCCAGGATGACAGCATCATCCGCATAGAGTAGGATCTGTTCAGGGCAGGATTCTGGCAGTGAGTTCAGAAAAAGGCTTAAAAGGAGGGGGCCCATGATTGAGCCCTGTGGGACACCGGACTGGACTGGTCTTTGGTCTGAGAGTGTGCCAACAATTCTCACTCTTTGGGAGCGGTTGTCTAAGTAGCTTTTGAAGCAGTTCACCGAGTTAGGTGAGAGCCCTGCTAGTCGAAGCTGGGCAAGTAGGAGATTGTGGTTGACAGTATCAAAGGCTTTAGTTAAGTCGATGAAGGTGGACCCAGTAAGATGACTGTTATCATGTGAGTGATGGATTGCACCAGTGAATTCAAGTAGCACCACGGAGGTGCTATGATACTGAAGATGCCTAGGATGAATAGTTCTCCAGAGCGAGTAAGGGAAGTGATGGAGGTTAGGAGGTCTAGCATGACCGAAGGATGGACATTTGGACGGAACTATATGCCAGTTGCAAAGACAGGGAGAGTGAAGGGGAGGGTCACATGGATAGTTAGTGCATCATGGATCTCAGGATTGGAGGATGAGTAGATGATGGAGTATTGTATGGAGGCTAGGACATAAATGGCCACACCACCACCCCTGCCAGCATGGCCTTGCCTTAGCAGTGAGTAGCCAGGAATGCAGACCGTGTGGTCAGGGATAGTACTCTTTAGCTAAGTTTCTGAGATGATTAGAATGTCTGGTTTTAGAGTGCACACCATGGTCTGAATGTGGTCTATTTTTTGCAACAAGCTGCCGGTGTTTAGATGTAGGATCTTTAAGCTCTTTGGTAAGGCTGAGAGAGGAGAGGACAGCAGGGGGAAGTAGCAGAGGAGGAAGCACCAGAGGAACTAGGGGCAATAGAGTCTGGATTGGGGTGGATATCCCAGGTGGCAAGTAAGAGGAACATGAATATGAGAAAGTAAAGCTTAGGGGGGTTTGAAGGGGCTGGCGAGGAGGCTGGGGAGTTTTGAGGAGAAGGGAGTGGATGAGTGAGGAAGAAGAAGGTGGAGAACCACACTGAAATTGGGCACCATAATCAAAGCCACATGAGGAAAAGTGGTAGAGTGAGACCCTATTTCAAATGTGTGGGAGGGAGTGATAGAAGGGAAACCCAGCTAATTATAAACAATGTAGTGCCCTCTAGAGGTGGAACAATATAGCCTGCTAAGGAGATAGTGGATACATAGTTGTTCACAAAGTAGTTTGGTCATCTGATGCTCAAGGGCTATAAATAAAAGTGTTGAGATAGGATGGGAGGGTGGGGAGCCGGCGCAGCTCAACAGTCGGAACCTGCACTCTATCAGTTTCACTCAAGAGCTGAAACACATGATAGTATGAGTGACGAGGTGTCTGTGCTTAACAGTCAATAACAGGACAAATTAATTCACAATAACTGTAGTAATGAAATTATGAGAGTGCTGAGGCAACCCTGGTAGTATACACACACTGAAAACTAAACAGCAGTTAATGTTCTAATGCTTTAAAACAGTTATGAACAATCTTTTTTCACTAATATTAGGATTTGCCAGAATTAAGCAGTAGAACTTTGAATGAGAGAAGTTCATAGTGTAGAGCCAAGGCAAATTCAAAAGAAATTGGCCAATAGGAGTGCACAGTCAGGGAGACCGACCACTCAGGTTGCAGAGGCAAGACAGTCTTGCTTTCCAGTTGATCAAAACGTCACTGTATCTGTCATTGTTGCTGGCTGGAGAGGGTGGTGCGGGTGGTGGCTTTGGAGGTGACAGTCTCCCTGCTAAAAGGTCCTGGAGGGCTGTGGTTGCTTGCAGGCTTTTGTGGTCTCCGGTTTTGGAGGTGCCAGTCAGGCTACAGTTAGGAGGGAGCTTGTTGGACTTGGATGGCAGTGGAGTGCATGCTCAGGGGCTCCTCCAAGGAGAAAGCAGTAAATGAAAAAAAGTAGTCAGATCCAGTGGAAATGATGAACTGCAGAGGTATAGAGTCACAGAAAGTGTTAAATTCCTTCGATGTGATAAACTTTGGCCTGGGCATATGCAGGATTTGAAAACCTTTGCCTGTATGTTTCCTTTGTTTTCAAAGTGGTTGTAGAGTAGCCCTTTAGAGACAAGTACATTTAAAGCTGATTTAAAGTGAAAATTCTGATACCTGGTGATAAATTACATCCAGAGGAAATGATGAACTGCTGAGGTCCAGAGTCACAGAATGTGTTAAAACTCCTGAGAGGTAATAAACTGTGGCCTGGGCATATGCAGGATGTGAAATCCTTTTATCTGTATGTTTCATTTGTTCTTCAAAGTGGTTGCTGAATAGTCCAAGTACAATTCCTTTAGGAGCAGGTCAGACAAAAACGCTGATTCATTCGCAGGACTCAGTATCACCAACTTTGTCAGACTTAGTTGCTAGACTTATTTTTCCTTGGGATGGCTTCCAAAAAGATGATTTAAAATGAAACGCTGATACCTGGTGGTGATGTTTTGCAGAAATTCAGTCCAGGAGACTTTCACAGGTTTTGTGTGAAAGAATGGTGAAGCTACTCCAAGCAGAAAAACATGTAAATCTACAAAAACTAACCTACACAGACAAACACAAACACCCACTCACACAGAACAAGTCTAGCTCCCACACTATATGTGGGAGCCAGACTTGTGCATCCTATGGCTGAGCCCCCTTTACCCTACAAATTTGGGAACAAAATTCCAAACTGTTTTTGATCCACAGGTGAGCAGGAAAACAGCAAAAAAAAAACATTTTTATAGGCTTTTTAAATGTATGCATCTCGGAATTCAGATGAGCTGCCATGCCAAAACTTCCAAGGCTCAATTCCCATACGAGTTAGAATGCCACTAGCCCCTGGTGCACCAAAGACATGGCTCATCGGGCTTGCAGTATTCCCTGGCTGGCAACTAGGATTCTCGATCCCATGCGGCACATGCCACCAGTTAGACCAGCTTTTGCTCATCTAACTGTGCGGACCTTTTTATGGGGTGTATGCCAAATATTTGGCACAAGCCACCATAAAGGAGGTACACTATCGCAAATGTGTGTAACCTTTCTGGATCAGGCATATGGTGTGGCAATGTGTTCAGAGCAGTGCAGGGTTTGATATAGGGCTTGTGAAAGCCCTGTGTCAACCTTTGAGAATCGAGCACGCCAAGTCTTAAGAATTTGTCACTTTGTACTGTGCATGCAAAATTTCATGCAATATTATCAAATGGCACCAGAGTTCTCAAGGTGCGAAAACTGAGGTTTAACATTAAAGTGCCTTCTTTACTCATGCTCAGAAGCCAAATTTTAAAACCTTATAACTCCAGAACTAATGACCATTTTCTCAGAAACATTCAAAAGGCACCTTCTTGAGCCAAGTTACTTCTACCCTGAAAAGTTCTGAACGTAATTTGAAACCATTTTTGGTCTCAACACAAGAAAAAGAAACAGCCAAAAGGTGTGTTTTTGTAATGTTTTTACACTCCCTGGATTTCATAATCCAGAAAAGGGGGCCATCACAACACTTGCTAGATCCTAAGAACATGGCACCCTAATTGTGGATACAACATTTTGTGCAGTTTTGTTAAACAGCACCAAAGTTATTAAGATGCAAAAAATCAGGGTTTAACATTAAAGTGCCTACTTAACCCATGCTCAGAATCCAAATTTTTAAAACATAACTGGAGAGAATGGCAGAGTGTGCCAGCTGAGATGGTGGCAGCCTAATCCATGCTGAAGGAACCACTAGGGACCAACTTTCATCCACCCTTCAATACCAAATACACTATGGAGACAAAAAGCCTGTGACTGAATAAAGCAGAACTGGAGCTTTCTATCAATACCTTTTGGGAGCGGATCCACTATCCCAGAGGAAAGCAGCATTGAAGATAAAAAGCAGCTGGCACGGACCACATTGCGGGCCGACAGACAAGACCAGAGCCCAACTACAAGTTAGAGCACAGGCAGTGAAAAGTGGCTTTCGGAGATTCAGCTCGGGCATCCTAAATAGTAAGCTAAGGCATGGCACACCAATTGTCCTCCTCAACAGAAGACGAACTTGCAAATATACCCAAAATGCTTAGTCAAATTCTGAATAATACAGCCAAATTGAAAGCCACCATCACACAAACTAATCTTGAGTTACAAGACCTCACTATGAGGGTGACTGGCACAGAACAATCTGTGAGAAAGCCTGAGGATTTATTCCAAAATCATCATGGGCAACTTAGGAAGCAGCACAGCCAGATACAGTAGAGTAAAGTCGATGACATGGAAAATAGGGCATGCTACAAGAAGATTCATATAGCTGACATGACCAAAGGAATGGAGGGGTGGGATATGGTGTCGTTCTTATAGTCTGCCCTGCCAGCCATCCTCCAGCTCAACAATGGGGCACACTAGAGATCGAGCAGGCCCACCGTTCCCTCGCACCCAAGCCAAAGCCAGATGAGTGCCCCAGACCCATTCTTTGCAAATTTTTAAGATATCCAACCAAGGAGCTTTACCTTAAGACAGCAAGGAGGGAGGCAACCTAATGTGGGAGGGCAACAGTATTCAATTCTACCAGGACTTTTCACAAAAATTATCCAGAAAGTACAAGTCATATGCCAGTACGAAACACAAGCTATACAAATTAAATATCCCAATGTCTATCAGGTACCCTGCTTTGCTCTGCATCCAATTATTTCCTCACCACATTTCCTTCCTACCTCCCTTCGATAAGGTCTGTCTTGGACTGCCTATTGCCCCAGTGGGGCTCTGTATCAGTAAGGTCTGCCTGACCCTGTGTCCACCTGTTTGCTGGGTATGCATTATTTTTCTAGTTGCCTAATTCCACCTGTTCTCACACATGCACTTTACTGTTATCGTTCCTTGACTGTACCTTTGCATTTTACTATTTACTGCATACTGTTTTCCTGTTAACTGTATTCTTTCACTTGATGATGATGTGGAGCCTTTGTAAAGGAGTCTGACTAAAAGGGTTGTAATTCTGATACTTTCAATAAAATAAAATAAAAATAAATAATGGTGATATTATTACTTTCAATAATCTGGGAGAAGTGGAGCACTTTCTGATAGACATATCCAGGGACAGAAATGTCAGTTTCCATGAAAACCACAATGTACTGACTGTCAAGAAATGGAGATCACACAGTCAAACACTGAATTCCAGGCAATGTGACCTCATGCAGAACCCATGAAAGGAGAGCCATGGCAACAGTTTCAAAAAGGCAGACAAAAATAGAAGAACAGAAATATGCCATCCCAAAAGTCCACTCCCCAACAAACCAGATTACGGAGTGTTCAGTACCAACACCAGCTTTCTGACACCAGCAGCAACTTGCCAGGAGATACCCTGATCAAGGTCACCAACCAGTTCAAAGCTATTCAAAATTTTACCCCATAGCCCTCGATCTCTCCAATGCCATGGGAGAAAAGGATGGTATATCCGAGCGGGGCTACAATCCGTAGACTGGTCCCCTATATACTGGAAGTGGGCTGACTGCATTGTGGAAACTACAGAAGAAGCAATACAGAGTCCTTCCCTGCCACAAGTGTTGTCAGAGAAAGGTTACTGTAAGCGATCTGCAGCTGTGAATTGACAGGAAAGGAATGGGACTCTCCTGCGGTACAACAAATAATTTGGTAAATGGTAAGGCTGTATTTCCCCCCTTGCTTGGATAGTCCAATTTCGGGAGTGCTGGATGCTAAATGTGCCCATCCCTGACTGAAAACTGTGGAAGTTGTTTAATCTAAATTGCAGAGGGCTATGGGTTGCAATAAGTGGCAGCCGATACAGATTTTAATGGGGTTCTGTTCTGTTGTATCAGTTTAGCCTGAATCAGGCTGACCACAGCCCCTAGACAACCCTGAATCAAGCTGACCACAGCCCCCCTAGATGACTCCCAGGCACAATAATGTGTGACCAGGCTGCTCCACTGAAAAAGTGTGCAGCTGCAGCATGCATAGATAGCATGCTACAGTGCAAAGGAGAAAACTGCAGACGGGATGCCAGGCTAGGTGGGGGTATAGCATAGCATCTCACCCAGTCTGCAGTGGTTATAAATTGTTATCCTTGTTCTAAGGGTTTTTTCCTTTTCTTTCAGGACTCAGATGTATGTTCAGTGAGGTAAAGGGCAGGTTATGCAATTGCTTCTGTTGAAGCAGGAGGCTTGTGCTTTGTTGGGTTATGTTTCACAGTGCTAAAAGGACAGATGAGGTTTCTTGTTATTGCCAGTTGGCCACTAATAAACAGTTTTTTTTTTCTGTTTTTTTTCCTGGTTGAAATTGGGCTAATGCCTTGTGCTTGCAGCAGAGCTGTCCTGCATAAGCTTCTCCTCGGGAATATGCTAGGTTAAATAAGGGCCATAGCTTCCCAAATGAAAAGCCCTTTTCACTTTACTGGTAGTGGTAGCGGGAATCTGACCAGTCCAGTAACAAGTTATGCAAGGGGCAAAGTGGATCAGTAAGGAATGACATTTGCCCTCCTGTACCATTAAGGTGCTTAAGAGGCTAAAACCATAGCAGAGGCACAACTCCCCACACTGCATAACTGTTATCAACTATTTGAGAAGCCCATGGGGTGGACCCTATCATACTTACAGTCTTACAACATTATGGCACAGAAAAGGTTAAGTATTGCAGGCTCAAAGGGCAGTGATGTGTAACATATAAGGGATAAACTGGGTGAACTGCCTAGTTATTTCTTATGCTTCACTCATTTTTGTATATTTTCACAAAGCAAGGGATTATACGTATTTCTCAGATGCATGCGCAATGTCCAGTAAGTTGAACTATTGGGTCACATCAGCAAGGCTCACCCCTGTAGTGTCAGATGTTAGTGTAACCCCCAGGTGGCGCTATCCCAAGGGTTATTACCCCTGCCTGCTTGACTACTGACAGGTTGAGGGGTCTAGCTTCTATGGCGGGTGCCTCCACCCAGAGGTCAGGGTTTGTAGTGGTTAGACTAGCTTAATCACAGCCCTCTGGGACACCGTGACCCCCCCCCCCTTTGGTTTCCTCTAGTGGCTCACACAGTACACAGGAGTTACAGCCCCAATACCCCACGTATACACACTGTTCACTCATAAAGCACCACTTACCTGTGAGACTGATTCTGCAGCATGTCTCTGAGGACCCCCTGTAAAATAAGGTTAAACAACATACACAGCAAAATACAATACTGTTTCCATAAGTACCAACACCACAGATGGTATATAGTATAACAACAAATCTGATTTATTTAGGGGACAGTAACACGGGAGGGGGAAATCAGGTTAATTGGTGGCATTGAATCACAGTACTGTGCACACATACAGGGTCTGAAAAGTTACACTCTGGGTACCCAGGTTGGGGGGGTCGCTAGCCAGGTCCATTGCCTGGGGTTGGCCGACAGGTGCAGATGGATAGGGCCCTGTAGAAGAAAATATATGCACAACACCCAATTGTAATCCGGAGCCAGGTGGCTCAGTCCATGAAGCAGTGAAACAACAAGAATTAGATGACACACTTGTGATTGAAAATAGGCTGTAGGGGAATACCCTGACTTGTACTCACAATACCCAAGCTGAAAACCGGATGGTGGATGTTCTTCTGGATTGGCAGAACAACAAGGCATGGAGACAAAGTCCTTGTGACTGGACCCCACTGCAATTAATAGCAAACAGATTTAGTCCGAGACAAGCTGGGGTTTGCTTCCAGCTTCAACACAGCACACAGCACTGGGGATAGGAAATAGTGATTCCCCACAAGCAGTATGTATATTCATATGTAAAAGGAAAGTACTATACCAGGCAGGCTGCTCCTCGATCCCGATCGCAATTACTGCAAAATACCCGGGAGCACACACAGGAGCTTCAGTTCCTGACAGACCAAGCACGTTTCAGCAATTTCTCCAGTCTTCTACAGGGTGAGCCTGGTTTCCACACTTCTAGTGCTTCTTTCTCCTCACAACTCAGATTCAGTCCAAACTGGCACTCACAAAGGCTGCAGACCGAAACTCAGGGCCTCACACACGCTTCCCGTGCAAAACTATACACCGCAGAAGCACACAGCTCCTTCTCTCTTCACTGCCACAACTGATCTGATCTTTCCAGTCACAGAGCAGGGCATTTCATTTAGCTCCACACTATTCTGTTGGCTGATTCAGCTGTCACTCACAATAAGATTCCCTCTGTTGGTAGAAAAAGGCGCCAAGGTCAAAACTACATTTCCCAGAGTCACTGCCCATACAATCCCCTTGTGGCTGGCACAAAATTAAGAGTCAAAGTTCTGATTTGTCCACAGGCTCCATTTTAGGGAACCCTTAACCCAATTGGCCCAGCACGGCAGTTTAGGTCCAAAATGGAGGGGTAACACACACAGAGTCCCAGCTGCAAGAAAGGCAGATTAGACAAACTGCATTTTACTTAACACTCTAACTGGTTTCAGGCAAATAGTTACATCTTTCATTTAGGCTCCCTCTGCGCTCTTAGCAACTGCAGAAATGGAGTGATTTCTCCGCAGCTCGGGTGGGATTCGAGCATTAAATACACAGCCCCCCATACAAACTAATTAAGTCTGCAAGCAGACAGCTCTTAAAGAGACAGTACGCAGAGGCCCAAATAGCACTCACTTAGAACCATATTTAAACAGCTCAGACGCTGAACACCGCCCAGACTTGGAGCATTCAGGAAAGCTCCTGGAAGACTTTTGGGAACCCCCATTTGCAAGAGAGTTACATTAGTATAGCTCTCTTATACATCTCAGACTGGACGTAAATAGTAATGAGCTTGATCTTGACCCCCACTCCTCTAAATCATTAATGTGGTGTCTGGATCTCCTATTACAGGACAAAGATTTTCAACAATGACTCTCAACAGAGACTGAAACCTATCTTTTAGATAACCCTCAGGGCTCCGCATCCACTGCCATGATATGGGAGACATTTAAAGCCACAATTAGGGATAAAATTATAAATTTTGCCATGTATCACCAACGCCAATGGGAGAAAGAGGCAGCTGTGCTAGAGAAGCAACTTAGAAAGAATGACGCTATATATAAAAAAGACCCTTGACAGCTGCAAAACTCTAATTTGGTGTATGAAATTACATATTTGAGGATTCAGCTCAACTTACTGGCCACCAGGAAAGCTGAGTTTCAAATCTGGAGAAATCAGCACAAATACTGAGCTAATGGGGAGAAAGCCAGTAAGCTGCTCTCATACAGACTAAAGAAACAACAGAGACGTACATTGCACAGCTTAAGGACCCCAGTGGTAAACTGAACACAACCCCAAAGGCTATCAACAAAATGATGGCCGGGTTCTGTAAAAACTTGTATAATTCCCATATAGTCTGGCAGAAAGATAAATTCTCTGCTTTTATGGCAGGCCTACCCCTCCCTAAACTCTCCGTAGCCCAGAAAAATTACCTTGATGCCCCATTTATGTAGGAGGAGCTCCAGTTAGCCATCAAGAATATGGCTCCCCACAAGTCTCCTGGTAGCGACGGCTTCCTGGCTGACTTTCACCAGACAGTTAAAGACAGCAGAGTAAAACCGATGCTGTAAATGTTGCAAGAGGCACACATGGAAAGAATTGCTGGACGCTCTCAAGGAGGACATCATAATGGTGGTGCCTAAAGAAGGAAAAGACCACACACTCCCTGCCAGCTATAGGCCTATATCCCTGATCGATGTTGATGTCAAAATACCAGCCAAGGTGCTTGTCTTTCACCTGGAAAAAATCCTTCCTTCCATAATTCACCCATCACATGTGGGTATTTGTTAAAGGTAGGATTAGTTCAGACCACCTGAGAGCCCTTACTATACTGATACAATCCACTACAATACTCCCTACTCTGGCTGTGGCTATTACAGTGGATTTCAAAAAAGCCTTCGACTCAGTGGAGTGGGGGTACTTGCATGCAGTCCTGAATCAGTATAACTTTGGAACATATTTTAGCATGTGGATCCATATACCACACAAGAGCCCTGTGGCAAGGTTTCTTACCAATGGCACCCTGTGTGAGCTCTTTCCCCTGTACAGGGGTACTAGGCAAGGTTGCCCCCTTTCTCCTTTGCTATTTGTAATTGCTATGGAGTCTCTAGCAGCAGCAATCTGGATACACCCATGAATGGCAGGGATTAAGGTACGACAGTCTGAATACCACACTAATAATAATAATAACCTTTATTTATAAAGCACAATTCCAAAATTAAAGTGCTGTGCAGAATTATAAATAGAAACAAATTAAAACAAATAAGATAATAAAACAATCCCATTTCAAATCACATAAAAGTTCAAAAAATACAAATACAGGAATAGGATTACTATGTAAAATCCCCAAAGGCCAGGCAGAACAGATGGGTCTTTAAGGCCATCTTGAAGCTCTCCACAGGCCAGCACTCTTGAATCTGATGAGGTAAAGAATTCCACAGGGTAGAGGCTGCTTACATAAAAGCTCAGGACCCAGAGGTTTCCGCCGTACCCTGGGAATCTCTAACAACCCCTCGTCAGCTGAGCGGAGTGGTCGACTGGGACAGTAAGGATTCAGGAGCTCTTGCAGGTAGCTTGGACCCTGTCCATGCAGGGCCTTGTAGGTCAGACGACTGTCCTTGAAGGTGATCCACCACTGTACAGGCAGCCAGTGTAGTTCACACAGCACAGGACTGATTTGGCTTGAACGAGGAGTCCCCGTCAGCAGCCATGCCACAGTGTTCTGCACCAGCTGCAAGCGGTGGATATCAACCCCCAGAAGCCCTAGGTAAAGGGTTTTACAGTAGTCCAGGTGTGAGGTCACAAAGGCATGGATTAACGTTGGAAGGTCACTGGATGGAACAAGGTGCTTAACCTAGGTGATGTTCCTCAGATGATAAAACAAGGACTTGACTAAATTATACGTAAATGATTGTCTCATTTTGACCAGCAACTTAGACGTGAGCACCCCCCATATTCTGTTAATCTTGAGCTCCTTTGTGGGCATATCAGGGTATCAAATGAACATCAGCAAATCTGAGATACTCCTACTTAATGATAAAATGACGCCAAGTTTAGTAGGTAGTACGGGCTTAGCCTGGGCCCCTAAAGAAATTAAATACGGTGTAAGAGTCACCCCAGACCTGCATAATTTGGTTGCTAGGAATTTCAATCCCCTGATGGACCATCTTCAGAAAGAGGTGGAAAGATAGAAACATTTAAATCTCATGAAGGCCAGAAAGATAGTGGCCATAAAAATAATGCTTGCTCTCAGGTCTTCTACTTATTATCCCATCTCCCCTTAAAAATTCCAGGGAAATGGTTTCGGAAATTGAACTTAATAATGGTGAACTTTTGATGGGACAACTTTCCCCCCAGGTACAGTAAAGCCAAACTGAGGGCCCCCTGGACAAGAGGGGGATGGAATCTCCCAAATTTCTTGTACTACTCGTATGCCTTCCTCACAGTGAAGACATGCCAGTGGTTTCAGAAACATAGCTCTGTGGGCCGGCTCGTCGGCGCAGCGGTTGGATTTCCGCTATGACGCTGGTGACCCGGGTTCGGAACGGACCCGAGTGGGAGAGCGGCAGGGGAGAAAGATTGGCGTCCGTTGGACTGCTCTCCTTCTCTGGGGGAGGATGGGGGTAGCATCCGGGCGATGGGGACTCTAGCGGAGGCTAGGAGCACCCACGCTGCCGCTACCAAAGATTGTAGAGGCGGGTGGACGCTGGACGCCATTGGTACCCACCCGCCTCCCCGGAAAAAGAGGGAAAATGGACGGCTGCCGCCACCCTCCATGAAGCCCGGCCGCCAAGCTTTGATTAGCCCCCCAGGCACAGTCCTCCTCCGACCAATTACGGTCTCTGCGGGATGCCTCGCTCTCCCCATCCCGCAGCCCCGCCGTAGGGGGCAAGCCACGGGGTATCGGAGGACCCGAGGCCGATGTGGGGGGGTGGAAGCCGTTGGCCCGTGACTGGGCTGAACATTGGGTGGCCGGCAGCTAGGAGGAGGTGGAAAAAATGCAAATTTAAAAAAAAAAGAAAGAAACATAGCTCTGAACCCCCAGCTTGGATAGAGATAGAAACTGCTGTGGACAGGGCTCACACACCACGGTTTACCTAGACCACCCCCTTCCAAAAAGGTTCCAATCCTGGCTCACAGTGAAAGCAGCATGCAATGCTTGGTACAAAGTGGGTCATATAGCTAAATTATGTCAGAACCCTGGGGTATACACACCCGTATGGTGTAACCATAATTTTATTTAATTATTTATTTATTTAATTTTTGGATTACAATTACCTATGAGTCAGAAGATTATTTTGCATAGGTTCCACATTATACAATGACAAGTAACAATACAGGCAAACAAATTACTAAAAACATTATCATATGGATAAATACAATTTTAGTAGACAGATTAGTATATCATAGTCATACAGAGCAAAGGCTACTTGAGTAAACTGAGTAACAGAAACATAAATTGACCAATGCCCCATCCTCTGGAAAGAGTGGGAAAATAAATAAATAAAATAAAAAGATTTACTAACCCCAGATGGGAAGACATTTGAACCTTTTCTGGAACTGCAAAAGAAATATGATATACCAAAAGTGGATTTCTGGAAATATCTCCAGATGAGAATCCTCTACAATAGATGGTCAGGAGAAGGGTGTACTTGTTCCATCTGCAAAACTGAACTCTGGTAGACACAGTAGGAGGAAACGCTCTAGTAGACACCTATTAGGCTAGGCTACCCATCCAAACATGGATAAACACACCTAAAAGCCTAGCAGGTAGTATACAGAAAATGCTGAGGGATGAGGCTCATCTATCCCAGCCAAGCATAAATGGCATAGTATGTTTGGTACCTCAGTCTCCACTGAGGAGTAGCATAAAGTCTGGGTACTGGCCTATAAGGCATGTGGGGACCAGTATAGTCTCCTGATTCAGAATACAATCATGCACTCATGGTACCGCACACCAGTGCAACTTAAAACCATGGGTCTCTTACAGCATGATAACTGGAAGGCTACAGCCTGTGGTTTAAGGGGGTGGTGCAACTGGCCAGACACCCCCCTTGGCCTGTTTAAGGGCTGCTCTTCTCACTCCACACACAAGCATTTTTTACTTGCAGGCTCTTTCAGTCTGTCTTCTCTCCTGGGGTCTGCTGAGTCTTTGTTGCCTCCCCAGTATGTGCTTGGGCTCTGCTTGGTTTGTGGTGGCCTTCTGTTTTTCTTTTCTCCTGCTTTTGGCTTGTCCTGCTGGTCTCTGGCTGCTCCGTGCTTCTGTATGTGCTGGTTTCCTTTCTGCTCATGTCCTTGTGTTTGCCTTGTTTGTTTCTTTTGGGCTGTCTAGTTTTCTAGTGCCCTGTGTATACATTGCTACTTGTGCTTCAGGTTATACACTGTGTTGCCTTGCCTCAAGCTGCCCTGAGCCTGTACCCCCAGGATCCATTTCTCACCTGATATTGCAACCCTCTGTTCACTGCATTATTTTCTGTATGCTTTAACTCAGCTTGCTTTTCTGCCTAACAGTTCTTGGTCCCTGCAATTGTCACTGTATGTTTCAGCTCACACTGCAGCCTGCTGCCTTGCTCCACTTACAGTAACTGATTACACCTGCTTCATGACTCTGCTGCCTAGCTAACAACTACTCCCTGTTTTACTGCCTTACAATAACCTAGCTCTTCCTTAAAGGCATTTAAGGTATCATGCCTCTCAATCAATTCACTATTGATGCTGCAACCATAGCCATCATCTGCTTGTATCATCCAATGCCTTGTGTAAACTACAGTTTTCTCCCCTTAGCAGTTATCACTCTGTCTCATTTCCCTGCCTCCACCAGCAGTTTCCTGCCCTACTGCATTACTCCTTACTTCTATGTTTGTGTCATTTAGGCTTATTTATTGCACATTTATTGCTACTCCCACTTTTACCAAACCTTACTTTTACCAAACCCTCAGCAGTCTGTTTGATGATAACCTAATCCTGCTTTCATGGTTGGCACGTATTAAACTCATTTAATTAGCTGTTTTATGTCATGACATCATGTTCGTGGCTTCTTTGTTTTTCCTATGATGGGGACTGATGAGTCACAGCGGGCAATGCTGCCCCAGGCAGCTGGAGCAGCTTCCAATTTGTCGTGTATTGTATAAGCCCCTGGTCGGGCCTGCTCCTGCTGCTCCACATAGCCTTTATGGCACTATGCAACCAGCAATTCCAGGCAACTCTCTACCTAAGGGCTTCTGGCTCTACCCAGCCTTCTACCAGCCCTTCCCTAATATTATGCACTTGATCTACACAGTCATCCCAGTCTTCATATCCATTGCACTACCAGCAATGCTCATCCCCTTCCAAGTCTGGCAGCATATCATCTTTCCTTGCCTGGAACTGGTACCATACTGGCTTTGCAGCCTCCTCCTACCTAACCAGCTTCACAGCCTCCTCCTCTCCAACCATCGGTCCCGAGTTTCACCTGGCCTCACTGTTCTCTTACTCATAACATACAATTCAATTCACTCCCAATTTGGCTTCCTAATGGACTTGGTCAGCATGCATTCCTGTGGTTGACAAATGCTATCTGCCTTACATAGACCCAAAAGAGGGTCCATATTGCTCAGCCTGACCTATGTACAGGTCTCTCCCTGTCAGCTGTCATCCAGTCAAGACCCACAAGAGCGTCCATAGTGCTCAGTTTGACCTATGTACAGGTCTCCCCATGACTGCTATCATCCACTATGACCCATGTGCAGGTCTCATGCTCATTACAAATCATTTTTCCACATTTTGGAGACATGCCAACCATATCCATTACTCCAGTACTCAGGGCTAGCCCTGTGGCTGATGGTTTCTCTCTGCACCCTGAAGTCCACATCTTGAGCATGCGAAGCTTGGGGCAGGGTCCTTCTCACCTGGCCCATAGTTGGAAATGTCCTTACTCCAGGTAGACCGTCAGTCATCAACCATACAGACAGCACCTCTCAATGTAGTATTTAAGACTTCAGCGGTGAAGGGGTGGGGCTCTCACAGGAAGGGCCCCTTTAGCTGCCTGAGCAGGTTCAGAGGTACCCTTTCAAGCTATTCTCCCTACAACCACCTCTGATTCACCTGGTTTCTTCATAGATCAGTAGGTCGGCTGAGTGCCTCGGCAGTCGTTACTCTCCTCTTCCCACCTTGGTTGCCCATTGTTGCAGAGTTAGCACACAACCTTCTATGGCATTCCTGTTAGAGGGATAGGGCAAGCGCATTCCCTGAAATTGCAATTCTCCTGGATTGGCCCACTAAATTGCAGTAGCAGAGTCATTACTTACAATTGTCCCAAAGCCTGGGGGGAAGGCAACCTAGGCCTTGGATCCCCAGAGGTTTCCTCCTCAAAGGGGGATTTTCCTTTCCTCTATGCCAATGGTCATAATACTGTATAGGTGTAGTTGTAATCCCTAGGTCACTTAGGTAAGTTTCTACTGTTAGATGGAGCAGGTGGCCATCCCATAAGTGTCCCATCTGCCCCTTTTTGCTGTTCTCTTTCTCTTAGGAACCAGGCCTCCACACCTTAGAGTCAGACCTCCAAGTGGGTCACTATTCACCTGTTGTTTCCTGCCTACTCTTCTCAAAGAATACTACCAACTGACCCATGCTACTAACTGAACCCATACTACCAACAGACCTCCGTACAGATCCTAAAACCTGATAAGTGTTCACTACCTTGTATGCTTTGCTTAACACTCTTTTGGGGCTTCTTCCTAAGGTGCCTTTAGCCAAGGGAATCACTCCCATGGCACCTCATGGAGTGGAATCCTCCCCAGGTTTCCTTGCCTTTGTACCCCTACAGGGTGGTATATCCCATGGATAGAGAGGCAAACAGCCAAAGATGATCTATGTTACAAACCACAAAACCAGTTTCATATGCATATTGAATTGGAAGACTACAGCCTGTGGTTCAATGGTGTGGTGCAACTGTCCCCACTCCCCTTTGGCCTATTTAAAGGTTGCTCTCCTCACTCCACACACAAGCATTTTTCCTTGCCCCTCCATCCACCCCTCCTCCTCCAGTGGCATGACTCTTTCCTATGGCCTTCTTCCTAAGGTACCTTTAGCCAAAGGAATTACTCCTGAGGCACCTCAAGGGGTGTAACCCTCCCACAGAGTTCCTTGCCTTTGTACCCCTACATGGTGGTACATTCCACAGATAGAGAGGTGAACATCCAAAGATTATCTACATTACACAAGCACGAAACCAGTTGCTCAGGCACATTGAAATGTTAGAGGTGTGATGCCCCTGGGGCAGACTTGCTGATGCAAGCTCATCCAACCCTTTTGGTCTAAAATACTACACTGTTGCTCCAAAATCCTGAAGCACAGCCTCCCTATGTCCCCGACCTTGGTGTTATCAGGTATCACACAGGTAAATACCCAATTAGATTCACTACAGCAGTTGGGGTTACTTCAGGCAACAGTTGAAGCAAAAAGACTAATTCTTAGGAAATTAAGATCCACTGAGGTACCAATGTTTACAGACTGGTTCCAAGCCATGGAGAAGCTAGCCACATATACCAGAATGCTACACTTCTCTGCCAAAACAAGTCACAAATTTCAAAATATTTGGGCCCCATACTTGCAATTCATACAGGACAAATCATTGCCTGGTAAAAATTCACATAACAAGGGCTTACTTGGGCCCCACCGATAGGACATACCCAGGTATGGTATCAAACCAGGCTTTAAAAGGTATAGCAACCAGTACTGTCTTCTTTAATGCATCCGATGGATCCACAATGGTGGGACACAGTACATAAAATTATTCCACCCTAGAAAGTATTCAGTTAATGTAGAATCTCTCTTTTTTTTTCTTTAGACTGCTGAATTATTGATGAGTAATGCTAAAAGAAGAACAAGCAATAAGTATTTTCATGTATGTATGTAAACAATGTTTCAGTGCCCTGTTCGATTTATATGCCAGCAAGGTATGTATGTCTGTACAATACAAAATGTAATGTATGTCTGTATTCCATTTATACTCAAAACGATTAACTGTAAAAAAAAAAAAAAACATAACTGGCAAATATTATTTCTTAAAATCTAAATAGCACCGCCTTGGGCCAAGCCACTTCTGCCCTGAAAATGTCATAAGAAAATTCCAAACCATTTTCGCTCTAATAGTGAGCAAAAAAAAAAACAGCTGAAGAAGAGTGTTTTGTCTTATTTTTACACTCCCTTATTCTTGGAAGCCAGACAAATAGCAATCATGAAACTAATCCGATCACGAGAACTTGTCCCCCTGACCAAACATGCAAACTTTCATGCAATTTCATTGAAGGGTACCAATGTTATTAAGGATCAAACTCTCAACAGTAAATTATTTTCTTGTGAAAGTAAAACAAATTTTCTCAGGCAAGTAAAAAGAACTTGTGAAAGTAAAACTCTTCTTTCATATCAGAAGGTTATCTCAAAAACCCTACTGAGCATGCTCGGAAGTCAAATTTCAAACTCTTATAACTCTGACATTCATAAACATTTTTCACAAAATCTTCAAAAGGTACACCCTTGGCACAAGCCCCTTCAGCCCTGAAAGTTTCAGAACAAAATTCTATACCATCTTGGTTATAAGTAAGAGTGGCCAAATGGCCCAAAATGGTGCTTTTTATGTATTTTTGACATTTCCAGTGTTCAGAATCTGGTTAAGTAGCAGTCACACGACGTCCCACATCTTGAGAACTTGATACCCGGACCACACATGAGAAAATTTTGCACAATTTTGTTGAACATCACCAAAGTTATTAAGGTGCAAACATTAAGCACTCTGGTCAATGCTAATATGCATACGCTACTAGGTATGTATAAGACTTATGTATGTCATTTCCATTTATTTCATGTTTGGATATATAAGTTGTATAAATGGAACATACAGAAGTCTGCCTGAAAATATGCCATTTATTTCCATTCATGAGGGGTTGGGATTTCTATAACTTACTTGTGGCTTTGCCGCTTATGAGTTATAGTCTTACCCCCTCACTCATGGAAATAAATGGCATCTTTTCAGTCAAGCTATTGTATTATATATATATATATATATATGTGTGTGTGTGTGTGTGTGTGTGTGTGTAACAATGTCATGACGTGCTGCTACACAGAGAATCACTTGGAGTGACTCTGCTATTAAATTGTTGAAGCCCACCACTACTGACATCACATGGCTCGTCCTCGCAGTTCTGTTCCCTGCTGCTAACTGGGTAGTGAAGAACTTGGGTAGTTTAGGCAGGGACTAGTCAGTAGAGCAGATGGTGTTAGCTAGAGCACAGACTGGAGCAGTTTTTAGGATGACACTCTCTTCTTACAAGCTGCACACAGCTGATTCCCCTAGGACCAGCTCCGCTGTTTTTTCTCAGGTTTCATAGTGGAAGTAGGTAGGCCAACATGATTTAACAAGACCACAATGCACTTCTCAGTGTTAATAGTCTGCAAGACTACCCTCCTCAATGTGTTTGTCAGTTATGTTCTTAAATATTAAATATTCTTGCTGTTAACAATATCTTGTGGAAGGCTATTCCACAGACCCACCAACCTTTCAATGAAGAAGTATTTTCTTTTAGTAGTTTTAAATTGCCCCCCTTTTAATTGCTTATTATGACCCCTTGTTGTAATTACTTTATTTTCAAAAACTGGTTGCACAACCATATTCCCATGGGACCTAGGAGCTGGCCCCTCTGATGGTCCAGTGACCCTCCTACATCCCTTGCTCCTGCTCCTGTATATCTTGTTGCTTCTCATGTCGTCTTTGTTTTTTGTTAATTTTAATTTCCCTCTCTTCTCCTCTGCTACAGATATAGTGACCCCCCCCCATTAAATTAGACTTAGAGGGTCTGTAATCACACAGATAGGAGTTGTTAAAATGAATGTGAGCCACCCACAGTTTGTGAAAAGGAGCTACGTTTTTACCCCAAAACTAGGAGACTGTTAAAAGAACAAACTCTGATCAGAGATGATACGGCTGTGGAGAGCTTTTAGGAGTGGCAAGAGCATGGAAAAGAATATGCGGTGCTTTCGCTGCACTGGAGTCAGCTGTAAGTAATACTGCAGCAATTACAGTACTGTACATGCATGATATTCACACATGTGAAGTTTGCCCTGTAGTCAGCCCTGCACAACCTGGCGATGCTGACATAACTATGTATGCACAATAGTAATGCACGCGCAGTTTAAGTCAATGTCACCATGTTGCACATGGTGGCCATTAGTACTGCAGTTGCAGAACAGAAAAGTAGTGCGCCAGGAAGTGGGTATGTTAATGCGGCCTGCAGAGAGGAAGAGTTACATTAACAGAATCACTAGAAACTATGTCAGAGCACTGTGGCAGCACATCAGACAGCAGTCCAGTTACATGCTTCCACAGTGCTGTTATGCAAATCTGATGATGGCACAACATCCATGGAGCTTGGCACATGTAGCCATACAAATCAGACTCAGGAGGAGTCTATTAACAAACTAGAGATCTGGTCTGGGACTTGCTTGTCATCACAGTCACTTTCTCATTCTCTTCTAAGCAGTAATTTTTGGTAAATGTGCCTTAACCATATTGGTCTCAGTGCTGGTAGACTACTTCTGGTTTTCCCTTGATTGTATCAGGCGAGGCTAGTAGCAGTCTTGAAGTGGTAGCTGCCTGTGGTGGCATGCTCTGGAAAAGAAGTGGTCCCCATGCTCGTCTGAACATTTTAGAAATGATGCCTTTCCTTGTTTTTGCTGTAAAGAAACTGGCCTCTTTAAAACAAAAATAAGGAGTCAGTTATGGATTCCAGCCCCCCTTTTTGCTCCAAGTGAGAAACGTCATTATGGGTTTACATCAGATGTACAGTGGCAGTCAGAGATGCAAAATATTGTTAAACAGTGATCAGCTGTATGTAAAAGCTCTTTTTTTTTAATGTGTGCTTTCTTAATATTGTCAATACCACTCCACCCATGTGTACTCTGCCCCTGGATTTCTGTATCCCAAATGCATTATTTTACATTTTTGTGTTCAGGACAAAAATGCCTTTCAAATGAGGATAGTCACTAATTTAAATTCTTTAGTTTTTTTATGTTTCCTTGCATGTGTGCAAGAAACATCTTGTGGTAGAACAACATTTTAGAGGTGTGTCAGGGATGAGTCCAGTGCATAGCATTCTACAGTGGGCTTGTCCTTGGCAGACCAATGAGCATGCAACCAGACTGACACTAGTCACAGTTTCACAGCTGGTATTCATTCTCAAGTTGAAAGAAATAAAGTGCTAGAATGAGAGCACTTCATTCTTTTCATTCATGCCCTTGCTGATCTTACTGCTTGTCTTCCCACCCATCTTGCAGATGTCCAGGTACCCAGCCACACGCTGCATCACCCACTCTCTGTGCCATAAGCAGTAAACACTCATAGCAGTAAAGAACACACATATATTATTTAACCTTCCCCAGACAGACATCCGTATTGAACTTTTTTGTGTCTCTGTGTGAATGATAGTGTGTGTTCTTGTCCCTGTGCTCCTCTCTCTCTCCAGTGCTTCATGTGTGCCACAATGTCCAGCCTGAGCATTGTTCTCTGTGATGGTATCCACTGACCTGCCCTGTGGATCTCCTAGTGTCCATGCTGCCTCAGTGTGCCCTCCAACCTACCACACAATATAAGGAGCAAGAGTGCTGAGAAGTGAGGCAGCATGGCCTGCAGAGCTGTAGCTGAACCCTGGATGGTGGGGAGAGAAAGACATAGGCTGCAGGGAAAGACACTGAGAAGGAAAGGCAGCAACGTTCCTTCCCCGAAACAGAGTGCATCATCAAAAGAGGTGGTGAGTGGCACCAGTGTCAGGGACAGAGTGGAGAGAGAGACCCCAAACAGTGGCAGCAAGATGCGGAGATATGATGAGTAAGTGGAATGAGAGTGATCATCAGGTAACAGGCTGTCACTATCACAGCACCACCTTGACAGTGTGAAATTGGGGGCAGTGTAATGTAGTGACCATAACCACGAAGACCAGTGGCTCCCAGACCTGCACGTATACAAACATTCATTTAAATGGGTGGTCTGTCCCCTAGCAGTGTCTACTCCCTCCCCCCACCCCCTTCCACCCTCACCCCCCGAGAGAGACACAGAACAGTAAGAGCCACTTCCAGTGTGGCATACATTTGCAGGTCCAGTCTGTTCCAGTCAGAGATGGTGCCCACCCCCAAACACAGAAGTGGAGTACAGAGTGCGCCCAAGCTTGGTTGCCATCCATTTTATTTCCATTCACTCTTCCAGCAGCTTACTGTCGGTCTGACTCTCTGTTTGTCTTTCTGAAGCTCAGCAGAAGCAGAGAGCACATACAAAGAGGTAGAGGAAGTGGCAGCAAGAGTGCCATGACCGGAACAGAGAGCAGTGCTGCAGAGTTGTTCTTTCACCATGGGGAGTGTACATTAGAAAAAGAGAGTGAAAGACCAGGTGAGATACAGTGTAAAACAAACTTGGTACATCTATTCCACCACTGCACAAAAGGAGAACCCAGACAGAGCCAGAGACAAACATGTGGGTCACATATCTGCCCCTTCACGTTGACTAGCACAGTGTAGGGTGGGCACTGGATGGGCACCCCTGGGTAGTTGCTTCCCTCTACACCAGCAGCTCACATCAGCACATATGGAACAATCTGCAGTAGCTACAGACTGCTGTAGGTTACTCATCTTCCCCTCCACACCCATCCTACTCTACACAAGCTGGCACAGTGACAAGGACTTCCAGGTGGGCAGCCCAAGGTAAATAGTGAACTGTGGCCTGGCAGAAGTTGGTGATTGGTGCCCCCTCCACAACCATCCCACTACTGCACATTGGCTGCCCCAGCCAGAGACAGACATGAGAGTTGCACATTTGCCATGCCACACCTGTTTCTATCTAGCCTGGTCGGTGCCAAGTGGGTGGAAATGGGGTTGCAGTTCAGATCCACTGGGTGGCTTGAGGCCATTGGCACCCAACACATCTTTCCACATTTCTGCACATGTGAAACATTTTCTCCTTCCCTTCCACTTCCTGCACATTAGGAACACTCTGCAGGAGCCAATGACAGATGTGGTTCACACATCTGTCCATCTTCACCCATCCAACTTCAATGAAAGCTGGCACTGGCATTGGGTGGGCTCCAGGCAGGTGGCTCTGGGAGAATGATGCCCTATCCCCCCATCCCACCTCCACACAAGGGTAGCACCATGCGGCAGCCAGGGATAGAGATGCAAGTTGCACATCTGCCCTTTCAAACTCATCCCTGCTCCACCAGAGCTAGTATGAAGGTTGGAGTGGGCTTTGGGTGACTGGCACTTCCTCACCCTATGCCACACCTCTACACTAGCAGAACACTCTGCTTCAGCCAGAGGCTGTCCCACCTAACGTGCTCTATCCATGGAAAGCACTCTGAGGTACTGAGATATAAAAATGTGGATTTTGTATCTGCCCCTCCACAATGGTTCCTACTCTGCTGGGTGGGGGGTAGTATACAGTGGGTGCTCCTGAGTGACTGGTGCCCCCTCTTGCACCCCTACCTATTAACCCAGCAGTTTACAGCAGTCAGAGAAGAGATGTGGATTGCATATCTGCCCAATCATAAACTGTGCCCCTTCTAAAAAGTTTCACACACAGGCTGGAGTGGGGTCTAAGGTGGTGGCCATTAAGTGACTGCCCCCCCCATCCCACCTCCGCACATGGAGAGCACTCCTCCCCCTCCATGCCTCCTTTGCATATGGGGAGCAATTCTCCTTCTCCAGCCCTTTTCCACATGGTGGACATAGTGTCTTATGTAATCATATTTGGTCCCAATCCTTTTTTTTTAAACTCTTTTTATTGCTCTGCCTACCTGAACTCTCTCCAGATGGTCTGTCAGCATGAGTCATTATCCTGCCAACCTGAAGTCCTCCGCTCAACCTCTTTTCAAGACCCCAGTTCTCCAACCACTTACTTGGTCACCCAACCCCCCGGCTCTGAGTCCCCCGAGCTAGGACCTCCATTAATCCCCCTGGCACTCTATCTATAATTTAGATGAGTGACCAGGCAGGGAGGAGAGCAGATGAGAGAATGGAGTTACCCAACATTGGGAGTGGTTGACCAGCCCCTGGACCATCCTTCATCTATCAGGAGGCAGGGTATTTTTTTCATTAGTTCCTCCCCCCTGGCACAGCGTGCAATGGATGTCTGTGCAGCACTGCCCACCAAAAACCTGCCATCACCAGACTCCCCACTGCTTAACCTTGCTACTGAGCGAGTGCCCTCAGCCTCCACCAAGTGCCGCTACTAAGCGCGGTATCCCCCCAGATCCCACCCCAGTAGACAGCAGTCCTCTGAATGCTATATCTTCTCCTCCCCTGCCAACCCCCGATGGCCCTGGCTTGTTCCCAAACCCAGGTCACTGGTGTGGCGTGAGGTGTGGCGACCAGTGACTCAACCCTCAGCACCACCAGGCCAGCCCGTTCCCAATCCTTGTTGAATGCAACATTGTACATATTGTATATACTAATGTAAAGAAAACTGCTTTATTTTAATTTATGTTATTCCTTTTTGTATCTCACACCATGTATTGTGTATAATAAATAATACAGTGACTGCCTTGGTCGGGTTCACGGACACCGTCCTGCATGGCTTTGAGAAAGGTAGGATGACGGGGGTAGTGTTCGTGGACCTAACCAAGGCAATTGATTTGACTGACCATGATCTTACTTGCTCTAAATTGTATAATATTGGATTCTCTGAAGCAGTCATTTCTTGGGTTGGTAACTATCTGAGTAATAGATGCCAATATGTTCAGGTTGGTTCTGTTGCCTCGGATGTGACCTCTATTCATTGTGGCCTACCGCAAGGATCCATTTTGGGCCCTTTATTGTTTTCTATGTTTGTTAATCAATTACCAAAGGTTTGTAAATATAGTGATACTTTTTTATACGCGGATGACCTAATCATTTTGCTCAATCCACATCAGTGGCTGAACTTTCCACTGCTCTGGATAAAGATTTTGGTGATGTCTACTCTTGGTTGACTTGTAATGCTATGGTCTTAAATTCAAGTAAAACGAAAGTCATGCTGTTCAGTAAGCCATCAGTTTTGGAGGACAACCCAAGGTTAGCTATATTTGACAATCAGGGCCTTCTGTTACAGCAAGTTTCTCAGTTTAGGTACCTTGGTGTATCTTTGGATCCATGTTTAACATATTCCCTTCAGGTACAATCTGTTATTTTAATGATTAGTCAAAAAATAGGGCTATTATATAAATTCAAATCTTACTTTACATTACAGACTAGGAAAGGGATGCTATTGGGTCACTTCTTCCCCATCTTGATTATGTATCTGGTATTAATTTCAATATTGGGTGTAAAGAGTTGTATGCTTTGACTGTTACTTACAGATTTGACCTTGCAGCCCCTCGTCGCACTCATCATAGCAGCCTTTATTCACATCTGGGTTGGTTATAACCCAGTTGTCAGACTGAGAATGCAGTGGGGTGCTCAATGTTTAAATGTTCTCATTTTGAATCTCTATTTCCCCTTTTTGAGCAAGTTTCTAGAAGAGAATTTTTGCCTTGTTTGAGGTCAGGGAATGGTCCCCTACTTAATGTTCCCCAGCATAGACTTAAGATTAATCTAAGAGGCTCAGTGGCTGCCCCTACTTACTGGAACACTCTTCCGGTCAGCATTAGACATGCGACTTCTGTATCTAATTTTAAATTGAAGTTATAGCAGCATCTATTGTCAAAATCTGTTTGGAATTGTTACTTGTAATATGTATAATTGTTTGTTGATGTTCTGTTGTTTTTTTACTTGTTTTTTGTTCAGGTTGGGCCTGAAAGGGGACCATTGGTCAGGTGTCCTCACCTGGTTAATAAAGAATAAAATGAAAATGAAATAAAATGAAATTGTCTTTATCATTGTTTGTACAAGGAACCTCCTTGCAAATGAGCTTGCTTAATGGTTTTTATCTCTTCCCAATAAACTTGAACATGGAAGGCACGCTTCCCTCCATTCCATCTCCACACATAGGTATCATTGCTCCACCTCCATCCCACCTCCATACATTGTAAGCACTCATCCCCTGACCTCTCCAGTGCGTCTACTACTACATTTCACCTCCCCCACATGGAAAGCACTTCTTCTACTGCATCCCACCTCCTGCACATAGGAAGCACTCTTCCCCCTCCATTCAACCTGCACACATGGGAAGCTTTCTTCCCACTTCATATCAGCTCTGTACATGAGGAGCACTCCACCCCTTCATCCCACTGCCCCTACATTGGGAGCATTGTTCCCCATCCATCCCACTCCTACACATAGAGACATCTCCACACATTAGCATCATTCCTTCTTTACCACCATCCCACCTCTTCATATAGAGAGTACTCCTAACCCCATTCCACCTTTGCACATAGGAACATTCTGCAACAGCCAGAGACAAAGTTGTCAGTCAGGCATCTGCCTTTCCACACCTATTCCCACTCCACATGATAAGCTCCAAGTTGGACAGAACATCAGTGGGGTTGAGATAGAAAAAGTGGGTTGCCCTGAGAGATGGTGCCAATACCCCTCACCATCTCTCTGAATGAGAGAATTCCCCCCCAAAATCAATCTTTATTCAACACTTTTCTGCTGCTTATCCTCCTGTTTGCTTGCTTTACCAGTCACTCCCCTCCCAAAACAGGACTACAGGCCACTAAGCCAGGGCAGATTTTTCCTCAGCCTCTCCTGTCTTCTCTTTGGACCACACCACCAATCCAGCCAGTGCCAGCACAGTCAAGAAGATGTATCACATGTTACTCACAGCTCGGCACTGGACAGGTAATTTCTTTCTCTAGTAGACCATACTTCAAGTTCTCCCACAGTTCAACTGAGGCTACAGAAGAGCAGCACACAGTCCCACTCTATCACCACGACAGGGGACATGACACCACAGCTTGCTTGGCACTGCTGTACAAATGATGCAGCACAGCAGCATGCGCACTAGTCTGTCTCACTAGGCTTATCCTGCTCTCTCTGTTGATGATGTCTCCATCTCCCCTGGCCATTAATGGTCCCATGCATGCACATTGTTTTTTGAAATTCAACATCTTTATTGTTTTTGTCATAATAAGAAACTAATAAACAATAAGGAAAATTAACCAAACATAAATAATAACCAATATAAACTAGAGGTAACATAACACCAGACTGCCTCTGGATCAAATAAAACCAAAATAACAATGCCAATATACCTATGAAACCCTTCCCCTCCACCCTCCCAACCCTATCCCACCACCCACCCCTCCCTCCCCCTGGAGTGTGCCTGATATACACAACATGACAGAGAACTAGCAAGAAATTATAATCCAAACAGTTACAAGTACCAAAAGAGGTAAACAAACAGAAACAAGCAGAGACATGCATTACCTATATCTTAATTCAAGTATAAGGCATATAATGTACCCCATTTATGATTAAATGAGTCCATTTGATTTCGGGAATGCATGCACATTGCGTTGCAGCTAGCTCCAACTGCTATGGAGACTGCAGAGACACTAAGTTTTTTTAGCAGCTGAACCTGAGCCAACCCAAAAATAAAATACAGGAATTTGAAATTTTCTGAGGTAATTTGGGGGGGGGTTGAACACCCTGAACACCCTCCCCCACCTATGCCCATGCAATAAACAACAGTTCGGACACATGCAATGCTTACACTTAAAGGCACTCCTCCCAGCCCAGCCAGCCCCACTACCTACCCCATCACACAAATGAACACTAACCACGACCCCTCCTACTTCCTCTGCAAGCAGCAAAGATCCCTCACTCTCAGTCAGTCCTGTACAAGTAGCAGAGTTGGGAGTCTGGGGCTTCAGTTGGACCTGCTGCTGTAATGGAGTTCGAGCCTACCTGAATACAACAGAACAGCTAAACTGAGTCCCCTTAATCCCTACAGATGGAGGGCTGCTGCACAGATGATTGTTACAGCCACCCAGGCACCAGAAGATAGAAGTTTTTTATTATGATTCTTTTTTTGGTTTGATCCTCACACACTGAAGAGCTTAAGCAATGAGATCACCATGATTTTGGCAGCCTTGCACCATTCCTCTGAACCTAAAAATATGTATCACAAGGGTTGTATAATTGTAGGTCTATATTCAAATGGCTTTAATTCATTATAATTACACACTAAGGAAAATGGTCTTAATGAGTTCATTTAAGGTTTCATAATTTGACCTTTTGCAATTTTAATGCCCTTCCAATGCTGGAGTCTTCAATTTGTTTTATCTAAACATTTCTTTGCTCAGTTCATCGATAGTCCAATAAGATTTAGAATAAAATTACTTTAGAACAAAAACTGTATAAACTTTGGGTTTGATTTTGCACATATATTAACTTCTCTCTGAGTGGAATATGCATAGGGGATCAGTTGTACATACTTTTGTATTTCTCCGCACTTATACTGTGAAAATTTGTAAAAAAAATATGAAAAAAAGCACTCACCAGTCCAATAAGATTTAAAATAAAATAACTTTAGAACAAAACTGTATAAACTTTGCCTTTGATTTTGTACAAATATTAACTTCTTTCTGAGTTAAAAATGCATAGGAGATTAATTGTACATACATTTCTGTTTCTCCACACTTTAACTGTGGAAATAAAACAAAAAATATAAAAAAATAGCACTTGACCTTTTGCACAGGTCTTGACCTCCCATAAAGGGAATGGCTTAAAACATATTTAGGAGTCATTCAAGAGTTATCCCAAGGTCAAGATTTGGTAAACTATGTATTTAATGCATTATAATAGTAAAAGTTGCCAAAGAAGACATAATAAATGAAAAACTCAGTGTTGCAGCATAACTGCCTAAAAGCTTTACAGACAGCCATTGTTTTTCTTCTCCATCTTCCTTCTTCCCCCTATCTGGTCAGTGACAGCTTCACATGCAGATCACTTATGATATTGCTGGCTAATAATTACTAAAATTAATCTGCTGCTTTTGTTCTGAAAAGATTTAACATGATCCCATCATGAAAAGATCTAATGTGACCCCAATAAGCAGATCATTTTCTTTCAAGCTGGTCAACTGAAGTACTAGTAAATCAGGATCTACTGTTAAATTAGGCATAACAAGATGGTCTGGTCTCATTTCATTTAAAAGTGGCGTAGTGCTTTAGAGAAATGAGGCTGTTATAAGTGCAATAGGAGTTATGCCAAATGAATGGTAATATCTCTAAAAGTATGTGAATTACATATAAACCATCATGTAAAAGTTGTTCAAGACAAAATGTCCTTTCAAATAAGCCTGTTCATTAAGATGCACTAATTATATTTTTTAAACTATGGCCATCTGATTACCTGAATTTTCATTTTTCTTCACAATTTTCACCTATATGGCTACATTTAAAAAAAAATCTAATGAATTCAGATTAGTGACTACCCTCATTTGAAAGGTCATTTTGTCCTGAACAACTATTCATGTTAGTTGTATGCTGGCAACTTTTATACTTTCTGAGATATTTATATTTGTTTGGCATGACTCCTACTGTGTTCACTCAGAGAGAAAAAAATAAGATTGTTTGGAAGATCATATTTTACAAAATATAAAGAATTCAGATTAGTGACTACCATCATGTGAAAGGTCTATTTGTCCTGAACAACTTTCACGCTTGTTGTTTTTGTGTACATTGAATAATTTTAAAGATATTTAGATTTGTTTCAAAAGGTGTGCAAATTTATTCTCAGAGAAAAGCTGGTTGGGGTTATGTGTCCATCATTCAACAAAGAAATAAGGGAGTATTTTTCAATTGCCATATGAATTTGCAGTGTTATGGAAGGATACCCTGAAAACTACTAAAAAGTGTGTTCCACGGAAAACCCTTTTCAAGCTAAAATGATATGGCAGAGCGCCCAGAGCCATAATAAATGAACTCCGAAGGCAAGGAGTTTATATTTTCATGCCACAACTAGAGGTCTTTTTTGTGGGTTTTTTTTTTTTTGCATCTCAAGATGTTTAAGTAGGGAAGCTTATTGAGTGTGATGTGTGGCACTGAAAACAAAAGGTAATAGGGAGGTCAGATGGAAAAACAATAAAAAGCTGTAGGAAGGCATAGAAAAAGGGATCTCTACATAATCTGACGTCTCTCAGAAGAAGGTTAAGTCTATCAAAGAAGGTGACAACAAGAAAGTCCTAACCTAGTCAAACAGGTTAACCTGAAGCTGCAAAGTGTTTACTTTCCTACTGCTTAGAAAGGGGGTCTACAATTTTGATACAAGCAATAACTTTTAGAGTAGACATGGCATGCAAAAACATTTCTGAACTTATTATTTATACCTGATATAAAGCAGCTGTCAAATCCATTTTCCAAATCTGCCATTCTAATACCACCTAACAGTTTTTATATTGTTATTTTTTATTGTAGTGTTTGTTAATAAAATGGTGCTATTTGTGCCTTGTACTGTAGCTCTTTTCATGGTCTGTCTGTACTTCCTGACTCACTCCTTCATCATAAGTGCTTAGTGCCTTGGTCCACCCCATAACCCTGCCAGAGGCCCTATTCCTGTATGCAAGTGTTTCAAATTATTTCATGCTATCATCAGAAACCTCCTCCTCAGGCTTAACCTAGTAAAGATGTGGGTCACTTTAAACAATCCAAAGTTCTTTATTCTGACAGAAACTTGGCTTGCTTCCTGCATTGTCTCTGCTGTCACTGACATCCTGGGGTACCATTCTCACAGACAGGACCAAGACAGAAGATAAGGATGGGTACTCCTATACTCAGTCTGCAAACAAAACTTCAGCATTTCCATTCAAGAGGCCATTCCCAAATCACATGAGATTATCATCTCAGGTATACTTACTAGACCCTTTTCCATCCCAGTAGTCATCATCAGTGCATACTGCTCTCCTGGGTCCCCTTCTGATGCAATAATTAACATTCTGAAGAAAGTGTTCAACCCCATGTATATGAGGGGGCACATCATGATAGTGGACTTCATTGTCAACTGACTCACTAGGTCTCACCCTTCACCTCTGTCCAAGCTCCATTTAAGTCAAAGCCCTAAACCTTGCTCAGCTGATCTCTTCTGCTACCCGATTCAATGCCAGGTCCAACAAACTTAGCACAATTAATTGAGTGCTGTTGTCTCACCCACAAAGAATCCTGGACTCAGACATGCTCCCAGAAATGTTTAGTGAGCATTGTATGACCTACTGCATGCAGAACATCATAACAGTCAAAGTTCCTCCCAGGGTTACCCTAGCCAGAAACTTCAAAAAGTTCAAGGTAGATGCAATCTGGTAGGACCTGCTATTGGCTGACTGGGCTCCCACCTTAACAGTTGTTGACCCAGATGAAGCATTGACCCTTCTTACCACCACCTTCTCACTATTACATAATAAGCATCCTCCTGTGAAAAGATCCAGAGTTTGAGGCTACTATTTGCCATGGATTCCCTCAGAAATAATTGAAATCTACTGATACAAAGATGAGGCCTCAGCTAGGCACAAATCTTCAGGGCTTCCCTTGGACTGGGATGTCTTTACATCCCTCCATAGCCTCTCCCATAAGATCACAAGGAAGGCCAAAGCCATCTATTTCCAAAGCAAGCTTGAGTGTAAAGGTTCAGAACCGTCTAAATTTTGACCTCCTCAAGCCCCCTCACATTGTCTTCCAGGGACCAGGCTACATTAAGATCCAAGCTGACAGCTGAAGTCTTAAATAAGTACTTTACTAAGGATACAAGGGATCTCATCACCAAACCTTGATCCACCCAGATTCAACAGGCACAGCCATCTGAAACCTTCCACCTTCTCACAATCCCAGCCAATGAGGTAGCAAAAGAGCTCTCTATGCTGAACACTACATAAAGCTGTGGGGATGATAGCATCTCCCCAAATTCCTGAGGATAGGTGCACATAGCATTCTCTACCACCCACATTTTTAATTGGTTCCAGACAGCAGGCTGTTTCCCTCAAAACTGGAAGCATGCATTCATTGTATGGTTCCACAAATTGGGTCCTGCAGATGCTCTGTCCAGCTTCCATCCAGTTGCCCTCCTACCAATTCTTTCTAAGGTCTTGGAGAAGCTAGTTAGCAGGCAACTTGTAAACTTCTACTCCAGCACATATTTTTTTAACCCAGTACCAATTTGCTTTCTGACCTAACCACTCTGCTTACTCCTCCTGCTTATGGGTCACTGATCACATTCATTCCAACATGGAAAAGGGCATGCACACTGGAATTATCTTTATTGACCTTTCCAAAGCCTTTGACACCATGGACCACAATCTACTCCTGAAAGACTGGTGGTCTGTGGAAGCTCCCTTCCCCCTTCTCTAGGATGGTTCTGCTGCTTTCTAACAAACTAAGTGCAATCAGTCAAGCTACCTGGAACCATATCTATCCCCGCTTCTAGTCACCCTTGGGTCCCCTAAGGCTCAGCCCTTGAGACTTTGTTGTTCACAGTCTCATCAATGATGTCCCACAAGTTCTCTTCTATTGTGACATACATATGTACACTGATGATATAGTTATTTATGCAACTGGCCCATCTGCCCCTTCCATTGAAGAACCCTTGCAAAAGCACTTCTCTGTTGTCCAAAAATGGTTTCTGGATAACTGACTAGTAGTGAACCAGATGAAAACAGTACTTATGCTGTTCAGAACCAGTGTCAATTAAGTACAGTTTCTGACTTGCTAAACCTATGCTACATCCAAGGGGATTGCCTCAAGTTGGTATCTTTGTACAAATATCTAGACTTGCATCTGGATCAGAAGCTCGATTAATCTGGCTGCATATCCCAAGTAACAGTCAAGTGCTACACAAAGCTAGGTGTCCTTAATGAGGTGAAAAGCTGCCTTCAGCTGCATATTAAGAAACTGGAGGTTAAATGCTCCATCTTCATCCTGTGGTACTATGGGGACATGGTCTACACAGAAGCCAACTCTTCCATCCTGTCTAAACTGACAACACTGTTCAATGCATTATGCAGAATCATATTAACCTGTTCCCTAAGAATCCACCACTGTATAACATACAATGAACTCAGATGGCTACTACAGTACCATGAAAGTGACAGTCTCTACATACTGTGAGAGGGGGCTAGGTACTGGTCCGGTAAACTCCCTTGATACCTCTTGGATCTTTCTACACCAACCTCAACTCACACTTGCTCCCTCAGCTGTGAGGATAGTCAATATTTCCAGATCCCTACAGTAGAAGCAGAAGAAATTTAGTGTAATCCTTAATCACCTACAGACTTCCCTCTGTTTGAAGTAGCTTGCCTGCCTAAATCATCAGTGCCAATTCCTTTATGTTATGTAAGCAACAGATAAAGGTTCTTTGTACCACCCTGATTGCACTCCTGATAGCATACCCCAACTGCCCCAGTCATGCCTCCTCTGGGTGCAAGAGTCCCAGGTCTGATATCTAAATAGAGGGCATTATGAGACACAAACTATCCTCCTGTAACCCAAGACTACTTAATGCACTACCTGTTCTATGATATGTTTGTTACATAACCCATAGTTGCTGTGGCTCTCTTTTGCAAGACTCCAATTGAACCTGCCTAAATATTGCACCCTGTATGTATCTGTGTTGTAGTTTTATGATACTTACTGCTGCTTTTTGTAAGAACACCTGTAGAAGAATGTTTTCCGGTATCTTTTTCTAACCTCTCTGCAAGAGGCTAGTGAGCAGGCAAATCATTAACTTCTACTCCAGCTCTGTTTTTTTTTTATGGCTGTGGTGGAGCCTGCAGACGATTTGCATGTACGAAAGTAGTGATGTCATGTTTTCTGTCCATGGAACTGACTGAAAGTGTAAATAGTCTCTTCCACTTTACCCTCCTCCAAGCAATGTGTTCCACTCTCAAATAGATACACTTTCATGTTAGTCAATTGTTGCAGGGTACTATTTTCTTTCTTAAATGGGTGGTACAAGAACTGGAACCTGAGTAGTGGGAGGCAGCATTATTTTTTTTTTGGAGTGGGATCCAGCTCTGCCTCCACCCCAGACTTTTTTCTGATTCATGCGGGAGGGGCAGGAGACTGCTCTATCATGCTATAACAAGATACACTAGTTTGGGACCTTATCAACCAACAGACATGCCAGTGCCATGGAGAACAGATGATACATAATGCCCTAATTAAAGACTAGAAGAACAGAAAATACTGAATGCCTTCAAACTACTTAAAGATCCTTTGGAACAAATTATTATCAGAGCCACCTGGGGCCCCAGAAGGAGACCTAGACACACATTCTAATTTACAGTAAGAGCCACATGTTTTTTTAAAACATTTTATATATGTATAGTTTATATATAATTTATCTTTAGTAGTTTCAAAACTTTGAAAGCATTGGTGTTAGTAATGCATTTAGAAACACATTTTTTAATTGTTGTTACAGTTGAACATGTAGTTTCATGTCAGGGCACATTTTGGGGGGGAGGGAATTAAAATTATTTTAATCATGGGCTCAGTACTAGGTGAACACAGCCTTTGATGATAAAGTGTGTGTTTTCTTTTAAGTTTGAGATGTATTAGAAAACACTGAACAGGAAAACAATTGATGATTTTAAAAGCTATTCTGATCAGAGCTGACATTAAAAAAATCTTAACTATTTTTTATTTTATCATGGACACTAGAAACAGGATGTCAGCAGTCACTCCATTAAACCTGTTTTTCAGTTTTTTATAGCATCTTGTCCAAGGCAATCTTCCCAGAATGCAATTTGTCATGGGGGGGTTGAAATTGTTTAAATTGTGAACCATTGGTGTTAGTAATGCATTTAGAAATACAATTTTTAATTGTCTTTACAGTTAAACATGCAGTTTCATGTTAGGGCAAATTTTGGGGGGGGAGTTCAAATTATTTTAAACATGGGCACAGTACTTGGTAAATATAGACTTTGATGATAAAGTGTAGTTTTTCTTTCAAGTTTGAGAAGTATGTATTATATATAAGTGCAACCATGTTGTAAATGGTTAAGTAAGCAGTGGTTTAAGGCTGTGAGCTACAAACCTGGAGACCTGGGTTTGACCCCCACAGCCCCCACTTGCATACTGTGTGACCCTGCGCTAATCACTTAACTTCCTTGTGCTCCAAGGTCACACCTGTAAACAGGCTTTCAGCTTAGTGTGTCTCTCCTGGTAAAAAAAAGTGCCTAAACTTATTAGTTTAATATAGTTGAGTTTATATGTGATAAGTAGGTAGGGTATGGTGTTTTGAATGTGGCAGTAGGATTTAGCATGTGCACTGCTTTCAAATTATTTCACAATATTTTATACTTTCTTAAAAAGATACTCCACATTTGTGTGGGGGCTGTCGGATTCAAACCTAGATCTCCAGATTTGCAGAGAAGAGCCTTAAACCACTGTGCTATACTGCCTCCCTAGTTATGGCAGTCATCTGTTTTATGGTTCATGGTGTTGGTGTTGTAAGCATACTAACATACAAAAATACCAGCAGAATAGGCCTAGCGGGCTTTCGTGTCTGCTGCTTTGGTCAGTCCCCACCCTGGGAGCTGACCTTGCTGCCCCCCACCCTCTCGGGCTTCTCCCTCCTCAGTCCAGGGGAGAGCTAGCCAACTGGGGTTTCTGTAAGACAACAGCTACTAAAAAGCTCTAATTCATTATTTTTATTTTCTGTGTGTGTGTCAGGTCTAGCTAGCAGGAGTGTTTCAATTTTAAAACTTTTAATTTTATCAAACTATACACAACCATAAAAGCACAGAAACTGCTCAGATCATCAATGCTATAATTAATACAAACTCTAGCTGTTTTCTTACAGAAGCCCCACTCAGTTAGATTTCAAGTATTTGCTAAGCTGTAAATGTAGGTATCAGCATTATATAAGCAGTTAGTGCTAATTAGCTCTGTAAGAATTTTTTTTTTTTGTGGGGGTTGTGGGATTCAACCCCAGATCTCCAGATTTGCAATTAAAGGAGTAGTCCACCCAGAAGTTGCAAAAAAACATATGTTATGCAGAATGTTTTGATATGTATGTTAAGTCGTAGTGTATCCTTTCCTCTGTCTGCTATTGGGAGTTTTTCCTAAATTAGCCTGCTAGCTGTATGGTAGTTTTACAATCCCTGGGGATCTCCATCACAATCAAGTTTATTGGCTTTCTTGTCCTAGTGTGTCCTTCTCTCTGTCTGCTATTAGGAGTTTTTCCTAAATTAGCCTGCTAGCTGTATGGTAGTTTTATGACCCTTGGGGATCTCCATCACAAATAGGTTTATTGGCTTTTTTCTCCTACAAAGCACCCTGTCTCATGTGACAATGATGTAGCCAGGCCCTTAGATTTAGCATGTGCTCTACTTTAAAATCAGTTTAAAATCAGTTCATAACAGCAGAGCTTTGTGTTCTTATCCAGGGAGCAAGCTAACTGGGGTTTCTGTAAAACAGCTACTAAATAGCTCTAATTCACTGTTTTTGTTTTCTATGTGCATCAGGTCTAGCTAGCAGGAGTATTTTAATTTTAACATTTTTAATTTTATCAAACTATACACAAACATAAAAGCACATAAACTGCCCAGATCATCAATGCTATAAAATGTTATAATTAACCGACTCTAGCTGTTTTCTTACAGAAACCCCACTCAGTTAGATTTCAAGTATTTGCTAAATTATAAATGTAAGTATCAGTATGCTGTTAGTAATTAGTGCTGATTTGTGGTCTGTGACAAGATTTTTTTTTTTTTTTACAAATGCAATGTATGGTAGGATGCTGCAGCCTAGAAATAGTAAAATACTTTAAAGTCAGCTTTTCTCCTGCCTGTGGTATGGCATGAAAGCAATAGGATGAAGGTGACTATTCCAGCTACACATTTGATTCCATTTTACAATGGTTCACTGCACTACACATTTAGTGTATCAAACTTTTTCAAATAATAAAACAAATATTCTCCAAATAAAATAACTCACACATACATATTTTTATACTTTATTAAAAAGACACTTCACATTTGTAACAAAAACCAAAAAAAAAAAATGAAAGTCATGTCAGAGAGCAAAATCAGCCCTAACTCCCAGTTCCTTCTAGTAGAATGATGATATCTACATTTACGGTTTAGCAAATACTTGAGAGCTGAGTAGATGTTCTGTAAGAAAACAGATGCAGTCTTTACTAATTATTGCATTGATAATCTGGGGCAATTTCTATGCTTTTTATTGTTGTGTGTAGTTTGATAAAATAACATTTTAAAATGAAAACACTTACTACTGCTAGCTAGACCTGATATACACCGAAAACACAAATAATGAATTACAGCTATTTAGCAGCTGTTTTCTGTGCACATGCTAAATCTAAGGGCATGGCTACATCACTGTCACATGAGAGAGGGTGCATCATAGGAAAAAGAAAGTCAATAAACCTGATTGTGATGGAGATCACCGGGGTCATAAAACTACCATACAGCTAGCAGGCTAATTTAGCAAAAACATCTAATAGCAGACAAAGGGAAGGACACATTAGGATTTAGCATACATATCAAAACACTCTGCATAAAATATGTTTTTTGCAAATTCTGGGTGGACTACTCCTTTAATAGCCTTAAACCACTGTACTATACTGCCTCCCTAGTTATGGTAGTCATCTGTTTTATGGTTCATGATGTTGGTGTAGTAAGCATACCAACATACTAACATACAAAAATACCAGCAGAATAGGAATAGTGGTCTTTCATGTCTGCTCATTTGGTCAGTCCCCACCCTGGGAGCTGACCTTGCTGCACCCCCCCTCACCCTCTCCAGCTTCTCTGTTCCCAGTCCAGGGTATTCCCACTTCATTGGACTTTGCTTCCACAACCCTTCCCCTGTACCTCTCCCACCCCCTCTTGAACCCCTCCACAGTCTCTGCCTCCGCCAGCACATTCTATGGTTCTACCACCCTCTCACTCAAGTAGCATCTATTCCTTTCTTCCCTGAGTATTTCCCCCAAGCTTCCACCCACGCACTCTAGTTGCCTCCCTCCTTCCTTTGGAGCACTGTGACTTTGGCACCCCTGTTTAGCCCCTTCATGTACTTGAAGACCTCTAACATGTCCCTCCTGTCCCTTCACTCTTCCAACATGTATCTATTCAGCTCTTTGAGTCTCTCCGCTTAGGTTATTTCCCCCAAGCCCCAGATAATTTTGGTTGCCTTTATCTGGACCCTCTCCAGGAGTTCAATGTTCCTCTTTAAGTGTGGCCTCCAAAACTGCATGCAGCACTCAAGGTGTAGCCTCAACAAGCAGTTATACAGAGGGAGTATCACTTCCCTCCTTCTGGAGTGATCCCCCTAGTGATACATCCCAGCATTGTGGCCTTAGCCACTGCCCTCCTACAAGTCTCTGAGTTGTTCATCTTGACATCCACCACCCCCAGGTCCCTCTCAGCCATACAGCCATAGCAGCAGTACATTGCATAGCAGATATAAAATGTCAATAAGCAGGTCATGCAACAGATATTCTGTGCAGTTACTGAAGCAAGAAATGTATAGCTGTCATTTTTACATCCTGTTCAAAATGTGTTTTTGCACCTGTGGTTGGCACAGTCGCTGTGCAAAATCTCCTTTCAGCTAATGAACTGATAGTGTCACTGTTCATGCGGTGGGGTCACAAAAAGACCATGCTGAAAACTTGGAGTGAAAATACCAAGAAACACCCAGGGCATTAGGGTTTCTGACCATAACACCCTGCACTGTAGGGACTGAAAGGCACCAGGGTGTGACTTGGGATGGTCAACAGTAATGCTCATGCCTTTCCACCCCCACCCCCACCCTGCAGCCAGTGACAGGTATCAAGGTGTGCCTTTGACTCTTCAGCTCCAAAGTTAACTCCATTCTCTTATGCTGTATCCATTTTAGCATATTTCTGTATGGAATGGGGTGAGTGTAAAGTTTGAAAACCCCAAGGCACACCTCAACTCTTGTCTGTGTCTGCAGGGTAGGTTGAGGTGAAATGGCATGAGTGTTTGGCCAGTGACCCAAAGGCACACCCCAATGCCTGTCCATGTCTGCAGGGTGGGGGTGGGGTTGGTGTCACTTCAATACTTCACTGCCATTCCTATTCTGCTTGTCTGACTGTGTCTCTCACTCTCTGTCTTTATGTCTATGTAATTATCTATCTTTCTATTAATTGTATGTTTCACTGTTTTTACCTATTTCTAAAACAAACCTGTATTTCACATTTGCCTGCACTCTGAGCACATACTTATGAAACTGTGCATATTTGTACTTCACTTCTGCATAGACCTCATACTTTCCTAATATTCCCATTATCACATGCATAACTACCTTGCCCTTATCAAAAGCGCCCCCTCTGAAAGTTAATATCACATTTTCTCTAGCAGTCCATCATCATTACACCTGACTTCCTGACATCAACACATTGCTTCAATATAACTTACATCACCTCATGGACAAAAACCCTGTTTCTCTTAAAAAAAATAAAAACAAATGTGTAAATAATCCCAAGGCTGAATTTATGCCAGCCATTACTTTTTCATGTACTGTCACCTTTTGTACCATCATGGGGATTTGCACGTTTCCCTTGATGCTTTGCATTATTGGGATATGTGCAATTGTGTTTTCTTTAAAATGTGTCTGTCTGGCCAATATCATCTGGGATAGCACATACATCAGTGGCATTTGCTCTGGGGTTCTTTTGTAAGCTTCCAATTCCTTCCATTAAAATGTACACCTCCATATATTTTCCTAATAGTGTGTATGCCTTCCTTAGAACAGAAACCAAAACAAATCTTACTACTTACAAATCATTGTGTTGTTTTTCCATACCTCCTTAACAATTTCACACAAATTCACTAACTTCATTATGCAGCCGTGGTGGATCTGACCAGAATTTGTTCACCCTGTGCCAATCTGGCTTGTGACCTACCCACTCTACCTACTCCTCTCTGAATTAAGTGGGCCATGTAAATGCAGATTTATCCTGTTTCAATGGTGCTACAAGGCTTAGTGGAGGGGTCAAGTAGCCCATTTAGGAACCCAGTATATAGGGCTGGGCCAACCTTTTGTATAATGGATTTCTAAATGGATTGGGCTGCTGTTGGGCATGTTTCTCACACACACACACACACACACACACACACACACACTTACTTGGAAAGCTCATGGCCTGAAAGGTAATTTATTTGGTCTTGACTGGATGGATCTAAGGAGGGGGACTGAAGCTTTCATTTGGTTCTGGAAATCCTGTTGTCCAGTTCTGACTGGCTGAGAACTGGGGGATGCCTGAAGCTGGGGAGGAGGTCAATTAAACTAACTACAGGCACACTATTAGTAGCTTCATTGCTGTGTGTGTGTGTGTGTCTCAGCATTTTGCTGTCTTTTAGGATGTGGTGCAATTGTTTCACAGCCTGAACAATGACATCAAAATGTACTATTGCCTTGCCCTTCTTCTGTCATTTAGCAGATTGCAGAACTGCTTCACAGCCTATTAAAAGCCAATAAAAGGCACCATTTCACTTTACTTTTTATAAAAAATTCTTACCAGGTAGAAATTCTATTGTTCAGTGCTGTCTGGCTGAGACACTGGGGGATGCCTGAGGCTGGGAAGAGGTCAGGTAAACAAACTACAGATACACTGTTAGTAGTTTCATTGCTCTGTGTGTGGACCATGGGCCTCAGTATTCTGCTGTCTTTAAGCATACTGTGCAATTGCTTCACAGGCTGAACAAAGACATCAAAGTGCACCATTGCCTTGTCATTCTGCTGCCATTTAACAAGTTGTGGAAATGCCTCACAGCCTGCTAGATCTTGCTTTAGCAAAATGTGCCATTTCACTTTACTTGTAAAAACACTTTCTTACAGGTAAAAGAAAACTTTGTGACAGTGTAACTTTCATAGTTAATTATGCAATACAAACGTGTGTATGCTTCAGCTTTCAAATGCCTTTTAGAAGGCTGTCATGAAGTTTCTTCATAGTCTGCTAAAAGCCACCAAATAGCTCCCTTGGGCTTCATTTTTTCAAAAATGTTTCCAGGAAGGCACGCTCCAAGACTCCTTACAATGGTTTGGATTTTCTGCCCTTTTAAAAACTCTCTTTGCATGACACCCCTGCATGTCTGCACCTACTGGTCATGATGCAAGGCTCAGCAAGTAGCAGACATCAGCAGAGTGTAAGGTGCATCCATTTTTGGATCAATAGAACACTGACAGGGGAGAGAGGTCAGAATCATACAGAAATTTGTCAGTTTGGCAGCCCAAAATATAATCTTTTTATACCTGGGAGACAGCCGTCTGAGGTAACCATATCAATTGCCGTAATGAGTTTTGTAGGGAGCTAGTAAGGCAAACTGACAGACACTGTTGAACACTGTAGATAGTCATGTAGTTTCCATAGCAACAGCTTGGGCATATACTGCATTATGAATCCATAGTCTAACAGGGGAGCAGAATACACTTAGCAATGCCCATGTGCACTTCAGGAGTCATAAAGCATTTTAACTTGTGAGCAATCCCTAGTTTTTGGTTATTGTTTTTGCACACTGCTGAAATGTGGTCAGAGATGGTCAGGGAGGGGTCAAGTAAAACACCTCAATATTTAAAGCTGGAGACTTGTTCTAAGATAATACCATCACAGTCAAGTACTTCATAGAGGTCACCCATAGTGTTTAGATTGCAAAGTCTGAGTTTGGAGTCACAAAGCATGGCTTTAGGTTATAATTTCTTTTTTGGGGGGGGTTGTTTGGATTTGTTTGTAGTCTGTTGTTTAGTGGTCCTATTTTGGACTAGACAAAAGTCCTTGCTCAGAATTTGAGAGATGTCGGACATAGAGTTGGATATATAATAGATCATCTAGTCATCAGCATTTAAAAGGAAGTTAGAAATCAGCTACAGTGGTGCCCAACCAATGTGAGTTTTTTCACTCAGGATCTTCAGGGAAAAACTGACAAGAATAGACAAAGCAATCATTTGCTAATTGTTTAATTGCCTACCTAGAATTACCTAGTCTAGTGTTTCCAAACATTATGACTTACAATCACTGAGGACAGTGTGACAGAAGTGTCACATGACCTCATGGTATTTGGGAAATTGACACTGGGCATCACTGTATGCCATGGGTATGAAGTTGGAGGGAGGACGATTCAGAGGAAACGTGAGGAAGAATTTCTTCACAGAATGGGTGGTGGACAAGTGGAACACCCTGCCAGAGATAGTGGTGAGGGCTGAAACAATCATGGGATTCTAGAATGCATGGGATAGACATAAAGGAATTCTGGAGGTCAGGGGTAAGGGGCAACAGACTTCTAGGAAAACATAAACTGAACTTACAAGCTCAAATGGGCAGACTGGGTGGGCCATAGGCCCTTATCTGCCAATACTGTCTATGTATCTATGTATAGCATTAATAGGGGGAAAAGGAGACCCAGACTGGACCCCTAGTGAACCACATGAACAGCTTTAAAGAGTAAGTGCTTAGTAAGGATGTATATCTTAAAGAATGAAGATTAGATGCCTCTGTAATCTTATGCTTGCTTTTATCTGTTGCTTTAGTTACCTTTTCATCATTTTGTTTGCATTTTGCCAACTACTAGTAAAAAAAAAAAGATTCCAATGTAATTCTTGTATTATGATGTCAGAAAAGTTTTACTGAAAAGGCTGGCAGTGAATTTTAATGGAAAACTCCAAACCTGTTTAAATATTTTTATAGAGAAATGACACTTTCTACCATTACGATATTTTATATTTAATAGAACTATATACATTTTTGATGTCCTGTGATCTTTTGTTATAGTGTAGCAGGTGAGATTTTTCTTCCCAACCAGATTTTACATGGGAAGAAGAAAAGAGAAGCCAATTACTGTCTTACAAATTGTAAAGTCATGCAGATGTATCACAATAGTGCAGACATATGAAACGCAACATTTGTTGCTGAAAGAAGTATCTATTTCTTTTGAAAAAGATGGAAAATATATTTAGTTTCTCAGTGAAATACATTGGGCTCCTAAGTAGTTGGTAGTTTCTGACACCACAATAACAGAAGTCTACTGAATTCTTTTTTTATTAGCAGTGTGAAAAACAAAAGTAAAAAAAAAAACACTTTTTTATGTCACAAACCCATTTTTTATTATAAAAGTTGAAAGAAATTGCTAACACATCAAAATGCAATAAACAAAATGGTCAGTTCTCTATTTATTAGAAGTAAAAACCTGGGGTGAGATTTTCAAACAGCCGAGGTATTAAGTCCCATGCCACAGTCCATTAGTGCAGAAAAAAAATCTCTGCACTGGCAGAAAGTCATATTTTCAGACTGTGCTCCAAACTGGTAGCAGGTGTAGCTGTGGAGGATGTTATTATGCCTGATCCGACAAGAGGCAACATTTTGGTGCAGCTGTGCCAATAAACATCTGCAAGCTGCCATGAATCATGGATCTGGCCATAAAATGGCTCCATATTTGAAAATCTGGCACATGCAGAAAAAACTGTGGTTCCCGCAAGTGAAGACCCATTTGTGTAGGTTTTTCACATACCTGCACCATTTCCTGGCAGTTTTGAAAATCCAGCCCCTGGTCTTGAAATATTTATTTATCTTATTTATTTATTTATATCTCAGAATTAAAAATACCTTTGAGTCAGGGACTCATTTACAAAGGCTCCATGCTAGGGCGTATCAGTTACAGGTAAGAAAGACAATACAGCAAATGCAGTAACATCATCAATGGCATTTGAGAATTAAACACAATACAGAGTGAATACTAAGAACAGTGCTGAATAAAGAGGGTGATACACTGGTAGGGGAATGCAAAATTTGAGAAGCAAATACATGGCAGTAAATACAGCCAACAGCTGTACAGAACTAGCAGGTAATAGTCTAAGCAGACATAGTCATCAGAGACATATGAGCAGACACAGGGGAGGGGTTGGGAGAGCAGACAGTGCTTGTATAGTACTAAAACAGAGGGTGGATCATTGGTAGTAGGATTTGAGAAATATGGGAAGCAAAAGCAGGCAGTAAATACAATCATGTAACTCACAGAAATAGCAGGTAAACAGTCTAGTCAGACATGGTCATCAGAAGCATTTAGGGACAGAACTGGGGGTGGGGTAAGGAACGCTGGCAAATTTCAGTGCAATCACAGAGGCTAAGTGATAGGAGGTGCTGCCGAAGCTTAGACTTAAAAGGCCCCAGCTTTTGTTCCACCTATATTTCAGCAGGCAGAGTATTTAACCATACAGAAGCCCTGTACATAAAAGCATGCTGACATTGGGAATGTCCTGCATAGTGGGACAATGAAGGAAGCTTTGGAGGCAGTCTTCGTGTTCCTGGGAGTGGCTGCATGAGTGAGGAGTGACTGTGAAGAGGGCGGTGTGAGGCTGAGAGTGATCTTCTTTGCTAGCAGACAGGACTTGTAGGGAAGTCTACCCTTGAGGTTTAACCAGCTTTCATGTGAGTAAAGGTTGCATGTGTGGGCGAGTCTATGGGCTCCAGTTACAAGGCGACACACTTTGCTGAGAGCAATCTTTATTCCATTGAGGATAGTATCAGTGGCAGAGCCATAGATAACTAACCCATAATTAATTATTGAAATAGACCATAGAGTGAGTTATCAAAACAAACATGCTGGGATATTTCAGAAAGGTAACTTCCCAACCATGAGTTACACCTTACAGATACCACCCAGATGCAGCACCTTAGCTAGAAGGATGTCATAGTCTACGAGGTTGAATGTTTTCATCAGATCCAAAAATATGGTCCCAGAAGCAATCAAACATGGCCCTGAGGGCATGGTCTGTGATCCTGATTAAGGCAATGGTAGTGCTGTGTGCTTTTCTAAAGGTCTGTGGCTGAGGATGGAGAAGATTATGTTTGGTCACATAGTCACCAAGGCTGAAAAATATTTTTCCAGCAGTTTACTTAGGGTAGAAAAGATTGGAATGGGGTTGAAATTTCCATAAGTGTGGAGATTCCTCCTTTAAATGTGGGAACAAGTTTAGCCAGTTTCCAAATAGTTGGAAGGCAGAGGTGGTTAGTGATAAATTGAAAATTACTGAAAGAGGGTAGGTTATAAGAGGCTATAAGAGGCCTTTAAGAGGGTTCAGAATTTCTTCCTCTTTAAGGAAGCGTTTGGGACCTGTGAATAATATCTGTTCTGCTTTCCTGCTGAGGATAGCCATTATGCTCATTTTTTTTCAGTGAATTTATCAAAGTTTGTGAAATTTTTTATTACTGTTTGGTCTATATAAATGCTAATGCACTGATTATTTGTATTGTAAGGTGTTAGAAACATAGACACATAGAATGTGACAACAGAAAAAGTCTGAGGGTCCACTGAGTCTGCCCAAATTTTCCTGGGACTTAGCGTCCATCCAGGGACCTACCTCCTCCCCTTCAGCTCATCCTTCCCTACCCCTGTACTGGGAGTGTAGCTCATTTTTTGTACCCTTACTCTGTCACACCCATGATTGAAACTGTCTATGGTCTTTGCACCCACCACCTCAGCAGGCAGACTGTTCCATGGCTCCACCACCCTTTCAGTAAATTAATACTTCCTCACATTTCTCCTGAAGCTTTCTCCTCGCAGTTTCCACTCATGTCCACGTGTCGTTGAGCTGGTGCTCCTATTGAATAGCACTGTGTGGGGCACCCTATGAATGCCTTTCAGGAACTTAAAAATTTCAGTCATATCCCCCCTCTGCCTTCTGACCTCCAGTGAGTACATGTTTAGCACTGTCTGCTACTCCTCATAGGACACCCCACTTGAGGCCAAGAAGTGGTGTTTTATTTGTATTTATTTTACAGATTTTGGCCAGGACAGATACACTAAGCTGAGACTTTTTTCTAGGTGGGTCCTGGGACCACTAGGAAGTTAAATGACTTGCTCGTGGTCACACAGTATGCAAGTGGTGACTGTGGGATTCAAACCCAGTTCTCCAGGTTTGTAGCTGAGGGCTCTTAACCACTACACTATACTACCTCCTAGAAATGAACCACTGGAGATGCTGGGGATTGAACCCAGGGCCTTATACAGTACATACATACACATACAAAAAAGTGTTCTGAGCCTCTAGAAAATGGTACTATATTAAATAAAACCTACTATTACATCCACAAAACCAGCAACAATATTGAGAAATCTAGGATCCAGTCTTTTGCTGCTGGTCCCACCTTTTGTTAGGAGAATACAAAGAAACCTGTAGATTTCACTGGGGATGTAGTTTTGAAATAAAAAGGGGGGTGGTCAAGTTTGGTGATAGGGCTACCTGATTCAGGTAGAGGGTTAGTGGAGGTCCTTCAGTGGCAATTGTGAAACATAACTAGATAAGGCAGTAAAACCTTTATTAAGTAAATTCAAAATAATATTTCACTCTGTGTGAATGCTGTTCTCATGAGAGACTATAACATTTGGTAATGGACCAGGATTAATAAGGGATTTTACAGCAACCAGAATTTTTTCAGCTTCCGAAAACTCTGTGATTGCTGAAATTGAAGACAGTAGGATTTAAGGCTTATAATCTCATATGCTTGAATTGGTTTCTTAAATGCATGAAATGGTGGAAGACAGTTGTGAGTCAAATGATTGAGAACTGCTACTCAGCATGAATCAAATTCTAAAGCAGGAGAGACTGTTTACTTATTAGAAAATAATAAAAGTTTCAAGTAATGAAAATGTGCAAGTAGCATACACAAAGACCCCTTTCAAAATGCATAAGGAAAAAAGAAATGTTGAGCCTGAACCCGGAGGAATCATGCTGAAAGGGGGGGTTAGCCCTATGCTCCTATTCCTTCCCTCTACATTGCCCTTGGGGACTGGCAAGACTGGTTTGCCTTTTTCCTCCACTTCTGGGGGGTGGAGAGATCACCCAGTGTCAACCAGCCACAGGGAGGTGGGCAGGACCAGGCTTCATCTACCTAACCAGGGAACAACTTCAAATAGGAATAGGGCACCACCTCTATGAGAAAGAAGTCAAGGGTTCCAAAAGTCTAGTTTAAGCTGGGCCACATCCTTAGTCCCCTATGAAGAGTAAAAGCATCCACTACACTTCCCAACAATTAGGGATTTGATGGAAGTGAGTGGTAAGATTCTAGGGGGCTTAACAGGCAGGACATGAAAGAGGGCAAGTAAAACAGTCCATTGGGTTTAGCCTTGCTCTCACAAGGTTTGTGTCAGGGGTCATGGAGAAATTTTTCCAGTTTTTTCCCAAGAGGGTTTCCTTGTATTTCAGCTTCATCAAAGCTGGGTCCAAGGTGACTTAGGTGGCATGATAAGTGAAAAATATGTCACAGCCATTATAAGTTGGTCAGGGGTCATTTGGAGTAGGTTGTCATACTAGGGCATGTGGCAACCAAAGCTGGCATAAAGAAATAAGGATCTACACCAAGCATGGCAAGAATCCCTTCTGATAGGCAAGGGAGGGGATGTCACTTCATGTCTAGTACTGGTGTACTGGCAGCACATTCCTTTCCCTTGAGTCCTCCAGTATAGGTTCAAAACTCTGCATGGATGGGGTTCAGACAAGAATTGGTGGTCCTACCCTCAAGGGGTGATCAGGCAACAAGAGACTCCCTACTGAGCACAACTTACACTTGTATATACTGTGAGCTTTTCAATCACTATAACTTATGGCTGTGGCCATTTGACCAAAAGAAATGTGTGATCATTGTCTCCGGGAGAGAGGGCTTAATTGAGTCTGAGCTGCTAAACACCACTACTAGGCTTGAATTTTAGAGGATCAGTCAAAATTAACAGTATATTTAAATTCACAGGGATGGGGATATTACATTTTTAAGAAATTTTAGAGGTTATGAAATGGTCACCTAAGTGGTTTATCAGAGTGCCCTCTTCAGTTGAGAAGAGTTATAACTTGGTTAGATTTAACATCCAGGTGCCTATGCTTGTTTACACTTATGAAATAACAGGGTGTTTGTGCAGAGAGGGATTTGTGGAGTAGCTATGCAAAATATGCTGTTCTCTATACATCATTCTGTTGACTTTTAAAACTAATAAAATAACTTTTTGTTCATGAGAGTAGACTACAGCTCTTCTTCATAAACAACATTTCCTCTCAGAGTCTGAGTACACTGCCTCCACCAAGCAAATTTAAACCCCTTGGCTTTGGTGGGAGTCAGGCACTGGATATGACCCAAGATCTACAGCATGTTAACACAACAGACTACCCCCCAAGGTTACTGGGTCAGTTAAGGAAGATACATAATGCAAAATTCAGTGTGAGAAAAGGAACAGATGTTGTGAGTAAAACAACCGGGCCATATTTTTGTAATGATCCGTCTGAGAATAAGGACCTTTACAAGAACACGTCATGTAATGATTGCTCTGAGAATAGGGCACATAATACTGTAATAGTGGTGTTCCTATTGTTATGGGTAATGTTGTGAAACATAAATCCTGTCTGTTGTTTTTGTGAATGTTAATTTTATACTATTACCAATATCAATTAAAAACAACTTAGACCACCAAATTAATTTTTCTTTCAATGTAAGAGAAGCTAGTTATCTAGTGCTGTTCAAAGTTACAACTTTATTCTCCCATTGCACTTAACTTAAAAATGCATTTTGCATTTGTTGGCAAGTCTTCTGTTAAATATCAAGATGGTTTCTACACTAAATCCAAAACAAAGAATACTATTTTATGTAAGTAACAGCAAACAGAAGGGGCTTTTGGAGCCATACAATCTAGTCTCAGTGGCTAGGCACAGAGTTTCATATCATGAATAGGCACATTGTCATTAAGTAACATATGTATCTTCCTCTTTATGATTCAAGAGTGAATGGGTATAGAGACACAAAATATGGGTGTAACCCATGTTTCAAGATACTTTTGGAACCTGTGACTAAGCCTGTTGGCATGAAATCTATGTTGTGGAGAAATCTGTGTTTTATAATACATTATATTTTTTTAATCCTGGGACCAAACAGTCTTAAGCTTAAGTCCCATAGAGTTTTTAGGCTTGTACCAACACTGGCACCACAATACAGAATTGAGGGTGTATCCCTATTAAGAATGCCAGACTTCAGAGGAGACATTCACTTCGATTCAATTTCAATTCAATTCAGTTTTATTTTACCAGGATAACACCATTGAGACAACTCATTTACAAGGAGGTCCTGGAGGGACAAGAAGGACATATCTGTACATTTCACAGGAATTACAATAATTACACAAAACAAGGTGATGCATGCATACAATTAGAACATTAGCTGAGACAGTGTGAACCAGTCAAAATAATAACAGTAGAAATTACTAATATAAAAACAATAATTGCAAACAATCAAATCAAAACTCAGCAGGAGAGGAAAAATATCTAGCCAAGATGGTATCCACTAAGCAATAGGAAAGACAACTAGGGCATTGCTAAACATAAGAAGTGCTATAGGGAGAAGGGAGGAAAGCTCAGTTGCAGAAGGGAGGAAGGATAATTAAGTGCTTAAGGATATTAAGGAGTGGGAAGAGATAAAACCTTAGTAGGAGGATAAGGACAGAAGGACAAGAAGAATAAGAGGGTTCTATACAAAGGAGGAGATAAGCATACAGCAGTTATGACCAGGGTCTGAATTCCTTGATGCAGCAAGGAGTTATGGGTATAGGAGAAGATAAGTGTGTAGCCGTTTCGACCAGGTCTCAATTACTTAGAGCAGCGATGTTATGTATAGCATTTACATTTGTCCTTCAGAACAGTTTCAAGCAAGGTTTTAAAGGTACATAAACCAAATGTATGTTAAATTTGAGTGTCCTTTGGAGAGTGTTCCAAAGGGTGAGTAAGGAATGGCTTATCGATGAGGAGCCAAACCAGGTTCTTATCCTAGGAATATCAAAAGTTATAAGTGAGAGATTTCTAAGTGTATACGCATAAGAGAACCATTTGAAAAGCATGCAGATGTAAGGAGTGAGCTTCATTGTGATGGCTCTATATACCCAGAGGGATGCGGTTTGCCACCTCTTAATATTAAGAGAGGGCCACCCCAACTGTGAATAGAGAGAACAGTGATGGGTGTTAGAAGGGGCATTTGTGATGAATCTTATGGCTCTGTGGTAAAGCATATCTAAGGTGCATGAGGCTGATTTAGTACTATGGCTGTAAAGGAAGTTCACATAGTTGATTAGAGGGAGGAAGGTCATCTGAACCGATCTAAGCTAAACGTTGTAGGTGAGCAGATGCTTTATATAATAGAACATCCCAAGCCTTTGGCATAACATTTTGACTGTTTCCTTGATATGCATGACAAAGGAAAGTTTATTGTCTAGTCAGAATACCAGGTATTTAAATTTGTCAACAGATTCAAGAGTCTCATCCAGTAGGGTCTTGATGTAATATTTAGCATTTGATGAGTGAGATATTGATTCTTTATTGTGAGGGGACAGGAGCATAACTCTTTTTTTTTGCAATAAAAAGTAACTTCAGATGGAACAAGTTTTGTTGGAGAGAGTCAAACTCACTCTGAAGAGTTAGACAGGCAAGCTGGAGGGATGGCATAGCAACATAAAGCACAGTGTCATCCATGAAGAGGTGAACACTTGCCAAACTAATTTTGCAGTCAATGTCACTAATGTGTATGGCAAATGATAAAGGCCCCAGGATAAACCCCTATGGGACTCCTCTTGGCATAGTTTTAAGGGGAGAGAGGGCACCATTGGCTTTTACTTGTTGCTGTCTACCCATGAGGTAGAATGAAAACCATTGTAGAGAGGTGCCATCTAACCTAAGATTTTTGAGTAAGGCTAACAGAAGCTGATGGTCAACAGTATCACAGGACTTACTCAAGTCTAAAAAAGCCCACAGACATGGTCTTTTGCATCAAGTGAGATTTGCTAGTCATTGGTGACTTTAGCTAAGGCTGATGCTGTACTGTGTTTAGGCCTGAACCCCGACTGAAGAGGGTTCAGTAATTTTTTGGATTCAAGGTGGGCTCTGAATTGGGAATTAACTAGTTTTTGAGTAGCTTGGCTAAGATTGGCAGTAGCAAGACTGGTCAATAATTATTAAAGTCACTTGGGTTGCCAGATTTAAATAGTGGGATGACCTGTGCTATTTTCTAGACAGAAGGTAAGGTACCTTGGGAGAGAGATACAGGTTAAACAAATGGGTGATAGGTAGGGCCAACATATAGTATACTAGTTTTAGAAAAAAGGTTCTAGTTTATCAGCTCTGGCACTTTCTTTGGTGTCCAAGGTGATTAGGAGATCCTCAACTTGTTTGACGGAGATAGTACTAAAGCTGAATTGAGTGAGGTGAGTGTGAGCTTTTGAAGGAAGGCTTGAAGCAGTATCAGCAATAGCAGGGTGAAGAATCAAAAGCAAGGCTGGTGGTAGCAAAGTGATTATTTAACAGGTCTAATATGTCATCACTACTAGTAAAGGTATTAGCCCTGTAACTATCTTGGCAGGGAGGGATGAGGGCAATCTTTGCCCCTAGATCCCTTAAAACTTGCAACAATTTACAGCATTGTTTTTAGAGGCGTCCAGTGCTGACTTGTAGTATTTAGTCTTTTCGGTTCAAATGAATCTAGTACACTGGTTTCTCACAGTTCTAAAGGTAGCCCAATCAGAATCAGACTTAGTCTTATGGGCTCTATTCCATAGCTGGTCTCTGTGGTATAAGGCAGCTTTTAACAAATTCGTGAACCAGGGACAGGTTCTTTTCCTAGTTCTAAGTTTAACCAATGGAGCATGCTTATTAATTAATAATAATAATATCTTTATTTTTATGGCATCTTTCAAATATCAAGGTGCCTAACTAAGTTTAAAATCACATGTCAGACAACCCAGCAACATTAACTATATAAAACAACTAATACCATTACACAGTCATTCACCAAATGCTTGGTGCCATAAATATGTTTTTAAAGCTCGCTTAAATCCCTCCACGGTCATGCACCCCCGTAACCAACAGGTTAGAGAATTCCAAAGGGTTGGGGCCACATACATAAATTCTCGGGCCCCAGAAGATTTCAAACACAACCTTGGAATCTCTAGCAACCCCTCATCAGTTGAGCGGAGTGATCGCCCAAGGCAGTAAGGAACCAGAAGCTCTTTCAGGTAGTCTGGACCCAGTCCATGTAGGGCTTTAAAAGTCAGAAGACCGACTTTGAAGGTGATCCACCATTGTACTGGCAGCCAGTGCAGTCCACACAGCACCGGCAAAATATGACAGGGCTGGGGAGTTCCCATCAAACGCCAGGCCACCACATTCTGCACTAGCTGCAGGTGATGGATTTCCACCCCTGGTAGCCCTATGTAAAGGGAGTTGCAGTAATGTAAGCACAAGGACACAGAGGCGTGGACCAGCGTAGGAAGTTCACCAGACTGAACAAGGTGCTTAATCCTGGAAATATTCATCAGATGGTATAAATAAGGGATATACAATGGTGAGCTGTCAGATACATGATTTATCTACACAAGTGCTGTTTGATATTGGGTAACCTCACGAGTGGCATAAGCCACGAGTGAGATGTCCGAGGTCAAACAGCACGAGTGTAGATAAATCATTTATCTGACAGCTCACCATTGCATATTTTATTCATGCAATAGGGATGCTTTCTGTCAGTGCAGGGACATTTGCTTTTGATTGTTTATCTTTTTTTGCATATGTTTGTCAAAAAAGTGAAAAAAAAAATTCATTTTCTGCACTTTTTTGCTAATTATAAAAAAGTCTATAAGGTATCTATAAATGAAACACCACTCATTTTGTAGATAGTTTTGTGTTGCACAACTTTCATGCTCACAGCACTATGCTATCTTTTTTTGTTTTAAAGTTATTTGCATTTGAATATAGTTAGTACTGGTACTGAGGCTGAACATGCTAAATGAGTTTCAGAGTGATTGTGACTTATCTACTATGTATCTAAAAAGGTGATGATGTGTCTACTATGTGTATAAATGTAAAATTTTGAATTTATCTCATAGTAGCTCAGATTTATCACATAGGATTTATGTCCACGCCTATTGCATAAAGAGTATTTGACGACAGCCGACACCTGCTAATGCAGGGTCAGTTCTTTGTCGAAAATTACCCCCAGGTTTCACACCCGTTCAGAGGTCAGGAGTGATAAGCCCCCAAGAAAAAGTCCTGAGGGCGAACCAACCCCCAACCCCCCATCCAGCGTGTCGGGTCCACAACCAGCACCTCAGTCTTTTCTGAGTTCAACATTAACCAACTGGAATCCATCCACTCCTGGATTTCTGCAAGGCAGCTATTAAAGACAGAGAGAGCTCCATCCTGGTCAGGTGCAAAAGAAAGGTAGAGCTGGGTATCATCAACATAGCAGTGAAACCTCAGCCCATACCTTCTTACAATGTCTCCAAGGGGCAGCATGTACACTGTGAACAACATGGGGAACAACACACTGAACCCTGAGGAACCCCACATAACAGAGAAACTGGATCCAAGAAATGAATCCCGGACACCACTCTCTGAGTTCTTCCCGTGAGGAATGATGTAAACCACCTGAGGACTGTACCTGACAGTCCACAGATGAACCTCAGGTGACCAAGTAGGACCCCATGGTCCACAGTGTCAAACGTTGATGACAGATCCAGAAGAACCAATATGGAACAGCTCTTCCAATCTCTAGCCATCAGGAGATCATTGAGCACCCGAACCAGTGCTGTCTCAGTGATATGTCTCTTTCAAAATCCAGACTGGAGGGGTTCATAGATGTCATGGATGGTCAAATGGTTCTCCAGCTGTACAGCCACTACTTTCTCAATCACCTTTCCTAAAAAGGGAAGGTTAGAGATAGGTCTGTAGTTTGCATGGCAGTCTGGGTCCAAAGAAGCTTTCTTCAAGAGGGGTTTTATCATCGCCTCTTTCAGGGAGCTGGGAAACTCACCTGTTTCCAAGGAGTACCAGACTATCCATGCTAGGACCAGACCAATGGAATCCAAAGCATGCCTATAGAGTGTGCTGGTTGGAGTACAGCCCTAATGTCAGCCATCTTAGTCACAAAGAACCAAGCATGTTTATCACACTCTACTTGTGAAAAGGCTTTTCGGACTTGTAGACAGGCTGGTTTGCACAGTCTGTCCACAGTTGGAAACAGCTGAGCTGGTCGATTCTGAGCAGCCACAATCTTCCCAAACAGGAACTCTGCCTTCTTATTGGTTATGTCCAATTCAGAGTTTTGGGACCATGCACAGGACTCAGAAATGGAGGTGGCCAGGTAGACATTTTGCCATCTGATTGCACTTAAGTCGGTTAAGAAAGCACAAGTATTAAAGTTATGGAAGCACTTTTTAAAATGAAATTTGCCAGGTAGGTGGCTTTGGGAAGTGCCTCACACAGGCTATAGCACTGTGGTCGCTAATGTCATTACGGAAGTCTCCTAGTGTATTCAGTTTTGTGACTTATTAGTGAGGAACAGATCAAGAGGGGTACTGTGCTCAGGATTTTTCATGTTGGGATAGGTGACATTGCATATTATTTGGTTAAAACTGTATTCATCACCAAAGTTTTTTAGAGGCTCAGAGCAGTGTGAGTTCCAGTCTAGGTTAAAGTCCTCCAAGAGTATGCATTCTGCACTGATCTCTCCTAAAATCCTATGGAGATGGGGAGGTATTCAAAGGCCCCCTTAGGGAGGTCTACAGCAGCCTGAGATGAAGATAGATTCATTTGATGGTAGAGAGATCCTCAGTGTGAGACTTTCAAATTCCTTGTGTGATGAAGTAGAATCTATGACTGAGACTATATACTTGTCTGAAATGTAAATTTTACCACCCCCCAGAAGGCCTATCAATTCTAAATACATTATAGGAGGAAATGTTAATAGCCTGGTTAGTGATAGATGCTTTTAACAAAGATTCTGAGATCACTGATGCATCTGGAGTGGTGTGAAGAACCCAACCCTATATTACATCTAATTTTTTTAGAAGGCTACAGGTATTGATGTGGAGGAGTTTGATGCCTTTTAATTGAGCTAAGTCTGATGGGGCAAGAATGGGCATAGGCAGTCCAGGGTTTAGTTCAATGTTGCCAGAGCATAAAAGTAGTAATAGGAAAAGTTTCTTAAGCCCATCAATTAGGAATTTAAAAAACAGGGCACAACCCTGTTTTGGAGGAGAAGGGAGTATAAGGAGAGGAGGAGTTGGAGGCAGGGTAATGATGAAACAGAGATAATGCATATAGTGCCACATGAACAGGGATACTTAATGTGTCACGGATAAAGGGTAGGGTCAGAGGGGTTTTAAGTTACTCAGTATGTGCCAGATATTCTATACCAGGGGGACTGAGGATGCTAGCTGTAATAAATAAGTCTACCAAATGAGGAAGACAGCAGGACTGCAGTGAGAGGGAGCTGAACAGGTTGTCATATGGGAGGGGGGCCTCCACATTGCATGATCACTAATAAGATTAAATGAGTTTAACAGATACAGAAAAGAAGAAGCAGTTGATAGAAGGAGGAAGGAAACATAATTTGATAAGGTTTATTGAAGCCAGTAAATAGCTCAAACAGTGGCAGTCCTGTATAGTCTAATTGGTGTGCCAAAATTGACAAGGTTTATCAAAGTGATGTAAGAGCTCAAATAGTGTCAGTCCTCAATAGGCTAATTGGTGTGCCAAGTTAGTGGCAAGGTGGCACTTAATCAGGCACTTAATCAGGTTCAATGTGCTTACGCAACTAGATATGATATGATAATGCTTGTGTAACTTGAGTAACTTGAATTTTATGTGGCTTTCCGCCTCTCTATCCATGGGATATACCTCCTGTAGGGGTACAATGCAAGGAACCCTAGTGAGGGTCCCCCCCTACAGGTGCCAGAAATGAATGAGTCAACTAAAGATAGATTAGGAAGAAGCCCACAGGTAAGAGAAGCTAGCCTCTGGAGGAGGAGGGGTGGATGGTGGACAATGAAAACTAATCCTGAGGTTGTCGAGTTTGGGTGACATATTTATGCTCAATGGGGGAGTGACGTTGTTGCTCCGCCCATTGAACCTCGGGCTTAAAGCCTTCCCATTCCCATATGATAATGCTTGTGCAACTTGAGTAACTTGAATTTTGTGTGGCTTTCCGCCTCTCTATCCATGGGATATACCTTCTGTAGGGGTACGACGCAAGGAACCCTAGTGAGGCTCCCCCCCACAGGCACCAGAAATGAATGAGTCGGCTAAAGGTAGGTTAGGAGGTAGCCCAAAAAGAATACCTAGATTGTCAAGCATTGAAGAGAGAAGTGAGTAATGAATTCTGTGAGAAGGGCTAACTTCCTGAGGAGAGAGGGGAAAGCCGGGCCACCATCTACCTCCTCCAACAGCAGACCCTAACTAGCTAAGAAGAAAATCACTAATTCTAACTAATATTATGACCGTTGGCATGGAGGAGAGGAAAAAAACCCTTTTTGAGGAGAAAACCTCTGGGGATCCAAGGCCTAGGTCACCTTCCCTCCAGGCTGACGGTGTTTGAATTGAGGATGTATATTTTTAAAAGAAAGGGTTTGGTGACTAGAGGGATACAAGTAGTGAGGATGATAATGGAATATGGAAGATCCCTAAAAGAAAGCACAGATCAAGGATGGAACAAGAGGCTGTGCGCAGATCAAATGTGAACTGAGGCACGATTGATACTGATAGTAATGATCACTGCAAGAGGCTGGCAGGTTGATGAGGTAGCGTAAGATCTATAATAGGTATGATTGAGTGAGGCGAGGAAGTAGGAATTGAGGATGGTGAGGCGTGAACAATTAGATACTGTTGTTGTGTTTGATAGAGTTATGCAAGTGAGCAGGCACTGAGGTTGAAGAGGCATGCTTGATTATGTAGTGTAGATGACTGGACCCTGAATGATTAGATCCTGAGGTTGTAGTTGATGAGGTAGAGTGGTATTGAGTGATAGGAATGTTAGAGTATGCGATGAAAATGGATGAGCTGTGAAGTGATGCTGAGTGGAAGATGACTGGATTCATGAACTCGATATGACTGGAGTTATGAACTCGATGCATTCAGCAGGATGGCCGCAGCTGATAGGTGGCATAGAAATTATGGTAGGTATGCCCAAAAAGAATGTCCAGAGCAGGCCAAGAGTGGAGGGAAGCCTGGACAGCTGGAAGTGGACTGAAAGAGGGATAGATGGGAAAGAACCAAAAATGAAACAGGCATGAAAGAAGTACACCAATAAGGCATCTTAAAGGATACCTAAACAACATTTTGGCAACAAAGTATTCAAAAATCTGACTCCGTAGGTGACTAAAGGAAAGGCTGCTGTATACATTAATGCTAAAACTACATTTATATAATTTACCTAAAAGTGGTTACAGAGCATTTGAAAAATCGTAAAATCAGACTTCCAATTTCAAAAAAACTGTCTTACCTGCTTCCTAAAATGGCCACCAAATGTTATGTGATGACATCATTGGAGCCAAAGCCAGAGAGATATATGGCTCTCTATAGTGCTAACTAGTTCTTTTTTCCCTTTGTATAGAATTGTTTCACCCAAATGGTCAAAACCATGTGCATTATTTTGTATAATGCACATGTTAGGCTATGGTTCTGTTCATTTTGTTTACTTTAACATGCTAAAAATGTGTTTTAATCCAATTGACTTTCTCTGTGGCAAACCACACTGCAGTGCAAATCTTGAATAACCTGGTGGTCTAGTGGTTATGGTGGATCCAGGATGCTACACTGGGGGTGCTGGGGTGGTGTGCAAGCTTAATATGCATTTTTTTAACATTTTTGTTAAACCATTATATTTTTCTGCTGTTATTGTTTTCTAGTACTTTTTTGACAGAACCTACAAATGTAGTCCACGGTTGGAATGTAAACATTTGTACAATCAATAAACCAGACTTCTTCAACAAAGTGAAATGCAGCAGCAGTAGAAAGCAAGTATGTTACTATGGGGAAGGGGGGAGGTTGTAGCCATACCCTTCACCACCCCCTATAGCCACCACTTTATTGTAGTAAAGTTCTTGTGCAGTCCAATGTTAGAGTTCATATCTTCTTGAAAATCAAATATTTGCTTGTTTTGTCTTCTTTTTCCATGGGAAATAATAAGAAGAAGAATCAGCATTTATATAGAGTTTTTCATAGAGACTGTATTCCTAAGTGCTTTACAAGCAATACTCGACTGGTAGTGAAGCGACTGAACATGTAGTGGTAGCCATTTCATACATTAATATCCACACACAGCCTTGGACAATTGCATGAACTGCTTTTACGCGAAGGGGCATGTTGGCCAGGACAATGGGGTCAGGTAGTGATCAAGGTGCTGGCAGCCCCACATCTTATTTCTCACAGTAATCTGCTTATATTTCTCTCCTTCTGTCTTTACCCTTCCCTGAATATAGCAGTACCTTGCAAGAGTGGCCTTCTCAGTCCCCCTCTGGTATTCATTCTTCACTATTCCTCCTCACACTGAAAACTGGTGGGCTGATCACCCTTCTGCATCATGAATGCAAGTAGTACTGTACCCGTTTTATTTTAACATATCAAACATAAACATATCTTTCCAGTAAGTCAGGCTCATATCAACAGGGAACAAGGGGATGATGGGCTTTCCTATCCTTAAAAGATCTAGGCTACCTTTGATTAGGCACTATTAAATGGTAAGTGTGCACATCATTATGCACGTCATTTAATAGTGCCTAATCATAGGTGGCTTAGATCTTATATGGGTAGGAAAGCCTATTTTTCCACTTGTGCCATGCTGCTATCAGCACCAGCAGATCATGTTCATTATTAATACGTAAATATAACACGGGAGACTGTACTAACCACATTCATGATGCAGAAGGGTAGTGAACTCACCAGTTTTTGGTGTGGGTAGAAGGTGAGAAAAATGAATGCCACAGAGAGCCAGAAGAGATCATTCCAGGAGGGTACAGCTATATTCAGGCTAGTTGAAGACATGAAGGACTACGCTGAGCAGATCACTGTGAGATCTAAAATGTGGGGCTGCCAGCATCGTGATCACTACCTGACTGTGGATGAGAGTAGCCAGAGATGATAAATACTCAGATTGGCAGGGATGCACCTAAACTGTTACTTGAATTCAGGGTAGGGAGATTACCCTTGGGTGGGGAGGGGGGAAGATGACATTTGTTAGGACAGTACTGAGGGAGTTGTGTATAACTCATTCAAGATTTGGAAGGGTGGTAGCCAGCCAACTCGCATTGTGGAGTACAGCACAGAAAAGTACTGGAGAAGAAATGCTGGGAACTGTCCTGTGGGGTTCTGCAGATCACAGGTAAAGGAGTAGACTGAGACTGGAAGTCAGGTGGATTCGCTCAAGGTATTAGTATGCCTCTCCTGCTAATAATATTGTTATCCATTGTAAGCGGAGCCCTTATGAGGGCATGAACAGCAGTTTTTTCTGGTAGGTTATGATGCTTATTGCTTAGTCCTCCAGGAAGACCTAGTTGCTGGTTAATGAGGTGGGAAAAAAACACAACAGGGAACTGCACATACTACCTTCACTGTGCAGGAGGGTGGTGAGCCACTCAATGTTTATTGTGGGAGCAGAAGTCAAATATTGAGAATGTGGACTGCAGAGACCTATGTAACATTGATGTACTGTGATTTAACTGTATCTATTCTTGACCTATGTAACCCCAGGTCGCATCTGGAAACGAGCGGTCCCGGCTCAGAATGCTTATCTGGTAAATCTCTTAAATAAATAAATAAATTAGCTTGTAGTTCGGACAGACTCAACTGTGCAATTGCTGCCCTAGTAGTCTCAACTGCATGATGTGTTTTATGTGTATAATCTCACTGTTCTGACTGCACCGTGTCCTGAATGCTGTCCTGGGTGTTGTTCAGTTTGACTTTGAGGGGGGGGATTGGTGGTCCCAGTGTTCCAGTCGCACCCTGAATGCTGGTGTTTTTCTTTCGGTTTACTTGTTTTACTTTGCAGTCTCACTGCTCCATCTGTGCCGTTGATGCTGATGTTTTTTTTCTTTGCCACACGAGTGCCACATAGCACAACAGGCACAAAATGAAACTGCGGCGTGTTCACGGGAGAAATTACACTAGCCCAGCTGGGCAAGTAACAGAGATCCTGCACTAGCCCACGGCAATCTGCAGTAGTACCCGGGCTAGTAAATGAATGTTAAGATTGACCCCTGGCCCACACACCCTGCCTGTATTACTTTTGGAGCATTCACTAACTCCCATCAACTCCACACCAGCTCTTTCCCCGTTGCTCCTATTAGCCCGCTATTTCTGAATGTTCTGATCTCTGTATCCCCCTTGAGGGAATTCTCCTCACCACTTGCTCTGTTTGCATATCTCCCACTGCGTGTGCTTTACCTGGAGCATCACCCATCTCCTTACTTCTGCTTATTCCCTGCTGTATGCACCCATTTTCCTTGATGACCTCTGAAGACCCCATCACTAGCTCTTCTGGTTTCCCTGCCATTGTCTCCTTCCTGCTTCTTGGCCCTTGCCCCTGCTCCCCTTGTGCCCCCTTCTGGTGTGTTCCCAGATGATCTGTCCTCTTTTCGAACATCATCCCTGCACCTGACAGTTTTTTTCCAGTTTCTCCCAACTGCCTTGCCCCCACTCCCTCCTCTGATGGCTCCTCACAGTCACTCTCCACTCCAATGTCCTCGACTAGTACACCTAGGGGAGCAAATCTGTTTTTCAGTTCTACTCCCATGCTATTTTTTTATATGTCGGTTCTGCCCTGATTTTTAGTCATCTGCCTTCTTTTTTCTGAGCCTTCCATCTTCCACACCTCCTGATCACCAGCTGTTTCATTACCTCCTGTCTCGAGTGTCCCTGCCCCACCTCTGGATGTACTGCTATCATCTCCAATTGCTCTATTGCACTCTCTGGGCCTCCTCCTGTCCTTCTTCCATACCCTTGTCCTCTCAAACCATGTATCTAGTTTTCTGGTGGATCCCTAATTCCTGCCTCTCCTTCCCCAGCTGGTAGTGACTCTGCTTCTCAATCTCGCCCCCTTTGTTGTCCCCCCATTTAATGCACACCTCAGCCACCCCTTCCCCCACAGCTGAATAAGCTGCATACACATCATGCATCCTCCCATCCTCTGAGCCCAATTTAGAACCATAGCTGCTCCAAATCTGCTGCACCCTACCACTCTGCCAAAGAATCCCCTCCTAAAGCTGCCCTCCCAGCTGCACTGCCCTTCCACTGTTATGGCAGTCCTGTCACAGGTTTGGGATATGCAATTACCTAATCTTCTCAGATGGCACAATACCTAAACTTACAGCACATTACCTAAGCAATAGCTAATCCTTACAGTCCATTAACCAATAGCACAGTACAGACCATCACCCACAGTACCAACCTATAGGTTAAATAATCACAGCAAAATAGCCCCAAGACTGTCACCTCACATTAACCATCATATAGGTTAACTATGGACAACAAAATATCTAACCTTAACAGACTAATTAATTGGCAACAAAGTATAGTACCAAGCCCCCCCATATGGATTTTAGTCCCCAGGCATTCCCCCTACAAAAACAATCCCACAGATCAATAAGTTTTGAATAAACCAATAGTCACCAAACTGAAGAATGTTTGGCCCAGCTCCCTATGCACTTCCCTTTTGTATTGTCCGAGGAGATTCACAATTATAGCTCCCTTTCACTGATTGCTGGAGGTCAGGCCAGAGTACAAGTGAATCCCATCTAGAAGTTTAAGCAGTAGCAGTAAATCCCAAGGTCCAAAGAGATTCGTAATTCCAAACAGATTAGTAATTACAGTTCCCTTGTGTAGGTCAGACCAGAGTACAGGTGAATCCCATCCAGTTGCTCAAGCAGTGTCAGTTATTCCCAATGAGAAGAAGTTCTAGCAGCTGTAGGCCCTTCTGGGTGGAGCTCCCTACCCATCCAGCTACCCTCTATGTTCCTTAGCCAATCCCTGATGCTCCTGTATTTGCCAGCTCCTCCTCCGGTTGTATGGCTCCTCCTACCTCTTGCATTTAATAGATGCTGGGTTGGGGACGGCAGGCTGGAAGAAAACCAAAGCCCAGTAGCTCTACAGCTCCCACGGTCTGGCTGGCTTTTAAAGCCAGGCCGCGTTGGTGTCTCTCACCCTGATTGGCTGAGCGACTCCTTTGGCCACTGCTGCAGCCAATCAGGGGCACCCTCAGTCCTCTTCATGTCCCAATCTAGTTGCTACCACCACTGACTGTGGTGGACCCACTCCTTCAGCCACCGATGTGGCCGCCGGACCTGCCTCCTCTTGCCGCTGATGCAGCTGTTCCCCTCTGCCCTGCTACCAACTGTGGCAAGACTTTCTTTGCTCCTCTGCTGTGCTGCCCACTGTGGCCTGAAAACAAAAGCCCAGCAGCTCTACAGCTCCTGCAGTCTGGCTGGCTTTTAATGGTAAATCCTATTGCTTTTTTTCCACTGCATATTCTTATATCATAACATTGTTCCTTTGTTTTCTCAGTCCCAGAAAATATGGGCTGCATCAATTTTAGATTCATTATATCCAGTATTACACAGCTGGGAGTTGCATCAAGTCATCCCTAAACAGGCATCAATGACTGGGCTTTCTGATACTTTCCAGAGCTCACTCAGTAAAATAAAGCTATAGAAAATCACAATGAACCAATTAAAAACCCTCCATAGAAAGGAAGTGCATGGTCATATAATGGAAACATTTTGTATTGAGGAGCCCCATTTTGGAATTGATCTCAGAAAGAACTCAGCAAAATATTCAATACACTAACAAACAAAAGGATCCCAGCATACATGTGGGATGTCCAATGGTTTAGCACACATGGGAAACTAGGAGTCAAAAATAATCTAAAGCATAAAGAAGTGCCAGAGTGCAGCTGCCCACATGGTGGATCTTGTGCAGAACCTCCAGAGACCATGGAGCATTTATATTTTGAGTGCCCCTACACAGTGTCTTTCTGGGCTTATTTGAAGAAATTATGGTTTTGCTCACCTTTTTGGTGGACTACACCAGAGATTTTATTTTTTAGCATCTTACCACCAGCATAGTCAAAGTTTGATGAAGGTACTATTCAATTGTTATTCTTATGTATAACATATCAGCTGTGGCAAGCCAGATGTGCTCTCACAATCAGAAAGCAGGTTATTACTGTAGAACAAGTGGTGTTTTCTGTAATTCAGGATATTAAAAAATACAATCCCTAGATACTAAAAGAGCAACCCCAAATCAATATAAAACATGGTGGAAATATGTAGACTGGTTAGACACTGGCTGAGGACAATAAAAATACTGTACAATTTTACTGTATAACAAACTTTCCCTGAGCTGAGTGTCCAGTAGGGGTCGTGAATTTATAACAGAAAATACTCTAGATTAGAACAAGGAAAGGTTAAGTAGGAGAAATTAGTAGAAAAGGTAAATATTCCCATTTTGGGGAACTAGTACTTGAACGGGGGAAGAGGGAAGATTAAGAAAATAATTGTATTATTTATATGTGTCAATTTAGGATGTTTTTTTCCTATGAGGGTCTTTCATGCAAATTAACATGCATTGTATTAATATTTGCTCGATTATTTGACACTATAAAATATTTCCCCTACTCCTTCAGGGGTGGGGGCGGGGGGGGGGTTGTGCATAGGATATACAGTTTGACTAGAATACAAAAAACATTTAGTTTTCCTTTAAGGTTTTTTACTATAGTTTTTATGATCTTAAGTTTAGAATAACATTACTAGAGGGGACAAGTATGAGCTAATACTTCACTTTTGCTTTTCATTTTTTTCCTGATTGCTTTTTGTTATATGGAACACAGTTTTTTGTATCACGATTCTTTGACAGGTATGACTGAAATACTTCTTTCTTTTTCCTTTACCTTTAATTTTTGTATTAATTTGTGTGTGCATTAACACTGTTTGTTATTACTTCTTGTGAAGTCATAAAAAAAAAATTCTCCTACTCTCGAGGAGGGGGACTCCTTCTCATCCTAGCACTTTGCCAAGATGGCAACCATTAATGACTGGGAGGAACAGATGGAGGATGAGGAGGCAGGGAGCAGGTCTCCTCTTCTGCCTTCACCAGTTTAGAGACCAATTCTGGGCTAAGCAATGAAATGGAAGTCAATGTAGAGCTTCAGCCACCCAGCCAAACCTCTGCTACAGAACCGGAGAATGCAAAAGAAACATATACAGTAAAAAATTAGCACCAACAAGGAACAGAACAAGTATGAGGTGAAAGAACAATGTTTGACCCATTAAACCTGGGGATATGCACCAAAGAAACCACTGCTTCAATCCAAGAGGCTCTACAAAAGGAGGAACAACAATACGTACAGACATGCCAAGTGTTACAGGAGCAACTAAACAGCCTGAGTAAGATGACAGAAAGTTCAAAAGAGTTGACTGATAAGAGCGCTCAGCTGTTTGTCACAGATACAGCGGCATCAACAGTGACACCTGTCAGAACGTCAGACGATAACAGAAACATGGAGAATGCCTTACATTCTGCTAAGCCTGACTAGACAAAGAAAGCATCTGCAAGAAATAAAGAAAAAACTTTGACAGACATGTTACACCAAGACAAGTTGGGAATGGCACACACGAGTTCTCCCAAACTCGGGTCTAAGACAGTCTCAGTGCACAGAGAGTGTACATATGACAGAAGAAAGCTGGTCAGTGGAATAAGCATTAAAGGCTGTAGAATGGGAAAATACAGCAGAGGGATGGGTATCCAGCACATCACCAATTCAGATGCCAAAACCAACAGATTTTAAAATCACAGGTACAGTGCCAGTTTTATCTGTTGCACAGAACTTGGTACAGTAAAATGATTTAAATGAAGATAATGTTAGATGTTTACCAGACCTTCCTCAAGAACTACAGCTGACACAAAATCCCACCCTGGAGTTTAACACAGGGAACAATAATTGTTCAGCTGTTACCTTAACTTTACAAAAGGAACCACTTACTGTTAGTTCTCGCCTTACTGTTCCTACAAATTCAGTTAACTTCAATAACATTCCTGCAGGCTCATCATGCAGGAGTAATGAGCAAAATACCATTCTAGAACCCATTAGGCCTTATGCCTCTCTCTTTCACAGGCCTGTGTTACCAGCCAAAAGGCACAATGCAGTACATCTGAAGTACAACAGTGGCATGAAAGATGAACCAGACAGACTTTTTGTGGCTAAAGTTTTGCTTAAGGAATCCATGAAATTTTTCACAAATGAGATTTACACGCTAATCCATGTGTCTGGGGAAATAAATTTCGACGTAAGTTTTAAAACTGCCTTTGGCCTAGAGCACTTCTGGGTCAAATACAATACCCTGAAATAAATCCCCACTATAATAACCATTTTCAGCTTCCCGCTAATGAAGCCAGCACAGAAAAATATTACAGTTCTCTTTCAAAATGAGGGGGGCAGTGTAAATGATCTGGTATACTGGCTGAAACAGAGATGTTGGGTGAATCCGAAGCAATCTTTGACTCTGAAAGCATATGGACAGGAGGGTGGAATGTTAAAGTTATGTTAAAAATATATGACAATGGTGTAAAACATTTACCTAACAGTTTCATTTTAGGCAGAGACAGGGAGGTCCAGTTTTATCAGGGCCAGCAAAAAGCTTGTTATAAATGTGGATCCCTTACACACTTCAGTAGTATTTGTTATAAGGTCCATTGTTCTCTCTTCAATGAAGTTGGACACACCAGTATCCAGTGTGAAAATAGAGGTAGATGTAATCTGTGTGAAGAAATAGGGCATTCTTTTTCAAATTGTAAATTGGCTGCACATAATCAGCCTGAACAAGCTGATGTGGCAGAACATATATTGTATGTCACACTGGCACAACAGATTAGAAAAAAAGGAGGACATATCTCTTCCCCCTAGAACTGTACAAGGTAGTGGGGAGGGCAGTTCTTCAACAACTCTCCTCCCATCCACAGAGGTAAATCTCTATGACCCCCCTAACCTTTCCCTAGAGACCCAGACTCCTATCCTGACTATTGGCACAGGAAATAGTGAAAACACTTCAGACACTATGGAAGAGACAACTCCACAACCCACAGAACAGGAGGAAAACCCCACCACAGAACAGGTAGTTCAGAACCAAGACAAGGGAAATAGAAGTAAAGACATGCTCCCCCCCCCAATCCATCCCTGAATAGAAGAATGACAAAGTCAAAAGACAAACTGGAGGACTTCCCAATCCCAGACTTCCCAAAATGGATAAAGTTCTACTCCATAATAAATTAGAAATATTACATAGACCCTCAGAAGACTCAGAAAATGACTCAGATGCTTCTTCTCTCACAACCTCTCAACAAGAACTCACTATTGACTCTGAAGTTAAAACAGATACTGGGTCACAAAAAGAAAAGTGAAAGAAAAATGGAAACACATAGAGAGTATAGTTAGGAAAGGAAGGCTTAGGTGATGAGGGCAGAAAACACTAAATGGATGTACCTCTAAACATCAGTACCCTGAATGTAAATAATATAAAGAACCCAGGGAAAAGGAATGCAGTTTTTTACAGCAAAGGCAACATGATGTACCGTACCCTTGCAAGATGTTAGATTATATTCATTACAGGAAATTTCAAGAGCAAAAAAAGCTTGGTTTAAAGGTCCTTCCTTTTGGTCCTTTGGCCAGAAAACATGTTCAGGCATTGGTATTTCTGGGTTTAATTTAGAAGTCGTAAAATCGATAGACTTAGTTCCATGGTGGGTTATGATCTTGGATACAAGGATTCAAAATACACTTATGTAGTTTGTCAACATATATACACCACAAACTAAAACAGACAGTGCAGAGTTCCTGAAACTAATCCAAACATATTTGTTTTCATCTCACCAAGTATTTTTGGGGGGAGATTTTCAAGTTCAAGTTTATTGCAGGAATAACTCCATTGAGCAGGCTCATTCACAAGGAGATTCTGAGAACATATATCAGGTACATTTACAGAGAAATGACAAGGTATAGTACATACAGTCCTGGTACATAAGATTAACATTGGGTACAAATGTACATTATATACATGACAGATATGATATTTACAAAGCAACAACTTCTGGTACATAGACTAATGGAGGTACCAGCCTAGAAAATTTGACACAAAGTACTAATATACATGAGGAGTATGCAGAGGACTGTGTAGGTGGTAGAAATAGGAAAGGTGGAAAATGAGGGGAAAATGAAGGGGGCTAAGTGGGTAGCAAGAGATGAAGAAGAGGGGGAAGTTAAGGTGGTGCCAAGTGATAGAGGAGCAGATATCGGGAGGACAGGAGTAGAGTAAGGGAGGTGGATGGGGGAGAGAATGGATGAGGAGGGTGGCTGAGGGGAGGGAGGAAAGGGGGGGAATAAGTGGGGGGGTAGGACGGGGGGAAAGGAAAACACTGCAGAGGGGAAGGGGATAGGAGAAGACCAAGGAGATTAATAGTGAGGGACAAGGCTAGGACTTATGGCAGCTGCAGATAACTTTCATTTTTCTTGCAGTTATGGCTTTGATGAAGTTAATTGAAACAAGGCTGGATAGCTTTAGGATGGACTGCAAGCTGTTCCAAACAGCAGGCAGGGTATAGGATATAGCACACTTGCCAAAGAAGGTACGTGTCCTAGGAACATGTAGAAGAATGAAGTCAGACTTCCTAAGGGAATAAGTGAAACAACAAGAACAGGCGGCTACAGAACGCCAATTGCAGGGCCAAAACCAAAAATCAGTACTTACAGTACTCACTGGACACAAATAGGTCGGCACCTCGTCACTTTCAATGAAACTCCACAGCAGATGTAGAAGGATAAAAGCCAATTTTTAATCCAAAAGTAGGCAAGCCAGTAAGGCAGGATACATGGTGCCCCTCCCCAAAACTGAGCCAAAAGTTTTCGCATCACAAATGCGCTTTCTCAAAGCTGGAGTTTAACTGAAAGTTTGGACATTGACAAGGTGTCGACCTATTTGTGTCCTGTAAGGGCATAAGTGCATTGGGAGATATAGACAAGGGAGAATATATATATCTCAGAAGCTTATTCAGAAGGATTTTAAGCATCCAGATTCCAGAGTGAATCAAGCACCTAGTGGAGAGTGACATCCAACTGACTGCTGCATATAGATCACAGTGGTGAGTTCTGAAGGGAGCTTTGGTGATGAACCACAGGGCTCGATGATAGAGGACATCCATTTTATGCAGAGTGGTGGATGCGGTAGAGTAATAGATTGCCACCATAATGGAGAAGAGGCAGAAATGTGGCCTGGACAAGCCTTATTCTAATCTCAGTTGGGAAGAGAGACCTATTTCTGAAGAAGAAGCCTACTCTGGCTTTAAGCTTACTAGTAAGATTGTCAATGTGAGTGTTAAAGGAGAGCTTGCTCCTAGCTTGAGCAGACTATGGATAACAAGGTTGTGGTCGATGGTGTTGAACGCCTTGCTGAGGTCTAGGAACACATCGCCTGTGACCTTTTTGGAATTGTGGGCTGTAACCCAGTCATTAGTGACTTTAGTGAGAGCAGAAATGGTACTGTGGTTATGCCTAAATCCTGATTGGGCAGGGTTAAGGAGGGAGTAGCTTTCAATATGGTGTTTTAGTTGGCTGTAGATCAATTTTTCTAGGATTTTGGATAGGATGGGCAAGATAAAGATGAGCCTATAATTATTTAAGTTGCAAGGGTCATCAGATTTGAATAAAGGAAGGATATGTTCAGATTTTCAGCAGGAAGGTACTGTGGCAGTGCCAATGGAAAGAATAAAAATGTGTAATATGGGGACCGTAAAGTGGAAATAACCTAGTTTAAGAAAATACTGTTCTAGCCCATCCTCGCCTCCACCCTTCCTAGAGTCTAGTTTGATAAGGAAGTCTTCTACTTCCTTGTAGGAGACAGGCTGAAACCGTAAAGGGTGAGGTGAAGGAGGAGCCTGGGGAGATTTGCTGTCGGGGGAGGGATTGACAAGTCAAGCATACGGGGAGGAATCGAATGCCAACCCAGCAGTGGCAAAGTGTGATTTAAGCTCCTCAAGGATCTGACCACGGTTTTCGATAGCAGTACAATTGGCATGAATCTTGGCGGGGATGGAGGGAGCAGCATGGCACCTTCTACTGATTTTATAGTCCTCCAAATCTGGGGCGAATTCTCATTGGCCTGTTCAAGGGTGGTGATGTAGTAATTTGACTTACCAGCACATATAAGTTTGATGTAAGCATTCCTTGCTGCTCTAAAGGCCAGCCAGTTGGATGGGCTCTTAGTACATCTTGCTTGGGACCAAAACTTGTCATTATTCATCAGAGCAGCTTTGTGATCCAGTGAAAACCAGGGGTGGGAGAATTTGCACACCCTGGTTTTAATGAAGGAGGCATGCTTGTTAGCCAGGCAGGTAAGTTTGGCATTAAGGATGCTGACAGCCTCATCTACCATTTTGGTTAAGTAGAGGCTTTGCCAATTTGAATTTCTTAGTTCAGACAGGTAGCTATCAGGGTTGAGCTTATGGAAGGACTGTTTTATAATGAGCGTAGACAAGGAGTGGCCCCTGTGGTGGGACCTGGTGCAAACCACGATCCTGCGGTCAATCAGGTCATTATGGAAGATGGCAGAGTGCAGGATTTTGTTGGGATGATTAGTTAGTATGATGTCGAGGATAGAGCTATTGTCATTGTTTACGCTGTTTATCCTGGTTGGTTCAGTGATAAGATGTGTCAAGCCGAGCTCATCACAGACACATTTAAGGCAATTTGATTTGGAGGTGAGCCAATCCATACTGAGGTCCCTGAAAATGATAGTTTCATTGTTGGTGGAGGTGACAATTGAATTCAAGGTGGTGAGAATATCTGTACTACTAGCAGGGGGGCTGTAACAGATGATAATTGTAAGGCCTTCTTGGGGGAGAGATGAATTTTCAGTGACACAAGTTCGAATTATTTTGGCTTGGACATACAACGGATATTTTTAATGTTATATTTGTCCTTGATGTAGATGACCACTCTGCCCCCCCAGTAGCCCTGTTAGCCCTAAAGAGTTTGAAATCTGTTAGGGCAATTTGCTGATCTAGTATGATGCTTTTGAGCCATGACTCGGTGATTATAAAAAGGTATGGGTGGATGTGAGTGACCCAGGCTTGGAGCTGATCAAATTTCTTTGTTAGGTTCAGGAAATTAACTAGCATCATTTTTAGGCCAGACATAGTTGCAAAATATGACGGAGAGGCAAGGGGTATTGGAGGACCAGGATTTACCTCCATATTACCTGAGCATAGAAAGAGCAGCAAAAGTAGCTTCTTTAAGAAGCACTTTAATGTGGCAAGTATTTTCCTTCTTTGAGAATGCACATACCGTGATAATGGAGACAAGGGTTTTCAGTGGGGGTAGAGATGCAGAGGTTACAATTGATGGAGAGTTGGGAAAGTGCTTTGATAGTCATGGGGGAGGACAGGTGGTCGAGGAATGCTAGAAGATGGGGAAAGTGAGAACTAGTGGGGATTGAAATATGCAGGGCATACAGGGATGCAGAGCATTGGGGCTAAGGGAGGGTTGGATAGGATTGGCAGGACTGGATCAATCTCTGAGGGAAGGTCTGAGGATAGATCATTGGGGAGACATAGGAGAGATACTATTAGGAACATTTCCAGAAACAGCATGGCAGGCCAAGACTTAGAGCAACTGAGAAGACCCTGCTGGCAACTAAAAATGTAGCAATAGTGGTACTGTAGTAAACATGCGCAGAGTCCCTAAGTATGGAAACAGGGATATATGAAGATTTACAAGGAAATAAATGCATCTGAGATCACTCTATGTGCCAATTTGCCAGGTACAAGTGACTGATTGGTGCACTGGGGGGGACAATCAGTTGAGCTTACAACAGTGTAGACACCACTGTATGAAATCAGGCAGACAGGAATGAGGGTAGAGAGAATTCTGAAGAAAGAAATCACCAATTGGGTGATGAGAGGTGGAGTCTTACAGTGGAAAAAGAGCATTTAACAGAGGTCGGGGCCAGGGTGGGGGGGGCAGGAGAAAATTCAAGTAGGGTTTTAGCAGGTTCAGTTACCTTCAGCTGAGGAGTTCCTAAGTTGTAGAAGGCATGGTGCCAAGTGATATGCTGCTGTCTGGCCCCAGGGAGAGTAAGGAGTCCAAATGCAGAACAGCTAAGTGGTGATGCAGCCAATGGGAGACTGGTTACAGCCTCTGCTGCCCAATCTTTGTGGCGGTTTTGGATCCTTGATGTCTGGAGCAAAGAAGCGTACCTGGTATGCTGGTGGGGGGACAGGCCGAGGAGAGATATGTGGCCAGCCATAGAGGGAGCCAGAGCTGCAGAAGCAGCAGAGCTTTGCATTATCTATACAAGGTAAGAGTCAACATATTAAAAACAAAAAAAATGTTCTGTGACTCAAATTTTTTAAATTCCCTCATAAATACTGCAAGATTGAAAGATGCATATATAATCCACACTAGTAAACACATCCCTACATTCCATAAAGGAAACTTTGCCACTCGAATAGATTATGTTTTTGTGTCTAAACAGACTCAAATTTTTCAAGCGAGTATAGTACAAAGCTGTAGTTGTAGAGTTTACAGACCATAATATGCTCAGTGTTCAAACAGGGCAATCTACAGCCTTTAAATGAGGCCCTGGAACATGGAAATTCAAAACTTCACCCTTAGAAAACAGAGAGGTTGTGGTATAGCTAGAAATATCAGTTTGAATATTGTACGAGGATCCAGTAACGTGGTGGGAAGACACTAAACGTGGGTTAAAGAAATTACTTAAATCAGTGATCAAATCTATTAATACATCACACTATTTACAATATATAGACAAAAGATACTGTCTACAAAAACTGATATCTCTATCAAATACTACAAATCAGGACTTTTCCTTTAACCATCCATACACAAAAGGCAAGTAACCTACATTATCAACAACAGTTTGGAACTCCGGGAAAGCAAGATATCATTTGTCCCTATGAAAATTGCTCTGACAGAATCAAAAGAAAGGAAATGACAATTTTAGTGGATGAGAACAATACATCACATACTTCAAATGGAGGAATTATGTCAACAGTAACTAATTATGCTAACGCTACATATGATCCAATGCTCAGAGGCTTAACAGCAATGAAAGATTTTTTTCAGAACATAGAAGTATCTGATATGCCTGCAACCAAGGTACAGGCACTGGCACAAGGAATTCAGAAAAAAGAAGTACAGATAGCAATTTCTTCTTTAAAAAAAGGTACCTCACCGGGGTTTGATGGACTCCTTGGAGAAGTATATAAATTAATTGGAGAAAATATTGTATCAGAACTGACAATAGCATATAATTATATTTTCTAGACCAATACTTTACCTTTTTCTATGAAAGTGGGCACTTAAGTTTTTCCATAAAAAGGGTAGTAAACAGTATATGCAGAAGTGGTGCCCTATCAGCCTGTTGAATGTAGACCTAAAACTTATGACAAAAATAAATGCCAACAGACTGTCTAAAACAGCAGACTTTATTGTTACCCCTGCACAATCCTGCTCAGTACAAGGACATAAAATCTCGTATCATCTTATTTTGCTTAGGGAGATCATAGAATGAGGGAATAAAAGTACCTTAAAGGCTTCTTCTTTTCTCTAGATCAGAACAAGACTTTTGATTCAATAAATCATGAATTTGTATAGCACGTTTTACAACACTACCAAATCCCATTAAATCTAGTACAATGGATTAAATGTTTGTATGCTACAGCAACAGTAGCTTCAATGATAAATGGGTGGAAGGGCTGAATCATTAGTATTAAAAGAGGGGTCAGGCAGGGCTGCCCACTCAGCCCAATTTTGTATGTGTGGTTTTTGGATCTCCTATTAACACTGTTAAACACTTCACCTCTGTTAAAACAATTACAGTACAATAAGGGAGTTATTCCATATGTCGCTGTCGCATATGCAGATGACATGAACCTGATGGTTCAAAATGAGAAGTCAGTGAACCATGCAGTGAACACTTGTAAACTTTCTGGTCAAGTTTCAGGGACATATTTAAATATAGGGAAATGTGTAGTTAGGAACATAGATAGCTTCCAATCCACAAATCAGGTTATAGCAGGGATTTTAGCACAAACTGATCCAACACAAATTTTAGGTGTTACATTTCCAGATGGTAACTCAGGTGAGATAAACTGGAAAAAGAAATTGGACTAAGGAACACAGAAAGTATCACAGGGATCACAGTGGAACAGATGGGCGATAAGAAAAAAGAAAAGAGGGTACTTTATTGATTAAATCTTTTTAATCCCCCTCTTTTATATAGTGTATCACTTATATTTAACACACACACACACACACACACACACACACACACACACACACAGAATTTAGAAACCACTTTGTTAAGTGTTTTCTTTCAAGCCATTTAAATCCCATAAAGAGAAATATTTTTAGTGGCTGGTGCATTGGACTTGGATAGGTCTTGCTAATATATTTGATGGAATCCACTTTTGACTTGCCTTTATTGTCTTTATTGTAAGAGACGACAAGTGAATTTTTGTGGAGCACTTTATTGCAAATGTTCAGTTATAAAATAAATGTTGTTATATTTTGGCATATTTAAAGTGCCTTGGTTGATTTTTTTCTATCGCAAGATCACCCATAATATGCTCACCGCGTTGTTCTTGGATTCTGGAAACATTACATATCTGCCTTATAATTTAGGAGACTTAAACATGGTTAACCCTGTGATTTTCTTTAACAGTTTTTTATGGCAAATTTAAAGTCCCTCTTAATTAATCAGAAAATAGGTTGGGAAACATGGGTGTTTTTAAGTTGTCATACATAGTTTCAACAATGGGAAACAGGACACCTTAAAATTGTTAAAAACATTCCTTTATTGCCCATATATATGAAAGAAACCTTTATTAGACTCAGATAATGGAAAGGTACTGGTTATATAATCCTCACACTACAGAGAAAAAACTTCTATACTGGAATTATGGAACAAACGTGTCCAGTAACTGACATTTTTCCAAACTGTCCAAATATATATGCAACATCTCTTAGGAATCTTTTAATATACCCTAGGATTCCAGTACATATGTGGGACATGCATTGGCTCAGTTGCCATGAGCGACTCATCATGAAATCTAACCATAAGCATAAAAAACTTGAAGAACGTTACTTTAGCAGGCCAGAATGTATAACCAAGGAAGAGACAATCAGGCACCTATTTTTCAATGTTCATTTATTCATGGATTTGGGGTCTTTGTGGCACAAGAATGGTCAGAACCTACTGTATGTTTGCCAAGACTACATATGAAAATATGGTGTTATGTTTTTTTTTACACACAGATGGAGTAAGTGGAACAGGAGCACTTTGAATTTATTATTTCTCATATTTAAATGGCATATATGGAATGCAAGGTGTTTATTTACACTGCAGCAGAAACAGTGTTCTTATTATGAATTATAGAAAGTAACAGATCTTAGGAAAAAATATTTAGAACAAATGAAACATTGGTCACATACAGATTTGATGAAAAATGGATTAACTTACCACGGATTACCAACTCTGATGTTCCTATTACTTGAATATACAGTTTTATTAGGTATCATATAAAGTTTTATTTAAAAAGGTTCTCAGTAAATATACAAAAGCAGATTAGCAAGGAAGGGAAATGAAAGTTAATTTTCCATATTGCATGCATATTTATCTTGTTCTTTGTTGGTAGTCACTTTTATAATTTACCTGGTTTTCTTGTTGATAAATTATGATTTGTATTATATGTGATTTACTCTGATTTTTCTGTTTCAATAAAAAATTCCCCTACTCTCTTTGAGAAGTGCCGTGGAATCTTTAACGCCTACATGAAGAACCAGAACAGGCAGATGGAACCTCAGTTTTAATGTTTCATCTAAAAAACAGCACCTCAGGAGTGCAGTATGCCCCTCATGATGCACTACAGTGTCAGTATTGAGATTTACTCCAAGTGCCTGTTGTGGGTCTAGAACCCACGATCTTTGATCTTCCTGCCAACAGAGGTGAGTGTCAAAATGCTGAGCCACTGACACTAATAACACTTAAAGGCTGCTGTTGAGCCTGTCCAATAGTGCAGCATCCAATAGCCCATGTAGCTGACCTGGGTTCATACCTTTACAGTGGAGAGGTGGATTAGGTATCCCAGGAGATAATCTCCACCTCTGCATGGGGAAGGAGCGGTGCACCATAACATGAGTGCCCCCTGGTGCTGCAGGAGTGCAACACAATAGATGGTATTTAGCTAGCCTGGTGGTGCTGAGGGCTGAAGTGCCTTGGAGTCTTACCTCTCCCATGCCAGTGACCCGAGTTTGGTGACAAGCTCAGGTTGATGGGGTTCAGCATGGCAGAGGGCTGGGAGAAATTTGAGTGGCCACCTGGCAGCTTTCCTGTCCTGGACTGGGGAGATGGAGCTCCTCAGCTCTTGGCTGCCACTGGGTGGAGGACTGGTAGTACAGCCTTCCTGAGGAGGTTGTGGGGTCTAAAACTGTGAGACAATTCAAGAATTCATGGGACAGACATAAGGCAACTCTTGTGGGGGATAGGAAGGAAGAAATAGGCTGTTGGTTAACTAGGATCTGCAGCTTATCCTGTAGGTAGGGAAATGTGCAGACTAGGTGGGCCAAGCGGTCCTTATCTGCCATAAAAAGTTTATGTTTCTATGTTTCTTTGTTACAGGTGATACTCGTGGACTGGCTATGTGCTGCGTGGGTGAAATGGGGTTGGATGTTCTGGAGTGCGTGCACACCTGTATGTGCATGTGCTTCAGTATTTGCTGAGGCTTCAGGATGAAAATTCAGAGGAAAATGACAGGGGGACCTGAGCTAGTGAAGCCCTGCCTGATGTGCAATACTCCATCCTAACACTCTGGTAAAAGAGAGCAGAGAACGCCAGATTCATTGCCTCAATTTGATACTAAAAAGGATCACTAGTGATTGACCCTAAAGAAATCGCTTCAGAATTTCAAAAAATTTACCAATCTTTATATTCACCGATGGCGAACCCCCCCCTCCCCCGTAAGGATTTGGATCATTACATTACCTTAAGGAATCACACCTCCCCCTCACAATAGAGCAGCAAGCTGCTTTATGTACTCCTTTAACTGAAATGGAGATTCTGGGAGTGATAGACAGTCTCCCCAATGACAGGTCACCAGGACCCGATGGGTTTTCCTCGAACTTCTACAAGGCGTTTGCAAAGAATCTTACCCCTTTGCTCCTCCCTATGTTTCAGCAGATCTTAGATGGAAGGAGTACAGATGCCACATTATTCGAAGCACTAATTGTACTCATTCTAAAACTAGGTAAAACCCCAGAAGATATGGCTAGTTACAGGCCGATATCGTTACTCAATCAGGATATTAAGATTCTGAGTAAGCTGCTGGCAAATCGCCTAAGCACAGTTCTTCCGGATTTAATAGGAGTGGAGCAGGTGGGCTTCATGAAGGGTAGGTTGGCTAGTGACCATATCCAAACTCTGGCTGATGCTTTCTCGGCATCCAGAGATGCGGAATACCCAGCGGCCTTGGTTTCTCTGGATGCCAAGAAAGCATTTGATAGAGTAGATTGAAACTTCCTTTTCCAGATGTTGCATGCCTTCGGCATCCCTTTGGAATTCCAAAATTGGATACAGGCCCTCTATATGCCTCCAACAGCCAGAGTCTTATGCAATGGGTGTAGCTCCAGCAGGTTTCCCGTGCTTTCAGGCATGAGGCAAGGATGTCCCCTATCCCCACTTCTTTTTAATTTATATTTAGAGCCTCTCATTAGAAGACAGGTGGCTAACCCCAAGATCCAAGGTATATCAGCACAGGGCATTGAAATCAAGGTATTGGCCTATACAGATGATCTACTTCTCTGCACTTCATATCCCAAAAAAGCCATCTCACATCTCCTGGAGGTTATCAAAGAATATAGCCTATTATCAAATTATAAATTAAATGTGGGGAAAACGGTGGTATTCCCTCTCAACCAAAGAGTGATGAGGTATGAGATCAGTGCATTAGGCCAGTCCTGGGAAAGGAAGCCATTGAAGTATTTAGGCATTACTTTCTCGAGAAGCACCGCCCTTCTGTGCAAATACAATCTAGACTCCCTATTAAACATTATCGTCCAAGACCTAAATAGATGGTCCCTTCTTCCCTTGATGATTTGGGTCAGAGTTAGCCTCATCAAAATGAATATCTTACCGCGGCTGTTTTATCCACTTAATCTCCTGAACATCTGGTTACCCCAGTCGTGGTTCAAAAAAGTGCACAACATCTTTTCTAATTTCATTTGGGCAGGTAAAGGGCACAGATTAGCCTTCCACAAGTTGGCCGCCCCAAAGCTCAAAGAGGGCCTCCGGGTACCGCATGTTGGCCTTTATTATTGGGCCAGTCATGCGAGTAAATATTTTAGATGGCTCACCCCAAATGACCCTAGATACCCCGGGGAATACATATCCCTCTGGGTCCAAATAGAATCCACACAAATCCGTTGTCTTAATCTTTCCCCTGCGGCGCTTCTCTTCGTGCAACCCAAGAGCCTCCCTAAGCCACTGCTTGGGTCACCTATAGCCATATCGGTGAGGGTCCACTCCCAGTTCTGCTCTGTCATTAGATATAACCATTGTTCGGACTTGGAGCAACCTCTGATGGGCAATCCCAATATCAGACTAGATGGGAAAGTTCTCTCCCCTCTATGGATCCCACAACTCAGGGAAGCCAAACTCAGCTATTTTTGGGTGGGAGCAGAACATAAATGGGCTTCATCCACTGACACTTTAAGAAAGCTAGGGATGTCAGCCTCTAACATATTAAAATTATTCCAATTGTGACATATCTTGGTGAAAACTATAGGGGTGAACCCCTTGATACTAGGGACTACCCCTTTCTGGGTGGAATTGATTCAATTTGTAGGCTTCCCTCACGCAGTCTCTAAAATATTCAAAGCCTTATACAGTAGAATACATCCTGGGCCTTTTGGACCTACTGATTATTGGGCAACGCTCCTGCCGGAGACGCCCATTAACTGGGAGAAACTCAGGCAAGGATGCCATCAATTTATTACTCAGGATAGGCTCCGACATGCAGTTCCGTATCCTGCACAATTTATACTACACCCCTCAGAAGATAGCTAAGTTCAACAGGGTGTCCTCTGCCATTTGTTCGAGGTGTGCCCAAGGTGTGGGCAATCTAGTGCACATTTTTTGGCACTGTTCTAAAGTAGCCCCCCTATGGTTGCAAATTAAGCAAAGGGCAGACCCCTTGCTGGGACTTGACGAGCTGTTTACGGTCGATATCTGCCTATTAGGAAATTACTCGGAAATCCCAGTAAATACATGGAAATATCACATAGCTCTTATATCTATGTCAGTTAAAAAACTGGTGCTTAGACATTGGAAGGATAATGAAGCTATATCATACATCGAATGGCTGAAGGAGTTATTAGATAATATCAGAATGGAGAAGATGATTGCCAGTTTGCAGAACAGACTGAGCAAATTTAACAAGATCTGGGCCCCGCTGTTAGCTTTATACTCTCTGTGAAAGTCACAACCACAATAAACTCGGAGAACAGAGACTTTTCATAATTTATGACTCTGGGCAGTCGTTCCTGTGAAGGGCGGAGATTGGGGGTTGGGGAGATGGGGGGGCTCTTAGTTTGGGGTAGGTGGGATGGGGTTTTTTTTGTTTGTTTTGTTTGTTTCTGTTTTCTTTTTTTTTTTTAATATGCTGAAAGTACATGTTTGCATTGTATGTACCGTGACTATGATGTACTATATGTTGGAAACTGCAATAAAGATTAAATTTAAAAAAAAAAAAAAAGAGAGAGAGCAGAGAAGGAGGAAATAGCAGAGGAAGGTAAGTGGCTGACAAGCAGTGCACGGGGACACTGGTAAAAGCTCCCGATTCTACCCAGAAGTATAAATATATCTATGGCAAAAAAACAGTACATAGGATTTTGTGGCCACATGGAGCAGTGTGAGCATCATCAGGACTTTCAGAAGGCCTTCTAGAATATTCCATGCCTCGCGAAAAGCATGGTAAGGTAGTATTTCAATGTAATAGGAGCAGGCAAATAATATGGCTAGCAACCCATGACATATAGGGGGGTAGAAATGGGGGAGAAAGGGGAGAGGGAGGTAAGGTGCCTTCCTGGTGCCACGGCTTGGAGGGACAGCAAGCAAATCTTCAGGATCATGGGAGGAGCCGCATGAGGGAGGGAGCTGGATGTCATTGTCCACTTAGGGACAAATGACCTGGCTAGGAATGGGATCAGAGCAGTGCAAGAGGAGCTTGTAGAGTTGGGGAGGGGCCTTAGACAAGTAGCACATATGGTAACCTTCTCGGAGGTGCTGCCTGTATATGGCAAGGGTGATGCTAGGGCGCTGCTCACCAGGGAATTCAATGAGTGGTTGAAAAACTGGTGTGGAGCTCAGGGTTTTGGCTTCATTGGGGACTGGGGAGCCACCTGGAGGGATGCAGACTATACTGGTGCGATGGTCTGCATCTGTCCGGGGGGGGGAACCAGGATCCTAGGTGAGAGGTTTAAATGCTTCATTGGCAAGCATTTAAACTAGCCAAGGGGGGAGGCACTGAAAAGGAGCAAGGAAATCCCAGCCTCCCCCCACAAAACATGGTAATTAGTGAGGTAAACACCAAGGTAGAGAAGTTATTAGGGAGCAGGACAGAGGTAAAGGTAAAAAAAGGCAAAGGCAGTAAGGACAGAAATGGGGCTAAAAGGGGTAAAGCTATCAAAAAGTGGAGGGTGATGAGTACCAATGCCCGTAGTCTGTGTAACAAGCTCCCTGAACTAGTGGCCTTGATGGAAGAGGGTTGCCTGGATATTGTGGCAGTCACAGAAATGGGTACACAAAGAACCATGACTGGGATGTCAACATACCAGGATACACAATCTACAGGAGGGACAGGGAGGGTAAAAGACCAGGAGGAGTAGCTCTCTATGTAAAGGAAGGGATCAAAGCAACAGAACTAAAGAGTAAACAGGGAGCAGATGAGGCACTCTGGGTGACCCTGGAGACAGGAAATGGCACCACAATCCACATGGGGGTTGTATACAGACCCCCATCTCAGGGGGAGGGAATGGACAAGGAAATGATAGAAGGCTTCCTTAGAATGGTAGAAAAAGGGGAGATATTGTTGATGGGGGACCTGAATATGCCAGATGTAAACTGGAGCACCTTTGCTGCAGGCACATCCAAGAGCAGGGTCATTCTTGATGCCCTACAGGGGGCATGCCTCAGACAGCTAGTATTGGAACCCACTCGGGAGGGAGAAATCTTAGACCTGGTACTCTCAAATGGGGACAGAGAAAGAATCTCAGATTTAGAGGTGGGTAGCCATCTGGGCACAAGCGACCACCAAACAGTGTGGTTATGATAAACACAGCCATACAATCAAGCCATACAAAAGCAAGAGTATTGGACTTTAGGAGGGCTGACTTTGGGAAAATGAGAGAGTGCCTTAGAAAAGCACTAGCAAACAGGCAAGAAGGAGGGGTGGAGGAACAATGGGGAGTAATCAAAACAACCATCACAGAGGCAACAAGCCTTTGTGCAAAGCAAATCAATAAAACACAACAAAGGAAAAAAACGCTATGGTTCTCAAAAGAGGTGGCAGAGAAGGTTAAGGAGAAAAGGATAGCATTCAGGAAATATAAGGAAACACAGAAGGAGCAGGACAGAGAACTTTATCAGTTAAAGCAGAAAGAGGCTGGGAAGGCAGTCAGAATAGCAAAGGCCCAAACCGAGGAAAGGATTGCCAATTCTGTTAAGAAGGGGGATAAGACCTTTTATAGGTACATTAGGGAGCGAAGAAAGACCAAAGGAGGGATACTGAGGCTTAATAAAGGGAGGAATTGGGTAGAGGGGGACAGTGAAAAAGCAGGGATACTGAATGAATATTTCTGCTCAGTATTCACAAAGGAAGAGGAGGGGGAGGTACCTAAACCAAACAAGAGGAACACTCTGAAGACGGGGGTCAATACCAGTCCATTTACAGAAGAAAGGGTTCTGAAAGAACTAATAAAATTAAAGGTGAACAAAGCAATGGGGCCTGATGGGATTAACCCAATAATTCTAAAGGAACTAAGGGTAGAACTAGTGACACCGCTGACTACTCTCTTTAACAAATCATGGGAGGATGGGGTGGTACCTGAGGACTGGAGGAGGGCAGATGTGATTCCTCTTCACAAAAGTGGGAGCAGGACAGAGGCAGTAAACTACAGACCAGTTAGTTTGACCTCAGTGGTAGGGAAAATGATGGAATCACTTCTGAAGGAAAGAATTGTTGAGTACCTAGAGGCCAGTGGGGCACAGGACCCAAGGCAGCATGAATTCATGATGGGAAGGTCATGTTAGACAAATCTAACAGATTTCTTTGACTGGGTGACCAAAGTAGTAGACCAGGGAGGGGCTGTGGACATGGCCTACCTAGATTTTAGCTAGGCATTTGATACAGTCCCACACAAAGATTAATACACAAGTTAGCCAGCCTTGGAGTGGGTCCCAAGGTGGTAGCCTGGATAAAAATTGGCTAGACAACAGGATGCAAAGGGTAGTAGTAAATGGAGTAACAGTGAAGAAAGGAGGGTTACTAGCAGGGTACCGCAGGGTTCAGTACTGGGACCAGTCCTTTTTAATGTCTTTATAACTCACATTGCAGAGGAACTGGAAGGAAAAGTATGTCTCTTTGCAGACGGCACAAAGATCTGCAACAGGGTTGATACACAAGATGCAGTGGAAAGGATGTGAAGGGACTTGGCAAGGTTGGAGGAATGGTCAAATGTATGGCAGCTAAGATTCAATGCAAAGAAGTGCAAGGTAATGCACATGGGGAACAAAAACCCAAGGGAAGAGTACACAATGGGGGGTGAGATACTGACAACAGTAAAAATGGAAAGGGATCTTGGGGTAATTATATCAGATGACCTAAAGGTGGGCATGCAATGTGAGAAGGCAGTAAGGAAGGCTGGGGGGATACTGGGATGCATAGGAAGAGGCATCAATAGTAGAAAACAGGAAGTTGTTATCCCTATGTACAGACAGTTGGTGAGACCCCATCTGAGGCTCTGTGCAGTTCTGGAGACCCCATCTCCAGAAAGACATAGACAGAGTGGAGGCTGTCCAGAGGAGGGCACCAAATGGTGCAGGGTCTGCACCAGAAGACATGAAGAAAGACTAAAGGAGCTTAATATGTATACCCTTGAGGAAAGAAGGAGAGGGGACATGATAGAAACTTTCCAGTACCTCAAGGAATCAACAAAGTCCAACAGGTAGCATCTTTCAGAAAAAGAGATGTGCAGAACAAGGGGCATAATTTGAAGACAGAGGGGACGGCTCAGAAGTAATGTGAGAAGTATTTTTTCACAGAGAGGGTTGTGGATGCATGGAACAGCCTCCTGAGGAGGTCATGGATTCAAGAACAGTGGGGAATTCAAGAATGCATGGGACAGACATAAGGCAGTCCTAGTGGGGGGGTAGGAGGAAGTAGGCTGTTGGTTAACTAGGATCTGCAGCTTATCTGTTAGGTAGGAAAATGGGCAGACTAGGTGGGCCAAGCGGTCCTCATCTGCCATCAAACTCTATGTTTCTATGTTTCTATAGAACTGCTGTGGTCTTTCTGCTTCATCTCAGCCCCTGACAAGCTTGCCTCCTTATTCCAGTTCTGACAGGGAGGAGCTCAACAAGCACTGCAGGGCTGTTGCATGGGTAAATTTATAATGGCCATTTTCAAGATACAGAACTCAACTAACCAACTCTAATTGACTGGGAAGAGGAGTAAGATGCTGCTGAGGCTGGACCAATAGGAAGGGGGAGTAAGTCAGGTGCAGCAGCAGCAGTAATGCTGGTGGATGGCAACTGGATGGAACAGTTTTCTTATAGGGCATTAGATTGGCAGTTCAATGAAGAAAACTGACCCTGGTCTGTAGGAGGGAACTTATAGGGCAAACAGAGTTGGAAAAGTGACTGGTTACTTTGTCTGCAGTACAGTTACTACAGTACAGTCCCAGTATTATGCTCACTGGTGCTGTGAAGTCATTCAAGTTCGAAGAGCATGGGATGCATGTCTACTAGTGATAAAGATATTTGTGATATGATTAAGCTCTTTGTAGACCTGCTTCTGTTTTCATCAAAAAACCTCTGCAGTAGTCTTTAAAATCTAAAACCAGAAAGAAGAGTGCACTCCATGTGAAAAAGCAAGTATTAAAATCACCAGTTAATTGCAAACAGCGGACACAAGGTACACTACAATAAGCCCTGGTACTTTGAAGTTCCACATCTCTTCCTTAGTGGGCATAGCCAGACTACACGGCATTTCCTTAAATAGGGTCCCTGGCAGTCAGTTTTAATGATGATTATTTTTTTGTTTAAAAAACAAGTGGAAGTTATTCCAAAACATTGCAGACAAACACGTTACTGACAGCTACAGGTCTTAAAGGGATGATAAGCAGACCAAGGCTGCTAAATGCAGCCTGTTAAAGGGAATAAAGTGTATTGGAATGTGCTGCTTGTTTGAGGTCTACTTAAGTCTACCAGCACAAGAATTGCTACAAAGTTGATACATTTAGTCCCTCTAAATCCAGTAATTCATAAATCATAAATGCAAATTAATTAATCCCCCTCCCGAGAAACTGAAAGCTAGTCAAATTCCAGTTCAGATGTTTGCCAGACCCGCTGTTCTCCTGGGTCTAAGTATAGTTCTGTTTGTACTTGCTGCAGGGAAAACAGGACCAGCAAACAAAAGATCAGAGCTTATAAAAACTGTTACTTGCACCACAGGCTACTGAATCTTCTGCTATTGCAACTATCTTCTCATGTCAGCTGCAGGAGATTCTGTGATTTGTAATTAAAGAAAATGACAGCTTGCAAGTCAACCAATATGATCTACTATACTGCAGTAAACAGTGAGTAAAAAAAATGCATTGCACACAAAGTGCAAATTGGGACCAGCCTCACACTTGGGGTGTGGGCCTGTAAGCACTGACTCTTCCACTTTAAATGTAAAAGCTCTGTCAGTATTGTTGCAGAAGTTCTTTAGTGGTTACAAAATATTCTGTTCTGTGCTTCTGATAAGAACGTCTGGAATTAATGAAAAATGAATTGAAGTCATTGGCCAGACTATCCTCCCAGGCAGTTTGGGTATCTTTCCCTTAAACTTTTAAATTCTGGTTAGTTTTGGTCTTTCCATTTATCTTCAATGGGTGCATGGCAATGCAAGGCAAGGCAAGGCAAATTTTATTTGTAAAGCACCCAGTCCCAGAGGATATGGGTGCTACACATTAAAACAAGAGATACAATAAGTACATGAGACAGGTAGAATAATATATCACAAGAAAGACATAACTACTATAAAAGTAAATCAGCAGTATACTAAAAATAGTACTGGTTAAACTACTTAATGAGGAATTACAGTGTGCTTGTACAACATTGGGTTCAGTTTTAGGCACCACATGGGAATGGGGACATCAAAATGATTGAGATAATACAGAGAAGGGCCATTAAAAACATTGGGCAACTGAGGGGTGTTTCATATGGTGACATGATGAGATATCTTGGTCTGCACAGCTTGGAATATAGGAGGCTTAGGGGCAATTTATGCTTGACATATAGAGCTCTAAAAATGGTGACTTATGGGAATCTATTGGCCTTGTCAGAAATTCAGCAAGGGACAGCAGATTCCACCAATACCAATTGAAAGATGAATTTTATAAGACAAACATATGGGGGCAGTGGTTGAATCAAAGGGTGATTACTGTATGGAACAGGTTTCCAAATGAGGCAGTGACAAGCATTACAATCAATAGTTTCAAATCATCCCTGGATGTCTATATGGGTGATAGTAAATATGCCTTCTTAGGGAAAATGGTCAAATCCAAATGACCTTCTGACTTCTGACTTATACTATTCTATGAGTATATGATTTTATGATAGTTTGAAGGTATGTTGAATAAATGTGTTGTTTGATTGTTACACATTGATACTTTGGTGGGACACACTCTCTGTCCCATGGTGCAAAGGCAAAGGAACCCTCTTGAGGAGGATTCTAGCCCTAGAGGTGCCAAAGGAGCATAATTCTTTTAGGTTAAAGTTACTTTAGGAAGGATCCCCAAGGAGAGAGGTGCACCACTGGAGGAGGAGGAGGGTAGGATGGTGGGGCAAAGAAATGCTACTTCTGAATGAGGCTGAATGAAGCTGGTTAAAAGAGCTCAGGAAGGGGAGAGTATATGGCTGATAGCTCCCAACCACTGAATTACAAGCATAGCCTCTGTGTTCAATAGTACATGCAACTTAATGAGAAGTTATGTTTGTGCAACATTGCTGATAGTCTGAAGGTAGTTGAATAAATGTATTGTTTGACTGTTATACATGGTTACTTTAGCCATTCACACTCTCTGTCCCATGGAAGACTACTGCCTTGTGGGTTTCCATGTAGGCAAAGGAACCATCTTGTAAAGGATTCCACTCCTACAGGTGCAGGGGAACATAAATCTTGTAGGCTAAAGTTACCTTAGGAAGGAGCCCAAAAGTATTTTGCAGCAGGTAGTGAACATGGAGACTGCCTGGAGTACTGACAGACAGCAACTGGTGATGACTAATAATAGACAGAGACTAATTTGAGTAAAGCTGACAATGGCTGGTAACGGATAGTAGACAGAGGCATAACTTCAATAAGGTGAGAAGGAACAGCAAGACTGAAGGATAAAAAAGCCTCTATCCAGCTTCGGCTCACAACTGAAACCTACTACTAGGGTACCATTATACTTAAATACATACTGTATACTACATTATGGCCTTTAGCACCCAGGAGAGAGAAAAAACCCTATGTAGGAAATCTCTGGAGATCTATGGCCTTGGCTGGTATGGGAACCTATTATTGTCACAGCTCAGAATGCTAATTTGGAGTTCAAAATTCAGGGGAAGTTTTTGGAGGGATGCTGTATCTCTCTCTCTCTCTCTCTCTCTCTCTCTCTCTCTCTCTCTCTATCTAGTGTGAGAATGGTGTAGGGTGTTGTAAGTCTATTTCTGCAGCTAAAGGAAGTTCCCTGTAAAGGAGGCCTACCAGTCAAAGTGTGAAATGAGGAAAGTAGTGACTGCTGAAAGTCTATTACCTAGTGTGAGACTGTGAGGAGGCCCATCCTTGAATGGAAACTAAAGGAAGGGGATATGGAAAGAGACTAGGTGGACCTTAGGCAGACAACAGGTAGGCAGATGCAGGGAGAAAAACTTTCAGAGGTACTGCTGATGTGGTCTGCACAGTTAAAGGAACCCATGTGGGCTAATGTCCCCACACTCTGGCAGCTGATCTGTTTAATAATACACCTTGAGGTGCCGCTGACTGAAGGTCTGATTGGCTAAAGCTTTTCACTGCAGCATTGTAACTTACCAGCCAGTGGGACTGGCAAGAGGTGCCACAGCAGATAAGTGCCAACAGAGAAGGACCCCCACTCAAGTCAAAGGACTCAGCCTCATGATGCGGGCTTCAAGGGAGTAAGAGCTGTCTACCCACAAGGAGAACTCTGAGGGCAGGATTACAACTGAATAATGACTGCTGAATGAAATGATTGATATTGATGGAAAATGCAATTACTCAAAGATACTGAAATTTAAAGTACATCAATGTCAAAATGAGAGGTAATACCCATCCTCAGCAGGAAGGGTACAAGCTGTAAACATGCTAAGACAAGGGTGGAAATGCTAAAGCAGACTGGCTGAAAAAAACTAATTAAAATAACAGAACAGAAATGGAAGTGGCTGGCTTGTTAGGAAGCCGGGTGAAAGCAGTTGAGGAATACAGTTGAACCAAGAGGTTTGTTGCAAGTGGCCTAGTCTGAACAGCAAAATGGGAAATCCTGAAACAGCACAAGCAAAAACAGCAAGATGACATAAGCAGCACATAATGTGGAAACTAGTAAGCTTTCTAGATAATTGCTGATGATGGCACATAAATTGATATTGTTCCTGATTTTAAATATATAAGTGTAATTTTAGATAGTAATCTAAGTTACCAATCTCATAATAGTAATGTAACTACCCAACTACACAGGAAAAGAGGAGCTCTCTATGATGTGAGAGATTACCTCACAAATGAAGTTATGAGAACAACAGATTTAGCCTGTTTGATGCACATACTGGACTACGGAAGTTTAATTTGGGGAGGTGCTACTGAGAAGATAAAGCTCCAAAGAAACACTTTATTTAACACCATATGCAGATTTGCATTTAGCACAGGATATAGGGAGCACCACTGCAGCCTGCTTGACAGACTGGGGTGGTTATCCATGGAATACAGAGATATTTTGCAGATGTCATGTTTTGTATTTAAATCGATTCATTGTTCTGAATGTAATCCAATGCAAAATATTTTTACTCAGAGAACATCTCTGAGAACTTTGCAATCACAAAATACTATTATTTTAGTCATCCCAATTTGTAAAACGACTAAAAATCAAAAGTCATTTAAACAATGAGCAACAAAAACCTTGAATAAATTATTGGAGAATTTGCAAAACGTTTGGAGCTTGAAACATTTTAAGATATCTCTAAAATAAGTGCTCTGTATGAAGTCAGTATACAAACGTTGGGAATAATTCCCATCATTTTTGTGTAAAATTGTCTTATTCAATGTACTCTTGTTTTTGTCTTACTTATTGCTTCATGTATTTGTATGTAATTGCACTGTTTTTAGCATTTTTGATTTTTATATATAACGTAATTTCTGTAAATTTGTAACATCTAGTGAGTGTCTATGACCCCTCACCGGGTCAAGCCTGTAAATTGGCCATGTGGCCCAGTGCTTTTTTACCTGGTCATCAAAAGTTAAATAAAATATATAAAATAAGCACACAAGAACCCAAATAGAAAGAAACAAAGAGGTTACATGATGACAATGGTGCAGCAGGAGAAGCTGACCAACAGAAAGAAGGAAGAACAGTCTGCAGCCAGGAAAGGTAGAAAAAAGCAAAATACTGTCCTAGAAAGCCGCTGAAGACATAAAACAAACAGAAAGCCCAAAATCAAAATGGGAAAGCGGCAGACAAACACAGGTGGGGGGTCAACAAAGAAACAGTGCTTCCAAATGAGGCTGAAGGAAGCAGGTCTAAATATGTTGGGGGGTGGGGTGACTGGTAGTTCCCACTCACTGAACTGCAGGCATAGCCTTTGTGTTCTAAAAGTTACACAAAAATGTTTTTGATCACCCAATGCCTAACTAGTTTTATTTCTGAAAAGTTTTTTTAGTTAACTTTCATTGGCTACCTGTAGACCAGTGGACTCCAGGATACTAAGCAGCAGAGGTTTGTGATAGGAATGTCTTGTCAAACCAACCTAATAATATTCTATGACTGGGTAATGAGGACAGTGGATAAGGGCCATGCTGTGGATTTACTGTACTTTGATTTCAGCAAGGCTTTTGACTCACTGCCTCACTTATGTTTGCTGAAGAAACTAGATCTGGGTGCTGCAAAGGACACAGATGGGTGAGCAACTGGTTGGATGGGAGACAGCAAACGGTTGTGGCTAACAGAGTCACATCAGAAGAGAGGGAGGTCACTAGTTGGGTGCCACAAGGATCTATCCCAAGTCCTTGCCTTTTCAATATGTTCATCAGTCACATTGAAAAAGGACTCCAGGACAAGATGTGTCTCTTTGTAGACAACATTAAGCTCAGTGGCAGGTAAACAGTAAGGCAAGGGTTAGGGAGATGCAGAGAGAGTTGCAAAGGCTAGAGAGGTGGTCAAAGGTTTGGCAGTTGAAAGTTAATGCCAAAAAGTGTGAGGTGATGTACATAATAAACAAGAACCCCAGGAAAGAGTACTGGATGGTTAGGGGTAAAACTGGGCGTGACTTACGAGGAAAGAAACCTAGGGATCATCATCAGTGACTGCCTAAAACAACCAAGCCAGTGTAACAAAGCCAACAGTAAAGCAAACAGGATGCTGGGGTACATACAAAGGGGTACTGACAGTAGAAGGAAGGTTGCATTATTACCTCTCTATAGATCACTGGTGAGGCTCCATCTGGAGTACTGTGCTCAGTTCTAGAGTCTTCACCTAAGGAAAGATAAGGACAAGCTGGAGACAGTGCAACATAGTGTGATCAAAACGATTTAGGGCCAGCAGGGCTGATGTTACAAAGATCGGCTCAAGGCACTGAACGTGTATTCACTGGAGGCCAAACACAAGAGTAGAGATATGATAGAGAGCATCAGGTTCCTGAAAGGAATGAATTAGGTAAACTGCAAGTAACTATTTAGCATAAGAAGTGGATCAAGAACATGGGATCTCGAGTGGAGACTGATGGGGGCAGGTTCAAGAGAGAAATGAGAACGTTTTATTTTATGTGGTGGTGCCATGGAGCAATCTGCCAGCTGATGTGGTTGGCATTAAAACCATCAATGTTTTCAAACACAGCTAGAACACAGTGAAGGGCTTAGTGATTCTTAGAATGGTAGCAGTAGGGCAGGAAGCATGGGGGTGGACATCATGGGTTAGAATGCTGCAGACAATGTGTCTCCAGGTACTCCATCAGTTTGCTGGAGGCAGGACAGATGGAGTACCTGGAGACACATGTGCTGCAGGACCTCCAGCAACATGGCTTCACTGGGGGGAGGGGTAATGTAAACAAATCTTATAGATTTCTTTGATTGGATAATGAGGAAGGTGGGTCAGGGGGAAGATAATGGCTATGGCCATTCTGGACTTCAGTAAGAAATTTGACAATGTTCCACACCGGAGGCTGATAAATAAACTTAGTAAGCTGGAGGTGGGGAAGAAAGTGTTGTCCTGGGTATCAAACTGGTTGAAACATGGGAGGCAGAGGGTGGTGATAAACATAAGTCTCTCAGAGGACAGAAGAGTGACCAGTGGAGTATCACAGAGATCGGTATTGGACCATATCCTCTTCAACGTCTTCATAAGTGATATTGCAGATGAACTGGAGGGGAAGACGGGTCTCTTTGCAGATGACACAAAAATCTACAACAAGATATACCCCCTGGAGGGGCTTCAGAGAACGCAAAGAGATTGGGGAAACTAGAGGAGTGGTCTAGGTAGTGGCAGCTGGCTTTCAATGCCAAAAAGTGCGGTCAGGCACCTAGTGTGAGGAAAACCAGGAGCTATGTATAAGGTGAGGGAGGGGAATTACAGTTACCAAGTGAGAAAGGGACCTTGGGCTGATCGTATCTGACAATGTCTAGGTGGCAGGCCAGTGCAACTGGGCTGCAGGCAAGGTGAGCCGGATGCTGGGGTGCATAGGGAGGGGGCTCTCTATCAGGAGAAGGGAGATGGTGAAACACAGAAACATAGACTTTGACAGCAGATAAGGACCGCTTGGCCCACCTAGTCTGCCCTTTTCCCTACCTACTGGATAAGCTGCAGATCCTAATTAACTGACAGCCTATTTCTTCCTACCCCCCACAAGAATTGCCTTATGTCTGTCCCATGCATTCTTGAATTCTCCCACCATTTTAGACCCCACAACCTCCTCAGTAAGTGTGTTTCCCCTGTATCACTCATGTGTGAGACCTATCCTGAAGTACCGTGTCCAGTTCCAGAGGCCACACCTCTGCAAGGACATCAACAGTGTGGAAGTGGTCCCGAGGCAGGCTGCTGAAATAGTGTGGGATTGAGCAAGAAACCATGAAATAAGAGCCTGTGAGACCTCAACATGTACTCCCTGGAGGGCAGGAGAGGAGAAGAGAGCAAGGGGGGACATAACTGAAACCTATAAGTACCTTATGGAGGTGAACAAGGTGCAGGAGCATAACCTCCTAAATAGGAGGAGAAACACCAGAACCTGGGGGCATGTCATGAAACATGGAAGGAGGACGTTTAAGAGGGCTGTAAGGAAATACTTATTCACAGAAAGGGTGGTGGACCCCTGGAACTGATTGCCAGAGGAGGTGGTGGGGGCAAACACATTGGGGAGCTTCCAGCATGTGTGTGACAGGCACATGAATATAATAGACAGAGGTAAGGGAGGAAGGAGAGACACCTATGGCCAAAATAGAGTAGTTCAGAGCATAATGCTAAGACCAGATGAACCTAGTGGTCCTTTTCTGCTGACACATTCTGTTTCTGTTTCTGTGGACAATAGGTCCCAGGTTTGTTAGGGTGTTATGGGCAGACTGAATGAACCAATGGTCATTTCCTGGCATCATTGTCTGTGTTTCCATTTTCCGCCATATACTGGATTCTTAGTTTTTCATAGTTCTTCCAGTCCTCTTGTCTGTTAGAATCCTAAGCTATTCTCCTGAGTTCATCGTTATTTCTTTTACGTTTTACTAAAAAGGATGAGTACCAAGGTGCTGATTTTTTTTACCTTTCTTGACTTCAAAGGGACATGTTAATCATAAACTGTTTTGAATTCAGATACGAAATAGGCCCAACCCTCATCTTTATCAGGAATTACTTTCAGTCTCCCCCATTTAATTAATTCAACAGTAAAGTCAGCTGTAAAAGCTAAGTCGTGAAAGGATTTGAAAGTTCTAAATCTGGTATATTTTGGTGGGCCATTTATCTTAGTCTTCCCTTTTATACAATAGATGATGTTATAATCACTGAAAAAGTCTGCTAAAACACCTGCTTCCTTGTCGGTATACAAATAATTTGTAAACAGAAGGTCAGTCAGTGTCGAGTTTAGTGTTTTTTTATGTTATTATGGGTAGGCTCACAAATCAACTATTCCATGCTTAAATTAAGAGTCATGCTCCTTACAGTTGCAACAATTGACATGGTCAACTATTTTGTGATATTTCATGATATTTCTAAAGAGACTCTCTCTGGTGGCCGTACAGTGGTACTGCAGGCAGGGAATTGAGAGAAAGAGAGAGAGAGAGAGAGAGAAAGAAAGAGAGAGAGAGCACAGAAATTTCACAAACTATCTATGTCAGTTGTTGCAGCTGTACCTGATTGGATTTATCAAAACCCAGGAAGTCCATATTAAGGTCTCCCAAAAGTAAAAATTCATGAGACAAGGTATAAGGGGTCAAAATATCCAACAAATCCAAAATATTGAAAGTAGGAAACCTTGTAGGTCTGTACTGTGGCATATCACCAGATTGTAGTTTCTCTTCCAAAGCAAGGTATTCACAGCAGTTCCTTGGCACACCTATTTCCACATTCCTGGGAGCAAATGTATGCTAATAATAAATTATTATTCACTCTCGTTTCTTGTTCTTATGAGTTCAGATTAAGTTGTAGCCCTAGATAATTAAATCCCGGTCTATTTTTCTGTAAAGACCACAAAATCAGGCTTATTATTAATAATAAATTCCCTCATCATATGAATTTTAGGTAATACATTTCTAGCATTCACATGGGTCAGTAATACCCCTGTTCTCCCAGATTTATGGTCATATGTTACTGGCTCTGGGTTGCGATTTATGTCTCCACAATTTAGCAGCTTAATTACCACAAATTGTCCTATAACATGGAATGTGAGATTTCTAATTAACTACATTACTCAAATACCTAGCCATGGATGAATCAGCATAAAAGCATCTTGTATTGCAGACTGCATTCCTTTAAACACAGGCTACCGTCCAAAAAGCCAAATGGCAAAACTTTAGTGGAAAGGGTCCTGGTGACACTGTTAGGTTTCAAACACTCAAACACTCACAGTCGTCAGCCACAACAAACCAAGTACAGTCTCTGTCTCCTAGGCAAGACACTCCCTTACGACAGTGTCAAAAGTGCACAGGATTCATTACTCGTGGTTCAATTATTTTAGATCTAAAGTAAACAGATTTAACCATTAGCAATAGCCTTTGACTACAGATTTCGTGCAACATGACAGTAAACCACAGCGTATTTTGTGAAATTTTGACTAATGAATTAAACAAGCAAATATGTTTAAGATAAACAATAAAAACAGATTCCACTCAGCCTCCCATCTAAGACTCTCGTCGGTGTCCCCTAACACTTCAGTGGCAGCCAGTCACATGGGCAGCAAGTAGAGCGGCTCCACTGATATATCAGTGAGCCCACTTCCACTGACATCACCCACTCACCTCTATCTACTCATGGCAGCCCCCTCCTTGCTTACTGGACACAGGGAGTGGATTTGGGGAGATACTTTGGGGTCAGTTGATGGCTTGGCAGGCAGACCTCCAGTGCAGCAGATGGACAGCTGAGGCAGAGTTCACAGCAGCAACAGTCTGTGGCAAACAGTAAAGCAGCTTCACGTATATACTAGTGAGCCTGTCCCCACTGACTTCACTCACCCACCTCTAACTTCTCATGGCAGCCCCACCTTTCTTACTTGACATTGGGAGTGGATTTGAGGAGACAGTCTGGGGTCAGTGAGTGGACCAGCAGGCAGGTCACCAGTGCAGCAGATGGATGCCTGAAGTAGAGTTCATAGCAGAAACAGTTCATGGCAAAACAGTGCAGCGGCTCCACTTATATACTGGTGAGACTGCCACCACTGATGTCACCCACCCCCCTCTACCTGCTCAAGGCAACCCCCTCCTTGCTTACTGGATGCATCAAGTATATTCAGGAAGATAGTCTAAGGTCAGTGGGTAGCATGCAGGCACACCTCCACTGCAGCAGATGGAATTGAGGCCTTCAGCCAGGCAGTGTGCAGCAGGTGGATGTTGGCTGGCAGCCTGTCAGTGTCAAATGCTGCCAGCTGGCACTTTTGTGGCATCCAATACAAAATAAAATAATACATTTTTTCTTCTAGTCTTCACATTCCCAACTTTGCCTGTAGCATTGTGTGTGTCCTCCTGAGGTGTACTACTGTAGTTTGATGTGGGCAGTGAGAAAGAAGTGAGTGTTAGCTGGTAGTCTGCCAGTGCCCAGCTGCAGCTAGTTTGCACTTTTGTGGCATCCTATAATTTTTTTATTTTCTTCCAGTCTTCACATTTCCAGTTTCCTGAGGTTCTTCATATAGCACTGTGTGTGGCCTCCTAGGCTCTGATAGTGTAGTGTGATCTGGTCAGTGAGCAGCCTGTGGATGTCGGCTGGCAACCTGCAGGTGTTTAGCCACTGCTAGTTGGCACTTTTGTGTCATCCAATAAAAAATACAAAAAACATATTTCTTATCAAGGCTAGAGGTGTCTTCAAACTGGTGTTCTGTTGGATGTCTGAGCAGTATGCTTAGTCGTCAGTATGTTTAATTGTTGAAATAAAGCTGTTGGCACTTTATTTCAGCAATGGACAAAAAATATTTATAGCTGACCTAGACAAAGAACTAAAGGGCTTGTCTAATATGCAGACAACACCAAGATAGGTGGTCCATGTTTAAATTTTCTGCAAACATATAATTCAATCTCATCTGAATAAAGTAGGAGCTTGGGCATATAAACGGGGGATGCTTTTCAAACAGGAAAAATGTGCAGTGATTCAAATAGGTGCACAAAATTTGAGGCATGGATACATCCCCCAGGGACACTTACTAAAAGCAACGGACTATGAAAAAGATCTAGGGATCATGGGACTCAATTTTAAAAATCCTCATAGATCAACACAATTTGTGCCAATCTACAGCTGCAGTGAATTCCAGATTTGACAGGGACCCTGCACCCTATTTTATAAAACAGGGGGTCCCTGCTCCAGAGACCCAGGAGTTGCCACAGCCACAGGTCTATGCCAAACACTGGGCAGATGCGCACCTGCAGGGTTTGAATGAGGGATCCCTCACCCACCCGGTGCAACCCTAGACAACCCATAGAGATTGGAGGGGGGTTAACTATGCCAAGAAGGTGGGGACCAGGGATCAACAGAGCCCTGGTGGTGCCATTGGAAGTGAAGGGTGCATGGCAGCAGTGGGAGAGAAGTGTGGAGGCACCCAGCGAAGGTGCCATGGGACTTGCCAGACAACCGATCAATAATATAAAATATTTTTTGTTAAAGGATTAATGTCCTTGTGATTGATTTAAAGAGTTTATGTGCTCACTGCTGCTCTTCTGTTAGGTTGTCATCCATTATTAGATGTGCAGTATGCCCACAAATTAAACAATCAAGAATTCAGGTTGTAAATATTATAATAAAATGTCATAATGCAGTGTGTAATTAAAAAAAAAAGTAAGTTCATTTTAACTTTCAGAAAAACTTGCTTTGAGAAAGCCCATAGAATAGAGCAAAATATTGGGAAGAAGATCTGGTTTTATCAATAATAAAGAACACAAAAGCCCAAAACTGGTTTTCACAAATTGAGAAGGCTGCATTCTCACCATTTCTGCAGAGGCTGACTTGTGTTGGCAATAGTGATGGGCGAAGTGGCCCCAATTCGCTCTGCAAAGTGATTCATGGAGTGAAGGCGAATTGGCGGAGTGCTCCGCAATGTGAAGTGGAGTACTTTGCGTTATAATGGGTAACACGAAGTCCATTAAAAACAATGACTTCACTTTACTCGGCCTTCCCAAACCACTGCTACACCAATTCTGAAGGCGAAGTACATTGAAAACAATGTACTTCATTTCACTTTGCCTTGTTTCTAAGCTCCAAAGGCGAATTTTGCAGTGATTCATGGGATTTCAGGTCACATGGGCTCTAGATTGTTCTGCACAGCCTCAGTTTGGGGTAGTGTGTGTAGGGAACTGTAGGAGACAATCTGCTGTGAGAGCTCTCTGTGATTCAAACCTTCTAAAAGCTGTTAAAAAAGCCTTTTTGAGTCATTTTTTTTGCTGAAACTTTAGTTCATCGATTATAGGAAACCATTCTGTGCTCATATCATCGAGCGTTTATTGTTTGTGTATGGATTTTGAATGTTAGTGTACAACATTCAGTCTGTGTACTGACAGACAGGGGAAGTGTGATTTGGGGAAGGGGCATATCTATGGTATAGGTAGATTAACTTGGAGAAAAAGACAGCGCTTTCTGTTTCGGCGATATTTTTCTTGTATAACTGTGTTATCTACACACAATAATATTTTCAATATTTCTTGCCATTTTTTGCTGATTGCTGTGGTGCAGCAGTGCATAATTTTAGTTTGTTTAAAATATGTGGTTATATTGCTTACGTTTTCAATTTGCTATGCAATACTTAGTGTGTGTGTGAGTATGTGTGTGACGCGTGTCATCAAATCGGACACCTTTTTGTTGTGCCACATAATAATTTCAGCAATGTGAACCTGCTTTACACTGCAGCTGTGTGATTTTTGTACTTCTTTGCGGTATCTTTACTGATACTAGTACTAGTGACTGTTACTGCAGCAGTACACTGCACCCCCACCATGGCCCACCCCCACCGGCAAAGGTATTCTTTTCCAGATTTGAATTTCTGATGGTGAGCACTGGTTAGGTGTTGTGCCTTTGTGTCTGCATCTCTTCAGTGTGCAGCACAATCTTAATTTGTCTGTGCATTTGCATCTCTTTAGGGCCCAATCTCCATCTGTAACTTAAGTCACAGTTGTTTATTTGGCTTCCCTTCAGAGTACTGGGCAGGTGTGGTGCATAATTCTGCATGAACATTGTACTCATTAATATGTGTTTTTAAGACCATCATCACGAGTCACTCGTGATACAAATCACGTTCTTCATCATCACGGTCACAAATGCAGTCACAAATCATGATTCACGATCAGGTCATGAATCACAACATTATTTTTTTTACTAGTTACATGGATGTATTGTAAGCCTATTTTGTAGTATCTCTCCAGGCTTCACCACCCCACCATTGTACTCATTAATATGTGTTTTTAAGTCGGGGAGTTTTGTGCTGCAGCTCATCGGGGAAGTACAGCCATAGGCATTCGCATTCCTTCCTGTACAGCATGTGACTTACAGTACTATGGAGCAACGTGGAATCCTCGGAGTACTCCACAATGTGAAATGGAGTACTTCGCTTCTTAATGAGGAATGTGAAGTCCATTGAAACCAATAACGTTGTGTTATTCCGCCTTCCCCAAACCACTTATCCACCAATTTTAAGGTGAAGTGTATTGAAATCAGTGTAATTCGCCTCACTTCGCCTTGTAATTCAGCTCCAAATGAAATTCTGCAGTAAATCATGGGATTGCAGGTCACATGGGTTCTAGATTGTTCTGCACAGCCTCTGTTCTGGCATGGGTAGTGTGTGTGTGTGTGTGTGTGTGTGTGTAGTGGTAGCTGGAGACAGTTTGCTCTCAGAGCTCTTCGATTCAAAACCTCTAAAAGCTGTTTAAAATACCTTTTTGAGTCATTTTTTTTGCTCAAAATTTACTACATCGATTGTAGGAAACCCTTCTGTGCTCATATCATCGAGTCATTATTGTTGTGTGTGGATTTTGAATGTTAATTTAGAACAGACAGTCTGTGTACTGTGAAATGTGCTTTGGGGGAGGGGCGTATTTGTGCTGTAGGTACATTAACCTGGAGAAAAAAAGCAGTCTTTCTGTTTTATACATAGATACATAGACAGTGTCGGCAGATAAGGGCCTATGGCCCACCTAGTCTGCCTATTTGAGCTTGTAAGTTCAGTTTGTTTTCCTAGAAGTCTATTTCCCCTTATCCCTGACCTCTAGAATTCCTTTATGTCTATCCCATGCATTCTTAAATCCCGTGATTGTTTCAGCCCCACCACTTCCTCTGGCAGGGTGTTCCACTTGTCCACCACCTGCTCTGTGAAGAAATTCTTTCTCATGTTTCCTCTGAATCGTCCTCCTCCAGCTTCATCCCATGCCCTCTAGTCCTGAAACATCTTTTTGCTTAAAAATAGTGTTTTCCTGCACCCTGTTCCTCCCTGTAAGATACTTGTATGTCTCTATCATATCCCTCTCTCCTCCTCTCCTCCAGGGAGTACATGTTCAGTTCCTTCAACCTGTCTTCATAGGACTTGTGATGCAACCCATGCACCATCTTTGTTGCCCTCCTCTGAACCTTCTCTACCCTGTCTATGTCCTTACGTAGGTATGGTCTCCAGAACTGTACACTGTACTCCAGGTGGGGCCTCACTAGTGTCTTGTATAGCGGAATTATGACCTCCCTTTTCCTGCTGGTGATGCCCCTGCCTATACATCCCAGCATCCTGTTTGCTTTACCTGATGCCTTGTTTTGGTTATATTTTTCTTGTATAACTGTGCTAATGTACACACAGTAATATTTTCAGTAATTCTTGAAATTTTTTTGCTGATTGTTGTGGTGCAGCAGTGTATAATTTGTCTATTTAAAACATTTGGTTATATTACTAAAGGTTTTCAATTTGCTACGCATTACTTATAGTGTATGTGTGAATATGTGTGAGATGCATGCCATTAAATTAGACACCTTTTATTGTGCCATAGAGTAATTGCAGCAGTGTGATTTTGAACCTGCTATCCACCGCACCTGCATGAACTTTTTATACTGCTTTGTGGCTTTGTGGTATCTTTACTGGTAGTGGATTGTTACTGCCGTGCACTAATCCTCCAACTGGCAAAATGTATTCCTTTCCAAATTTGGATTTGTGACTTGTGTGCACTAGTTAGGTGTTGTTGTGCCTTTTCGTATGCATCCCTCGAGTGCACAGTGCAGTCTTAATCTGTTAGTGCATTTGCAGTGCACCATTAATTCTGGGAGACTGCATTTCTTGTTACGCTCTCATTTCACTTCGTCAGCACTGGAGAATTTTATGGACACAAGACAGTAGCATTTGGGGGATGCACATTAATTCTGGTGACTCTGTGTGTGACCACTGCGCATATGACTGAGTGCGCCATTAATTCTGGGAGACTTTGCATTTCTTGTTATGTTCTCATTTCACCTTGTCAGCACTGGGGAGTTTTCTGGACACAAGACTGTAGCACTTTGGGGATGCACATTAATTCTGATGACTGTGTGGGTAGGGTGCTGCCAATATTGCTGTCACTCCACCTTACTTCACATTTAAAGCAGAATGACAACAGGAAGTAATAATAACAAGGCAAAGTGAGCCTTTCCTATGGGGCACTCCATGTAGCGAAGTGCCAACATGAAGTGGCCAGTTCACGTTCACTTCACAGGTGGATTTTAAATTCGATGCGTCTCTGGTTGGCAACTCCTGGAAGTTGCTTAAATCACAAATAAATTCCTTGATGGACTGATTTTAAGTATGCAGAAAAAATAGAAGGAAAACTGAGTTTTTGAGTTTAATGTAAATATATGTGAACGTGTTTTCAGGTCATCATGGCCCAGCCGTGCCCCCTCACCCAGCCCGATCAGCTGTGTGGCAAGTCCCATGGCACCCCTGCTGGGTGCCTCCACAGGTCCCTCCCACTGCCACTGTGCCCCCCTCACCTCATAACACCCCCAGGGCTCCATCTTCCCCCAGTTCTCATACTTTGGGTCCCTCATCCCAATTGCTGCCCTGCCAGGCAGCAGCACATGGCCCTTACACCACCTTCTGGCTTGCTTAAAGTCAGTCTCCTGTTATGTCCATAGTAGGGTTTCTGGAATTGAAAAAAAGGGGAAGGTGCCAAGGTGCAACCACCTTTGCAATCTGGCACACAGGTGCTTCAGCTGCAAGGGTGGTGCAGAGTGGCTTTGCTGCATGGCATCCCGATTTCAACACAGCCAGCATTTGAAAATCATGATGGTGTGACACAAGGTGCCACTTACGTCATACCTCTTCGGCACAGGTACCTTGCGTCACATCTTTTCTGTTGAAAATGAAGCCCATGATCTTCACCAAATTCAACTTAAATAAGAAATGTTCAAAAATGGTAGCCAGAGGGAGCCAAGTTTTGTGGTTCGTAAAAACAAATGTAATCATAATTCAAAGGTTATTAGCCCTTTAATGCTCCTCCTGTTGTGTCCATAGTCCGGTTTCTGGAATTGAAAAAAAAGGGGATGGCAACCACCTTTGCAATCTGGCACATGGGTGCTTCAGCTGTAAGGGTGGTGCAGAGTGGCTTTGCCACAAGGAAAACTTTACAAAGAAAACCCACAGGAGGGTGGCATGGGACCCCACAGGGGAAGGAAACAACTCCTAGAGGGGGACTCAATCACTGGGGGGGTAGAAATGGGGGAGGAAGGGGACAGGGAGGTAAGGTGCCTTCCTGGCACCACGGCTTGGAGAGACAGGAAGCGAATCCTCAGGATCATGGGAGGAGCTGCTCAAGGGAGGGAGCTAGATGTCATTGTCCACCTAGGGACAAATGACCTGGCTAGGAATGGGATCAGAGCAGTGCAAGAAGAGTTTGTAGAGTTGGGGAGGGGCCTTAGACAAGTAGCACATACGGTAACCTTCTCGGAGGTGCTACCTGTCTATGGCAAGGGTGATGCTAGGGCACTCCTCTCCAGGGAATTCAATGAGTGGTCGAAACACTGGTGTAGAGCCCAGGGTTTTGGCTTCATTGGGGACTGGGGAGCCATTTGGAGGGATGCAGACCTATACTGGTGGATGGTCTGCATCTGTCTGGGGGAACCAGGATCCTAGGTGAGAGGTTTAAATGCTTCATTGGTAAGCATTTAAACTAGCCAAGGGGAGGCACTAAAAGGAGCAAGAATCCCAGCCTCCTCCCACAAAACATGGTAATTAGTGAGGTAAACACCAAGATAGAGAAGTTATGAGGGAGCAGGACAGAGGTAAATGTAAAAAAAGGCAAAGGCAGTAAGGACAGGAATGGGGATAAAAGGGGTAAGGCTATCAAAAAGTGGAGGGTGATGAGTACCAATGCCTGTAGTCTGTGTAACAAGCTCCCTCAACTAGTGACCTTGATGGAAGAGGGTTGCCTGGATATTCTGGTAGTCACAGAAACATGGTACACAGAGAACCATGACTGGGATGTCAACATACCAGGATACACAATCTACAGGAGGGACAGGGAGGGTAAAAGAGGAGGAGGGATAGCTCTCTATGAAAAGGAAGGGATCAAAGCAACAGAACTAAAGAGTAAACAGGGAGCAGATGAGGCACTCTGGGTCACCCTGGAGACAGGAAATGGCACCACAATCCACATGGGGGTTGTATACAGACCCCCATCTCAGGGGGAGGGAATGGACAAGGAAATGATAGAAGGCTTCCTTAGAATGGCAGAAAAAGGGGAGATATTGTTGATGGGGGACCTGAATATGCCAGATGTTAACTGGAGCACCTATGCTGCAGGCACATCCAAGAGCAGAGTCATTCTTGATGCCCTACAGGGGGCATGCCTCAGACAGCTATATTGGAACCCACTCGGGAGGGAGCAATCTTAGATCTGGTACTCTTGAATGGGGACGGAGAAAAAAATCTCAGATTTAGAAGTGGGTAGCCATCTGGGAACAAGAGACCACCAAACAGTGTGGTTCTCGATAAACACAGCCTTACAATCAAGCCATACAAAAGCAAGAGTATAGGACTTTAGGAGATTTGACTTTGGGAAAATGAGAGAGTGCCTCAGAAAAGCACTAGCAAACAGGCAGGAAGGAAGGTTGGAGGAACAATGGGCATACCTCTCAAGTGTCCCTGATTTTCAGGAACATCCCTGATTTTACCTTAAAATTTTACTCTGTCCCTCCTAAAATTTGTGTTTTTGTGGCTAAACAGTGGGGACTGTAAGGACAAAACAATGTCAAGCATTAAAGTTACAGACTTGTTCTTCTTTAGAAAATGCATTTTACACTAAGCCAGATATTTTACCAGCTTTCTGGGTGGATATCTCTAATTTCGAAGATGTGTCCCTGATTTTGGTCCTTTGTCCCTGATTTTTTAAGCATTGTCCCTGATTTATGAGGCACTAGGTTGAGAGGTATGACAATGGGGAGTAATCAAAACAGCCATAATAGAGGCAACAAGCCTTTGTATAAAGCAAATCAACAAAACACAATGAAGGAAAAAACTGCTATGGTTCTCAAAAGAGGTGGCAGGGAAGGTTAAAGAGAAAAGGATAGCATTCAGGAAATATAAGGAAATACAGAAGGAGCAGGACAGAGAACTGTATCAGTTAAAGCAGAAAGAGGCTGGGAAGGCAGTCAGAATAGCAAAGGCCCAAACCGAGGAAAGGATTGCCAATTCTGTTAAGAAGGGGGATAAGACCTTTTATAGGTACATCAGGGAGCGAAGAAAGACCAAAGAGGGACACTGAGGCTTAATATAGGGAAAGGAATGTGGGTAGAGGGTGACAGTGAAAAAGCAGGGATACTGAACGAATATTTCTGCTCAGTATTCACAAAGGAAGAGGAGGGGGAGGTATCTAAACCAAACAAAAGAAACACTCTGAAGATGGGGGTCAATACCAGTCCATTTACAGAAGAAAGGGTTCTGAAAGAACTAAGAAAATTGAAGGTGGACAAAGCAATGGGGCCTGATGGGATTAACCCAAGAATTTAAAAGAAACTAAGGGTAGAATTAGTGACACCGCTGACTACTCTCTTTAATAAATCATAGGAGGATGGGGTGGTACCTGAGGACTGAAGGACGGCAGATGTGATTCCTCTTCACAAAAGTGGGAGCAGGACAGAGGCAGGAAACTATAGACCAGTTAGTTTGATCTCAGTGGTAGGGAAAATGATGGAATCACTTCTGAAGGAAAGAATTGTTGAGTACCTAGAGGCCAGTGGAGTACAGGACCCAAGGCAGCATGGATTCACGATGGGAAGGTCATGTCAGATGAATCTAATAGATTTCTTTGACTGGTGACCAAAGTAGTAGACCAGGGAGGAGCTGTGGACATGGCCTACCTAAATTTTAGCAAGGCATTTGATACAGTCCCACACAAAAGATTAATACACAAGTTAGCCAGCCTTAGAGTGGGTCCCAAGGTGGTAGCCTGGATAAAAAATTGGCTAGACAACAGGACACAAAAGGGTAGTGGTAAATGGAGTACACAGTGAAGAAAGAAGGGTTACTAGCGGGTGCATGAGGTTCAATACTGGGACCAGTCCTTTTTAATGTCTTTATAAGTGACATTGCAGAGGAACTGGAAGGAAAAGTATGTCTCTTTGCAGACAACACAAAGATCTGCAACAGGGTTGATGCACAAGATGGAGTGGAAAGGATGAGAAGGGACTTGGCAAGGTTGGAGGAATGGTCAAATGTATGGCAGCTAAGATTCAATGCAAAGAAGTGCAAGGTAATGCACACAGGAAACAAAAACCCAGGGGAAGAGTACACAATGGGGGGTGAGATACTGACAACAGTAAAAATGGAAAGGGACCTGGGGGTAATTATATCAGATGACCTAAAGGTGGGCAAGCAATGTGAGAAGGCAGTAAGGAAGACTGGGGGGATACTGGGATGCATAGGAAGAGGCATCAATAGTAGAAAACAGGAAGTTGTTATCCCTCTGTACAGACAGTTGGTGAGACCCCATTTGGAGTACTGTGCAGTTCTGAGACCCAATCTCCAGAAGACATAGACAGAGTGGAGGCTGTCCAGAGGAGGGCAACCAAAATGGTGCAGGGTCTGCACCAGAAGACACTGAAGAAAGACTAAAGGAGCTTAATATGTGTACCCTTGAGGAAAAGAAGGAGAGGGGACATGATAGAAACTTTCAAGTACCTCAAGGGAATCAACAAAGTCCAAGAGGGTAGCATCTTTCAGAAAAAGAGATGTGCAAGAACAAGGGGGCATAATTTGAAGATAGAGGGGGGACGGCTCAGAGGTAATGTGAGGAAGCATTTTTTCACAGAGAGGGTTGTGGATGCATGAAACAGCCTCCCTGAGGAGGTCATGGAGTCAAGAACAGTGGGGAAATTCAAGAATGTATGGGACAAACATAAGGCAGTCCTAGTGGGGGGTAAGAGGAAGTAAGCTCTTGGTTAACTAGGATCTGCAGCTTATCTGTTAGGTAGGAAAAGGGGCAGACTAGGTGGGCCAAGCGGTCCTTATCTGCCATCAAATTCTATGTTTCTAGCCTGATTTCAACACAGCCGGCATTTGAAAATTGTGATGGTGTGACACAAGGTGTCACTTGCATCATACCTCTTTGGCACAGGTACCTTGCATCACATTTTTTCTTTTGAAAACGAAGCCCATGACCTCCACCAAATTCAACTTAAATGAAAAATGTTCAGAAATGGTAACCAGAGGGAGCCAAGTTTTGTGGTTCATAAAAACAAATGTAATCATAGTTCAAAGATTATTGGCCCTTTATACCAAGCATATATTTGCCCAAAATTGGATTTTGCTGCTCAGTTGTGGGCTCTGTATAAGCAGGGTGAAATTAATAATTCAAAAGAGTGCAGAAGCATACAACAAAGATGATCTATGGGCACAGTGATAGCCCATGTAAGGATGCCTTAGCACAAGCATTAATAGTATGAATGTAGAGCCTGTTTTGCTTTCCACCATGTTCAGTTTTTTCTGATTTTACACACACCATTCCAATGGAGTTTAATTTGTGCTGCTTCTACATTTCTTTCCTTCAAGCTTTTCCACTTCCAACTTCCTGAGGTTTCTCCTGGAGTACTGTGTGTATCTTCCTGAGCTGAGCTAGTATAGTGTGATCTAGCAGTGGATAGCAAATAGGTGTCAGCTGGCAGCCTGTCGGTGACACTGCCTAGCCACTTCTTGCTGGCACATTTGTGGCATCAACAACATTACTTATAATAAAATATGAAAATTTAATAAAATAAAAAAAAAGTATTTTGGGGGTACCTGCTTTAGGCAATGGTGCATTGGCCAGGGAAGAAGATAGTAGCAAGGTAGGATCATCCAGAAGCACTAAAGAAGAAAACAAAGTGGAGCTGGATTGGCCAGAGACCCTGAGTCTCAAAGGGAACAGGACATGTAGAGGATAATGCTCAAAATGTTCATAACATATCACACATTGTATGAACCATTCAGTGGCACTGCAAGGGTTGTGAATGAGGCAGTATTTGTAGAGAAAAGTAAAAAGAAAGGGGTGCATCAGGTAGTGCCACAGGCTGTGGAGGAGGAGCAAAATAATTTGGGGGATCCTAGGACAGAGACACAGACCATGAGTATGCACTTGCTAAAAGTGACAGCAGCAGCGGCAGGAGTTCTGGGGAGTAGGTGGAAAAGATGTGAGTTAGACTTGCGGCAGGGACATGTAACAGATCAAAAAAGACAGGCAGTGGTTTTCAAAACAGATCAAAGAAAGAGGCCCCAAAAGACAAGAGGAAAAACGCATCTAAAAAACAGCTGAGGAAGTAAGTAAGTAGAATTGTATGTGTTAAACTTCCATTCCCTGGGGCTCAGAACACTGTACACAGGTCGCGAAAATACGTACATACAACATTATCAAATATAAAATCTCATTCATGATTTTATAATAAATAGAAAGGTAGAGGATAAAATAAATTAAAGTAACTAAACCAAAATAAATAAATTCCAAGTCAGATAGCAACCAGTGTGTCAGGGGCCCTGCCTATGACTCAAAGGCTGACTCCAGGACTAAAGCTACCAACATTCTGAGGTCTAAAACTGGGACAGTTCATCCTGATAATGACCCCCCCCCACCGTGTCACTCCCATGGACACTGCCGCAGTCAATGCTGCGCACAGTCAGTTAAATTTTGCTGCTTGCTCTGGCCATGCCACCTCTCAGTAACACCAGTAGCAAACATTCAGATTAAAACAATACATTCTGCTGCAGCAAGTTCCAAACCATGATGTACAGAAAGTTCATTAAAAGCAAACCCGCATTAAATTGTGATCAGACATTCGAGCTGCATGTATTGCTCCTCCTGACTGTTCCATCCAATGTCATTTGCTGAGCAAACTTCACTTCAGTGACTCCCACCACCACACCAGATTGTTAGCACACATTTCCCTACAGCTGATCAGGTTCAGGTACCTTAGTTCCCTGCTGCCGGTCTCTTCTCTGTCTGGAGTCCCTCTAAGCTGCTGGTAGGCAGACGTCCACATGTGTTTGTTTGCACTACTACCCATTCTAATCTAACAGGAAGGAACATGCTTTACTGTGCTCCCACTGACATGCTTGCAGTGCAACACAGGTGCAGGGATTGAAGCTGCAAACTGCTGTCCAGCCCGAGCAGTGCCGCAGTAGTGCAGAAATAACTGTCACTCACGGATTAGCAGTCAGCAAAGAAAAAAAGGACAAAACTGGGACAAGTAAGCAAAAACTGGGACAAAAGTGACATATTGCAAAACTTGTGGGGACACTGGGACATGCTGCCTAAAATAAGGACTGTCCTGGGAAAATAGGGACAGTTGGTAGCTTTATCCAGGACCCTCAAAAAGGCCTCCAACAAGTAGGCCTCCCTCAAGGATCTTGGAAGCAAGTTCCACAGCACTGGGCCAGTCACCTCAAATGCTCAGTCATCAGATGATTTAAACCGTACCCTGGGATTCACTAGGAGGCCCACCTTGGAGGAGCGGAGAGGGCAATAGGTATAGTCAGGGGTCAGAATATTGCTCAGATAGGCAGGACCTAGTCCATATAGGGCTTTACAGGTCAGTGATGCAACCTTGAAGGTGATTCACCACTTTTCTGGCAGCCAGTGCAGGTCATGCAGGACTGGGGTCACATGGCAGGACCTCAGAAGGCCCATTAGCAACCTGGCCACTGCATTTTTTTAATTTCTTTTTATCCCCTGCCTACTCCACTGAGTTCCACTTCTTTCTGGAGCTCCAATGAAGGACTGCCCCTGCTCTAGCCACCTACCTGGTCTCATGGTCAATCTCCCATGGAGTTGCAGATCTTCCCCCCGGGCAGGGACCAGGTGGGGCAGAACACTCTGAACTATTCAGCTTTCATTGGGAGACCCTGGGACCAGGCAAGCAGGAGCTATTAGGGTTCTGCATCAGTGCTCCATCTACCTGGAGCTCGGAGAGTGCTTTTCCCTGTTTGTTATGGGAGTGGCACATGCCCGATGCCAAGGCATCACCGCCAACTTCGCCACTCCCCCCCCAGTGTCGGCTCCACACTTGCCATGTCTCAAGCCTCCACCAGAAGCCGGTCAAGCACCTAGCAGGGACCTCCCTCCATCCAGGGGGAGAAGAGTTGTCCTCCAGATGCTCAATCTGCTCCCCCCCCACTGACCCCTGACAGCCCAGGCTCATTCCCAAACCCGGGTTGCAGCGTGGAGTGAGGTGTGGTGTCCAGCACCTCAACCATCAGCACCACCAGGCCCTGACCACTGCATTCGGTACCAAACTGCAGGCAACGGAAAACCCCTCCATTAACCCCAAGGTAAAGACTGTTATTGGAGTTGAGTCTGGAAATCACAAAAGTGTGAACTAGTGATTGCAAGTCATCAAGTGAAATAAAGGCTTTAATCTGAGTGATGTTTCTGAGATGATGGAAGCAACTCCAGACAATAAACAACACCTGAACCTCAAGTATCAATTTATCATCCAGAATGACACCCAAATTTCTCACCTTAGCAGAGGCTACAAGCTGAGAGGGGACCAACCACCAGGCATGTCATCTCTCCTGCAGCCTCTGGACCCTTCCAGTGACCAGGCTCAATCACCAGAACCTCAGTCTTTTCCAGGTTGAGCTTCAGCCAACTAGAAGACATCCAGTCCTGAATCTCGGCCAGGCACAAATTTAGTACCTCAACCACATCAGGTGTCCTGGTTGCAAATGACAAAAACAGTTGAGTGTTATCTGCATACCAGTGAAAACCCAAACTGTAGTATTTGATTATCTTCCTCCAGCAGCAGCATGTACACCATGAACAACATGGATGAGAGATTCAAGCCCTGAGGTACTCCACAAGACAGGGGCTTCAGATTTGAGGAGAAATTCACCATCACCACCCTCTGTCTCCTATCTGTAAGAAAGGACTCAAACCAGCTGATGACAGTGCCAGCAAATCCACAGAGCACTGTAAGGCAATCCAATAACACACCATGGTCCACAGTATCAAATGCTGAGGAGAAATCGAGTAGAATGAGAATTTACCATTCCCCTATATCTCTATCCCTGAGGAGATCATTCCGCACCCTGACCAGCATGGTCTCTGTACTGTGCCTAGGCCTAAATCCCAACTGGAAAGGCTCATTGATGTCAAATGTAGTGAGCTGTGAAATTCACTAAGTAATTTGTGTTCAAAAATGGTTTCTTCACTAGGAGCTTCGTCAGTGCCTCTTTCAAAGCACTACAGAAAGACTCCTCCAAGAGAGAGTACCAGATCATCTCAGCATACACTGGACCTTCTGATCCCACACAGCCAACTAAGAGATGTGTCAGGCCTGGGTCCAGTTCACAACAAGTGAGTCACAACTTTGAGATTACCTCACAAACCCCTTCCACCCCCACTTGGCTAAACTTGCTCCAATCTGGAGAAGTGCTCCTATTGACAACACCTCTCATCCCCAGGACTATGACAACCCAGTTGGGGTAATCTCTGACCTGATATAAGACACTCTGTCAGAGAAAAACTGAGCTACCTCTTTGCACCTGACAGCTAAAATGGCTCTTATTGGTTGCAGACAGGTAGGATGAAATAACCTGTCTAAAATCCAAAAGAGCTGAGCTGGTCTGTTCCTCCCAGAAGCAATCTCTCTCTGGACGGGAATGCTGCCTTCATTTGGAAGACTGCTCTTTGATACTCCCCATGAGTTCTCAAAATCAGATTGTCCCCTGGTCTTCATTTCCCTGAGTTCCCTGTCAAACCATGGGGATCTTAATGAGAAGACTTGGGCCGTATAAGCACTGTGCAATAGAGTCGAGAGCCGAGGCAACAGCCCTGTTATAAGGCATCACCACCTCTACCAGTCCTATGCCACAAGCAATCATCACACTTGAGAGGTTCATTATTGGCTAGAGTCTGCTAGGGAAAACCCTGTTACAGGGTAAAAGCAAACCATCTCCACAGTGTGAGGACTACCGAGGAGGCCCTGAATGAGAAATTTACCATGTTGTGATCCAACCAAACTACAGGAACCAGATCAAATCTCAAGGTAATCTACCTCAGGCCCCACTGAGAATACTAAGTCCAAGGCATGACAGTGTCTGTAGGTCACAGAAGTAATAACTTGTGCAATGCCCAGCAAATCTATGATTTAAATGAAGTCTTGCCCAAACTGTGAGAGTTCATCATTGATCCAAGCATTGAAGTCACTCACAACCAACTATCTGAGTAGCTCCAACACTCTCTCTCTCTCTCTAGGATGAGATCCGCAACCTCATACAGAAATTCCTTCTAGTGCCCCAAAGGCTGGTACACCAGAAGGAATCTGCAACCTGCACATGGACCCCCCTCCCATATGGCCATGCATTCAAATGGCTATGTGGAATCCACTGGGTGCACAGAAAAGTTCAGGATGGATTTAAAACAGATAGCCACACCCCCACCCCTGCGATCCCTCCTCAGGCAGTGAACCATGGAGAATCCAGCCAGGATAGATACCTCCAAAACTGGGCTGGCATCATCACTAAACCAGATCTCTGTGATGCAAGCCAGACTGACCAAGGAAATCAAGTCTGCTGTAATTGCAGTCTTGTTTCTGACTGATCTGGCATTGCAAAGCACCACTCAAAGGGGATGAGCAGACATTGTCGGCCTAATGGCTATCTACTCACTAGGTCTAGTGGGAGCTATGAATATGGGAACTAAACACATCTGACCTCTCCCCAGGTCCCTTTTTGCCCCAGGGCACCTCCTGGTCCTCCCTACACCAATACTGCCCCCACCTATTAGCACCCCCGAACCTCACCATGTACCATCCTGCCTCCTTATGATTCCCACCTCCCCACAGCTTTTGTAGGCCACCACTGACAGGTGGTAGTCATCCAAGGTGCGGGGGTTCAGCAGCTGGGATGGAGAGTAACTAAGCCAGGGGGCCCAAGACCTACACAAAGACATATATTTTAGTACACCAGGGCCAGAAAGACACCCCTCATGAAGAGGTCCTTGGAGGTCTCGAAGCACTGGGTTGTTCTGTTTTAGGTATGTAGATTCCATATGTATCTACTGCACTATTTTGAAATTGTTTACAACTACATATATGAATCAGTAAAAGAAGTGGTTCTATTTCTCACTATGCCTGGAGTGCAGTGTTTTTATTTTTGTTCTGTGCTACTTTTTCTCCAGCACCCAACTTCATTGAGATATCCCTCCTTCTTGTGTGTCTGGAGCCAGAAAGATACATAGTAGAATCTAAACCATTTCCTGAACTCAGTTGACTGGTGAAGGAAGGGGTTGAAGATGTGGAAGAAGAAGAAGACTATAATAGACAACTCTCTAGCCAACAGCAGAGAGTGCCACAACAAAGACCAAACTGGTAACATCCGTGGTGTGGGATTTCTTTTAAGCAAACCAAGAATCACAGGCACATCTATTGTGCCTAATGTGCAAAGACAAGCTGAGCTGGGGTAAAGAGGAAACAAGGATAGGACTATCTCCCATGAAAGGGCATTTGTTGAAGTTCTACAGCTCTCAGTGTGAGAAGGGGCGCTAATGCACAACATCTGCAGCAGCAGCACTATTAGGCAGTAAAGCTGATAACCATGATGATGATGATGATAATGATGAGCAGCGGGGGGAGGAGGGGGGATGTAAAGACAAGAAAGGAAGAGAAAGAATATCATTCAGGTGGCAGCCAAAGCAGAACTCCAAAATCTTTATTCTTTAGTTCATTGACTCTGGCACCTACAAGTGAAAACAAATCCTGAGCTACATCCACATCCTCAAGGATGCAAAAGTAGGAGCCAGTAGTCAGGTTCAAGAAAAAAATACACTCAACTATCTTTGGTTGAGCCTCTGGAATGCTGCCAGTAATATAAAAATAACAGATCCAAGGTCAAAAACTTAATAAAAGCAATTTTGGAAATGCTTGCCACTTACTTACTACCATTCTGTTTTGTGAGCAATGCATGTTTTCCAATTGCTAATGCAAAAAAAATCAATAAATAAAAACCAAAAACATAAGTGTTGGCCACATACTCTGTGCACTAGCCTTGTCTGTGTTTGGCATTGAACTGACATAAATTTTGGAACCAGAAGCCTTCAATGTAGGCCACTATATCATCATGCCATTGTAGGTGCTCAAATAGTCCAAAATGTTATATAATATGATTTTATCCCCATTACACAATGGTTCTCAATGGTTGAACCAGTCAAACTAGTTCACCAATAAGAAAACTCAGGAGAACTTTCACTGATTTGACAGTCCATGTTCACAAGATTGAACTTTGGGAGGTTCACACAGCCCTATTTGCAAAAGAATAAGAATTTGACCATAAAGGTCCATAACATTAAATTGGAAGAGGTACAAATTCAATAATGATGTGAAGAAGTTCCTCTTCATGGAAAGAGTGGTGGATGAGTGAAATGGCTTGCCGAGCACAACGGTCAATACGGGCATCCCTGTTTGGCTCAAAGCTGGCTGGGATAGTTATCATACACTAAAGGGAAGAAATGTAGGGCAGAAAGGTATCAGTTTCAAGGTACAGATCCAGAGCAGATTGACAGACTCTATATTTGTGTCTCCTCATACCTTTCTGTGTTTCTGTGGTACAGTGATACCCAGCCTGGACCATACCTGCGGGGGTCTTTGAATCAAACTCAATGGCTGCAACATTTTCTTTACATGGTAGGAAATACTATGCGCTTCTGGCAACTGGCTTTAAACTTCCTTCAGCCAACAGTTACCAATCTACAGTCACAGCAGCAAGAAGGGCCACTCATACAGCCATGCGCTGTTAATTTATAAACAACTAATCGCTGGCAACACAATACAGCACCTGCTCCAAGACATGAAAATTAAGTTAAGTCCAACACCAAGTACAGTGCTATACAAGATCTGCCAGTAATTCTTTTTTGTGTATGAAACTATCTAATGAAGAATATGTTATTTGTATTCTGACAAATGTGTACATTCTGCCTTGTACCCATAAATCCACAGATGGTAGTGTATTTGCAGATTTGAGAGAGATACTCAGTATGGAACTACCTAATCATGAAGATGTCATTTGTATTCTGACTAACGTGTGCATTCTGGCTTGTACCCATAAATCCCCAGTAGGTAGTGCATTTGCAGATTTGAGAGAGATACTCATGGCCTTTCAAGCTCTGTATTCAGGCATCCCAATTATTGTAGTGGGGGATTTTAATTTCAGAACAGGTTGTACCCCTGAGGAACCAACTGGACAATAGATGAAGCACTTCAGATCCCTGTTCATATTTCTATGGATAGAAAAAGTAAATAATCAAGTCCTCTATCCTTTAGACATCTGCTGTGATCATAATTTTCATATTTTAAATGGACGATCTCCTGGAGACTAGCAGGCAAACATTGCCTTCCCAACCATCTCTGCAAGAAGTGACATAAACTATTGTATGATTTATATGTCCTTTTCATTTGTGAATGATTTTACAGTATTGGACAATTGAGAAAGTGACCATTTTCTGCTGAAAATAGTAACTGACTTAAAGCAGATTAAAATTATTTATTTCTCTATTTCTTTTCAGTTATCAGGTAGGTGCACTAGACATAAAATATGCCTATTTTCAGGCACGACCCAGGAGAGTACAATAAAAATACAAATATAGTCAATACAGTCAATACAGAATAAGCAGAGTACAGTAAATACACATCCGTCATCATAGTCAGTGGAATATAACAGTAAATACAGAAATCAGGTACTGGGATCATACAATAGCAGGGAAACAATAACAAAAGTAACATCATAAAATTCAGGTGCAAAGAAGCTAATAGGAAAATATCTGCCCATCTGAAAACCAAGAGACAGGCAGTAGGGTAGTTATATCCTCTAGTAGAGGTTATGTTTACAACATCTAGGGGCTTGGGAGGAAGCTGATTTGTATATGCAAATAAATATCAAAAAGAAAATAAAATAGTTCCCACTCCTACAGGAAAAAAAATTTCTGAATCATTAAGCTCTAAAGAAACGATTGGCTTAAAACGTCAGTGTTTAAAAACTTTACAAACTCCTCTATAACTTTAATTATAAGCTTATATGAGAAACTGGGTGTTAATAAGTTGAGTTCTTAACCCAACGTGACTATAACTAATTAAACCATGTCTTCCAGCCAAAAGCAAAATGGTTTGATAAAGACTGCAGAATAATGAGACAGGCTATACATAGACAAGGAAAGAGGGTTAAGAACTCCATCTTAGGCTGTGTACACACTGCAGTAGCAATTTTGAAACCGTTCTAAATAGCAGTTTCAAACTGTATTTGGTGCAGAAGCAAACCGTGTTTCGACTTTTTAAAATGTTTTAAACCACTTCAAATGTTTTAAAACGTATAGTGTGTTTCACAGCCTTATATGAAGAAAGATTAGTCCTATATTATGTTACAAATTATTATAAAACATTGATTAGGAAAAGGAAAAAGGATCATGAGGCCTCTTTATAGTCTTCACTATAAGAATCCATCAAAGCAAAGGACTCTAAAATATTTTGGAACCTGGTTGCCCTGTGTACTGAAAACAACAGATGCATTATTGAAGCTATTATGACATCAAATGAGTGGATAGAATATTTAAAAATAAGTTTTTGGCTGAACTGGTGGTGCTGAGGGTTGAGGCATGGGACACCACACCTCGCCCCATGCCATCGACCCTGGTTCGGGAATGGACTCAGGATGCCGGGGGGGACAGCAAAGGAAGGAGGGGATTGAGCATCCGGAGAACTGCTCTCCTCTACTGGGGTGGGTTGGGGAGCTTGCCTCACTCTGTAGCAGCCCATGGTGGAGACCTGGAGCACTACGGAGTGGCACTGCATTTGGGGCCAAGAAAACCAGAGAAAAATGGCTTCTTGACTGACTGGATGATGGCCATCTGGACCCTGTCTGCCACAGAGCCCCTGGGCAGCTAGAACTGACCTCAGTAACACCCAGGGTCAAGAAGAGTAAGCCACAAGGCACTTTCTTTCTAAAGGAGAGGACCTACCAGACAAAGGGATATGTTGGGTTACCCTGGGGTAGCTGCAATATGAGGTGGGGAGTTGACAACGGAGGTTCCCAGGGAGGTGAGCACAGTCCTTGGAAACCCAAAGGAGAGGGTGGTTGAGATGTAGGGAAGTGTGAAAATAGATAATGTAAAAGAAAAATGTTTTACCTATGAAGGCTTACCTGACTCTCAAGCCATAGATTACTTTAATAATTTATCTAGTACACAGTCTGGGAAGCTGCAAATACTAGACACCTGGCCTGAATTTACAGTTTTAGAAGTAGAAGAAGCAATCTGGTAGCAGAAGAAAAATAAAATCCCTAGGGTCTATAGTTAAGCCATAGAAATATATCAAGCAAATACCAAATGGTGGGCAGAAATATTAACACCTATGATCAGGTATCTTGTAGAAAATAAAGCTAACCCAGACTCATGGAAACTGGGACTTACAGTCCTTATTCACAAAAAAGGACCTAAAACTATCCCTCAAAATTATAGGCCCATCACGTTTCCACCTGTTGCCTTAAAAATATTTTCTAGGTTAATGCGAGACAGACTCCAGTGGTGGCTGGATGACTGTAATATTGCTTCTTTTTATTTGGGTGGCTTCAGGAAAGAATGTGGCACACCAGATTTGATCTATGTTCCTAATTATATTCTAGAAACATATGCTAAGATTAAAAAAAAGATATATTTATGTAACTTTTATCAATATTTAATCAGCCTTTGATACTATAAAGACATATACTGAGGGATATTTTAGCTGAACTTAACAGAGGATAATGGATGGGCATCAGTTAATAACCACGTTGTATTCACTTTGAGAGGTTGCCAGGACAACTTTGTAAACCTTGAGAGCAAAACTCAAGAGTTTTACTGTGGTCATAGCAACCTCGAGAAGTGAGTTCAGTGAGATAATCATCTGATGCCCATCCATTAGCTTTTATAGTGTATAGGCCCATCAGTTAATGTCACACCAATTAAATTCACTTTTTGTACACATGAAGCAATCACAATGACGAGTGGTTACCGTCATCAGACATGAAACAGGCACTGTGTTGGGAACAACATTTATTGGCACTATGTCAAAAAGGGTAGTGGATTTCAGACAGGTGGACTTTGGGAGGATGAGGGAAATACTGAGGGGGATGCCTTGAGGGGATTAGGTTGGGGATGGATGCACAACAGAAGTGGGATATCATAAAGTCTGGGCTGAAGGAGGCTACTGAAGCATGCACCAGGACTCTGAGCAAGAAGGTCAGGGCAAAGGTGCCATGCTGGATGACCAGGAATGTGTTGGAGGGAGTAAGGGCCAAGAGAGCAGCTTTCAGGAGTTTGACAAGAACCGGGAGGGAGGAGAACAGGGAGATGTATACGAGGAGGTCCGAGGAGGTAACCAAATTAGTAAGAGAGGCTAAAGCCTCCAAGGAGCTGAGGCTGGCTAGGAGCATCAGGGAGGAGGAGAAGGAATTCTATAGATATGTAGAGGGGAGAAAAGGAACTGCATGGACTGGATAGTCCAGATAAAAAAGGATGGAGGGTGAAGAAGGAGGAGGAGGAGGAGAAGGAACAGGCAGATGTACTGAATGAATACTTCTGCCCTGTGTTCATGAGGGAGGTAGGAGGTCTACTAACTCCATTGACTGGGAGGGTGGGGATGAGGGGGGAGGAGGAGACTGATGGGGTGATTCTGGAAAGCAAGGCATTGGAAGGTCTGAAGGCACTTTGGGTGGATAAGGCACCAGGTCTAGATAGCATTCCCCCCTAGGGTGCTGATAGAGATGTCGGAGGTGTTGGCCAGGCTGCTGGCTGATCTGTTCACCACCTCCCTGACCATGGGGTGTGTGCTGCAGGACTGGCGGTTGGCTCGTGTAGTGTCTATCCACAAGAGTGGCCCAAAGGATGAGCCAGGTAATTACAGACCTGTCAGTCACACTTCCAGAGTGGGTAAAATTGTGGAAGCAATCCTGAAGGAGAAACTGGTAGCCTTTCTGGAGGTCAGTGAGTTCCAGGATCAGCAGCAGCATGGGTTCATCTCCGGGAGATCACACCAGACCAACCTAATAGAATACTACAATTAGGTCATGAGGGATTTGGACAAGGGCTATGCAGTGGATGCCCTATATTTGGATTTCAGCAGGGCCTTTGATTCGATCGCTCACTGGTGACTAGGAGCAAACCTGAAATATGTAGGGGTGGGGACTAAGATGGTTAACTGAATCAAGAATTGTCTGGAAGATAGATTGCAATGGGTGGTTGTGGGGGGGGGGGCTCTCATCTCCTAGGCCAGTGACCAGCGGAGTGCCACAGGACTCTGTGTATGGACTGGTGTTGTTTGGTCTGTTCATAATGGATATTGCACACGGGGTTGGGAACAAGATCAGTTTGTTCACTGATGACACCATGGCGGGGGCTGTTGTGGATGGCATGGAGGGGTGGCAGAAGCTATAGGGTGACCTGACCAGGCTTGAGGAGTGGTTGGCACAGTGGCAATTGGATTTTAATGCAAAGAAGTGAAAAGTTATGCACTTCAGGGCTAAGAACCCAAGGAGGGAATATTGGTTGGATGGGGTGCGGATGGGTGTCACTGAGGAGGAGAAGGATCTAGGGGTCATAGTAACCGGTAGCATGAACAATTCTGCTCGGTGCAGAAAGGCTGCGGCTAAGGCCAATAGGATGCTGGGGTGCATAGTGCGGGGGTTCTCATCCAGACACAAGGATGTGATCCTGCCCCTGTACAGGTCCTAGGTCAGGCCCCATTTGGAGTACTGCTTGCAGTACTGGCATCCGTTTCTGATGAAGGATATCAGGCTGCTTGAGGTGGTGCAGCGTAGGGCAACAAAAATAATACAGGGTATGAAAGGCAGAACTGATGAAAAAAGGCTGAGACAGTTGAGTTTGTACTCCCTGGAGGAGAGAAGGGATCAGGGGGATATGATTTAAACTTTCAAATGCTTGAGGGGATCAGCAAATCTGGCACAGAGGGGTTGTTTAAGCTGAGGTAGAAAAGGGACATGAGGGGGCATGGGCTAAGAATGGAGGATGGCAGATTCAGGAGAGAGATGAGGAGGCATTATTTCACTGAGAGGGTGGTGTTGAAATGAAATGTTCTACCAGAGGAGGTGGTGGCATGCAGGACAATGGGCAGTTTCAAAAGAGCATGGGAAAGGGCAAGGGGGTGGGGGCTGGGTAAACAATGCTGAGCAGTTTACAAGGGTGAGAGGGGGGATGGAGGAGTTGGGCAGCTGCAGTATAGGGGTGCTAGCTGTGCATTCGAGCAGACTTGATAGACCATGAGGCCTGTTTCTGCTGGCAAGTTTCATATGTTTGTATGTTCATTACAACAATGTTTAAAATTAAGTATTTTAAAATTACTTATGCTTTACTCAGCCCAGTTTAAAATGTCTTAAATTATTAAATAATCACCACCATATATTCTACTTTAAAAAAAAATGAGAAAAATCTAAAAAGACAAGGCAAACAATTTGGTTGGTTGAGCTGGTCACATGGGTCACAGGAAGAACTGAACTTTGGGAAGCATCACCATGTCAATGCCAGGAAGTGCACTTGACCCTGGTGCACGCTACAAGAAGGATGCATGCTGTGACTTCAGGTAACTACAGAGAAAGAAAACATTTTGAGCAACACTGCCACATAATTCGTATTTTACTAGGAAAACAGTGAACAAAGGTGCACTTACATGCTAGTTGTTATCAGATGACGAGTCGCTGATCATGGCGATCCTTTGTTTCATAGAGTGAACATTCTGTTTTATTCTACCATTGATATGACCTAGTCAGGAGGGTATAACAACATTCTTATATCATATCAATGGTATGACAACGTTGTAAACTTTGTGATTCCAGTTAATAATATGCCTCTTCCATACATTATATAAATAAAATGCTGCTAACAATATTACAGTTATTGCATCGGGGCACAAAAGCATATGATTTGGGTACAAAAAGATGATAGCATAACATTTCCTTTCAGTATACATATAGGAGTAAAATAGGGCTGCCTATTGACTTCAGCATTATTTAATGTCTATGCTGAAAAGTTGATTTCTGCTCTGGATAAAATTGATACCTTTACTCTGTCAATAATCTTCTAGTTAAGATACTTTTATACACAGATGACATGGTTGTTTTGTCTGTAACCTCTCACGGCCTTAAACATTCCGTAAGTACTGTCATGGATACCTTTCATTTGCTTGAAGTCCAACTTAATGTTGAGAAAACAAAAATAATGGTATTTGGTAGTTCTCTGATAACAAGAGACTTTTGAACAGATCTATGTGATAATGGCGATCACCAATGGGCGATCACAGTTAGGGCAACGGCACACCACTGAAAACATATTTAGGCAATGTACTCCCCGGTGCACAGCAAAATGGTGCTGGGAGTTGAGATGTTTTGGTTTTATGTGGGGGGGCTGTGCACCCCCCTACTTAAGGATTCTCAACTCCTGGGGGTTGCATGTTGGGGGGGGGTGCAAATATGGCATAAATAAAATTTGGGGTCGGGTGCAACAAAAAGTACCTACACCCGGACCCGAAACCAGCACCATTCCCACCGCAGCTTTGAACCCACCCACTATGCTACAGCAGCAGCTTGGCAGCTCACTGTGGCGCCACCCCCTACAACCTCCGTCCCCTCCCACCCTATCAGCCGCGACTCCACTCCCTCCCCAAGACATAGGCATGTAACGAGGATGTCACTATTTGCTCATCCCCCCATCCGGTCACACCCCTTCACCAGTCGCACCGATGACAGGCACTGTGATTGAGTTACCTTTCCGGTAGGTGCCCAGTCGTAGTCATCAAAGTCACGGGATACCCTTTTGGATCTTTATAAATTGCTTGTTTCAAGGAGTTTCCACTTTCTGTTACTTAGGCATCTGGATTGACAAAACGTTTGAGTTGGAAAATACATTTAAATACAACAAAAAGCAATGCCATAAAATCATCTCTGGCAATAAATAGATTTGCAAACACTTTTGCAAATAACTCATTTGTTGCATCAACACACTGTTTTGAAGCAACAACTAATGCTCAAATTCTATATGGGAGTGAAATTTAGGGTATAAGTTATAATAAACATTCATCTGATCATGATGTAATCCAAAACACCTTTTTAAAGAATAATTCTTGGTTGTCTGAGACTAACATCTAATGCAGTGGCAAGTGCAGAAATGGGTTCACTAACAATGAAACTGAGGATATTAAAAAGAGTTGTTAATTACTGGACAAAAACTGTAAATATGCCCTCCAACAGACTTATGAAACTTCTGTTGGAAGGATGCCCTTAAATCCTATAATTGTAACAAGCGGTTTGGAAAACTAGACTGTCAGCTTTCAGAGAATTGGCCTAGAACCATTGTTCATGCTAGATTTAAGTAATATGGAAACATCAGCCTTCCATAACAATGGAATTAAACAAAGGATTATAGATCATGATGTGTAGGTTGATATAGTCAAAATCCACAGCACCTAGGTATATCCTCTGTAGAAAACTAACAAAATGTTGTATGGCACAGAAACGTATCTCACATTCTGTAAAAAAGCCATGCATAGAAAAGCCATCACTTAGCTCTGATTTAAATTATTGGGTAGTGTTCAGAAACGCTATATTGGTCAGTGTTTGCAAATGCCATGCAAGTGTAATGATGATGACATATTCAGTTCTGTTACCCATATCTTGTTAGAATATTCAATTCTAACTAAGGAAAGGTAATGTTGGATTACCCCCTTTGCTCTGAAAATGAAAAGACAAGATAAGAGGTAAATTGCCCCAAAAATTTATTTTCAGAGCTAAAGGCTCAATTATTTGCTCTAGATGGCTTTGCAACAATTGCACTTACACATTTTCAAATTATATTGAAATGTTATTATTATTTTGAGGAGTTTATTAAAGCATCTCACACTGATGGTGTGCATTAAATTTGAGTTTCCAAAACATCCCCATCTTTTATTTTATATAATAATTGGGGAGCACTTTTTGCCATCCAGGGTCCTGTGATCCTCTGTCACTCACACACACACACACACACACACACACAGTCTCTTTCCCTGTCAACTTATCCTTAATTTTTATTTTATATATTTTATTTTTTTTATTTACAGTTCGGAGTTGCAGTCACACTTACCTAGTGCTGTAGGGAGTCAACCATGGCCCCGTTCTTCCTTGCACCATAGCCTGACGTTGTCGAACAGCAGGATCAACCAGATAGAGCTTTTTTTTATTTAAAACTAAGAGGAACCACTTGGATTATAAAAATAAAAGATGCTAAGGAGCGTTAAATGTTGTTCTGGTGGCTTCTCAGTAAGTGTTGGTTGGAGACACCATGTTTGTGAACTGTTTAGCCTGCCCACAGAGTGAACGAGAGCCAATGAGGGAGCACTACACTTGATAGACATAGCGCATGAATGCAGTAATAACCTGTGGGCTATTACGGAAAATATCAACTGTCTATGCCCTAAGAAAAAAGTGCTCACCAGTTATTATAATATCAAAATGCTTTGAGGTTGTACTAATTCAATTATGACAGTTGTTATTGCTTTTTTAAGATATGGGACCCAATATTCAGATAAGAGCAAAGCATAATGCAAATGATTGCACTGCGCTTTCCAATTACCAAGGAGTCCTGGGATGCTATATTCAGTCAGGTACTACCTGGCTAAATAAGGGCCATGTCAGGGCAGCACTATGTCAGAGAGTGCTGCCCTGACAAGGCTTCTGAAGTTAGCCCCAAGAGATGAGAGTGCTGGAGAGCTATCTACAATTTTCAGAGACACCCATGCAGATGAGCCCATTGGGCATCCAACGTGCTAAGGGGCCATTTGTATGCCCATTATGGGCCCAACTGCATGGATAGTGGAGGCAGGTAGCATGGTGCAACCCCCCAGGCCAGGATAGCCATAGCTATCCCTGATGCTAGTGGTTCCCTTTGACTCTGATCGCCAGCCCCAAGTGTATTATTATAATCCCTGGTGCTAGTGGTCCCCCCACCTTCCGATCACCAGCCCCCAGTGTAAAATTGTAATCCCTGGTACTAATAGTCCCCTCCTCCCTTCTATCACCAGCCCCAAGTGTAAAATTGTAATCCCTGGTACTAGTGCCCCCACCCTGCGATCGCCAACCCCATGTGTAAAATTTAACTCCCAGGTGCTAGTGGCCACCTCACCCTCCGATCGTCATCCCCAAGTGTTGCATTATAATACCTGGTGCTAGTGGTCCCCCTCCCCACCTTTCCATTGCTAGGCCTAACTGTACAATAACAAGAATCCCTGGCGGTAGTGGTCCCCCCCCCCACCATCCAATCGCCTGTCCCTCACTGGGAAAAAGAATCCCTGGTGCTAGTGGTCCCCCCTATCCACCAGATGGGAATTAGAAAACAGACCATCCCTGGTGTTCAGTGGTCCCTCCAGCACCAGATACCCCCCACTTAACGCAACTGTATGCACAGTGCTGCGGGTGCATATGGCGACTGGCACAACCCTCCTCACACCTCGGCCAGTCGCCATATGTACAGGCAGGGAGTGTACCACATATTTATAGGACCAGGTGCATCACCCTGTCCTAGAAATATGAGGTGCACTCCCTGCCTGTACATACTATGGCTAGCCGAGGAGGAGTGAGGAGGGCCATGACAGTCACCGTAGGCATCCACGCACAGCACATACAGATACAGTGATTGGGGGTGCCCGGTGCTGCAGAGGGGGACCACTGCATGCCAGGGATGGTTTATTTTTTAAATTCTGGCTGGCATTCAGGGCGTGACCACTAGCACCAGGGTTTCTTTTTCCTGTGAGAAGATTGTGATCGGAGGGTGTGGGGGAACCACTACCAACAAGGATTCTTGTTATTGTACAACTGGGCCTTGTGATCAGAGGGTGGGGGGGGACCGCTAGCACCAGGGATTACAATTTTACACTTGGGGCTGGAAACTGCAGGGTGGTGGGGGGACCACTAGCACCAGGGAGGTTCCATGTGATAACAGTGATCATGGAAAGACGATCACCATTAGGGCAAATGTACATCACCGAAAATCAGTTTTGGCAATGTACACTACCGGTGCAAAGCAAAAGGGTGCCAGAGACTTACTTTTTTTATTTATGTGGGGTGCTGCACCCCTACACCCCCCCACTTAAAGATTCTCAACTCTATGGGGGTGCAAGTTGGGAGGGTGCAAAACAAAAAAAAGTTCCGGATCTAGCACAAACAGCGACTCATGCATAGGACCGCACCCAGCACCCTCCCAACCCTAGCCTGCCACCCACCCACTATGCCACACAGCTAGCTCAGCAGTCATTCACTGCACTACATCCCACAAACCATCCCTCCCTGTCACCCATCGCACAGCATGCTTGCCCCCCCCACATGCATGTACATATAGCAACATCCTGGCACTATATTCACAGACCCCCCCATCCGGTCACCCTCCCTGCATGGTAGCCCTGTGCACAGGTGCCGTGATTGAGTCACCCTTTTTAAAAGTGCTCAATCATGGTTGCCATTGTCACAGGCTACCCACCAGGGATTATAATAAAACACTTTGGGCTGGCAATCTGAGGGTGGAGGGACCACTGGCACAAGGGAATTTTATTTTTCATATTGGGCTAGTTATCAATGTGTTTACCTATAGCGGTGTGACAGCCACCTCGCCGACATCCCCAACTGCAACAGCCACAATGCTGAGTGTCGGCATTGCACTGTCGGGGATGTTACAGTGTTTTTATCAGGGGGGCCATGCCTCCTGAACCCCCCATATGGAGGACTCTTCCCCCCACCCTCCCGGTGTCTAGGGATACAACTCCAAGTCAGGGGAGAGGGCGGCACACCGGGCGAGGCTGTTCCGCTGCCAGCAGAGACCATCACAGTAACCTGAGGTATTTGCTTGATTTCTATTGCTGTGTTGGTCTTCGCACTAGTGGTTTTAATCTACCATCAGTATACGTGATCAAAGGGAGTGTGCAATGGACCACAGAGGCAAGTATGCTCCCACAGCGGTCAACTGGCTGATTGGCTGCATTACCCTTGGCAGCCACTAGGGTTGCACGGAATAAGAGGTTTTCATCTGTGGTATTAGCGAGGTGCAAAAGGATTGCACAAACAGGCAAAGCATTCTTTTGTGGTGCCAACATCCAGGGTCCGGGGATGGACTCGGGAGTTGGAAGGCCGGATGGGGGGAGAGGGATTGAGCATCCCAGGGACTGCTCTCCTTCTCTGGGGGGAGGGGGGAAGAGTGTTCTGTGCTATGTGGACCTCTGGCAGAGGCTGGGGGTAGCACTGTGGCCGGGACTACATGTTATGGGGATGGGGCAGACACTGATGTCATTGCATATCCCCACCCTTGGGACTAAATAGTAAAAAATATTGCTGTCAACTAATGATGGGCCCTACCTCCACTGCCAGTCCTGCTGCAGACAATGTCCACCGGGGGGGGGTCCCACTCTAATGACCCCATCCTGGGCTGCAAGCCAGGATTCAAGAGACCATGTTTCCTGGGAGGGGGCACCCGCCTGGCAGCCCCAACTGGGGGGGTAAGCCTGGCTATGGGGGGGGTGGCGAGCAGAGTAGGAAGACTAGAACCTCCAGTTGAAGGAATCAAGCTGGTCATAAAGAAAATACATAAATAAAGGATCATGCAAACACATTTGTGCCATGCAAATCCACTGAGTATCAGCTAATGCCAATATTCCTGTCCCTGCCCACCTATTTGCATACCCCCTATTTGGTTTGCATGAGTGGTACCGTTGTTTGCCGGCACAACAGAGCACTTTGAATATTGGACTACCATGAAAAGCCCAGTTTGCACAGGCAAACACCAGCTGGCACCCGCACAGACTTCTGAATATCTGTCCCAATGTCTTTTTTCCAGAAGAAGTAACACTTGCTGTAATAGATGTACTGTTATAAGAATGTTATATCTGGTTAGGCTTTAAAATTAATATGACAATGTATAAATGATTTCAGATGTCATGAGATTTTATCTGCAATAAGTTTTTTATATGCATTCTAAATAAAGAATGCCTTGAACCTTGAACCATCAGGTTGATATCAGTGGTAGTAGTTTAATCATCAGTCTTGATTAGCAAAGACACACCAGGAAATCCGCATTTTGGTGCTATGCCTATTTTTCAAGTGTATTCCAGGAGGGCTGTTACAGCAGCAGGGTACTATCTAACATTTCAAGACTTATAAATAAACAAGGCACACAGATATACACTCAGACACAATTATACAATAAAGTGCAGATGATAAACCCAAGGGGATTTACAGAGTGGGGTTTAGAGGGAGTGGCTAATAAACTGGGGCATAGCTGGCCTCGGAGGTTCTGGCAGCTATGGGAGACAAGAAGCTGGGCAAGGCAAAGAAACTGTATTTGTTAAGTACTTTATCCAAAAAGGCTCAGGGCACCGGGCATACAAGGCTTGTTTAAAGCCTAGAGTAGTGGTACTAGTGTTCATGCCTCTAGGGGAAGAATCCCAAGTAGATAGATAAGCAAAGGAAAAAGTCTTTGTGCAAATTGATTTGTGAGAATGGAGCACGTGAAGGATACCCTTAGCCTAAGAATGGAGTGGGCATGTCTGGGTGGGTTTGGTTAGCAGCCTGCATAGGTAGGCAGGGTACTGTCTTAGCACACACACACACACACACACACTTGAGTATATATAGACAGCCCATTTAAGTTCTCTTATCTTGAGGTAAAAATCTAAGATCACTGTACAGCAGGCAATGGTGTGTCTTTGATTATACCCCAGGGAAAACCCGCACACTGTTGAATGCCACTGTTACTTTGTGCAATGAGGTGGCAAGTGCAGATCTGTAAACCTCACTGCCTTTTTCCTGAGCAGGCAGGAGTGATTGTCATAGAACTAAGCAACTAGCATATGGAGTGAGACAGTTTCTATTTTTTTTATTTAAAAATTTTATTACAAATACAAGAGTGCATCAGGCGCACTATAGACAGTTATCAGTCTCATTTTAGATGCACTATGCATACACAAAGAAAATATATCTGCTCATGCTAATTTATACATATCCTCTGCAGTTCTAAAGGAGCTTTGAAAACCCATCTTTTTAGTAAAGCTTATGATGATTTTTGAATATCTTAATGTTGTTTTAACTATTTATTGTTTTATGTTATATTGTACAGGCACCTTGGTGTAAGAAAGGCACCTTATATAAATAAAGAGTGATTTGATTTGATTTGATTTGATTATTGCTCAGAAACAACTACATAACAGGGTTATTCAGTTGGAACTGCGAATATTCAAAATAATGTAGTGCCTATCTTGTATTACAGTAGTACAATTAACATATGGTATATTTTCTTTATTCCTCTCAGATCGCCACTGAAAAAGGGACCATTTGGGACCAGTGGGCCTACCCAGTTAACAAAATGAAATAAATAAATAATAAAATAAAGGACGAACAACTAACAAAAGTACATCCTCCCCTGTTTTCCTAACTAGACAAAAACAGTAAACCATTACTCAGTTAAGAAGTTGATTACAAGTCAATCAAACATATATGCTGTGCATTTCAAATGTCCTCTCAGGGCCATCACTCATCAGCCCACGCTGCCAACTGGTCTAAAACTGAAGTGCCCTCTATCTATTCTACTATCAAGGTCAAGGGAAACCATCTATAATGAAATGTATATGTTTGCAGCTGTAAGCAAGCTGTAATATTTTCCATATATTTCAGTTTTCTACAGATCGTTAACCAGCCCAGGAGGCTTGGGGGGGGGGGGGTTCAGCCAAAACTGTGTGATAGTTTTCAGAGTTGCCACTGTAGGTATAAGGAAAAGGTATCACTTATCTCCCCTCCTAGCTCCCTTCTGAGGGAGCTCAAATAATACTTGTTCAATCCCAAGCAGGGTTTGCAGTTGTAATGCATGGGTTGTCAAATGTCACACCTCCAGCCAAAGGTGACTAGCTGAAGGCACCCCCCAAAATACATGAAATGCTGTGCCTTTTTGACCACAGTTCCACTAGCAGGGGTTGGTTGTGTTAGATTCCTATAGGATTAGTTCTGTCTGGAGTAAGAACATACTGAAAAGCTACTTTCCACTTGAATTCCCTCCAACTCACTGAACCTGTAGTCCTATGTACCTGCTACCAAACTGCATCCCAGTTTTTACCCATAGGAGGTATGTGGGCCTCCTTCCCCAATGTGTCCTGTATAGGTGTCACTGGTGTGGCCACCATGTCTACATTTAATAATGTGTATAGTTTAGAGATAAGATGTTCACTTTCCAACCAATTAGCTTCCTCCTTCACCATAACTAGGTACCTGGGAGAGGCCATGTATCAGTTTGTGATTATTTATAAAGGACAGAAGTTGTAAAAATCTGAAGTCTGATGTGGGAAAATGAAACTTTGATTGTTATTGTTGAAAAGAGAGGATAATCCCTTCTTCTGTAAATTTCTGAAAGAAATGAAGCCCCTTTACGTGCACATCTCTCAAAACTCAAATCGAATTCCGCCAGAGTAAAATCCAGATACCAACAAATTGGAACCCGGCATAACTGTTTAAATGAATTAGAGACTGACTTTTTGATTGTTAACCATTGCCTCAGCGTATGTTGAGTCCATTGGTTCTTAAATTTGGCTACATCAGAATGCGTGCTAACCAGCCAGGGTTGAAACTTCAGTGGCCACTCCCAAACTAGAGCAGTTTCAATCTGCAGACAAGAGGTATCCGGTGATTGTCTTAACCATTTCCACTACATGAGTAATTTTTATAGCTCTAAAATATTCTCATAGGTTAGGGAGACCCAGACCCCCACTGTACGTATGCCGCTGCAACAGTCCCAACTTACCCTGAGTCTTTTGCCCTGCCAAATGAACTTTTTAATAGCTTTTTCAAGTAGGTGCCAGTCATGCCTGGGGATCGAGAGAGTCAATGTTTGGTATAAAAATAGTAATCAGGGTAAAACATTCATCTTGATAGTTTTGATTCTGTTTATTAAGGAAAGGGGGAGCAATGACCACCTCCAAAGATCCATACAGATCTCTTGGTGTAACCTACCATTGTTAGCATGATAAAGAGCAGTCAGATGTTTTGGAATAAATACACCCAAGTATCTGACTCTATCTTTGTCCCAGCAATATTTATACCTCTGCTGAAATTCCTGAGGGATGCTCCCAATAATCTGTATAATTTCTGATTTAAAAGTACTTACTTTGAATCCTGAAAGGGGTCCATATCAGGCTAGCAAATGTTCTAGATGTGTCATGTTCTGTACTGGGCTTTTTAAGGAAATAATCATGTTGTCTGCGTACAATGGCACACTGTTATCCGTACCTCCCACCACCTCTCTCCAGTCTTCTGGAAAAAAATTGCACAGCCTCCACTAGTGGTTCCATACTAATTGCAAAGAGGAGCAGTAAGAATGGCAACCCTGTAAGGTTTCTCTAACAATCTCAAAGTTAGATGAGTGGGTTCCATTAGCTCGAACCGTAGCTTTAGGAGAGGCATATAGCATAATAATCCACTTTAGAAAATTCTAACCAAAACCCATTTTTTGAAAAGTTTCCTTAAGAAACATCCAGTTAAGCCTATCAAAGGCTTTTTTAGTGTTCATTAGAATAGCAATTTGAGGCACTACAGTTTTGGCCCTTTCTGATAAAATATTTAACATGCGCTGAACGTTATAGCTTAAATTTCTTTCTGGTATAAACCCAGTTTGTTAAGAATGTGCCGGGTACTTTACCACTTTCTGTAAGTGGTTTTCTAAAATTTTTCTGAATAATTTAAGATTCTGACCTAACAGAGATACGGGTCTATATGATTAGCATAATTCTTTATTTTTCCATGGTTTAGGGATAACAGAAATAATCACTTCATTTCATGTTTGGGGTATGATGCCATTTTTCTGACAATCTTAAAACAGATCTTAGAGCACTGGGGCTAATTGAAGTTTAAGTTGCTTATAAAAATCTACACTGTAACCATTGGGTCCAGCAGCTTTACACCCCTTTAGAGAGTCAATGGCTTTGATGATTTCATGAATTGTAACTGGTCTAACAGGACTAAGGAACTGCAGCCACAGAGGTTGTAGAAATTCTCTAGTATCACATGTCACCTGCTCTGGATCTTTTTCCTCAAAATAAAGTGGGGCATAGTCAGGGCTGGATTAAGGCACAGGCAACATAGGCCAAGGCCTAGGGCCCCTGCCTGCCAGGTGACCCACAGCAATCCCAGAAATATATTTGCTATATACCCTTTTCTTTCTGCCTGAGCTGCATCTTTTTTTTGTTTGTTTGTTTTGTAAAGGACTCAGCCATGAGTAATCTGAGCAAGGCAGGGGCTGAACTGTGACGTGACTCTCACTTCCCTGATTAGGTGTTAAGTGTAGCTGACAGCTTCAGGGGCCTCAGCCAGGCTGACCTTTAAGGTGTAAACAGGCCCATTTCCTTTGCTTTGTCTCCTATCCATGTCTGTCAACCTCTCAGCATTAAAATTAATAGCACTAGGCTTCAAAAATTCCAAGCAAATGGCCAGAATGTGTAGCATTTTCTTATTTTAAAGAATAGTATGTCTGCAAATGCAAAGTTATGCACATTGAAGCCAAGAATCACAAGAATGAGTACTGCCTGGGAGTGGTCCAGGTATCTGCAACAGAGGAGGAAAAGAATCTGGGAGTGATACTCACTAGCAACTAGACTAGTATACTAGCAGGAGAGGAGTGAGATGAAGAGTTGAAGTGTCATCTATTTCAACAAAAGTTATACAATCTTTTCATTCTATTTCAATAAAAAAAAATCCACTTTCTTTTTATTTTTGGGGAAAGCAGGCAAGTGGGGGTGATTCTGGAAAGTGGGGTGAGGATGAAGGGAAGCAAAAAGGTAAAGCCAACTGATTTGCATTCATTTAGGAGAGAGAGAGGTAGCGTGTCAGGGGAGGAGGAGGAAGGTTCAATGTATTTTTTTATAAGTACCGGTACTTGAACCCTCTCTTCTTGTCTTTCTCTCTCGCCATTGCCCATGACTTCAGCTCCCAGTCCCAACCCATCTCTGGTCACTGGTCTAAAATGGTGAGGTCTGTGAACAACAGGTTACTGCTGGCTATGGTTGCTGCTGTCGTAAGCCACATCACTGAGAAGATGAGGCAAGCAGTGAGCAGAATGTTGCAGGGGGGCCCCCAATTAAGAGGGAATGAGTGTAGGACTGCGTGGACAGTAAATACATTTTTTAAATTTCAACTATATGATTACATAGAACCAAAACATTTTATAAAATGCTGTGTAATTGTGTGTACTGGTGATTCCATCAAAATGTCAAGATTAATAAATGTTTAATTATCACAGTCCTGTGAAACTCACTCATTGAGAATTAAGTCTTACTCTTAAACGTAAAAGATTAACAGTACAATTCAGTGTGTATACTTTATATTTAATCTCACTTCTAAAATCAAGAGGTCTACAATGAGTTTCAATGGTACAGTTAAAAATCTTTTGTATTCCCTCAGCTCACTCATTTTGAAGTTCTGATCTTGACATTGCTTTGTTTTCAGAATGAACAAATTGACGTATTTCCAGAATATCATCAGTAAATCTTGACATTTATTGATCTTAGCTTACTTATCAATAAGAGAAATGTCTGATGCTGGGAATGATTTCTTTCAAAAATCACTTGCTTTGCAATATAATCTCTACATTTCATGACTCCTCTAGTAAACCACCAGCTAACTCTTACACCATCCAGGACCTAGCACCTTTCAGAGATGGTTCCCTACCCTACCCAACAAAACTCCCACATCCCGGTTCATACTACCTCACAGGACAAAACAATAACACCCAGTCTGCAAGCGCACATATGTGTATGTTGGGGGGCTTTGGAGAAGTGCAATTCATGACATTTCACAACCAGAAAAATTATTTTTACTAGGCCAGTTGGTAATTATTTTCTGCAAATGATTGAAACTTGGACTTGTTATTTGTTCATACTGATATTATTAGTATTATTCATTTTGAAGCATTTTTGTTAGATTATTTAGGTTTCATGCCACTTTTTAGGGACAGTAAGAAAGACATTTTAAAGTTTCAGTAGCCGATATGCATGGCAGAGGGGTCCAGTCACAGCAAAGGAGCGCGGTTGTGATGAAGAAGTGTGGTTGTGTCAAAGCGGCACAGTTGCAGCAAGGGGGGCCCATATTTTTCTTGTGCCTAGGAACCCAGGTTGCCTTAATCTGGCCTTGGGCATAGTAGTCTCAGAAACAAATGCACTATCTCCTCTGGCTGAGTTTTATAGATAGGGCCCTGATTCTCCACCCTAGTTTTCATTATAGTGTGGCAGTCTCATACTGGGTATAGAGCCCCAAAAGTCTAGTGTGAGCCCTTTACTGTTCTACTGATGTGCTCAGTGAAGTTCAGCTGAGAATCCAACCAATGGCCAAGATACTTGAAGGCTTGTTCTGTTTCTAAGGGGGGGGGGGGTCAAAAGGTGACAGCATCTGTAGGGAGGTGGAGGCAGCAGCCCTGCTACTGAATGCCATTACTTTTGTTTTGGTGGTATTAAATATTAGTTTATTTGCAGTCATCCTCTTTTGTGTATTACTGAAAGCAGTCTGCAGTATACTGGTGAGATCAACTGGGCACTTGGCTTTGGCATACATCACGGTATCATAGAAGGTTTTTTTCTCAATAAAATGTTTATTAAATAATAAAACATATTAGTACATTCACTAACTATTTTTACAATTGCATATATTAACAAATAATCTTTCTTTCTAGAACAAGCTAATTCAAAAACTATAATGTACATAAAGATCATCTCTTTTAAACATAGAGGATATCTTTTAATTATTGCTATGAAACTCCCCCCCCCCCCACATATCAAGCTCTATATGTTGTCCATCTAGAGATTCTCTTATATTCTAGATAATAACGTATGGCAATACTACAATGATTGTATCTCTGTTAATATTGTCCTTTTCCCCATATAACAGCTCATTTGCTACGCACAGTAAAAGAGAAGTTACTGAGAAGAGGAGAGGAAGAAAAGGAAGACAGCGAAAGAAAGAAAAAGAACTGTATATGCTGCCACTTTTTTCTGAAGAGACCTAGAACTACAGTCATATCAGCCCTAAACTGGAGTGTTCCATAAACAGACAGTCATATAAATCTTAGTTCACCTCCTGCCCATTAATAAATCTTTCTAGTGCATCATACTGTACCTAAGTTCGAATTTGTGACTTAATCCATTAAGATATAACATTCAGTTAGAAACAGCATTCTAAAATATTGGATTGAAGATAAGGTTCCTTCTAAACAAGAATGTCATGCTCAGTTTATAGAAAGTCTCAGAATAGAAAAACTGGCTCTATATCTTAACGGTATCATAGACATAACAAGCATTTGTCAATGCCGAATGTTGTCTTGCTGGCACTGGCATTGGTAGTGCAGGAGTTAGAGAGATGCATAATAGGAATGGCAGTGAAGTTCTGAACTGACACCAACCCCACACCCACCTTGTAGAGACTGACAGGCATTGGGGTGTGCCTTTGGGTCATTGCCATAATACTCATGCCATTTCACCTCACCCTACCCTGCAGACACTGACAAATGTTACATTGTGCCTTGGGGTCTTCGGGCCATACGCTCACCCTATTCCATAACAAACTACACTGAGATGGGTGCAGTACTGGAGAATAGGGTGAATTTTGGGGCTGAAGAGTCCAAGGCACACCTCAATGCCTCTCACTGGCTGCAAAGTGGGGGGGGGGGAATGGCGTGAGTATTACAGCCGACAATCCCAAGTCACATCCCTGACGCCTGTCAGTCTCTACATGGTGGGGCATTACAGATGGAAACCCTAATACCCCAGGTGTTTGTTGGTATTTTCACTCCAAATTTTCAACAGGGGCCTTTTTGTGACCCCACCTCGTGAACAATGGCACTATCAGTTCGTTAGCCAAAAGGTGATTTTGTACAGCGACTGCACCATTTGGCGCCACAGGTGCAAAAACACATTTTGGGCAGGATGTGAAAAATGACAACTGTACTGTTCATGAGAAGATGTAAAAAATGGCAAAGTTGAAAATCTGGAGTGAAAATATGAAAAATTGGTGAAGTCATGGACTTCTGGTTGAGCTCTCTCGAAGATGGCAGCATAAACATTGAGCTCCGTGCCCACCTCGCTCTAAAAACTCCCCAACCATACCAATTTACTGCTGAAAGCAACTAAAAACATTGCAACCTCGGGGATACTGCACCAGAATACCAAACAAGAACTTTTAGGTGTACCTGCTTCATTTAAGCTGCATTTCTTCTGCTACCACGACGTTGGCAGCTGAGGCCTCAGACTCAGAGCAATCTTAGGCCCCAGCGGATCAAGACCAAAATACTCCAGGCAGACAGGAACTAGCTAAGAATAATTGTATTAAACTGGATATGATTTACAAAGAGCTTCTATCTTTTCCAGCAGAGATTAAGGACCTCTATGGGGAATTAAGAAAGGACGTAGTAAATCTTGAGCAAAGAACTGATGCATCGGAGCGTCAAATCAGGGTAGTGGAAAATCGAGTTGATGAACTGGAGCTAGAAATACAAAATCTACAAGACCAATATACACAACTTCAAGCTAGGCAAGAAGATGCAGAGAACAGAGCTCGACGTAAAAACATTAGGCTTTATTGTATCCCTGAGGGCTCTGAGGGGCAGGACATAACTGATTTCACCATCACTTTATTAGAAACGGCACTAGAATTACCCTCGAACTTACAAATTGAGATGAAAAGAGTACATAGGGCATTGGGCCCTCATTCCACAGATCCAAATGCCAGACCCCGGTCTATTATTGCAAGGTTCCTTAGTTATTCAGTCAAGGAGAAGTGCTAACAACTGCTTGGCATAGAGGAAATGTTTTCTATGGACAGACCCACATATATTTGGACAATGACTATGCCCCACAAACTACAAGAAATCGTCAGGCATATTCCAACATTTTACCAGCACTGAAGGAGGCATCCATTAAATTCACCACGCCATATCCAATACGTCTAGTGGTACAGCTCCCCTCAGGTCAGCAAGAATTTCACATGGCTGAGGAGGCCCTGGAAGCGCTTCTGAAGCATGGACAACAATTTAAGAAGAGGCCAGAACAGAGACAACAAGCACAGGATCTGCCTAGATGGTAGACTGCAATGAACGAAAGGAATCTGCTAAGGGGATCTTCCCAGAAAGTACTGTCCATTTCTAATAGACTGGCTGAATTTCACTGACCAGCCCAAGGATGAACCTGAAGGGCAGGAACACTAACTTTGGCACTGTTACATACTAGGCCTGTTGAAACCTAGACCTCGACCTCCAGTGTTTCAGTGACCTGAACTTTTTACACCACATGGAGAAACACCAATGGAGGTACCGCATTCTGTTTTGAACTGTGGGACATCTTTAAGATCTCCGTTTTCTATCTGGAGACTTGGACATGAGTATTACATGAAAACTCATACAGCTGCTTGTATATCATTCGAATATGTTTGCTATCTTAGATGCTTAACAGGGTTATTTACCCAAGGAATCACAGAAGGAGCAGGACTGGGAACTGTATCAGTTAAAGCAAAAGGAGGCTGGGAAGGCAGTCAGAACAGCAAAGGCCCAAACCGAGGAAAATATAGCCAACTCAGTTAAGAAGGGGATAAAACCTTTATAGGTACATCAGGAGAGAAGGAAGACCAAGGGAGGATAGTGAGGCTTAATAAAGGGAGGGAGGGTGGGCAGAGGAGACTGTGAAAAGGCAGAGATACTAAACAAATATTTTGCTCAGTATTTACAAATGAAGAGGGGGAGGTACATAAAACAAACAGTAGAAATGCGCTGGATACAGAAGTAGATACCAGCCCATTTACAGAAGAAAGGGTTCTGAAAGAACTCTTAAAACTGAAGGTGGACAAAGCAATGGGGCCTGATGGGATTCATCCCAGAATTCTAAAAGAACTAAGGGTAGAACTAGCGACACCACTGACTACCCTTTTTAACAAATCATTGGAGGATGGGGTGGTACCCGAGGACTGGAGGAGGGCAGGTGTGATTCCCCTCACAAAAGTGGGAGCAAGGAAGCAGAAAACTACAGACCTGTTAGTTTAACCTCAGTGATAGGGAAAATGATGGAATCACTTCTGAAGGAAAGAATTGTCCAGTATCTAGATGCCAGAGGGGCACAGGACCCTAGGCAGCATGGATTCTAGCGGGAAGGTCATGCCAGACAGAATCTGATAGATTTCTTTGACTGGGTGACCAAAGTAGTAGATCAGGAGGGCTGTGGACATGGCCTACCTAGACTTTAGCAAGGCATTTGACACAGTCCCACACAAAAGATTAATATACAAGTTAGCCAGCCTGGGAGTGGGTCTCAAGATGACAGCCTGGGTAAAGAATTGGCTGGAGAATAGGACACAGAGAGTAATAAATGGAGTCCACTCAGAAGAAAGGAGGGTTTCTAGAGAGGTACCGCAGGGTTCAGATTAGGACTGTCCTTCAATGTCTTTATAGTTTACATTGCAGAAGGACTGGAAGGAAAACATGTCTCTTTGTAGATGACACAAAGATCTGCAACAGAGTTGATGCACAGGGTGGGGTGGAAAGGATGAGAAGGACTTGCAAGGTTAGAGGAATGGTCAAATGTATGGCAGCTTAGATTCAATGCTAAGAAGTGCAAGGTAATGCACCTGGGAAACAAAACCCAGGGAAGAGTACACAATGGGGCTGAGATACTAACAACAACAAAAATGGAAAGGGACCTGGGGGTAGTCATATCAGATAACCTAAAGGTGGCAAGCAATGTGAGAGGGCAGCAAGGAGGGTTGGGGGATACTGGGATGCATAGGAGAGGCATCACCAGTAGAAAACAGGAAGATATTATCCCTCTGTACAGACAGCTGGTGAGACCCCCATCTGGAGTACTGTGTGCAGTTCTGGAGACCCAATCTCCGCAAAGACATAGACAGGATGGAAGCTGTCCAGAGGAGGGCAACTAAAATGGTGCAGGGTCTGCACCGGAAGACATATGAAGAGAGATGAAAGGAGCTTAATATGTATAGCCTCGAGGAAAGCAGGGAGAGGGGGGACATGATAGAAACGTTCAAGTACCTCAAGGGAATTAACAAAGTCCAAGAGGGTAGCATCTTTCAAAAAAAGAGGTGTGCAAGAACAAGAGGGCACAATTTGAAGATAGAGGGGGGGGCTCAGAGGTAATTTAAGGAAGTATTTTTTCACAGAGAGGGTTGTGGATGCATGGAATGGCCTTCCGGAGGAGGTTGTGGAGTCAAAATCAGTGGTGGAATTCAAGCATGCATGGGACAATCATAAGGCAATTCTAGGGGGTGGAGGTAGGAAGAAGTAGGCTGCTGGTTAACTAGGATCTGCAGCTTATCCAGTAGGTAGGGAAATGGGCAGACTGGGTGGGCCAAGCGATCCTTATCTGCCATCAAATTCTATGTTTCTATGTTTCATACATATATTAGATTTTAGTAGCTTTAGATATTTACAAGTAATACCTTGCCTGGAGTTTGCGTTATGGCAGCCAAATGATTTTATTTAGTGAAGGGTACTATTCGGTAAACCAAGATACATTGGTTCTGCTTTGAAAACATAATATGTATGGAGGTGGGTGGGCACCTATCCTTCTGAGAGGGGCAGCTCAAATTTGTATTATTTAACAGGGCTGATGATTTTTTATTATGTGTATACTTTTGTGTGATTTATTTTTGGCCTGCCTTTTATTTGCTGTTTAGGGGGACAACTCAACCCAGGGGGCCCAGGAGATAATCATCTCTGGATTTCCTCCAGTGCACCCTCCTTTTTTTGAAGATGATGCATACAGGGAGAACAAATGAGAGCTCCCCTACATTGGAAGTACAGTTTAAGTATACATGTTATAGGTTTTCTTGGATCACTCTGAAACAGATCCTAAATGGTAACTTGGGGTGGCCTCAACAATATCGTGATCCCAATAATGTATTATTAGCCCTGTTGGCACAGTTATATATGTTGAAATGTTACTACTATGTTATAAGCTGGTGTGGTTGCACCTTTTATATATTTTACAGCAGGATACAACTAGATCATTATGGTCTATATGACAGTGAAACGCTAAAGACAGAAATAGAGGTTTTCCACAAGATAGAGACAGCAGGGAGAGACTTTCAGGGGACATTTGGAATATGAAAAATTAGTGGAAATCAAGGGTGGCAGGAAGGGATGTACTGCATGCTGCAACTCGGGGAAGCATTGTAGGCCCTAGATTTTTTCCAGAACAGCTCCACTTTTTACATAATTAAAGATGGCTATTAATACTGTAAAATCTTTTTCGCATAACATAAATGGAATTAATAATCTGATTAAGAGATCCCGTTTATTTCAGTACCTTAAAAAACAATCTAGTGATATAATTTATTTACAAGATACACACCTTTCAGATAAAGAGCAACAGAAATTAGTCTAGTGGTGATGGTTCCTAGTTTTTGGTTCCTCATATCCTAAAGGAAAATGGAGAGGGGGTTGCAATTTTGATCCCTTCTACTACCCAGTTTCACCTTGAGTCGCAGTATACAGACCCTCAGGGTTGTTTTGTGATCCTCAAAGGTCTTATGTATGGAAAACAAGTAACCTTGGTGAATGTCTATCCCCCCACAACTTACTCCTGGGAGGTTTCAATGATATTTCACTAGGTTGCTAGATCATATGCAGGGTTGCCTGATTATGGGAGGAGCTATAAACCTAACATTGATGTCGCATCTTGATTCCTCCGCCCCTTTACAATATTGCCTCTTGCCATCTCAGAAACAATTTAGGACCCAGCAGAATTCTCTAGGGATAATTGATATCTGGAGACATTTCTTTCCCACCACAAGGGCGTACATCTTTTTTTCCTCTAGATATAATACATATTCTAGGCTAGACTATTTTTTTTATATCTAAAGAACACATAGACTGGCTACAAGATTTAACAACTGGCCCAAGATTTTTATCAGATCATTCCCCTTTACTTTTGAAATTAGATTTTAAAATCCCAAAAAAGAACACTGGGTGGCGCCTGAATACTTCATTGCTTAAAGATGAGACCTTTAAAACTAGTTTTAGAGAAAAGATTACGCTGACTCTATTAGGGAACTCTACCCCTGAAATTTCAGCTCCTGTTATATGGGACACACTGAAGGCTGTTATTCGTGGGGAGATTATTGCTTATACAGCACACAGGAAAAGACAGTGGGAAAGTAAATATGTTAAACTCCATGTAGAATTACAAAATCTGCAACATAAATCAAACTTATCTATAACAGAAGTGAGAGACCAGATTAATCAGAAGAAGGCAGAGCTGCAAAAGATTCTTGATGAAAAAAACCAGCAGGCATTATTTTACCTTAAGTCATATGGGGGACCCAGAGGTGCTAGAAACTTAGCACGTAGACTCAGGAATCATAGAACAGCCACATAGATCACCCACCTTAAGAACACTCAACAAAACATCTATGCCCAGAACACCCCACAGATAATGGAAATTTTTAGGACTTATTATTCTCAATTATATGGAACGCCCCAAGCCGAGCCATCAGGCATATCAGGAGTTTTTTAAATATATCTCCTTCCCTAAAATTACACAGGATATGGCAGAGAGAATAAAAGCCCTGATTAGAGCAGAAAAACTAAAGAAAGCAGTTTCACACAGCAAAACCTTGAAAACACCAGGCCCAGATGGTTTACCTTCTGAGTGGTACAAAACATTTTTCAAACAATTGGCCCCAGCTTTGTTGACAGCTTTCCAGGAGATTCAGGAGGGTGCCCCCCATGGGCATATACTAATATCTCCCCTATTCTTAAACCAAACAAGCCAGTGGATCAACCCCCTTCTTACCATCCCATATCCATTTTGAATATGGATTACAAGTTATTCATGTCTATTCTAGCTTTTAGAATTGATGAGATGCTGCCACACCTTATAAGCCCTTACCAGTCAGGATTTATTCACTCTCATCAAACCGCAGATAACATACGGAGGACAATACATCTCCTGGATCATGTAAATCAGAGGAAGATGCCAGCAGTTTTTGTCAGCCCTGATGCTAACAAAGCTTTTGACCAAGTTAGGTGGCCCTTTTTATGGCAGACGTTGTCCATATTTGGACTCCCAGAGGAGTTTCTAGCTTTACTGCAGTGTATATACTCTTCCCCCAAGGCATACCTAAAAATAAATGGGCAGTCATCAACCTTAATATCTCTTAGTAGGAGGACAAGACAGGGCTGTCCTCTGTCACCCCTGCTCTTTGCTCTCTACATAGAGCCCTTAGCCAAATTCATATGACAATACCCATTGATCCAAGGGATACCGCTCGGTGGGAGAAGTTTCACCATATCCTTACAGGATATGCAGAGGATATATTGTTGACACTGCTGGACCCAGAAATTTCTATTCCAGCAACATTGGAGGTTATTAATGTTTTTTCTGCTATACCCAGCTACTAAATAAATAAACAGAAAATTGGGATATTGACCTTAAATTTCGCCCCTACCCAAGAACTGAAACAACTTCTCCCTGCAAGTTGGAAAAATAATAAGATAAAATATCTCGGGGTGAACATTCCTAACAAATTAGAGTATTGGATCTCTTTAATTTAAAACCACTGTCTCTAGAGATAGAATCTCTGATGGGAACATGGTCACATCTACTTTTGTCATTTTATTCTAGAATACATGCTATTCGCATGACAGTTTTCCCCAAGATATTGTACTTTTTCTAGACATTGCCTCTTACCCGTCTCCAATTTTATTTTGTGTCTTGGAATAGAATGATGTCCAGGTTTGTCTGGGCTGACAAACAACCAAGGATTTTTTGGTCACTGCTGCAACTATCAATAGATAAAGGAGGCCTGAGTCTCCCAAATTTGAGGGACTATCACAGAGCAGTAACCTGCAAAATAATTATGACTTGACTCAGTAGGCAGTTGGACCCAACCTGGAAATATATTTAATTGGTGTTAAATGACATTTAATATCATCCCTATAGTGTTTGCTCCTCTTTCCTCTCCCCCACAGCTTAGGAATTTCACCTTTGGAACCCATAACATCTTGAAAACATGGTACTAGGTAAAAGCCCTTCCACAATTAGAGGAAACCTTTTATTATTTTCAAGTACTAGTTAGTGAGAGAGATTTTATTCCTGCACAGATGGATCATGCCTTTAGTGAATGGCATGCCAGGGGACTGTCAATGATATACCAGTTTCTGGATGTGCAGGGAGTGCTACCCTTTGCTTCTCTGCAAACAGCTTTCCACCTTCCCAATTCCCATCATTATAGGTATTTACCGATGAGAACATTTCTGTCTCAGAAAAAAAACACCCTGGAATGCTTTTCTGAACCCTGTCCCCCCTCTGATGGGCCTTTTGGTAGGGGCCATCCAAGGCAGGGAGAACAAACACTGGATAGGTTACAGTATATTTATTAGGCCCTGAGGGGACACTGGCAAGAATCCACAAGAGATGTATTACAGGCTTGGAATTTAGAGTTACAAACTCCCCTGGCATATGAGAAGTGGTTGGAGCCAATTGTACCCTCCATGAAAGTCTCTCAAGCCCCATACTGGGTTGAATTTATATGGAAATACAGGCTTCGATTCTTTAATACGCCTGACAAATTAGTTAAATTTCTACCAGCCAGTTATGACATGTGTTGGAGGGACTGCGGAGAGTCACTGGCTGATATGACTCACATCTTTTATACCTGTCCAATGGTAGACCAGTACTGCTGAGAGACTGAAACTAGTTTACGACAATTAGTGGAAAATGACTGAACACTTTCTCCACAGCTGGTGTTGCTATATGCTGGAGAAGATGACTCAATTCCCCCTAGTAAAAGTAAATTATATTTATATCTGTCTGCAGCAAAAAAAAGTAATAACTCGTCTTTGGCAAACCAGTTCTACCCCTACATTGGACATGTGGCGATGTCTGAAATCTATTTAGAACAGATGATTGCCAAAAGAATAGGTAGAATTAAGCATTTTGAACTGGCATGGAGGCCTTGGGTGTTCTATAGTACCCCGATAGGTGTGTCCTTTGTCCTCTGAGTATTATAGAAAGTTGGACAACTGGCTTGAAAATGCACTCTGATTTATGTGATGTGTTTATAGATGTCTCAGGATTTGTCATCCCCATGCTACTATATTTATGTAAATATATTAATGAATGCCTTTTTCACTTGTCATTGTGTATATTGTATCCTTGCTGGTATGTTGAAAAAAGCAAAAATAAAGAATATAAAAAAAAATTGGCAAAGTCACGAGCGTGCATAGAAACTGCACAACGAACACTTGTAACGCAATTATTTGGGGAATTTTTTTAACCAAATTTTCAACATAGGCATTTTGGGACCTCCGCTCATGAACAGTGTCACTGTGATTTTGTTAATCTGTCCCAAACATTGATTTCCCACAGCAACCGCGCCATTGTGCATATTTCAGGCAGGATGTGAAAAATGACAGCTGTACTGTTCATAAGGAGGTGTGAAAAATGGCAATGTTGAAAATCTGGAGTGAACATATTAAAAATTGCCAAAGTTATGAGCGTGCAGGGAAACTGCACAATGCACACTCATATCATAGTCATTTTTGAAATTTTTTCACCAAATTTGCGACATAGGCTTTTTGGGACCCCACTTCATGAACAGTGGCACTGTCATTTCATTAATCAGTCCTGAAAGGTGATTATATGCAGTGACCACAAAATTACCGTGTGGGACAGGATAACAATATTACAGTGCATGTGTTCCTGAGGTGGGGTCTCAAGAACCCCATGTTGAAAATATGGAGCCAGAATTCAAAAAAATGGCTGAGATATCCACCTAAGTTGAACCCCCCTCCTATTTATGCCATTATACAGCTCACCTGCATTTCTTCATTTTGCAGTTCAGCTTTGAAGAGTCCAGACGTGTTCCCACTCCACTGAAGATCACAGCACTGGGCCCTCTGGAGGTAAGTATGGGGTGGGGGGTGTGGGAGGTGGAGTGGGCAGAGGATGGGTGCTGGTTGGGGAGGGGTGCTGCAGACAACAAGGGACTGTTTCCTTATTTTCAGGTACTGAAAAAAAGAAAAGACATCACAGAACCATTTTCTTTCTTTACAGGTGAAATAAAACAAATGTTGGGCACACTGGGGTGGGCTCCCAGTGTGGCCCATGACTTTCAGGGGTTATGTTGGCCACACTGGGGTGGACTCCCAGTGTGCCACACAATGGGGGTGGGGCAGGGCCAGGAACATGCCGATGCGATCGACTTTCTGTGAGCGGCAGCACTCTGGGGTGGGCTCCCAATGTGCCACAAAATGTGGGAGGGTGGCCGACATGGGGATTGCACCTCCGATGCCGGCTTTCTTTTGGGATTGTGTGGCCATGGCAGGATCCGCCGCCATGTTTATTGAAATGTTTCACCAGGAAAGGCACATACAAGAGGCATGTCATCTGTGCCACTACATGATGAGCTTGTCTCTGATTGCAGTGGCACATTTCTTACAAGTTGTGTCCACTTTACATAATTCTTATGTCAGCACTAGCAAGCTGGCTAATTGGGGAATGAGGGACACACCTACTAAAGTGTGCTCTGCATTCGCCAGCACTGACACACCTTTGCATTTCTCTTACTATCACAGCATGTTGCTTGCGCAAGTGTAAGACAAAATAAAAATGGGTTGTGATTTTAAGGTTACTTCAGATGAAGAGTTGTTCATTTACAAGTATACTGAAGAGCAGCGGTCCAAGGATGGATTCTTGGGGTACACTGAGGATCAGAGATTTTGGTGATGAGGTATCATGATTTATTTTAACTAGTTGCAATCTGTAATGCAGATAGGCCTTAAACCAGGCCAGTGCATTTTGTGAGAACCTAAGCCAGCATAGCTTGAGAAGTTAGAGATATTGGTCCATGGTGTTAATTGCCTTGATGAGGTCAATAATTATGCCATCTGCATGATAACCCTCATCTATGGTGGTTCCACCCTCGGAACATGCCAGCGGTAGTGCACCATGTCATTAGGGCACCAATCGGCAATTTTATCAATCACTTTTTATGCAGGGGGCTGTGCCCCCCCCAACTAAGGCTTCTAACTCTGGGGGCAGACCTTGGGGAGGGGGTGGCAAACCGTGGATTTGGCACCTTAAGGATGTGGCACACTAACGCTGGCACCTAGAAGGGGTGCAGTGATCTATGGCTAATGACAGGTCATGCATGACATTTAAAACAACAATACAATGAAACTGGGTAAACAAATTGACCCAACCTTTTTTTTCCAATCCATTTGGTGGTAAAATGTTCTAGTTCCACCAAAATATGAGTGTTTTATAAATGTTTTCATACAGTTTTTACTCAGGAAAAAAGGTGGCCACCACATTTGGCTTAAAAATAGCACTGTAGACCTGATAAGGGTTAGAGTTGAGAAAATAAAATAAAAAAAATCATGCTTGGCAGCTTAGAAGGTACCAAGAAAAGTTGATTTGACAAGTTTGCTAATAGTCTTATTAATTGTAGCGTTTTGGGGGGAAAAATGTCATTGCACTTCTTCTATAAGAGGGCAATAGTAGTAGAGTAGTTTGGCCTGAAACCTGATTATGCCTTGGATAGACTATTATGGCTGAGGAAATGATCCTTAAGCTGTTTATGCACAAGCTTTTCTAGGATTTTGCAGAGGACTGTGAGAAAAGAAATTGAGTGATAATTGTTTAGGTCAGATGCCAGTCCTGATTTGATGAGAGGGGTGACAATGGTTATGTTCGAGGATGACAGAATTTGCCCTCTGCATAAGAAGAGGTAGTGACAGGTTAAGTCAGTTGCACAGCTATGAGTCTTATGAGTCAAGGCTCAATGCCATTGAAACTGGCACTTGTTATAGTTTTCAAAAATTTAGAGAAACCCCTGTTAGAACTATGGACTATGAGTCATAGTCCATAGTCCTCAAAGGGATTTTTCTAATTTTTAGTCAATGACGCTTCACATGAGACACTCTCTTATGGTTCTAAGAGTAACTGGAATTTTTAGAAATAAACAATTGTGATGGTTTAAGAATGATGCTATGATGTATTAAATGTAAAATAGAGATTATACAATGGGGTATGAAAATCCTGTAACCTCATTGGCCAAAAAACATCACATGACCGTGATAAATCCTCCAGTATACCCACTGCAAAAGTTTTATATCACTATAAAAATAAAATAAAACAAGTTGAACATTGTATAATAGCAATATACCATGACAGAAAGTGGGTATATGGGTAGATTTACCACTTCTGGTGTGGTTAAGTCACTTGGCTACACCTCATGACCAAACCACACCAGACGTGGTAAATCCACCAATATACCCACTCTCTGTCATGGTATATTGCTTAAATAATGGATGGGTAGGTGGTTATAATGAGGATTTTACACACCCCTGAAGTGTGGGTGCCACATAAACCCCAAGAGTGAAGCTCAAGGGGTTTATTAAGGTGTCCCACACAAAGGGTGGGGTGTAAAATCTGAGTTTTGACCACCTACCCATCATCTATTTATAATATCTGGTTCCCATTTGTTTTGCCACTACCATGTCAGTTTTTATAATGTGAGTATACCTCTCAACCATGTGTCACTGCAATTAGGGACATGGATATTTTTGGACACTCAAAATGAGGGACAATGAGGGACACAGACCCTCAGAATGTGGTACACATCCTCAAACATGGGGATACAACCTCTGAACACTGTGAAAACCATAGTGTTTACTTGTAAGAAGTTTATTTTTGATTTAGTATTTTAGAATATCAAGAATTTCTGCATTAAAGCCTGAATTTACAGCACATTCTCTGTGTGGGCAGTACCTTTTCCATGAGGAATGGATGAGGGACAGAGCAATTTTAAGGGGTAAAATGAGGGATGTCACTCATAATGAGGGACAGTTCAGAGGCAGGTGAGCAGTTTTGAAAGAAAAGTACTCCATGTGTTTCACCAATGGAAGTTTTATTACAGCCAACAAGCAACAATAACTCAGAACACTGGGAATGATAAGTTATTAATCAGGATTAAAGAATAACATTTGTAGACTTGTTCTTTTAGATTTAGAAGTTTAACTTTCAAACTTACATTTCTGAATGAACTGTGTCAGTTCAGAAACTTCATCTGTTAAAGACAGAAAAAAATTTCTAAACGTTTTACTACTAGTTGCAACTATGCTGAACATTTCATTTTTTAAAGTTTTTATTACACTTTTAAAAGTTTTCAAGTGTTTTTATTCTTTTTTTTCTCTGTGGAGGACCGCAACCGGCAGTACCAAAGATGAGGAAGAACATACTTGTAAGTCACAAGCATTGGTTTCTGAGGTAAGAGTGGCTTGCGCCCCTCCATGGAGAAAGCTGGTGTGTATTTGTGGTTATAACCAGCTAGTTATAACAACAAAATTACAACCAGCTTTCTGTATGAGGAAAAAAATGGAAATCAGTTATTATAGAACAATTAACAAGCACTTCAGGCTGATAACAAAAAGGTGCTACATTAGTGTACGGGTTGAAAACAAAACAAAAAGTTAGTATTGAATGCATGATGAAAACAGAAAATGGAGTTAGAATCGACAGTTCAGCCATAGGTCTTCTGCATGAATTATCTGAAAGAGAAAAGAAGTTCTTTTCAACTAATTTTGTTTTTTTTTCTTATTCAGATAGTTCCTGAAGAAGACCTATGGTCAAAACATCAATTCTAACTCTAGTTTCTACTTCACAATGATAACTTCATCTCTGAGTGGCTAGGAGCAGACAACCTTTACCATTAGGTAGAAGCAAAGATTAATATAATCCATATGGTTCACTTAGTACCTAACATGCATAACCTTTGAGGTGGACAAGTAGTTTCTTGATCCCTGAGGTCTGCCTTTGTTATTGTGGTATGTCTTATCAGGCTCTCCTGTATGTACATTGCATACAGTAGATAAAAAAATGTGCAGAAACCTAGTAAGTGCACCAGTATTAATTTCAGTGCATGGACATACTATAGGTTAGACCAATAAAAATTAAGCTAGGCTACTACCCTTCCCTTCCTGCTGGGGTACAAAACAGGAGGATGAATAGCAAATAAAATATGTTCCATAACATACCCAGATCTGTAGCCTACTCCATCTAATATTGGGGACCAGACTCTTTAAGAAAGTTTTCCATACAGTTGTAAACCCCAAACTGCCTGGAAATACACAGAATCGTAACTGAACATTCTATTCCAATTTAAACAAACAAAAAAATGAATAACAAATAAATAAACTCCCTCCAACTCCCTCATGCACATATACCATACACTCAATGTTTTTACATAACACTGGAAGCATCAATACTATCTCAACAAGGAATGGAACAGTACAAAACAATATTAAGAGGGAAAAGTCCTATGTCCGAAAGGAAAGTGAACAGACAATCACAGTGATGCACTTAATACAAAATAAAATGTCACATAATCAATTCACCACCAGAAGTCATCCCAAAGGTCACTCAAAATGTCCCAGTCAGAACTTTGAACTTGGAGGTTTACTAATTTTTCCCCGGTAACCCATCATACTGAGCATGCCTGGAGCTGCCACTTCACCACCCTCTGCATCAGCAACCACCTAGTTGTGACCATTTTAAAAGTCTGACTTTGTAGCTATAATAAAAAAAATAAACTTACTGGCCAAGAGGGTTCAGGTTTAAATAAAGGAAAGTCCCCAGTATAACCACTGCATGTCCAAGTTCCATAACTGCTTCACCATTTCACCATGCCAACAAGCAATCAAGTTATATACCCACATTTTTAAATGCTTTCAATTTTAGATAACTTCCATTGGTTGTTCCAGGGGTTCTTCCTACTCCAGTTTCTGGAACCAAAGATCAGTATCCTTGGCCTCAGTGTATATGAACACTTGCTCCTGATATACAGTCTGGAGTCTGGTGGGTTGTGAGCGTTGTGTTGGTAAATATTTGTGTTGTGCAGCACTGACCAAGCCCCATCAAACTGCTTATGCATCTGGCGAGTACTGTAACGATGATAAAAAAAATAACTGAATCCCATCTCAATCTACCAGTATTGCATCGCTTCTTCGATGCAAGTTACATAGAAACAGAATTTGTCAGCAGAAAAGGACTGCTTGGCCCACCCAGTCTGCCCAGATGTTCACTGCCTATTCTGCCTCTGCATACCTTATCTGGTCTCCAGCAACTCTTCTGCTTCCCTGCTTCTTTTTTGGTATGCCCCTATGTTCATTCCATGCATGCCTGAAGCCCCCCACTGTTCTAGCCTCCACCATTACTGCTGGCAGTCTGTTCCAGGCATCTACCACCCTTTCAGTGAAAAAATATTTCCTCATCTCTCTTTTGAACTTCCCTCTTCCAGCTACATCACGTGGCCCCTAGTCCTTGTGCTTGTTCTCATTTGAAAGAGACTCCCTACCTGCACCCTGTTTACCCCGTAAGGTACTTGCAGCTCTCAAGCATGTCCCCTCTCTTCTCTCTTCCATGGTGAACGTGTTAAGATCCCTTATCATAGAGTTTCTCCTGCAAACCCTGCACCATTTTAGTTGCCCTCTACTGGGTGGATCATCTCCACGTTATCTATGTCCTTGCTGAGGTGTGATCTCCAAAGCTGCAGGTAGTATTCCAGGCAGGGTCACATCAGTGAGCAATACAGTGGCAACACCACCTCCCACCTCTTGCTGGAGATACCCCTACCTATGCACCTCTGCATCCCACAAGTTCTGCTCACTGCCTTGTCACACTGCCCTACTACCTTAAACAGCTGTTAAGACATTCAGGACAACTTTAACAAAACCTAAAATTTAGACATAGGCCAGCTTGTATTTCCCAGTAGTGCTGTGTTCCTCCTCCTCCCCGTTATTTATTACTGAGGCCATCTGTATAAAAACAGGATCTTTGCTCTGGAAGATTTTGTCTATTCTGGATGCTTTCTCCCTACCTGAAGTCATAGAGCACTGCTTGCGACATCACAGTTACTCCCATGGCAACAGATTGTGATGTCAGAACAGAGGATTATGACTTGAAGTAGGGAGTAAGCTATAGAGGCAGATGGACTCTAAAGAAACTCTAAGGGATAAATATCATATATTCATACAAATGTCCCTAGTAATAAATAATGAGAAGGAGAAATACTGTATATAAAATATAAATGGAATACAGGCAGAATTGAACCTAATTATTATGCTTTTTAAAGTTTTCTTTGATGCATCAGTAGCTCTTTAAGGTCCTCAGAAATGATAACCCTAAGGTTCCTTTTCTGTCTAGGAACTGTCAGTACCTACCCCCCAATCCCATACTCAGTGCCAGAGCTCCTATGGCCTAGGTGCGTGAATTTGCTCTTTTTGGCATTGAACTCCAACTGCCATGTTTTGGACGGTTTACCTATGCCGGCATGACAACAATGTTGTCGACTTTCAGCATAGCGACATCTCTGATGTTGACAGGTGAAATTTTGCTTGTCAGATATTGGTCTGTGTTTCTAATGGGGGCTGCACCCCCTGAACCCCCCATGCAGGGGGCTGCACCCCCCGTGCCCCCCCTGCTATAGATTGTTAACTCGGTGTCAGAGTTAACTTGAAGGGGGGGGCAAAACTCGGTGAAAGGGTAAGATTTCGCCAGTAGGTCCCCCACAATGACATTTTCGAAACTTGTTGAAAATGTTGCCATGGGGGATTTCGATGACGGGGTTTTCGCCCTTCTGTTGGCATACCGTTTTGGACTACTGTTCAAGTTTCCAAAGACCCTTGTGCATTTTCTCCTCTCCCTCCTAAGTGTCCACCCTATTGCAGATTTTCGTGTCTTCAACGAAAAGGCATACCTTCCCTTCAAGTTCTTCTGCAATGTCTCCTATGAAGACATTGAAGAGGACTGGTCCCAGTACCAAGCCATGTGGTACCCCATTGGTCACTGTCTCATCCTTAGAGTGAGTGCCATTGGCCATCACCCCCCATCTCCTATCCATTAACCAGTTCCTAACCTAATTCACCACTTTGGATCCACTCCTAGGCTGATCAATTTCTTTTTCAGTCTCCTGTGTGTCACAGTGTCAAAGGCCTTGTTAAAGAGCAGATAGGTCATGAACACCACATCTCATAGCCTTGTACACCTTAAGGATTCTTTCCTCTTAAATGGGGCTTGTGAATGCCACCCCCCCCCCATTTCTGCTTCTCCCTGGTGGTCCATCCGCTCTTCCCTCCACTGTGAAGACTGAGCAGAAGTTCCTGTTTAAGACATCAGCTGTTTCTTCATCCCCTTCTGCACAGTCTCCTTTCCACCATTCTAATCCTTACAATCCCTCCCTTTGCTTTCCTCTTCTGACTAATGTAGCTTAAGGCAGACTTATCCCCTTTAGCGACCCCTTTGGCAATCCTTTCTTCTGCCTTAACCTTTGCTCCCCTAACCTCCTTACCTACTTCCTTCTGCTTCACTCAGTATACCTCCCTATATTCCTCCCTCTGCATCTACTGATACCTTCTGAAAGCCACCTTTTTTTCTTTGACCACTCTTGCCACTTCCTTGGAAAACCATAATTATTTCTTTTTCCTTCTGCTTCTACTCACTTCCCTCATGCAGAGTGTGGTTGTTTTAATTATACCTTCCCTTATTTTTCCCCACTGCTGCTCTACTCGTCCCTGGCAATCCCTCCACTTTGAGACAGTTTCTGAGACAGTCTTCCATTTCTTTAAAATCTGACCTAAAGTTTAGAACCCTTGTCCTCATCTGGTTTGCATCTGCTCTTGTCCTTATGTTTAACCACACTGTGCGGTGATCACTAATACCAAGGGGACCGCCAACTGTGATGTCTGCAATGCCGTCCATGTTCGAAAGCACCAGGGTCAGCACTGCCTTATCCCTAGTGGGTTCTTTGACTAGCTGCCTCAGACAGACCCCTTGCGGAGAGTGCAGGACGTCCCTGCTCCTTGCCAAAGCTATCATTGGAAAACTGCACTCAACATCTGGCATATTGAAATCACCAACTAGCAGCACCCCCTGCTTACTTAATATTCTGATGATGGCTTCCCCAAGTGCCTTATCCATTTCCTCGCCTTGTGCTGGAGGTTTGTACTCTATCCCGGTATGGATAGTGGTCCCAGGGTCTGTCTGCAGGATGATCCACCGAACTCCCAGACTCTCTTTTTCCTCTTGGTGCCCCTGTACATCTGTGACCTGAATTCCCTCCTTTACATATAATACAACCCTCTCCTCCTCTCCTCCCACCCTGTCTCTCCTAAACAACTGTAAGTTGGTTTGGCCATGTACCCGTTGTGGTGCTCAGTGCACCACAACTCTGTTATAGCTCCTAAATCCAGGTTAGCTTCTGCCATGATGGCTTCCTGGTCTGGAACTGTATTGCCAAAGCTCCTTGCATTAGTGCAAATGTCTCTCCACATCTTCTTTTCCCTTTGCCACTGCCTTGCTTCATCCACTCATTCCTGCCTGTTCTGGTCCTTGAAGTCCCCCTAACTCACATATTCCTTTTAACTTCATCCACTCCTGGTCTCCCTCAATCCTCTATCCACCCCTACCTGAGTTATATCCCCCTTTTCTTCTGTCTTGTCCCAGTCCCTGTGTTTGTGTGCCTTTGTGCTAGAGGAGTTTTCTCCCCTCTGGCCCTCCCTCCCTTCTTTACACTACAATCAAGGGGGGGACTGTTACCTCAGTTGGTTTTACTATCTCACCCCTAACAACCTGTTTAAATGCTTATACAAGTAGCATTAAAGCCTCCCAGCAAGGACTGCAGTACCATTTCTCTGTGGATGCAAGCTGTCTCCCCCTTTCTCTGTAGATGAAGGCTGTCTCCCGTATAGAGGCCCCTATCGACCCAAGTTGGTCCCCAATCCAAGATGTAGTCAAGTCCCTCCTCCATGCAGCATGCCTTCAATCAGTTGTTCAGTGGTCTGGTGTGAAATATTCTTTCCTGTCAGGTAGCACCTCAGAAAAAGGCACTGAGCATGCTACCTACTTAAGGCACTCCCAGGCTCCCTGAAATTTCCCTGCACTACTCCTACCTTCTCCTACGCAAGGCTATTTATGCCAAAATGGACAATGATGTCAGGCTCCTTCCCAGCTCCCACTGCCTTAGCAAACCTTTGGATATGCTTTTGATCCCTCCTAGCCTAAGCAACTCTCAGGCATGCTACCTCCCCCCACCCAGTTCCCAACCCTATTATCCTCATAACAGAGTCCCCAAAAGTAGTTGCTTGCTCTTGGGCTGGGACCCTCTTTGTCCCTCCTCTGGAGCCTCCACTTCTGAAGACCCACTCCTCCTCCTCCCTTCCCACCAGGACTGGTACCTTTTCTTGGATGCCCCATTCCACCAGTAAGGCAAAGTTGCAGCACACTGTCTGAGGTGCAGATCCCTGACCTTACCACCAGTACTATTGCCTGTGCTGACTCCCAGCATTCCTCTGCTTCCTCCTGTCCCTCTTCACTTTTACCTTAACCTCCCTTCCATCCCCTCTCCCTTTCTCCTTTCCCCCACCAACTCCACTGCTTCTCTCAAAACCCTCCTGGCTCAAACCCACACAAAGGTGGGAGCCCTGATTGTACTGACTCCAGAGTCCTGTGTCTCTGCTCCTGCCAGTGCTCTCCCTATCACCTACTTCATTAACATCTACTTTTCTCTAGCCTCTGTCCCTAACACACCGAAACAGGCTACAGTCACCCCACTTGCAAAAGAGGATAACCCCTTCTCCACTGATAACTACAACCCTATATCCCTCCTCCCTGCTCTGGTAAACTCTAGGATCACCTGGTTCTCTTCAGCTCTCCCCTTTTCTTGACTCCCCCATCACTCCCCACCAGCCTGGTTTTAGGAAGTCCCCCTCCACCTCCCTCCTGCAGCTCCCTGACTCTGTCAGACATGGATCATGGTCTGGTCACCTGAGCCATTTTTGTTGACCTGGCTAAAGCCTTCAACACAGTTTCACATCCTATCCTTCTAGACAAGCTTAAGGCAGTGTGGCTCTCTGCCTCCTCAGTTGAGTGGTTCTTCTCCTATCTTGAGGGCAGGTCTCAAGCTGTTTGTATTGGTGACACCATATCCACTCTACTCCCTAGCTGCACTAGCATGCCCCAAGGGTCTGTCTTTCACCTTATTCTAGTCTCCTTTTTCCTGAAAGGCCTTCCCTCTGCCTGTTCTTCTGCATCTCTTCACAAGTATGCAGATGTTTTGGCTCTCTACACCTCTGACTTCTCTGCCTCTGACCTCATGGACCAGCTCCAGCTGGACTTCAGCAACATCCAGCACTAGTTACAGGAAAACCAGTTTTCCCTCAGTGCCAAAAAAAACTGCCTCCATGACCTATGGCACAAGGCAGAGACTAGCTATTCTCTCCTTCTCCTCTCCTTCCATACCTGTAATGGTGTTCCAATTGAGGATGTCTCTCCTTTAAATACCTTGTGTCTGGTTGGATCATCACCTTGATTTCTCAGTTCATGTGGATGTCATCCACCAGAACCCTCTTACTAAACTTGGCGTGCTTTATACAAACAAAGCATGTATCCCACTTCCTGCCCATACAGAGATTGTTTCAAAGATGAGTCTACCTAACTTCAATTATGGTGACATTGTTTACAGTGCTATTCCCAAGTTCACCTTAGCCAGACTGGACACCCTCTTTCACTCCTTCTTCTGCTTTGCTCTTGATTGACTCCCTAAACCCTATCATCATTCATTGTATTCCTCCCTCTTCTTGTCATCCATTGCCACCAAGTGTCTTGCTCATTGCATTATAGTCATCTCTAAATTATGGTTTGGGACCTTTCCCCTACATTTCCTCCCTCCTCGAGTCCCCATTCTACCTCCTACTCCCTTCACAACTCTGGCCCTCACTCCCTGACACTCTCCTCAGTAAACTCCTTCACAGGCCAAACTGCTTTCTCCTTCTGGTTCCCTAAACTGTGGGTCTCTCTCCCCCCTCCCATTCATAATGGTTCTTCCTTCCACTTATTCAAATCTTTTCTCCATGAGTTCTCTTCCCTCTCCTGCAGTTGCCCCTGACTCAGGCTTGGGCTGTATTTGTGAAGTTTGTACTGTGAAGTGGTTGTTTTGTTTTGGGCAAAGTGCCCACTTCGCCAGTGATTTTTTGTAAATTTGCATAGAAAATGGTCATATCATAGACAAAACTACAAATTTAGCAAATTACACTGTGCAAATGTCATGAAATTCTCTAATTAATTTGCAATGCAAATTTCGGCCAATTCTTCTGCTATTAGTTATCAGTAGATGATTCAAAAGGGCAGACCCACAAATTTCAGATTGTGCAGCCTTTGCTTATTTTCAGTGTTTTTAAGTTTATAGGAGAGTGCACCAAAGAGCTTGTGAGAGCAGAAGCAGTTTCCAATTTCTACTTCAAGTCATTATTATTCTTTTGTAAGACTTCTATCTGCTTTTGGTTATTTTTTGTTTGATTGACAACCAATTCAGTATGTTTCTCCAGTTTATTAAGCTCTGTATCAAGTTTGCAGTCTAACGTGTGGTACATTCTAATTATAATACTGCCAAAATGAACAACTCAGAGCCTTGCAAGAGGGCTGCAGCTAATGCAGACAGGATGCTTGGGTGTGTTGCCAGGGGGATATCATCGAGGAGGAGTGAGGTTCTACTGCCCTTGTACAATTACTTGGTGAGGACACACCTGGAGTATTGTGTGCAGTTTTGGTGCCCCCTACTTAAGTAGGGATGTTGTTCTTCTGGAAAGAGTCAAGAGGAGAGCATTAAGTGATTTGTTCACCTCTTCAGAAGATTCTATGTTTTTTAGCTCCAGCACTGGATCCTCCAAAGTACCTACATTTCCTGCATTTTTGGAAGTTGTTTCAGGGCACTTTGATGAGCTCTTGGATACCTCCATCGATATTTTGGATTTAGGGTTCAAAGCAGTATCTGAAAAGAAAACTTCTGTGATAATGGACTGCTTTCTGAAAGAGTTCTTCTTCCTTTCTTCATCCCTACAACCAGATCTTTTTTAGGGCTAATCTTGTTGAGGCTGGGGTTATCTAGGTAACTGCATCCACTGTCACACCCCTAATGCTAACTGACTGGATTTCCATAAGGAAAGGGCCCAAAGGGCCAGATCTATCATACCTCCTTGGGCTCTGCAGGTCTGTGGGAATAAAATGTAAATTTTTCTGGGTTTTCTCTTCCCTGCCCTCTCTTTCCTTTTTGGATAGTATCACTCCTGTTATGTTCTTTTCAATTAATTATGAGACTTTCAAAAGTTAAATGGTCTTTAACAGAATTTAGAAGCCAAATAAAATGCGATATGTATGAAGAGCAAACAAACAGGTACTACCCCCTCAGCAACTACTTAGGATTCCAACCTTGAAGGTACGTCACCGGATCTGTCTCCTATTTTTCCAGGAACATTCCAGGAAAATTCAAATACTTCTCCTGTCTACAACACAATATGGCTCTGGTTCAGAAGTCATAGCAGACAGCTTGTTCATCCTTGAACTGCAGCCATGTTTAGGTGTTTGCCTGCATAGCTACTGCCTTTGAAATTCTTGCTTGAAACAGTAAGTCATACTTTCACTTCTTCTTGATCATCACAGTGTAAATTTGCAGAATTATACAGCTATGGTGACCAAGGCAACTTGACTTTCTTCTGAAGATTAAAGAGGAGTTCAGCTGGGATTTTGCCAGTGACTGAAGGTGGTGTGCTTCAATATGACATAAAGAATGTATGCAGTTCTTTGTGCCAGTCTCAAGCCTCATTCATTTACAATGGCTTATAATGATAGCTTATGATTATTTATAATTAAACATCTTGTCAGACAGTTTACTTTAATGATGATCATTTAATGTCCTTTGTTTTAATGTGCCCTAAACCTCAGGAACTAGGTGACATAGTAATAAACCTGTCTTACTTTGCCTTTCAGCTCAGTGTGTGACATGCATATGGCCTCGGTATGTGTCCTGCTCTGTCTCTCCACTTCACCATTAGATTGTGGTTGATATGGGGCAGCATGTCAATGATAGAGGGCATATTCCCTTAAATAATCCTGAAACACGATGTACAAGAACAGAGTATCATAGACTGTAGCAATGATTCTTGGATGACCATGAGCAGTGCATGCTCTGTGAATATAACATAGAAACATGGAAATCTCTTGGCAGATAGGAATCACCTGGTCTACCTAGTCTGCCCATTTTTCCCTACCTACAGTATCACCTTAGACTTTACTTAATCTATGGCTCTTTCTCCTGCCCCAATTTTTTCTATTAAGAATCCATTATGCCTATCTCATGCATTCTTGAAACGCACCACTATTTTCACCCCTACTATGTTGGCTGGTAGGGCTGTCTCCAAGAATCCAACACCTTTCTGTGAAGGAGCATTCTCACATCTTTGACCCCCACAGCATCATAACATGACTCTTATTTTGTTGTTTAGAATCCTGGGTATGACTACTAACTGTGGGGAGGGGCAGCTTGCAGTCTCCAAGGGGGAAAAGATCTGGGAGTGATAATAGATGCCAAAATGAACAACTCAGAGCATTGCAAGAGGCTGCAGCTAATGCAAACTAGAGATTGGCGCGAAGTGGCCCCAATTCACTCACTTAGGCGCAGCAGCGAGTAAAGGCGGAGTCGTGGGTGATCCGCGCAGTGCAGGAGTAGGTACTTCACGTTACAAATGGGTAGCGTGAAGTCCACTGAAAACAACGACTTCGTTACTCTGCCCCAAACCACTACTCCAACCAATTCTTTACGTAGTAGCTGAAAACAATGTATACCTCCCTCCTGCTGTTTTAAGCTCCAAGTAATTTTGCAGTGAATTATAGGTTCAGGTCACATGGGCTCTAGATTGTTCTGCACAGCCTCAGTTTGGGGTAGTGTGTGTATGAAGCTGTAGGAGACAATCTGCTCTGAGAGCACTCTGTGATTCAAACCTTCTAAAAGCTGTTAAAAAACCTTTTTGAGTCATTTTTTTTGCTGGAACTTTAGTTCATTGATTATAGGAAACCCTCCTGTGCTCATATCACGGAGCATTTATTGTTTGTGTGTGGATTTTGAATGTTAATGTACAACATTCAGTCTGTGTACTGAGAGATAGTGGAAGTGTGCTTTGGGGAAGGGGCGTATCTGTGGTGTAGAGAGATTAACTTGGAGAAAAAGACAGTGCTTTCTGTTTTGGTGATATTTTTCTTGTATAACTGTGTTAATGTACACACAGTAATATTTTCAATAATTCTTGCCATTTTTTTTGCTGACTGTTGTGGTGCAGCAATTGCATATGATTTATTTAAATATGGTTATATTACTGAAGTTTTCAATTTGCTCGCATTACTTAGTGTGTGTGTGAGTATTTGTGTGCTTGTCATCAAATCAGATATCTTTTATTGTGCCACATAATTTCAGCAATGTGAACCTGCTATCCACTGCAGCTGTGTAATTTTTGTACTTCTTTGTGGTATCTTTACTGGTACTGGAACTAGTGACTGTTACTGCAGCAGTGCAGTACACTGCTCCCCCCGTGGCCGGCCCCAACCGGCAAAGGTATTCTATTCCAGATTTGAATTTCTGATGGTGAGCACTAGTTAGGTGTTGTGCCTTTACATCTGCATCTCTTCAGTGCACAGTGCAATCTTTATCTGTCTATGCATTTGCATCTCTTTAGGGCCCAATCTCCATCTCTAACTTAAGTGACAGTTGTTTCTTTGGTTTCCCTTCAGAGTACTGGACAGGTGTGGTGCATAATTCTGCATGAACATTGTACTCATTAATATGCATTTTTAAGTCAGGGCCATCATCACGAGTCACTCATGATACAAATCGCGTTCTTCATCATCACGGTCACAAATGCAGTCACAAATCATGGTTTACAATCATGTCACGAATCACAACATTAATTTTTTTTAATAGTTACTTGGATGTATTGTAAGCCTATTTTGTAGTATCTCTCCATGCTTCACCACCCCACCATTGTACTCATTAATGTTTGTTTACAAGTCAGGGAGTTTTGTGCCACACCTCATCGGGGCCCGGGGAAGTACAGCCAGAGGCATTCACATTTCTTCATCATCACGGTCACAAATGCAGTCACAAATCACGATTTTCGATCATGTCATGAATCACATTATTTTTTTTGATATTTACTTGGATGTATTGTAAGCCTGTTTTGTAGTACCTCTCCAGGCTTCACCACCCCACCATTGTACTCATTAATGTTTGTTTTCAAGTCGGGGAGTTTTGTGCCACACCTCATGGGGCCCAGGGAAGTACAGCCATAGACATTCATGTTTCTTCATCATCACAGTCACAAATGCAGCCACATATCACGATTTATGATCAAGTCATGAATCCCAACATTAATTTTTTTAGTAGTTACTTGGATGTATTGTAAGCCCGTTTTTGTAGTATCTCTCCAGGCTTCACCATCCCACCATTGTACTCATTAATAAATGTTTTTAAGTCAGGGAGTTGGACAGTGTCTGCAGTACATACACAGGCTGGAAAGAAGACTGACTGCTCACGTGCAGTTTAGCACAGTATACTTGCACTGCTCAGAATACAAAGTGTCACGCATACGGAAGACAACAAAAAAAGGGCATAATTACATACAAGGGTCGGGGATGGTGGAGGAATACATTTGATAACACAGCAAGGAAGGTATGGGGGGGGCACATGGTGTGAGGAAAAAAAACTAATGTGGGATCCCATGGTGATCCAGCAGCAGTTCCAGCATGGACATAATTTGCAACTGATGTCCCTCTATGCGATCCAGCCACTCCTCCACAGCATTCACCCTCTCGTTGTTCTCCTTGACAGCGCTCCAGAGAACTGCCAAGTCAGCCTGTGTTACACGCAGTTCTCTGGGGTCCACACATTCTACTGGCTGACATGCTGGTGGTGGTGGTGGGGGTGGGGGTGCTGGTGGAGCAGCAGGTGCTGCTGTGGCCCTCCTCTTCTTAGGGATGCCGCAATGCACAGCTGCACCCTCTGCCACAGAATGGTCAGCAGGTGCAGGCATGGTCTGTTCTGTGGCAGCCTGCCACTCCAACTGCTGGTGATTGAGCATATGGGTGCACTGGCCCTCAGTCCCCAGGTGAGTCCCAGGGCCACGGCACACCTCCACCTCACCTTAGGCAGCACCTGACCCACACTGCTGTCCCCCCGACACATTCAGAAAACTGCCAAACAACGGAGGTGTGGGGAGGACCAGGCACAGGCAGGGGATGGCCAGATGAACTGGCAGCAGGCTGGTCACAGTGCTGAACAGGGATGGGATCCACACTTGGGCCCGGGGGAACAGGCACATCCTGCTCCAGAGGACCTGGTGCTGGACTTGGCGGTGGTGGTGGTTCAACTGCCTCAGAGTCAGGACAGGAGGTGGTGCTGGTCCTTCTTCCAGGGGGGGAAACACTCACAAGTTTTGAACAGTCCAACAGGAATGGGTGCCCATGCCCTCCACACATGCGCATGGTATGACACTTACCACTACCACAGTCTCCCAGAGCTGCCCCCGCCCTAGACATTCCCTCACCCTGGTCCATCTCTCCTACTGAGCTCCCTCAGTCTGAGCAATCACTACTCAGACTGTCACACAACACACACACATGGTCACACAGACAAACAACTAACTACTTATAAAGGTAATAAAAATAAAATTTACAGAAAAGAACAAATTAAGTAAAAAAGAGTACAGAAAAACCAAAAAATGTAGCTTTTTAAAAAGCTGTTCGGTCTAAATCAAAGTTTAAATCTCCTCCTCGCTCTGATTTTAAAATATCAGCAGTCACAAAACACATTATTCTCTCTCCGTCTGCACAGGAGAAAGTAAAAGTGTCTGTTTGTATGACTCACTTTCTTCCTGTCTAGCTAAAGATAATGTGACTTACAGTACTGCAAGCCATGTGATGTGTGGGGGGGCTGCCAAATCTGAAACACCAAGTGGATCACTTAGAATTATAATGAGGAACGCAAAGTCCATTAAAAACAATGACTTCGCCTTACTTACGCACTGCCATTCGCCTTAGCAGTGGTAATGACAAGGCGGAGTGAGCACTTTGCATTGCCCACTCCGCAATGCGAAGTGCCCATTTCACGTTCACTTTGCCGGTGGAATTTAAATTTGCTGCATTTCTAATGCAAACAGGATGCTTGGGTTTGTTGCTAGGGGGATATCATCGAGGAGGAGTGAAGTTCTATGCCCTTCTACAATTACTTGGGGAGGACACACCTGGAGTACTATGTGCAGTTTTGGTGCCCCCTACTTAAGGAGGGACATTGTTCTTCTGGAAAGAGTCCAAGGAAGAGCATCAAAGATGATTTGCAGTCTGGGGGATAAGTCCTATGAGAAGAGACTTTGGGGGGTTGAACGTTTACTCTCTGAAAGACAAAAGGGATAGGGTGATATGATAGAGGTCTTTAAATATTTGAAGGGGATGAACAGGGTAAGCACAGAGGGTCTGCTCAAATTGGAGGAGGAAGGGACCAGGAAGGACCCTAGCCTAAAACTAGTAGGGGGGAGGTATAGAGTAGAAGTGAGGTGACACTATTTTATGGAAAGGGTTGTGTCACCTTGGAATGCACTGCCAGAGGAGCTGGTAACAGTGGAATCAGTGGAAGGTTTCAAGAGAGGCTGGGACAGATACATGGGAAAGGTGCAGGAGGGGTGGCTAGTGAACAGTGGGGAAGTTCAGGGGGTGGAACCTGAAAACATGGGAAACAAAGGGGGACGGGGAAGCTACTGGGATAAAACTGTGAGCTGCATCTCAAGCAGATGAGATAGTCTGTTAGGCCTAGTTTGCTGGCAATTTTAGTATGTTAGTATTTAAAGGTCTCTGTTTTATCCCATCACTCCATCCTCTCTTCCAATGTACATATGTAGTTCTTTTAGTGTCTCCTACTAGGATTTTTGATGCAGACCCCACATCATTTTAGTTGCCATCCTCTGGACTACCTCCACTCAATCTATGTTCTTATGGAGATGTGGCCTCTAGAACCATACACAGTAGTGTAATCGAGGTCTTACCAGTGATCTATAATGGGGCAGCACCACTTCCCTCTTTCTGCTGTTGATACCTCTTCCTATGCACCCCAGCATTCCACTAGCCCTCCCAAATGCTTTGTCACACTGCATGGCCACCTTTAGATTATCAGAGATAATTATCCACAGGTCTCTCTCCTATTTGGCAATTGTTAATAATATTCCTCCCCATTTTGTACTCTACCCCTGGGTTTCTGTGCCCCAAGTGCATTATTTTGCACTTTTTTGCATTGAAACCCAGCCGCTATACTCTTGACCACTCCTCGAGTTTTCTCAGGCCTCTTCTCATCCTTTCCACCCCCTCTAGACTATCCACCTTATTGCGGATTTTGGTGTCATCCAGAAAGAGGCAGACCTTCCCCTCCATCTCCTCTGCAATGTCAACTACAAAGACATTAAAGAGGTCCAGTCCAAGCACTGAACTCTGAGATACCCCACTGGTCACCCTCCCCTGCTCAGAGTGAACTCTGTTTACCACTACCTTCTACCTCCTATCCCATAACCAATCTCTGACCCAGGTTACCACCTTTTGACCCGCTCCTAAGCTAGTCAACTTGCATAATATTCTTCTGTGAGGATACAGTGTTGAATGCCTTACTGAAATCTATATAGGCTACATCTACAGCTGCACCCTAATCTAATTCCTTGGTCATGCAATCAAAGAAATCTATTGGATTCATTTGACATGACCTCGCACTCATCAGTCCATGTTATCTCAGGTCTTGCAACCCATTTGATTCAAGATATTTCACTATCGTATCCTTTAGCAGTGATTCAATTAACTTTTCTACCATCGATGTGAGGCTGACTCATCTATAATTGCCAGCTTCCTCCCTGCTATCACATTTATGCAGTGGGACTACAGCTGCCCTCTTCCAGTCCTCTGAAACAACTCCTGTTTTTAGGGAGCTGTTATAAAGGAATGTCAGAGGTGCAGCCAGTACCTCCCTGAGCTCACTCAACACCGTGGGATGTAGCCTGTCCAGTCCCATTGTTTATAAATATTGCTAATAAAGGCAGATAATGTGATTTTCTTTAAAATCCCCATATTCATCTAGCTGAAATAATAATCAATGGTCACTAACATGTACTCTCCAAAAGGAAACTGTCTATGTAGATCTTTATGCAGTATTTGCTGTGGTTTCTCTGGTAGCTGTGATCTCATAGTTGATTCAGGTTTGGATAGTGCTTACACTAGCTGGCATGCTTTGCATACTCTAAAAAGACATTTAACAGCCTTGTAAATTCTCGACTGCCAGATATTCTCACAAAGTTGATGTTTTGTCTTCACAGATCCATGGTTGCCCTCATGAACCAGTAACAGTTTTTGTCATCACAGTTTCTCAGGCATTATATAGGCACCCCACTTACTATGCTCCATTTTTGTGCAATTAAGAATTTGTCATTCATCAATGCTTTCTTCACTGTTTGGAACTAAACTGCACATGGGACTGCATTCTTAGCAATACAATAAATATATTCCTCATATATGGTTGTTTGTGCAGGTGGATTGTGAGCAAATCCTGAGAGGTATCAATTACTTTTGTGGCCCATGTTGTATTACAGGGACCCTAACCTAAAACTAATGGGGGGAGGTATAGAGGAGAAGTGAGGTGACACTATTTTATGGAGAGGGTTGTGTCACCTTATAATGCACTGCCAGAGGAGCTGGTGACCGTGGAATCAGTGGAAGGTTTCAAGAGGTGCTGGGACAGATACATGGGAAAGGTGCAGGAGAAGTGGATAGTGAACAGTGGGGTAGCTCAGGGGGTGGGACCTTGGGACATGAGAAACAAAGGGGGAGGGGGAAGCTACTGGGATAAAACTGTGAACTGGTATGGTTGCAGTCTCAATGCCCATTTTTAGGGCATGGGAGGATCCTACAGCCCTTCTGTCATCTGTAGCCCTAAAACGGCTTTTCTTAGAACTTCCATTTCAGACATTTGTATGTATTCCTCCACAGCTGCAAAGTAGTGCACCCCCAACCCCCGATATTTGCTATTTGTTGCTCTACATTAAGGGCATCTGAAGGGAAGGGGGATGCTACTGTATTGTACCTCAGAACTTCTCAGGATATTAAAAAAAACATATTTTTAAACTGCTTGTCCAGCTCAGTCTAACACCTAAGGGACTCATTTCTTCTTGTTTTTTGTGAAAATGAAAGCCAGACTCAATGTCAGATTACATACTGTGGAATGCAGATTGCTAGCTGCCTGACATTCCTTTCCACAGCACAGATTGCAGGCAAGGAGTGGAAACAGAAGACTTGTTTTTCTCATTTTATAATATGATGTACTGAATGTGTGTTTAGTTGCAGGGTCAGGGCCTTGAAGAAAATAATAACATTTATGTAACTAATTCAAGATTCCATCAAGTGGTCAGAAAAAAGTCTGAGGGAATTTATGTAAAAACTAACAAATGAAAGATGCAAAAAATAGCATGCACACTGGCCTCTGAGACTGGAAGATCAGAAGGCTGTGGGTTCTATCCCCACACTAGACATGTGGGTTAAAGAGCTTATGTACTGCCTAAAACTAATATTAGATTTTAAAAGCAGTCAACCATTATCTTTTATATTTGAGGTACTTTATATTTTCCCTTGTTTAATTAGAAGATAGTTTACCTGATGTTAATATGTGTGATGTGTGGAACAGCACTCTGTGTGGCAGCTGACATAGCTAGCTATACTGCCCCCACTACATCACCAGCATCATGACCTCACTGACTGTTACATCACTGCTACTTAGGAACAGCAATTCAGTGACTGCCAGGTCATTCACATGTGATTTCACTGTCAGTGAAATCACAATGCTGATGATGTAGTGGGGGGGCAGTAGGGCTAGATATGTCAGTTGCTATGCTAAGAGTTGTTCCACGCATCCACCACAACATTATGACATAGAAGAGTCTCTGATGGGCAAAAGGTAAAAGAAAGGTACTTCAGAAATAAAATTTTATAACTGACTACTTCTTCAAATTTATATAATTTTCCTGGCTGCCTGTTTTGGCTCCACTAGCTCTTTAAATCCCAATATTAACACTGTAGTGCAGCATGGGGAGGAGGGGGTGCTCCTGTCTTTTCTGTCTGCCTGTTCAGGTGCATGTTATAGATCCTATGGCACTTCTCAAAAAGAGCAGGGGAATTTCCATGGTGTCCTGGCCAAATTTCCCCTATTCACTAAAAATACCACCAACAGCTTAATCTGGTTCAAGTAAGGATTTATGCCATGTTTCAGTTGGTTACCATCTGTACCCCCAACCCCCACCCCTGAAAAAGGGAGTTCTAGTCTTAATGGGCCTACCTGATCAACAAAATTCAATGAATAAATAAGTTCCTCCATTATGCCTTATGGATTCCATATAAATCCAAATCATTCAAAGGCCATCTTGACATATAATTTTAATACTTAACAGCAAATTAGAGCCCTTTTCCTGATAAAAGACTGCCAGCATATTACATTTAAATAAACAACAAAGTCACAAATAAGGAACTAGTGGCTTATGGAAAAATCTACAGGGATTTATACAGGGATTTGATGCTGCCTCTATTTGGAAATACAGGAAAAATGAGGGCTTGTTACAGGAAAATGGTTATTTGGATCTGGGAGCACTGTGATGATTGTGACTAAACAGCATTATATGGCACCAACAACAAAAAACTTTTGGTCATTTGGTAGCTCTTCACAGCCCTATCGGCTCTGGCTAAAATTTGTTTTCCAGGCCAGAGATTTTGACTTCAGTAAGTGAAATATGTCAAGGATTTTGTGGTCAGTCAAGTCAGTTCCATATACAGTAGAGAAACAAAGATAGTCCTGCATTCTCACACAATGGCTAATGACTCCTTGTCAGTTTGTGAACAGTGCCTCTTACCAAATGTTAATGCACAGCTGGCATAATATACTGGCTTGTATGAGTCATTCTGTTACTGTTGGCTTAGAAGTGCCCCAAATCCTATTTTTTGCAAAGTACAAAAACTTAACGCCACCAAATAAGATCACAATAACTTTCACCAACATGTACAGATTCAGGATTGGCTCCAACAGAATGACTCACCAGTACAAATTGCATCATAGCCTCTGTCTAATTGCCTTCGATAGGACACAATAACCTAAACTGACCTCTTTAGTATCCAGGTTTATCTGTGCAATCTATTAATGTGAAGGGTCACAGTTTATCAACCAAGATCACAAATCATGACTATTTTCTACACCCCAAGAACGCAATTAGTAATCAGTGAACAGGCTTTTGCTGCTGTGGCCACCATCAGTTGAGACTCTCCCAGATATTATAACAACTAGGGAACTTTACAACACTTCTATCAGGTCATGTTCTGATAACTTTTAAGTCTTTTCCCCTACCGTATCCCTGTCTAAGGCTAACATTACCCCCTTCTACCTTATGTTTTACTTCCTCCCTAACTCCTACCTAAATTCTGTGTAAATTGTAAATCTTATACACACATTACTTAATGATAATATTGCACTGTTGTGTATATATTTAACTTATTTATTATACCAAACATTGTAGCCATTTCTTTATTGTGTAATACCTCTGCTGTGTAAATGTCCCAGGGCCCCTCTGGACAAATAGATATTTCACCTATACGAGGCAATCCTGTTGTGTAAAATTATAAAAACTTAAATAAATGAAAATAAATGTTAAAAAGAAACTAATACTATGACCATCAAGCAAGTGCTGCAAGTAATTAATATGATTTGCTGATTATGTGCTGGAAACTAATCATGACATTGCCTCTATAATTATGAAAAAAAGGATGAGCATGATTCTTCTAAATGTGAAACTATGTATGTGGGTGTGTTATTTTTAGATAACTTTACAAAATTAGAACATGAATTACAGTATAAGGAGTTATGTATGCATAACGTATACAGTATATGTGAACAGAACTATAGTAATGTACTGTACACTTAATTTGCGGGTATTGTTACAGCAGTCATTGGCAGAGTTGCCAGTGTATAAAACATTCAAACCCTCTTCTGGTGGGTGCACTCAGCAGAAATAGGTTCTTCTTTCAGATTTATAACTTAAACTTGATATACTATAGTTGTTTCTGTCACCTACATTTTGGAATCTTTCTTACTTTGTATACGTCTGCCACCTAGTGGTAAAATCATGCATTGTGCTGCTGTTATACTAAAGTTTTAATTTTCCACAGTGTAATTTAAATTCATGGGAACAAGTGGTTTTCAACCTGAATTTTGTAAACAGGAATGAAGTGTGTGTGTGTACGAAGATGTGGGGAAAATAAGTAAACAGATAATTAATTGCAGCTTATTCATTAGAAGAATCAAGGGTGACCTGTATGTATCCTGTAGGAAAGTTTTAGAATTTGTAGGCCCTGTTCTCAATCACTAATGGTGACAGCACTGAACAAGAGTAACAGGACATCCCATGGAAGCACCACCTACTAGCTGTGTAAACAAACAAAGGCACCTGCTGTGAGGAGGTTGACCCCTCATCACAGTGGCGTAATGCAAATTGCAGACACACGGGGTGCACACAGTGTTGATACTCACCAACCTCCAGAATTGCAACTACAACCAGGTGACAGCATAACATTGTATGAGGCTGTAATATCATGAAGCTGCCTCTATCACACTGAGGACCCCAGAGAGAAGACAAACTGAAGTAAGAGGAGCTATCGGCAAAACTGCAGCTTTAGCAAGAGGACCAACAGTACTTTAATAAAATGTTCCAGGTAGCACCACAGTAAACAAAAGTATGCTTTGGGGTTTCTTTTGTTTGTTATGAATGTTATTGTTTTTTTCTATTCCTTCCTATAACAGACACAGTGGTCAATAGTTGTACCCACACCCTACCCCTCTGTGGACAGGTAGCCAGTAGCAATTGCACTGTTGCCCAGTCTAGGAAGCACCAGTGGTGCTAACTGGTATAGCAGGAAAGACAGCAGAAGAACTGCTGCATTTGGAAACACTTTCCAGTCTGAACTTCAGTCCATGGAGAGACTTGTTTTAGAGAAACCTTCATGGCTTCGTGGTGATCCAGGTCACCCAATTAGCATCTGACAGGCGCACCAGTCCCAAAGGTGCCAGACCTTGAGGATATCAGCTCAAACACATGAACAATAACAAATCGTGCTGGAAGCCAAAAACTCCTTCAGAAATGCTTTATTGTATCACAAGCAAGATCACAGCATAAGGTGAGTGAGCTACTGAGCCTCAAGACATCCCAGTGCTTTGGCTGTAGTCTTTGTCAGGGAGCAGGGTCATGAAGGCTGTTTATCCTGTTTTATACCTGATGTACCTAGAGCATAGTGCCACCAAGTGGGGGTAGTGTAACTCTTTACAATAACACTCCTAGGTAAGTGTCTCAGGGAGATGTGGACAAAGAACTGCATGTGATACAATAGGGGAACAAGGTGTATTAAGACAATCAATTATACAAATTCATAGAAAATCAAACTATCTTTAGTTAAAAAATGCACAAATGCAGCCAGAATAAGCACAATGAATGTATCAGTCTGACATAATATTGATCTGTCATATTTTTAGGCTTTGATTTAAATGGTTCAAATGGTTTGTTTGATCTATTTGGTTCACTGATGTAAAAATACTTATTATGAATTTCCAACTGCTATATTTCTGTCGTTTGTCTTTCTCTTCACAAATCTATTGTGGCAGTCCATGATTTAGGGCAGTTAGATACCCTGTTCTGGAAAGATGGACAAGAAAAATAACCGGGGTAATCACAGCTCCACAGTTCCACAGTGTGCTCTGCATTCCATCTTTTTAGTGCAATTGGGTAGCTTTAGATATTTTGCCTCATTCCATTGCTGTTTAAATAAACTTTTTTTTTCATTTAATTTGGGGAGACAGATTTATGCTTTTCATTGCATGTATTCTGACTGCAGCTGTGTGTGTTTTTTTGTTAATGATACTTTGATTTTCTATGAATATTTACAGTATAACTGATTTTCTTTACACACCTTGCTCACGTATTGTCACATGTGCGTTTCTTTGTTCACATCCCCCCTGAGTCACTTACCTGGGACAGTTATTGCAAGCAGTCCCAGCTGGTGGCACTGTGCTCTAGGTACAGCAGGTATAAAAGAGGATGAACAGCCTTCATGACCCAGCTCCCTTACAAAGACTATGGTCAAAGCGCCAGAGCGTCTTGAGGATGAATAGCTCTCTCACCCTACACTGCGATTCCATTTGTGATACAATAAAACACTTCTGAAAGAGTGTTTGGATTTCAGCACCCTTTGTTTTTTTCCTTGAATGTGTGCTGATATCCTCGAGTACCTGGCACCTTTCGAACTTCTTGTACTGAGTGTTTGGGGCTAGGTACTCCTGCCCAGCACCAGCCTCTCACCACCACTGTGCACACTTGTTTTTGTTTTCATGTGCCCCAAAAATGGAGCCATTGGCCTCCAGTTTAGGGTAAGCCCCCCCCCCCATCCATATCATTCTCACTTCCTCCTACTTGTGGCCCCAGACCCTGAGTGAAGCTAGTTGACTAGCTGGCTGCTATTGCTATGCTGCTGGCTGGGTGTCTCTGTCCTCCTAATCTCAACTCCCTTGAGTGATGCATGACCTCAACCCTTGACCTGCTGGTTAGTGTAAAAGTTGTCAGCACTTAGTAGGTGGCGTCTTCTCATCACAAGGTCCGTCTCAGTCTGCAGCAAGCAGTCACAGGATGAGGAAGGGGGGCCATGGCTGTCAGGAAGGTTCAAGAAGCAGGAGATACTTGATTGATGGACAGCTTGTGTGGCATGCTCCAATCATATGTGGCCCTCATGGGGGTGATAGTGGTAGGCCATGCCACAACATGATTCTAACAAGACGAGGATGGGGCAGGATGGTCTGAGTCTGCCTGAGTCAAGAAGCTGAGTATTGTCATTTTTGAGCACATCAAATGAACTGTCAGTCACTCAGTGATGGAGATGGAGAATAGCCTAATCAAATAAATTAATTTGCAGAAACTTTGTTTTTGACTTTCACTGCAGCAAAAGCAGCTGTGTAGTGCCAGACTCAAACCAGTTTAGGCAAAACATTTATTGTAAAAGGGAAAAGAATCAGCAGAAAAATACAAAAGAGGGGAAGAGGAGAGGAGACGCCTCCCACTAGATGACGAACTGAGCCGTTGAAGGAGAATCAGCTCCACACCTCCCCCTAGGTATGCGTTAGCATGCAATGGCTTCCTAACTCCTGGAATGAATGAATGCTCTTGAAAATTCAGTGGAGTCATCTCAGAAGCAACATTTTAAAGCTCAAAAAACTTGAACTCTTTTTTTCTCTTTTTTTTATTTTTTAATTTTTTTAATTTTTTTTTTTGCTTGAAATGCTTTTCTTTCCTGAGATAGCTAGGAATTAAAAATATGCTTGAAATGTCTTTCTTTTCTAAGATGGCTAGAAAGTAAAAATGTGAGTCCAGGAAAAATGCCTGGGGGGGACAACCAAGAGCACAATCAATGTGTTACATGAGAAATCCATTTGGATTTCAGTGTATGAGAAATAACAATCATGGACGTTTAAGTAATATGTCGGGGAGGGAGGGGGGAATCAGATCAGACTAAGGTTAAAAGTGTTTTAATAGCAAAGGTATGGTGTTAGCTATTAGACAGCTATAATGGGTAAAGAAGATTTTTTGTGCGCTTCCTTAAATGTAAATGGAATTTATTCCCCCAATGTAAACAGAATTTATTCTCCATTAAGAGATCATGATTATTGAACTACCTTAAAAAATCAAAGCCCCATTGTATTGTACTACAAGAAATTTACTTAGAGATGCTTGAAATCATGAAACTGAAACAGAAATGGATATCATATCTCTTTTTTTTTTTCAGGGGGAACTTGAAAAAGTGCTGGTGTGGCAATTTTACTCAGGAAAAAAGAAACATTTTCAGTTCTAGAAACCTTCTTGGATAAAAAGGGAAGAATTCTTTTAGTAAAAACTAAAGTGAAAGGTACTGTTTTAACAATAGGTTCAATATAACCCCCATTTAAGATACATACATAAATATATAGACACTGTCAGCAGATAACAGCCTATGGCCCACCCCGTCTGCCCATTTGAGCTTGTAAGTTACCTTTACGTTTTTCGAGAAGTCTGTTGCCCCTTACCCCTGACCTCCAGAATTCCCTTATGTCTTGTCCATGCATTCTTAAATCCTGTGATTGTTTCAGCCCCCACCACTTCCTCTGGCAGGGTGTTCCATGTGTCCACCACCCTTTTTGTGAAGAAAGGCTTCCTCATGTTCCTCTGAATCACCCTCCCTCCAACTTCATCCCATGCCCTCTAGTTCTTGAACATCTTTTTCACTGGAAAATAGTGTATTCCTGCAACCTGTTCCTCACTGTAAGGTACTTGTATGTCTCTATATCCTTTCTCCCTCCTTTCCTCCAGGGAGTGCATATTCAAGTCCTTCAGCTTGTCCTCACAGGACTTGTGATGGAATCCCTGTACCATCTTTGTTGCCCTCCTCTGAACCTTTTCTACCCTGTCTATGTCCTTACATAGGTAATGTCTCCAGAACTGTACACTGTACTCCAGGTGGGGCCTCACTAGTGTCTTGTATAGTGGAATTATGACCCCCCGTTTTCCTGCTTGTGATGCCCCTGCCTTTGCATCCCAGCATCTTATTTACTTAACCCGCTGCCTTTGTTGCACTGTTTCCCTACCTTGAGGTCATCAGAGATAATAAACCCAAGGTCCCTTTCCTGCTTGGTGCATGCTATATCCTCACCCCCAACTGATATGTTGTTCCAGGGTTTTTGTGCCCCATGAGCATTATCTTGCACTTCTTTGCATTGAATTTCAACTGCCAAACCCTTGACCATCCTTCAGGCTTCTGCAGGTCCCTCCTCATTCTGCCTACACCCCCTGGCATGTCCAGTGTTACAGAGCTTCGTGTCATCAGTGAACAGGGAAAGTCTGCCTTCTAGGTCCTGCACAATATCACTGATGAGGACGATAAATAGGACCGGTCCCAGCACTGATCCCTGTGGTACTCCACTGGTCACTCTTCCCTCTGTGAAGTGACAGCCATTTACCATCACCCTCTGTGTCATGCCACCCAGCCAATTACCCACCCACCACATTACTGTCCTGCCCACACTCATATTCCCCAGTTTGTTTAATAACCTCCTATGTGGCACAGTGTCAAAGGCCTTGCTGAAGTCCAGATAGGCCACATCCACTGCCCTCTCCTGATCCACCTTCCTTGTCACCAGTCGACAAATTCAATGAGGTTGGTCTGGCATGACCTCCCCCCAGTGAAACCATGCTGCCTTGGGTCCTGTACTCCGTTGGCAACCAGATGTTTCACCAATCTCTCCTTCAGTAGTGCTTCCATGATCTTCCCCACTACCTCGGTCAGGCTGACTAGTCTGTAGTTCCCTGCCTCCTCTTTGTTCCTGCTTTTGTATAAAGGGACTACATTTTCTGTCCTCCAGTCTTTGGGTACCTCCCCTGTTTCCAGTGATTGGCTAAACAGGATTGCCAGAGGTTCAGCCACCACCTCTCTTAGTTCCTTTAGGATCCTGGGGTGCACTCCATCTGGCCCCATTGCTTTACTGAATTATTTCTTCCAGTTCCTTTAGGACCCATTCCCCATGTAAAGGGACTTGTGTCAATTTCTGTTTCATTCCCACCCCTTGAACTTCCTTCAGGCCCATTACACTCCTCTTCCTCAGTAAAGACTGAGCAGAAATAGCTGTTCAGTATGTCAGCTTTACTGTTGTCATCCTCCATGTGGCCCCCATCCTCCCCCTTCAGTCTCACTATCCATCCTTTGCCTTTCTTTATTCACTTATGGTTTTGTCCCCTCTACCTATTGATTTTTCAATGCGCTCTTCTGTCTGAGGTTTGGCTCCTCTTACTGACCTCCCTGTCTCCCTTTGCTTCTTCTTCTTGTACGTCTCCCTACCCACTTCTGCCTGCATCTTTTTGTATTGCCTAAATGTGATCTTTTTGGCTTTCACTTTCTCTGCTACCTCCTTTGAAAACCATAATGGCCTCTTCTTCTTTTTCTCCTTGCTAACCTGCGTAATGCATAATTCTGTTACTTTTGTAATCCCTGTTTTAAATATTGCCCACTGTTTCCCCATCCCTAATTCCCTCCCCATTCTCATTAGTGCCTCTTTCAAACACGTCCCCATTTTCCTAAAGTCTGCCTTCCTAAAATCCAGAATACGTGTTTTTGTGCGGTTTGGTTCTGCTCCTTTCAAATCACAGTGACCAATGGTCACTGTTCCCTAGGTGCTCCCAAACTGTTACCCCTATCACACTGTCCCCATTTGTGATCACGAGGTCCAGTATTGCCTTCTGCTGAGTTGGTTCCATTACCTGTTGCTTGAGGAAGGCCCCTTGAAGGGAGTTCAAGATAAATCTGCTCCTGGTTGATGCTGCTGCTGGAAGGCTCCAGTCCATGTCTGGAATATTGAAGTCTCCAACCAACACCACTTCCCCCTTGTTTGCCATCCGTTAGATGGCTAGTCTTAACTCCCTATCTGTCTCTTCCTCCTGGGCTGGTGGTCTGTAGACCACCCCTGTGCAGTTGGATGGCCACATTTTCCTATTCAGCTTAACCCACAGTATCTCTCCCCCATTTTGTTCCTCCTGGATCTCTGTGGTCTTTATGCCATCTTTCACATAAAGTGCTTCTCCTCCACCCTTTCTGCCTGTCCTGTCCTCTCTGAATATGTTATAACCAGGTATGGCCATCTGCCAGTCATGGTTATCATTATCCTGATGAAGCTTCATGTTTCAGACGTGAAGTGCTGAGGGATATGCTCACGAGGGCTCTCCGTTGCACATCTAAATAAAAGTGTGACTTGTCAAGTCTGTTGGTTTGTCCTTTTGCAGAACAAGTGTGGCATGGTTTGTATTTTTTTGTCTATGGTTATCATTACACTAGGTCTCTGTGATGGCCACAATGTCCAGGTCTGACTGTACCTTGGCAGCCTCCAGATCCTCCATTTTGATGCTAAGGCTCCTGGCAACATGGCTTTCCATGATGTGAACTCCCTGGACTGTTTAGCTGTTCTACTCAAGCCCCCTCCCTGCTTGTCCTTTATCCCTAGTTCTTCCTGCTGTCTGTCCTTCTGTTGAATCTTGCCCCCTTTTTGCCTATCCACCCCTTGGGTGCCTATCTCCATCTTTTGCACACTGCTTTGTAGAGATAGCCCTTCCTCCTGTTCACTGGTTCCACTGCTAGCTATTTTAGAGTATGAGGCTTTTTTAGCAAAAATTACGAGAGCTCTTACTATGATTCATGCACTGAATATAGTTTTAATGGGTAAATTTAATACACTAAGAAACCCAATAATGGACAAAATGTTAAAAATAATTTCAACAAATAAATACCAAGCCAAACTTATAAAAAATGTTTTACAAACCCATGATTTGATGGATACTTGGAGAGTATGCCACTCCAAAGAATATGAATGCAATCATCATGATAAAAATTGGCGGGTTCTCTCAAATAGATTATATTTTCACACCAAAAACATTATTGGCTAGCATTCAGAATCCTACAATTAACTCAATAGTACTCTCAGACCATGCTCTAATTGAGGTAGCCATAGGAATAGAAGATCCAAATAGAACATATACAAGGCAAAGAAGATTCAATAATGATCTTTTGGCAGATTCTGAATTTAGGAAAATAATTAAAAACATTATTATACAATATTGGTTTTATAATTTTGATGGCTGACAACCTATTTTTTATTATGGGATGCTTTAAAAGTAGTTTCAAGGGGTACCATAATCTTTTACAATTCATTTAAATATAAGCAAGAACAAAAAAGATTCACTCATTAGATAAAAGAATAAAATAATTAGATGCTTTGGTTATTTAAGATTACAAAACTCATGCTAAAAATGGTACAAACATAGACTTCAAAAAACTGAAATCATAAATAAAGAAGTAGCAAATAACTTTAAAAAGCTAAAAAGACCAAATATATACAAGGAGATAAATCAGGTAAAATGTTACTATTTAAAAAAAAAGAAACAGACAATAATTACTCACATAGAGGTTGAAATTGGAAATTCCTTTTACACTGATATAGATATGGGGGTGTCCATAACAGAGACATATAAAAACATATATAAAACAAGCATTTGTCAATGCCAAATGTTGTTGTGCTGGCATTGGCAGTGGGAGTGGCATAGCTAGAGACGCATAGTGCTGTGATTTTGTGAATGTGTCTCAAAAGGTGATTTTGCACAGCGAGCACACCATTGTGCACCACAGCCGCGAAACACGCTTTGGGTAGGCTGTGAAAATGGCATCTGGACTGTTGATAGGAGATGTGCACAAATGCCAGTGGTGAAAATGTAGCATGAAAATATTGCAGATTGATGAAGTTACAAGGGTGCGTGGAAACTGCGCAATGCATACTTGCAACACAGTCATTGTATGGAGTTTCAGCACCAAATGTTCAACATAGGCATTTTAGGAACTCTGCTCATGAATAGTGTCACCGTCATTTCCTCAAATTGTCCCAAAAACTGGTTTCGCACAGCGGCCATGCAATTCTGTGCCGGACATGCGAAAACACATTTCAGGCAGCTGGTGGTATGGAAAAATGCCAATGATGAACAGCTGGAGTGTAAGTATTACAAATTCATAAAGTCATGAGCGTGCATGCAAACTAACATACTATTTGCCAGCATATTAGGCCTTACGGTCTATCGAGTCTGCTTGAACCTCAGATCCCTAGTCGGGTGCCAAGGCCCCCCCTCTTGTGTTCCAGAAACCCCTATCATCCATCCCCACCCCCCTGGGACAGGCCATCATCTGATACATCCACTTTCTGTGTCTGTCTCACCCTCTCTTGAAGCCCTCCACTGTGGATCTCTGAACCAGCTAGCCAGGCAGTGCATTCCAAGGGTCCACCACCCTCTCATTGAAAAACCTCCTCCTCTTTTCCCCCTCACCCTTCCACTTTCCAACTTCAAACCATGCCCTCTTGTGATACCTCTCTGCTTTAGTCTAAAGATCCCCTCCACGTTTACTCTATTTATTCCCTTGAGGTACTTGAAGACCTCAATCATGTCCCCCCTGTCTCTCCTCTCCTCCAATGAAAACAGGCAGCTCCTCAAGTCTGTCCTCATACACTCAAATCCCTAGCCCTCATATCATCTTAGTTGCCCTCCTCTGTACCCTCTCCAGGAGCTGTATGTCCCTCTTCAAGTGTGGTCTCCAGTATTGTACACAGTACTCAAGGTGTGGTCTAACCAGTCCATTGTACAGCAGCAGAATCACTTCCTTGCTTCTAGTGGTGATCCCCCTTATGATGCATCCCAACATCCTGTTTGCCTTGCTAGCCACTCTCCTGCACTGCTCAGAGTTATTCATACATGCATCCACCATGACTCCTAGGTCTTTTTCCCCTATTGAGGCCTCCAGCACCTCCCCTCCCAAAACTGTGCAATGCACGCTCATGAAACACTCATTTTACTGACTTTTGTTCCCAAATTTTCAACATAGGCATTTTAGGGCATCTGCTAATGAACAGTGTCACTGTCATTTTCATCATGTGTCTCGAACATGGACTTTCCACAGAAACCATGCTATTCTGCGCCGGAACTGCGAAAACAAATTTTGGTCAGGATGTGAAAAATGACAGCTGTACTGTTCATTAGGAGGTGCAGAACAATGGCACTGTGGAAAATCTGGAGTGAGAATATTAGAAGTTTGCGAATGTACGAGCGTGCGTGCAAACTGCACAATGCACGCTCGTAACACAATCATTTTATGGAGCATTGTCACCAAATTTTCAACACAGGCATTTTAGGATCTCTGCTCATGAACAATGTCACTGTCATTTTCATAATGTGTCCCGAACACTGATTTCGCATAGCGAACACGCTATTGTGCGCCGAAAGTGTGAAAACACATTTTGGCAAGGACGTGAAAAATGATAGCTGTACGGTTCACAAGAAGGTGTGGTAAAATGCCAAATTTGAGAATCTGGCTTGAAAATATTGCGAATGCGCTAAGTTACAAGCGTGCATTGTGCTGTTGCTATGCACCTCGTAAAACAGTCATTTTATGGAGTATTGTTACCAAATTTTCAACACAGGCATTTTAGGACCTCTGCTCATGAACAGTATCATTGTCATTTTTGTAATGTGTCCGGAATGCTGATTTAGCCTAGTGACCACGCTATTCTGCGCTGGAAGTGCAAAATCACATTTCGGGCAGGATGTGAAAAATGACAGCTGTACGGTTCACAAGAAGGTGTGGTAAAATGCCAATGTTGAGAATCCGGCATGAAAATAGTGCGAATACACTAACTTACGAGCGTGTGTTGCGCAGTTGCTACGCATGCTCATAAAACAGTCATTTTTTGGATTTTTCCCACCAAACTTGCAACATAGGTTTTTTGAGACCCCTCTCATGAACAGTGGTACTGTCATTTTGTTATTCGGTCCTGAAAGGTGATTCCGGGCAGTGACTGTGAAATCACCTTTTGGGACCGAATATCTTTATGACAGTCTGGGGAGTCATGAGAAGGGTCCCAAAACCCATGTTGGAAAATTTAAATAAATTCCCAAAAATGCCCAAGATATGCATTAAAGTTGAAAAACCTATTCATTCCATTACACAGCTTACCGGCATTTCCTCAGTTCGCAGTCGACTTTGAAGAGTGCAGACGTGTTCCCAGTCCACAGAAGATCATCATGCCAGACTCCGGAGGTAAGTATGGGGTGAGGGGGGGTGAGGGAGGCAGGTTGTGCAGTGGGTGGGTGCAGGTGGGGGGAGTGGGGCATCGAGACTACGAGGAACTGTTTTCATTTTACAGGTTAAAAAAACAGAAAAAACATTGCCAGACAGTTTTCATTTTGCAAGGCATTTGGCACGCTGGGATGGGCTCCCAGCATGCCACCTAACTGTTTTGGGGGGGTGTCAGTAGCCAACGGGGGATTGGGCACCCTCGCCGGCACACAACACGGGGGAGGGAGGAGGAAGTAATGCCGACGGGGATTGGGCACCCCCATCGGTACAGAAAGAGAGCGAGAGGCAAGAGCCAAGTGGGATTGGCACCCCCCTCGGCATTCAACAATTGGGAGGGTTTATGCTGACAGGGAGTGGGCTCCCCCATCGGCACATAAAGACAGTGGGGGGGGTTAACCGTCAGGGAGATTGGGCACCCCTGAAGTCGGCAGACATTAGGCGGCTGCCCACTCGCCGACCATGCACATAATGGCAGTGAACATGGCAAGAAAAGGACCACTGCATCTGACAAGCTTTGCTTGGATTGCAGTGGACCTTTCTTAGATGTGATCACCCCATTATGTATGCATGGTGTGGCACCGGCATGCAGGCTGATTGGGGAATGCGGGACGCACCTACTGGTGCATGCCCTGCATTCGCCGAACAGCGACCGCGCCTCTAAAGCTGCACTGTCCCACTATGTTGGCTGCGCAAGCACACCAACATAAAAAACTCAGAACCATCTGAGGAAAAAATAAAGGAATATTTAAATAATGTTATTTTTCCACCTTTGATATGCAGCAATAATAACATTTCCTTAACAGAAATAAAAGAGGTAATTAAGACTATGCCAAAAAATAAAGCATTAAGATTAGACGGTTTCACTAATGAATTCTATATATCATTTATGGAAGAGTTGTTACCATGGTTACATAATATGTTTATGGAATTGGCCACAAATGGAAACGCATTACCCCATACTATGGAAGAAGCTAAAATTATCTTTATCTTAAAGGAAGGTAAGGATCCATCAAAAATAGAGAGCTATAGACCTATAGCACTATTGAACTTAAACTATAAAATATTTGCTAAGTTAATTGCAAATATGCACAAATTTGCTACTGGAGAGACCTATTGTGACTCTCAGGGCAAAAAATGAAGTCTATTTGTTTCTCATGACTATACCTCTATTAAGATGCATATATATGCTACTGTTGGTATGCAAAATATAAAGATAGTTCATGAAGTCTGTGTTATGGAAAAATGTATACAAAGTTAGAATATGAAAACTCTAACATGCATAACATGGTGTCTTACTTGTTTAATTTCTAGTTATGTAAATAAAAGCATCTTTTTAAAATACCATGACTTCTGCTTCTATTTATGGGCTGTAGTATTGATCTTCCATTGTTTGTTTCTTGTTCATTCTGGGAAGGGGCTTAAACAACAATTCACCTTAGGACACCACTGTATGTTAAACTTTGGAATATAGCAGTTTTGTTGTAACTTGAATCTTTCTAATATTCCCAAACAACCATGCTGTGCAGCCTTCAACACCTTTGTTTCTAAAACAGACAACTCTGCATCTCCAAGTTAAAAAAGGAAATTTTATTTTTTAGCACTTTTTTTCAACAGTTAATGTGTGCTACAGGAACACCACATTATCACAGTGATACTGTCTCACCATATATGTTTTGTTTAAAAAAACAAAAACCATGTTCTTCACTCATCCCCAAAACAAGTCCTGCAACTTCAAACTTCTAATTCACTCTGGGTCCTCATTCCCACTCGAACAAGTTTGCTCGTATAAATACCTAGGGATCCATTTTGACCCCTCCCTCTCCTTCCATGGACACATCGCTGCCCTAGCCACTGCCACTAATATCCGATTGGGTATCTTACATCGGTATAAACACTGCCTCCCCCCAGAGGCTCTTCGACTCGCAGTCACCTCCTCTATCCTGTCCCTAGTGGACTATGGACTGCCGGTGTATGGTGCTGCTGATCAGACCGCACTCCATAAAATTCGCACTACTCTGAATACAAGGCCTGCAGGTTAGTTACTGGAGCACCTAGGATGACACACACCTGTCTACTGTATGCTAAAGCGCTTGGTACTTGATCTCGATGAGCCTCAAATATCTTTACCTGTACCCTTACAAAAGACCTCCTGGGCTTTCCCCACCAGGATTGAGCACCACCATACGCCACTCTGTCCCACTAGTTCATACTGGACCTCTGGGAAAACCTCTTGTTATCCCTAGAGCTAGGACCTCTCACAGCCAAAGAGCCTTCAGCTTAGGGCCCCTCCTGGTTCATCACACTGCCCCCTCCATCTCCCGAGCTCCAACCTTATACAGTAGCTAAAACTTCACTCACGTAACCACCTTATTAACACCCGATGCTGTAACTGCCACTAGTCAAAGCCGTACTATTACTTATGACAAAGCTTATTACTAAGCTGCTAAGGACGACATAACTCTGGTATTGTTTGCATCCATCCTACATGTACCAGCTTGTTTGTATCTATGTCTTAATTTTACTGTTATACTTATGTGTTGTACTGCTATACTGTGTATTTTGGTTTGTCTTACTGTGACAAGGTACCTTTGTAAATGAGCCTATGGCTCAAAGGTTTTCCAAACTGCTGTTTAAATAAAATAAAAAATAAAATATAAACTAAAGCTAACTACTACTTGTTCATAAAACAATGCCATATTGACAAACACACAACTAAGCTACTTACAAAGCACTATATTCACTTAATTACACTATGTATAAGGTATATAATTTCACCTGATATGTCTCAGCCATCCTCATACCAGCTGGTCCCAAACCCAGAAAAGAGTGATGGAATCCAATGTAGTACATTAATAAACAATAACCATCAAAATATTGCATTGATAAAATGACTGCTGGGTTTGAGGCAAAAGGCACAGCTAAGGGTTTTGTAGTGGATATGGTGTTCTTAGACTTTAGTAATGTATTTGACATCATGATGCACAGAACATTTCTGCACAAAATGAAAGCCCTGGGGGTGGCGCCAGAGATGAAGAGATGGATGAAGAATTTGCTGATGGGAAGGAGGCAAAGGGTGATCATTAATGGAGTTCCATCAGGGCAGGGAAGGGTGTCTAGTGTGGTACCACATGGTTTGCACTGGGTCCAATTTTGTACAATAGTTTCATTGGGGACATTGTGGAAGGGCTTAAGGTGAAGGTCTATCTATTTTCAGACAGTACAATGCTCTGCAACAGAGTAAGTACTGTTGATGGGGTAGAAAAAATGAAAAGGGATTTGCACAAACTAGAGGAGTGGCCAAAGTGTGGCAGTTGAGCTTAAATGCCAAAAAGTACATAGTAATGCCAAAAGGGAATAGTAATCTAAAAGCAGAGTACTGGAAGTGATAGTGCAGGAGAGAGAACTTGGTATAATCATATATAATGATCTCAAGGTGGCTAAGCAATGCAGGGGAGCAGAAGCGAGGGCCACTAGAATGCTGGGGTGCATAGGCATGAGTATTATGAGCAGAAGGGGGGAGGTGGCAATGCCACTGCAAACAGCTAAATCTTAATCTTATATATTTATGTGTATTTGTATATAAATTCAGCTTTGGGGCATTGCCCATACTGTATACTGTAACTAACATACGTCGTTTGCATAACCTGTATCCATGTTTCAAACAGGTCCACCTGGAAAAAGAGCTCTGCTCAATGGTGACCGCCTGTATAAATAAAGACTTAGAAACATAGACTTTGATGGCAGATAAGGACCACTTGGCCCACCCAGTCTGCCCATTTTCCTACCTACTGGATAAGCTGCAGATTCTAGTTAACCAACAGCCTACTTCCTGCAACCCCCAATTATAATTGCCTTGTGTCTGTCCCATGCATGTTTGAATTTCTCCACTGTTTTAGACCCAACGACCTCCTCAGGAAGGCTGTTCCATGTATCCACCACTCTCTCTGTGAAAAAAAATTTCCTCACATTACCCCTGAGCCATCCCCCCTCTATCTTTAAATTGTGCCCCCTTGTTCTTACACATCTCTTTTTCTGAAAGATGCTACCCTCCTGGACTTTGTTGATTCCCTTGAGGTACTTAAATGTTTCTATCATGTCCCCCTGTCCCTCCTTTCATCAAGAGTATACATATTAAGCTCTCTCAGTCTCTCTTCATATGGCTTCTGCTGCAGACCCTGCACCATTTTAGTTGCCCTCCACTGGACTGCTTCCATCCTGTCTATGTCCTTGCGTAGATGAGGTCTCCAAACTGCATGAGTACTCAGATGGGGTCTCACCAACTGTCTGTACAGAGGATAACCACTTCCTTTTCTACTTGTGATGCCCTTCCTATGCATCCCAGTATCCCCTGGCTCTCCTTACTGACTTTCCACATTGCTTACCCACCTTTAGGTCATCTGATATGACTATCCCCAGGTCCCTTTCCATTTTTGTTGTTGTTAGTACCTCCCCTGCTATTGTGTACTCTTCTCCTGGGTTTTGTTTCCCATGTGCATTACTTTGCACTTCTTTGTATTGAATCTAAGTTGCCACATGTCTGACCATTCCTCCAACCTTGCCAAGTCCCTTCTCATCTTTTCTACCCCCTTGTGTATCAACTCTGTTACAGATCTTTGTGTCATCTGCAAAGAGGCATACCTTTCCCTCCAGACCCTCTGCAATGTGACCTATAAAGATGTTAGAGGACTGGACCCAGTACTGAGCCCTGAGGTACTCCACTAGTAACCCCCCTTTCTTCGGAATGTGTTCCATTCACTATTACCTTCTCGTCCTGTTGTGCAGCCAGTTTGCTCAGGCTACCACCCTGGGACCCACTCCCAGGCTGGCTAACTTGATTATTAATCTTTGTGTGGGACTGTGTCAAATGCCTTGCTAAAGTCTAGGTAGGCCATATCCACAGCCCCTCCCTGGTCTATTACTTTGGTCACCCAGTCAAAGAAATCAATTAGATTCGTCTGACATGACCTTCCTGCTGTAAATCCATGCTGCTTTGGGTCCCTGTGCCCGCTGACCTCTAGGTACTCAACAATTCTTTCTTTCAGAAGTGATTCCATCATTTTCCTACCACTGAGGTCAAACTTACAGGTCTGTAGTTTCGCTTCTGCCTTGCTCCCACTTTTGTGAAGGGGAATCACATCTGCCCTCCTCCAGTCCTCAGGTACCGCCCCATCCTGCCATGAAATGTTAAAAAGCATGGTCAGTGGTGTCACTAGGTCCTCCCTTAGTTCTTTTAGGATTCTGGGGTGAATCCCGTCAGGCCCCATTGCTTTGTCCACCTTGAGTTTTAGGAGTTCTTTCAGGACTCTTTGTTCTGTGAATGTACTGGTGTCAACCCCCCTACCCAGAGTGCTTCTATTGTCTGGTTTAGGTAACTCCTCCTCATCTTCTTTTGTGAATACTGAGCAAAGGTATTCATTCAGTATCTCTGCCTTTTCACTGTCTCCCTCTGCCCACCTCCCCTCTCCTTTATTAATCTTCACTATCCCTCCCTTAACCTTTCTATGCTCCCTAATGTACCTATAAAAGGTTTTATCCCCCTTCTTAACTGAGTTGGCTATTCTTTCTTCTGTTTGGGCCTTTGCTAGTCTGACTGCCTTCCCCACTTCTTTCTGCTTTAATTGATACAGTTCCCTGTCATGCTCCTTCTGTGATTCCTTATACTTTTTGAATGCAGCCTTTTTCTCCTTTACCTTCCCTGCCACCTCGTTTGAAAACCATAGTGTTTTTACTCCGCTTTGTTTTCTTTATTTGCTTCACACAAAGGCTTGTTGCCTCTATGATGGCAGTTTTGATTTTTCTCCATTGTTCTTCCACCCTTCCTTTTGGTCATTTGCTAGTGCATTTTCAGGTATTCACCCATTTTGCCAAAGTCAGCTCTTCTAAGTCCAGTATCCTTGTTTTTATATGGCTTATCTCCATGGTTGTGCTCATTGAAGACACACTGTGCAGTGGTCGCTTGTTCCCAGATGTCTACTGACTTCTAAATTTGTGATCCTCTCTCCGTTTGAGAGTACCAGGTCTAATATTGCTCCCTCCCAAGTGGGTTCCAACACAAGCTGTCTAAGGCCTGCTCCCTGCAGGGCATCGAGAATGACCCTGCTCTTGGATGTGGCTGCAGTACCTGTTATCCAGTTAACATCTGGCATATTCAGGTCCCCCATCAACAGTATCTCCCCTTTTTCAGCCATTTTGAGAATGTCCTCTATCATTTTGTTGTCCATTTCCTCCCCTTGAGACGGGGGTCTGTATACAACCCCTGTGCGGATTGTGATGCCATTCCCTGTCTCCAAGGTGACCCAGAGTGCCTCTTGTCCTCCCCCTTTACTTTTTAGTTCTATAGCTTTGATCCCTTTCCTTATGTATAGAGCTACTCCACCTACTCTTTTGCCTTCCCTGTTCCTTCTGTAGATTGTGTACCCTGGTATGTTGACATCCCAGTCATGGTTCTCGGTGTACCATGTTTCCGTGACTGCCACAATATCCAACTGTTCATCTTCCATCAGGGCTACTAGCTCAGGAAGCTTGTTTCCCAGACTAAGGGCATTGGTACTCATTGCCCTCCATTTAATGTTTGCTTTATCCTTTTCCCCCCATCCCTGCTCTTACTGTCCTTGTCTATTTTTCCATTTACCACTGTCCTGCCCTGTGTTGAGCTCTGTACCTCAGTGTTTACCTTCCTACCTGCCATGTTTTGTGGGGGGAGGCTTGAAATTTCCTGCCTTTTATTAGCACTTCCCCCCCTTGGCTAGTTTAAAAGCTTGCCAAGGAAGCATTTAAACCTATCACCTAGGAGCTTGGTTCCCGTCGTGGACAGATGCAGATCATCATGCCAGAATAGACCTTTATCTCTCCAGGTGGCCCCCCAGTCCCCAATGAAGCCAAAGCCCTGTGCTCTGCACCAGTTATGCAACCATTCATTAAACTGCATGGTGTGCAGTACCCTAGCCTCACTCCTGCCATGGATTGGTAGCACCTCTGAGAAGGTTACCGTGCTTGCTACCCATCTGAGGCCCCTCCCCAACTCCAAAAATTCATTCTGCACTGCACTGATCCCATGCCTAGCTAGGTCATTTGTCCCAAGGTGGACTATGATATTAAGTTCCCTCTCCTGTGATGCTGCTTCTGCAATCCTGAGGATTTGCTTCCTGTCCCTCCAAGCCATGGCACCAGGCAGACACTTTACTTCCTTCTCCTCTTCATTTCCCAGGTTTACCCCCCTAATAATAGAGTCCCCTATCAGAAGCTGTTTCCTTCCCCTGTGGTGTCCCTTGCCACCCTTTTGTGGGTCTCCCTTGTGGATGTCCTCAGCTTTCTTCTGGGTCTCAACTGAGGGTGCCATCATAGAGGAACCTTGCTCTGCCAGAATGGCATATGATTTGTCTAGAGATACAACTAGGGGGCTTTGCCTCTGGTCCACCACCCGCACCCTCCCAGAACCCACTGTGGTCCAGCTGCTCTTCATACTTGGCAACCTCTGAGGCAGTGGTTGTGGCAGTGGTGCTCTTTGGAAGGGGGAGGCCTCCTTAGTCCTTGCTAGTTCAGCCTGGAGGTGGGCAACCTCCTCCCTCAGAGCTGACAGTTGCCTGCAAATAGGACAGCAACGCAGTTTCCAGAATGTCTCCTGGAAAACTGCTGCCCCACAGCCAGTGCATTGCATCACTCCCCACATGTCCCTTTCCCATATAATATACTATATATGTCTTTTTTATTATTATTTGTGGTGTGTACCTACCCTTTTTGCACTGCACAGGGTTATTAAGGATATGACAGTTCTGCCGCAAGACCTGTTGAGGAAGTGATGTCAGAACTGTGGCTATAAAGGAAATGCCACGCCTGGGGGTGGGTGTGGGGTAGGGTGGGTGGGTAGTCCACAGCCACTGGTGACTGTTAGAAACAATCAAATACACAACTGCTCCACCACCCTGGTGAGTATTGCCCTTTATAGTACTTCAACTAACACCACACTTTACTAGACCATGTCTCCTGCACAAATCACTCTACTGAGTACAGGGATAAAAATTTACTCACTCCTCAGTCAGCAGGACACTTTTAAAATATTACAAAAATATCCTTCCAAATCCTAGGTCTCAACCCCAACAATCAAGCAAATTCAGTTGTATCTTACTCCCTCTGGTTATAAAATTACTACACTTTTAATGGAATCCTGCAATTCTCTGCTTAATGCCAATAAGGAAAAAAAATATGAAACTTTTTATAGAAAGTGTAGCTCTCTTACTTTACAAGAAATATGTCTCACCAGGTTTCCAGGTCCTAAATGTAGTTACAGTTTGTTCTTTTCAGTGTAGCAAGGTTCTCCGCTTCCACAGACAAGTCAAAGTCAGACTGACTGACTGATTGATTGATTGATTGATTGATTGAGCTGGTGAGGTCAGACCTTGAATATGGTGTCCAGTTCTGGAGGCTGTACCTCAGGAGGGATGTGGTGACAGTGGAGAGGGTCAAGAAGAGGGTAATGAAAATGGAGCAAGGACTAAGCCATTTGACATATGAGGAGAGGTTGAAAGACCTCAACATGTATACCTTTGAGCAAAGGATGGAAAGTGTGGACATGATAGAGACCGTTAAGTACCAAAAGAGTATAAACAAAGTCCCAGATAGCAGTATATTCCAGAATAAGAGGCTCTTAAGGACAAGGGGTCATGACATGAAGATAGACAGTGGATGATTCTAGGAAAACATCAGGAAATACCACTTCAAAGAAAGGGTTGTAGAAGGGTGGAATCAACTCCATGAGGAAGTGGTGTGGGCCAAACCAGTGATGGGATTCAAGGTTTCATGGGATAAGTACAAGGCAGTTCTGGAGATGGGGGGATTACCCAGATCACCAAGGATCCTTGAATAACATGGAGATGGAACACTTGGGCAGATTCGGTGGGCCTAAAGGTCCTTATCTGCTGACAGTTTCTGTTTCCATGTTAACTAGCTGCATCAGTAGACAGTCGTGGGAGGTATCCAGCAATGTCTAACTCCTGGTGATAGTGGCCACCAGGATCTCCCAATTAATGTTTGGCAGATTCAGTTATCTGACCACCATGACTTCTTCCATTGGGAAGCAGTAAAGCATAGTCATTGGGGCACTGAGCTCCACACTATGACCTGGAAATGATAGACCAAGCAGTCTGACCTCAGTGGTGGATACATTTATGGAATCTCTGCTAAAGAAAAGGATAGCAGAAAACTTTGACTCAAGTGGAGCCAAAGATCCAAGGCAACCCAGATTCAGAGCAGGAAGGTAATCTTAAACTAATCTGATTGATTTCTTTGAATGGGTCACTAGGGAGGTAGATTGTGGGGGAGAAGTTGATGTGACCTACCTTGACTTCAGCAAGGCATTTAGCATTGTTCCACATAGAAGACTTGTGAACAAGCTGGGCAGCCTGGAACTGTGGCATAAGGTGGTTAATTGGATTTGAAACTGGCTGAAAGGTAGAAAACAGGGTGGTGATAAATGAGATAAAATCCAAAGTAGGGAGGGTGATCATCAGGGTGCCACAGGGTTCAGTTCTTGGACCAGTGCTGTTTAATATCTACATCCGTGACATTGCAAAGGGGCTAGAGGAGAAGATATGCCTCTTTCCAGATGACTCAAAGATCTGCAATAGGGTGGACAGTCAAGGAAGGGTGGAGAGAATGAGGAGGGACCTAGCTAAAATGGAAGAGTGGTCCAGAATGTGGCAACTAGGATTCAGTGTGAAGAAGTGCAAAATCATGCACTTGGGGAACAAGAATCTAGGGGAGGACTACATGACGAAGAGAGAAATATTAGCAGTCACAAAACAGAAAAGGGATCTGGGGGGTCATCATATCTGATAACTTAATGGTTGCTAAGAAATGTGCCAAGGCAGTGGGGAGAGACAGCGGCATGCTCAGGTGCAATGGAAGAGGTATCACTAACAGAAAAAAATGTAATCATAATGCCACTACATAGGTCATTAGTGAGACCTCATTTGGAATGTTGCATCCCTCATCTCAGAAAGGACATAGACTGGGTTGAGACTATTCAAGGAAGGGCAAGAAAAAATGGTACAGGGTCTGTACCACATATCATATGAGGAGAGACTACAGGAGCTCAATATGTACACCATGGAGGAGAAGAAGGAGAAAGAAGACATGATAGACATCTCCAAGTACCTCAAGGGAATTAATAAGGTATAGGAGGGAAGTCTCATTCAGAACAGAAGCTGCCCTAAATCAACAAAAGGGCATAACGTGAAACCACAAGGGAGTAGACAGAGGGACAGTGTAAAGTAGTAATTTTTCATGGAAAGGGTTGTGGATGCTTGGAATAACCTGCCCCAGGAGGTGGTTGGGGCAAACACAGCTGTGGGTTTAAACAGGCATGGGATAGACATGAGGAAATCCAAGAGAGGGATGGAGAGGCAGCAGCAGTGGACCAGTAGGGTCAGTAGCAGCTAATTAAAGGTAGGCTGTACAGGCAGATTGGATGGGCATAGCAGTCCTTATCTGCCATCAATTTCTATGTTTCTAAATCTATAGACATGTGTTTGAATTCCCTCAGCCCTTGCTTGCGTAATGTGTGACCCTGCTGGCTAGCAGCTCAATACCACCTTTATTTGCTTACATCCATGACTGTTGGCATGGCAAAAGACTATCAACTGTTAATACTTGAAAACCCCTTTTTCTTACCTTGGGAATGAAATACAGCAAAAAGAAAATCATATATACCTGTATTGAGGTTTTGGTTTGCCTAATGGCCCTTCAAGTTATTTAAATTATTGTTAACTGTTACTGCTGCTTTAAGAATTTAATCCACGATGGGTGGACTATCAGAAAAAGGTTTGTTACTCTGAGACTGAAACAATAGGATGAGAAAAAGTGTGATTTGTCCCATTTACTTAATGGAACATTAACTGCAAACCTTGCTTTTGAATAGCACGGTAAGTTTCTGTCAAGGCATGTTTTCAGTCTGAATGGGGCTGGCAGTTTAGCAGGTGAGGTGGGCATCTGAATCACGGTGCCATCCAAAATGGATACACAATATGGGTGAAAGCCCGAAAGGTGAGGTGGCAGGGAGGGTGACCGAATGTAGTGGGGTGGACAACCATAGCAACAGGATGTTGTTATATGTACACATGTTGGGGGGGCGAGCACATCAAGTGTGGTCTGGCAGGGGGCGGAGGGGATGTAGGGGATGGTGCTGCTGGTCAGCTGCTTAGCTGCGCCATGGCATCGGGGGTTGGTCTCCGCTTGCAGTGCTGGGGTTCCGGGTTCGGGTCTGGGTCCAGGCACTACTGTGCTTTTGTTGCGCCTGGCCCAAAACTTTTTTTTTGTCCCCCCCCAACATGCACCCCCCTGGAGTTGAGAATCCTTAAGTAGGGAGGTGCCGGGGAACAGCCCCCTAGGTGGGGGGTGGGAAGCACAGCCCCCCCAGAAAGCAAGTGTTTTAAGTCCCCAGCACCGTTCTTCCATGCGCCAAGGATGTCAGGGTGGCAACATTGTTTATGCCAGCCCTGATGTCATTCGGCACTTGCCATTATCACATAGACCCAGCTGGCAGTATAGTATAGAGGTTAGAGTAACAAGTTGTGAATGAGCTTGGTGCATCCAGCAGATCTGTGTTTTATTCCCATAACCTCCACTTGCATATTGTGTGACTCTGAACAAGCCACTTAACTTCTCCAGTGTTCCTAGGTCACTCCTGAAAACAGGCATGTGGGTCTTACCTGATTACCAAAGAATAAAATAAATGGAATTTGATTCAATTGTTTGATGAGTCTGAATGGCTCTTCAAGTTATACATGTGAATGTGCTTTTGGGGATATTGGTAACAGTGATCCATTGCTTGGTGGTCTGGCACACATACAAAGAAAGTCTTTTCACAGGTTCCAAACAATTATTTTAACATCTCTTTGCCCAAGAGAAAGCTATGGAGGGCCTTACATGCAGCATATGGTACACCAAAACATTACTGAAAAGCAACATCCTTTACTTTGAAATTAAGAAAAAAATCAAACTTTCAAAAAGAAAAGTGTCCTTATATATAAGTAAATTAGCACTCTGCAGTCATCTTGGGGGAAAATTGTAAATTACACATTTAAAGCTGTGTTCAGTACAAAGAAAACAGCCACTTTAGTTTCCCCTGTACTGAACATCGACTGGAGCAACTAAACAGTCCAACTGTTTCAAAAAAGCAAAAACAAGCAAACAAGCACTAGCATTGAAGGTAACTATGGGCTAGTTACAGGCCAGAGCTGGCTTCTGTTACAAAACTTTATTTTACATCTCTTTTCACCAGAAATGGCCATGGGCCTTACATGCAGCACATGGTACCCCAAACAATTACTCAAAAGCACCAGAACATGCTCAGAAGTACATTAAAAAAACTAACTTTCAAATACAAAGGTGCTTACAGATGAATTTATTAAACCTCTGCATGCATCTGGGGAAAAGAGATTCAAATTGAACATTTAGAGCTGTGAGATTGGCCCAAGCTTATGTTCAGTACAAAGGAACCAGCCTTTTTAGTTTCCCCTGTACTGAATATCAACTGAGACAACCAAACAACTCAAATGTTGCAAAAAGGAAAAAAATTTGAAAATACACTAGCATCGAAAGTAACTATGCACCAGTTACAGGCCAGAGCTGAACCAGGTTACAAAACTTTATTTTACATCTATTTTCACATGAAAAGGCCATGCAGGGCTTTACATGCAGCACACAGTACACCAAATACTTACTCAAAAGCACCAGATCTTGCTCTGAAATGCAATAAAAAAATCCTACTTTAAAATACAAATGTGCTCTAGATGAACTTGTAAAAACTCTGCAGGCATCTGAGGAAAATAAGTTTAAATTAAGCATTTAAAGATCTGAGATTGGTCCAAGCTTATGTTCAGTACAAAGGAACCAGACTTTTTAGTTTCCTCTGTACTGAACATCAACTGAAACAATGAAAAAACACAAATTTTACAAAAAGTAAAAAAAAAAAGTGAAAATACACCAGCTTCAAAGATAACTGTGGGCCAATTACAGGCCAGAGCCGGACCAGGTTGCAAAACTTTATTTTACATCTCTTTTCACCAGAAAATGCCATGCAGGGCCTTATACACACCACACGGTACACCAAAAACTTACTCAAAAGCACGTGAACATGCCCGGAAATGCATTAAAAAATTAAACTTTCAAATACAAAGATGCTTACAGATAAACTTGAAAGAACTCTACAGACATCTGGGGAAAAAGAGATGTAAATTCAGCATTTAAAGCTGTGAGATGGCCCAAGCTTATGTTCAGTACAAAGAAAACAGCCCTTTTAGTTTCCCCTGTACTGAACACAGATTGTAACAACTAAACAGCCTAAATGTTCAAAAAAAACAACCTCAAAATGCCAAAAAAGAACTAGCATTGAAGGCAACTAAGGGCATGTAATTGGTCAGTCTTGGCCCAGGTTACAAAAAATATTTTACATCTCTTTTCCCAAAACACCCATGCAGGGCTTTAAATGAAGTACACCATACACCAAGGAGCTACCGCTAGAAATATTGCAGGCGAAAAAAGCAATGCAGAAAAGTACAGTTATTGAAATGGCTGGAAGGGATCACCAGAAAGCTGATGTGCATTTGAAGATAATGCTGGCTGACTGAGTAGTATATGATCATTACAAAGGAACACTGTGAGGATGACAGAATGTTCATCGGACAAAAGTATGATTGAAAGAAACCAAGAACTGCGAGTCAAGCCTTTTTAAAGACCAGGTGGATGACAAAACCAGGTGCTGATGTATACTTTAAATTCTCATTTATCTGGACTGCGACTAGGACAGTACCTTACATGAGTAACTACAGGACACTAAGGAGGGATCACCACAAACTGTAAAAACGAGCAAAAAAGTAAAACTTATACAAAGAAATTAATTTTAAAATATGAAAGGGGACATGAAAATACATCATTGCAGAGAGCTGCACTGAAATTGCACAGCTCTGTAATAAATGGATAACACCAGTCCAGCAAGGTATATAAAGGACACCACATGTTGTGAACATAAGAGGGCAATCCAAAGTGGAAAAAATTGCAAAAATACATTTATTTAACCAAAGCCTCTAAGTAGGGGGATACAATCTGTTATCTAGCAATGAATGGAATCAAAGTTTGTTAAGTAGAGCACTGTGTGCATGCAAATAATTACAGCACAATTTGTGATAGGCAGGAATGTCACAAAACGGATGCCAGTTTAAGATAGTGAAAAGGCAGTTGAAGGGCCACAGTAAAGAAAATCAAATTTAACAACGGGTCATGTTATGCCCACTATGTCTTATGATAGATCACTACAAAACAGAGATGGAATAAAAGCAATATAATACTTTTTTTTTTAAATTGCAGGGTAAAATTGTGCATAAGGTATGAATCTCTCCAGTACTGTACACAGAGTCAAATAGAATTAAAACAGCACCACCAGAAGCAATATATCAGGACCAATTCAGATTTATAAAAGGGCATATTATTTCTCAGGCTATTAGAAGGGTCAAAGCCTTATTTCATTCTGCTCAAATAGAAACAATTCTGCCTCATGCAATAGCAATTGAAGCTTCAGAAGCATTTGACTTATTGAATAGATCTTATACGTTGAAAGCTTTGGTATATTGGCGGATACCAGAAACTTTAATAAAATTAGTAACTGCTTTGTAGGAATACTACAGTTAGATTTATGGTTATCTCATATTTGGGGGAACCCTTTAAGAAGATGAATGGGGTAAGACAGGGATGCCCCCCTTCCCCGATGCTTTTCATCTAGTCCCTAGAACATTTTCTGAGCACATTAAATGAGGATCCAAATAGGTACTTGATTATATGGTAAAATCCTCACATGTTTAACTGGTGATATGGGGGATACACATATATATAAGCTGTTTCTCAGAACATAAACCTTGAAAAAGCTCTGGTACAGGTGCAAAACAGTCAATGGAAGTTCTCTGTTTTTTTGCACTTTGGGGGAATGTGTGCCTGCTTTATATGATGTGTCCACAGTTCTAAATAAGCACTTTTTTATATGACAAACAAGATATGTTTGTAGCCTTACCCCAAGGGAGGCATTGAGCAAGGTCTCTCACTCTCTACCACCTAGTAACCCTTTAATTTTCTTCCTTCATTTCCTGGAGATGTATCAAAGGCTGGTGGTCTGTTATCAAAGTGAATTCAGCTCCGGTTAGATAAAAACACAATGAATCAACTGCCCCTTTTGCAGCCAAACACTCCTTCTCTCCTTCTCAGTTGTTGAATAGTTCTTCTGTCTTTCATGGAGCTTATGGCTGATATAGATAATGGGCTGTTCTCCCTCATCACTTTTCTGGCTCAACACAGCCCCCAGCCCAAACTTCAAAGCATCTGTTTCAAGCAAGAAGGGTCTGAAAAATCTGGTATTTTCAAAGCTGATGCAAAGCATAAAAAGGCTTTTATGATTAAAAGCTTGATTACACTCTGGAGTCCAATTCACTTTATTGTGCTTGTTCTTCCTGATCAGATCTATCAGGGTTGCAGGTAGCTCTGAGAAACCTTTAACATAACATCAATAATAGCCTGCTAAACCCAAACATTATCTTACATGCCTCTTGGTTTTGGGTATAGGGCTGTTAGCAACTGCCACCACTTTGGATATCTCTGGTTTATCTTTACCACCTCCCAGTTCATATCCCAGATGTCTGGTCTCCACCATGCCTGTGCCAATTTTTCAGGGTTTATGATAAGACCAGTGGTTGCAATATCAAATATCACTGCTTTGATGTGTGACAAATGGCTCTCCCAGGACTGGCTAATTATCACCACATCATCAAAATAGGTAGAACTATCTTGGTGATGTGTGGCCCAGATCTTGTCCATCAAATATTGAAATGTAGCAGTCACCCCCACGGAGACAAAATGGTATTACAGTGAACTGGAACAACCCCATAGGATAGCAAAAGCCATTTTTTTTCTTCTGACTTGGTCTCCAGCTGAATATGCTAGTACCCTAGCATTGTTATGTACTTAGCACATCCCAGCTGGCCAAGCAGATCTTCCACCCAGGGCATCAGGTAGCTGTCAAACTTGAGAAAATGTTTATTTTCCTATAACCAATACAAAGACAGATGCCCCCTTCCTTCATAGGCACTATAGCAATATGAGATCACCAAGGGCTGCTTGAAGGCTCAATAATCCCTAAAGACTTCATTTTTTTCCAGCTCCTCAGTTACAGCCTCTTTTTACTTTTCTGGGATACTGTCTGGCCTCTGCCATATAGGTGGAGCTTTTCTTGTATCAATAATATGCTCAACCTCACTAACCTTTCCTGGTGTCATAGTGAACACTGCCTTAAATTCATGTAATATCCCCTTTATATCAGCTAGCTGACTGGGAAGCAGGTTGAGATTTATCTTTTCTTGGGGAATTCCAATATCAGAGAAGCTTTTATCCAGCCTGTGATAGGCTTGCTCTAATTCTCTACCTTCCTATTCAGAAAGTACAGTACACCCGAATTAGGATAGATCTTTATTTTCCTCTCTCTCTTCTTCCAGAACTTCAGCAGGATAGCATGATAAATGCAAGGCCTGCACTTGCCTGGGATTTCTATTTCGTAGTCCACCCATCCAGTCCTATGCACTACTGTGAAGGACCCCTGCCATTTTGCCAACAGTTTGTTTTCATGTGATGGTAGTAATAATAAAACCTTATTCCCAGGGTTAAAACTGTTGTCCTTCAACCCCACATTATAGTATAATTTCTGTCTTTCCTGAGCTAGCAGGCAATTCTCATGGGCAATCTGAATGTATTTACCAAACCACTGGAGTAAGTCAGTGATGCACTGTACCACATTATGTTTCTGATCAGTTTGATCCTCCGACATCTCCTTTATCACATCACGTGCCCCCTGCACCCAGGTGTCCTACTACAAAGGAGATCAAAAAGGGACAGAGTTGTAAATGCCTGGGGCACCTCTGTGTAGGCAAACAGAAAGTAAGTCTTTCCCTTCCTCAGACACATATTTTCTTAACATTTTTAAGTGTCTGACTGAACTGCTCTTCAAGCCAGTCTGTTTGGGGGGGTGGTAGGATGAAATCCTAACAGCTGTTATTCCAAGCACCCAATAAAATTCCTGCAATGTCTGGGAAGTAAATGTTGCCCCCTGATCTGTTAGAATAACTTCAGAGATACCTATCCAACAACAAATTTTGTATAGCTCCTCAGCTACCCTAGAAGCAATAATAGTTCTCATAGGGACCACTTATGGGTATCTTATAGTGTAGTCACTGAGAACTAGAATGACTTTATTGCCTTTTCTACTCCATTCCAGGGATCCAACTATATCTATAGTGACCCACCAGAAGGATACATCAACCACAGATATGGGCATGGGGGCACCTTTTCTTTTTTGCACACAGTAGCTACTTTTTGGCACTCCTCACATGTTTGACAGTAATTTGCTACCTGCTGCTGTATGGATGGCAAATAAAACCTACACAGTCGCCTACCAAAGGTATGCTATCACCTCAGGAGACCCACCAGAGGGATGTCAAGTGCAAATTTAATCAACCCCTGCCTATATTTTGTAGGATCCACCAATTGTTTTCATGCCTCTTTAATCTGAGGTTTGATACATTCTCTATACAAGATCTCATTTTTCAACACCACATACAGGTTCTTCCCATCAACAATACCCACCTTAGCAAACAATGGTTTTGATGTGTCATCATTTTTTTGATCAGTTATCAAGTCCTTCCTGTTGCAAGGTGACTTAATCTGTGGCTGTACTGCAATGTCCCTCTTTCTGACTGCTTTGTCCCTTCTGACCTCTGCCTTGGTCTTCTTAAGGCATACTCTACACTCAAATAAGTCAGAGTTCTCACAGGGGAATATATCAACCAGCTGTTGCTTCTGTTGGGCCTTGGCTTGCACTTTCATTGTCACTGCAATAACTTCAGAGGAAGGATTCAAGTTCTTCTGTTGCAGAAAAGTGTCAAATCTAGGCAGGTCATGACCTAATATGACAAGTTCTAGAAGAATGGAGATCACACCACCTTAACTTGAATATCTTCTCCATTAATGTAGTGAGGCATGGCAGTAGTGCGGTAACAGCGACAATCCCCATGAACATATATTGCCCTTGACCTAGGACTTTTAACATGCCCCTCAATTAAGGATATCCTTCTAGACCAGAGTCTTTCTACTTCCAGTGTTCACTAACCACTGACGTTTTTCAGAACCAACCTCAAATTCCATCAAGTATGGTTCCCAATTAGACAGAGCAAGAGTTGCAGGAGATGTTTTCTTAGTGGGGCACCTCCTTTTGATATGTTCCTTTTCCCCACATTGATGGCAAACAATATCAGGTCTATGTGTGGAGGATGGTATTTTATTACCATTTTTACAAGTATGTATGTATGGGGTGTGGCTTAGAAGTTGAAGCTTTAGGGGTTTGAAAAGGTCCTTCCAGTCTCTGATCCCTCTGATTTTTTTCTCAGGGTGGTTAGTGTAGTTCGTCAATCAAGAGTCCTCTTCAAGCTTGATGGCCTGTTCCCCTGTTTCCAGCCGATGCTCTTTTACCCAATTGTGCAGGTCCTCTGGTAGGCCCTGAGTGAACTGTTCTAGTACCAGTTCCTTACTGATTTGTTGTGTTGTGCTCCTAACTAGCTGAAGGCATTTACAGCATAGTTTCTTTAGCCTCAGGAATTATTCTTGTAGATGGTCATCTGCCCGGTACCACAAAGCTCAGAATTTCTGTCTATACAACTCACTGCTGATGTCATATTGTATTAGAATGGTGACTTTGACTTTGTTATAATTGGTAGCCATGGTGGTATCAATGTAACTCTAGGCAAGCTCTTCTTGGCTAGTAAGATAAGGTACACAATGGATTATCCACTTACCTCTGGGCCAGTGGCATGCTATGGCCACCCTCTCAAAAGCTGTAAGTTAGGTCTCAATGTCATCATCTGGAGCCAGTTTTGTCAGCTTCACATCTCTCAATGTGCTGCTGGTATCCTCTTCAGTTGTACTTGGCTGAGCTGTTTGTACAGTCTCCAGAATTTACAGATATTTTTCATTTCATGTGCTTTCTCATGACTTGTCTCTTCCCGTCTCAGAGTCATGGAGAAACTTTTCCACTATATGGTTTTTCGTCTTTCCTTTCCCCTTTTTCTCCTATGTCCTCCTTGGTTACTGTTGCAAACATCAACCTCAATGGCTCCTTAGGATGAACCACTGGCTCTTCTTAAAATGTTGTATCCATGCTTCTGGTCACTACTCTGAGAAGAACAGATGGAGCCCTTCCTCCTGCTACCACGGCCTTGTCCTCACAGTATCCACAATGTGCTTCCCTTAATGCTTGGCTGAGCTTCTTAGCCATCCACTGATGAGTAAATCCCTCTTCTGACACCAAATTGTCATGGCATGGGTGTTTGGGAAGCACACAGACAGACAAAACTCAACAAAAATACAGTAGGCATGTATTTGTTTGAACAAACAAGCAAAATAACAAATAAAAGATTGCAATTTCACAACAACGTTAATCAACTTCTGGCACTGTTGAACCTTTATAGGATATGGGTGGCAAGTTCAAAGTCTCATTGAAGCAATCTGTGCCAACAAAAGCCCAATTTTTGAAGAGCTGCTAGATTGGCATACAGCGCGACAATCCCCAGCTGTGACAAACTCCAGGTGTGCCAGGGACCCTGTGAACAATTTCAGTACAAAGGGGGTTTCTGCACAAAAGTCCCAAGAGATGTCACAGTTGGAATGTTACAGTAAAGATTTTGCACACCAGAGGTATTTGATGGAGGGTCCAGTCAAGGCCCCCTGCCGGACGCAATGCTGGTCCAGACCATGATGTTGGGGAGAAGGAAGCCTTGGAGGTCACGAGACAGGACAGAGGGATCTGTGGGGTGCCATAGTGGGTAGCAGTGGCACAGTGGCTGTGGCAGGGTACATCAGGTGGTACCAGGCAGATGTGCCCTGGGCAGTTGGACAGATCCCCGGGACTGGGTACTCCCTGGTACTCAAGGACTGACTCCATCCCAGACCTCCAGGTGTCACCAGCCCTGGCATCTTTCCTGGTGCATACACAGTTCCCGACAGTGTAGTCAGGCACCAGCATGGCTCTATGCAGTGGGCTATTCAGCAGAAGTATGTGGCAGTGCCCGGGCTATGTCCCCGTCCACCGTCTGCACCTCATACCCTGCAGCTATTGTGTACTGACGCATGTCAAAGACTGTGAAAGCACTTCAGGAGCAGGGATGACACAGGGCTGCTTTGGTGCATGGCATCCTGATGTCTGTGCAGCCTGTGCTCAAAAATTGGGATTGCCACATCAGCTGGCTCAAGGTTCCACTTTCATCAAATCCTTTTGGCGCAGGCACCTTGTGCCAAATTCCACCCTTTGAAAATGGGGACCCAAGGTCTCTCCAATAGTGACAGTTCCATTCTTCAGTGCCTCCAGCAAGTAAGCTTTCCTTTGCAGTGAACAGACACCAACTGCTTCAAGTTCCAATCATCAGGGATTCCTTTAGAGGAGAAACTCTGCCTCACTTTTCCCATAGGCGCCACAGAACATGTAATCACAAATAGTACTAGAATGTACACAACAGTAATATGGCATTGAGCATAACAAACACAAATGCATTTAGTACAATCAGTGTTATTAAATATCAAAACTGTGCCTTATTACTATAATTATCTAAGAAATATGCAAACACCTAAGAAACTTTTGATATCTTAACTAGAAGTGTGGTACATACAGTCTGGATCAATTATCATGACAGTTCTAGAATATGCCTGTAATTCTGCTGCTCTATTTTTTTCCCACAAGATGGCACTTTACAATGAGTTACTGCTTCATTGTTTCTGCATACATTATATCACTTCCTCTTTTTTTTATCTGCTTTCCCTACCATATGGCTTTCTTCATCTGGGTATCCTATCATTTTTTTTCTTTTTACTTCTGTATAGAGCTGCAATGCAGTTTGAGCAGTGGTACCAGGAAAACTGCTCAACTAATTAGGGAATGGAGTATGTTCCAGGAAACAGAGGGAAAACAGAGGGGATAGAACAGAAAAGATGTGCAAGACATGCTGTTTGAACAGATGAGGGGAAACAAAGGGCAGAGGATAGAAAAAAAGACTCCTCTGCCTGAAACGCGGGAAAGGGGAGCACTCAGACTCTCTCCTTCTCTGCCTTCTGTATTGCTAATGCTTAAACAGTGATAGACATCAGGTCTATCATAAAGCACTGGGGGGCACACCATTGTGTCTATTCAATCACCTTTTCAATTATCCTGTTCAGCTCCATTCTTTTTAGTTCATATTTTAACTTTTGGCAATAAAGGAATGGAAACTCAGCAAGGAGTCGTAACACTGTAAAGATGTTCATTCTGTTTAAAACAAATTTGAACAGTCTTTCCTTGAAAGATTCTCAGGTCCCCAAATACTCTCACTTCCTCAACATGACAAATAAGGCCTAATTGAACTTTAAGACCTCGGCTCAGAAAACAGTCACTTTCAGATTTCATTACAACAACCCTAAAAAAGTACTGTAGTAATGGACCTTGCTTCTGATTTTAACTTACATTTTTGTAAATGAACACTTCCTTTGTAACCACAGAACTACATGGGCTGTGCAAAGCCCCTGTTGCAGGCCTCAGTTGTAGTTTCTTGTATAAACGGTTGTAGTTGGACTCGGTGATGATTAATGTGTCTTCCCTTTAATCTAAATTACAGCTGATAGAGGTTCCTGCAGCAGCTAGGGCTGTGTGCCAGGCTGGTTCATCTCTTTTATGTTGCTTGCACAAGAAATATTTTTCTACAGATATCATCATTTCAGATGTGTGTCACTGACTAGTCCAATGTAGGTCAAGCTGCGTTGGACTCATCGTTGACAGACCAATGATCATGTGAGCTAAGTATGACAGTGGTTCACAGTTTATGGGTGGAAACTTTGTGTAGTTGAAATAAATGAAGCTCTCCAATGAGAAAGCACTTTGTCTGTTTCATTTGCATAATGCTGATCAGCAAACAGCTGATCGGCTTTATGATATTTCCCTTCTCTCTGTCCTCCCTTCCCCTCTCCTTCTGGTCGCCATACCCACTTGTCCTACACACACACCATACCACACTCCGTGTCCAAACAGTGTTCCCCAAGCATGTGCTGTCTCCCTCACAGAGTCACACCCCCCCCCGGGATGAGTCAGTGTACCACGACAGCTTGGCACAGAGACTGAGAGAGACTGTGCCGTGGGGAGGGACAGATCAAGAAAGTGACAGTGGAGTAAGTGGCGGAGCCAGATGCAACAGACACATTTTGTTTTCTGTGTCTCTCCCTTGCTGAAGTAGTGTCCAGATGGGTTCACAAACAGAAAGCGAGACAGAGAGAGAGCAAGCTGCTGCAACTCTCGCCGGCAGTGAAATTGAATGGTAGCATGAGAATCGGTGCTGTTTCCTGTTTCTCTCTCTCTCTTTCTAGAGGTAACCAGGGAGATGGGAAATGGTCCATGCAGTGTAAAAGTTAGCTGTCACAGAATGTGGTTCCATGAAAGACAGTGGCAGAGACACAGTGCAATCTACAGTTGCCACAATGTCCTCTGTCTGCGAAGTGCACTGTCCCTGACTTAGACACCCTGCAAGGGGCACACAGAGGGAAAAGAGAGAGAGAGAGAGAACAACACACAGTACCCTTGGTCAAAGCGTGCTTCATTGCTCCTTTTCCCTCTGTGTCTCTCTCTCTCTCTGCCTCCTATATGGACATCATCTGCTGTGTCGTCTATCTGTGTGTTATAGGCAGCAATCGGTAGCTGTGGCTCAGTCCCACTGAGCAGATTAAACAAGAGCCAAAACACCAGAAAAAAAAACTGTGACAGTGTTTCAGAGCAGGAGCTGCAGGTGGCTGTAATTATAGGTGGTCATGGAAGTCCCTGTCAGCAGACTGTTCCAGTGCTCGCTCTGTGCATTTTATTAGCAGTCAGTTGACAGCACTGGTGCGAGACAGAGAGAACGGGAGTGAGGGAGAAAGAGAGAGAGAGTAGCACACAGACACACATACAACAAAACTGCATTGCTTCTGTCTTTCTTTAATGGGAGTGACAGTAGTCCCCCCCCCCAAGTGATCAATACCTAGCCACAAGACTGGGACATATATGTGTCTGTCCCTGTCTTGCTTCCCGCCGGTCCATTGTCATCTATCTCTCTCCGTCCATTGTGAGAAAAGAAAAACAGCGCACAGCAATTGTTAGTCAGGGTGAGTCAGCAAGGGGCGAGCAGCTCTTGCCATGCTGCGGGTGGGAGAGATTCTGTACACTACAAGTATGGCAGCAAGCGAGAGAGAAAGACAGACAGAGCAAACCATTCATCCCCAACACATTTCCTTTAGTCTCTCTCTGTTTCTGTGACCAGGAGGTGTACTGGGTGTGGAGAGAGAAATTGCCAGTTCCTTTTCTCTCTGTATCTCACAGTATCCAGTGTGTGACAGAGAGAGATCAATAAAGGTGAGATCTGTGACAAAGCAACGTTCAGCATTGACAAATGCTTGTTAAAAAAGTGTATTTATACTGTCACTTCTATCTGTAACAAAGCCTAGAAAAGCAAATAATTTTTACTGCTACGTGGGTGGAGCTCCACAGATGTTATGTCATCATTGGAGGAGAACAGGGAGCTGGCTCCAGAACGCGACCCTGTGTTCTTCTACAGTGCTGCAGCAACATCATGACAGCATTTAGTCTACAGCAGCTGTCCTCCGTGATGGACCTCCCCTCCACCGAATGATCTCCCCCTCCCCACAGCACACTACTTCATAGGTGCACTTCTGCATTCACTGTGCATGTGCGAGTCTCGCGCATGCACAGTGTCTCCATCGCCACCATCTTTTGAAGGGCAACCATCACCGCTCACTGCCACTCCATGACCAGCTCCGATGCCACCACCAGTGCTTCAGCACTCTATGTGCCGTGCTGCCGCTGCTCTGATATCTGGACAGGTAAGTGCTCGACGCGGCCATATCGACTGTGACTAGAATTTGTTGTTGTATGTAGTCACTTTCTGTACTACTTTGGTGCTACATACTGCTGTAAAATACCCTAGCTTATGAAGCTGATTACATCTCTGGCTCTTAGTTGGCAATGGGTCTACTCTGGTGTAATTATGCCAACATTAGTCACACTGTTTTTCAGCTTGCTAACTCTTTCTGTTGGCCCTGTGACAGTTTCTGTGCAGGCCTGGGTTTGCATGTTACCCCTTTTAGTGGGTTGATTTAGCCCCCTCTAATCTTTCACTACAGTCTCAGTATTCCATTTTATTTTTTTTATTTATTTATTGAGTTCTAGGATTACAAATACCTTTGAGCCAGGGCTCTTTTACAAAGGTTCGGCGTTAAAAGGTACAAAGTAGACATAACATTATTGGCAGTACAATTAAATGTAATAGCAAACATATATTAAATACGAGGGACATATATTGAGGTAAACACTCACAAAAGGGAGGAGAAAATGAGGTTAAAAAAAGAGAAAGACGGGTGGATGGAGAAAAAAGGTGGGGGAGAGGTGGGAAGCAGGTGAAATAGGAGAGGCAGAGAGGAGGACAAGGGGTTGGGGGGGGAAGGCAGTCCGGCTGGCTTTGTCAGAGAAGACAAAGTAGAGTGCAGATATTGGGCATGTTGGGGTCAACGAAGTGCTAGTAGGCAGAGGCTTTAGAGGTTGTATGCAGAGCAGCGGAACCACGATGTGGTGGACTGATTCACGGGTCCGGTGAGGCCACGCAAAGATACATTCGAGGCTAGACATTACAGTCACAGGTGCTAGCGGCAATGAGAGAGTGACAGAGCCTGTTTTTCAAGGCACCAAGTGAGGAGGCAGCAGTGATGTCACTAGAGAGTCCATTAAGCCAGTAGGCGGCCCGGTAGGCAAAGGCTATTTGGCCTTGGGTTCTGCGGCAGTAGGGTATTTGGAACTGCTGCAGTTTAGTTCCTTGGGTGCCCCGGTAGCTTTTCTTAGGATGTAGGAGGGAGGCAACACTAGGTGGGGCGAGGCCCATCTGTGATTTCATCGCCATGATGCAGGTTTGATATTTAATACGTTTGTCAAGTTGAAGCCAGTTGGTTTGGGAATAGAGGTCGCAGGTGTGAGTATAACGTTGAGCGCCGGTGATTAGCCGACAGGCCTTGTTGAGGGAGGTTCTTACCCATTTGAGTGCAGTAACCATAGCTGAGCCGTAGATGATGAGGCCATAGTCAATGATGGCAATGATGGTGCTCTGGATGGCAGTAGCAAGGGCTGCAGTGGGAAGGTGTCTCCTGAGGTGGAACAGCAGGCCTAATCTGGAGTTTGCAGCTCTGGCAACATTGCTGATGTGGTCAGTGTAGGAGAGGTGTGGGTCAAGGGTGATCCCAAGGTGTTTAAAAGCTTGGACTTGTTCTAGCAGGTTGCCTTGGCTGGTCGATATGGAGAGGTGGTGTAGTTTATGTTTGTTATGGGCGCTGCTGAAAATCATAGTCTTAGTTTTTTTCTGGTTGAGGATCAGTTTGTGTGTAGTGAACCTATTCTCAATAGTGTTGAAGCAATGTTGTAGGTTGCTTTGCAGGTGATTTGGGTCCTGGTGCGAGGCTAGTAGTACCGCATCATCGGCATAAAGTACGATCTGTTGGGAGCAGGAGGGAGGCAGTGTATTTAGGTACAGACTGCAGAGGAGTGGTCCCAGCATGGATCCCTGAGGGACACAAGAGCAGATAGGTTTGGCATCAGAGAGCACATTCGCAATTTTTACACATTGAGTCCGATCAGCAAGGTAGCTTTTGAACCAAGGGATAGAAACAGGGGAGAGCCCGGCTTTTTGAAACTGGGCAAGAAGAAAGTGGTGATGGACAGTATCAAAAGCCTTGGTGAGGTCGATAAAATTTGTGCCAGTGAGATGACCTTTGTCCAGGGAGCTGTGGATGGCCCCAGTAACTTCAAGTAATGCAGAGGCTGTGCTATGGCCTTTCCGGAAATCATGTTGTTACCTGCAGAGGATTGTGTGCTTGTCCAGATATTCAGTAAGCTGGTCTGATACAATGCACTCCAGAGCCTTTGAGAGCGGGGGTAGGATAGAGATCGGATGGTAGTTCCCATGGTCAGTCTTGTCACCACTTTTGTGGATTGGGGTGACAGTGGCTGACTTCCAAATTTCTAGGAATTGGCTGAGTGAGAGGGAGAGGTTGAAAATCTTGGTAAGGGGCCCCAGCACCTCATCAAGGGTGAGGGCCAGGAGCTTGAGGTCAAGTGTGTCTTTGCTGGCTCTGGAATTGCCGATGGCTTTGGTGATGTACTTATGAACATCGTTCTTATGGACTGCTTTAAAGTAGAAGGGAGGGTGATTGGCGAGAGTTGATGTGTTGGGGGTTTTAGAAGGGTCATCATCATTAAAGAAGTTTGGGGGAAGGACACTACTAAGATCAGTGAAGGTGGTATTGAAAGTGACAGCGATGGTTTTGGGGTCGAGAGTGGTATTCCCATTTACCTTTAGCATGGCTAGCGTGGATTTCCGTTCCTTTCCTGAGATTTCATTTAGGTTGTTCCAAAAGACTCTCCCCTTACTCCTGGAGTCGGTGAGCACTTTCTTATAGTAGTCAGACTTCTGGGACCTGATGGTTTTCGTACAGTCATTGTGTGTTCGTTTATAGTTGTTGATGTCTGCTTGTTTCCCGGTGGATCTTGCCAGTTCCCAGAGGCAGTCGCTGGACTTTAGCTTTTTTAGAAGGTCTCCGGTTATCCATGGATTGCAGAGGATTTGAATTTTGTGCTTCTTCAGGGATGCAAATAGGTTACAGGCTTTATTGAAGATGAAGATGAAGTAGTCTAGGGCCAGGTTTGTATTTGACACCTGGAAGATAGGAGTCCAGTCTTACTGGAGGAGGTGGGCTTTGAGGTGGGTTAATTGGCCACAGGGGAGGACTCTGCTGTAAGTGATTCTGGGGGTGGAATTTGTTTGACCAGGTACAGCTGATAGGAGAGTGATCACTGAGTGAATCAGGGAGGATGGCAGAGTTAGAGATCCTTGAGGGGTGGCTGGTAAGAATCCAATCGAGCAGGGTGCTGGACCCTGTTTTATAGTTCATTCTGGTTGGGGAGTCTAACATCTGCGTTAGGTTGGCCGATAGGACAGAGTCTTTGAAAGTATCCGCCTCAGCCGAGAGCCAGTTGATGTTGAAGTCACCCAGCAGAATGGTTTCAGAGTCAGGGGTTTGTAGTCTGACAAGGTTCAGGACAGTGTTTAAGCCTGAGACCTGCTCCTTTGGAGGAATATAAACCTTAATGACTGTGAGTGCCTTGTTATGGGCCCCTAGTAGGATCCTGACAGGGAGAATCTGAGCAGGGCAGGTCTCAGTGGCTGTTTCAGGTCAGTGGCCCAGAAACGTGTCTTTCAAGTACATGGCACAACCTCCCCCCCTTTTAGACTTGCAGTCAAGCCTAAAGACATTGTATCCTGAGATAGCAATTGCCTGGTCGGGAACCAAGGGGGTGAGCCAGGTATTCCATGTTTTTAATTAACTCAGAATGTCTGGCTATCTTTGTTACTATGAGTTTGACTCAATAACACAAAAATTAAAACATGATCCAAACACTAAACAAAAAAAATCATGGTCTTTGGAAAGGCAATCAGGTGCAAAAAAATCTGACTTCATCTAAGAGGTGCCCCTTAGAGATAGTCACAGAATTCCCTTACCTCAGTTTTGCGTTCAGTTCAAACACCAGATGGAATAAACACATTGCTAATACACGTCACATGCATTGAAATGCTTTAAGAGGCCCTGTGGAGGTTGCATGATATTCCCCTTTATAACCGTTGTAAATGTGAACATAATAAAACCATGCTGTTTACACATGTGAAATCTGGGGTTTCATGGATGTGAACATTTTAGAAAAGGTAATTACCAGCCTTTATGAGGAAACCTTAAAATTACCTAAAGGTATCCCAAATGTCCTAATTAGAGTAGAACTGAGATTAATCACCTTGGAAAACATTATACAAACAAAGATAATCACATTTTGGTTAAATAACCAGGCACAAACAGGGGACTCTTTATTAGCATTTTGTCTGAGGGACAAATATGACATGATAGGGTGTTCTCTAGGAAATAAGTAAATAAATGGCTAAACCAGGTTTTATCTCTTTTAAGTGAGCACAATCTTTATTTTTTACAACACATAGATAAAGGAATCAAAATATATATGTCATATGGCAAACATATAACAAGAAATGCAGAACTTCTCAAGAGAGCAAGATATGACCATACTGAAAACCATAAGCCACAAAATGACTAGTTAGTAACAGCAAGAAACATTGCCTGAAACCCTACTTAAGTATTAAGGAGAGCCCAAAACATCAGGAAGTCATGATTAAGTTTAGGTATGAAGCCTTTGAAAACACTATCTTAACTTCCATAACTTATAATAAAGAAGAGGGCAACATTTCTACTTTCTGCCATTGTGGTTTAAATAACCAAGAGGATATCTTACATGTAGTTCTTGTCTGCCCATGGTATAGCAAAGAAAGAAAAATCTGGATTGGACAATACAGTTTGTAACATGGCAAAGTTAAGGAACCGGAAAAGAGTACACTGGATTGGATAAAATAGATCAGCTGGTATAATTTGGAGCGGGGATTAATCCAGCAGTAATGCCGTCTCCAAACTGAAATACCAGCACTATCCACACAAAATAAAAGCAGCACCAGCAAAAGGGCTGCAGGTATGAGAGGGGCACGTCTTGTCTTGCCCACCCAGTGAGGCGCAAGCCCATGACTGTCAGACATGGCAGAGACCCGGAAGGGAGAGGGAAGTGAAGACGCAACGCCACCAGGGTGTCACAGAGCAACTGCACAGATGCACCAATTGGAGAGGCTTAGGAGTCATGATGCACAGAATGACGAAGGACAGGACGGCAAGATGGCACCAGCATGACACAAACGGGTGCTACCATGGGACCGACACATGTGTGCACTGTTTGACAGTTCACGGCACAGTGAGTTTGAACTACGGCAGTGACAGAGCAACATCGGAGATCCCGCAAAATACAGCCATGCCCCCACAAACTGAGCAGAAGAAGTAGTGAGAAAAGCACCAGAACCGGGAGCAAACCACATCGGAGGTACTGTATGTTACAGTAACACAGAGGGTAGGGACGTAGCATGCAAATGTCTATGTGAAGGTTACAAATGGCAGTTGAAATCACTGACCCATGGACCGCCTACACACGGTATCATAATAATAGCAGCGTAGATATGCAATAAACCATGTTAATATGTTGAAGTCACAGTTGTGCATATGTAGCAATAGAACTGTTTTCACCACATCATGATGTAAATAGATGTGTTTTACATTTTCAAAAAGTGCAGCACAAATCTGTAACAAGCAGAAAGTCTGGGTGTTTTATCTTCTTCACACAATTGCACACACAATCATAGTAACCCTCAAATCATGCATACCATGTTACAAGCACATTAAGCCACTCTGAAGGTGGCATCTAATGGGATTAATGCATGGTTGGGCCATAGTAGGCACTCGGCCTGCGGCCCCAGACCACAACCCTCCCACCCATGCATAAATCCCCCATTAGATGCCACCTTCGTCGTGGCTTAATGCTTACATATTGACAGTATGTCTATTCCTCTGAGATATCTGTTAGCTCTCTTGTTCAATTCAGAAATGATTGACCAGATTGGCAGAATTTCTACAACTTATAGTTAAGATAAGGAAAAAGAAGGTTCATCTGATAAAATAAATAACATTTTGACTCCCTTTGCTGCCTTGCCAACTCTAGATGTATACACCAGCAATACCTTACATGCAGCCTGTTCTCTATTTGTGGATACATTTATTTGTTTTGATTTTCCCTCAGAATGCGTGAGTGAGTACAGCTGAAATATACTTTTATTATGCAGAAATGGATACTTTTTCAAAGGTTGAGATTATTGGTTCTGTTATGTGGTTGGCCATGTAAGAAGCCAGACCCAAACCTTGTCATGTCCAGTTTACTTTTTGTACTTCAAGATCAGCTAAGTATTTTACATCTCTACTCACTCTCTAGCTATACATGGAGAGTGTACTAAATCCACTTTACCATAATATTTTTTATGTCTATATAGAAATATTATTGTTGAATTTTTTATATATATTTTGCTATTAATGTCTCCTGTTATTTTACCTATTTATATGTTGTAATGATTTGGTGTTGAACAAATAAACAAACTAAACTATCTCTATCACTGTATGGAGGGTGGGAGCATTCTGCAGTTTTGGGGATATTTCTTTGGATCTGATTCCAGTCACTACCTTGTATTAAATGTGTTATTTCTGAGCCCCACAATTACAGTTCTCAGCCAGCTCAAATACAGTAAGAAAGTAAAGGATGATCCTGTGTCACAAATAGCCTTAGCTTTTATGAGAATACTAGCAAATCTTTAGACAAAAATATTCTATGCACTGTAATACTATATTCTTAAAAAGTGTTTGATTTGGTCCCGCACTGGGCAATCATAGAAAACATGGTAAAACTACACATGAATGATTTCATAATAAACTGGGTAGCAAGCTGGCTAACAAATCACGCCCAGAGAGTGGTAATTAATTAACACAAATCTAAAATAGATACCATTCCAAGTGTAGTGCCTAAGGGATCTGCCAACTTTTGTACCGGTTGGGTATACAACTCCGGAGTTATTAAGTGACATCTGTGTGCGTATTTATGTTTTTTTGTACATTCTTTGCTCACACCTACAGGTCGTACGGTTTGCTCAACCAGTTCAACAACTTCACGGAACGTGTGGCCAGGGTACCTGATGTGCCTTTTGAAGATTTTGTGAAAAAATATTAAACGGTTCAAAACTTATTTAAAGAACAAGTTCCCATTATGTCAATGGGAAAAGTTAACAAAACATTAGACACTTTCGCAAATGCACTTTTTAGTGTCACAAATGGCACTAGTAGTGTCATGAGTCAGCCATTTTTTTTTCAGTTACTGATCACAGAAAGCTTGGCATTTAAAATTGTGACCATCTAGGACATAATTATTTTTGTGTTTACCTATTCGAGCCCTAAGGATGCTAGCCATGTCTTTATTTTGGAATTAAACACCCCAGAAATATGTTTTTCAAATTTCTGGAAAAAGTAGTGTCACAAAGTAGTGTCACACTCACGACACTTTCACAAATTTTTCGAAAGCTTTCGCAAATCACGACGCTACTTTTCCAGACTAGGGCCAAAATGACAGGAGTTCTTGTTGCTCTGCTACAAAAGAACAGTTTGGTCTTTGAGCTGAAATTTGAAGGGAAGGCAGCCAACATCTCACAGATGTGTCTTTTGGTATTTTGGTGACAAAATATTGCATGGATACAAAGTTACGGTACTCTGAATTTGTTATTTTTTCCCATAGACTAACATGGTGGTGTACTCCACGCCTTTCGTTGCTTGTATCTCGGAAATGGTGCGAGATACAGAATTTTCATTGTGACTATGCAGTGAACACCTAGCCAGGACAAGTCATGAATCATGTGAAATTTTAATTTTTTTTCTACGCTGTATGGTTAATGAGATATTAGCATTTTAGTATTGCAACTGCTCGTTTTCTGCTTTGATGCCCACTATTATGCATACATTCTTTGTTTTCACTGTCTTTCTCAATGGAGCTTTTGGGGAAAAATAGGGTCTGCGCTTCACTTACTGTTACACGTAGGCTTTACACTTGCATTTCCATGCCACTTTGCAATAGCATTCCTGTGTATGCCACCGTGTGCATCACCCTTTGTGTTTATATTTGCTTTTGCATTACTGTTTTCTTTGGCGTTATTGTTGCTGTTACCATTACCATTTGCATTCTCAATTGTGGTACTGTTACTGTGTGCATTACGCTTTGCGTTTCCATACGTGCTTGCGTTTGTGTTTCTGTTTCCTTTCCCATTACTGTTGCTGTTACAGATATCATTTGCATTTACAGAAGTGGTACCATGACCGTGAGCATTACAGTTTGCGTTTCCATATGTGCTTGCATTTGCCTTTCCGTTTCCGTTTCCTTTGGCATTCTTTTTGCTGTTACCATTACCATTAGCATTTGCAATTGAGGTACCGTGACCATGCGCATTACACTTTGCATTTCCGTATGCGCTTGCAATTGCATTTCCATTTCTGTTCCCTTTGGCATTATTGTTATTGTAACAGTTAACATTTGCATTTATAATAGCAGTACTATGACTGTGTGTGTTACCATTTGCATTTCTGTACACGTTTGCGTCTCCGTTTGTGTCACTGTTTGCTTTGGAATCACTTTACGCTTGTGTTTCTTTTAACATTTGCTTTACCATTTATGTTGGCGTCACCATGTGCATAACCAATAGCACTTGCATTTGCATTGCAGTAGCCGTTACTATGTCACAAGACATGACGTGGTGGGAACGCGGGGCCCAAAGGGTCCACACTCCCACTACTGCATTCCTTTCACTATTTATAGTCCTCATTCTCAAAAAGAAGTGAAATTCATGCCCAAAAAACTCAATTTAATGCATCAGTTAGGGTTCTTCCACAGCGACAAAAGTGAGGAAATTCGATGTTAGGGTTGAAAGCCCCCCCTTGCACCCCCCAGCCCGACCCCCCAACCAGCATCGGGGTGTGCGTTGGGGTCATTGGTCCTAACTCTCACCCCATTCTACTATACCTCAACTTGTTTACAAATGTGATGGGGTGATAGTTAGGGCCGATGACCAACGCACACCCTGATGCTGGTTGGGGGGTCATGCTGGCAGTGTGCAAGGGGGCTTTCAACTCTAACACCAATTTCTTCATTTTGTCACATGGAGCAACCTAACTGATGCATTAAACAGAGTTTTTGCCATGAATATATATATATTTGTATATATGTATATATATATATATATATATATATATAGAGGCACAAAACTCTGTTTAATGCATTAGTTAGGGTTGTTCCACAGTGACAAAAGTGAGGAAATTCGCTGTTAGGGTTGAAAACCCTAACTCCGAATTGACCCCCCCCAGCACCACACACACAGACACACACACACACATGCAAGTATGGGGAAGGACCAAGTCAACACAACCAATGACAGACATCCAGCAGCAGGTGACAGAAATAACAAACAATTGTCTAAATGTACTACGAGACATCCCCACCCACCTGACCAGGTACTGCATACTCAGTGGAGATCAACAGCAAAACTGAGGCCATGTACATCAAATGTACACATCCCTGATTGCAGCTGCACACAACGTACCACACTTAGTAGTTGCATGGCCTTACCTACAGATGCCCCACACCACACCACAATTGGTACTGTGCTGTTAGTCAATATAAATGCTGAAGGTGCATGATGATAGTTGTAGAAAGGTTTTAACACTAGTGAGTATACATTAATTAAGAGAAGTACATAAATTAACTACAAGACACTAGCATGCTCAAGACAAAAGTAGTGTCACATTTAGTATGTGATTTACATAGTAGTACATTTACTGCAACTGTTTACTCAAGATAGAGAGGCTGATGTAAACGTATGGAAAAGCATTGCCTGTTCAACGCTGTGAAATTCATACTGCCAGTATCATATGCATTCTTACTGATGAAGGTGTACTGCTGATGTACATACATAGACCTTCAGTGTGTTTCAATACTAAAGATGCAGTAAGTATTCTTTGCAAGAAACAGTGTAATTGCATGGATCAGGCCAAGCAACTTCTAAATATCATAGCACTACTGAGCCAACAATGATGTACCTGTATCGGAGATGTCTATGGGATAGATTTTCCTGTAGGCACTTACTGACTATGTTGTACCTGAGAAAGACAATCTCATTGCATCTGTGATGACTAACTTATTCAAATAGTGATACATTTACTATTGTTGCAATGAGTGATCTATGCCAACTTATGGACACAGTGTAATTTTTTTTAACAGTTGTTTCATACTCAGGCTGTATGCCTAGTGTTTGGGTTTGCCACACTTCTGTCACTGATGCTATCAAAATGATAACTATGTTAATTGTGGTACAACAGGAATCAAGTAGGTATAGTGTAGATATTAACAGAATGTCTTTTAGTATTGATTTAACTCACAATGGGATAAGTGTACTAGGACAGCAGGGGTTATTCTCTATCACTGCCTCTGTCAGTTATAATCACACTAAGGTTTCGATGACTGTAATGATCAAAGTTACACTGTTCATCTTCATGAGTTCATATTCACAGCCATTCTCCAGTAACTAGACAGTGTATGGTGTAACTGGGTAGGACACTGTGTTGCAAAGCTGCTGCAGTGCCTAGCAGAGGGAGAGTATCTACTCATAAAGACAATTAAGCAATAAGGCATGACCAACAGTTATGTTAAATGGTCTGTTAATCACCCTGTAGGGGTTTAATGTTGAATGAGGCGTAGCCGAGTGCCACATGTCGCTAGACAGTGATAAACTGACCATTAACATAATACCTGGGAGTGGCTTATTGCTATCATAATAAAACTGTTTTTTTAAACAACATTAAACCATGTTCATCATATGGTTAGGCTCTACATGTATCTTAATAAAAACTAAACATAAGGCTGTTACAATGTTTACAGTCAATTAAACTGCATTTCTCAAACCCTTGTTATAATCAGAGATATTATACCTGTACAACTCCTTGGTTTTGCTCAACTCTATTGCTCAGGTGGCCCACCACATGTGGTGTGGTCTGGTGTGGGGCATCGGTAGGTAAGGCCATGCAACTACTAAGTGTGGTACGTTGTGTGCAGCTGCAATCAGGGATATGTACGTTTTGTGTACATGGCCTCAGTTTTGCTGTTGATCTCCACTGAGCATGCAGTACCTGGTCAGGTGGGTGGGGATGTCTCGTAGTACCTTTAGACAATTGTTTGTTATTTCTGTCACCTGCTGCTGGATGTCTGTCATTGGTTGTGTTGACTTGGTCCTCCACCATACTTGCATATGTGTGTGTGTGTGTGTCTGTGTGTGTGTGGTGCTAGGGGGGGTGAATTTGGAGTTAGGGTTTTCAACCCTAACAGCAAATTTCCTCACTTTTGTCACTGTGGAACATCCCTAACTAATGCATTAAATGGAATTTTTTGCCTCTAATTTCCTTCTTTTTGAGAATGATAGCAGAAATAGTGAATGTAATGCGGCGGCAGGGCGCGGGCCCCTTGGGCCTGTGCTCCCACCATATGATGTCTTGTGGCATAGTAACAGGAACAGCAACACAAACAGAAGCGCTAACAGTGGTGCACATGGTAATGCAAGTGTGAATGAGAACAGAAAGGGTAACGCACACGGTGGCTTAGACGGCAATGGTCTGCCACGTGATGTGTTGTCACATAGTGACATGGTGCCTGCAAAGGGAAATGTCAATAGGCATGGTGACATAAGTGAAACAGAAAGAAACAGTACTGTAGACACAAATGGCAAAAATAACAGAAATGCATGCGCAAATAAAGCATAAGGATAACGCACATGGTCGTGAGCGCCAACGGTAAGTGAAACGGGCACGGAACCGCAAGTGGAAAGGGCAACAGTAACAGTAGTGTGGTAGCAGGCTGGTTTTCCCCAAAAGCTGAATAGAGAAAGACAGTGAGTACAAAGAATGTATGCATAATAATGGGTATTGGAGCAGAAAATGAGGACTTGGAATACTAAATAGGTTATATCTCAGGAACCGTATGACGTGGAAAAAAATGTAAAAGTCATATGATTTATGACTGTCTTGGCTAATTTTGTACTTAGTCCCCAGTAGGGGGCTATGCAGTTTTCTGACAAAAAGTCCGTATCTCGCACCGTTTCCGAGATACGGGCCCTGAAAGGCGTAGCGAACGCCGCTATGTTATCCTATGGAAAAAGAGAAGTTCAGACACCATAACTTTGCCTCCCTTGCAATATATTTTACCAAACCACTGAAAGGCACATCTGAGGCTGTTGGCTGTCTTCCTCCAAATTTCAGGAAAATACCAAACCGTTATTTTGCAGCAGGGTGCCAAAGGATTCCTGTAATCGTCGAAGCATAATGTTATCCTATGGAAAAACTGTCAACTTTGAGTGCAGTAACTTTGCCGCTGTGTATTTTTCAACACAGCACTGAAAGACACATCTGTGAGATGTCGCTGTGTTCCCTCAAATTTCAGCCTAAAACTCCCAACCGTTCTTTTGCAGTGCAGTGCAAGAATTGCATGTCATTTTCCACAGACTAGAAAACTACTGTCGCACTTGCAAGCTTCGCAAAATTGTGACACTTTCGTGAGCACAAAAGTAATTTCCGAAAGTAGTTTTCCCAGAAATTTGAAAAACATATTTCTGGGGTGTTTTACCCCAAAATAAAGACATGGCTAGCATCCTCAGGGTCCGACTAGGTGAATACAAAACGAATTAGGTTGCTAGAGGGTCCCAAATTTAAATGTCAAGTATTTTCTGATCACCAACTGAAAACAAAATGGTGGATTTGCAAGTAACAGCCCCATTTGCAAAGTAAAAATGCATTTGCGACACTGTCAAACTTTTGTTAACTTTTCCCTTGACTTATAATGGAAATTGTTTTCGAATAACTTTGAACCGTTTAATATTTTTCACCAAATCTTCAAAAGGCATCAGGGGACCCTGGCTGCATGTTCCCTGAAGATTTCGGGCCAGTCGCGCAAATTGTACGACCTGTAGGCACGACCGTAGAATTCTAGAAAAAGCATAAACGTGCGCGCAGATCATGCTTAATAACTCTGCAGCTGCATATCCGACCAGTACGAAACTTGGCAGATCCCAAGGATTCTTGATCATGTATTCCAAATTTCAGGCAAATCCATCTAACAGTTGCAAGGTTATTAAGGTGCAAAGTTTTGAGGTTTAACATAGATATGGCTCCTCAACCCTAACTATGGTAGCACTACTGAGTACTATAATATATATATATATATATATATATATATGTATATATGTATATGTAATATGTATATACTGTATATGTGTGTATATATATGTGTGTATGTGATATATATATATACTATATATATATATATATATATATATATATGTGTATATATATATATATATTAGAGGCAAAACTCCGTTTAATGCATTAGTTAGGGTTGTTCCAGCGACAAAAGTGAGAATTCGCTGTGGGTTGAAAACCCTAACTCCGAATTCACCCCAGCACACACACACACACAGACACACACACACACACACATATGAGGGGAGGACCAAGTCAACACAACCAATGACAGACATCCAGCAGCAGGTGACAGAAATAACAAACAATTGTCTAAATGTACTCACGAGACATCCCCACCCACCTGACCAGGTACTGCATGCTCAGTGGAGATCAACAGCAAAACTGAGGCCATATGCACCAAAGCCACATCCCTGATTGCAGCTGCACACAACGTACCACACTTAGTAGTTGCATGGCCTTACCTACCGATGCCCACACACACCACAACTGGTGCACTGCCGTTAGTCAATATAAATGCTGAAGGTGCATGATGACAGTTGTAAAGGTTTTAACACTAGTGAGTATACATTAATTAAGAGAGTACATAAATTAACTACAAGACACTAGCATGCCCAAGATAAAAGTAGTGTTACATTTAGTATGTGATTTACATAGTAGTACATTTACTGCAACTGTTTACTCAAGATAGAGAGGCTGATGTAAACGTATGGCAAAGCATTGCCTGTTCAACACTGTGAAATTCGTACTGCCAGTATCAGATGCATTCTTACTGATGAAGGTGTACTGCTGATGTACATACATAGACCTTCAGTGTGTTTCAATACTAAAGATGCAGTAAGTATTCTTTGTAAGAAACAGTGTAATTGCATGGATCAGGCCAGGCAACTTCTAATTATCATAGCACTACTGAGCCAACAATGACGTACCTGTATCGGAGATGTCTATGGGATAGATTTTCCTGTAGGCACTTACTGACTATGTTGTACCTGAGAAAGACAATCTCATTGCATCTGTGATGACTAACTTATTCAAATAGTGATACATTTACTATTGTTGCAATGAGCGATCTATGCCACTTATGGACACAGTGTAATTTTTTAGCACGGTTGTTTCATACTCAGGCTGTATGCCTGATGTTTGGGTTGCCACACTTCTGTCACTGATGCTATCAAAGTGATAATTATGTTAATTGTGGTACAACAGGAATCAAGTAGGTACAGTGTAGAAATAAACAGAATGTCTTTTAGTATTGATTTAACTCACAATGGGATAAGTGTACTAGGACAGCAGGGGTTATTCTCTATCACTGACTCTGTCAGTTATAATCACACTAAGGTTTCGATGACTGTAATGATCAAGTTACACTGTTCATCTTCATGAGTTCATATTCACAGCCATTCTCCAGTAACTAGACAGTGTATGGTGTAACTGGGTGGGACACTGTGTTGCAAAGCTGCTGCAGTGCCTAGCAGAGGGAGAGTATCTACTCATAAAGACACTTAAGCAATAAGGCATGACCAACAGTTATGTCAAATGGTCTGTTAATCACCCTGTAGGGGTTTAATGTTGAATGAGGCATAGCCGAGTGCCACATGTCGCTAGACAGTGATAAACTGACCATTAACATAATACCTGGGAGTGGCTTATTGCTAGCATAATAAAACTGTTTTTTTAAACAACACTAAACCATGTTTATCATATAGTTAGGCTCTACATGTATCTTAAAAACTAAACATAAGGCTGTTACAATGTTTACAGTCAATTAGAAAGCTGCATTTCTCAAACCCTTGTTATAATCAGAGATATTATACCTGTACAACTCCTTGGTTTTGCTCAACTCTATTGCTCAGGTGGCCCACCACATGTGGTGTGGTCTGGTGTGGGGCATCGGTAGGTAAGGCCATGCAACTACTAAGTGTGGTACGTTGTGTGCAGCTGCAATCAGGGATGTGTACGCTTGGTGTACATGCCTCAGTTTTGCTGTTGATCTCCACTGAGCATGCAGTACCTGGTCAGGTGGGTGGGGATGTCTCGTAGTACATTTAGACAATTGTTTGTTATTTCTGTCACCTGCTGCTGGATGTCTGTCATTGGTTGTGTTGACTTGGTCCTCCCCATACTTGCAGTGTGTGTGTGTGTGTGTCTGTGTGTGTGGTGCTGGGGGTGATTCGGAGTTAGGGTTTTCAACCCTAACAGCGAATTCCTCACTTTGTCACTGTGGAACAACCCTAACTAATGCATTAAATGGAGTTTTTTGCCTCTAATTTCCCTTCTTTTTGAGAATGATAATGAGAAATAGTGAATGTAATGCAGTGGCGGGAGCGTGGGGCCCTCTGGGCCCCGTGCTCCCGCCACATGATGTCTTGTGGCATAGTAACAGGAGCAGCAACGCAAACAGAAGTGCTAACAGTGGTGCACATGGTAACGCAAGCACGAATGAGAACAGAAAGAGTAACGCACACGGTGGCGTAGACGGGAAGGGTCAGCCACGTGATGTGTTGTCACATAGTAACATGGTGCCTGCAAACGGAAATGTCAATGGGCATGGTGACACAAAGTGAAACAGAAAGAGAAACAGTACTGTAGACACAAATGGCAAAAAATAACAGAAACGCAAGTGCAAATGAAAATGCAAAGGATAACGCACGTGGTGGCGTAGACGTCAACGGTAAGTGAAACGGGCTATGGAACCGCAAGCGGAAAGGGCAACGGTAACAGTATTGTATGCGCACAGGCTGGTTTTCCCCAAAAGCTGAATAGAGAAAGACAGTGAGTACAAAGAATGTATGCATAATAATGGGTATCGGAGCAGAAAATGAGGACTTGGAATACTAAATAGGTTATATGTCAGGAACCGTACGACGTAGAAAAAAATGTAAAAGTCATATGATTTATGACTGTTCTGGCTAGTTTTGTACTTAGCCCCCAGGAGGCTAAGCAGTTTTCCAACGAAAAGTCTGTATCTCGCACCGTTTCCGAGATACGGGCCCTGAAAAGCGTAGCGAGCGCCGTAATGTTATCCTATGGGAAAAAAAGAGAAGTTCGGAGCACCATAACTTTGCCTCCCTCTAATATTTTTTCACCAAACCACTGAAAGGCACATCTGTGGGCTGTTGGCTGTCTTCCCTCCAAATTTCAGGAACAAAAGACCAAACCGTTATTTTGCAGCAGGGTGCCAAAGGATTCCTGTAATGCGTCGGTCGCCGTAATGTTATCCTATGGGAAAAACCATCAATTTTGGAGTGCCATAACTTTGCTGTAATATTTTTTCAATACAACACTGAAAGGCACATCTGTGAGATGTCGGCTGCGTTCCCTCCAAATTTCAGCCCAAAACACCCAACCGTTCTTTTGCAGTGCAGTGCCAAAGAATTGCTGTCATTTTCCCACAGACTAGAAAACTACTGTCGCATTCATGAAAGCTTTGTGGAATCTGTGACACTTTCGAGCACGAAAGTATTTTGCGAAAGTACTTTTTCCAGAAATTTGGAAAACATATTTCTGGGGTGTTTTACCCCAAAATAAAGACATGGCTAGCATCCTCAGGGTCCGACTAGGTGAATACAAAAAGAATTAGGTTGCTAGAGGGTCCCAAATTGAAATGCCAATCACTTTTCTGATCACCAACTGAAAACAAAATGGTGGATTTGCGAAAGTAACAGGCCCATTTGCGAAAGTAAAAATGCATTTGCGAAAGTGTTGAACTTTTTGTTAACTTTTCCCATTGACTTATAATGGGAAATTGTTTTGAATAACTTTTGAACCATTTAATATTTTTCACCAAATCTTTGAAGGCACATTGGGGACCCTAGCGCATGTTCCCTAGAAGATTCAGGCTGGTCAGCATAAACTGTGTGACCTGTAAACTCTGACCGTGAATTCCAGAAAAAGTGTAAATGAGCGGCAAGATCACGCTAATAACCCACAGCCGTGTATCCGACTGGTACAAAACTCTGCAGATGCCAAGGCCTATGGTTCTTTGATTGTGTATTCCAATTTTCAGGTACATCCGTCAAACGGTGGTTGCAAAGTTATTAAGTTGCCTTTTGGGGTTTAACATAGAAATGGCTCCTCATCCCTAACTATGGTAGCACTGCGTGCTACATAATATATATATATATATATATATATATATATTAACTAGCATTCTTCCAGATCCTGTCTATACTGATTTGCTGGTAGTCAAATTTCATTTGGAGGAAGGGAAGAAAGATCCCTTTCTGCACTGAACTCACCCTGGAGCTCGGAGTTCAAGAGAATCTTGAAGTCAGGTGAAAGGCCACTCAAACTTCCTCAGGATCAGCCTAGGCAAAAGCTGGCCATGACCCTTTACCCTCTGATAGATGCTCTGACACCATGAGTATAATAAATGTTATACTTAGGCACTTTTCAGAAATACCTTATTTGGGCAAAGGATGTTCTGTTCCAGATGGATCTCGAGGGAAACCCCATAGCTGGGACCCACCACAGCTGTGCCACAATCATTTCTGGCAATTAATAGCAAATGATACTGCAGTAAATGGACTTCATAAACGATTTCTAGGCCAACGTGAATAAGATTCCTATATCACTATTGATGGTATTAACTTTCGGGAAGTCCTGGACAGCAAATCCCAGGTGACCATCATCTTTCAGGATTAGTACAAGGAACATTTAAAGCAATCATTGCTAAAAGAAACAGATTTAAAAAAAATGACCCATGTCAGGATCCCACAGATTCTGTCAGAAAATTCCTCCTCTGACACCTCATCATCCATTATGTGGGATACTTTAAAGGCTGTATTGTGTGGGGAAATTATTGCATTTTCAGCTCACATATGAAAGCAACTTGAAATCAAATACAGTAGAGTAGAGGAAGAACTGCAAATGCTACATCAAGAGCCAGGGGCCCACACACCTGAGGTCCACATCCAGATCCATCAGGTGATGGGGCAATAGCAAAATATTTTACACAAGAATGTGCAACAAGTATTGTTTTTCTTGAAAAAATATTGCTACGAGGAGGGACATCCGGGCGTGAGAAATTTAGGGTTTTATTATGGCACTGTGACATCCGCAGTGCCGACATCCCCGACAGCAACAGCCTCAATGCTGAATGTCAGCATCGCACTGTCGGGGATTCATCTGTGATGTATCAGGGGGCTGTGCCCCTCCACCACCCACGCCCCTGGTCTCTAAATATCCAACTCCAGGTTGGAGTTGGATCAGGGAGGGGGCACAACACTGGGAGCCGCACTGCCAGTGTCTGCATTGCACCAGCACAGTGACTCACTGCTGACAGGTGAAATCTGTCGCTGTGCTGGTATTCACGCTGGGGCAGTCGCCTTGTGTCGGCACACCAAAATTTAGCGAGACGACTTTGGGGACATAGGGTGGCATCCATTGTTACACAACTACAGTCAACAAACAGTAATTGTTTACTCACTAATACAGTAGATATATTGGCAGAATTTAGATCCTACTATTCGGAACTATACACTGTGCCCTCTCATTCAACAGACTCCCAAATTACTAATTTTTTATCTCGTTTGTCCCTGCCTACTATTTCCCAAGACCAGTATGATTTTTTACTCTCCCCAATTAAGGCTGAGGAGATGCAGACAATGATTTCCAAGAGTAAAACAATGAAATGCCCTGGATCAGATGGTCTTCCATTGGAATGGTACAAGGCCTCCCAGAAGCTTGTACTTCCTGTCCTACTCTCTGCCTTCCACGGGGTACAGGACAGTGGGTCTCCTCTGCCCACCTGGGCCTATGCAACCCTTTCCCTGTTCTGAAACTGAGCAGGATACTAAGTTGCCATCCTCATACAGACCTATTTCCATTTTAAATATGGACTATAAGTTGTTCATATCTGTATGGTCCCATAGACTTGAAAAATGTATTCCATCTATAATACATGCCGATCAATTGGGATTCATCTGTTCCAGACAGACAATGGATAATATTCATAGAACAATTCATTTAATAGACCATATTAACCAAAGCTCTATTCCAGCAGCCTTGATCAGCCTGGATGCCGACAAGGCTTTTGACCGGGTTTCATGGGCCTTTTTATGGAAAACACTTCTTAGATTTGGCTTCCTGGAAGATTTTGTTAGTATGCTCCAACAAATTTATCTTGCTCTAAAAGCATATGTACACATTAATGCTCAGTTATCTGACCCAATTTCTATTTCCCGTGGGACATGGCAGGGGTGCCCTCTGTCTCACTTTCTTTTTGCGTTATATATCGAACCCCTAGCAACTGCTATAAGGAAACATTAGGGAGTACAGGGGATTCCACTGGGGGAGCAACTTTTGAAGGTCTCTCTCTATGCAGATGATGTACTCCTGATGCTCTAGACCCTGAAATTTCACTGCCAATAATAAATGAGATTCTGCGATCCCTTGCAATACTATCCGGTTATGTGATAAATGTGCAGAAAACTGCTGCCTTGACTCTCAGTTTCTCTCCATAGCACACATTAAAATCCCTATTTCCATCTTGCTGGAGATGTATCAAAATTAAGTACTTAGGATTTTTTTTTTACCACAGAATCTAATACAGCTGTAACTAATAAATTATGAGTCTTTGACTCAAGAGATTGAGAGAGAGTTGAGTAAATGGACACATGTGCATTAATCATTCCTCTCCAGGATTGATGCAGTTCATATGACTATATTACCTAAACTGCTTTATTTGTTTCAGTCCCTCCCAATAACTCCTTCCTCATACTTGTTTAACTCTTGGAACAGAGCCCTTTCTAGGTTTGTCTGGGCTGATTGACACCCCCATGTCCATTGGTCACTGTTACAGCTGCCATTAGATAAAGGGGGCTTAAACCTCTCAAACCTAATGGAATATTACAGAGCGGTCACATTTAAAATGATATTACAGTGGTTAAACCCCACATTTGAAACCCCCTGGAAATATATTGAATTTGTGCTGAATTGTATGTTCGACATTGACCCATTGGTTTTTGCTCCATTTGGAACTTTACCAGATTTAAAAGTATTTACCTTCGTCATACAAGATATTTTACATTGCTGGTATAAAATAAGAACCCTCCCCACACTAACACAAATTTTTTATTTTCTCCGGTTACTGACTGCTGAGACAGATTTCATGCCAGCAAGTCTAGACTTAACATTTCAAAGATGGCATCAACTGGGATTATCTTTTATCTAACAATTTCTAGACACTCAGGGGGTGGTACTTTTTTCTCAACTTCAACAGTCCTACTACCTACCGAACCAAGACCATTTTAGGTATTTACAAGTGCGGACATTTCTGTCACAAAAAGGTCCACTTTGGTGCACTTTGCCTAATCCCTTACCCCTTACCCTAAAATTAATGCTAGATGTGCTAGATGACAAGCAATACCCATTCTTAACTGGATTGGCTTATAAAGCCCTTAGGATTGGACTGCTTAGGGAGAACTGGACTGAATTGTTGCAGGCCACTCTTAGAGCATGGAATGCTGAACTTTCTACAGACATTTCATATTAAACATGGCTTGGGGGCAATACTACCCTCGATGAAAATATCTCAAGCACACTATTGGTGAGAATTTATCTGGAAATGCTAGATATGTTTTTTTAATACACCGGATAAACTTGTTAAATATTTCCCCTCTGCATATGGCGCATGCTAGTGACACTGCGGTGAGAAGTCTGCCAATTTTGTTCACATTTTTTGTCATTGCCCAACCCTACGTGAATTTTGAAGATATATAGAAGGCAGTTTATCAGAGCTGGTGGACCCAGGTTTGCTTTTTTTCCACAAGTAGGAATAGTTTAGTATATGTATGCATTGCAGCTGCAAAAAAAGCCATCATGCACTTATGGTGCAGCTCTAATTCCCCTGTGCTTGCCCAGTGGCATAATATTGTTAATGAAATATATTATTTGGGATGTCTTATAGCTTTTCAACTTGGACAAACCACCCATTTCAAAATAACATGGAGAAAGTGGGTCTTCTATGTGTCCCACATAGACCCTACATTTGTCCCATGAAATCTGCTGGATGATACATTTAGTTACGCCCCTTTACTTATTTCAGAGTAAATCTGCATAAGGATGACTCAGAATTTGGGGAATTCTTAATGGTTGTATGGTACTTGTTATACTTTATTATTTGTGTGAACTAACTTGTAGGTTCAGAGTCCTCTCTATGCATATAAATAAAGAGTTTAAAAAAAAAGAAACATTTAAAGCACTTCCCTCATTATTTTCTCAATGGGCTTTCAGTTTGCAGACTAAATAACCACCAACGTTATCCTTACCACGAATATGTGCTAGTATGGTTAAAGTTTCAATGAGATCTTACTATGATTAGAATATAAAAAACAGTAGAGAAATTGGTTCTTGTGTGTTCAGAGTTTGGCATATATGACAAAGTACCTACCTTGACAGAAATGCATTCCAGCACATTTGCCAGGCTGCACAGCTCTGTTGACAGCTGTAAGGACTCTGGTACCTGAGGTGATTGTGTATTCATTCATTACTACAGAAGCTGTACCACAGGTGAGAAAGACCATCTACAAGATGCCTAAAAGAGACATGTGGGTATAATCCACCATTCTGACCCTGAAGCCTTAATTTTGCCTCCTGGAGCCGAGTGTGCCATCACCAGAATATGGAATTTCACTGAAGATGTGACCTACTGTCTGATGCTTATCAATGCTCTCCCCAGAGAAAACTCTGTCAGATGGGTTACTAGTCTGGAGAAGAGTTCTGCCAGTCCATGATGACAAGGCTCTTAAAACAGTATCTGTAATAGTGAAATATGTAATTGGCAAAGAGCTTACAATCATAAAAGAAAAGACTCTGGCACATGTGTACAACAGACTCAGTTGCCAGCACCTCCTCTAACATGACAGACAGTACCAAGATTAGCCCAGAGGCCTTTGACTATAATTCCTCATAATGGTTAAGAGACACAAAGTAGTGCTGTGTGAAATTTCCAAATTCCAACAGAACGAAATTCTTCAGAATTTTGGAAAATTCCACCTAATTCTACAGAATTCAGTCAATAATGGAATTCTGAAATTTTGAAAGTAGAATGTATTAGCTGATTAGTAAGCTGTAGTTTATATAATCCATGTATTCCTTTTCTGTAGTCAGCAGAGAATTGTTCCATGGTTTGCATAAGCTGCAGAAAGTTAGTCCGCACTTTACATAGAAATACTTTTTGGAAATCCACAGAATTCAAAAAGAATTCTGAAATGATTTTGGCAGTAGAATTGCCATTCCCCACAAGTTTAGCTAGCGAAATTTTATGTTCTGTATAGCGTTAATGCAAAGTATTCTCAAAGAGTGAGTGGGATGTTGGATGTGTTCGTGGAAAAGAATGTTAGATTACACTGCATGATTACTGACCTTTTATGCAAAGATCACAAGGAATCTCACCTGCATGGGTGGAGGATGTGTAATGCCACTATCAGAAACTCATGGCCACAGGCATTATTAAGGAATCAAGGAGCTTGTATGCATCCCCAATTATTGTGGCATTGAAGAAGACTGTAACTATACTGTATGCATGTCTGAGGATTACCAGACTCTTAAAAAAAAGCACCAATTCAGATCAATATGTAATACCTAGGGTGGTGGATGAGAGCAACTGCTTTACCAAGAGTATATGTTTTTCAGTTCTTTAATTCAGGAGTGGGTCCCATCATGTTTATATGGTAGTACAGAACTAGGTGAAAACTGCATTAATTTATCTGCTTGGTTTCCATCAATTTGAGAGACAGTCCAAGATATTTCAGGTTTTATTTATTTATTTATTTATTTTATTTATTTATTTGTACAATTTTGGATTTACAACCTTTGAGCCAGAGGCTCGTTTACAAAGGTACCTCGTCACAGAGAGGACAGACAGAGTTATAAGTTTACAGAGTTCATGACAGTAGTAGACAAACATTACACAAATGGTTTCATACAGAGAACAATTTTAAACATTCAGTTATTACAAGGTTCATCAGATGCAGGTAATAGCAGAGGGCAGGTAACCAGGATTAGTGTGGGGGGGGCGCTGTTGAGGGGGATGCAGCCCAGTGGGCATTGTCTGGTGCTAAGTGGTAGTAGTGCAGTGCCAATTAGTGACAGAAACAGCCTGCATTAACTAGTTGATCTGAAGGGTTGTTTTGAATGCAATTTTGGGGGAGTTGGATATGGTTGCTGGGAGGGAGTTAAACCAGGTTGGGGCTCTGTAGTGGAAAGACCTCTGAGCATGGGTGGTCCTAGTTCTGGGGACCAGTAGAGTGGTCTTGTTGGCGGTTCAGGTTGTGACAGTGGAATGGGTATACTGAATGGAGGCAGTCACCTCAGGTGGGGAGAGCCCGAACAGAATTTTCTTAGTTAGAATGCAGGTTTGGTAGCGGAGACATTCATCAAGGTTAAGGAGATTTGCCTTGTCATAGAGTTGGCAAGTGTGGGTGAGCCTGGAGGCACCAGTTATTAGCCTGCAGGCCTTGTTTAGGGTGATGTGAATTTTGTTAAGGGCAGTGGTGTCAGCAGCACCATATTCTGGCAGGCCATAATCCACAAGGGACAGAACTGAGGATGTAACATCAAGCCGGAGGGCATCAGGTGGGAGGCAGTCCTTGTGGCGGTAGAGGATGCCAAGTTGGGTGTTAGTGGCGGATGCAAAGGCATTGATGTGGGCATAAAGGTGAGGGCTGAGTCAAAAGTGACCCCAAGGTACTTGTAGGACTAGACTTGTTCAAGTGGTTGTTTGGTGATAGGGAGGATACTGTGTGGGCTGTTGCTGGCCTTGTTTTGGGGGTGGGTAAACAGCATTGTCTTGTTTTTTTTGAAATTAATGATGAGGCTGCGCTCCTTAAACCAGGTTTCGACATCGTTGAAGGAGTGTTGTAGGGAGTCCTGGAGGGAGGTTGGACTTTTGTGGGTGGCAAAAATATTGGCATTGTCGGCATACAACAGAATATTACCAGTGGAGGCTCTGGGCAGGGTGTTTAAAAAGAGATTAAACAGTAGGGGGCTCAGGATGGATCCCTGGGGTACTCCCGAGCAGATGGGTCATGTTTCTGAGAGTGTTCCGTTGATTTTGACACACTGGGAATGGGCGGATAAGTAGCTCAAGCACCAGGTGAGGGGGCCAGTGGAGAAACCAGTGTGACAGAGTGCATCTAGTAGAAGAGGATGGGAGAGTGTTGAAGGCCTTAGAGAGGTCAATGAACACTGCTCCAGCTAGGGAGCCAGCATCCAGAGAGGAGTGTAGGAAGTTGGAGAACTCCATTAACACCGTGTCAGTGCTGTGACCAGCATGGAAGCCATGCTGCTCCGGACACAAGATATTATGCTTAGCCAGGTATTCTCTGATTTGATTGGCAACCACTTTTACTAGGGCTTTGGAGAGGGGAGGAAGAGTGGAGATAGGCCGGTAATTGCTGGAGGTGAACCTATTGCCCCTTTTAAGTATAGGTGTGACTATGGCAGTTTTCCAGGCAGAGGGGAATTTTCCAGACAGAGGGACCGGTTAAGTAGGCTGGTGAGGGGGACAAGGACTTCATCTAGGACTACCCGGAGTATTTTGGGGTCTAGGGAATCATTGCTAGGGCTGTTACACTCTAAAGCAATAGTTCTTAGACTTTGTCACAGTGAGCCTCCCCAAATCCATGGAAAAGATGTTGAGCCTCCCCCAAAAACTGAAAAAATCTTGGGCCTCCCCAAAGAAAAATAACATACTGTACTTTGCGCAGTACACCATGAATAAATTGAAACCCCTTTGAGTACTTGGCTCACATTCAGTTCTTTGTCTTATACTAACGTGGGACCTTTGAAAAAGAGTTCCTGTGCTCAAAGGTGTTATCTGAATAACAAATAAATAAAATAAACAAATATTATTATTAAGCTTATTGTAACCACCCCTCCCCCCTCCTCAGGACAGCCTACTTGCTGTACTATTTTCATTCTTGAATCATTGTTATCCTTTGTTGCAGTATCTTCATGGGGCAGACTTCTTTCTCTGTTTCCTCTCTATATTAAATAACCTTCCTACATACTTTGCCTCTGTCCCTCCTTCCCTGCTCCTAAGCTACCTCTCTGAGATTACTTTGCTCCTTCCTGCTATTGCTCTTAGCACTTCTATGCTCAATCCTTGAATTGGGCTGTTCTGCCATCAGTCTACAAATTGATCAATTACCACCACTCATTATTAGTTTATTGTTCATATTTGTTTGCACTCTTGTTCACTGTGTATTTCTTGATTATTTTGCAGTTACCTTTTGAAATGTATTCACTCCCTACCCTTCCCCGGTTACACCTGAAATGAGCCTTGGTTCCATCACCTTCCTTTGTCACCTATTATGAACAAATACATAAACTTCACCTACTATTATCCTCTTTCAGTTTGCTCCATCTCTTCCCACAAAATATATAAAACTCAAAATTTAAATACAGTACTCTTTCAGACCTGCTTGAGCCTCCCCGGAACAGGTTGGGGCCTCCCCAGGGAGGCTGTCCTCACAATTTCAGAACCCCTGCTCTAAAACTTTAAGTAGGAGGTCCTGACTTCCTAATGAAACCTTAGTAGGTGGAACCAGGGCACTGGAGGACTGGGGGTGGTACATCAGGGGTGGTCAAAAGAAATACTAGGGAGGAGAGGCTAAGGTCAGTAAAGGAGGAGTTAAGGCAGTTGGCAATGCAAGCCAGGTCGGTGGATGCAGAGCCATTAATGGTGAGTTGGGATGGGGGAGGAGAGCGAGTTTTTCCATTTAGCTCTTTGATATTGTCCCAGAAGGTCCGGGCACTTCCCCAGGAGGAGGCGAGAGTGGCCTGGTAGTGGTCTGCCTTGGCTTTACGAATGGCTCATGTGCACCTGTTTCATACTGCATTGTAGGCCTGTCTAGTGACAGCCCGGCCTGTTTCAATGGCTAGGTGCCAGAGGTTGTCCCTATTTCTGAGCATTTGGAGTAGAGCAAGGGAAATCCAAGGTGCGTTTTGTTTTTTGGATCGGGGTTTGGAGAGGGGTGCAAAGAGATCACAGGCCGTGTTAAAGGCTTGTGAGAAGGGTAAAGGCTGATATCAATGTCTGGTGTAGATGGATGGGACCAGTCAATCTGATTGAGGAATTGCTTGAGTTTAATCAGCCCGCCTGGGCAGAGGCGCCTACGGGGCGAGGTCTGGGTTATCGGTTTAGTGGTGGGGGCAGCCCAGAGGAATAGGATAGGGGAGTGGTCACTTAATGAGTCAGGGAGGACCTGAATGTCCTGGATTTTATGAGGTTGGTTGGTGATGATGACATCCAGGAGGGTGCAGGTTCCTCTTGTTGGGTTAAGTCTAGTGGGCTGAGAGATGAGTTGTGTCAGGTCTAGGGCAGCAAAGTTTTCCCTTATTGGGGAAGTGGAGGGACTGAGCCAGTTCACGTTAAGGTCCCCCACTAAGACTAGATCAGCCTTATGCAGAAGGGTGGTGAGGTAATCCAAGATAGCTGTCAATGCTGGTTTCTAGTTCCTTGGGGGAATGTAGGCAACAGTGAGACAGAGTGAGCCCCTGGAGGGTTCGGGGGTGAGTTTGAGTGTCAGGGCCTGGGCACCATTCACAAGCATGGGGTGGGGAGTGCCTGTCCAATGATGGAGTCATGGGTATAGATAGTGCAACCACCCCCGCGTTTACCTACACTATCCTCATGGTATAGGGTATAGCCTGAAAGGGAGACAAAGGAGTCAGGAGTAGACTTGGACAGCCAGGTTTCTACTATGGCTATAATGTCTGGCTGATGTAGCATGACCCAGCACTGGAGAGCAGCAAACTTTTTCAGGAGGCAGCAAACGTTAAGGGAGGCAATGCGGAGACCAGAGAACTTAGATGGTGGGCTGGACGGGGCAGGGCCAGGGTTTGGGTGTATATTACTGGATAGGAGTAGAAGTAGTAGTAAGACCAGAGTCCTGACCAGGAGGTGACAGTATGTAAACATTTTGGGGGTATGCTTAGGTGCGGAGGGGGCCTTGAGAAAGGAGGGGATGAGCAGGGTTTGAAAGGTAGGGAATGCGAGAATGAGGTGAGTCCATGGGGAGCCAGAGTATTCAGTGGCGGGGTGGTGGCTAGGAGGTGGGTGCTGGGGACCAGAGTAATTGGCCAGCATGGGGGGGGTTGGGCTAATCTGGAGAGAGGCAGAGGTGTGGGCTCATATGGGCTGGGGGTGGGATCAGGCTTATGGGAGGTAGGCACTAGTATGGTAATGAGGGGGAGACATTTGAGGAGAAGGTGAACGGACATGGCGCCAGAGGGGCAGTTGGGCAGAATGGTATAAGTATCTAAGCTGCCCTTCAGAAAGCATGGATACCACTGTGGAGTAGTGGTAGTGTCACAGACTTTGGTGCACAGGGTGCAGGGTTCAGGACCCCAGAGGGGCTGGTGATCTGGGGCTTGGGTGGGATGGGGTTCCAGGCACTGGGGGGACTTAGTGAGGCTGGGTTAGAGGCAGATTAGAGGGTGGAAATAGCGACTCCTTGTAGTCACTAAGGGTTAGGGAGGGGCAGGTGTGGTTCAGCAGTTCAGGCAGGGGGCTTAGTATGTAGGGCAGTCAGGGGGTTGGGCACAGAGTGAGGTGTGGGCAGAGCAAGATGAGAATAAAGTAGAGGAGTAGTGGGAGCACATAGAGGGTTACTAGGAAGTAGGAGGAAGAGGAGTTCAGGCAGGGAGTCAGAGGTGACAGGCAGAAGGACCCTCTACTGGCAAGCGGGTATAACCTGCAAATGGAAAAGTGGGGACTTAGTATAAGACCATTGGTTTATATACTCTGTCTGGTCCTTACCTTGGTCCAATTGCCAGTTTAATGCCAGTCTGACAGTGTCTGTTCAGATTATTCCCTCCTTCACTGGTCCTTACACCCCTACACCCCTCATAGTCAACTTCAACTACCCCATTTTGCCCCAGCCAGTTAATCTGTTCCATCTATACTTGAATGAATTCACCCTCTGTTCATTAGCCAGACCCTGCATCACTTGGTTTGATTTGTCCATCACACTCTCAATGAAGACGTATGTCCTCCTGTCCCTTCTGATCTTGCCCTCCTTCAGTTTTAGGTTGTACCCCCTCATGATGTTGCTGTCCTTGAGTCTGAACAAATGCTAGCAGTTGATTCTGTTAATACCCTGTAAATATTTGAAAGTTTCAACCATGTCACCACGTTCTCCTCTGGTCTCCAGAGAGTAGATGTTGAGGTTGTAGACACTAAGTAAAGGAAAGAAAGCTCATGGGAGTGGTGCAGTGCAATGGATGTCGGGCCGCAGTCTTTCGGGACACCTGTCTGACAATGAGATGCTTCCCCCTTTTTACTCACATTTCTGGGATGAGGGCAGAGGTTTCTGGACTCCGGGGCAAATTTGCAAAGGTGCAGTGGATTTTCTGCCCTACTCGGTGGCCATCAAGTCTAACACTGCTTCCCCAGATGATGCCTAGGCAGAGGCAGAGCAGATTGGACCTTGGTGGGCTCCTGCAGGATGGAGGTGGAGGGAAGGGTACATGCTCCTCAGCCTGTTCCACGGTAGAATTCCTTTGAAATACTGGTGGGATGGGGTGCTGAGGGGCGGTATCATAGTAGTGGGAAGGGAGGAAGTGGGGTTCCTCAGAAGGGGAGGCCCCAAGGATGGAGGGAAAGGCCCCCAGCCCAAGATCATGCAGTTGCTAGTGGGGGAATCTGTTATTAGGAGGATAGACTTTGGAGCAGGGTGAGGAAGGGAGAGAAGTGAAGTGCCTGAGAAGTGCTTTGGCTTGAATTGATACAGAGCATATCCAGAGAATCACTAGGGCAGCAGAAGTTGGGAGTGAGCTAGACATCGTAGTCCACCTGGAGAAAAAATGACCTGGCAAGGGACAGGGTAGGGATAGTGCAGGATAATTTCAGGAAACTGGGGAAGGGCCTTAAGCAGGTGGCATACATGGGGCTTTTGCTGAGGTTTTACATCTGTACAGCCAGGGAAAGGGTACTCCACACCATGGCATTTAACAATGGGCTGAAGGCAATGCTGCACTGGGGACTGGGGGCAACCTGGGAGGATATGGGCCACTGTAGGGGAGACAGCATGCATCCTTCCAGGAAGAGGACAACAGTCCTCAGGGAGAAGTTTAAATGCTGCTTGTATGAGTGTTTAAACTAGCCAGGGGGGAGGTTGTAAAAAAAACGGAAGCAACAAATGCCCCCTGGATGATGTAGCTTTAGGGAGGGAGGCCCAAAAGGAGTAGACTCCTTAGGACAGGGGCATAAGAAGACAGGGCTGGGGACAAGGTAGAGAAGAAAGGAAGAATAAATCCAGTAAGCAAGACTGGAGAAAAGGAGACAGGGAACAGACAAAATAAAAAGGGAAGAGGTGGGCCAGGTGGAGCTTCAGGGAACAGCACAGGTAGGAAGGGGGAGGAAATCAGGGAAGTGGCAAGGAGGGACTAAGGTGGAGAGCCACGTCTGCCAATGCAAGGAATCTGGTCAATAAAAATTCCAGACTTGGAAGCCTGGATTTGGTGGCTGTAATGGAGTTGTGGTACACTGAACACCACACCTGGGACATGGCCATATCTAGCTACTCTATGTTCAAGAGAGACAGGACAGGGAAAAGGGGATGAAGGGTTACACTATATGTAGCAGAAGGAATCAAGGACATGGAGGTACAGAGTCACCAGGAAGACAAGGCAGGGCTACAGGTGCTGTGGGTCATCCTGGAGACAGACTCTGGTGCTACTATCCATACTGGGGCAGTTTACAGACCTCCAGCTCAGAGAGGAGAGTTGGATAAAGCACTTGGGAAAGCCATTATCAGAGTGATAAGTAAGGGGAGGTGCTGCTAGTTGGCAACTTCTGTCTGCCACATGTGGAGTGGAGCCTTCCAATGGCAGCTTTGGCAAGGAGCAGAGCCATCCCTAACTCCCTACAAGGGGCTTTTCTCAGATAGCTAGTCAAACAACTCACTAAGGATGGGGTGGTGCTGGACCTGGTGCTTACAAACAGGGACAGCAGGCTGGCCCAGTGGAGGAGCGTTAGCATTTCTGCTCCCCATGAAGGTGACCCATGTTTAGGATTGAACAAGGGTCACTCGGTGGGATGGCCAGGTGAGGTAGAACTGAGCACCGATGGCAGCTCTCTTCCTCAGGGAGGGGAAACACCAGGTCCCACTGCAGAGACTTCCACTTGGCAGAAGCCAGGCATCAGTGCAGCAGAAGTGCACAAGGGACAGGGCTGTAGTGTGATGTGCTTGGTGCATGCATCCTGATGCTACAGTCCAGAGGGAGAAAACAGAGGCAAAAGATGGTGAGCTGCCCATGGCTGGCACCCCCCACAGGCTCTACCATGTATGACACAGTGGGACACCCAGCCATCGAGGTTCTGAGCAAGTGGTGGATAACTGGTAAACCCATGAGAAGGTCAGTGACAGGGCTGGAGAGTTCCGTCAGGCAGACTGGAGGGGTGAAAAACTACTGACTGAAAAAAAAAAAAAACAGGGACAGCATTACAGATGCCACAGTGGGAAGTCAGTCCCCTAGGTACCAGTGAAGATGCAAACAACATGAGGACAAGGGTCCAGTACTTTAGGAGGGTGGATTTTAAAGAAATGGGAGACTGCCTGAGAAGCTGCCTCATGGGAGGATTGTCAGGGAGGGGGAGAGGCACAGTGGGGAACAATAAGGGAGGGCAAAATTAAGGGAACCAGTCTTAGAAACAGAATTATAGATTTTGTCAGCAGAAAATGACCTTTAGGCCCATCCAGTCTACCCCTTGTCCCTGCCTATTCCATCACCATTGACCCTTGTCGGTCATAGGTGTCACTCCTTCCCCTGTTCCTCTACCTAATGTGCCCCTGTATCTATCCAATGCATGATTGAAGCTCCCTACAGTCATTGCCCACACTTCCTCCTCTGGCAGGCTGTTCCAGTCATCCACCACCACTACCAGGAAGAAGTATTTCCTCACATCTCTCCTAAACTTTTCCCCTCTTGGCTTCATTGCATGCCTCTTTGTTCTAGTGCCTACCTTTCTCTGAAATAGACCCTCCACTTGCACACTAACCACATTTACATGCAGCGCTGGAACCTGATTCAGGAATGAATTCACTCATTTACGAATCATCATTCCAAATGGTTACTGATCTCCTGCTGCATGTAAACTGGTATCATTCTATTTGAAATTTATTTGGAAAACTCACTCTGGTGCCGTTTGACGAGCTGGATTTCTCCATTTGGATTACGACTCCAGCTGCACGTACAGTAGATGTGTTGTCATCCGTTCGGGAACTATACAAGGCATTACGAATGTACTAGCTAGCTATAGTAACCAGTAAGTAAGCTGCTTATTTTCCTATTGGGTGACATGCTGTCTAGTTACCAGAGCACTTCCTGGTTACTACTGGTGTGCATTTATTGTTGTGTTGAAACAATATAAATTATTACACCTGAATAAATTAAAACAATTATTTTTTACGAACGTTGATGTGTGTTTCATACAGTGGTCTCAGTCTTCTTAACAGTTATCATAATTATTGGTAGATAGTATTTGCGGTGAAGTTTTATGACAGTGTATAGGTAAATAGTAAATATATTATCTGTGTAATAAGATTAATTTTTATGAAGTATAGTGTGGTGTTAAGCACATATTGATGAGGGGGCAGGAAGTATTCCACCTCTTTTCATTTGTATTATGTATTACTGTGTCTATGTCATATCTTAATCCCCTCCAATCCCACCCCCCATACACACACACACACACACACACACACACACACTTTGACTTTTTATTTAGTAGATGAAAAGTGCTTCATGGTATATTTTTACATTACTATTCATAGGCAGTATAGCCTAGATGTTAGAGTAACAAGCTGTGAATAAGCTTGGTACATTTAGCAGACTTGGGTTTAATTCCCACAACCTACACTTGCATACTGTTTGACCCTGAGCAAGTCACTTAACCATTCCAGTGCTCCCGGGTAACCCTGAAAACAGGCACTTGTGCCTATTGGGCCTTACCTGGTTATCAAAAGAAGAATGAAAAGTGACATAAAATAAATGCAGAGGTTTCCCACATTATATAAATGATAATAAAAGGTGCATTTTCATTCATTTCAAGACATGTGTGACCTTGAAACTGTGTGTGTGTGTGTGTGTGTGTGTGTGTGTGTGTGTGTGTGTGGGGCGGTATAATAAGTTGCTATCATGGGTAAATATATTTAAAAAGTAACACAATTTTAAATTGGGTTTTGGTGTGGGTGGGGGGCAATAGACACCAGGGCTATTAAATGTATAAAATAATCAGATGGTGGCAAAAACTGGATGGTGTGGGTTACCAATGAGCACCAGCGAAAATAATGAACATGGCTTGCATCCAACATCTCTGATGAAAGAGGGTTGTTTTCAAATGCTGTCTGCATCAAACTGCAAATAACATACACCAAAAGGGGCCAGTACCAGCAGTGTATCAAGAATATGGTAGCAGCATCATGTTATGGTGATCATGTCAGATGCTGGTTGCCATATCCACTAAGCTTATCTAATGGCACTCAGAGATTCTCTGTGACACTTGGCAATCATAGGCCATTGTACCACCCCTCCCCCTGGCTACCACACCACAGACAACATTTCTTGTTATCCGACACCTTCATGACCCATTACCCTGGCGATCCAGTGAACCTCCCCCCTCCATCCCCATCCTGATATGCCATGATCTCTCCACATCCTTGTTCCGGAATGCTCATAAAGTAAAACATAATAATTAAGAAGTCATTAATGCAAAGTAAGTTCATGATATCCCCCCATGCACATAATGCATATTATACTTCTGTCGTGATTCCCTTCCCCAGCCCTATGTTTCTGTATACTGATCAGCAGATACTCCCCATTGTCCAGTAGTGCCCACCATTTTTTTCCTCTCCCGTACTATACTGTGACCAAGCGACCTGTACTGTTCTACTCACACCACCACGATCGACTGCCAAAAGACCTGTCAGATTGTGGCCTTGGTGGCGTGATGAGGACTGTGCCAGTAACTAGATCAGAGAATGGGATGTGAGGGGAGTATGGTGGTGTGCACCACCTGCCGTTTGGTGTGGGGTTGTTGTGGGGCCACTAAACTGCCAGTTAATGGATTGTAACTGATGAACGGTATTTGTGCATATTTATTTATTTATTGTTAATTCGGTAGGTACATTAGACAGCATAGCTGCCTATTTTCAGGTACAATATAGATATGGCAGGAATCAATGGGTGAGGGCCATTGACTTACTGTACAGTAGTGACCTATGGATGATTTAATCTTAACTTTGGTACATGCTGGTGGATCGAGGGTGGATCAGCTAATTAGCTGGAATGGTCTGCTATCAAGCTATTCACATTATGGCATATTGAGGCAGGGGATGTTCCAGTACACCAGGGTAATGTGTATGGAAGGAGTCACATACCAACATCATGGTTGGATGTGAAGATGCTAGCTGATATTCAAGTACACCACAGCTGGGTGTGGGAGGTGTAGGAGGGTTGGGGATAGCGGTATCATAAATCTATGTACCTGGGTAACTTCACTGTTTGCCCTACTGTTAAGCTTTCTCTGCCCCCCCCACACACACATATCTGCTCCAAATTGTATAGCTGCATGGTGGTGTACTGTGTCAACATAAGCATCTCTGATTCTCATAGTAGATAAATTTAGTTGAGGTTCTATCCATGGAATCATTAAATAGTTAACGGGACACTGTCAACCCCCCCCCCACCCAAAGTGTCCCTAGTTTAAAAAAACACATTACATGATTGTTCACATTCTATAGGAACTATGAATGCAGCTAGCAGTTTGATATGCATCCCTTTTTTCTTTTAAAAAGTGAAAAACTGACTGCCCACCATACTGGTGTTATCACACAAAAACATGTTTGTTTACATTTCTTAAGCAGGTCCCACTGCATCTTTCCTGGACTCATGAATACCCCCAACACAATCTAGCTGCTCATTATGCAGTGGGAGTAGAATAGACTTTTGTATCATGAGTGGCTGCATTGTTTGAGGGTGTTTCTAATGTTCAGGAAGTGTGCACTAAGAGTAGATCAGTGATTTGTTGTAATAATTTTTATTATTTTCCAAAAACGTAGGAAAACTGAGCTTACAAATCATAATGCAGTATACAGTCACATATTTAGTAGGTATGTATAACCACCCTATGCCTCACTTAGGTGCAGGGTACCATACAGTAATCAGGGGAAAGGCAAAATGATATAACATGAGAATATGGTACATAGACATATCATATCTCCTTATTACATACATATACTATTCTTTTCTAGTGACAAGAACACTAATTATGCAGCGACATACCAAGGAATTCAGGAAGGTATACCACAGCGCCCCCGTAGGCTCCCAGTAACAATCAAATAAAGGGTACTCACAAAGACCTAGTGTCAGATCAGAGCGTCATCATTGCCGGACATACACACCTCAACAATAACTTTGTAAAATTACAGCCAGGCGTATCCCTCTTCATGGCATCTGGAGAAAGTATACATGCTCAGCAAGAGACCATACTGATCCTGGAATGGAAACAAGAATATCCCAGGCTTAAATCTGTACTCATTAAATTAAGCATGGCAACAAATGTAGAATCAGAACAGGTAAAGTCTCCAATCCTATCAAACAAAACCAGGGCCTTACCATTTACTAATAGAGCTGTGGGTAGAGAACCCAAGTGTCATATTGCCTGATAACCCAGCAGAGGAGACAGATGGTATTCACCCTATACCCAGTGCTGGGTGGGCTTTCCCCAAATATTTAAGATATGGATCCCAGCAGGCTGCAAATGAGGAAAGTTTGGACTTCTGTAAGTAAGATATCTTGTCCAGTTTAGCAAGAGTAGACAGGGACCCCATTATTTCTGCAACAGTAGGAACCACAGGGGTTCTCCATTGGCATAGAATGGCTCTTTTTGTTTGTAGTACCAGAAATGCCAGCCACCTATATCTTAGCGGTGTCAGTTTGGGCATATCAGCACAGATCCCCAGGATACAAAAGAGCAGGCAGAGGGGAATGGCCTGTTGAAGAACCCTAGAAGCAAGTTCTTGTACCTCTTGCCACAGGGGTTGGATCTTTGGGCAGGTCCACAACACGTGCACTAGGTCCCCTCACAGCTGTTGGCATCTCCAGCAGTTGTCCTGATCTATCACTTTAGCTTTATGTAGAATTACTGGGGTTCTGTACCAAGAAAGAGCAATTTTATTTTGAATTAGTCTGGATTTGGCATCTGTGAACCAGATATGTACATCTACCCAGGCTTTATCCCAGGCCTCAGGGGATATAAGGGTCTGCAACATCTTCTCCCATCTTTGCCTTGCTACGTCAGATTGGGATGGAAGCGTATCTCGAAGAGTAGCATATATCTGACCAGCAAGACCTTTAGTACAGCTTATCCACTTGGCCAATGGCGAGGGCTTGGGACAGCCCGCGGAACGGGGTAAAAGATGTCGAATTGCATCCCTAAGTTGGAGATATCTCCAGAAGTCTAGCGGTGGGATACCCCATTGTTGTCTTAAAGATTGAAATGTCTGCATGGCCTTGAGGTTAGGGGTCAGCAAATCACCCACCTTAGTGATACAGTTTCATCCAGTGTCTCCATAGAATTTGGCTCCACCTATAGTAATGTCTGGGTTTTGCTAAATAGGCACGTGGGAGAGTGGAAGAGGTCAGATTAATTTTCGGTGAGAACAACCAATTTCCCTGGCTGCAGACACTGTGGGGGAAGTGAGTTCTGTACTTGTCTTACTGGTCCCGGATTTTTTAGGGCTGCCCCTCTGAACCAGAAGGGATGATGGGTGACACAACCCCATTATATCTGTCTCTATTTGTACCCACTGCGGTGAGAGAGGGAAGGGAGGGCTGGCCGAGTTAACTGTTTGTGCCAGAAGAAAGGCCCGACTATATCCCTCTGGCCATGGGAGGTTCCACCCTCCTACCTTCCAATGTGACCTTAGTTTAGATCGGCTGAACCTGGGTTTGGTTCCCTCCCATAGAAAATCCCCGATTAGTTTATCAATACCCTGAAACCACAGTGCAGGTAGGGGGATCGGCAGGTGCATCAGGAGATAGAATAACTTGGGTGCAGAGATCAGTGTCACCGCAGCCACTTTCCCCACTAGAGTGAGTTTAAGAAGCCTCCATCTATCGAAGTCTGTCTTAATGGAAGAAAGAAGGGGTTGTACATTAGCCTGCCAAATAGTTTCTAAAGACGGGGTCAGAAAAATACCCAAATACGTGATCCCTTCTGGTGCCCAGATTAGATCATCTGTGGCTATCCCCTGCTGAACGCAGTGATCGTTGAGGGGGAGTACCTCTGTCTTGTTCTGGTTCAGCCATAAGCCCGAGTATTTGGAGAACTCATCTAGCAGGGAGAGGAGCAGGGGGATAGCAGTGTATGTATCCTCCAAAAGGAGGAGGAGATCATCAGCATACATAAAACTTATATAGGATGTATTCCCCACTGTTAACCCTTTGATCTCTGGGTGGTTACGAATGGCCGCAGCCATAGGTTCCACTGCCAGCACAAAAAGGAGGGGAGAGAGCGGGCACCTTTGCCTCGTGCCTCTGCCTAAAGAAAAGGGCTCGAAAGCATTGAGTTTGTGTTGACTCTGGCTGAGGGCCTTCATATATAGCTTTTATCCTGGCAAAATATTTCCTATCCCAAAGTGGGAAAGAGTCGTATACAAATAGTCCCATTCCACTGAATCAAATGCCTTTTCGAAGTCAACTGTAATAATAGCCGCGGGAGTATGAAGAGACTTGGCGAAGAGGATCAGATTCAGCAGAGTTCTTAAGTGATCTGAGCTATGTCTTCCAGGTATAAAACCCACTTGTGAGGGGTGTACAAGATCAATCAGCAGAGCACTGAGTCTGTGGGCTAAAATTTTAGCATAAAGCTTACTGTCCAAATTTATAAGTGAAATGGGGCGGTAGTTTTCCGGATTGGTAGGGTCCTTGCCTTTTTTGGGAATTACCACTATAGTTGTCTCCCGCATGGTGGACGGTAAAACTCCTTTGATTTCTATCTCCTGAAACACTTGAGTTAGAAGAGGAGAAATAGTGGAAGCCAGGATCTGGTAGAATTCTGCAGTGTACCCATCACTTCCCGGGGATTTGCCTTTTTTCGAGTTTTGGATGGCTGTGGTCAGTTCCTCCTTTGAAATAGGAGATCTAGAAATTGGGTTGCACATGGCTCTGCAGCCAGGCAGCCTAAGGTATCTAGAAGCCCTGGGTGTCCGTATTAGGGCCAGTGTGGGTGAAGCAATATAGCCTTTTGTAAAATGAGGACATAATCCCATTAATATCCCCAGATGAAGTACACAGTGATCCTAACTTGTTTTTCAAACCTGAGATATATCTGCTAGTCTGTTGCTTTCGTAGTTGATATGCAAGTACTTTACCCCCTTTGTCCCCTCCTTCCCAAAAGGTATGTTTAAGATGAAGGATAGCAGCCTCAGCTTTCCTGTTCAGCAGCTGATTAATTTCAAACCGAATAGCCAGAATGGATTTACCTATATCGGAATGAATGGTAGGGGAGGGCATCGCCTTCAAAACACTTTCGGCTTCAGCCAATCTCCGTTCAAGAGAGAGCAGCTGCATTTCCCTCTGCCTGCGTTTAGCGGCTGCAAACCCCATAATGTTACCTCGCATCATAGCTTTGAAGGCTTCCCACGTTATACTAGCAGAGGTATCACTTATAGGGTTTTCAGCTAAAAAAAGAGAAGTCTCCTTAATAACCCAGTGGATAAAATCGGGGTCCTTAACTAGAAGTGGGTCCAGTCTCCATTGTTTAGTCGGGGGGGCCACAGGGTCCCAATGTACGAGAAGCTGTACAAGGGCATGGTCGGAGATGCAGCAGGGAAGAATTGAGACATCCAGAGCTTTAGTAGTCAGGGTAGATGAACCAAGCCAAAAATCCAACCTACTGTATGAGGCATTAGAAGCAGAATGAAACGTATAGTCTCTTGTTCTGGGGTGGAATAATCTCCAGAGATCTGTAAGCCTCTGATCAGACATCATTTGCTGGAGAGCCTTCCTACTTCTAAGATGTGCCTCCTTCCCCCCGTCATTCCTATCTAGGACAGGCATCAGGGTAAGATTGAAGTCCCCACCAATAAGTAACGGGCAGTCCGGGGGGTTAAATTCAAGTAATACCTCTGCCAAATTATGAAAGAACCGAGGGACATCTTCGTTGGGGGCATACACATTACATAGAGTGAGTGGACCAGTGGGTGTGTTATAAGTGGCCATTACCCATCTGCCTTCATAGTCTGACCGTATATGGTCTAGCATCCAGGGAAGAGATTTATTTACCAAGATAAGAACCCCATGTTTCCTGGACTGGGCATTAGATTGGACCAGCTGGCCAACCCAATCTTTCTTCATGTGGATATGATCCACCCCGGAGAGTTTCGCCTCCTGCAGGAAGGCCACTTGAGACCGCTTTCACTTCAGGTGAGTCAGGACTTTCTTACGTTTTATTGGGGAGTTTAGCCCCCTGACATTCCACGTATGCATCACAATATCAGACATTTTAGTTGAGTGCCCCAATATATAACGATTATAGAAAAGAACCTAAAAAAAGGAGCTAGGTGCTACAGTCTGTTTGGTATTTAAGAAGCACCTCCCCAGTCCTAACAGAGCCCCCCAGTACCAAGCAAGGGTTAACTAACAGAACTGTAGAGACTATATACTGCCGCAATATCTAACTATCAAACTAACTTATTTACAGAATATTAAAGGAAGAGCGGTAGGCCTAAACCGGCTAGAGACCTAGCCAATGGTATGTCCTGTCACCCTTGAGGGTGTGCAACAAGTACTTCCCACAGCAGGGGGAAAAACTACCTACTACTATGAATATATAGCAGATTATCCAAAACCGAGATAGGAGCAGGAGGAGCAACAAGTCAACTCTATTAGAGCCATATCCGGGTCTATCTGCCACCCATTCTAGCGAGGGGGGATAAGGGTACTGCCAGCAGAATCTCGGACCAGCATACTTCTCTAATGCTGATAAAGAAATCAAGGTCTCCGCTTGTGTAACTAGGGCTAGCTGCCTTGGAATTACTAGCCAACTCCGGAAACCAGCGGCTAAGTGAAATCCAAAACAGTGCATAGTAGAGTTGCAGGTGGCTCGCTCCTAATTCTTAACTCGTTGTTATAATGATGTCCTCCAGATGGCGATAGAGGAGCATCCCCAAAGGATAAATCATTAGTGGCCCTTGAAAACATTCAACCCTTATATAAGAGGTTTGACAGCGTTAGTAATAATAAAATTATTCCAGGAGAGAGCAGTTAAGCTGACACATTTTACAGCCCAGATCGTTGCAAAGAAAAGGAAAGCTCATTACCAGATACAAATACCAAATGTGCCAGAAACATAGGACATTACAGAGGGACTGATATAAAGTCTCCAACATTATTTAGGTACCTATTAAAGCATACAGCCCATTCAGGATCCAGAAAAAGCGTTTTACCGCCCCACTGCATATCCCTCAGGACAAGGTACTGTGAGGAATGAGATATGAACCCAAAAAGAAACTTTGAGATCTGTGTTGTAAGGGACACAGGGCCAAATAAGAGGATAACGGGGGGAGGGGTATCACTACCTCCCTTATTAGCTGAGCAGCCCCAGCAGACTTATCCAGTGCTTGCGGCCCTCCAGTTTGTATTCCCTGGCCCCGCATCTACATATACTCCTGAGACGTATCTATACCAGCTAACCCACTCAATAAACAGCTTCTGGTCACCAAACCAAACAACTAAGCAATTGAGCCTATGTAACACAGGCTGAATTAATCTTAGCAACGGAACCACAGTGCCAAAATGGGTCACATTTACCTCCCATATATAGACGAAGAAGCTGTACCTTATTTCCCACCCAGATAATGACAACTTGTAATAACAGCAATTTCAGATACTTATCTGACTATTGAACAGATTAAACTACTGGGAATTCCTAATATCCATGTAGAGTTCAGTTTTATTTCCTCCACGGGTTCACGGCCAGAGCTTCGGTCCGGGAGCGAGCCTGGGGCCTGGAGATCGGGTGGGAGAGTCATTAAAGTTCTCTCAGCATTTTGAGTGCTTTCAGTGTGTGGTTCTTCAGAGAGACTGCATCCCGGGTCTTCACTCCCATTGTCCATTTCCTCACATGCCTCCGCATCGGAGAGATCGTTCAGGATTGAAAATCGATTATGTGCAAAGTAGGGACTAACATATTCAATCTGTACTTCAGTCTCTGGCACGAGAGGGGCAGAGGCCAGTGTGTCAAAAATGCTCTTCCTTTCTTGTGGATGGCCCTGTTTAGCATGTGGTGAGGATGGAGGTCTCTTGCGGACTTTCAAGTTTCTAGGTTCTAATCCCCCCTGAGAGGCTGGATGAGGAAAGGCACCAGGAGAGACAGCTTTTGCTAGGGGAGGTTGCGAGTTATTTACAGCCTGATTTGAGGATGGTGTGCTCGAGCCATTCAGGCAAATGTTAGCGGTGAAGTCCATGGCAGCCTCTGGGGACGAAAATTGCTGGGCAACTCCATGAACCGAGATTTGCAGCATGGCAGGGTATCTCAAAGTAAATGGGATCCTCATTGCATGCAACTTTCGCTGGACTTCAGTAAAAACTTTGCGCCGGGCTGCTAGCTCTTTAGAGTAATCTTGAAATATCATAATCTTGTGGTCCTTCCACTGTAATTGCCCTAACTCTCTCGCCCTTGCTTGTATCGCTTCTTTTTCTGCATAATTCAGGATTCGAGTTATGATAGGGTGAGGCCTCTCCCCCTGTGCAGGCCTGGGTTGCAATGTGTGATGCGTCCACTCCATAGTTATCTTGGTGCCCTGGGGGAGTTTCAAGATCTCTGGCAACACTTTCTGTAGAAAGGGTAAAACCCTCCCCTCCTCACACCCCTCCAAAAAGCCCAGAAGGAGCAAATTGTTGCGACGACCTCTATTCTCCAAGTCGTCCACTTTATCTTGTAGGCTGTGTATCTGAGCTGCCTGCTCTCTCATAAGGGCCAAGTAATTTTGAAGTATATCCTCCTGCATAGTCGCCTTTTGCTCGACTGCATCGACTCTTAAATTGATCTGCTGAATTGAGAAGGCTGAGTTGTTAGCTGCCGGAGTGAGGGTGTCTATACTAGCCATAATTGAGGTGAACATTTCTCTAATGGAAGGCTCATCTCGCTCCTTTGATGAGTGCGCCATCATGCATATCACGCAGGTTAAGCGACAGGTTCGAACAGTCGTAACTAGCCCAGCTGCTGTTGGTTTTCTTTCACAGTCACCCGGGTGCAGAAGCAAGACATCAGGACACTAGTCTAACAGTTTCCGACTTGAAAATCCTCCCCAGAAAGGGTAAATTTCGGGTTCTAGGCTCTATGCGAGCGGAGCTGCAGGGTTAGGTCGCCATCTTGGTTGAGCGTAAACCACGCCCCCGTAGATCAGTGATTTGAAGTAAAACAAAGTTGGGCATAGCTGTGCATTACCATGCATTTTGGTTCTAATAAGCAAGGAGGCAGATAAAGCAACCAGCAACATCAATGAATTTTAGAGAAAGTAAGCAGTCATAAAATGTGGGTTTTTTACCTAAAAATAATATGATTCAAAAAAGGTTGACAGTGTCCCTTTAAGTGTTATCAGTGGTAATTTTGCAGTCACTGATACCTCGCCGAATTCCTGCATACAGCTTCATCACATATCCTTGGTCCTTGGACTTGGTGGTGTTAAAAATCATGTGTAAGATAGCTCCCTCATTATGAACCATGTTAACTCATGTGAATCAAATGTACTGTATGTCTTTGATATGTTCTGTATCATTCAAATTTCTTCCTTTTTTCACATATTCTATGACCAATAATACTCCCGTTTCCACCTCCCACTACCCAACATGGTTACCCTTCCTCCCATATCACACCTTCCATCCACAGAGTCATGTCCATCCAACACTGGCCCCTCATTCCCCAGTAATAATTCTGTCACCCACACACATAGTACCATTATTTAGTGTGATGAGGGGCCTCTGTGAAATGGTTATGACTCTGTGGGTGTGTGTTCTGATATAGGGGAAGGGGGAACTGTTTAGAAGGATCTAGGTATAGTAGTGATAGTGGAAATGAACCACGTAGCCTAGCACAGGAAAGCAGTGGCATGGGCCTACAGAATTAGGGTAACCAGCTCTATGACAGGTGAAGTCATCCTGCCCCTGTTCATGTCCATGGTGAGGCCATATATGGAGTACTGGATGCAGTACTGGTGACCCTGCTTGTTAAAAACACATCAAGTCCTCCCACCCGGTGATAGATTGATGAACAAGGTGCTGGCAGGCGGGGGGAGAACAAGGGAGGTGGAAAGTTGGTGGAAGGGGTAGGTAAAAGTGACCACAGGACTGTCGTTTTCAATGTGAGGGTAGGGAGGATGGGGACTCATACCAGCACAACAGTGCCAGACTTTAGGTGGGTGGACTTCAACAAATTAAAAAGATTGGTGAGGGAGGCAATGGAAGGTTTAAGGTACATAAGTGACACAGACAAATTATGGGTGGCTACCAGGCACCAGATCCAGAAGTTCACACAGGCACCCTTCAAAAGTGTCAGGGAAGGGGGCAAGAAGCATGAAGCCACCTTGGTTCAGTGGGGATAGTGAGGCTTTCAGGGAGGCAAGGAGACTAGCAGAAACGGTCATCAGGATGGCTAAGGCAGACATGGAAGCAAGGATAATAAAACAGGCCAGGAGAGGGATAACACATTTATTAGATACGTGGGGCAGAGGATGAATTCTGATAAGGGATTGAAAGGCTGAGGGGTGAAGGAGGCAAGCACTTGAAGGTGGACGTGGAGAGGGCAGAAAACCTGAACAGGTATTTCTGCTCTGTATTTACAGAAGAAAGGGGTGGTAGAGGGCCAGATTTGGAAAGGAGATGGTGGGGGCACAGGGATGGTATCGGATCCCTTCAACACAGAGACAGTCAGGGAGGAATTTACCAGGTGAATGTGCACAAGGCCATGGGGCCAGTTGGCCGGCACACAAGTGTGATTTGGGAACTAAGAGATTAGCTGGCTGCCCCACAAGTGAGGCTGTTCAGCCTGTCCCTGGACACCGGTGGAGCACTGGAGGAATGGAAAAAAGTGACGGCGCTGCTCATACACAAGGGGGGAGGAAGAATAAATATGAGGGAAAAATTACCACCCGTCAGCCTGACCGCTGTGGTGGGGAAGTTCATGGAGACACTCATTGGTGAAAGGGTAACGAAGTATCTGGACTGAAACAGACTGATGGTTGACAGACAGCGCAGATTCATTAAGGGCAAGTCATGCCATATCAGATTGATCACATTTTTCGACTGAGCCAGAAGGTCATGGGGATCAAGTAAGAGAGGAGTGGAGTTACCCAGAGATCAGTGTTAGGACCCCTCCTGTTCAATATCTATGTACTAGACTTTGCAGATGGACTGTCAGGGAGGGTGGCCCTCTTTGCGGATGAAATGAAAATCTGAAATAGAGTTGACTCTGATGGGGGTTGAGGGGGTGGATGACAAGAGAAGTGACCTGAGAGTTCAGGAGGAGTGGGGGGAGACCTGATAGATGAAATACAACATCAGTAAGTGTGCATTTATGCACATGGTGAACAGGAACCAATGGGGTGAGTATATGCTGGATGGGGAGAGAGTCAGAGTATCAGAAGACAAGAGGGATCTGGGGTAACAGACTCCAGCGACCTCCAGGTAGGGAAGCAATGCTCAAGTGCAGTGGGGAAGGCATATGGGATGATGGTAAGTATTGGCAGAGGGATCACCAGCAGGTGTAGGGAGGCCCTAGTGCCCCTGTATCAAGCCCTAGTGATACCACATCTTGAGTACGGTGTCCAGTTTTGGCAGCCTTGCCTGCAGAAAGACATAGACTCGATTGAAAGGATTCAGCATAGGGTGACCAAGACGGTACAGGGGATGAAGGGCAAGCCATATGAACATATGTGCAAGGAATTGGGGTTATATACAATGGAGACCAGAAAGAAGAGTGGGGACATGATTGAGACCTTTAAATACACCAAAGGGATGAACAAGGTAGGTCCAGGGAAATTGTTCCACATGAAGGGATGAAACATAATAAGGGGCACAGACTGAAACTCCAGTGGAGAGCACCTCAAGAGCAATGTGAGAGTTCAGATGTTTCTCAGAGAGGGTGGTGAACTGGAATGGACTTCTGGAGGAGGTGGTGAATTCAGAGACCGTAGAGGGATTTAAGTCTGCATGGTACAGACACATGTGGCTAAGGAGAAGGGGGGGTGGTGTCTCAAGATATGGTTAGTTTGATTAGTGGGGCAAGGGACAGACTACATGGGCTGGGATGTCCTTTTCTTCCATCACCTTTTGTGATTCTGTGAATATGTGAAGATATTGGGGTTGGTTCTGAACCCTTTCCTTTTTTGTCCTGACCTTTACCATCACCTCTCTCTAGTACCATAGTGGCATTCTCATTCTGTTGTATTTGGACACTGATCTGATGAATTTGTTTGTAACTTTCATTAAGGTTTCCTTTATCTGCTTCTACTGATCTTCCTCTCCACCTCCTGAACTGGATCTATCCACGACTGTTTTGATATCCCTCTTGATTGTAGTGAAGTCAGCATTTTTGAAATCCAAAACCTTTGTCCTAGTATGACTTGTGTGAGTTTATGTCCCTATGATGAATCACACCGTGTTGTGATTGCTGATTCTCAGATGCCCTTCTTATTGGACATCTGTGAATCAATCTGCTTTGGTCATTATTACATATGTAATTGTGCAATATCTGATTGGGATCAAGCACAAACATCAGGAGTTCAGCCTCCAGGAGTGAATCAATGATGCATCTGCTTCTGGTTGAAGCAGCTACATTTCTGTTCCAGTCCTACACTGGCATGTTGAAATCCTCCATGACTGGAAGTGTGCAAATCTTGTCATCACTCACACCATCAAGAGGGATATTGTGATTGTACAAGTTGTCCCTTGTTATTTTTTTAGATTAAAAAAGGAAAAAAACAGTTTTTCAAGCTTGACAGACTTACTGAATTTGTATCACTCCAAGTTTTACAGTTTATCCAAGGCTCATTATCTGTAGTGTGTGTGTGTGTGTGGGGAGGGGGGAAGGGAGCAATACCAGAAGAAATTAACCTTTGCATTCTCAGCCAGTTCCAGGTTAGAGGGTAATAGGCGTACGCTTGTCCTACCATATCGGGGGACCACAATAACACTCAATCAGAAGCATTGATCTGTATGTCCAGTGCAGCAACTGGAATATTACAGTATATAAAATGGCCAAAGAACTCCCTGTGTCCTGATTGGCTGAGACTTGGTACTAGCCATTGCTATAAGAAAGTGCCACCACTGGCTAAAACAAGTCCCTGTCAAGCAAGGCAACTCACAGAATTCATAAGTCATATATTTCCTAGTTTCCACCATAAACATGGATACAGCCCAGCTTTTTGCCTCTGAATGGGTGCGGGACCTGGAGCCGGTGCTTGATGATGGGCTGACACTACAATCTCAAGTGTCAGCAGTCCTCAAGTCAACCTCATAGTCTTCAGGTGAAGCTACCTCTGGCTGCAAGCTGCAACACTGGACTTAAGATTTGCAAGAAAGTGAGTAGTGCTCTCAACAGAGGGAGGTGAACTTTACAATTTACAATTGTCTTTAGTTTGAAGCAGATTCCTTAGGAAAGTTAATATTCTTCAGGTGGAGGATACTTCTAACTGAAGGGTGAAATAAGCAACTTAGAATTATCAGAAAAGGCAGTCTTTCAATCAACAGAGGGAGGTGGAGTTTGCTTTACTTGTTCCAATTGTTAACATTTTACTGTTTTCTGTGTTTCTGCCCTTCTGACTTGATTGGAGTTAGTGATTGACTGTTTGCATTGCAATATTTGTAATACTGTGGGTATTCACTGGGCTAAGAATTTGTCATAAGCCCTGAATTGAGAGCAGGTTACAGGCTGTGTGTGGACCAGACAGTCCCTAGGGGTGAAAACTGTTTTTCTTTGTTTGCCTCAGTGCCTTATAAGGCCAAGACAGACTGTGTCAGGAAGAGCTTACATCACAGCTACTTAACAGCCAATACCTCTGGAAGAATCTTACAGACCTTGATAAAAGTACTAATTTCAGCAGGCTCATCAGATAACCTAATAGTCTTCAGGTGAAGCTACCTCTGGCTGCAAGCTGCAACACTGGACTTAAGATTTGCAAGAAAGTGAGTAGTGCTCACAACAGAGGGAGGTGAACCTTACAATTTACAATTGTCTTTAGTTTGAAGCAGATTCATAGGAAAGTTAATATTCTTCAGGTGGAGATACTTCTAACTGAAGAAGGTGAAATAAACAACTTAGAATTATCAGAAAAGGCAGTCTTTCAATCAACAGAGGAGGTGGAGTTTGTTTACTTGTTACAATTGTTAACATTTTACTGTTTTCTGTGTTTCTGCCCTCCTGACTTGATTGGAGTTAGTGATTGACTGTTTGCATTGCAATATTTGTAATACTGTGAGTATTCACTGGGCTAAGAATTTGTCATAAGCCCTGAATTGAGAGCAGGTTACAGGCTGTGTATTGGACCCAGACAGTCCTAGGGGTGAAAACTGTTTTTCTTTGTTTACCTCAGTGCCTTACAAGGCCAAGACAGACTGTGTCAGGAAGTGCTTACATCACAGCTACTAACAGCCAATAGCTCTGGAAGAATCTTACAGACCTTGATAAAAGTACTAATTTTAGCAGGCTCATCAGATAACCTCATAGTCTTCAGGTGAAGCTACCTCTGTCTACAGCTGCAACACTGGACTTAATTTTCCTAGTCAAACTATCTCTTGTTGGGAACTGCAATATTGAACATAGGATTTGCAAGAAAGCGAGTTGTGCTCACAACAGAGGAGGGAACCTTTCAATTGTCTTTGCTTTGTGCAATATACTGCAGGTGGAGGCTGCTTGAACTGAAAAGGTGAAATAAGGAATTTACAATTATCAGGGAAAGACAGTCTTGTTACAATTCTTAAGATTTTCAGTGCAGGAAGAGTTCAAAGCACAGCTCACTTATTTTAGGGCTGACTACTTTCAGAGCACAAACCACCAGGCTGTTTTGGGGCTGGGGAGGTTTACCTGTGTCTGACTTGAATGTCTGGATTTTCTCTGGTTGATTAGCAGGGATTTTCTCTGTCAAATTGTTGTGTATAGTATCTTGCAGACAGGAAGGCACTCATCGCAGCGGTGGGTCAGAGCTCTTAGCTGATTGTTTGTGAGGGCACAGTTTAGGCCCAACCCATTCCCTCACCCCACCTCCCTGGAAATAGTTCCTTTATACCTGGGGTTCTGACATCATTTCCTCAAGAGTGCAAGGTGCATATCAATGTCATATCCTCTCTAGCACACAGCACTGAAAATATCATACACATTGTATAATATATATATATATATATATATATATATATATATATATATAACTAACAAACCAATCACTCACACAAGCACACACACAAAAAAAAGTACATAGTCATGTGGGGAGTAGTGCAATGTAATGGCTGTGGGGCAGCAGTCTTCCGGGAGTCTTTCTGGAGGCTGAGATGCTGCCCTATTTGCAGACAACTCTCTGCCCTGAGGGAGGAAGTTGCCCGTCTTCAGGCCACACTGGACAGCAGTAAGAAAACCTTCCCCCAGGCCAGACTGGATGGTAGGAAGGGACCCCCATCCAGGGGCACCAGAGCCACCACCACTACCTCAGAGGTTGCAAAGCACAGCAGTTGGACCACTGTGGGCTCAGGGAGGGTGAGGAGAGTGGAACAGAGGCACACCCAGTCAGTTGTTCCACTCCACATCCATACACCATTCTGAGGGAGCACAGCTCCCCTATGGATGCACCCATGGAGGAGATTAAGGAGGCTGAGGACACCTGTCACAAGGGAGGCCCACAGGAAGGAGGCAGAGGATGCCACAAGGAAAGGAAGCAGCTCCTGGTGGGGGACTCAATTATTAGGGGGATAGAACTGGGGGGAGCAGGGAAAACTGAAGTAAAGTGCCTGCCAGGTGCCATGGCTTGTAGGGACAGGAAGCGCATCCTCTGGATCACGAGAACAGCTGCACGGGAGTCTGAGCTGGATGTCATTGTCCACCTAGGGACAAATGACTTGGCTCAACATGAGCTTAGAGCAGTGCAGAAGGACTTTGTAGAACTGGGAGAGGCCTAAGACAAGTAGCACACACAGTATCCTTCTCAGAGGTGCTGCCTGTAAATGGCATGAGTGAGGCAAGGGTACTTTGCATCATGCAGTTTAATGAGTGGTTGAAAAAATGGTGTGGAGCACAGGGGTTTGGCTTCATTAGAGACTGGGGTTCCACCTGGAGGGACACCAGCCTATACTGGCAGGATGGTCTGCATCTGTCCAGGAAGGGAACAAGTCTTTTGAGCAATCGGTTTAAATGCTTCATTGGCAAGCTTTTAAACTAGTCAAGGGGGGAAGCACTGATAAGCAGCAGAAAAATCCCAGCCTCTCCCTACAAAACAGGGTACTAAATGGGAAAAAGACAGAAGTAGAAAGGTCAGTGGGGGATGCTGCAACAGAAAGTAAAGCCATCAAAATATGGAGAGCAATGAGTACCAATGCCCGTAGTCTGAGTAACAAGCTTCCTGAATTAGTGGCCTTGATGGAGGAGGAACATCTGGATATAAGTGGCAGTCACAGAAACATGGTACACAAAACCATGACTGGGATGTAAACATACCAGGATACACTATCTACAGGAGGGACAGGGAGGGTAAAGAGGAGGAGGAGTAGCTCTTTACATAAGGGAAGGAATCAAAGCAACAGAACAAAAAGGGTAAACAGGGAGGAGAAGAAGCACTGTGGGTAAATTTGGAGATCGGCAATGGCACCACAATCCGCACAGGGGTTGTATACAGACCCCCTTCTCAGGGGGAGGAAATGGACAAGGAAATGATAGAAAGTATACTTAGTATGGCAGAAAAAGGGGAGATATTGCTGATGGGTGATCTGAATATGCCAGATGTTAACTGGAGTGCAGTTGCAGCAGCCACTTCAAAGAGTGGGGTTATTCTAGATGTCCTACAGGGGCATGCCTTAGACAACTAGTATTGGAGCCCACTGAGGAGGAACAATCTTAGACCTGGTTCTCTCAAATGGAGATGAAGAGAGGATCACAGATGTAGAAGTGGGTAGCCATCTGGGAACTAGCGACCATCGAACAGTATAGTTCACAACAACAGCAATAGAGTCAAGCCATACAAAGACAAAGGTACTGGATTTTAGGAGGGCTGACTTTGTCAAAATGGGTGAGTGCCTAAGGAATGCACTAGCAAATGGGCAGGAAGGAAGGGTTGGAAGAACAATGGGAATAATAAAAACTGCCATCACAGATGTAACAAGCCTTTGTATAAAGCAAATAAACAAAACGAAACGAGGTAAGAAACCACTATGGTTCTCAAAGGAAGTGGCAGTGAAGGTTCAAGAGAAAAAGAAAGCATTCAGGAAGTACAAGGAATCACATAAGGAACAGGACAGAGAACTGTATCAGTTAAAGCAAAAGGAAGCTGGGAAGGCAGTCAGAACAGCAAATGCCCAAACCGAGGAAAAGATAGCCAACTCAGTTAAGAAGGGAGATAAAACCTTTTATAGGTACATCAGGGAGCGAAGTAAGACCAAGGGAGGGATAGTGAGGCTTAGTAAAGGGGAGGACGGTGGGCAGAGGGTGACTGTGAAAAGGCAGAGATACTAAACAAATATTTTGCTCAGTATTTACAAAGGAAGAGGGACGATACCTAAAACAAACAGTAGAAACACACTGGATACAGAAGTTGATACCAGCCCATTTACAGAAGAAAGGGTTCTGAAAGAACTCTTAAAACTGAAGGTGGACAAAGCAATGGGGCCTGATGGGATCATCCCATAATTCTAAAAGAACTAAGGTAGAACTAGTGACACCACTGACTACCCTCTTTAACAAATCATGGGAGGATGGGGTGGTACCCGAGGACTGGAGGAGGGCAGATGTGATTCCCCTTCACAAAAAGTGGGAGCAAGGCAGAAGCAGGAAACTACAGACCTGTTAGTTTAACCTCAGTGTTAGGGAAAATGATGGAATCACTTCTGAAGGAAAGAATTGTTGAGTATCTAGAGGCCAGAGGGGCACAGGACCCAAGGCAGCATGGATTCACAGCGGAAGGTCATGCCAGACAAATCTGATAGATTTCTTTGACTGGGTGACCAAAGTAGTTGATCAGGGAGGGGCTGTGGACATGGCCTACCTAGACTTTAGCAAGGCATTTGACACAGTCCCACACAAAAGATTAATATACAAGTTAGCCAGCCTGGGAGTGGGTCCCAAGATGACAGCCTGGGTAAAGAATTGGCTGGAGAATAGGACACAGAGAGTAATAGTAAATGGAGTCCACTCTGAAAAAGGGGGGTTAGTAGTGGGGTACCGCAGGGTTCAGTATTAGGACCGGTCCTCTTCAACGTCTTTATAAGCAACATTGCAGAGGGACTGGAAGGAAAAGTATGTCTCTTTGCAGATGACACAAAGATCTGCAACAGAGTTGATGCACAAGGTGGAGTGGAAAGGATGAGAAGGGACTTGGCAAGGTTAGAGGAATGGTCAAATGTATGGCAGCTTAGATTCAATGCTAAGAATTACAGGTAATGCACCTGGGAAACAAAAACCCAGGGAAGAGTACACAATGGGGGGTGAGATACTAACAACAACAAAAATGGAAAGGGACCTGGGGGTAGTCATATCAGATGACCTAAAGGTGGGAAAGCAATGTGAGAGGGCAGCAAGGAGGGCTGGGGGATACTGGGATGCATAGGAAGAGGCATCACCAGTAGAAAACAGGAAGTTATTATTCCTCTGTACAGACAGGTAGTGAGATCCCATCTGGAGTACTGCGTGCAGTTCTGGAGACCCAATCTCCGCAAAGACATAGACAGGATGGAAGCTGTCCAGAGGAGGGCACCTAAAATGGTGCAGGGTCTGCACTGGAAGACATATGAAGAGAGACTTAAGGAGCTTAATATGTATAGCCTCGAGGAAAGGAGGAGGGGAGACATGATAGAAACTTTCAAGTACCTCAAGGGAATCAACAAAGTCCAAGAGGGTAGCATCTTTCAAAAAGAGGTGTGCAAGAACAAGGGGCACAATTTGAAGATAGAAGGGGTGGCTCAGAGGTAATTTAAGGAGTATTTTTCACAGAGAGGGTTGTGGATGTATGGAGCGGCCTTCCAGAGGAGGTTGTGGAGTCAAAAACAGTGGTGGAATTCAAGCATGCATGGGACAGTCATAAGGCAATTCTAGGGGTTGGGGGTAGGAAGAAGTAGACTGCTGGTTAACTAGGACCTGCAGCTTATCCATCAGGTAGGGAAATGGGCAGACTGGGTGGGCCAAGTGGTCCTTATCTGCCATCAAATTCTATGTTTCTATGTATGTTTCTATGTTTCATGTATAAAAAATGTTGACTAGGCATTAAAAAATAAAACTCTATTAAATCAAATAACGTAAGTAACACCTTGAGCACCTGAGGTTCATCTGTGGCCTGTCTGGTACAGTCCTCAGGTGGTTTAAGTCCTTTCTCACTGGCAGAACTCAGAGAGTGGTGTTGGGGATTTATTCCTCTGACCCTCTCTCTCTCTATCATGTGGGGTCCCTCAGAGCTTGGTGCTGTTCCTCCATGTTGTTTGCGGTGTACATGCTGCCCCTCGGAGACATTGTAAGACTGTATGGGCTGAGGTTTCACTGCTATGCTGATGATACCCAGCTTTACCTGTCTTTTGCTCCCAGCCAGGATAGTGCACTCTCAGTATTTAATAACTTCCTCGCTGAAATCCAGGATTGGATGAATTCCAGCTGGTTGAAGTTGAACTCAAGAAAGACTGAGGTGATAGTGGTGGACCCAGGCCACCGGACAGGGAGGCCAGGAGCTGGTTAGCCTACAGGGATTTTTCGGGGGGCTCCCAGCTTTTTGCCTCTGAATGGGTGCGGGACCTGGAGGTGGTGCTTGATGATGGGCTGACACTACAATCTCAAGTGTCAGCAGTCCTCAAGTCATCCTTTTATCATCTGAGGAATGTCACTAGGGCCAGGCACCTTGTTCCGCCCGGTGACCTTCCTACACTGGTCCATGCCTTTGTGACCCAGAGCCTTGATTATTACAACTCCCTTTACCTAGGGCTACCAGGGGTTGATATCCGCCACCTGCAGCTGGTACAGAACGCAGCAGCCCAGCTGTTGACGGGATGCCACGGACGTGTCATATCATGCCAGTGCTGCGCGAACTGCACTGGCTGCCAATTCTGTGGTGGATCACCTTTAAAGTCAGACTTCTGACTTATAAAACTCTACATGGACTTGGCCCGGACTACCTGAAAGAGCTTCTGTCCCCCTACCACCCCGAGCGATCACTCCGCTCGGCTGATGAGGGGTTGCTAGAGATTCCAAGGGTGTCCTTAAAATCTTCTGGAGCCCGTGCATTTATGTATGCTGCTCCTGCCCTTTGGAATTCTCTACCTCGTCAGCTATGGGAATGCGCGACCACGTGGGGTTTTAAGCAGGCATTAAAAACATATCTATGGTGCCAGGCATATGCTGCCTAACTGTATTGATCTTCCTCGTCATTTGTTTATATTTTGTCTATTTTTTATCCTGTTTTTACTTATTCTGTTTGTGAAGTGCCTTGATATTCCTGAAAGGTGCTTAATAAATAAAGTTTATTATTATTATTATTACACTTATGAGCCCCTCTTACACACATACACAAGTTTAAGAATTCAGGTACTATTCAGAGTTCCCATTGTTGGTGTTTATTTGATGACTATGAAAAAATTCCCCTCCTAACCCTATCACTTTTTCTGAGAACTCCCTGCTTCTTACCTGGCAACAGTTATAACTGAGATTACTGCTCCACTTCAGGCCTGCGTGTGTGTGTGTTGCTTGTATGCCAGTTGAGAACTAAGTAATATGGAATTCATGTAAACCATGTAACCATTCTGTGCTTGTGTGGTGGGGGGGAGCACTCTGCTGCTGGAATAATGCAGAGCTTTAAAGTCATCTATTCCATGGTAGACAATCACATGATGTATTGAGCACGAAGAAAGACAAATGACTGACAAGTGAAAAACATCTGTGGAAGGAATAATTTTTATTAATCTGCCACATTCCGGTATATTTTTTTGTGACTTAGGAAACATTTAGAATGTTCTTTTTTTTCTTCAAATTTGCCTATGGGCCCCTTTCATGTAAGCAATAAGACATGGCTTGGTATCGTGCCTAACTACGCATCTGACTGTGCGAGTATCTCAGTACTACCAACACCCAGCAATGTCTCATTGCTTACACTGCTATCTTTACTAGATGTTGTTAATCCATAGGTGCCCCACCAACCCCCAGGTTTGTAATTGTGTTTCTTGGACATTTGTTTTGCGGGCTCTTGATAGGCAGAATTAGTTATGCACAAAACAGTTTATTTTCTCCACTTCAGATTGTATTATTTTGGACTGTTGCCATACTCTCAAATCTTCTTCCATGTGCTAGAGTGTATGCTCATGTGGTGTTAACCACACACTTAAAAACATTCACTATTTCCTAGACTGTGTGTTCATGGTCAGTTGTCACACTCCCAAAAACATCACAGTTCCTAAGGTGTATGCTCATGGACAGTTTCCACACGACAAAAACATCCGCCTTGCATCCATAAATGAACCTGTTAACCCTGTATTGAAAACTCCAGATGACATTTCTCCTTCCTTTGGCCCAAACAGACACTGCCTGCCATTTCTACCATGTTGCACAAACGAGTATTTAAACCCCACTTAATTGCTAAAGATGCAAACTAATTTTAACTTAAACACCAAAGTGATGAGGGGGGCTTGATGAGCATGCTTTAGCGTAATCTTAGTCACACAATCCTCATCCAATTCCCGAATGAGAACACTAGCGTAAAGTGTCATCCTATGTTTTTTGTGTTTATCAACTTTCAGTATTTAAGGGTCTCAATTTTGAAACTCCAATTCTTGCTGCCTTCCTGATATTTAATAAATATTGCATGACCATGGATTAGATTAACAGTGTGTAAATCACCCACCCTAAAGTGCAATGTGGCAAAGTGTCGGCTTCTGCAATCCCATTGATCACTGTATATTTTCAAACTGCTGACAGACCAGTGCTGTCCACTGTATTTGTAACTGACAATACAAGTGAGCACATTACTGTTCAGTACATAGAGTGGCTATTTTAGTTGTCTGATATGTAAACCTAGTATTATTTTTTGTTTGTTTTAACTAAGAATTTGCATTTTTTTATATATTTTTTTAATCCATTATTTCTTATTTGTGGAAGCCATTTTATGAAAGTGATAATAACCAGAGGTGCAGGTTTTGGATTGATAAGAGCACTTCCCAGGTGCTAAAGGAACTTGTTGAAGGAGTCTTGTGCCTCATAATACAACTGGGGCATGTCATATCCCACACCTATGATTGTCTTATTGCTTGCTTAAGAAGTTATTAATGATTATTTGTTACTTAGTATAACAGTATTACCTTCAATATATTTAATAAAATGTTTCTTATTTTGATGTTACAGGTATAAATATTTCATGATACTTAACAACATGTTGTACATGCTGAATAGCCTGCTTCAGATGAAATTAGACCATGACACTGCAGAATTACTCTTCATCCTGTCTCAGTATCGTGTGGTGATTTGCATATGCAGCCCATGATGCTTTGCATGGAGTGGGCGTGTGTGATTTTGTATTATCGTGTAACTGATGACTTTTTAGATGAAGTATGTAGATTTCAGAAAGATATCTGTTTAATACCTGCTGCTAGCGCAAATGCAAGAAAACATTGACAGGTCTGGATGCGTGAGAAGCAAGCATTGGTGGAATGCAATAGTGCTAACTCAGTTCACAGACGATGACTGGTGGGATAATTTCGGCATGTCATGTTCTTACTTTTTATAAACTAGCAGATACATGTGCAAGTTTTCGGTCTTCAGAAGATTACGTTCATGAACCCATTCCATAAAGGATGTGCTTGGCTATTGTTTTATATAAATTAGAGAGCTGTTCAGAGTACAGAGATGTGGCCAATCAGTTTGGAGTTCATAAATCTACTGTACATAAATTTATGCATTTTGTAAGGAATTTTTGGCTTCAATTTTACCACGTATCATTCGGATGCCATCTGATGATGAGGCTTTTTCAGTTTCAACTCATTTTGAAAAGTACAACGGACCACCACAGGTTATCAGTTGCTTGGATGGAACTCATATTCCTGTTCCTGCTCCAACAGATGGATACCGAGATTTCGTGAACTGCAAAGATTGGACATCATATGTGCTTCAGGCTGCAGTGGATCACAAATATTGGTAAAAACATTTAGCATTATACTGAGTCATATTAGACTATATTGCAGAACATTACGAAGTATAGTAGACAATTGCTCTGTATAGAATTCCATCCCTTCCAAATTGCTATTGTTCTACAGGTCAAAGGTAATTGAATGTGATTGGACCCTTCTGTTCTGCAACAATGTTCTGGAACCTCTAGAGACAGCACAAGTCAGTTTCTTTCTAAAAGCCAAAGAACTGCAATTTTATGCACAACCAGTGTGTTCTGACACCTGACTGTTCTGATTCCCATGAACTAATCAAGGTTAACTCATGAGGTCTGATGGAAATCAGAACCCCACTTTGCCTGAAGGCAATGGTTGTGCACATATGACCATCTACTACTCTCTGTTTTCTGAATTGAAATCCATTCATTCCTAAATACTGTTGTACCCCTGTTCAAACATAATGGTATGTGATTGTATACTTCTGTGATGGGACAGTAGTATAGAATATCTAGCAGCTGTGCATTTTTTTCTATGTGTTTTTTTTTGTCATATATCTTTTTTGGTCCCTGTCACCTCCTCCTGCCATCTAGCATCAGGTACACATACGTATTTTACAATATTTTCTTCCCAGACAACTTCCTCTGGCCCCTGTACACAGCCATGTGAGCATGTAGAGACACACTATGCACCCAGCTGTGCCAGCTCAGACCCTTCTACCTCCCGTAGCTGTTTGCTGCCCCCTATCAGTCTATGCCCCCTACCCTAACTCCAGATAGTGGAAGCAGAATTATGTGGTGTTGGAGAGTGGAGAGATGGCACCCTGATGACCCAATGTTGCTCCCAATCCTGAGCTGCCGGAGCAGCGTGAGGTGAGGCGCCAGGTGCCTCAACCATCATTGCAACCAGGTCTGCATAATGAAAGTCTGTATCAATGTGAAAAGAGAAATCAAAAACATTGAACACATTTAACATGATATGATACTCTATGAAAAACACATGATGTGCAACTTTATGCAGTAATAGTGTGTTCTGCCACATCTAGGGTCTGATTCCCATGAACCTATACAGCATCGCTTTAGCGATAAGAGGGAATTAGAATCCATCTGTTTTATCAGAGTCCATACATTACATGTTATAATAAATCAGATCATCATACTAATGTGTTTTTTAAAAAAAATTGTTAGGTTGTCATGTTGTTTAATTGATGAACTGCATGTATTTCCTTGTATTGTTTCCAGCTTCTGGAACATAAATGTTGGCATGCATGGTTGCATGCAAAATGCCAGCATATTACAAAATTCTAACTTGTACCATCAAGCAGAACTGCTACCTAAGGTATTTTGTGATAAAGTCTATATATTTATATTTTTTGTGGGAGTTAAGGTGATCAATTTGCTATGTGTTGCACAATTTTCGATGATCACATTACTTAGACTTATTATTTCCTTCCTTTACTTACAGCTACCACAGATCATTGATGGAAAACCGATCGACATGTTCCTTGTGGACGATCCAGCATGTCCACTTTTGAATTGGCTATTAAAAGGATTCACCACCTCGAACAGACTAACTGAGGCCCAAGAGCGATTTAATGTATACCTGAGCTCTATTAGAATATCAGTTGAAATTGCTTTTGGGAGGTTAAAAGCAAGATTGCGGGTACTTCAGAAAAGAAGTGATTTTCATTTTACTTTTTCTCCATATATTATCAGCACATGCTGTGGACTGCATAATTTTTGTGAGCTAGAGAAAGATACTGTGCAGACTGGCTGGCTTGAAGAGGCTAGATGTCAAGAAAATTTGACAACATAACCAACATGTGTTGCTTCAGCTGAAGTTGTTTCTGAGGCTAAGGACAAACAAGAAATGCTATCAAATTGCATGGCTAGTAACTTCCCCTTGGGTAGAGAGTACAGATATTGACATCTGACATTGGTTAAATTCAAATTGACCTCTGCAGGTTAAAGTTGATTGCATTTAAAGTAATCTTTGTACCACTTACAAAAAAAATGTCATGCACTACAGTATCTGATGTGATGGTGCGTCCCCAAACCCTACCCTAAAACACTGCTCCTGACAGACCAACCATTTTATTTTTTCTGGCTAACCATTGAACCTGGCCCTTAGAAAGCAATTACTGAGTAATGACACGTAATAGTATTTGTATGAAGCTTTATTAACAAACAGTTCAGTTGCACCATTCATTAGATGAATGATATTATGTTTACCTATCATATTATATGTCATCTATAAAGAGTTATGGATAAGTTCAAATAAAATAAGAATTCAAATTAATACATGTTATATTACAGTTATTATTCTTCTATATATAGCTTTTTTGTATTTTTGTTTTAAAAAAACAGACAGTAGCAGATTATTTCTCATTAGTTAGTCATTCAACTGTTACAAAATTCAAAATATTTATCAAATTTTCATATGCTTGTAACCACCACTCAATGTATTATATGCTAGGTTCATCGTTATAAAGAAATATATTTTTTCAATGAAACTGTTAAACATCTTTAATAAAACATTTCAATTAATTGCTTTTAAATGTATTTATGACTCATCACTAAGGTTGTGATAATCCATATAGTATCACCCATTATAACAGTTCATATGTGCCAAATGAATTATTAGAATGGGCTCTTTCTCTCCTCTTAGTCTTTGCAGGATGTAACTGGCATTATCATCATCCTCATCATCCCCCTCATTATACTGGTTCAAATATGTGGCTTGTTGTGGATACTGAGTCCCATAATGCTGCGAAGGTTGTGTTTTCTCACTGTAAAAAACTGGTTGAATGCCATGAGAGAGAAAATGATGTACCACCTGTTCATACCGTAAGTCACTAGGTTATGGTCTCTCATGTCTCCTAAGATAACAGAGATATCATTAAATAAATAAATGTGGATGTTACCCCATTACCAAATGCCATAGAGCATGGTAGCACATGCGCGCATGGAGGTGTGCATATGATCTGTGGCACAGTTCATATCACCTCTCTCCCTCCCCCGGCATGTAACCAGGTCTCCTCTGACAAGGAGAGCTGTCAGCTGGTAGAATAATCAGCTTCTGATCACCCCCCTGACATCCAGTGTACAGAGTCCATGCCCAAACCCAGGCTGCCAGCTGCATGTGAGGTGTGGCGTCAAGCACCTAGACCCTGTATGCCACCATGCAGGCATTGTATACCTGTAATATATAACTGTCAGATGACTCCTGAGAGTGCAAAAATGCTATTGTAAGATTATTCCAAAAATGAAAGTGTGCAAAGAATATTTTGTGAATATTTCACATATGTAGATGGAGATTATTAGTGAGATATAACTTTCAATGACAGTTTAAGTATGCTGATTCAAGAATAGGATTCCATGACTAGGACTCTCAGGATGAGAACAGTGTACAGGCCACCAACTCAGGCAAAGGAGTTCGACAGTGAACTAGCGGGACAGATCAGAAGGGCCTGATGAAAGGGTAGCACAGTGATTGTGGGGGACTTCAATAAGGGGGAGAATGAATGAATAAGCTACAAGTGGAGGGCTGGGGTGGGGTTCATCTAGCTGTGAGATAGGAGGATACGGATCAGGGGGTGATTATAATGGTCTCAATGAACAACTCAGCACAATATAGGAAGGCAGCTACAAAGGCTAACAAAATGCTGGGTTGTATTGCCAGGGGTATATATTCAAGGAAAGAGGAGGTGATCCTGTCATTGTATTGGTCACTGGTTAGGCCATACCTGGAGTACTGCATTCAGTACTGGTGCACATACCTGAAGAGGGATATTAAGTTATTGGTTGGGGTGCAGCACAGGGAAATAAAGATGATCAAGGGACTAGGGGACATACCCTACTTGAGCAGGCTGAGGGCATTGAACATGTACTCAATGGAGGGAAGGAGAGGAGAGACAGGAGGGATATGATTGAAACCTTAATGTTCATGATGGGAATAAACAAGACCTGGTGATTGAGGTGCAGTGCTTATGGGGACGGGGTGGGGAGTGGGGATTAAGTAAAAATTTACCAGGGACAAAATTAGGATATATATGCTGTAACATATAGGATATACCATACCTTAAAAATGGAGATATTTAATTCAATTGAGTGAACAATAAGAACAGAAGTATAAACAGAATTAATTTAGTGGGACATGTATACTTAGCTTTTCCAAAGAACAACAAAAGTATGCAATATACTCTTTAATGTCAGATAATAATGTATACCATTTGGTCTGCCTTGTTTCTGGCTGCATGTTTCAATGCCAATTTCCCGACATGTCATTCAGAACACTGTCATCTTGATTGTTTTTTTTTATTAATATGCTTTATTAATTTTCATGTACAAAATTAAAAGCAAAAACAAGTACAATACAGTGCAGTGCATACATTGTGGAGGCTGTCAGAGTACACCCAGATAGGGTCTTAATACTATGTACAACACTACACAATAAAAGAAGAATGAAATTAAAAGACACACATAATACACAAACCCTTCCCTGCCCCTACCCTCTCCCCCCGCAACCCATTTAACCCCCTAACATTGACCCGCTTCCTCCGCATCCCTGGTCCAGAATAACATCCTAATACTCAGAGCCCCTCCCCTGAGGAGCCGGAGGTCACGAGGCTGCGCTGTACTGCCCTCCCTGCCAGGATTTCACCCCCCGAGGACCAGGAGGTCACGAGGGCCAGACAGAAAAGCCTTCCCTGCCCTGAATCTCTGCTGAACGCCTCAAGGTTTCGAGCCCCCCTCCCCTGAGGAGCCGGAGGTCACGAGGGCTGCGCTGTACTGCCCTCCCTGCCAGGATTTCACCCCCCTCCCCCCGAGGACCAGGAGGTCGTGAGGGCCAAACAGAAAAGCCCTCCCTGCCCTGAATCTCTGCTGAATGCCTAAAGGTAATTTCCCAACAAGTGCCCTGCTGCAGTCGCGACCGTCGGGAGCTCTCCTGGCTGTGGACTAACCTGCAGTCTGCTCTAACTGGGGCTTTGGCGCCTTTTCCAGGCTTGCGCTCTGAACGCCTCTCTCTTACAGTGCCAGGTGAAGCCCCGCCGCCCCCACCACCACCCTTGGTCGGCTCTCCCTTTTATAGAGCTACTCACATGGGGATCCAGAACCAATCAGTCGACTTTCCCATTTGCTGGTTATACCATTCCAGCACTAGAGGGAGCCTGCACTCAGTTCCTACTCTCTCTAATGTTGTATCATCCACAATTATGATCCTTGCTGTTCTGGTGCTCCTCCTACCATGAGACCCACTGCTCACCTCGACCCCTTTTATCTCCATCTGATCTGCCCTCCAAACCACTATCCCCACTCCCACCCCTGTCTTTCCTCAGCTTGCACATCTACCCCTCTGTCCATCCCCTTTTCCATCCTGTACCCTGACTACTGCATCATTCCCCTAATCCATCCTGAACCCTTGACTACCACTCAACCCCCACCCACCCACCCCTGTGCGCTATCCCCAGTACCATGCACCCTTTCACACTGGTCAATCTCCTCGCTACGTGTCCGCCTCTTCTTCCCATCCCATGACATCCCTGGTGAGGTCTCGCCCTGCATATGCACCCTTCCCTCACCAACCACCACCCTGTGAGGCGCCTTAATCATTCTGCTGCTCCTGCTCCGGCAATGCACCCTAACCCTGGCCCCGCTTATGCTGCCACGCCTAAGCCCACCTGTGGTAGCGGTCTCGAATTGCTTTCATGAACATATGCAGTCTCACCAAAAATAGCTGCCTCCGATGCTGGGTTACGCACACTCCCCAGACATCCTCATGCTAGCAGAGACCTGGCTCTCCCACTTATGCCTGACTCAGCTGTCTCTCTACCAGGCTTTTCCCTGTTCAGGGCTGATAGGTTGGGCAGGAGGGAGGGGGTGCTATCTATCTGCGTGACTGGTCCTGGGCCATGCCCTCCCTACCCCTGAGCTCAACCACGGGCGCAAGCTATTACCCTAAAATCACTCCTTACCCTGGTCGTGGCCCCTCTACCTAACCACGGTTTACATACCCCGACAAAACACTTAGCAGTCTCCTCCTCCTTGACTATCTATCCTCCTTACCCCAGAAGGCTGAACAACTAATATTGGGTGACTTAAACTCCAACTGGCTCAGTTCCTCATCTGATACTATAAAAGATGAGCTTAAGGCCCTTGACCTGTCTCAATTGGTCACCAGCCCACTGCCTTAACAAAGCAACGGAACCTGCTCCTCTGGACGTAATCCTTCAACCGCCACATAAAGGTGGCTTCCATACTTGTCCTTGCGGACTCTCTCAGCGACTCTCCCCGTCATCTGCCATTGGTCCTCTCCCACCCTCAGCCCTTGTACTGCACCACCCCACGACGCAGGTTTCTTCCCAGGGTCTTGACAACCTCAAACGCCACCTTGCAGAAGTCAACTGACCCCAGTGGCCTGTGCTCCAGACATAAACTCTGCACCAACCTACCTCACTACTGCTTCACTTCCCGCCTGTGATCTGTTTGCCCCATCTCCACATCTAGGAAAAAGCGGTCTGCTGCTTGATATCCCCTGCTCTGATCCAGCAACAAAAAGCGGATAATCTCTGGCACATTGCAAATGACTCTGGTAGAGTGGCTGACAGACATGCCTACAGGGCTGCCCGAAACCAGTGCACCTGGGCCATCAAGCAGGCAAAAGCTAAATACTATCAGGCTGCGTGACGCCCACCTGGGGCTCATCCAGAGCCTTCTGGGACAACATTAAAGAACTGAATGGTAAAACCCGCCCCTCTGTCTCAGATTGTCATAAATGGGCTGTCTCGACTGACCTAACATGTATTGCTGACTGCCTTAATAAACCTTCACGACTTAAGTGCAGTCCTCCCTGCCCACTTTTTGACCCGGGTTACCACGCTCCACCTTCCTTCACACATCTCAAGGCCACTTTTCTGCTTCCAGACGAGCTCACCCTGTGATGCCAAACCTTTCTCATAAAGTCCCTCGCCTCCCAAAACCCTAGTAATGACCCTCTTGACTCCAAGATACTCCGCCTTACACTGGATGTCATGCTAATCCCCCTCACGCTCATCTTAAACAAATCTTATGTTTAGGTCAATTCTCGGATGCTTGAAGCACGCTGAAGTAATCCCCATCCATAAGTCTGGGGATCGATGCTACCAAATAATTACAGGCCCATCTCCATCCTCCCCCATCCAAAGCTTTAGAAAAATAGTATCCACACAGCTCTTAGAATACCTATCTAAGCACAACCTTTATGTCGGAGCAACATGGGTTTCGCCCTGGCCACAGCACAGCCACCGCCCTTCTGGAATTCTCCCACCACTTACACTCCACGCTTGACAAGGGTTGTCTTGCAGGGGCAGTATTCATAGACCTATCTAAGGCTTTCGATACGGTGTGCCACCACCTGCTGTTAAACTCCCTATCCCAACTGGGACTCTCATCTGGCCCAATGAATTGGTTCTCTAGCTACCTGCAAAACAGGTCCCAAAGAGTTATACTAAATGTGACCCTCTCCTCCAACCTGCGGTTCTCTCAGGGGTCCCGCAGGGTTCCATCCTTGGACCCACCCTCTTCAGTCTATTCCTAAACTCTCCTCCCAAACTCCTGCTCCAGCAAAATACTGCTCTATGCTGATGACGCAGTTATCCTAGCATCTCACCCTGACCCGCTCCTACTCCAAGGCACTCTGCAAAGCACCTTCCTCCAAGCCGAAAATGGTTCAATAATCATCGACTAGTCATGAACCTGAAGAAAACTAAGTCCATGCTGTTCTCACACCGCAAAACAGTGCTAAGAACACTCTTCTCATCACCACCAGCAAGCTCCTTACTCTAGAAACAGGTAACATCCTATAAGTACCTGGGCATCACTCTGACCCTGGCCTTACATTCCACACCCACTTAAAAACCCTGTCATCTGCCATGAACTCCAGGATCGGGCTCCTCTACCGCCACAAAGATTGCCTCCCGGAATCTGCATTAAGATTAGCCATTACCTCATCGGTGCTGTCTCTGGCCAACTACGGACTTCCTATTTATGCTGCGGCTGAACCCACCTCCTTATCTAAGGTACAGACCTCTATTAACAAAGCCTGTAGGCTCCTTACAGGTGCCAACAGCAGAACTCACACCTGCCTGCTATACTCACCTCCAACTTACTCACTCTTGATGAAAGACTGAAATACCATACCTGCCTACTGGCTAAAAACTTGTCAGGCTTTGCCGCCAGGGTCTCTGCTCCACTGCAGCTGGCTGTCCAGCCCTGCCTACCCATAACTCCATCGCAGCCACCTTCATAGTTCCCAGGGCTAGGACCTCTCGCCAAAGATCCTTCCATCATAAAGCCCCCTTTGGTTTAACTCCTTCCTGAGGCTATCTCTAAGATCCCCTGATTGGCCGGTTCAAAACTGCCTCCGTCAACACATTATTGACAGTCGATGCTGCAAATGTCGATAGCTGACCTAACCCAGCCCTTTGCCCTGCGCCCCTGGTTCCCTTAGGTGACTGGACACGTCTGTAACTATGTTGTTACTAATTGATGTGTAATATGATGTATAATATGCAAGTTAACTTATGTATATTACTCAACTTATGCTTGTACTTGTATAGTTGCTGCCTGTAACTCCAGGTGTTTTTGTATCTCACCTGTATGTAATCCCTGTCCTAAAACCTCACTATTTGTTGTCTCCCCCCCATTTTGACGAGGTACCTTTGTAAATGAGTCGCTGACTCAAAGGTTGTAAATCTGATTCTTCAATAAATAAATAAATAATAATGACATAGTGCTATAGATTATACAGTATGTACAGCATCTCCCACCAGTTTTATACTTCGGTAGCTGGTTATGGAGACTAGCACTCATTCTCTCTACCCTTATATTAAATAAGAGCTCTTGGAGCCATTCTAAGTACATGATCTCATCGGAGTCTTTCCAATGGCATAGTATTAATGCCTTGAGGGAGATAGAAATCAGAGCCATCTGATATCTGTGCTGAGGAATGTCCACCCTTGAGAAATCCCCAACAATGCAAACCTCAGGGGTGAAAAGATCCTCACTATCCAGTAGGGGATCTATTCGTTGCTTGATGGTTTCCCAAAGTGAAGCAATGGGAGGGTAGTTCCAAAATATGTGTTTCAAATTCCCCTCTGCCGTGTTGCATCATGAACATGTTGGGGAAGAGAGTTTACCCATCTTATGCAGCTTCTCTGGGGTCAAATAGATGTTATGGATAATCGAGAACTGCATTAATCGCAACCTATCTTGCATAATATATGCATGACATGATTTCCAGATTTTTTCCTACTCAAAGGTATGGTGACAGAAAACTCCATCCCAGTAGGATGACTTCCCGTCTATGTAGGGAAAAATTAGAGGATATATTGTAGAGTATATGTAGCAAATGGCATGCAGTTGTTGAGAGAGTGAAACCAGAGGGCGAAAAATCTGGTCAACACCTCTTTCCTCCACTAATGACAGTTTCTTAGAGGTCAATAGGTGTCTGATCTGGTAAATCTTAAACAATCCTCCTGGTCCCACTGGATACCTCCTACTTATACTTTCTGTGGTAAAATATAAGGGTCCCTGCCTCAAACCCTCAGGACTTACCCCTTCTAGTGCTGGGACCCAGCCCACTGACAGAGGAGCACCACCTATATGAAAATTGGGGTTTCTCAGGATTGATTGATTAGGATCACCGGTGTGGTTGTAGTTTTAGGAGGCACACAGTTGTGAATGTACTCTCACGGAAGTAGCGATGGGTGTATTGCACCATTCCTTAGGCAGGTCACTCACACTGACATGTAACATAGCCTTTAGGGAAATACCTTTGGAATTTATTAACTACTTCTCTAATAGAGCTGGGGGGGGGCATAAGGAAATGAGTGGGCATTCTTTACTGGCGCCATCCATCTCAGATTTTTACCCAGATGACTGGCCCAATAGTAGAGTCCAAAGTGTAGGATCTTCAGACCCCCCCTTTGCTTTGGGGGCAGCCATTTATGGTAGGATTTTCTTGGGGGTTTATTTTTCCAGAAAAAGCCAGATAGCAAACCATGTAATTTCTTAAACCATATTAGAGACAATCAGAGATTTAACATGTTTATGGGGTAAGATAAACGAGGCAGAATATTCATTTTAATTAAACTAATTCTCCCCCATAACGACAGTGGTAGATCCTTCCAGTGGGCCAGATCTTGCTGAATTGTTAATTTTAACATGTCCAGATTGAGGTGCTTGAGTTTAGAGTCATTCCTGGCTAAAACAATCCCTAGGTATTTGAGGGTCTTAGGGACCCATTGCATCCCAGTATCCCTTGCAATGTTGCTATAGGTTCTGCTATTTAAAGGGAATACATTGGGTCTTATCTTGATTTATCCTATAGTTGGAAAACTGGCTGTATTCTGAGATGACGTTAAGTGTAGCTCTGATCGATTGAGGAGGCTGGGTAAGATGAAGTAGGATGTCATCCGCATAGGCCGACAGTATAAAATGATGGGACCCTTAAACAGGACAGACTGAGGGTGATGCAGTATCATTTTTTAAATAACTTATTCTGGACCCCTTCCAAGTTATATAAAGTGGGTCGAAGGCCTAACCAAAATTGTTGCTGTGTCACAGGTAAGTTGGTGATTTGTATCACATTTTTGGGAGGTCTACTGATAAAGCAGTTGTGGATGCAGATTAAACAGAAGGCTGATCCATTGTTGGGTATTGACCAGTATTTTACCCCAGAAATATGTTTGATAGGGATTATTCTGGTATCAGGTTTAAGGAGCGCAGATTTTATATGGCTCTGATTTCTGGTTCGCTTAAAAGGTAGTTTTGCGATCTTGGATGACTGACTCTCAATCACGATATGGAGTGGTTACAGGAGATGCTATTCAACTTAAATATGGAAAATTTGCGGAAGGGACCACTGCTTCAATTATATGAAAAGGTATGGAATCGTTTTCAGTCATTATACCTTCCCATGTGAAACAGGATTCAGTAAGATAGCACTAGAGAGGATGGTGGACGAGCAGATCTTCCTTGACGGTATTTAGTAATATGGGGTTAGGTGGGGAGTTCTTGAGGGGAGGGGGAAAATTGTTTGTTCGATTCAATTTATGTCAATTGTTATGTAGGAACAAAATTTCTTATGCTATGTATGCCGTGTTGAAATGTTGACTATTTCAATAAAAATTTTGAATTAAAAAAAAAAATAAAACGATGGGACCCTACTTTAATACCATGAATGGTTGGGTTAACACGGAGCTGACATAGCAGACGTTCTAAGTACAAATTGAATAATGGGGGGACAGGGGACAGCCTTGCTGTGTCCCTGATTGTAACCAAAAGGTTGAGGAGAGACTCCGTTACAATATATTTTGATGCATGGACCTTTGTATAACGTGCGGTCCCATCGTATGTATTGCGATGGGAATCGCATTTATCTAGAACCCCAAAAAGAAAGGTCCAGTCGACCCTCTCAAAAGCTTTCTCCACATCCAGGGACACCAACACCACTGGGAGTGTGGAGTCCCTGGATGCGGAGAAAATGTGGGCCAGTTTATGAATGTGTTCTTGTGATGCTCTACCCTCCATAAAACCCACTTGCTCAGATCCTATCGTGGGTGGGAAGTACTTTGATGAGCCTGTTTGCCAGCAGCTTAGCCAGAATCTTTTTTTTTCTTTACCACTCTATTTATCACCTCTGGACACCCAAACTCTCTCAGGCCTCGACTCATCCCCCACTCTACCGCCTGCTGTGATCTCCACCTATGTCAAAGTTGTTACTTTCTCCCATGGAGCCCCCCTGGCCAAAGCCCTGCCAGGAGACTGAAGGGGTGGAGGTAGAGGTCCAGCTTTGGGCATGTGGCAGGTGGACACTGCGGGGCCATCATCTATCCAGGCAGGAGAAGTTTTCCTCCCTTAAAGTGATTCCTCTCTCCCTTCCTCCCTCCCCCCTTGCATGGTGCACCCCTGATGCCATGAAGCTTGGCAACCCTGCTGGCATCAGCCACACTGCTAGACATGCAATCCAGGTTCTGCAGTGCCCCTGATCTCCACCAGGGGTCACTGGAACACCAGACAACTCCCAGCCCTCTACCTGGGAGAGGAGAGCAGCCCAGCAGGCTCTCAGTCCTCTCCCTCACCTGCCAAACCTCTGGTGCCCGAGCTCACTCCCGAACTCGGGTCACCGACGTGGCATGAGGTGTAGCGTCCAGCGCCTCAACCCTCAGCACCACTGGGCTGGGCTAGCCAGAATCTTGATGTCATTGTTCAGCAAAGATATGGGCCTGTAACTCATCACCATTTCCTTAGGTTTCCTGGGCTTGTGTAAGACCACAATCAGAGCCTCTAATAAGTAAGTATCTGTAGGGTCTTTGGAAAGAATATGGGTAAATAGTCGATATAACCAGGGAGTCAGTTGATCCACAATTTTTTTATAAATAACTTACTGGAAAACCAGTCTGAACCAGGTGCTTTGTCAAGGGGGACACTAGATATTACTGCTTTGATTTCCCACCTCAGAGATGGGGGCCAGAAGAAGATTCTGCTCCTCCACACCCAGGGATGGCAATGGAATTAAATCAAGATAGTTCTCTAGCTCTCGAGGGTTTGGAGCTGCTGCCATGGGGCTGTAAAGCTCCCCATAATATCTTTCAAATTTGGAGGCTATGTCTCTAGGGGTGAGCTTCAATGACCCATCAGTCGTGGATTGGATGACTTGCACTAGCCTGGAGGACTCCTGGTGTTTCACCCTCATGGCTAGCAAATGTCCATCCTTTTCACCCTGATCAATATAGTGAGATTGAGATCTCGGTATAGTCTGCCCATTCCCTGAGCAGTTCATTATATTTCTCCTGGAGTTTAATAAGAGCTAACCTATCTTCCTGACTCGCATTTGGGGAGAGGGCTGCTTCTGGTTCCCGGACTTGGGATAAAATCTTAGAGGTCTGCTCATTTCTTTGTCATTTCCTGGAAGATGCCAGCCTGATCATTTCTCCCCTGACATAGCATTTCAGCGCGGCCCACTCAATATCAGACTTCCCAGTTGTGCATAGGTTAGAGGCAGTATACTGTTCAGTAGAATAAGCTACCTGTTTGACTAATCTATCATCCTTCAAGAACTGGTTATTGATTTTCCATATGGTTTCCTTTTGTTGGTTTGGGTCTAGGGTGAATAGGCACCAAGTTGGGGAGTGGTCGGAGACCACAACTGGCTCTATGCAACTTTCCAGAATCTCCGGGAGTAGGGATTTACTAGCCAAAAAATCGTCGATATTGGATGAGGTACCATGAGCCAGGGAACAAAAGGTATATTCTCTTGTGAATGGGTTGAGTATCTGCTGGGGGGTCACACAGACCCAGGTATTCTACCAGATCTCTGATAGCCCTCTGGGCTGGCGAGAGCCCCTGGGATCTCCAGTATAATTTATCTAAGTCTGGGGTAAACGGAAGGTTCCAGTCCCCACCCAGTAGAATAGGTAGATGTAAAAAGGGAGAAATGACTGAGGTGAGATCTGTAAAGATATCTGCCGTTCGGATCTCGAATGCATTGTAAACAATTAAAGGAGGCTGTGTGAAAAAAATAATAGTTCTGTGTTTCACACCCTGCAGTAAAGGCCTGCCCCACCTGTTGTCTTCATAGAAGATTGGACTAATTGTCTAATAAGTGCATCTTCTGCAAGCAAGAGATATCACCCTTAAGGCTCTGAATGTGCTTTAATATCTGGTACCTCTTAGTTTTGTTCTTCACTCCCCTAACATTCCACGAAATAATCTTTATATGACCCACCATATGCGTTCATTCCCAGCTGAACCATGGGAGAAGAATGCCATACACTTCATGTGGCTGCATTCTAATTGCAGATAAAAGGATGCCAAATCCCACTCCCCAGTGTACAGAACTCTCATAATCCACCCCTCCCCCTCCTCCCACAACTAACAACCCCAATGTCAGAAATCGAAACATGATAAACCAAACCAGTATTTCACCCTCAACAATGTTCACGCCCACTCCCTCCAACACAAAAATCTTTTTGCCCATGATGTCCCAACACATCAAACTGCGCCCCTCCATGCTTCTTCCCCCTCTGGCTTGATGAATAATGTACCCCCTGGTCCAGGTTAATTTGCCTGTATTGCCCACGTGACCTACTCTGCCGAAGCAAAAGGGGGACCTTATAATTATGTCCAGCTGAAAGAGAACTACATGGTGGATGCAGACTCAGCAGGCAAGTAAATGAAAGCATGCTATACATATCCCCACATATAAGTTAAACTTTGAACAGCCAACCTATTAAAGGAAATATTGTGGGAGAGAAAAGAAAAAAGGATCCCCCCGTTCAACTTAGCCTGAGTCTAGCCTCTCAAGAAGTTACATAATCATGTAAAATGAAAGTGAAGCCAGGCAGATTATGTCCATAGGTCCCAAAAAGATGGTAAGGCCCAAGATGAAGCTCCTGAGCTATCCAGGTGGTCCAAAGAAAAAGTTGCCTTCGAGGTACACATTTTGCACAGACAGTCCCAGAGTTCACTGAAACAAAGTGTCATTACTGAAAAATGAAAATGTGTGCATAGCCCCCAAGCAGAGCATTAACTTCATGCCACTAGACCGATTTAAATCAACCCGAGAAGAAAACGTGGGGGGGGGACTACATAACTGCTAACAAGGCATCCATCTTAACTTGGCATGGCGTAGTCTCTCAGCTGGTCTTGTCCAACTATACTATAGCTGAATATAGTACATGGTGAACTAACCTGATTTTAGGGAACATGTTCAAATCCACACCTTACAACCCTTTCCCAGTCAGCACCCAGTTCAAATCACTTCATCATATTCTGATGCATTGTATCTTGATCCAGCTGTAGTGTTATCTAGTTTCAGCATGGCTTGAACAGATCAGGGAAGGCTGTACTCAAGGCTGCTTCTGCGGCTTTGGGGTCTTCATAGCTTGTCCACTGCCCCTGCAGGTTCACCTGGAGATTAGATGGGTATAGCATTTTGAACTTAATGCCTGCAGGGATTAGCTTTGACCTGTCATCTTGATTGTTGCTGGTTTCCAATTCCTCTTGTGGTTCACAAACTACATTTATCAATTCGTCATCAATTGTGTTGTTTGATACAGCAATCAGCTCAGAACACATTTCTTCAGTATCATTTCCTTAAAAAACAAAATTTAATTCTGAGACAAGAAGCACACCACACCTAGTGAGACAACACAACTCGATATGATGCTAATGCAAATGTTAATGCAGCATCTGGCCATGTCAATTTGTTTACATTGTACCTGAATTTCTGCTGACAGAAGAACTATCATCTCCATGTATGTTAACGTCCATAGTACATGCTGGAAGGACAGTCAGTGGTCTGTGACACATTATTTCATTTAGTTCTTCATAAAACTGGAAGCTAGAACGAACAGCTCCACTCGTATTATTATTGCGTTTAGTCATGAAATACAAAGTTTTTAACAGTTTCCATTTATGATCAAGTTCTGCATCTAAATCCTTCTGATATCATCCTGTCAGCCACTCTGTTACAAATGTCACTATTACGTGACTTTCCACCATCAAGCTGCCTCATTATATCCATCTCTTTGAGTGTACCAATTAACATACGTGTCTCAACTTCTGTCCAGTAGAAACTCTTACTGGATGCTGATAACATCTGTTCCCTATCCATATTGCAAAATGTATTAATTTCTGAAACAAATAAGAGGAATGCCTTGAACATATAAAGAAGAAACCTAACCTCAGAAACACATGTCCTAAGTGCCATCTAAATTGAATGGGTCATGCCTGAGAATGGTCATCTTTCTCCTAAATCTGTCACCCCCCCTTAATCTTAACCTCTTGATGCTGCCATAGTCAGACTAGGATTTCAGAAAGGTCACACAGATAAGCAGTTGGGTGGTCTGGCTCTGGGGTGGGGGGATTAGATCTGGTGGGTCTGCTGAATTCCAGAGAGGGAGGTGTGGTGTCTCAACTATCCCGTTGGACCATGAAGTAGGTGTCAGGTGGGTGGAAGATGCCATGGTTGAGTAAGACACTCCTGAGAGATGCCCAGAGGTGGCAGACTAGGAAAAAAAAGTTAAAAAAGGGGATATATAAACATTTTATATGTACATTAGGGAGCGAATAAATAACAAAGGAGGGATAGTGTGGCTTAATAAAGTGGAGGGTTGGTGGCCAGAGGGTGACAGTGAAAAAGCAGGGATACTGAACAAATATTTTTGCACAGTATTCTCAAAAGAAGATAAGGGGGATATACCTAATTCAATCAATAGAAGCATGGATTCCCAGTGGGAAGGTAATTTCAGATGAATATAAGAGATTTCTTTGACTGGGTGACCAAAGTAGTAGACCATGGATGGGCTGTGGACATGGCCTACCTAGACTTTAGCAAGGCATTTGACACAGTCACTTACAAAAGATTCATAAACAACTTGGCCAGCCTGGAAGTGGGTCCCAGGGTTGAAGCCCAGGTAAAACATTGGCTGGACAACATGACACAGAGGGTATTATACAATGGCTATAGAAATACTGGCTCCAGATTGGCTGCCTAGCAGGATTTACAATGTGTAAATCATTCAATCACCCCACAGTAGAAAGGCTAGCAAATCAGGGGAGCAAACTTCAATTCTGTTGGCAGCCGTATTGTCATCCTACATTAAGCGTAACGTATGAAACTCCAAAAAAATAAAAGAAGAGAAAAAACTACTCTTTCCTTCTTTTCTGTGTTGTATAATAGTTATATGCCATGAACGGGTATGGGTAATGAAAAAATTTACCCAATTCTTGTGTGGTTTCTTCACTCAGCTGTGCCTCATGACCAAAGCAAACCAGGCATGGGTAAATCCTGCCATCACCCACACCCGTTCATGTTATATTCCTTAAATGATAAATGGAGCCAACTACAAATAAAGGGGGTTACTAGTTGGATATTGCAGGTTTCAGTACTGGGACCGGTCCTCTGTAATATGTTAATAGGTTACATTGCAGAGGTACTTGAAGGGAAAGTATGTATTTTTGCAGACGACAAATCTCTGCAGCAAGGTTGATTCACAAGGGTGGGGGGGTGGAAAGAATGACAAATGACTTGACAAGGTTAGAGAAATGGTCAAAAATATGGCAGCTTAGATTCAATACAAATAAGTGCAAAGTAATGCATCTGGAAAACAAGAACCCAGGGGAAGAGTACACAATGGGGTTGGGAGTACTAACAACAACAAAAATGGAAAGGGATCTGGGGGAAATCATATCAGACAACCTAAAGGTAGGCAATCAATGTGAGAAGGCAGTAAGAAGGGCTGGGAGTATACTGAGATGCATAGGGAGAAGCACCACCAGTAGAAAACATGAAGTTGTTATCCCTCTGAACAGACAGATGGTGAGATCCCATCTGGAATACTGCATGCAGTTCTAGAGACGCCATCTCCACAATGACATAGACAGGATAAAAGAAATCCAGAGGAGGGTAACTAAAATGATAAAGGTTCTACAACAAAAGCCATGTGAAGAGAGGCTAAAGGAGCTCAATATGTGTACCCTTGAGGAATAGAGGGAGAGGGGGAACATGATAGAAACATTTAAGTACCTCAAGAGAATCAACAAAGTCCAAGAGGTTATCATCATTCAGAAAAAGATATGTGCAAGAACAAGGGGGCACAATTGCACAATTTGAAGACAGAGTGCAGACAGCTATGGGAAAATGTAATGTACTGAATCCTGTGGTACCCCAACAGTTATCACACTTTTCTTCAGAGTGGACTCAGTTTACTACAGTATTACACTGTGTGTCCTGTTGTCCAGTCAATTCTTTAACCAGTCTACCATCCTGTGACCCACTCCTAGGCTGGCTAACTTGTTTATTAATCTTTTGTGTGGGACTGTATCAAATGGCTTGCCAAAGTATAGGTAGCCCATGTCTACAACCCCTTCCTGGTCCACTACTTTGGTCTCCCATTCAAATAAATCTCTTAAATTCATCTGACATGACCTTCCCGCTGGGAATCCATGCTGCCTTGGGTCATGTGCCTCACTGGCCTCTAGGTACTCAACAATTATTTCCTTCAGAAGTGATTCCATCTGTTTCTCTACCACTGAGGGCAAATTAAATGGTATGTGGTTTCCTGCCTCTGCCTTGCTCCCACTTTTGTGAAGGACAATCACCCTCTGCCCACCCACCCTGCACTTTATTAAGCCTCACTATCCCTCCCTTTGTATTTCTTTGCTATCTAATGTAGTTATAAAATGTTTTATCTCTTTTCTTAATGGAGTTGGATAGTTTTTCCTCAGTTTGGGACTTTGCTATTCTGACTGTCTTTGCCACTTCGTTCAGCTTTAACTGGTAAAGTTATGTGTCCTGCCCCTTATGATTTTCCTTATACCTCTTTAATGGTATATTTTTCTCCCTAACATTCACTGCCACCTGTTTTCATAACCATAGCATTTTTTTTTTCTTCATTTTGATTAGTATCTGTGCCTCACACAAAGGCTGGTTGACTCTGTGATTACTGTTTTTTTGTTTCCCCATTGTTCCTCCACCTCTCCTTCTTGCACGTTTTCTAGTACTTTTCCGAGGCACTGTCCTATTTTGCCAAAGTCACCCCTCCTAAAGTACAATAATCTTGCTTTTGTATGGACTGACTCTACAGCTCTATTTATCATGGACCATACTGTTTGGTGGTCGCTTGTTCCCAGATGGCTACCGACTTCTACATATGAGGTACTATCTCTGTTTCTGTTTGAGAGTTCCAGGTCCAAGATTGCTTCCTCCCAAGTGGGATCAAGCACACGCTTTCTCAAAACCTCCTTCCACCTGCTGTCTCCTCTCAACTTTATCCTTACTATGCAATCTCCCCCCCCAACTCGTAAGTTCATTTCAGTTTGTTATATGAGGCAGAAGAAAACCAACATAAAAAAACAAAAAAAAACAACTATAGGTGAGCACTGTTTCCTGCAGCTCCACTGCACAACAACCTGTGCTCCCCGTTATCAAATGAGGCTGAGGAAATATTCTATGCAAGCAATAACACACTCTGAGGTGTGGTTTATTACCTGATAAGTGCATGCACAGGGGTGTACTAAGGCACGAGGCGCTTGAGCCGAGTGTCTTATGACACTGGGCATGCTCTTATCAGGGGATAAACCATACCTCGGACTGTGTTATTGCACTTTTAAATTGGGCACCCCGTTAAAAAAACTTAATTCAAACAATTAAAAAAGTGTACATAAAAAGGGGTATTGAAAAAGTATAAAAAAGGATTATAGCATTACAAAAGAGAAAAAATAGTCCATTACTATAGAAGGCTTGTGTGTGTCTGTGTCTCTAGGCAGTACCCACTGACTGTGTGGACTCTAGGCATCCGAGCATTGCAAATCATGTTTTTTTTTTGTTTGTTTTATTTTATTTTGAAAGACAGTGTCCAATGTTAAACTTACAGAGTAAAGCAGCAGGTTAAAAATGCCAGAAGAGATTTCCCGAGTCTCCGTTACACAAACAAAACAGTCTCCCTTCTCTGACTTCACTGTCTTTTAAAAGTGAGCTGTAACAACAGAGAAAATTGTAGAAAATACTGCAGCACATTAATGTTATACCAAAGTCTTGGGATAGTTTATTTGAAAAATGCAAACTCAGAAACGGTAGTGTTCGGTGGCTGCTGAGAGACATGGTTGCTCCCAGTCAGCCAGACCATTTTTTGAAGAAAATAACTGTACATGGATTTTGATATAATACCAATTTGCTACAGTGTTTCCCACTATTTTCTGAGTTGTTGCATCTCACTTTTAAAAGACAATGAAGTCAGAGGCAGGAGGCTGTTTTTTTTCTGTATCGGAGACATGAGGAGGACAGCAGATGCACTGACTCTGTTGCAGCATTTTAAAGCTGCTCATTTGCTTGATAAGTTGCTGTTAGGTTTAAAAAATAGCAGTGGTAACACTTTAAAATAAGTAAGATGTCCTAGTGCTTTGTGAGGAAGTATATGTGTGCCCGCGGTCGGCTTTTACATGTGAGCGGTCAGCATTGCCAGACTGGAATTGTCCTTTCCCCACAGTGAGATGTGCCAGCCAGTATTTTTGTTAACGGCTGGCATATCTCAAAGATTTTTTTGTTGTAATGGGGGCCGGGAGTTGAGGGTAATGCAGTTCAGAAGATGTTGTTGCCAATCAGGTTAGGGGATTTTCAAAGCCCATTTTATAATATAACTTAATGCAATCATCAGAGGGTTTAAAAATGTACTAATACATTATTTTTTCCATGCATTAAAATACAATAGACCTCTTTATAAATGCAATAATAACCAACAGGATGAGTGTTATTGGGATATACCCACAATATCAGAGGTTATAAGGCCATCTGCCTGTGGCATCAGACCTCATTACACCCCTGGACGGGTGGGTATGGCCCAATATCACCAACCATGTTGGGTATTACTGCTACCTGATCCTCTACCCAGCCACCATCAACTTCTATTTATAAGTACCCCATCCTACCTCCCCTGCATCATCTTATATTCCCTGCAAGCCCTTTTCTACTGCCCTATTGTCAACACTACTTCCCTATTGAAACACTTCAACCTCCTACTTCTTTTGTTCTTCCTTACCCTCCTTACACATTCCTCTGTTGCTGTAAGGAGGCCCCCTTATCCTTTTCCTCAGTTTCTCCACCCCTTTCTAGATATCTGCCTCACTTGCCCACTTCATCCCATAATATCTCACTCATCTTGAAAAAAAAATCAGAAAACCTAAATTCTAGGACTTTCGTGGTGCTTTGGCAACCCTTATATACATCTCTGACCTTGATGCCCACAGTGCTGTGGTCACTGTCTCACCTCCACTCCCTCCACACTGACTCCTTTGGGTTAGGACCATGTTAAGTATGTTTCCATCTCTTGTGGGCTCTCTGACCAGCTACTGCAGGACAGTACCCTGTTGCATCCCTATAATCTCAACACTCCTAGCTGATCTTGCCAATGTCACATCTGATGGGTCATGATAGAATCATTACAGTACATCAAGGGTAAGGGCAAGGGGAAGAGTCATTTGCCCAGCAGCAGGGAGTGGGACAGGGAGCCAGGCAGCAGAAGCCTCTTCACAAGAGGAGCAGTGGAGAGGCGCTGTGGACAGAGACCAAATTCATGGCCGTATGGAGTGGGTCTGAGCAACGGAAACCAGCAGTGGATCAAGGGAGCCTTCCCAGCTGCAGGGAGTGGGCCAGGTCTGAAGGCAGTAGGACCAGATGATTTTACTCCCACCCATCCATGCCCAGACCTCTATAAACTGCCCAAGGAGGGCAGAGCCAGTCATCACGGAAGATCACATTGGCTAATGGCAATCAAGTGAGAAGGAGCTGTGCATTGCAACCAAACACAGAATGGGAGTCAGACTGGGAGGAGGAATGAGTATCTGAACTTGAACTCATTGCTGGTAAGGGGTTGGGGGAGATCAGGATGGTAGCTAAGCACCCTTTCCAGCATTTGGGTAGAGCATTTATATCTTTGTCTTGGAAAATAATTTATTTGGAAGAAGAGGGGGAAGGGGAGATCTGTGTTATGCCCAGCCACCTGCTTTTGGTATTTGGATTAGTCATGTACATTTGCTTACTAACCAGTCAGCATTTGCTACCTTTGTAACAGACAGGCACCTCATTTTGGTATTTGGCTGGTCATTAAAATTCTGTACACTAGCCAGTCACCTTTTGCCTACTAGCCAGTCACTTGTTATTGGATTAGTCTGCAGCCAGTTTTTGCTAACCTTGTAGCAGACAGGTACCTCCATTTGGTATCTGGAGTGGTCATTTAAATTTCCCCTACTAGCAAGTCACTTTTTGCCTACTAGCCAGTCACTTGTTATTCGATTAGTCTACTGCTGGGTAAGCAAGGGGCATTTACTGCTTGTTTGAGGGCCCTTGAAAAGGAAATAAAAATGAGTCGGGACAGGAGGGAATGGACTTGGACCAGGGGAGATAATCATAGGTGTTGGAGTGGGAAGGGGCTGGGACTGCAGCAGCAGACTCCCATTTGGTGGGAAATAGAAGAGGGATATTACCAGGTATCAATAAGATATAGGGGAGGCACAGGAGGAGTATATTGGGATGCAATGACTGCGGGGCTGCTGTTTTTATGAGCACTCTGTGGAAGCTAGGGGGCAGTCCTATCTACCAAAAGATAGGGTGGATGGAGACAGCGTTAGCACGATTGAGGCAGGATCTTCTAGAGTTTTTCTCAGGCAAAAGAAGGGGCAGAAAAAAGGGCAGATAGACAGGGATAGAGTCTCTAAGACTACAAGTGTGGAAATGGGAGCAGGACAAAAACAGGCAGGAGTTAGAAAGGAGGGAACCTTCGAACAGAATAACAAGGGTACAGTCTTGGGGACTCTAGTAGGGAGGAGAGGCTTGGCAGGGGGGATGGGATGGCCTAGAAAAGGACTCAACAAGGGAGGAGATACTGGGCAGTGGGGACTGGGAATGACCCTGGGGAGGTGTCTGGGAAGAGCTTGGGGAAACGCACACAAGAGGGTGAAGGAGAATCACAATGTCAGGAGAAAGATCCAGTGACCAGGAAGGAGAGTGAGGTTACATCAGAGGGGAAATCACAAGAGGAGGGGACAGTGGTATCAGAGTCAGTGGGACCCATGCCAGAGAGGTTCTTCTGCAAAGAAGGCAAGGGACAGGGGGCATGGAACAGAAATGAAGCTGGTGGTAAATGGGAAGGTGGAAAAATCCCCAGTGGGGGGGTGTTCAAATGGAGCAAGGCACAGGGGCAGAAACCGTTACAGAGGAACCAAAGAACCAGACGCTGGCACTGGGGGATGAGCCAGGGTTCCATGTGATTATAGCATTTACAATACAGTGATCACTATTATAGTGAGTGTATATCACAAAAAGTATTTTGGTGATATACAAATCTCGGCAACCCATCTTCCGGCATAGTTAAGTGTTTTTGAGGGGGGGGGCTGTGCCCTATGCATTCCCTTGCTTAAGATTGTTAACTCCAGGAAGGGAGCATGTTGAGGAGTGGCAAAACTCAGCGGTGAACAAACAAACAAACAGGCAGTCACAAGCAGTGGCAAAATAGTCTCTACTGGTCCACCTGAACCCAGTGCCTACTGCAGCGTAGCCAGCCACCCTCACCACAACATCACAGGGCTAGCTCAGCTGCAACAGGCTTTCCTACCTATCTAAACCCTCCCTCCTATCCCTCCCCTACACCTCCATAACCCAGTTGCTTTCCTTGCTATACCATCACTATCTTTGCAGGGTAGCTTGGCAGAACACACCAGGAGGAAGGACTGCTGTGTGACTGGACTTCTCTACTGGGACTATATTTCCCTCCTTCCCTCCCACCCAAAGCTAGTTCTACTTCTATAGGCACAGGATTTGACTGACAACAGGAACTTCCTGTTTGGGAGCAGGAAGTGAGTGATCACAGAGCCACCAAAGACCCACCATCCTAGAAGGGCAAGAGTAGCTCTCCGGCCCCCTCTAGCTGCTGGAGGTCTGCCTCTGAGCAAGTAAGGGGTCTACTGAGAAATATAGGATATTCTTGTCTCAGAACAGGAAGATCAGGAGCTTAAAGGGTACACAGGCAGAAAGTAAGTAGAGAGAGAAGAGAAAAAAAAGAACAGAGGAAAGAGTAAGGATTCCAAACAGTTAAGGGGCCAGAAATAAGACATGATGGGAGTGGTGCAGTGCAGTGGCTGTGGAGCAGCAGTCTTCCGGGAGACATTCTGGAGGACATGGTTTTGCCCCATCTGCAGGTACCTCTCTGGGCTGAGGGAGGAGGTTGCTCATCTCCAGACTGAGTTGGCCAGGATTTGTGGGACCTCCTCTTCCATCCAGGGACCACCAGTGCCACTGCCATTACCTCAGAGGTTGCCAAGAAAGAGGAGTGGTTGGACAACAGTGGGCTCAGGGAGGGTGAGGGTGGTGGAACAGAGGCGCAACCCTCCAGTTGTACCTCTCCACAATTCCTATGCCATTCTGGCAAAGTGTGGTTCCTCTATGGAGGCACCTGCAGTGAGACCAAGGAGGATGCTGGGAATCTCCACAAAGGAGACCCACAGGAGTGGCAGGGACCCCACAGGGAAGGAAACAACTCTTGGTGGGGACCTATTGTTAGGAAGGTAGAACTGGGGGAGGAAGGGGAGAGGGAGGTAAGGTGCCAGCCTGGTGCCATGGCTTGGAGGGACAGGGAGTGAATCCTCAGGATTGCTGGAGCAGCTGCACAGGGGAGTGAGCTGGATGTCATTGTCCACCTAGGGACAAATGACCTGGCTAAGAAAGGGATTAGAGAAGTGCAGGAAGAGTTTGTGGAACTGGGGAGGGGCCTTAGACAAGTGGACAAGTAGAATGCACAGTAACCTTCTAGGACGTGCTTCCCATCTGTGGTGTAGGAGAGACTAGGGTGTTCCACACCATGGGATTCAATCAGTGGTTGAAAAACTGGTGCAGAGCTCAGGGATTTGGCTTCATTGGGGACTGGGGGTCCGCCTGGAGTGATGCAAGCCTATACTGGCATGATTGACTGCATCTGACCAGGAGGAGAACCAGAATCCTAGGTGACAGGTTTAAATGCTTCATTGGCAAGCATTTAAACTAGCCAAGGGGGGAGGCACTGAAAAGGAGCAGGGAAATCCTAGCCCCCCCAAAAAAATAATGGAAGTAAATGCGGTAAACACCAACATAGAGGTGTCGATAGAGAGAAGGGCAGGGGTAAATGGGGAAAGTGACAAAGGCAAGAAGGACAGAGATGTGACAAAAAGGAGTAAGGCCATCAGGAAATGGAGGGTTATGAGTACCAATGCTCATAGTCTGGGCAACAAGCTCCCTGAGCTGGTGGCCTTGATAGAAGAGGGATGCTTGGATATTGTAGCAGTCACAGAAACATGGTACACAGAGAACCATGACTGGGATGTTAACATACCGGGATACATAACCTACAGGAGAGGCAGGCAGGGGAGAAGAGGGGGAGGAGTAGCTCTCTATGTAAAGGAAGGGATAAAAGCAACTCAACAAAAGAGTAAACAGGGAGGAGAGGAGGCATTGTGGGTCACCTTGGAAACTGAAAAGGGCACCGCAATCCACACAGGGGTTGTGTACAGACCCTCATGTCAGGGGAAGGGAATGGACAAGGATATGATAGAAAGCATTCTTAGGATGGCAGAGAAAGGGGAGATACTGTTGATGGGAGACCTGAATTTGCCAGATGTTATCTGGAGCACAGTTACTGCAGCCACGTCCAAGAGCAGGGCCATTCTCGATGCCCTACAGGTGGCAGGCCTCAGACAGCTAGTTTCGGAACCCACTCATGAGGGAGCAATCTTAGACCTCAGACTCTCAAATGGGGGCAGTGAGAGGATCTCAGATCTAGAAGTGGGTTGCCATCTGGGAACAAGTGACCATCAAACAGTGTGGTTCACGTTAAACTCAGCTACAGAGTCAAGCCATACAAAAGTGAGGGTACTGGACTTCAGGAGGGCTGACTTTGGCAAGATGGGAGAGTGCCTCAGAAAAGCACTAGCACACAGGCTAGAAGGAGGTGTGAAGCAACAATGGGGAATCATCAAAACTGCCATCACAGAGGCAACAAGCCTTTGTGTGAAGCAAATAAACAAATCAAAACAAAAGAAAAGCCACTGTGTTTTCAAAAGAGGTGGCTGGGAAAGTCAGGGAGAAAAGATAGATCGGAAGTATAAGGAAACACAGAAGGAGCAGGACAGAGAGCTGTACCAGTTAAGGCAGAAGGAAGCAGGGAAGGAAGTTAGAATAGCAAAGGCCCAAACTGAGGAAAAGATAGGGTTAAGAAGGGGGATAAAACCTTTTATAGGTACATCAGCAAGCATAGAAAGACAAAGGAAGGGATAGTGAGGCTAAATAGAATGAACGTCGGGTGGGTAGAGGGGGACAGTGAAAAAGCAGGATACTGAATGAATATTTCTGCTCAGTATTCACAAAAGAGGAGGGGAAGTGCCTAATCCAATTAACAGAAGCACTCTTGATGGGGTCGATCCAGTCCTTTCACAGAAAAAGGGTTCTGCAAAACTCCTAAAACTGAAAGTGGACAAAGCAACGGGCCTGATGGAATTCACCCAAGAATTCTAAAAGAATTAAGGGGGGAACTAGTGAAACCACTGGCTACTCTTTTTAATAAATCATGGGAGGATGGTGTGGTACCTGAGGACTGGAGGAAGGCGGATGTGATTCCTCTTCACAAAAGTGGGACCAAGACAGAGGCAGGAAACTACAGATCTGTCAGTTTGACCTCTGTGGTAGGGAAAGTGAAGAAGTCACTTCTGAAAGAAAGAATTGTTGAGTACTTAGAGGCCAGTGGGGCACAGGACCCAAGGCAGCATGGGTTCACAGCGGGAAGGTCATGTCAGACAAGACTAATAGATTTCTTTGACTGGGTGACCAAAGTAGTAGACCAGGGAGGGGCTGTGCACATGGCCTACCTAGACTTTAGCAAGGCATTTGACACAGTCCCACACAAAAGATTAATAGTCAAATTAACCAGCCTGGGAGTGGGTCCCAGGGTGGTAGCCAGGGTAAACATTGGCTGGACAACAGGACACAGAAGGTAATTGTAAATTGAGTCCACTCTGAAAATAGAGGGGTTACTAGTGGGCACATTGAGGGTTCAGTGCTGGGTCCAGTCCTTTTAATGTCTTTATAAGTGACATTGCAGAGGGACTGGAAGGAAAAGTATGCCTCTTTGCAGATGACACAAAGATCTGCAACAGGGTTGATACACAAGGAGGCGTGGAAAGGATTAGAAGGGACTTGGCAAGGTTGGAGGAATGGTCAGAAATATGAGAGCTAGGATTCAATGCAAAGAAGTGCAAAATAATGCACCTGGGAAACAAGAACCCATGGGAAGAATACACAATGGGGGGGAGGTAGTAACAGCATTAAAAAAGGAAAGGGACCTGGGGGTAATCATATCAGATGACCTTAAGGTTAGCAAGCAATGTGAGAAGGCAGTAGGGAGGGCTGGGGGTATACTGGGATGTATAGGGAGAGGCATCAGCAGCAGAAAACAGGAAGTTGTTATCCCGCTGTACAGACAGTTGGTGAGACCCCATCTGGAGTACTGCATCCAGTTCTGGAGACCCCATCTCCGCAAGGAAATAGACAGGATAGAGGTAGTCCAGAAGAGGAAACTAAAATGGTAGGGTCTGCAAGAGAAGCCAGACGAGGAGAGACTTAAGGAATTTAATATGTATACCCTTGAGGAAAGAATGGAGAGGGGACATGATAGAAACTTTTAAGTACCTCAGTGGAATCAACAAAGTCCAAGAGGTAGCACCTTTCAGAAAAGAGACATGCAAGAACAAGGGACACAATTTAAAGATGGAGGGGTGGTTCAGGGCAATTTGAGGAAATTTTCACAGAGAGGGTAGTGGATGCATGGGACATCCTTCCTGAGGAGGTTGTGGGGTCTAATACTGTGGGAGAATTCAAGAATGCATGGGACAGACATAAGGTAATTCTTGTGGGGAGCAGGAAGAAATAGGCTGTTGGTTAACTAGGATCTGCAGCCTATCCTGTAGGTAGGGAAATGGGAAGACTAGATGGGCCAAGCAGTCCTTATCTGCTGTCAGACTCTATGTTTCTATGTTTCTATGTTAGCTGATGATGATAGCTCAATAAATGAGTCGCTGTTTTCACAGTCGCTCATTTATAATCATTATCATCACTGGATACCATGAGCCAGAGGAGAGAGATGGGGAGAAAAGGCCTCTAGAAAGTTCAGGGAGGGTGCAGAAAATAAGGAGAATGATAAGGATAAGTTGGAAAAGGGAAAGGTTGGGAGAAAAACAGTAGTGAGAGGTACTCAGGCGGAGGAAGAGCACAGGGTACTAATTGTTGGGGACTCTGTTATAAAGAGAATCACCTGGGGGAGAAGGGGGGACAGAGGGGGCAAAATATGGATGAAATGCCTGCCAGGAATGACGGCAGCCAAAGTCATGCACTGGATCCCCCCAAGGGGGAAGATACTGGATGAGAGAACACATCTGCTTTTCCAATTAGGGACAAAAGACCTTGCAAGAAATAGTGTGATGCAGGTGCAGGCATGGTTTACAGGACTGACCAGGTTCTGCAGCAGCTTGGATTTTCAATCACTGACATTCCCCAAAGTGCTGCCAATACCATGGGCCAGCATAGAGGTGAAACAAACAATCGATGAATTCAACAGTTGGTTAGCAGGGTGGTGTGCTCAGAGGGGGTATGGAGTAGTAGGTGAGTGGGGAACAATGTGGAGGGACGATAGCCTCTATGCTGCATTTAAATGGGGAAAGGAAAACGATGCTCAGATGTAAGTTAGAAGATTATGTTAAGAGGCACTGTCATTTAAACTAAAGTGGGGGAAGTCAAGGGGAAACTCTACCTGTATGACACATGGCAAGGGGGGCAGCAAGCCCCCCCCCCACCAACAGGCAAACAGACTGCAGGTAGAAAATATAGGGTGTGTAGCAAGTGAGGAAAAGGGAGGAGGGGGTTGGAGGGTAATGTGTACAAATGTCAGAATTCTGGGTAGGAAGATCCCAGATCTAGCAGCTGCAATGGCAGAAGTGAGCCTTGACATATTGGGGGTAACTGAAACTTGGTGCCATCAGGAGCAAGGATGGGATATGGAGATATCAGGATATACACCTTTCAGGAGAGACAGTGAGGGAATGGGGGGGTTGCACTCTTCGTAAAGGAGGATATCAGGGTGACAGAATTACAGGGGGAGGCTGAAGCACTATGGGTCTCCTTGGCTGCGGGGAAGTGAGAGGCGGTGTTTACAGGGGTGATTTACAGGCTCCAAGCTCAGAAAGAGTCTGTAGTCAAATGCATGGTAGATGAATTCTTAAGAATGGTTGCTAAGTGTGAGGTGGTGCTAATGGGAGATCTGAACCTACCAGATGTGGACTGGGACACCCTATCGGCATCATCCACCAGCAGCAGTGAAATTTTTGGCTCTCTGTAAATGGCCCTCTAATGGCAACTGGTCAAGGAACCAACCAGAACAGAATCTATTCTTGATCTGGTCCAGACAAACAGGGATAGGGTAGGAGAGGTGTCGGTGGGTGAACACCTTGGTACAAGTGACCATAGCACAGTTTGGTTCACAAAAAGGAACACTGCTGATGTTCACAGAACTAAGTCAAGGGTGCTTGATTTAAGAGAAAAGATTTCAGGAAAATGGGGGAATTAGTGGGAAGGGCTCTGGAGGAGTTATCAGATGTGAAGGACATGTGGAAGAGGGTAAACTGAGCTATTGTGGAGACCATGGACCTATACGCAAAGAGCTTAAATAAAAATAAGAGGAGGAGAAAACCCCTGTAGTTTAATAGAATTGTAGCAGAAAAAGTCAGTGCAAAGAGTAAGCCCTTTAGGAAGTGCAAGGTAACACAAGCGGAAGAAGACTGGGAAAGATACCAGGTAAGCCAGAGGGAAGCAGGGATTGAAGTAAGTAGGGTGAAGGCACAACAGAGGAAAACACAGCTAGCGTGGTCAAAAAGAGGACAAAACTTTTTTTTTAGGTATATTAGTGAGAGGAGGAATACTAGGCAGGGAATACTTTGGCTAAAAACAAGCATTGGTGAACTGATACAAGGGGACAGAGAGAAGGCAGAACTACTAAACAATTACTTTTGCTCTGTGTTCACTAGGAAGAAAGAAGGGGAGGGCAGAGAAGCGGAAGAAGCCAAGGCAGTGGAGGGGGGAATGAATACGAGTCCATTTCAGGTGGCGGAGACTCTAGGAGAACTGGGCTACCTGAAGGTGGACAAGGCGATGGGGCCAGATAGGGTGCACCCAGGGTGTTGAAGGAACTTAGGGATATACTGGTGGCACCCTTGACTGCACTGTTCAACAGGGCCCTGGAGTCTGGAATGGTACCAGAGGACTGGAGACAGGTGAATATGGTCCCTCTGCACAAAGGGGGGGGGGTGGAGGTGGATAATTACAGGCCTATGAGCTTGACATCGGTGGTGGGCAAGCTCATGGAGAAGCTACTGAAGATCAGGATCACCAATTACCTGGAGGTAAGCGGCCTGATGAATCCAAGGTGACATGGCTTTACCAGGGATAGATCCTGTCAAATGAATTTGATATAGTTCTTTGATGAGGTCACCAAGGAACTGGATCAGGGGAGGGCAATATATGTAGCTTATCTGGATTTCAAGAAGGCATTTAACTCCGTGCCACACAGGAGACTCCTGTACAAGCTGGCATGCCTGAGTCTGGGGCAAAAGGTGGTTCGATGGACAGGAAACTAGCGGGGGGGGGCAGGAGACAGAGAGTCATTGTAAACAGGGTGGCATCAGGAGAGGGCATGGTCACTAGTGGGTTCCCCCAGGGGTCCGTATTAGGGCCACTACTGTTCAAGTTATTCATAGAGTGCATAGTGGAAGGCTTTGAAGGGGGTGCAAATCTGTTTGCAGTCGAAATCAAAGTCTGCAATCAGATGGACACTCATGAAGGGGTAGAAAGAATGCAGAGAAATCTGGGGAGACTCAAGGAATGGTCAGGTAGGTGGCAGCTTTCATTTAACATGGACAAGTGTAAGATCATGCATCTTGGATACAGAAACCAGAGGGTGGTGTATTGTATGGGGAGCTGAGACCTGGAAGTAGCAGAACAGGAAAGGGACCTAGGCCTCACTATATGGAGGGACCTGAAGGTGGAAAAGCAGTGCCAGGGAGAAATGGCTAGGGGCAGTAGAATGCTGGGCTTCATTGGAAGGGGGAATACCAGCAGGAGGAGGAGGGAGGTCATAGTACCATTGTACACCAATCTAGTTAGGCCCCATTTGGAGTATGGGGTCCGGTTCTGGAGGCCATATCTCAGAAAGGATGTGGCGAGGATGAAGCGAGTTCAGAGGAGGGCAACAAAAATGGTTGAGGCTCAGCCACCTGTCCTATGAGGAAAGATTAGGGGACTTGAACATGTCAATGGAACAGAGGAGGGAAAGGGAGGACATGATTGAGACCTTCAGGTACCTAAAAGGTATGAACCAGGTGCCAGTGGGAAGCATCCTCCAGCTGAAAGAGAATCAGAGGACTATGGGGGCATGGGTTACAGGTTGAGGGGGACAGTTCAAGGGTAACATTAGGAAGTACTATTTCACAGAGAGAATGGTAGATGAGTGGATCAGGGGAGGGTGATATATGTAGCTTATCTGGATTCAAGAAGGCATTTGACTCCGTGCCACACAGACCCTGAGGAGTTGATTGGAGAAACAGAAGTAGAAAGCTTCAAAAGAGCATGGGACAGATAAAAGGGATTTTAGAGGTTGGGAGAGAGGGGTGGGTGAGGGGAAGAGCAGATCCTAGCAGACAGCTAGACAAGTGGGCAGACTAGGTGAGTCTGGCAGTCCTTTTCAGCCATCACAGTTCTATGCATCTGTGTATCTAGATTCAAACATGGTGCATGGGGAAGGCATATTTTGACATAGATTCAGTACAAGAATGATACATGATATGAAATTTGAAGGAGGCACGTTAACAGAAACTGTGAGAAACTATTCTTTCATAGAGAGGGTTGTTATATACATGGTGTGGTCTGCCACAAGATGCGGTGGAAGTGTACACAGTAGAGGGATTTAAACATGCCTGTTACAGGCAACATTGAACCTTAGAAATGAGAAGGAGTATTGAAAAACTATTAAACAGTTATATTAAGGGGCAACAAAATATAGTGCGTCTCATGGACAGGCTGGATGGCCGCGGTAGTCTTTATCTGCCAACAGTTTTCAGGTGTATTGATAAAGCCAGTTGCAGCTGAAGTGGGATTCAAACTTGGGGACACCTTGTACACCACATTACTCATACAAATTCCAGTCTCATTAAGAGTCCAATACATTTGGTAGCCTTTACATTCTACTGTCATCACTGAAGAGGGTAATAACATACTAGGCCAAATGCATTCCGTTTCTCATGCAAGCATATCTTATATTGAGGAGGCAGTATAGCGCAGTTGTTCAGTAGAGACCCATATTTTTCTTAAATAAGAAATAGCAAGAAATAACAAGAAATTAAGGTATAAAAGAAATAACAAGAAATTCAAGGTATAACAAGAAATAGCAAGAAATTGGCATATAAAAGGAATAAAATGAAAAAAAAAACACATGAATAAAGTGAAAAAACTACTTTTTGGCAGGCAAAATCTAAATAAATGCTTGCAGCAGTTGTTGTTTAGGCTCCGTTGTTACCACAGAGATGGTTCACACAGAAGCAACAGAGGAATTGTTTCAGTCACAAAACCTTGCAAGACCACAGCATAATGTTGCTTAATGCAATGTAGTATACTAGAAATGTGATTTCTAGTGTGTATACGGTCATTTCGAGGTAGTTTATGAATGTAAATATGATAAGAAGAAATAAAACAAAAATTTTCAATGAATAAAAAGAAATAACAAGAAATTCCAGAAAAATTATAAAAAATAAAAAGAATTTCACGGGTCTCTAGCTATGAGCTACGACCTATAGACCTGTGTTTGAATCCCACGTCCCCAACTTGCATACTGTGCGTGATCATGAGCAAGTCACTTAAATTCCTTGTGCTCTCAGTTTGCACATGGAAGCAATCGACAGCTTTTTTGTGCCTCTCCTGTATATTTTCCCTATCCCCTTTTCCTTATATTGGGTGAAACCAGTAGTAAGACATTCTGTAATGTGACACATGACTAGGACATTTAATTATTTATCTTGACAGCAAAAAAAAAAAAATTTGACAAACTCAAAAAGCATTAATTTAAACACTCTCCCTTTCCAATGCAGTGGGCATCACTATTCACTCATGAATCCTCAAGCAATACATTCACTCTGTACAGGAAGTATAGGTTGTGTACCTAAGAAAAAACAATTAACTATTTTCATATTGCCACGCTGCCTGTGAAATTTAGTACCAGACTTCTAGTCACTTTATCAGTACCCTCAAGTAAACAATCGGCAGACACTTTACCTCAGGGTTTTGAAGCTGCACAGCCTGGTTAACATCACTGGCACCAGCTTCTAATTGCCATGGCAACAGCAGAGCATGCGCAAAACACTAACCACGGACCACACATGTGATACCATGGTTCCATTACTGGCAGGAATGTAAACTCTGAATTGCTGCACATCAACAGGCAAGTGTATATTAAAGTCGATGCTTGCTGTATGCAAACGTGCCTCGCTGGAACCCGATCTGAAATGGAACCAAACAGATTGATTCCCAAATCGGGTTCCAGCGCTGCACGTAAACACGGTGATTGTTTACTCCTGTGAGGTACTTGTAGGTTTCAATTATGTTGCTTTTTTCTTTGCATGAAGGAAGTGACTAAAAGCAGTAGGAAAAAGAGTCTGTTGTGGTTCTCTATGGAAGTGGCCATGGTAGTGAAGAAAAAAAGGGGTGGCATTCAGGAAGTACAAGGAAGCACAGAGAGAGGCGAACAAGGAGGTATACCAAGTAAAACAGAGGCAAGTAAGAAAGACAGCGAGAGGAACAAAGGTGTAGACAGAGGAAAGGATAGTCAAAGGGGTAGCTAAAGGGGATAAGACTTTCTTCAGATACAGTACATAAATGAGGAAAGTAAGAGGAGGGACAGTGAGGATTAGGAGGGCAGCAGGAGGAGAATGTGTAGAATGGGACCAAGAAAGAGCTGTCATCCTGAACGGTACTTTTGCTCACTCTTTAAAGTGGAGGGATGGGGGATGCACCACCAAGGAGTAGCAGGAACAAAGGGGAGCAAGATGGACACAAATCCATAGTAACTCACAGCTCTGAAGGTGAACAAGGCTATGGTACCTGATGGGATACAATCCACTCCTGGAGAATTAGACTCACTCACCAAATTCCATATTTAAGTATTTTTATTTAACCAAATTGTGCCAGTACTACACAAGTTGGCATACTTGAATAAGGATTTGGTGAGAGAGCCTATTTCTTGAGGGGTGAATGCTTTCGGTGCAGGCCTTTTTTTTCTTGAGCAGACTCCTCCTGGTTGTGTTCTCTCTTTTGTTTTCAGCTGGTAGGCAACACCAGATTCCAGTTGGATACTGGATGGGATGCACCCAAGAGTACTATAGGAACTGAGGGAGGTGCTAACTGTCTACCAGATGGTCTTATTCAACAGTTCACGAGAAAAAGGCATGGTTCTGAAGGACTGGAGATGAGTAGATGTGATCCCTTTACATTAAAGCAGCAGCACTAAGGAGGCTACCAAATATAGGCCAGTCAGTCTGACTTCATCAGGGAAAATTAATGGGACCCTGCTCAAGGAAAGGACAGCACAGCATCTTAAATACAATGTGCTGCAAGACAAGAGGCAACATGGATTAAAAGGGGGAAGGTCACATCAGGCAAATTGGATTGATATCATTGACAGCGTGACTAGGGAAAAAGATCAGAGGAAGGCAGTGGACATTGCTATCTGGACTTTAGCAAGGCCTTCGACACTGCTGCACAGGAGATTGATAAAGAAACTGAGCAACATAGGGGTGGGATCCAAACTGGTGAATTGGATTAGAAACTAGTTAATGGATAAGAAACATAGGGTGGTGGTTAACAGCACTCATTCTAATGATGGGAGAGTGACCAGCGTGGTGATGCAGGGCTCAGTACTAGGACCAGTACTCTTCAATGTCTTCACAAGTGACTTTGCAGAAGAACTGCAAGGGAAGGTATGCCTTTTTGCAATGACACCAAAATCTGTAATAAGCTGGACACTCATGAGATAAATAGAGAGAATGTGCGGGGATCTTGGAAAACTTGTGGAGCAGTCAAGAGCATGGCAATTGGGGTTCAATATCAAAAAATGCAAAATCATGCACTTACGTCATAGGAACCCAGGAACACAGTATAGAATGGCGGAGGTACTGACAGTCACTAAGCAGGAAGGGGACCTTGATGTTATCATAATTGATGACCTCAAACTGGCAGAGCAGTGTGACAAAGCAGTGGGTGGGGTGAGTGGGAATCTGGGGCCCATAGGGTGGGGTACCTCCAGCAGGAGGCATAAGGAACCCAAGTGCTGAGTATAGGAGTGGGTTGGAGGTACTAACAGTCACTAAACAGGAAAGGGACCTCGGGGTTATCGCATCTGACAACCTCAAAGTGCCAGATCAGTGTGACAATGCAGTGGGTGGGGCTTAGGGGATGCTAAGATGCAAAGGGATTGGTATCTCCAGCAGGAGAAGGGAGGTGGTGCTGCCACTGTATCACTCACTGATGGGACCCCACCTGGAGTACTGTGTCTGGTTTTGGAGGCTGCACCACAGAAAGGACATGGGCAAGATAGAGGGAGTCCAGAAGAGGGCTGCCTAAATGGTGCAGGGGTTGTATTAGAAGCCCTACAAGGAGGGACTGAGGGATCCCGACACGTACACCCTGGAAGAGAGGAGAGTGTGCGGGGACTTGATAGAGGCCTACAAATACCTCATAGGGGTTAACAGGGTGTAGCAAGGGAGTCTGTTTCAAATAAGAAAGAGGAACAGTATCAGGTGGCATGCAATGAAGCTGGTGTGGTTTAAGAGGGATGTGAGGAAGTATTAATTCACTGTAAGAGTGGTAGATGCCTGCAACAGACTGCCAGCAGAAGTGGTGGAGGCACAAATAGTTGGGGTCTTCAAACATGCATGAGATAGGATGTGTAGGGAAATTAGAAAATAGACACAGAGGGAGGAAGGTCAACAGAGACCAGTTAGGGTCTGCAGAGACAGACTAGGCAGGGAACATCTGCGCAGACTGAATGGGCCAAAAGGTCCTTTTCTGTCAAAAAATTATGTTTCTAGGTCTCCCATCCTTTCTACATAGAATTTCCCCTGCTGACCAAAACACCATTTTAGTCAATCTCCTCTGAAGCGTCTACAGATGGCCCTGGTCCATTTTCAGATGTGGACTACAGAACTACTGTAGGCACAGTACTCCAGATGAGACTTGACCAGTGACTAGTACAGACTAGGTAGAATCACTTCCTTTCTTCTGTTCAACAGATGCCCTCACTATGCAACCAAGCATCATGTTTGCCATGATGTATGCTTAACTGTAGTGTGCACAGGTCTTCAGACTGTTTCTGAGTATGACTCCAAAGTCACACTCTTCCACTGTATGTTCCAGGAACACTCCCATCACCCAGTACACACTCACTTTTTTGTACCAAAGCTTAGCTGACAGACCCTGGACCACATATGTTGTACTATTTACATATTTGGCATTATTTGCATTCATATTGGGCTCTATTCACAAAGCCAACAAGTTGCGTAGGCTTCCACTGCACAGCAGGGTACAATCAGACTCCTGCACGTTCTAGATGGGCATCCATGCCTCATCCGCATTATCTCTCCACTCTCAGTTCAACCAGTTGTATCCCACAATTCCCTACCAAAGCAGAGTGGGGGATCTAGTCTAAAGGTGGCTGCCATCGATTGCTGAGTTATTCCCGCCATGGCCCTGCACTACTACGTGGTTGGGTGGTAGCAGTAGGGTTGTTCAGCTATTTCCTCCATAAATACCAAGCAAAAGTATTCACTGAAGATTTCTTCTTTTCCACTTCAGCCCAGGCACTACTGTTTTTAGCCTTTCTCTTCCATGTTTACCCTTTTCGTCCCTTTATGTCTGCTATATAGCTGGAAAATTCCTTTTCATGTGACTTCACCTTCTCCACTATCCTGAGTTAAGTAGATGCTTTTGCCTTTCTTATTGTTTTTCTTGTCGCTTTGGTGGATATCAGATGCCTTCCTCTGCTTGCCTCTGGTTAGGATTTTTTGTATCCCTTAAATCCTGGAAGTAGAAAAAAAAAGGGCACAATTGGCCAAACCGTGCTGTCAGACATATACTGACCACAAGCACTGTAAAGTCCAGATGCAATTTTAAGTGCAAAAAAGTCAGACCATCAGCAAAATGAAGGGTATCAGAAGCCCTGTGTCTTGCATATGTGCATGCACTCTTTCAAGGTCAGAAATGGGGAGTGTCACTGAACCCCTCTTGAAACTTGTGGAGGTGCATATTAGGGAATTCTTTTGATACTGCCTTCCTATCTTAAGGACATTAATGAATTGTTTTGAAAATTAGATCATGGGTTTCTGTTTGTTATGATGGATGTGGGGTCCCTCAGCACAAACAGCCCAGACAAGGGGGGACTCCACACCATATCAGCAGCAGTCAGAGAAAGTGATCTCTATTCTGGGGAAGTGTATAACTTCATCTTATGTCTCACAGAATTGTGGTTAACCTGCATTTCATTATCTTTTCTAAGGGAGTACTTCTTACAAAAGAGATACTGCAATGGGTGCTGCTCTAGCACCCAATTTTATAAATATATATCTTGGAGTATGGGATAGAAATTTTATAAATGGTCCTGTAAACAACCCTTTTTTTTAAGATAATTTTCTATTGCAGATACATTGATGATGGGCTGGCAGTATAGCCTAGAGGTTAGAGGAATGAGGTGGGAACAAACTTGATACATCCAGCAGACCAGACCATAGTTTGATTCCCACAACCTCCACTTGCATACTGTGTGACTCTGAGCAAGTCACTTAACCGCTCAGTGCTCCCAGGTCACCCCTGAAAACAGGCAATTGTGCCTGGTGGGCCTTACTTGGTTACCAAAGGCTATAATAAAAATAAAAAAATGATCTACTCTTCATCTGGTGAAACAGTAGAAAAGATGCCAAGTTTGAAACATTTTTTTGAAAACAGCAATGAAAATCACACATTTACGATGAAGTGCGGTATGGTAATGAAACCATTGACTTCCTGGACTTGTGTATCCAGATTAATCATCTTGGGCAGGATATAGATTTGTTCAGGAAACCAACAGATCACAGTTCATTGCTACTCAGCAGCAGCTGCCTTCCAAGACACATTGCGAATAACATTCCTCTTGGGCAATTTTACTGTGTGAAATAAAATTGCAGCAGGGAGGAAAACATTGTCGCTGCAGCAGTTCAGCTACAGCAGCATTTCATACAGAGCGAGTATTCTGGATATCTATTGCAATCAGCAAGAAGGGTAGTTGAACAAAATGATAAACATTTTATTGCAGCAGAATCACAATACACCCCCAACACACACACACATGTGCGCACAGACACACAAACATACACGCACACACACACACACACACACACACATATGCACACACACACACACACACACACACACACACACACACACAACACATACACACACACAGAGCAGGGAAAGATTATGTTTCATAGAAACACAGAAACATAGACTTTGACAGCAGATAAGGACCACTTGGCCCATCTAGTCTACCCATTTCCCTACCTATTGGATAAGCTGCAGATCGTAGTTAACCAATAGCCTACTTCTTCCTACCCCCCTCTAGAATTGCCTTATGTCTATCCCATGCATGCTTGAATTCCCTCACTGTTTCTGACCACACGACCCCCGCTGGAAGGCTGTTCCATGTGTTCACCACCCTCTCCATGAAAAAATATTTCCTCACGATGCCCCTGAGCCATTCAACCTCTATCTTCAAATTGTGCCCCCTTGTTCTTGCACATCTCTTTTTCTGAAAGATGCTACTCTCTTGGACTTTGTTGATTCCCTTGAAGTACTTGAAAGTTTCTATCATGTCCCCCCCCCCTTTCCTCGAGGGTATACATACTAAGCTCCTTCAGTCCCTCTTCATATGGCTTCTGGTGCAGACCCTGCACCATTTTTGTTGCCTTCCTCTGGACTGCCTCCATCCTGTCTATATCCTTGCAGAGATGGGATCTCCAGAACTGCACGCAACACTCCAGATGGGGTCTCACCAACTGTCTGTACAGAGGGGCAACTTGCTGTTTTCTACTGGTGATGCCTCTCCCTGTGCATTCCACTATCCCCCCAGCCCTCCTTATTGCTTTCTCACATCACTTGCCTATCTTTAAGTCATCTGATATGACTACCCCAGGTCCTTTTCCATTTTTGTTGTTGTTAGTACCTCTCCCCCATTGTGTACTCTGCCCCTGGGTTTTTGTTTCCCAGGTGCATCACTTTGCACTTCTTTGCATTGAATCTAAGCTGCCATACTCTTGACCATTCTTTCAACCTTGCCAAGTCCCTTCTCATCCTTTCCACCCCTCCATGTGTATCAGCACTGCAGCAGATCTTTGTGTCATCTGCAAAGAGGCATACTTTTCCTTCCAGTCTCTCAGCAATGTCACCTTTAAAGACGTTAAAGAGGACCGGTCCCAGTACCGAATCCTGCGGTAACCCACTAGTAACCCCTCTTTCTTCAGAGTGGACTCCATTTACTATTACCCTCTTTGTCCTGTTGTCCAGCCAATTTTTTAACTAGGTTACTACCCTGGGACCCACTCCTAGGCTGTCTAACTTGTTTACTAATCTTTTGTGTGGGACTGTGTCAAATGCCTTGCTAAAGTTTAGGTAGGCCACATCGACAGCCCCTTCCTGGTCTACTACTTTGGTCACCCAGTCAAAGAAATCTATTAGATTCATCTTACCTGGTCAACAAAAACTAAATAAAATAAATCTGACATGACCTTCCTGCTGTGAGTCCATGTTGCCATGGGTCCTGTGCCCCACTGGCCTCTAGGTACTCAACAATTCTTTCTTTCAGAAGTGATTCCATCATCTTTCTTTTTTTTTAAATATACGTTTTTATTTTATTTTGACATAAAACATTACATCCTTATTCAAATATTATGCAACACAATTGCTTTTTTGATTCCATAGCATAACAGAGAAAATTAGTTAATTTGTGCAGACAAGACTGTTTAGCAGTCCTCAGAAAAAAACTTCATATTTGGTTTCTTCAGACAATGGAAAATCCAGGCCTGTCTCCAGGATGCTATAAGATAAGGTGTACAATGTTCCACATATTCCCTAACCAGGGCTGTCCAGATAAGCCCCCTCCTGTCTCTGGAGAGCCTCCCAAGAGCAGCCAAAATGTGCAGAAAAGACATATTCCCAATTATGAACATCTCAGAAACCAGCTTAGCTTCATCATTCCTCATCATGGGACAAAGTCTTGATAATGCTCCAACTGGTATGAAACCCATTTTTCCCATCTAGTGTTGAAGATGTTGCTCCTGTTATTCATCTTGTATGAGAGACATTCCAAATTATATACTTCATCAGTGAAGCTTCTCCAGGATGCCTTGACCGGGGCTACCTTAGTGAGCCAGAGTCTGGTTATAACTTTTTTAGCTATTAGAATTAAAAGTGTGACAAGTTTATATTGGGACCAATTGATTTGGCTGCTTAGTGGAGGTGTCATTGTCAGGATGAACCCCGGGGTGAATAATTCTGGGATAGTAGATATATTATCAAGTTCCATCAGAATGTCCCTTCAGGAGTGGGCAGGACCAAAATATATGTTCCTGGCCTGCAGGTGAATACCCACATCCCCTCCAACAATAGCTCCTATCTGGTGTCCAAAACTTAGCTTGGATATCTGGAATACTAAAAAATCTGACCATGGCCTTCCATGCAAATTCCTTCCAATATGACATCAGCGAAGTCTCAGAATAAAAATAAGTAGATTGTAGCCATCTGTCTGGGTCCAGTTCTATGTTTAGTTCCTTAGCCCATCTGACTCTCATCTGATCAGAATCTAGTGTTCTTGCTGAGCAAAGTGTCCAGTAGATATTACTAATAATGTGTTCTTGAGTTCCCCTTTTTAAGGTATGGATGATTAGTTTCACTATTTCAGATGGGGCCTCTGCTATTTTAATTAGCAAGTCAGCAACCCAAAAAGAGTAGTCTTAAGTGTCAGAAAAGTTAGGAACTCACTTTGGGATAGACTGTATAGGGATTGTAAATAGGAGGGAATGAACTCCAGAGGGACCCAACAGTTTGAAAACATAACTAATAAAGTATTACTCTCATTTTCAAAGGGACTGCTCCAAGGAGGGTGGGCAAAGGTCTATGTTATAGGCTAGGGTGGTTAGGAAGTGTTTCTCAGAAGTGGTCAACTTAAACCAGATTAGGTAGAACCAGATCTTTAGGAACTCTTCAGTGAATTTCATAAACCGAGATAAGGGATAGCATCTTGAAGGGTCTCCTAATAAGTAAGAGGGCAAATATCCCAGTCCATTTAAAGTTATTTCTATTTCTTTCCAATGAGCCATATAAGAGGGGGTTCATAAGCGAAAGGGCCGTACGTGTTTGGGCCGCCCTGGCATATTCTCTCAGATCTGGTAGGTTTAACCCCTCTTGCATCCTAGGCAGTTATAGTAGGACATATTTCACTCTGGGTGTCTTCCCTCCCCAAATAAACCTAGAGATTAGTTTATCCCATGACCAAAAATAAAAGTCTGAGGGGAAGCCAGGTAAGGTTAGTAAAAAAAAATAGTAGATGAGGTAAAACATTTTGTTGAATCGTTTCTATCCAATTGATCATCCCCAGGAACAGCTGCTTCCATCTAGACAGGTCAGAAGTGATCTGTTGAATAATTGGCTCCAAGTTCACCATTTCTAGGTGCATTAACCTGGCAGGAATTTTGATCCCTAAGTATCTCATCTCAATTCTGTGCCAACGGAAAGGGAACTCTGATTTCATTTGTCTGGAGGAGGAGAAAGAGAAATTGAGCACTTCAGTTTTGGAGCAATTTATTTTATAACCGGAAAGATCACCAAAAATCTGTAATTGTTCCCAGACCGCTGGGACAGATGTCTCTGGGGAAGTCAGGGTCAAAAGGACATCATCCGTGAATAGGGAGAGCTTATATATTTTACCTCCTAATGGAATCCCTTCAATGTTGGCCTGTTTTCTAAGGTTGGCAGCCAGGGGTTCTAAATAAATTGCATAAAGATGTGGGGATAGTGGACAACCTTGCCTTGTACCTCTAAACAAGGGGAATGGGGAAGAGATTAAGCTATCTAATTTAAGGTATGCTACAGGGAAATGGTACATGGCCTAAATTTGGGATATGAATTTCTCAGGGAAAGCGAATTGTTGTAATGTGGCCCATAGAAAGGGCCATGACACCCTGTCAAAAGCTTTCTCAGCATCGAGCCCGAGTAGGATTAAAGAGATTTTTCTCTGGATGGCATATTCGGCGAGTAGTAAAGCCCGTCTTACCACATCATGAGCTTGGTGCTTCATGATAAACCTCACTTGATCTCTGTCAATTAACTGAGGTAAAAGTATGTCAACTCTGTGGGCTAGAATTGACATAAAGATTTTATAGTCACAATTTAATTTAGATATGGGGTGATAGGAGGCCACCAAGGTGGAATCTTTTCCTGGCTTTGGAATGGCTGTAATTTCAGCATATCGCCAGGAGGGGGGGGAGGCCACCTTCCTGAATCTCCCTGAAAGCCGGTAGCATAATGGGTATGCGTAGCTTCTGAAAGTGTTGGAACTCATTTGGGCACCCATCTGGTCCTGGAGCTTTCTGAGTTTTTGTCAATTTGAGGATAGTTTTGATTTCTTGCTCAGTAATAGGACATACCAAGCTCTCAGCTTGCTGAGCACTTAGACGGGGTAAATTGGTATTCTGGAGATATGAGAACAACTGCTGTGGGGTGTGACAGGTATCCTCAGTATACAAAAGCTTATAGAAATCATCCATAGTTTGCCTAATGGCAGTAGGGTTGAGATAGGAGTTGGTTAGTCTGGGGATTTCAAAGTTTTTATGACTGTTGCCTGATAATTGAAACCTCTTAGACGTCTCGCCAAATTCCTGGCTCCCCGAGGGCCCCTTTCATATGACTTAAGTTATAAATAAAGCAGTTGTTGCTCTATTTTTTTATCAGTTATTTTTTGGAGTTTCTGTTTAGTAGCCAACAGTTCAGATTTAACAGAATTGTCACCCCAGTATAGCCTCGCCTGTAACACCGATACAGCCTCTTGTAAGTCTCGCTTCATTTTTTCCCTGTATCTTTTTTATAGGCAGTGTACTTAATAATAACACCTCTGAGCACCGTTTTAAGGGTATCCCAGTTAATAGTTGCAGAGGTATCTGGGGAGACATTATCTGCCTGGATAATCGGTATGTGAGATTTAACCAATTGGATGAATTCTGGGTCCTGTAGGTGAGAAAAATTAAGTCGCCAAAAATTTTGTTTTTTAGGCTTTGCTACATCTATCTTTAGGAATATGGGAGCATGATCTGAAAGGTTGGATGACCCCACGCATATATCCCTAATATATTTGAGGTGTTCGACAGAAAATAAAAAGTAATCTAGTCATGCCGAAGTATTGGTTTTAGGAGAATGATGCGTGTAGGCCCTAACCGAGGGAAAAAAAGTGGCTCCAGACTATGAGACCTAGTGCAGGGAGGGTTTGTTTTAAGTATTTTTGGATAGCCAATGCCCTATGTTTAGAGGGATTAAAGGAGTCCAACAGAGTGTTCAAGGTGACATTTAAGTCCCCTCCAATAACACACATGCCTTGTACTGAGGGCAGCAGGGTATCCAGAAATCTTTGGGCTACACTAGCCCTGCTCCCCGGGGGAAGGTAGAACAAGGCCAGTGTAATCTGCTTCGAATAGAGTTGGCCCACAACAATTACGTAGTTCCCATCCGTATCTATAATCTGCTTCTGCACTTGGAACCATGTTCCATGTGGAATCAGAATTGCAGTGCCCCACCTCCGCCCAGAAACATGAGATGAGGCCACCACCTCTCTAAATCCCCATGCCTTCCATTTAGAATGTTCTGTGTGCTAAAGATGGGTCTCTTGGAGTAGAATCACATCGTGATTACGTTGTTTAAAACAGCATAGTAAACGTCTACATTTTACAGGATTATGAATGCCATTGACATTAAATGACATGATTAGAGCCGAGTTAGCCATGTTTACTAAGGAAAGGGAAATACCTTTCTTTTAAGAGGGTCCCCTCTATTTCTCTCTCTAATTCTAAAGGGAACCTCCTGCCCTGCCTATCCCTATCCGTATTCTTTTGAATCTTGGGGTGGAATCTCAGACCAATATTTCTACTGAATCATAGGGCCTGTTGCATTTTCTTATTAAGCAGGTTGAAAATAACACGCCTTTTGTCTGTAAAATTTATAAGCAGTGTTGCATATTGTTGTTCAATAAACAATAACTCACATGCCAACCGGGCATGAAAGAACATCAAAGAACTCATTAACCCTAAAAAAAAACAATTGCGGCACAATACCTCTTAACTTATTAATCAAGCAAAAGTTAGTAACATTTATAGTTATCAATATCACATTTCATATTACAGGTAGGTCAAAAACAATATTTATGGAAACTTCCAAGGTAGGGGAAACCATCTCCTGTTTCCCTTTGAATACTGGGTGAGCACTGGTGGAGTTAGGCTTAAGCCCAGATGGAGGGTTAGAGTCGCGGCCTACCTTGCCTCGGGCCCTCCTTGGGCTGATGAGGCCCAAAAGTAAAAAAAGAAAGGTACATAGAAAAAAATCAAAAATGGGGAGGGGGAGAGGAAAAAAGATAAAAAAGTAGGTTGGTGAATGTCCCATTAATTTGCTGAAATGGATGTCCTAGGAACCTCATATCACATATTGATCCCCCTCCTATATTGTCTAGCATATAAGAAGGAAAAGTAAAGCCTGTGAGGCACAATGAATCTCCGTAGCCCAGTCTCTGCAGCTTGCAGTGCTCCTAATTTATTGTTAAGAGGACATTTTTCCCCTAAGGACCAGTCAACAAGTCCGTCAGAAGAACAGACGCAGGATGGAAACCAAACAAGAGGAGGACATCTCGGATGGAAAGAACTAGGCCTGCTCTGAATAGTGTAGGTGAGTCAGTTCTCTCCTCGTAGTTTCAGAGACAAGCAAAGTACGTACAGGAATAGAGATTGTCCTTTCCAGGCCTTTATTATGTCACCTCCCAGAGTCTATGGGGGAAGGGGAGGGGAGAACGGTGGGGCGAGGCATGACCTCCGGAGCTCTCACTGACAAGTGACCAGGCATCGCCCAGATCTAGAGGGCTGAACACCACAGGCTAGAGTCGAGGGTGGCTCATGGGCTAAGACCGGGTGAGGGCCAAATCTTAATCTCAACCCCTCATAACTCCCATTCCATTTCCAACCCCCCCCCCTCCGTACCTCAAGCCTCCTGCAGACAATCGCGGGCGAGGCATTAAAAATGTACCTTGAGAGTTTCCAGCTTCTTTAGTTGCAGGGGTGGAGTTCTGTCTGGTGAATTTAGCCAGTCACTGTTTGGGATCATGCGCATTTGCAGAGTTTCTTTTCTTCTCCATGGTGAGCTTTGCTGCCTTCATGCTTTGCCAGCGTGGTGGTTGTGAGGTTTGGGACACACCAGACGGAGCTCTTCCTGGAAAGACCAGTCCCTTTGCAGTCAGGGTCTCTCATGCCTCTTCTGCAGTGGATAATTCCATCCTCCCCTCTGACATGAAAACCACAAGCTTCACTGGGTAGGGAGTATTAAATTTAATGCCTTGGGCCATCAGTGTGGGAAGTAGTGGTAGGTAGGCCCGTTGCTGTTTCATTGTCTGAGGATCATAATCATGATCCAGGTAGAATCTGGTTTGCCTGAAGAAAATTTTTTGTTTGCGCCAGGCTGTCAGCAGGACATGCTCTTTAACAGCATATTTATTGAAATGGGCAATAATAGATCAGGGAGCCGCTGTTGGAGATGAGGGCTTCAGTGCCAGAGCTCTGTGTACCCTTTCCAGATTGAATGAGTAATCCTCTGGGAGGTTGAGAGCTGATCAGAGTAGGTCAGAAACAAATTCTTTTATTTTGGAGCCCTCACTTCCCTCCGGGATGCAATACAGGCATATATTTTTACGACGCACACTATTCTCAGCATTTTCTTGGCGTGCTGCTAGAAATCCTTGTTGTTCTTGCAATTGCTGTACTAAATTTTCCAAATCAGCCACTCGGTTTTCGGTTGCCATGATTTGGCGTTCAGAGTCGTCAGCTCGCTGTTCTAAAAGAGTTACAGATCTTTTCAGATTTCAGTATAGAGCTGTTTGATGTCTGCCCTGAATGCACACAATTCATGGTAGATCATATTTAGTTTAATTTTTTTAGTTTTATTTTTTGGTGTGCTGTAGTCCGAGGAAATGGATTAAGTTGGAGACAGCTAAGTTTGAGGGAGAGCAGATTCCAACTCGGAGGCCTCAGATTCCGATCGGGCGTCATCCTCTAGGTATTCATCTATTTTCCTTGACTTTACTGATGCAGATCTTTTATTTCCCCTCTTATGCATGGTAAGTTCGTATTATTTTTGAAGATCTAGAAGTCGCAGTCCTGGGCAAGATGGCCACCGTGTTGGGCTGGCTATAAGCAGTAGTGAGGAGTAGGAGTAGGATTATTTTTAAACTAGTTAGTTTGTTTTTTATTTTTGTTTTATTCGTTCATTTTAATCGGTCAGTTATTTAGTTAATTTGGTTTTATTGACTTTATTTTTCTGGTTAGTCCTTCATGAAAAAACAAGTTGCAGACTCTTTTTGACATCTGTGTCTGCATACAATAAATACTCTGATATTTTTGGGAAGTTACGAACTGGAACTAGTGACCATTACCCGGAGTGGTTAAGAAATTCATTGCTGAGGGGAGTGCTGTAAGCAGGGTGTGGAGTCTCAGTGGTGGAGTGAAGATTGGCCCATTTCTACTAGTCAGATTGCACTGGTTGAAAGACTGTGCTGGTGGGAAAGAAGGAGCGGAGTTGGTAATGACCCGGTCTGGCAACGGATGCTGGTGAGTTGTTTGGGAGGAGTTCTTTTCTGGCCCTGGCTCTGACCTAGTAGTGTGCTGTAGGGCTGCTGCTGTTTGGTGGCTGTCTCTGCAGCACTTCTGTCTGGCTGTGCGGCAGCTGGTGGGCAGCCATGGTGTCGAGCGGATCTGGGGAGAGGTTCGGGGGCTGGGTGGGACTCTCCTAGTGTCGACCAAATGTTGGCCATAGATTCGGCATCTTGAGTGCCTGGACTGTAGCTTAGCCCCAATATCTGCCAGGGTGAAGATTCAGTGGAGTGGTAAAGCGGGACGGTGGTTCTATTGTCTCCCTGTTTTTATCCCCTTCTGCTTGTGTGGACCACTGCCAGTGTGAGGAGTGGCTGTGGTGGGACATGCAGATTGAGGAGTGAGTTATTCTGTTTTTAGCTGACTTTGGACTGCTTCCTGGGATTTGTGACTATTTAGAATATATTGGGACTCTGGTGGTCTTTAAGTGGCAGTGAGAGCCCACGAAAGAAATTGAACAGTGTTTTATGGTCCCTTGAAGGTGCTAGCTCCTGTGTTCACTTATCTATTTTAATGGATAATAGGCGCTTTAAAGTTGCCTGCAACTAAGAATTGCTGGACTAATCAGGACTTATAAACAAATTAAGAAACCAAATTATTTTTGTTGTTGTTCTAGTATTTTATTATTTTGTTTTGGATTTAAATGTGTAAATTTTTGGTATTGTGTGTTGTTTTACATGCTTATGTATTTGTTTTCCCCCATTGTGTGAGAGACATTGTGTGGAATTTTTATTTGTTGACCTCCCTTCCCCCTTTTCCCATTCTGTGAGAGAGAGTGGAGGAGTGAATTTCCTGGTTATTTGAGAGTGGGCAGGTCTTTGTTTTGTTTATTTATTTTATGTTTATTATTTTATTTTATTTTTCATTACCCCCCTCCACACTCTGTGAGAGAAAGGGAGTGGAAAGTTTTTACTTTAGTACTGTTATTAAGATTAGATTTACTTATTTTATTTGGGGTGGATATTTGATTTTATTTTAACTGGTTTTGTTATAATGTGTTGGGGAGGTTTAGTGATGGTTGGGCATTATTCCCCCACCAGACCCAGGGAATTATGTGCTTTTGAATGTCCCCCATTGTCATCCGACACCTATTTTAGGTGCCATGCTTTGGGCATACTTAGAAAGCGTAAAAGAAGTGGGGGAGCTGGGCCTGGTGGGGGACAGGAAAGGGGAGGGTGGATTTGAGTTGTGGGGTCCAGGAGATGCCCTGGGGTGAAATGGAGTCAGGACAGAGGTTATCCTTGTCTTGTCCGCATACCCAAGGGCTCTGACGTTAGTGGACAGGTGCCGAGGTCTTCCCTGGCAGCTCATCCTACCTTGGCGGTGTTATGCAATGTCAGATCTATTAAAAACAAGACAGCTATTATAGCTGATCTTGTTGGAACAACTGATCTGGCTTGCATCACCGAGACCCGGCTGGATGAAAATGCATGCCCTGTATTGTCCTCGGCAACTCCGGCTGGGTTCTCAGTGATACACCATCCAAGGTTGGATTACAGGGGCCGGGGTGTGGCCATTATGTTTAAGACTGAGCTGGTTCCTTGTGGATGTGCCATTAGAAAGTACCAGATCTTTTGAATATATCCTGGGAGAGGGTGTAGGCTGTTGGATTCTCCTCATCTACCGTCCACCAGGAGACGGAGGAGAATTCCTGCAGGAGATAGCAGACTTCATCATCGACATGGTGTTGAGGTCCCCCAGATGGATAGTTCTGGGGGACTTCAATGCCTGGCTTGACGAAGAATGCTTGAATTTTGGTCAAAATCTCCTCCAGCTGATGACGATGCTGGGCCTCACACAGGTAGTTACCTCCTCAACCCATGTAGGGGGTCATTCATTGGAAGAGATCTTTCTTTTGGGTATGGAGATTGCTGATCTGGGGGTGGAACCAGTCAGCTGGTCTGACCATCACACCATATGGTTCAACTTCATGGCTCCCCCAATAGGTCTGCCCCTACAGAGATGGTTCGGTACTGCCCTTTAAGGGAGGTTGATGCTAGTGACCTATCAATGGTACTGGACCTATCAGGCTTGTCGGGTGAATGCATGAGTCCAGATGATCTCGTAATAGCCTATAATAAGGCTGTGGGAGATGCTCTGGACAAGATTGCTCCTGTTCATGTTTGGCCTCTCACCCTTCGCCCAAGGAGTCCTTGGTTTGATGGCTCCTTGTAGGAGTTGAGGCGAGCTGGCCGAAGGATGGAGACAGCCTGGCGGAAGTCCTGCCTTGATGCTGACAGGCTTAGGTTGATGGCACATTATGATGGCTATCAATCAGAAATCACCCGTAAGAAGGCAGAATTCCTGTCCAGGGAGATTTCTGCTACACAGAATTGACTGGCTCAGCTCTTCCAGACTGTTGACAAATTGTGCAATCCAATCTGCCTCCAGCCCAGAGTAGCTTTTCTCAGCTGAGATGCGAGGAGTTCACTCGATTCTTTGCAAATAAGGTTGCCAGCATCAGGTCTGGCATCGGTCTGACCTCTCCTATGAGGGATTGCAGTGGTCAACAGGAAGTGGCATGCACTCGGTCTGTCTGGTCAGATTTCCTCCGGCCGGTGTTTACTGACATTGTGAAGATCATCCAAACATTGCGTCCAACCAGTTGTAGTTTGGATCCAGGCCCTTCACCCCTTTTGGTGGGATGTGTAGATGTTATCTGCTCGATCCTTGCTGACATAGTCTGGAAATCCTTGGAGGGGGGTCTTTCCTGACCCTCTCAAGGAGGCGGTCATTTGACCACTCCTTAAAAAGCCCTCTTTGGATCCAGACTGTCTAGCTAACTACCAGCCTATCTCTAACCTGCCATTTGTTGGTAAGGTTATTGAAAAGGTGGTTGCTCTGCAACTGGGCGATCATCTCGCAACTCACAATGTCTATGATACTCTTCAGTCTGGTTTTAGGAAGAAGCATAGCACAGAGACTGTTCTTGTCCGGGTATTGAATGACCTCCTAATAGCCAGAGATTGAAAGGCATGTACCATTCTGGTCCTTCTTGATCTCTCTCCCACATTTGATACTGTAGACCATGGTGTGCTGTTGGAGCGCCTGCAGCTTTTTTGTGGGCTGTCTGGTATGGTTCTCAAATGGTTTCATTCATACCTCAGGGGCAGGTTTCAGAGAGTTGCCACTGAAATTTATACCTCTGGTGCTCACTCCCTGCCTTGAGGGGTGCCGCAGGGTTCCATTTTGGCCCCCATGTTGTTTACAGTGTACTTGCTGCCATTGGGAGATATCATCAGGTGATACAGTCTGAGTTTTCATTGCTGTGCAGATAATACTCAGCTGTATATGTCCTTTCTGCCCAGACAGAATGATGCACTTTCCATGCTAAATAATTGCCTTGCTGAGATCAGATCCTGGATGAGTTCCAGATGGCTAAGACTGAATCCAGATAAGACTGAAGTTCTGGTAGTGGACCCAGGTCATCCGGGGGTGGGTTTGGAGGCTGGACAACCATCAGGCATGTTACTTGGTGGTATATCACTAACTACCTCAGATTGGGTGCGTAACCTGGGCATTATTTTTGATGATGGCATGATGTTAAAATCTCAGGTGTCAGCTGTCATCAAATCCTTTTTTTATCATCTGAGGAATATCACCTGGGTGAAACACCTGATTCCTCCAGATGATCTTCCAACATTAGTCCATGCCTTTGTCACTGCCCATCTTGATTACTGCAATTCCCTCTACTTAGGGCTACCAGGGGTTGATATCCACCGTTTGCAGCTGGTGCAGAACGCGGCAGCCAGGCTTTTGACTGGAACTTCTAGAACCAGTTATATTATGCCTGTGCTCCGCGATCTGCACTGGCTGCCTGTTCAGTGGCGGAGCACCTTTAAGGTTAGCTTACTGACCATTAAAGCCCTACATGATCAGGGACTCGGTTACCTGCAAGATCTCCTGGTACCCTACTGCCCCTTCCGTCCTCTCCGATCCACCGAAGAGGGATTGCTGGAGATTCCCAGGGTATGACTGAAGCCATCAGGTTCTCATGCCTTCTCTTTTTCAGCTCCAACCCTGTGGAATTCTCTACCTCACCGGTTAAGAGAATGCCTAACTGTCATTAGATTTAAAATTGAGCTAAAAACATGTTTATTTAACTTGGCCTTCTCTAGTTATGGATGATTTGTTTTAAAGGTCTATTTTAATTCTATTTATATTTGATATATCTGGTTTTATGTACAGTGCCTTGGCTTTAAAAGGTGCTATAAAAATAAAGTTGATTGATTGAAGAGGAGAAATTATCTAGGAAGGGGATCGGAGTGAGTCCCTTAGACTACCATCACCATCGGGGCAGAACCGGAAGTCAATTCCATCATCTTTCTTACAAATGAGGTCAAACTAACAGGTATGTAGTTTCCTGCCTCTGCTTTTCTCCCACTTTTGTGAAGGGGAATCACATCCATCCTCTTCCAGTCCTCAGGTACCACACCATCGTCCCATGATTTGTTTAAAAGGGTAGTCAGTGGTGTCACTAGTTCTCCTCTTAGTTCTTTTAGAATTCTGGGGTGAATCCTGTCAGATCCCATTGCTTTGTCCACCTTCAGTTTTAGGAGTTCTTTCAGGACCCTTTCTTCTGTGAATGGACTGGTATTGATCCCCTATCCAGAGTGCTTCTATTGTTTGGTGTAGGTACTTCCCCCTCATCTTCTTTTGTGAATACTGAGCAGAAGTATTAGTTCAGCGTTCCTGCTTTTTCACTGTCACACTCTGCCCACCCCTTCCCCTTTATTAAGCCTCACTATCCCTCCCTTGATCTTCCTGTGCTCCTTAACATATCTATTAAAGGTTTTATCTCCCTTCTTAACTGAGTTGGCTATCTTTTCCTCGGTTTGGGCATTTGCTATTCTGACTGCCTTTCTCACTTCCTTCTGCTTTAATTGGTACAGTTCTTTGTCCTGCTCCTTCTGCATTTCCTTATACTTCCTGAATAATATATTTTTTCCCTAATCTTCCCTGCCACCTCTTTTGAGAACCACAGTGTTTTTTTCCTTCGTCTAGTTTTATTTATTTGCTTCACACAAAGGCTTGTTGACTCTGTGATGACAGTTTTGATTTTTCCCCATTATTCCTCCATCCCTCCTTCTTGTCTGTTTGCTAGTGCTTTTCTGAGGTACTCTCCCATTTTGCAAAAGTCAGCTCTTCTAAAGTCCAATATCTTTGCTTCTGTATGGCTTTACTCTATGGCTGTGTTTATCGTGAACCACACTGTTTGGTGGTCGTAAGTTCCCAGATGGCTACCCACTTCAAAATCTGAGATCCTCTCTCCATCCCCATTTGAGAGTACCAGGTCCAAGTTGGCCCCCTCCTGAGTGGGTTCCAACACTAGCTGTCTGAGGCATGCCTCCTGTAGGGCATCGAGAATGACCCTGTTCTTGGATGTGGCTGCAGCAAAGGTGCTCCAGTTAACATCAGGCAAATTCAGGTCCCCCATCAACAATATCTCCCCCTTTTCTGCCATTATAAGGATGCTTTCTATCATTTCTTTGTCCAGTTCCTCCTCCTGAGACTGGGATCTGTACACAACCCCCGTGCAGATTGTGGTACCATTTCCTGTCTCCAGGGTGACCCACAGAGCCTCTTCTCCTCCCTGTTTACTCTTTAGTTCCATTGCTTTGATCCCTTATGTAGAGAGCTACTCCTCCTCCTCCTCTTTTACCCTCCCTGTCCCTCCTATAGATTGCATACCCTGGTATGTTGACATCCCAGTCATGGATTTCTGTGTACCATGTTTCTGTGACTGCCATGCTATCCCAGCGTCCCTCTTCCATCAAGGGTACAAGTTCAGGGAGCTTGTTACCGAGACAATGGGCATTGGTACTCATCACCCTCCATTTTTTGATGACCTTACCCATTTTAGCCCCCTCCCTGTCCTTACTGCCTTTGCCTTTTTCTTCATTTACCCCAGTTCTGCTCCCTATTGACTTCTCTGCCTTGAAGTTTATCTTGATGACTACCTTGTTTGGTGGGGGGTGGGCTAGGATTTCCCTGCACCTTTTCAGTGCCTCCCCCTTGGCTAGTTTAAATACTTGCCAATGAAGCATTTAAACCTATCACTTAGGATCCTGGTTCCCTTCCTGGACATATGCAGACCATCACACTAGTATAGGCCTGTATCACTCCAGGTGAAACCCCAGTCCCCAATGAAATCAAAACTCTGAGCTGAGCACCAGTTTTCCAACCATTCATTGAATCTCATGGTGCAGAGTACCCTAGCCTCACCCATGCCATAGACAGGCAGCACCTCCAAGAGCTTCGTCACCACCTATATTGTGCAGTCCAGTCAAGTACGACATATTATCAAAAGAACTGGCATGTATTGCAGTCTGTCCCTATACTGTGTAAACATACACAGGATCCCCCAGAGCCATCTACTGTATCATAGGGCAGACATATAGGGGACAGGGGTGGTTAGGAGTCAGTACCCAGTTAGATTAGCACTACCAGAATAGCACCAGTCAACTGAGTGCTAGTCTGGATAGTGCTACCATGGACAGTGAGAATGGAGGTAGAGTCCTTGTGATATGCACTCCCCTGGTTGCTGTCCATGGTGCTGCCACAGGACAAGGGCAGCAAAATACCGGGGGCTGGCTGAGCTGCTCCTGTGGCATGAGGGCTAGGACATGAAGCAGCTCATTTCCTTAGGAGTCTACAGCCCCAAGAGAAGAGAGAAGAGAGAGAATATGTGGTTGCCACAGCCTCTCCCCTCAGGTACTTACAAGTGCAGCAATTGTATATATTGTCCAGTTTTCAGGAACACAAAATCATCCAAATGTCCTGAGACTAATAAGGTTTATGAAATCAGAAACTTAATGAACTGCACTACAACAGGAGTGATCTATATGGCCCAGTGTACCTGCAACTCATGTTATATTGATAAAACAATTAGAAAGCTTAAAGTTCATGTGGTGGAACCTTTAGGTAACATTGAGAGCAAGAATGAGGAAAGTATGCTAGCCAACAGATTAAAAATAAAGGAGGTCCTAACTGCTTTGAAATCTTTCACATTGAGAGGACAAGACTAGGACCCAGGGTGGGGACCTAGATAACTTAACTCTTATGCAGAGAATCCCTCTTGGTTCATACAATGAGGGCCCTTTATCTTCCTGGCCTAGTTCATAGAGTAAATCTCGCACCATTTCTTGTACTTCAGTCAATGAAGTACTTCTTATGTGAGCTGGTCGTACTTTATTTTCTTATGTGTTTGTAGTACTGGTATGTTACAATAACAGAGCTCCTGCACGTCCAAGTTTTATGCCATGCCCCTTTGGTACAGTATTTGTACAAATCAAATGTAAATCTTTGATGCAATGTTCATATTGCATTGCCTTTTCTGTGATATTTTTATCCTGGGAAGTTTGACGCATAGAATCTAATGTATTCAATTGTAATTCTTGCTTAGGAGACTTGGGACTTAAAAGTCACATTTATTGTGAGTGTATATTATTGCATGAAATCACTATCCTGATATATTACCGTAACTAGCACAGTTTCATTTCTGAGGTAAAGCTGAATATATCTGAACTATATCAATTATCAGTGACAATTCTGTCACCAGCTCTCTCCATGCATTTATGACTGTGGTTATCTAGGAAGCTAGATTTATAGCAGTCTGCCCTTTGTCAGGTCACTGTTTTAAAAAAAAAAAGCTTTGCTTCTCCACTTGTATAGTACACTGATTTTGCATGTGTGTGGTTATATTTCACAATATGTCACTTTAAATCGGCTTTTAGTTAAAGGGTCTATCTGTGGAGTGCATTATTACTTGAAAAAAACAGAACTAAATAAATAATAAATAAATAAAAAACCAAGCACATGCACAAAGCATTAAGGTTCAGATACTCATGTGTTTCTGAGGCTCTAATTTTTGCACTTTAACTTAAATAAAATTGCATCTGCACTTTACAATGTCTATAGTATATGGAAGACTACTGTTTCATATGTAAATCAGAGGAATCCCAATGTTTTTGTACCATCCTTGTTACATGAAGAGGTTGTTGTACCCTCTTGAGTACATCACATCTGTGGTACAACAACATTGAATGCCGGTGTGCACTGCTGCTGTCATCACCGATCTGAGTGGCGGTGTTCAAACTGTCACTCTCAGCACAGTACCAGGACAGCTGTCACAAGTAGGACTTGGACTCCTCAGATGAACAATCCCCAAAAGAAGGTGCTTCTCATTTCTTTGTTTTAAAAAATGATTCTGTGTGATTGGGGAACAAAGGTGGCTTGATCAGCACAGCACAGAGTGGAGCTTGTTGGGGGAAGGTGACTTTGAAACAGCCACACAATACTCAGTAAATGTTCCAATGTTATTGAACTGTTGCCCATGCACTATAAAATACAATGGAAGGGCAACAGTTATCAGCAATGCTGTGTCCACTTTTTGAGGTTTGTCATGACACCATAGACCTCTCAAGCTCTGCTTTTGAGGTCCACTTGGTTGTCATGACAACCTCTCGAAGTGGACACAGCATTGTTTTTAACTGTTGCCCATCGATTATCCTCTATGTTGTCAGTGTATGACTGTAACATACCACTCAAGCAGATTGCTAGGGTTTTCAGAACTCACTAAAGTTCTGGGTTCTGGCTCTAGTCTAGTACTTTGAAAATAGCTCTAGGGATCTAATCTTCTTTAGAGCTTAAACTGTTTTGTGTATAGCACTGAATAGAAAGAACAGATAAAAACGTGAGAGGAGAAAATAAAAACAAAAGTCCTGCCTTCACAGCACAGGAGTAATGTTGTTTCACTGCACATACAGAAAAGAGAAACACAATGTGCCTTTCAAAGTGCTAATGCTAAATATCACAATTCCATGCATTTGGTGCATCTGGGGATAAGAGGGTTACAGGGTTAGAGAGGGCACAGAGAAAAGCTACAACAAAAACATCAGGAGTGAAGGCATTGAACTATGAGGACAGAATGAATAAATTGGAGCTTCACTCATTGGAATACAGGAGGATATGGGGAGATTTATGTTTGATGTACAGGGTATTTGAAAATGATGACCTATGGGACTGTATTGGCTCAGAGATGAAGGATGTGGAGTTCATAACTAGATCATGTAGCCTAAAACTGCATAATGAAATCAACAACATGAAAAAGAGGGAAATGTGGGTCTCACAGAGAATGGCGAGAGTTTGGAATGGTCTCCCTCTGGAAATTTTAGAAAGTGGGAATATAGAGGAGTTCAAGACTAAACTGGATAAATATTGGCTAGATATTGGTAAGAGGGGTTATAACCACTGAGTGATAATAGCAATAAAAGGCAAACTGCCTACCTATGCTCAAAGATAACCTATGAAGCCTATAAATCTGCATATGAGCAGCACGTTCTCATAGTGTCCCTCTCTAAAGCATTTTAGGATGTAATTTCCAACAATTCATTTCATTTTTACTTTTTATACTTGATAACCTGATGAGCACCACTGCCAGTTTTCACATGGGGCAAGTAATACATTGAAACATAATAACATAATAACACAATACAAATTATACATACAATAAATAACATGATACACCATATAACAAACTGGTCGAAAGCTAATTTTTAGAAGAACTAGTAGTACAAGAACATGTAATAAAATTTTCCAGCTAAGCCCTGCATTTTGATTTAAAAGTGAACAATGTTAGACAATTACTAATTACTGTAGGAATGGAATTAACAAATACAGAAGCTTTAAATGAGAGAGATTTCTGACCAAATGTTTTTTTTTTACTTTTGGAACCCAAAACCGAGTCTTACACTGGGACCTTGTCCCAAAAGGGTTAGAGACTTTGGGGAATGAAGATAGAATTGTAACAGGAAACCGACCCTAGAAACCTTCAATAACGGAGTACTAAGTTGTATCTTAATTCTGTTTTTCAAAGAGGGAAGATTGGAATTTCTCAACAGGTCACAAACATGTGTCCTGTAAGGAAGTCCTGATACAAATCTCAATATACTATTATACATAACTTTAAGTTTAGAAAGAAGTTTTCATTAGTAAATGAATAAATCAAAATACCGTAATCAAGTACCCTTAGTAAAACAAACGTGGGTAAGTTGTGCCCTGGATTGGGGGGTCATGAACTGCTTAACTCTGTAAAGTCCCCCTAGCCTCTGGTGAATGGTTTTTATTAGTACCGAAATATGATTTTCAGAAGTTAGTTTGGAATCCAAAATAACCCCACGGTATCTAAAATAATCTACTTTCTTCGCCATTTCTCCATTTAAAATCAGCAATTGAAGGAAAGGCCCTGTCAAGTTTCCTAGAGTTGGAACATATCACATACCTGTACTTCGCTTTTTTTGTCATTCAATATCATTTGTTTAGAAACTAACCAATTATGGAATGACAAAAAATCACTTTGAACAACATCAACTGCAACAGATGGATTACAGTGATTGTAATAAATGACTGAATCTTCAGCAAATAAAATCATATGAGAATCAAGGCATGTTTGAGGAGCAAAATGTATATATAGAGAAAAAAGAAGAGGACCAAGGATGGAGCCCCCTAGGGGATTCCACGCTTGTTTTTTTCTAGGTTATCATGATACTCCATTAATGGAAATTTTGTGAGCTCTTTCAGTAAGATAGCTTATAAACCAAACAGAAACCTCATTGGAAAAATTAACTTCAGAAAGTGATTAACAGACCAAATCATAATTAACAAGGTCGAAGGCCTTGGTGAGGTCCACAAAAATGGCTGCAACAAAGTTCTCCTTATCGAGAGAACTGTGTAAGCAGCCAGTGCCCCCCCCCCCCCAAGGCCATCTTAGTGCTGTACTCGGGCTTAAAGCCATGTTAGAATTCAGACAATAAATCATATTTAACCAGGAAATCCAAATATTTTTTTTTCTAGGCTGTCATTTCCTATTTTTGAAATATCTTAACATAGAAGCATTTTATTTAGTATTTAGAGCTCAATATTGAGAACCCATGTGTGTTCCAAATTAAAACTCAAACTCCTGGGTTCTAAAAAGGTTCTAATCTTTTTAGAACTAGTTCTGATGAACCGACCGATTGTGCCTTTTTTTCTTTTCTTCCAGTTTTGTATCATACCTGCATGCACCCATCATCTCAGGAGCAATCACTTTGTTTGCTTTTTTCCTAAATCCTACCTATTCATTGCTGACACCTCTCATACATCTCTCAGAAACAAAATCAGTCCTTGCCTTTCTGTGTTCTCAATCTGCTTAAGGCATCCCTTTACTGCATCCATAATTCTGCTTTTAAAGAATTCCCACTAATTTACCTCAGTCAGTTAGTAGTCTACCAGACTGGCCTGAGATATCCCTCCATCCTGCTGAAGTCCACATCCTGGAAGTCTAGCACTATCATCGTTGTAGCCTGCCTTTGTGCTCACAGTCTGAGGTCAAACCACATCATATAGTGCTTGCTTGTACCAAGCATCTCCTCCACTGATAGTTCCTCCACACAGTCACCACTGGTCAGGACCTGGTCCAACATGTTCCCTTCCCTAGCATGTTCCCCTACCTGATGCATCAGGAAGCAGTCCTGCAAGAGATCCACCATCACCTGGCTACTGGCACTCTGTACAACTAGTGTGCTCCAGTCGACATTTGGTAGGTTGAAATGCCCCCAACCCCGTATCAATTTCCCTGAGTTTCCTTTCAAATGTCTGCCCCCAATTCCTCACCTACCTTATCAGTCTGAGGGGATGATCTGTAGACCACTCCCATTTAGATCATTATCCCTTTCTTTAGGGCCAGTTGGACCCATAGTGTTTCTACTTCTCCCACATTTCCCTATCCTCTGTAGCACTGGTAATTTTCCAAACATACAAGGTAACCCCCTTGACCCTATCCCTTCTGCACAGGATGTAACCTGGGACCATGTGGTAGCATTCATTATTTAATGTGGCCCAAGTTTCCGTGACTGCCACATTGTTTGTTTTGCTCTCCCCTATTAAAGGCCTGAAGGTCACCCATCTTATTTCCAAGGCTCCAGACATCAAGGCTTGTTATCCTCCAGGACTCAGTATTTTTCCCCTTCCCTTCCTGACTTCTTCTACCTCATCTCTGGTTATACCTATTCCCACTGCTATATTTACTATGCCTGTCCCCCCACTGTGTCCTGTATCCTTCCCTTGTTTAATGCTCTATATAGTCCATTCCCCTACCTTCTGCTCTTCCTTCCCTCCTCCCACTGGGAGCACTTGAGAGATCATGTACTGGGGACCAGCCTCTGGGTTCTTTTTGGCCCACACTTCCCTCACTACCAGTTTAAATTGCTTTTGATATATGCATTGAATTTTTACCCAAGGGCTCTAGTCCTTCCCTGTGGGAGTGCGGACTATCTACCCTAAACAGCCTCCTGTCCTCCAAGAAGTTTCCTCACCCCCAGGTATTAATACCTTTCTGCTATGCACCATCCATTTAACCACTTGTCAAATAAAGTGATTTTGAGCATTCTACCCTTCCCTCACCCCTGTACAGTGAGAACTTCTGAGAAGGTCACTGAACTTCACAGCCTCCTGTTTCTCCAAAGTCCTTGAAGCTATCCTTTGTCTCCTCTACGGTGTTAACAACCAGCTCATTCAGCCCCTTGTGGATAATAATATCTGGCAGCCCAGCTACTTCTCTGATGACCCACAATTTCTATTCCTCATACTGTGCATGATCTTAAGGGGTATTTACACTTACACGCTTGCTGTGCTCCAGTCTGCACTGCACACCATCACTGCTGTCCGATGTTTGCATGCAGCAGCCTGTGGACCATTACAGTGTCAGTTTCAATCCAGACTGTACTTCCTGAGTTCTGATCCCATTTCCACCTGGATCAGGGTGGGGTAGCTCAGTGCCCAGCTTGATCTCCTGGTACATTTTTTTAAGCTTAGAACAAAAGGTGCAGCTCATGAAACTCATAGCCCCCTTTTGCAAAAGATCCCTCTACCCACAGATCTGCTGGAAACAACCTACCTGATCCTGTAAATAATCACACACCTGCATCAGTTTTGTTTTAATTTCCATTTTCAAAAAATAACTTGGATACAAGCAAACATGCCAGACTGGAGTTGGTTGCCATGCTGGTGTCTCACTCCTGTGTTCAGTATATAGTCACTCATGGGTTTAGAGACTCTGTATGCTCTTCTTACCGTTCCCCATAAAGTTAGCTTTCCTGAGTTGTATTGGTTTGGGCTGAAGTTTACGTGGAATGTCTTGGAGTTGCACCACTGAAGGTGGAGCAGCATGTCTATATGCAAGCAAAAACTGCCTGCACTTGTAGAGCTCCCCCACCAAAACACTGTTCGCACCACACAGCAACAGAGCAACCTACAATGTTCTACATGCTGTGTACACCGATCTGCATTGGTGAACTACTCTGTACCATTTGCAATGGTGTAGATCAGGTTATGCAAATGGGCCTACAGAGTTAGCATGGATCCTGCCAAGAAGGAGGCACTCACAACTTGACCTGTATCTCATTACATAAGTTTTCACTAAAATTACTCTGCTCAGCTACATTATTGTTAATTGTTGTACTGTCATAGCAGATATTGGAGGGAGACCTTCTGCTATCTGAAATAATATTTTTCCTGGGAGTACCATCCTGACTGCTGTCATTATAATTCAAGGGGCTTCCTTGGTGAAGGCACCTTCAGCTTGTTATCTATGAATATTAAAGTTAACATCAGTAATCCAGATCTCTCTGCCCAGAAGCCATGTCTCAGCAAAATACTGTATCAGTGCACTGAGTCACGTTCCTGGTGGCAGAGGGGTGTCATCATCTACATGACTTCCTGACCCAATACAAATCTAATTTTAAAACCAGTAATTAAGCTTGTTACCTTCAAAATTAAGAAAATGTGAATTACTTAGGTTGTACTGGATGCTTATTACTTCACTGCTGTTTAATTCTGTCCATACAGTTACAGTACAGTTATTTCTGTTATGTGGGTATAGTATACAAATTTGAAGTATGAATCTGCTATTGTGCTCTTTATGAAGCAAAAGTATAGAATTGTGTTAGTTCAATTGCTATTTCAGTCCTGTACCAAATCTGAAGTATAGAAATACTAGGTCCACTGTTGTTGCAATTCTTGTAATACAACTTGTAGCAAAGTTGTTTTTTGTGAATTCTTATTTAGGCCCCATACAAATATATGAATCATGGATCTTTTGGGTCTATTTTTGTTGTGGTTGTTATCAGACAAGATTATAGTAAAGATGTTTTTCTTGAATTATTGTTTTGAGTCCTGTCTAAAATTTGGAGTATGAATCTTCTGGTCCATTATTGTTGTGGTTCATGAAAAATATTTAACAGAGAGGCTTTTTATTTTATTTTATTTTATTTTGTTGAAATCTAGGATTACAAATACCTTTGAGCAGGAACTGCTTTTTTACAAAGGTTCCACGTCGAAGGAATGGGGGTTATATATACATACAAATGTCAACATAATAATACATAGTTACACAATAACAAGAAGTAAGAGATGTTGTGGAAAACATTGTCTGTGTATTTTCTTATTGGCTGATGGGGAAGCAACTTATGGTATGTAAAGATTCTGAGGGAAGTACAGTACATTTGACCTAGGATGACCTTACTGGAGAGTAAGAGGCTTTTCTCAATTATTATCCCATCCTGGGGTCTTCTGAGTTCATTGTTGTTCCAATTCTTGTGAAGCAGAACTGCAATAAATGTGCAAAATGCATTAAGTTTTGTCTGAATACTATAGTGTTCAAAACATATCCTTCACAAAGAAAGCCACATTTTCCAATATGGTAAAATTCTCCCTTTGAGTGCAAAGATTGGCATATACTTGAATAATTTTATCTCACAGATAAAGATGCTGGGCAGAAAGTTGTGTATTTTCTTATTGGCTGATGAGGAAGCAACTTATGGTATATAAAGATTCTGAGGGAAGTACAGTACGTTTGACCCAGGATGACCTTACTGGAGAGTAAGAAGTCACATTTTCCCACAGGGTAAAATTCTCCCTTTAAGTGCAAATATTGGCATATACTGTACCATAATAACTTTAACCAAGGGATAAAGATGTTGGGGAAAACATTGTCTGTGTATTTTCTTATTGGCTGGTGGGGAAGCAACTTATGGTATATAAAGATTCTGAGGGAAGTACAGTACATTTGACCTAGGATGACCTTACTGGAGAGTAAGAAGTAACCAACAGTGCAGCAGTAATTTTATCCTAGGAAAAAAGAATCTGTATCTGCACTAAATCCCATCTCACTCTTTCACTTTCTACCCTCTGACTCCCCCATCTATCACATATTAATTTTGCCTACCTACAGTAGTGGATCTGAATTTCTCTTGCTGATGTTGTTATTGCTTGTACACTCCACTCTGGATAATTAGTATGTAGATTTTAATTTTTACTTGTTTTTGTAGCACATTTATCAGCTGGTTCTACACAATTACTCACTTGTTTCTGTACAGTATGTCCATAGGTTCCACAGAACTGCACATGTTTTGCTGTGAACATTTATTGTATTAATACGCACTTTGGGCTTGATTTTCAAAGAGTTCTTAGAACGACACAAGTTGTGTCACTCCAGGGCAGCAACAAACTCTGGGTGTGCCAGGGACCTTGTGCCCAATTTTAGAAAAATAAAGGTCCCAGCTCCTAACTCCCAGGGTTTGCCACAAGCCAACAGCTGCACTAGGGAACTGGCACACCACAGGGGAATTCACAAGTCACAGATGCAAGAGAGATGTCAACCCACTGGCTGGGTACCCTGTTGGCTGATGGGTCATCTGGAGCATGCCATGGTCCAGGTGGTTGGGAGAGCCACTGCCATACATGTATTACAGTATGTACAGTTTACCAGGGGAAGAAAATGGGGGGAGGGAGAATATAGAAAGAAGCATTATGAAAATGACAATGTTTGAATGCACAAACAAAAAAATTAAAAGGTGCACTTACTCCATCCCCCTCATGCCCCCTAGGGTACCCCACCCATGCTCTGTCTGCTTCCAGCCTCCTCCTGGCAGCCCCCCCCCACACTGGCATCAGCATCCCTCATTGACACAGGGCTCTTAGACCACCTCCTGGCTGGTCTTAGTGGAGCCCCTTGCTGCATCCATTGTGGGACTTGCAAAATTGAGAAAAGGGAGATAATGCAACATAGCCATGGTGCAAGCCCCCTTGCAACCTTACACTCCCTGATTTATGGCACAAGGCTGGTGCAGTGAGACTTTGGCACAGTGGTTCCCCTTTTTGACACAGACCATGTTGAAAAATAGGGATTTACTACATCTTCTGACACAAGGTGCCACTTGTCTTGTGTCATTTATGTTTGACACAGACACCTTGCATTGTTCTCCAGACTTTAAAAATCAAGCCCTATGACTCTTTTGTACATCTGCTCATGCCTGTACTTTAACCATTGTGTTCATTTCTATGTTGTACAGTTCTGTCGTGCCACCGTGTTGGATCTTATTGACTCTTCACTGTACGCTATCCCCAGAATGCATCTGAAAGTAAGCTGCTACCCAGCCCTCCTCATAAAAAAAAAAACAATAAAAATGCGACCTAGATTAGAGTTTAAGTTCATCTAGCATAAATAAGAAATAATTCATAAGAGAAAAGATGTGCCTGAGTTACTCTTTGAGGCCTGGGTATATGGTATTTGTGAAATTATTGTTTTCTTTGCGCAGTCTCTGAAGATATCTTTTGATGGTCAAGAACTTCAAAGAAAAGAGTGCCATACCTTTGAGAATCACAGTCCTTGAAGTGAATGGGCTCTTGTCTGGACCCAGAAATATGAAGAAACCCACTGAGCATGCAGTTACTCAGTGACTTGGGGAGGTGAAACCTCATAGTTGGGCAGCAGATGATAAGGGCTATTGGGCCAAGTGCTGGATGACATGACAGACATGGGGAAGTACCAAATTAATCACAGAATAATCTAAATATATATAAAGTAAATACAAATGTTGCAATGTTGGAGTCGGAACGCACAAGGTTGGTGGTGCTGGCTTGATATTTATAGTTCATGTAGTAGAGAAGGTGCACTCACCCCTCAAATTAGCACACAGACGCAGTTGCTTCAGTGAATCACTTGTTTAATGCATCATACCTCCACAAGGTAGAACACCAAGGCGCAAGAAAACAAACTTTATGTTTTGCCCCCATGAGGCTTCCTCAAAAGATACAAACACAGGGGTTCAGAATCAATTTAAATTATTTTTCAACCAATCAGTTGTAGTTTATTGTGCCACCCTTTTGGCTGATTTTACATCATGATGTCTTTATTCAGTGCATTTTTGGGAACCAGTTGCAACAACATCACTGACATCTCCTTTCTGTTCTGTTCTTACAGGTACTGTACATGGAGCCATATGCAATCTGCTAATTTGGATTTAGAATGAATACTTTTGATTATCTACAAAATAATATTATAGTTGGTATGTGGGACACTTTTACCTATTGTTTGTGGATTGTATTTGCTTTTGGGGTAACAGAGTAAAAATCAGCCAATGGGAGGGCACAATAAACTCCTACATCTGATTGGTTGAAAAATAGTTTAAACTTATTCTGAACCCCTGTGTATATTCTGCAGAAGCCCCATAGGGGGCAAATCATAACGTATGATTTTTTGCATTTGGTGTTCTACTTTGTGGGGGTATGATGCTTTAAACAAGTGATTCACTAAACAACTGCATCTGTGTGCTAATCTGAGGGGTGAGTGCACCACCTCTACTTTATGAACTATAAATATCAAGCCAGCACCACCACCCTTGTGCATACCAAGTCTAGCATTGTATCAAATTATTGGGGTAAAGCACAGGTTGATTAAAACCTCGAACAGCACGGACTACCACTAAGAACATGGACAACACCATATTGCCTGCAAGCCACATGAACCAACCAAAAACAAGAAGCAACCATGTACTCGTCCTTATTTTCTGACCGTGGAACTGTGAACCCATTGCTACAGAACTCTAGAGAAGGAGAAGGAGTAAATGGGAATGTTCGAGACCTGAATGGGGCACACAGCACTAATGAGGTACTGAAATCAGTTTTTTTTTTTCCCTAGAAAAACTTTCAACAAAAGCACACTGCATGCATTGGCAGCAGCTGTCGATGTAAGCAATATTAAAGTTAACCCTGTACCGCACAGTCTGGGAATCCTCAAAAAAATAGCCCTAGGACTTAAAAGAAAAAAACTTTGTAGCAACATGGGAGCAAATCATGCACAAAGCCATAGTGTTTGATGGACCTGATCATTGCAGATGGTAATGACATAAAAAGTGAGCTACATAGGACATCCAGCAGTAGGAGATGAAGGTTGCTACATTTAAAAGCCCATCCAGAATTTAACAAATGTGAATCTAAGTTTAAAGAGTACATGCAATACTATGATGAGAAGCTAAAGGCTCAGAAACAAAGAAAATTAATGTGAAATATGAATGATTATATCTTCAATCGAATGTTTAATTGATGTAAACAAAGTGCATTTGAACAATCTCCAGCTAACACTGCAGAGGATCAAACAGACCCGCCATGCTCAATCCTAAGAAGATCAGAGGGCAACACACAAGGATACAGCACAGTGGAAAGCACTGAAGAAAGTGAGAAGGAACATGAAAGGGGTAATTTTTTAGCAAAAAATCCACCTGGGAGCAGCAGACCCAGGACGAACGATCACTGCACAAGATTTCACCATTTGATTGATGACCAAGAAAGACAAGAAGGGGCGGCAAGAAAAACAAGAGGCAGAGAGAGAGAAAGAGCCTGAGGGAGAGGACATGGAGCAGTGAATCCCAACCACTACTAACCATCATTAATCATTCTGACAGAACTCTTTGGATACCGAGAAACAGGTATTGGTGAAATAAATTATTTTTGTTGCTACAAATAGTATGTCAGACTTCAGTACATTTTTAGATATACATAAATTTGCCAGAAAAAAAAATCTTTAAATTTTCTTTGCAGATAAAAATGCAAGCAATAGTTTTGAAAGCAGTGATGGTGTATCCAACTCTGATGAAAACAGTGAACAGGGTGAAGATTATTTATTTATTTATTAAGATCTCGGATTAACCTTTGAGTACATGCTCATTACATAGGTTCCACATCCAAAACTATAATTACAGGAAGCCGCAAGAGGACAACAACAATTAAGGCAAATTAGTTAAGAGGTTACATGTGTGACTGAAATAAGCAAACACTGTATGTAACCACCCTGTTACCCGGGGTTACTAGAATCCTAGTAAGACCTGTGGTAGGCAGGGAAGGCAGCTTATGAAACTCCAGTTAAATGGATTTCAGACTGTCTCACTCTGTTCTCAGTCTCAGCTGAGACCGAGGGATGACATCACCATAGAACTATCGCAGCTGCATGAGCCACAGTGGAATCTGCAGCAGGGAGTTGGAGTAGAATCTTGGGAGGTTTGAACAATGGTCTGTAGTCAGTTGGAGTTTGGAGCTTGTTGTGAGAGGAGCACAGCAGCTCTGTGTTAGGCTCTTGGAGCCTCAGCCCTGACATAGGGCTACAATTAGGGAAAGGTGTGTGTTTCCACCTAAAGAGAGACACAGTGAGCTATTTTAAAGTGGTGGAGACCGCTGATTCAGGTCTCGGTGCCCCATCCCTGAGGGGATGGGGCAGGAAGGTTTACCTGCATTTCCAGGGGCAACACCCCCTGGCTACTGCTAGTGAAGAAGCTGCCTTATTTTGTCCAAGAGTATGGGAAACAAGAAGATTTTGTGATTTGCCTGTGGGGCACCTGCAAGTTTCTGCTCTTTCTAAAGGGCCCATGTTTCACCCTGGACTTGTGTGATAGTGGGGACTGGACTACGAAGTAGTGGGAGGCCTACAGTAATAGGTTTAGCCAAAAGTAAAAGTATGTTCAAGTCCAGCACATAGGGGAAGTCAAGACATGTTAAAGAGATGTGACATACGTCTACCCATTAATCTACATTGCCAAGCTTTCAAAAGGGTTGTTTAGTTTTCAGAGAAATGGCCGGGTATGGATTGTGGGAGCTGGAGGTGGGAGACCCCTCATCTTTAGTAACTAGGTCCACCTCTATGGATTTGCTCTGTGAATTTCTACTTTGCCTCATGCACTTGGCCAGTGATGAGGGAAGTACCCAGATGTGGGATTGAAAGGAAAATTCCCTCTAGGAGTTGAAGGCTCTAAGGTAGTTTGGGGAGCCACCAATAGGAAAACTGGTTCATTCCCATAATGGACCATGGATCAAGTGGCCAGCAGGGGAGCCGGGCCATTGGGGAAAACCCAAGCAGTGTACAAGTCGGGCTGTGTACCCAAAGCTGCGTGCAAGTCCAGGCTGTGTGCCTGGTGGGTTCAGAGTCTGAGGGCTGAAATGTGAAGAAGTGTTCTTTTGTCTCAAATCTGCATTACCAGGAATGTAGCCCTGTGGGGGTCTGTCTATGCGTTGTTTGTTCAGTTTGGATGTGAATAAAAGCCACACTGTAGAATCCCATTCCTGGTTTTGGACATTGCAGTTATTGCTTTCTGTGTTTGGATTTACTTGGGTGCCCCTGTGCGAGTAGCCAAACCTAGGCCCCCTGTGCCGAGTAACCTTATCCTCCCCAAACCCAGTCCCCACCAGGTACTGCTGTCAGCTTCAACAACATGCCAGCTGTCGTTTTGCAAAAAGGCAGGGGTCGGGAGTTACAAAAATGGAGGCACCGCTTTGGATTTAATTCTGGGAGGAAGGTGCTCAGGCAAGGGGCTAGCATTTTGGCTATCTGGCAGTGGGTAGCCCAAAAGCTGAAGCAATTTAATTAGTGTGTTGCTGTGTGCTGTGGATCTTATGCTGCTGTTTAAAATGCCAACTGTTTACCAAGGAGCAGTAAATCTAAAAGAGTGTGCCCTTGTCCTGCATCAATAGTTTACAGCGTTTTTGCCTGCTTTTAAAAGAACTGTGGTAAAGAAAAGTGTGGAAGACTAGAAGTAGCAACAGGAAAATTGTGCCCTGGATGTTGGAAATGCTTTTAAAAGAACTGTGTGATAAGAAAAGTGTGGAAGACTAGGGGTAGCAACAGTAAAATTGTGCCCTGGATGTTGGAAATGCTATTGAATGATCTGAGAGACTTACAGTGTAAATAGCCATGCTAAATGGTTGAAATGGGCTCCCGCCGTGGAGTCAGTTGGAAAAAAAAGTGGTTTCTGCAGTTTAAAATTGCCTGCTTGATGATCGCAGTGAAGAGAAAAGCACTCGCGAGGAAGAAGAGGCTCATTTGCATGGCGTCATGTGATTGGTGAGGCTGCAATCAGTCCCACCCCTCAGCCAGCTCTACAGTGACTGCCCCAGCATTCAAGAGGGAGCGTGAGTGGAGAGCGTGTACTGGCTTGTGGAGGAGCATCGCGGAGATTAAAAAGCACTGTAAAACCTTCTAAAATAAACTGTTTTGTTTAAAATTGGGCTCAACACGCATATAGATCGTCTAAATTGCAAGTATGGTGGTCGAGGAGACGATCGGCAGGACTGCCCACCCATTTTCTTTCTGAGGCCTCCAAGACTGGCTGCAGTCCGTTTTCCATCGCAGCTAACAACTACTGATAACAGTAAGTACCAACAGAGATAATTGCTCAAACTGATTTTCTGCCAAAACCCATCTAAGTAAGTGTGCAGCAGTGTAGTCACTTTGCAAGTAATGACTGTGTCAAGTTCTACCAGCAAGTGCAAGTCTGTTACGCCATTGACTGTGTGCATAGTAATGAGTTCAGCATCAGTTTACATTTTAAAGCCAGAGAGAGACTGTGAGTTGTATCCAAATGTGCAGCACTAGTTTACAGGCAATCCTGTGCTTAAAATCCTGAAGATTTAAGGGACTGTGAGTTAAAGAAATGTTTCCAGCAAGTGAAAAGTCTGTGGAAAATCATGTAAATGTGTTAGAAAAAGAACAGTGCAAGTTTGTGCAGTTTGAGCAAAAGTTTTCAGTAGTTTGTGTATATCGGATGCGCAGTGGCTTGACACAATTTCTGAATGTTGATGCACAGGAGTGCTGCCGCCGCCATCACAGGGTGGGGTAGTAAAGTAAACGCAGCAGCAGAGGAGCCATTTTAAAAGTAAAGAAGGTGTTCAGTAAAGTGGGACTTTCAGTTACAGTGAGCTTTTGTTTGTTTTTTCTGCAGTTATGGCTTCAGGACCAGCTCGCTACCCGGATCATGCCTGGGCTGCAGTAACAGCAGCAGTAAATAGACTAAGGGACATTGAAAAGTGGTGCTATGGAGGACAACTGCCTCCTCATGTGGCAATTCCTAGATATCCAGTGCATGTGTGTCAAATTTGCTTGAATGCTGGAAGGGACGTCTTCATGATACCTCACTGTGCTGGGTGCCTGGAGAAATATGGCTTGTATAAAGTGCCCCAGATTCATTTGGCTCCCACATGGACAAAGGTTCAGGAATCTACAGTTGGCAGCACACAGCACCAGGTGGAGCCTGTTGAAGAAGGCCCCTCGGAGGAGTGTGGCACAAAGCTAGAGCATGCAGATTTAGAGACAGAACCAGAGGTTGAAGTTTCGGATGCTGGATCTCAGAAGAAAAGTTCAGATAAAGCATCAGTAGACCCCTGGAGGGGGGGATCCTAGCCCAAATCTCATAGGAGAAGATGAGATGCGGGAGGCCTTTGAATGGGAGGTGTCGACCTCCACGACTAGTGATGAGTGGATAGTCTCCTGAGTGAGAACGACTGCTCACTCTTGGGCTCAGATCCTTAGTGAGGAAGAAGATGAGGGGGAACCTATGTGGTCTTGTGAAAAAGGAACAGGTACACAGCCTCAAGCTCTTGCCTTGGAAGAATGCATGGAATAGAGTGGTGATGCCCCTGCCCTGGCTATGCAAGAAGAAGAAGAAGAAGAAGTCAGGGATCCATTTTTAATCTCGTTAAGGATGCGTAGCTAGCAGAACCAGAACTAGACACCCCCAAGCCAGGCCAGCAGTCTCAGGTTGACCAAAGCTAGTAAAGAGGAGAGACTGGTTTGTAGGAAGGCGAATGAGATCTATGGGATGACCTTTCCTACCTTTCCTCGGAGAGTCTGGGAGGAGATTGAGAACAACAGGAAATCCTGTATCTGGACCGAAGCAATGAAAGGGGTGCATCCTGGTGCAAACAAGCACGTCAAGAACAGACTGTTTCATGAGAAATATACCCAGTGGAAGAGAGGCAGGACACTGTTTATGGACAGAGTGCGAATAGTGGATGGAGAGGGACGTGAAACCTTCCACTGTGTGAATTATGTGCTCCCAGACTGGGTAATAATTCAAGCACCTGACCCCCAGTACTATTGGCCTCAATGCAAGGACCTCCCAGCAAATGTGCTCGTGCCTATTAAATGGAAAGCCGAGCAGTGGTAGTCAATACCGCCACACCAGCCTGTGAAGTGCCTTTATTGATTCACCAATATGGACATTCAGGACTCAGGTGCCCCACATTCATCAGTTCTACAGTGTACTTGCCTTTCCAGAATCCATAAACTGGCCCACCAGATGACTTCAGATCCAGAGAGGACACCATCCCAGCTGTATCCTGATCCATTGCCTGGTAATCGGATGACGTCAGACCAGCTGTTTTCCTTTTTGTTCCTGTTCTAAGGTTCCATCTCCAGAGATGACATCAGCCCTGCAGTTCCCAGATGTGCCCTCCTGTGGTTCCCGGAAGATGTCCACCCAGCTGTATCAGAAGAAATAATGCCAGGAAGAGTCTTCAGCTGAGGAGCAGGTCGGTTTAGAATTTTTGTTCTACAAGGGGCTGGTAAGTCCGAACTTTTCTATCTTTATGACATTGCAGTACACACCCTACACTAGCAGACTCCAGAATGTGTGAACTGTCCTCAAAGACTCTCCCCTTCGGGACTTTGGCCTGCTAGAACTGTGCTTCACCAGCATCCGGCCCAGGAGAGACTCTTTAATGGACTAGCCTCCGGGCACTGTGGTCACTAGTTGGGACTTTTAAGGCACTCCATCCCCCCAAATGTGTATTGTAAATAATGTCATTGTTTTCTACTGTTTTCTAGTGTATACACTGTTTTCTACCTTTTCTAAAAAAAATATTTTTGGGATTCTTCAGTGTTTTGTTGGTAGGGGTTTAGGTAGACTGTGTATGCAGATTAGGAGTGTGTGTTGTCTTTCTTTTTCTTGCAGGTTTTCCTGGAGAAGATAGAAGACAAAAAGAGGAGGGGGGGCTCATCGGAGTTCCTCACTAGCACTTCAGTGTGTAGTGATTTAAAGTACTGTGGTGTTGTTATTGTTGTTGTTACTGTATTAACCCTTTTCCTTCCACAGGTGTGGCTGTGGGGGTAGAGAGGCAGTAAAGTGATATAATAGTATGGTATTAGTTTTTTGGTGTGTGGTTGCAGGGTGCCCAAGGTCGGAGAGGTCCCCGGGCTGTTTTTGTTTTTGGGTGTTAAGTTAGAAGCAGATAGATTTTCCTTAGAGGGCTGGGGGGATACACAGGCTGTGGCCCTGACCTGCAGTAGGGGTTGCAGTGCTTATCTTTTAAGGCTATGCTCTGGACAGTTCTACCAAAGTCACTAGGCATCCATAGTAAGTGGGTAGAGTAGAGGCTGAAATGTCAGCTAAAGGCCTCTAGGCCCTTAGTGTTGCCTGCCTGTTCTCGCACATGGTAGGAGGGGGCCTGATAACCCCACTCTGCAGGTAGCACATAGGGTGGGATGGCCTAGGCTGGGCAAACAATGACTGCGGACAGTCATTTTCCTGGTCAAGGATGAGTGTAACCCCCCTGTTACCCGGGGTTACTAGAATCCCAGTAAGACCTAGTGGTAGGCAGGAAAGGCAGCTTGTGAAACTCCAGTTAAATGGATTTCACACTCTCTCACTCTGTTCTCAGTCTCAGCTGAGACCGAGGGATGACATCACCATAGAACTATCACAGCTGCATGAGCCACAATGGAATCTGCAGCAGGGAGTTGGAGTAAAATCTTGGGAGGTTTGAACAGTAGTCTGTAGTCAGTTGGAGTTTGGAGCTTGTTGTGAGAGGAGCACAGCAGCTCTGTGTTAGGCTCTTGGAGCCTCTGCCCTGACATAGGGCTACAATTAGGGAAAGGTGTGTGTTTCCACCTAAAAAGAGACACAGTGAGCTATTTTAAAGTGGTGGAGACCACTGATTCGGGTCTTGGTGCCTCATTCCTGAGGGGATGGGGTAGAAGGTTTATCTGCATTTCCAGGGGCAATACCCCTGGCTACTGCTAGTGAAGAAGCTGCCTTATTTTGTCCAAGAGTATGGGAAACAAGAAGATTTTGTGATTTGCCTGTGGGGCACCTGCAACCAGAGGGTGAGTTTCTTCTCTTTCTAAAGGGCCCGTGCTTCACCCTGGACTTGTGTGATAGTGGGGATTGGACTACTGAAGTAGTGGGAGGCCTACAGTAGTAGGCTTAGCCAAAAGTAAAAAGTATGTTCAAGTCCAGCACATAGGGGAAGTCAAGTCATGTAGAGGAGATGTGACATACGTCTACCCAGTAATCTACATTGCCAAGCTTTCAAAAGAGTTTTTTGATTTCCAGAGAAATGGTCAGGTATGGATTGTGGGAGCTGGAGGTGGGAGACACCCCATCTTTAGTAACCAGGTCCACCTCTACGGATTTGCTCTGTAGATTTCTACTTTGTCTCATGCACTTGGCCAGTGATGAGGGAAGTACCCAGATGTGGGATTGGAAGGAAAATTCCCTCTAGGAGTTGAAGGCTTTAAGGTGGTTTGGGGAGCCACCAATAGGAAAACTGGTTCATTCCCATAATGGACCATGGATCAAGTGGCCGGCAGGGGAGCCAGGCCATTGGGGAAAACCCAAGTAGTGTACAAGTTGGGCTGTGTACCCAAAGCTGCGTGCAAGTCCAGGCTGTGTGCCTGGTGGGTTCAGAGTCTGAGGGCTGAAATGTGAAGAAGTGTTCTGTTGTCTCAAATCTGCATTACCAGGAATTTAGCCCTGTGGGGGTCCATCTATGCTTTGTTTGTTCAGTTTGGATGTGAATAAAAGCTACACTGTAGAATCCCATTCCTGGTTTTGGACATTACAGTTATTGCTTCCTGTGTTCGGATTTACTTGGGTGCTCCTGTGCAGAGTAGCCAAACCTAGGCCCCCTGTGCCGAGTAACCTTATCCTCCCCAAACCCAGTCCCCACCAGGTACTGCTGTCAGCTTCAACAGCATGCCAGCTGTCATTTTGCAAAAAGGCAGGGGTCGGGGGTTACATATATACAATGGTACTTGCCAACACAAAAGAAAAAAGGAGGGAGATAGAGTGAACAAGAGAAGGTGTAGGCTCAGGAAGAGAGGGGTAATAGTGAGAAGACATAATGGAGAGAGAGAGAGAATATATATTGAAAATAAGCCCAGAAGGTGGGCCTCATCACTGGTGAGGGAGGCTTATACTAAGCATACTGGCAGTGTCAGTAGCCGGAAGTGTTAAAGGAGGGTGTCGGGTGAGGGGGCAGTGCAGGATCAGAGCAGGATGTCAGTATGAGAAAGGGAAAGAGGGAATGGGAGAAGAAGGGGAGTGGTGGAGAGAGGATGAGGGGAGGAAGGGTAGAAGGTGTGGGGAGGAGGTTGGGTCAGTTAGGGAGGGAAGTAATAGGGGGTGAAGAGGCACCCAGCAGTGTGGGGGTAGAAGCGAAGGGGAGGAGGGTGGCACAGTTTAGAGAGGGAAGAAATGTGGGTATAGAGGGTATAATGATGTGCCTGAGATAAATACCTTGAGAGCCCAATCCACCTTCTCAACCTCCCGTGTCAGCAAGTGTTGACACCTTTTTTAATTGCTTTTAAAAAGACCTCAATAAACTATACAATGGGTCCCCACCACAAATGCATTTCTGCAATATATCTACAGTTGAACAAACTTCCATTAGGGAGTTAGCGAACAACGAAAAAAGCGTCATCAAACCCACTGACAAAAGTGGAAGCGTAGTTATTCAGAATACATCAGACTACAAAGAGGAAGTTTACAGACAGCTTTCAGATAGTACATTTTACAAGTGCCTTAATTTTGATTCCACAAATAACTTAAAACACGAAGTTGGGACACATCTGCTAGATCTTTATCACATCAGTCTCCTTGAGACTAATGAGCTATATTTTCTTATAGTACAACATCCCATAAAACACTTCCAACAATTCACAAAGATCCGACACACCCACTGGGCCAACCAATTGTATCCAGCATTGAGTGGATCACAGAACCGACATAAAAATATGTTAATAGTTTTTTGAGACCTATTGTCCCAAGAATAAAATGCTACCTCAGAGATACAAGCCATGTGCTGACACTTCTAGATGACATACAAACAGAACAGGACTGGTTTCTCATCACTCTTGACGTTGAAGCCTTGTACACAAATATACCCTATGAAGTGGGAGTTGGAGTCCATTGAACATTACCTTTTACAGTATACAGACTTATCCCAACCCAAGATTAACATGTTAATACTGTAGATTTTACATACAGTACATTATTCTTAAGAAAAACATTTTTATGTTTGAAAATACCATTTTTCAGCAAATCAAAGGAACAGTGATGGCACTTTGGCACCAAGCCTTGCCAACATGTAGCTAGGCAAATGGGAACAAAAGGTAATCTATGCAAGTAGCAATCCATTTTTGGATAAATTGGACTTTTACAGATGCTTTATCGATGATATATTTCTAATTTGAAAAGGTACCATAGCTGAAATGACCTATTTTCTTGGTTATCTAGAAAGCAGTACTGAAAACCTAAACATTAAAGTAACAGTAGTACTTGTTTACAGTAGATTTCTTGGATGTCAGCATTTATAAGGATCTGAATGGTACACTGTATACAGATCTACATAAAAAACATCTGACAGGAATAGTCTCCTCTGGCTTCAAGTTGTCACCCTGCTCACACAGTTCAGACTTTGCCAAAGAGGCAATTCATGAGAGTCTGGCAAAACTGATTTACATAACCAGAGAGCTGAAGAATTACATGACAGACTTCTTCAATGACAGTATACAAACATACGAAATTGACAGCAGAAACAGGCCTCATGGTCTATCGAGTCTGCTCGAGTCTGCAGCTAGCCTCTCATCATGCAGCTGCCCCTCCTGCCCCCCCCCATGATCCACTTATTATTGAGAGGGCAAAAAAACAGGTTGATTGTATGCAGAGAGAAGTATTATTTTTACCAAAAAGGAAAAAGAAAAAGATCTCGACCCTTCCCTGACTTTTGTAACCATTTATGGGGGAGGATCACAAGAAGTAGTCAGTACTGTCTGGAAAATTTAAGTGTCTTGAGAGGTACACCACAGTTAAAAAAAAAAAACTATTGGACAAATCACATACAGTCTCCTACAGGACAGGTAGAAATCTTTGAGCCATATTGGTACATAGTTGCCAACCTAAGCAGAAACCCTACTCCTTGACCAAAAAATCTGGCACAAAACCCTGTGACATGTGTAATATGTGCTATCTTATTGATATAGCTTACCACATAAAAAAAAACAAAAAAACAGGCAAACCTGAAGAACTAAAAGGCATAACAAACTGCAACAGCACTGCTGCGATGTACCTTCTGAGTTGTTCCTGCAAGAGTTATTATGTGGCTAGGACAAAATGAAAATTGAAATCAAGACTACATGAACATGCACAAGCCATCAAAAAAATAAACAGGGGGTGAGCTTGAAAACATCTTAAACAAAAAAGAGCAAGAATGGATATTCAAACTGGGGGCCCTTACAAGACCAAGACTGAATGGTAAATTTGAAGTCAGTCCCTTCCCCCCAGTGTCTCCAAGTCTTGCTCATTCACCCCCCCCCCCAAGATAGTACAATAACCCTGTCATGATTGTTAAATCTCTATTTGATACCTTGGAAAACAGCAGGGACAACATACATCATGACATCTTTATTCAGTGTGTTTTGGGGAACCAGTTACAACAACATCACTGACATCTCCTTTCATTCTGTTCTTTCAGGTACATGGAGTCATGTGCAGACTGCTAATTTGTATTTAGGATGAATACTTTTGATTATCTACAAATAATATTATAGTTGGTATATGGGACACTTTTATCTTTTGTTTGTGGATGTTATTTGCTTTTTGGGTAATAGAACAAAAATCATCCAATGGGAGGGCACAATAAACTCATAGCTAATCGGTTGAAAATAGTTTCACATGATTCTGAACCCCCTGTGTGTGTATATTCTGAGGAAGCTCCATAGGGGGGAGAAACATAAAGTTTGCTTTCTTGGACCTTGGCATTCTACCTTGTGGAGGTATGATGCATTAAATAAGTGATTCAGTGAAGCAACTGCATCCTTGTGCTAATTTGAGGGGTGAGTGCTCTTTCTCCACTATATGATAAATACAAATGTTCATTGTTTTGTACATTTTAGTAACTGCCACCAGAGAACAGACATGTGCACATATAAATGCTAAACCTACACCATGAGACAGAACAGGGATTTACAGCGAATGCACTACATTATTGCAATAATACTAAATGGGCACTGAATACAGAGTAAAATAATCACAGATGCTGCATAAAACAGAACAATATTCACAGAACAGAAGATTTATTACAATACGATATTTTGAAGTTACTGATGCTAAAATATTACATATGATCTAAAATGAATGCAATAGTTTATTCAACTGGCATATTATCTTTTTTGACTGAAAATGTCAAAAATACAAAAATGTTTTATGTGAAATTTACTGTGCTTTAAAATGTTTCAATATTCTAAGCATACTATTCTTGCAGACACATAGACATGTTTAAAGACAAAATTGTAACAGTCCTCCTTTCCCTCAATATAAGCAAAATAATTAATGTAGGTGAAGTACAGTAAATGCATGCATTGAAGACAAACAGAGTAATTCAACTACAAATGGTAGACCTGCTATAGTCTCCTGACCTCGGGGGATCACTCTAGCATTATAGTCTTATTTGCAGTGACTAGCTATAGTAGTTAGGCATTGGAATGGAGAAATGGATGTTCTTTGTCAAAATAAAAACAGGAAATCAGCAGCCTACATAGAACTTAGATATTCAGCAAATTCGTATTCTGGTCTGTATGTCCAGTATTTAATAACTGTAGTGTTTCCTTAATATAGACCACATTATGTTTCTTGTTAAAATTCAAACAATTTCATTAATACATATTGTATAATACTCATTTTAAGAACATAGGCTTTAGTAACAAGAAGTGTTCCCAAACAAACTTGGTTTGTGTCAATAGTTGTTCTTAAAGTTATTTATATTTTTAGATAGCTAATATAGTAATAAAAATAAACTCCATGTTGTTTTCATATACAATGTATAAAATTGCGCTCAATAACATAAATGTAATAAAAAGTTTTATTTCTGAAGCTCAAGCTCATAGTGATATTCTGAATGACATACAGCAACTTAACAGGTTATCATCACAGTAAAACACTTTATACACATTACAAACAGTACATGTTTACACTTTTAGTCACAAAATCTGAAATAGTTTGTTTTTCATTTTTTTAAATGTATGGTTAAATTATTGGTTGCAGCTTGTTGAAGTATGTTGGCATTATGAGTAAATAAAATCAATACAGTAATTTCTTCACTATTATACAGATTAATAACATGCTGTTTTGAATAGGGGATATCTACTGTACCTACAGTTGTAACAAAGAATGATAGTTTCATTTGGATTTTTTTCTTCAAAAAGTCTATAGCATATCCTGAAAAAGTGAAAGTGGTGTCTAGTAAGCAGTTGGCATTGGGTTTGGAAACATTTTTGGAGTACCTTATATTATGAAGGGAATAATTATTATCAATGTAGTATTTTATCACACAAAGAATACTTTTAGACATGTTTTAGAAAACATAGCTCTAAATTTGTAAAATGTGTTTTCATTTGCAGCATAAGGTCCTTTGTCTGAAATGGACAAAGATCCTGGAGTAGTGAGAGTACCACAGCATATCTAAGATGTATACATTTTAGAAATAAAGAGAAAAAAGAGATTAAATCTGTTCTCCTTTCTTAATTTACATCATCCTTCTCTGTTGAATTAAGTTTGTCTCTGTGATGTTTGTCTTGTTTGTGGAGCATTGTCATCAGTTTCACCATTGTTTGTGTCACATCCTGTTGTAATGCACAAGCCTGGAGATCCCCTCTCTCCTGGGTACCCAATCAATCCAGGTTGGCCCATATGGCCTCTTGGACCAGCCAGACCTGGTACACCATCAAATGCTAGTCCAGTTCTTCCACGCTCACCTATAGCATTTATAAAACAGGAGACAACAGAAAATACATTTATATTTTTGAATTGGATTCTTTATTCTTTATTTCTGTTTTCTACTATATGACAATTCAAGGCAGACTATGCAGGCACATTGGCTCTAGCCTTTATTCATTTTGGGGGCATTATGCAAATACTCATTTTCAATGGTGTCCAAGAAAATACGTAAAAATATAGGCTCAAAATAAACAAGTATAATTAGCAGTTGCATTACATGGAAAAAATAGATCCTACAAACATAAAAACAATAGCTTACAACCCACTCAGCTAATACCTGGCCAAGACTACAGATCATGGTAAGCAGGCACATACATCAGAGAGGTTAAAATTGCATTTTTTTATTTATTTAAGTAAATCAGATGATACCTTTGAGCATTAAATGCCCATTTACAAAGGTTCCTCATCAGTTGTAAAGCATCTAAATGACTGCATATATGAAACAGTAAAGAATTCCATGCCACAGGGCAAAAATAGTTGTAAACCTTTTCACCCTCCCTTGATTTTATGCTTTGGACACTGAGCTCAACATAACCAGCACCATGCAGCCCTGAATGGTGCCTCCTAACAGAGATTAATGAAGAAATGTAACAGGGATGATTATCATGTGCACCCCACAGTGCAAACAATTGCTTATAGAACAAACTCTGGCCAGAGCTGATAGGGCTGCAGATGAGGAATTTGATGTAAAAATATTGCGAATTACCAAAGTTACTAGCCTGCATTAGGAAAATATAATGTAGGCTCGTTAATTTGTTGTTTGCTAATATTTGTACACCAAATTTTCAACAAAGCCGTGTTATGACCCTGTCTCATGAAGAAAGGCAGAGCAGATATACAACTACTGCCTGAAAGGTGATGTGTTTGTTCCTGTTCACCTTGTATTACAAATATCTGTTTACCTGCTGGTGTGGTATTGCTGGAAAGGGCTACTTGGGGAGGGAAATGGATAGGGACAGCTTCTCAGAGGGTTGTACCCCACTACCATGTAACCAATTACCATTCATTGTCTTGCTGGAGACACCTTGGTATACAAGATTAATCACCCTCAGCCCAGGCCCCCACCAAAGGTTAGTTAGCTATGACAGGGTGGATTATGGTGGGACTGTAACCCCCAAATAAACCTTATATCTTGATTTGAATTGAGTCTTGTAAATCAGTTCACAATTATGTTACATTTTTGGAATTAGTGGACTAAAGTGCAAGACAAAAAGTAGTAAAATGAAAATGTGGCAGCAAAGGGATGTTTACAAAAATATACAAGATTTGGTCAGAGCTGATACAGCTGCTCAGAGTGAGGGGAGTGTGGCAAGAGTCAGTAAAAAGAATACTCAGAACTGTTGCCATGCTCTCGCTGCACCAGAGTCTATCACGCATGTGTGGAAGTAAATGCAGAAGTAACGCATTAAAGTAGTAGATGAAACACGTGTCTATGTCTTCTGTTGGCACCCTTTGCAAACTCTGTGAGAGGCCTTTTGGCACCATGCATTTCTGCTTAAGGTTGAACCAGCATAATATTCTGTGGTGATTTGCATATGCAGCCCATGATGCTTTGCATTGTGGGGGCATGTGTGATTTTGTATTTCTTTGAAACTTGGTTTCCCTGTCAAATGCCCTTTGGGATAACCATTGCCTCAGTCCTTGTGCACAGAGGTTCTTTGTCTTTTAAATTGTTTTTTGTTTCAATTGGGTTCACCACAACATAACCCAGATAGACCATCTTAGGGTACCTGGTTCATTCCACTGGGATGTCAAACAGACAAGGCATATTGATGAGTTCTGGTAGGACAAAACCCATGTCTATGTCTTCTGTTTGCACCCTTTGCAAACTGTGTGAGAGGCCTTTTGGCACCATGCATTTCTGCTTGAAGTTGAACCAGCATACTATTATGTGGTGATTTGCATATGCAGCCCATGATTCTTTGCATTGTGGGGGCATGTGTGATTTTGTATTTCATTAAAGTAGTATAGTGCATGCTGACTATATAATTGAGCTCACCAAAGGTCACAAGCATATTGTTATTAGAATGTATCAAAGACTAAAAAGTAGCCATTCAGTTGATTATGGAACTAAGAAATAACATTCACATGTGATGCTGAATTAATAATAAGAAAATAATCTAAAAAGTATTATTAGAAAGAAACATTGGAAACTTTTAAAAACAAATGACTATGTAGAGTCAAGCTCGATAATTATAAACATACTGGCATGTTTTTTTACTCCCTACGAACTGCCATGGAAAGAAGTGTGTTGGAGCACAACCCTGTTATATTAAGACCACAGGAGTGGGCTACAGCTACCTCTGATGCCATAATTAATGTGACTTCCTGCCTGCAACAAATTTCTATTTGCTTTCTCAAAGAAAAGGGTTCATATTGATCTTTTCACCTACTGTAGGCCTGTAAATGGGTGTTGCAGGCTCCCCAGTATGAACAACTCCCCTATCCCCATCAACAATTTGAAGTGAGATCCACAGCCCTAGTACCTGGCAGGCAACAAAACAAGCAGTTTTCTGGATAATGCCTGAACATCTTCCAGTCTGTTAATCTAAAAACTGAGTATCATACCAATGCTAGCCTGCACTAGGCTCAGGCATCCCAGTGTGGAATCCATGTCTCTTGGTGCGTGACTGCCCAGTTGCCAAACCTCTTCCCCTGCCTGTCACTATCAGGCTCTGCCAAAGGTGCAAACCCATTGGGGTTGGTGAAAGAAAGAGAAAAAAAAGAAACAGGGTGAGAAAGGAAAGAAGGCAGAGTCTAAGAGCAGGATTCTCAAAGCACTTGCACTTAGCGCATCTCGGATACCCTGGTAAAATCAAGATGCGCCGAGCACCAACTGTGTATTCACAGAAGATGCACTGGGGGATGCTTGCAGTGCATCCCCTCTGAGAATACCACAATGTTGCCCAGCCTGAAAAGCACTGGTGCATCCCCTTGCTCAGACAGGGAAACCAATGGGGCAGCGCATCTCAGGATACAGTGTGCCCAAAAGTGCCATTCACAGCTACCAACATACAAATGGGGCCATTAGGCATGCAAGGTGCAGTGAGGCCATTTGCATGTCATTATGTCCCTTTTTGCATGCGTATTGCAGGGATGTGCCCAGCAATATGTGTTGGGTGCCCTGCAATCGCTATGGGCCACATACATAGCCCCAAGGAAGTAGGTTACACCCCCACCCATCCCCAGTCCAAATGCTGACTGTGTGGATGCCCACAAAGGAGCCCTGGTGGTCCAGTTTTCCCCCCTCCCTGCCTGACACCCTGATAGCATGCCGCACACTGCAGCAGTATTGCAGTAAGAGCTGAACCCCCCCACTGACCTGATCACAAGGTTGCTGTAATCCCCAAAGCACCATGGTGATCCAGTGGACCTCCCACCCACACCGGCACCCCTGTCCCACCCTGCTCCCCCATCCCGGCATGGCCCTAACATTGGTGGGCAACTCAAACCCACCTGCCTGCCACCATAGCTGCCCACCAACAGAGCTGTCTGTGAATGACAGCTACTGTACATCTGGAAGCCCATTGGTGGATCCAGCCGACCAATGGGCTTGCAATGTGTACTATATCCGGTCATTCACAGACATTTGATCTGGTGTGCCACTGAGAACACAGAGCACATAGAGTTGGTATCAGTTAATGAAGACCACTCACATGCAATGTAATGTTGTGCATTTAATATCTTTTCCTTTTTAGGATTTTTGATGCATAACTTGTTATTATTTGAGGGGGGGAGGTGTTATGCTTATGTAATTTGAAAACCAATGCAACCAGACACAGAAAAATATAGAAAGTGGCATGCCTGTAAAGTAGAGGGTTTTATGTGATAACAGCGAGTCCATAAGACCGCTGATCACATAAAGTGAGACAAAAACCTCCCGGCATCAAAAGGGCAAACTGTACAACACCAACCAACGCAAATAGCAACAGTCACTTATTTCAAGAGAAATAAACAAAATAATGAACTTTTTTATGCAGGGGGAAAGCCCCCTCAAAATAAAGATTCTAAACTCTGAGGGGAGCAGACTTAGGAAAACATAGCAACTCCCCCAGAAGCAAAATTTCTACATGCACTGGGATCCAAACCCGGCACCACAGGCTCCAGGTGCAGTGGCTCAAGCCACTAGGCCACATGGGCATCTTGGCAGGGCTTGGCCAAGTCAATTATTTTATCCCCTTTCTCATGAGTGTAGCATGTATCTTTCAGTGTTACACTCGCTATACCCATTCAATGCTCTTTTTCCCCACTTGCTGTATATGGGAGCAATATTATTGAGTCACTCATATTGAGCTACTCAATAATACTCACCCATGTAGGGTGTTACCAAAGCAGAGACTACATGGGAGTATACAGTATGTCTTGAGGTCAGCGATGAATAGGAAATTTGAGAGATGATCAGGGATCTGGCAACTTGGCTTCAATGCCAAGAAATGCACAATGATGTACATTGGGGTCAGAAATCCTAAGACAAAGTATTTCCTGGGGGGGTCCAGGTAGCAGCATCAGAGGAAGAAAAGATCTGGGGGTGGTAATCAACAGTGCCCTAAAACACTCTACGCAATGCAAGAAGGCAGTAGTGAAGGTGAACTGGATGTTAGGGTGTATAGCCAGGGGATTCAGCAGTAGGCAGAGTGAGGTTATAATGCACCTGTACAGGTCACTGGTGAGACCGCATTTAGAATACGGGGTAAGGTACTGATATCCATATCATAAGAAGGACATCAGCTTATTGGAAAGGGTCCAAAGGAGGGCAACCAAGGTGACAGGGGGACAGCAGGGGAAATCATAAGAGGAGAGGCCAGAAGCCCTGAAAATGCACTTGCTGGAGGAGAGGAGAGGAGAGGAGAGGAGAGGAGAGGAGAGGAGAAGAGGGACTATGATAGACACCTTTAAGTACCTGAAGGGAATAAATAGAGTGGGTAGGGAAGGTCTGTACAAGATGAGTAACAACAGATCCACGAGGGGGCACAGTTTGAAGTTGTTGGGGAAGGGAGGATTAGGAGAGATAGTAAGAAGCATTTTTTCACAGAGAAGGTGCTAGACAAATGTAATGCACTGCCAGCAGCAGTGTCTCAAGGAAGATGGTGGAAGGCTTTAAGGGGGACTGGAATAGGCATAAAGGGTACCCATGAGACCGTGAGAGGAGAGTTTTGAAGGAAGGATGGATGGGACAGGTTCAATTGTGTAAGTCAGGGACTCGACATTACAAATGAGCAGACTTGATAGACCATTTTGGCATTCTTCTGCAGGCTGTTTCATATATTTGTATGTTCATATGTTCATACTGTAATATACCCACTGATATATCAGTAGAGTATATGTTTGAGTCAGACAGCAGCTAGCCACGAAGACAAACAGAGGATTTGTGTTGGCTACCATCACAGGACCAGGATGGTGGGTTGGAATGCTCTGGGGATAAGGAGTGCCACTGAACACCAGGGAAACCCAAGATGGGAATGAATATAGGGAAAAAGTGCCACTATATACCAGGAGAACCTTATATGGGAAATATGGGAATAGGAAATGGAGGGGGTGCTACTGGCTACCAGGGCAACCTTACATGGGGACAGATAGAGGTACAGGGTGCCTGAGGATGCCAGTGAAAATTTACACAGAGTTGAAAACAGAATGGAGGTGCCAGTAAATGACAGTGAAACCTCACATGGGGATGAAGAGAAGGAAAGTAGTGCCACTGGATTTGAAAGAAACAGAACATGGGGATGGACAGATAAAGGGGTGATCTTCACATTTGCATGCTGTTAAAACATTGTTTTCTTGAACGTTAACTACCAACGCTCACACAGATACTTAATGTGGCCAACAGGCTCCCACAGTACCATAGTGCCATACTGTACATGTATGGCTCTACCTTTCACTTGCATGCACTCAAGGCCTCCCTTTTTCAGATGCACAAATTGTGCCATACTAACAGAGGCTTCAAATATTGCTGGCTATCACCACTGGTACCATTCTCCCTGTACTTCTTTATGGTGCTCCCGTACTTCAACCTCTTCGTGGCCCAGATCTCAACAAGCTCAGAGTCCTCTATCATAAAATCGCCCGCTTTGCAGCCTCTGCCCATCCCCATGGTCACCACTGCAATGTCCTCATCTCTTTGAACTGGCCATCACTTGAGGCCAAGCTTGCATTCCCTACACTCTGCCTGACCTTCAAAACAGCCAAGCTCCCGGCTCCCCTGAGCCTAAATGGACTTATCTTATATAAATCAGTTAAACGTGACCTGAGGTCTTCTGCCCATCCTGTCCTGGAAGTCCCCAGGACACGAACCAGAGCTGGTGACAGGTCTTTTGCCTTTTCTGCTCCGTCACTCTGGAACAATTTACCTACAGCTGTGGCTAACTGCTCTACTCTGTACACATTTAAAACGGCCCTTAAATCTCACTTAATGGTTGTTAATCAGTGCTATTGCACTTGATTGCTGGTGCCCTTATACTCTACTTAGTCTTGACCGTTTTTGTCCTGTATCTAATACTACCTGTTCTCTGTGTTGTTCTATATTACTACCTATGTATGTACCTAAGCAATTTAACTGTACTATTTTTGTCTATTATATGCTGTTGTGTCTCTTATCTGTAATTAATTCCGGGTCGCCCCTGAAAAAGGGACTTTGCTGTCTTAGTGGGCCTACCCGGCCAACAAATTTCAACAAATAAAAATAAATAAAATGAATGGTGAGCTACTTACATCTCCAGCATGCAAAACCCTGTTTGTGTTGCATTAAGCCACTTTGCTTTGTGCAAAGTGTTTGATATTTTCCCCTAATATATAGATTTTCAAATTCCTTTTACACAATAAATGACATTTATATTCATTGCAAATAATTATTGACTATAAAGTCAACAATATAAGGTATGTATAGCAATGTGCAACTGAGATAGTACATGTCCTCTAGCTGGCTAATGAACTCATTCTGAATGACAATATATCATAATTTGACTAGGTAGCTAAACCATCCACATTTTAGTAATAAACATCACAAACATCTGTGATTATTATTCTTATTCAAAGTTTCCACTGAAAAGATTACATAGAGGATAATGGCTGAGGTGCAGTTGTTAACCACATTGTAATCACCTCAAGTGGCTGCCATGCCGGCCATGTAAACCTCAAGAGTGTAGCTCAAGAGGTTTATGGTCACCATGGCAAACACGAGAGGTGATTGCAATGTGGTTAACAACCTCACCTTAGCCATTATCTTTTATTGTGCCTGGGGTAAGTAACCTCGTTTTTTGAGACACACATCCATCCCAATGTGAGCACACTTTTATACCACCAGTCCGTTTTTTTTTTTACTCTTACCTTACAATGCAAGTCATGACACAGCATTTTCAATGAACAAGTTGATATATTTTCTTGACACCACATCAAAATACAGAGAATAACAAGGAATAATTTCAATTTAATTAAAACTATTGATTATTGAAACAAACGAACTGCTCATTTTCATGGAAGTCATTACAGAGAGGCTGCTCCAGATTGAAATGTGATTGGTCAGCCGCGATCATGTGTTTTTCAGAGTATGGGTCACATTAGTTACATTGGCCTGATGGGTTGTAGGAAGCAAGCTACTGGCAGTCACTTTGATTTAAGTAAGAAACCAGGAAAGGGGGGATAAAATAAAGATTACTGCTGGCTGGCCATTGTTTACGGTTTAGGAGTCCCGCGTAAACTGCTGCAATGGGATGAAGTTTGAAAGTGGCTGCATGCTAAAGCTCCATTCTGAAAAAAGAATGCAGATGGTAACTTCAGTTCTATCTTGTAATCTCACCAGCCTGAAGAAGGCAAAAAAGATTTACAGCTTTGACATCAGAATGATGAGATTACAAGATAAAAAAAAAGAATAGACAGCAGTGCATAATAAACGCTCCCCATACATTATATAGATTAGAATTTAGTGATGGGCCTGTGCAATATTTTAGAATAAATTAATAGTGTAATCTTCTATATCCAAATAAACAATACCCTAAATGCATTCTATACATTCAAAATAACAAAGATGTTTAAAAACCCAGTGTACTTCCTGAAAGTAATATTAACTTTCAATAATTAAATATTACTTCTTACTACTTCTACTAGTATTTTCTCTTTTCTCTTTTTATAGTTAGAAGATCTTCTGTCTGACAATACTTGGTGTGATGTGTAGAACAGGAATCTACCAGGAAGCTGACACAGATAGTTCTGTTCCTCCTCATACACTCTCAGCCCTGTAACTTCACTGTCTGTGACATCACAACTGACTAAGAGATTCCAATCACATGCTGCCAAATTGGTCACCGTGATGTCTCAATGAGCAAGTCCACAGTGCTGATGAGGTACGAAGAGGAATAGAATTAGATTTATCAGTCTCCAGGTAAAGTATTACTCTTCACATTACAACTAATACTATCAGGTGGAACATTTTCTAATGAGCAACTGGAAAAAGAAAACTAGTTCAAAAATAACAAGTAATAACCGATTAATTCTAAAAATCAGTAAAATTTTCTGACTGCTATATTTAGCACTACTTTCTCATTAACATTGTTTTATTATAGAACTACTCTTAAAACAAGAGATATAACTTATTTTACAAAGTCAAGAAAAAAAGGAAAAAATTAATAGTTCTTTAATCTTTAAGAGCAGAAAGATATGCTATCTCATCATCATGTTCATCTTCAGTCTCCCTCAAAGGAATCAACAAAGTCCAAAAGGGTACATCTTTCAGAAAAAGAGATGTGCAAGAACAAGGGGGCACAATTTGAAGATAATGGGATGAAGGCTCAGGAGCAATGTGAGGAAGCATTTTTTCCTAGAGAGGGTGGTGGATGCATGGAACAGCCTTCCTGAGGAGGTCATGGGGTCAAAAACAGTGGAGAAATTCAAGAATGCATGTGACAGACATAAGGCAATTCTGGTGGGGTTAGGAAGAAGTTGGCTGTTGGTTAACTAGGATCTGCAGCTTATCCAATAGATAGGGAAATGAGCAGACTGGGTCAGCCAAGCAGTCCTTATCTGCCGTTAAAGCCTATGTTTCTATGTTTTCTCTTTGAGTTCAATTGCCTATGTTGAGTTGGTTAGGATCATAAATTGGTGTTTTTTACAGTTACGGATCATTAGATACTTCACCTAGCAAAGGTTGCTCCAAGCCCAAGGAACTCTTCCCTATATTGAAAGAAGCACTTGTTTCTTTCTTGTGTTTGCATAGCTATATCACAAAAATATGACATTTACACTGTGAAAAACAAGGGGCCCTGAGTCTCAGTTACAGTGGACCATTTCAAAAATCATTAGGCCAATGACTGCGTGTCAGTCCCTTGCCTGTGACCACCGAAGCTGTATACAGAGGGGGTCACACCGTTTTTCCAGGTGAACAAATACTACCTTGTAACAGCACAGAGAAGGGATCAGGGTTCATCATGCAAATGGTCCACGGGGCACCTGCAGAGCATGACAATCTCACAAAATGCAGCTGCATCTCTAGTAACACTCTTTAAAGTGCTGTGGAGTGTCACTGGAGTGTTGAGGAGCTGCAGAGCCAGTGGGGGATGTCGATTGGTGTAGGACTGGATCAACAAACATACACAGAAAGGAATGAGACTAGAGAAGGGGTCCCTGGATGCCAGGCTCTTGGATGTAGGCTTGGGTTAAGGAAGAGGGCCACTGGGCCACCAGGAGAGTCAGAGGAAGTTCAGAAGACTATGGTCAGCATTTGCCCAAAAATAAGTTTGAAAGTATGGTTCAGGACAGAGGATGATTTAGGTAGTACTGTATTTTCTTAGTGGTACTGTGCCTCCATAGTAGCTGTGTGTGTCATACCTCATGTTAATTGCCACTGTCCCCATTTGCACCATGTAATATCTGTAGTCCTTCATTTGCACTGTACCTTAATCCTAAGGAGAAACCTCAAGCAAACAGCTAAGTAGGCGCTTTGTACATAGTTGTTAGTGTGGGAAAGCGATTGATTGATTTAAAATATATCAACTAGAAGTAGCACACTAAACTGAACCTTATTTACAGGTGTGTGAAAGGAGATACAGTAAATAGGGAATGATACAGCAATAACAGATATACAGTAGTCAGACACAGCGAGAACAATGGGTGCATGTCCATGAACAATAACAGCAAGGTAAAAGTAATACATTCCAGAAAGAGAACAGAAAAATTCCAGAAAGAGAATAGAAATAATGCAGAGAATTTGTAAAGAACATAGGTGAGAGGGTTAGCAAGGATGGGAGTGTGCAATCTATGTATGGCAAAATATCTGTAACAAAATCATGGTGACATAAAAATTCAATTACAGAGTACACTGAGTTTTTAAGCTACAGTATACCATAGGGTAAGTCGAGGGATCAAAGAGGGCATGGGTAGTAATGTGAGGAGAAGAGGAAGATGGCTAGATACAAGTGCATGCTTTTGAGAAGAGTACTTGATAAAATGATTTGAGCGAGTACAGGGAGAATGAAAGAATAGATGGGGAGAGGGAGGTTGTTTGGAAGGCAGCTATTGTTTTTTTAGCTAGAGAAAGAAGCCTGGACTGCTACATATTTAGAGCAAAGGATAAGAAAGGAGCAAGCATCACATGATTGGATGGAGTAGGAGGACAGGATGGCAGGGTTAAGGAGAGAGAAGAGGTAAATGGAAACAGTGGCAAGCCAGTATTTTACCAAGGAGAATAAGCAGTGCTAGACATGCAGAACCTCCTTGGATGGGAGAATGAGATTTACATAGTAAAAACAATGAAGGGTGATAGGTGAAGCACTAAGGGCAAAGCAGTTGAATAAATGAAAAAGAGGTCCAGTCTGGCAAGTGTAGACCTTGGGGCAGCACTGTAGACTACACTGGCACAGTCAAACATCAGCAAGATCATCTTCAGGATAATCTTGCAGCAGACGAGGAGAGGCATGCAGGATTTGTTGCAGTACAGCATGCCAAGCTTAATTGTTTTTCTTTTCATCCACACTGTCAGTATGGGTTGAAAACCTGAGGTTCTGGTCCAGCCACACCCCTAAGTACTTGAATAGGGCTACTATACCTCTTGTAGCAGGTTGCCACTGTCAGGTCTGCATGGTGCAAAAATAAGCAGGCCTAGCCCGTTGTGCCAGGATAGCAAATTCTAGAAATCACAACAGGGGTAACCTATTTCTGGGGGAAAGAGAGCATAGATGCCCACTGCATGAGTGCATCCTACAGCAGACCAGTGCCATGGTCTTGCCTGAATGAGTGACCTCATGCAATTTGCCATGTCCTGAAAATAAGAAGGATGCTCGGAGGTGTCTCAGTAGCTATGGGAGGATGGTAGGGGCAAGGACAGGCCAAGGGGGAAAATAGTATCATGCAGGTAAAGTAGCTGCTGCCACAATACCTCTACAGGCCCACTCTGGCTTCATGATTTACCCTGAAACTGGAGGATCTTGCCTCAGATTGGTCTACACATCATAAAAGGAGGTGCTTGATGTCTCCTTTGTAACTCAGAGGGAGAGTAAATGCTTGTATACAGTACACACATTGATTTTTTTAAGCATTTCAGCTTCCATGTGAGAAGTATAGTGATACAATTGTTTTTGGCAGTGTTTATGTAGGCTTAGCTAATTATTATGGACAGGGACAGTAGATATTAGACCTGGGACGTCACTGTCTGGGGACTTAGGCACTCTGCCCTGGGCATCCAGGAGGGTGGGTGGCCAGGGTGAGCGTGAGCAAATTTGGAAAGTTGAGCTCTAGGGGGCCCTTTTTCTTTTCTTTAGTAGAGATAGTCCACGTTCATGGTCAGGCAGCCTGAGCCTCTCTAGGCCCAAATAGAAGGGGAGTTGCCCATACCCTTTTTGCCATAGGACCGGGGGGGGTGGCTGGTAGGTGCTCTGAAGTGCTCACTCAGGGCGTTAAGCTTAAAGTGGGTACCCCACTTTGGGACAGAGTTAGATTAGTGTACTGGGTTCTACACTGGTTTTACTTTAAGGGCTCTGTACCTGTGACCCTCTAAAGGGTTAATTCTTTGGAGTCTCAGGGAAATAGGAGCCAGTTATGCTGACTTCCTGGTGGGAGGGGCAGCTGCTTGCAGCTAAAAGGTTGTAAGAAGTTGTTTTCAGTGGGGCAGAGTTTAACAGAGGACTAACAGACAAGTACTACCTGGCTCCTGCTCTCTAAACCATTTTGCTCGATGGAAGGCCTAAAATATCCTGCAGCTGAAGTGGCGGAGGCCTGAGTTACAAAACCCCTGGGTGGGGGGAATAAGAAGCCATCTGAAGGAGAAGCCTGATGTGCCTTGCAGGTAGGCGCAATGGGATTTGAACTAGCATATAGCCTGGGTGAGGGAGTGAGCCCTGAAGAAGGAGGGACATGGAGGACAGGCCAGAGGTAGAGCCAAGGGAAAGAGATCGCTATGGACCTCAACTGTGAGAACTGAGCCCAAGTCTGAGGTCTGATGTAGTGCAGAGGGTAGCGAGAGAAAGACAGTATGGATTTCACATCTGCAGAAGGGGGAAATGTGCAGCTTGACATCCCCATGAATTTGACTGGAGCAAGGATAGGAGAGGACTCCTGCCCTGAAGGGAATGCGTAATGCTGGGGGTTCGAGAACTGATCATGGGAAAATAGTATCTGAGGCATTGAAGGGGATGTGCCATCCATAGTTCAGTGGGGCAGTTACCCAAGAGTTTGCCAAGGGAGGAAGATGTCATTGGGAGGATCAGGGGCCCCGAGGTGAGAGGTCAGTCGACCCATGGGAGCATAAGGATAGAAACCTGCCTGAAATGTGAAATGTATGCTTCCTAGTTAATCAGGCTCATCAGTTTCATGCCCCGCAATATGTGCATTGCTTCCAGGACTATGGACTTTGCTTGGACTTTGATCTAAAGGGCACCTGGGCCAAGTGGACATTTCCCCAATGGGATACTGTTTGTCAAGTTGTTGCTCCATGGAGAAATCAAGTTTCATTAAAGGATCCAAGGTTGTTTATAATTACTGTTTGGACTTTATTTCAATGTCTTCCTGATTTTAAAGTGTTGCTAATCAAGTTTGCCTCCTAGCCCAGTGCCTCATGAATGGAATCTGCACCCCTGACCTGAGGAATCAAAAAAGTAAGTAATTGTTTGCAGTTTCTGCTTTAGTTACCCCTTCCCCATGGACTTTACCACTATTCATACCCCTAGACACCAGTCAGAGGGTGGACTACATACGATGACTGAAACTAATATTAAGAAAGGTACACCACAAATGGCCACACATGGTTTAATGGCAGAAGTGCTGCTTGTGACACTAGTGACCCAAGTTTTAGGAACAAGCTTATGATGCTGGGGACAGCCACGTGCAGGAGGATCAAGCATCCCAGAGGATAATCTCCTCTGCGGAGAGTGAGCAGTGTGATCTGTACTGCTGCCACCACCTGGAAATTATCAGGTGGAGGTGCAGCTGGAGACACAGCACAGGGGAGGGGACATTATCAGATGGCATGGCAACAAGACAGCACATGTACAAGAACTAAAGACCTTGCTGGTGGCATTCCAGAGAACGGGAAAAAAATCTGAGGAAACACCTGCCTTCTGCAGGATGACTGCTAGTCTCCTGCAGGCCCTGCATCACCAACCAGATGCCCTCCTCCAGCGGATCTCAATTCCAGAGAGACTTGTCACCCCTGAGGGCCCCACTGTGGGGGTGGGTTAAACCATGGAAGCAGAGAGAGAGGAGGGAATTCTGTAGAAGGCAATTGGAGGGACTGGCTAGATAGGGAATGGTCAGTGGCAACAGGAAAGAAACAGCTTGGATGCAAATAAAAGAATGGTATGCCATAAACCAATACTAAACTGCAACTGGATGATGAACTGAAGTAACATACATAGATAAATAGAAGGTGAAGGCAGAAAAGGACTTGCAGTACATCTAATCTGTGCTTTGGTTACTGATATTTATTTGTCCCATAGGCCTACAGCTATATAGGTGTTGCTTACGTCCCCGACCCCTCCCCCCATGTTCCCATTAATCTTCACCAGACCCCTAAGTCTGGCCCACTGGATGTGTAACCTGTTTACTGCCCCTGCCTCTACCTCCCCTTTAAGCAGCCAATTCCACTAATCCACCTTGTATTAATGAAGAAAGATGCCCTAATGTCTTTCTTGAACCTCCCTCCTACCAGTCTCCATTTGTGACCCCCAACTCACCACATTCATGTTTCTGGTGAATAGACCTATTTGTCACTATATCTACTTTATTTATACCCCTCAGAAACTTGTACATCTCTATCATGTCTCCCTGCTTTCTCCTGGACTTCCAACTAGTCCATACTGAGGAATGCACAGTGAGGTCTGCAAACCGCTTTTCATATGTTCAGCCTTGCTGTTCCTGAATCAACTCGGGCTCCATTGCACTGTCTACATTCTGTCTCTGCTCTTTAGGCGCAGGTTCCAGAGCTGGGCACAATACTCAAGATGTGGCCTTACAAGGGTACTGCACAGGGGTAAGAGCATCTCTCCCTTCTACAGTCAAAACCCATGGTTATACACCAGAACATCCTCTTCCCCCTTGCTGTATGCCAAATCTGGAGATTTTGAGACTGCCACTGGTAATAAACCCCAGAGCTGTCTCCTCCCACATTTCTGACATTCTCACCTTTCCCCAGCCAGTATTCCTCGGGTGGGTTTTCCTTGTCAATGTGCATTACCTTGCACTACTTTGCACTGAACCATAAGTGCCAAATCTTGGATACTTTTCCAATTTTGTAAGACCCTGTCCCAGGTTCCGGACACCCCCTTCATTATCCACTCTGTTGTGTAGCTTTGTATTATTCACAAAGACACGTCTTGCCCTGTATACCCTCTAGTATCTTGCTAATAAACACGTTAAATAGGACAGGCTCCAGAACTGACCCCTGCTGCACCCCTCTAGTGAAATGCTCATCTCTGATTTCCTCCCATTTATCATCACCCTCTGTTGTCTGCTCCCCAACCAGTTACCAACCCACCTATTCAACCCCACTTCTAGTCTCATATCTTCCATCTTTCTTAGCAGCCTCTTGTACAGGACTGAGTCAAAGGCCTTGCTGAAGCTGAGGTAAAATACATCGACAGGCTAGCCCCTATCCACTGCCCTAGTGACCCAGTCAGTTTAGTCTGGCATGATCTTTCTACCACAAACCCATGTTGTTTATTGTTCTGGGGCCAAACGCTCCTATGTATTCCACAATTTGTTCTTTGATTATGGTCACCAGAAGCTTAACCCAATTGAGGTTAAGCTGACAGGTCTTTAGTTCTCTGGGTTCTCCTTATCTCTGCCCTTTCAAAGTGGTGCTACAACTGTCTTCTTCCAGTCATTTTGCCTCCCCATCTCAACAAAGCACCTAAACAGATACATCAGGAGGCTACCAGTTCCAGATGATGCTGTTTTAGAACCAAGTGTAATCCATTGGGGTCTTGTGCATTGTCTACCTTGAGAGCTCCCAGCCCTTTCCTTACCCTCTCCTCCCCTCTGTAATCTGAACAGGCTCCATTCTCCGCAGCCCCTCTCGGAAGCCTTTATGTGACTTCCAGAAGGGGTCCCTCTCCCCTACTGTGAAAAACAGAACAGAAATAGCTAAAATAGCTGTTCAGTAGCTCTGCCTTCTCACATCACTGTCCACCCACACCCTCCTTCCTCAGCCTGATAGTCTCCCTTTTGTTCTGCTCTTTTCACTAACATACACATAAATAATTCCTTCCCTCCTTGTTAACCCTTACAGTTATCTTAGTGCCAAATTTGCCTTCCTACCATATACTTTGTTTCCTTCAATTCCTGTTGGTATTCTTCCCAGGTTTCATAATATTGCCCACCCTTGTACAGTATTTTCTTAAGACCATCCTTTTGGTGCTGTCCCCACTTCTTTTGAAAACCATAGAGGTTTCCAGTGCTTGTTTTCTTAGCTACATTCTCAGGCAGCTTCCAGTTAATTTCAAGATGCCTCTTTTAATAGTAAGTAAGTAAAAGTTTATTTGACTGAGTGCCCCATCCCAGAGGCTCTGAACACTCTATGAGTGGGTAGGAAACACATACAACAATAAAGCATAAAACCATTAGTAAGATAAAACAGTTGAAAAATCCAATTTAAATAAGATATTGCAGCAGGTTACTAGCTTAACTCTAAATAATACAAAAACGCTTTCCTAAAAAGATGCACTTTCAGGCCCCACTTAAAAGCCTCCACTGAAGGGGCCTCCCTCAAAGATTTTGGTAGCGAGTTCCACAAACTGCTAGGAGGCCCTCAGTAAAGCAGCGAAGCGAGCGCACCAGATGGGCAGGAGTCAGAAGGTCATTCAGGTAACCAGGGCCTGATCCATGTAGAGCCTTATAGGTGAGCAAGCCCATCTTTTTTTTTTTCAAACTCTATTTTTTGCACCGGCATGCAGGGAACTCTCTCAGGCATCCACTGATCCTTGCAGCTCTACCTCCGGATCTTATACCCCTCCATCTCCTGGCACCAGCTTGGCTACCCCACCTCGGCTCTGAGCCCCCCGAGGTAGGGCCACCCTGTCTGCCTAGGGTGCTCTGTCTTTCAATTCAGACTGGGCTGGGCTTGGCCCAGGAGAGGAGTGGATCTGGTCGGTGGAGTGTGGCTAAAGGAGGTGGTACCATTGCCTATCCCCGGGGATGGGGGTATCTACTTAGGTCCCACCCCATTGGCTCAGATGTGCAATGCATCCTCATGTGGGCTCGCATGCTCCCGTGCATGCCTACAGGGTCACTGCCACAGTCAATCCCCTTGGACTTCCTTGTCTCAGGTTGCTGTGCTCCCAGCTAATGCTAGGAGTCCCCAGCTCCCGGACTAGTCCCACCCTCCCTCCCAGGACAGGAGAGCAATCTCCAGATGCTTGATCCTGTCCTTCCCTGCCAGCCCCTGGCAGCCCAAGCTCATTCCCCGAACCTGGGTCACCGGTGTGGCGCGAGGTGTGGTGTCCAGCACCTCAACCCTTAGTGCCACCGGGCCGGCTAAGCAAGCCCATCTTGAAGGTGATTCTCCACCTAACCAGCAGCCAGTGCAGTTTGCACCAAACTGGGTGACAGAACATGACAGAACCTCGGAAGACTCATCAGTAACCTGACTGCCATGTTCTGCACCAGCTGCAGTTGTCGGAGAACCCCTCCAGTGACCCCAAGGCACAGAGCATCGTGGTAATCAAGCTGTGATCTCACAAATGCATGTACCAGTGAGGGCAGGTCATCAGAAAGAATCAAGGATTTGTTCTGGGCAACATTCCTCAAGTGGTAAAAAACACTCCTGACGACAGATGACACCTGGGCCTCAAGTGTCAATCCATCATCGAGGATGACGCCCAGATTTTTTCACCTTGGTGGATGCTGCCAAAGAAGTGGGGCCAAGAAATAATCCTATTTCATCCCAGGAGCATTTGCATCCCACCGACGACCAGGCTCAACCACTAGTTCCTCCATTTTGTTGGTAGTGGGTCTCAGCCAGCTAGAGGACATCCAGTCCTGGATCTCAGCCAGACATTTGTTTAGCACCTCCACAGTGCCATATGTCCGAGGTGCAAATGAAATGTACAGCTGGGTGTCATCTGCATAGCAGTGAAAATGCAAGCTGTACCATCTAATAATCTCACCCAGGGGATGCATGTACACTATAAACAATGCAGGTGACAGAATCGAGTCCTGGGGAACTCTGCAAGGCAAGGGCTTTGGGCAGGATAAGAAATTTCCCATCACCACTCTCTGCATCCTGCTTGTTAGAAATGACTCAAACCAGTTTATGATGGTACCGGTGAGTCCATAGAGCTCCATAAGGTGGTCCAGCAACACTACATGGTCCACAGTGTCAAATGCTGAGGAGAGATCAATGAAAACGAGAACTGACCACTCTTCTCTATCCCTCACCCTGAAGAGATCATTTTGCACTCTGACTAACACCATTTCAGTGCTGTGTCTTGATCTAAACCCCTATTGCAAGGGCTAATGGATGTCATGGGCTGTGAGATGTGCCTCAAGCTGCAGCACCACCACTTTCTCAATAACATCACCCAGAAATGAGAAGTTAGAGATAGGTCTATAATTCGCCAAGATGTCGGGGTCAAGAGATGGTTTCTTAAGGAGATGTTTCACCAGCGCCTCTTAGGGTGCTGGCCAAACATCCCTCTGATAGTGAACACTAGACAATCTTGGCAAACACTGGCCCAACGGACTTAACACTTCCCATTAAGAGATGAGTTGGGCCCAGGTCCAGTTTGCAATATGTGGGCGGCAGCTTCGAAATCACCTCACAAACTTCAGCCACCTGAACCAGTCTAAACTCACTCCGAACAATAGGAGTGCCTCCGGACACACATGACTTGCCACCATGGGGCCACAAGTGTCCCACTGGGGAGATCCCAGCCCTAATGGAGGACACATTGTCAGAGAAGAACAGAGCAAACTCCTTGCACTGGGTGACTGAAAGTGCTTTTTTTGGCCGTAGACAGGCAGAATGGAGAAGCCTATCCACAGTTTGAAAAAGCAGAGCTTGTCTGTTCCTCCCTGCAGCAATTTCCGTGGACAGGGACTATGTCTTCTTACAGTTGATTGCCCTTTGATATTCACCCTAGTTAAGTCTCAAAGCCAGTTTGTCCCCCTCAGACCAAGTCCTCCACCAACAACACTCCAACCTCCAACCCATGGTCTTCAGCTCCTTGAGAGCCCCAACTAACCACGGGGATCTCAAGTGAGAAGACCTGGGTCGTACACAGACTGGTGCAACAGAGTCCAGTGCCTTGGAAACAGTGCCTCATTATAGGCTGCAACAACCTCACCCTTACCTGTCGCATATGCAATGTTCACACCAGATAGATCCATTACTGCCATCAGTCCCTCTGGGGAAAACCCATTCAGTGGGTGGTAGCATTCTGTCTCCAAAGAGGAGGGACTAACGGGGGGGTCCTGAATGAAAACCTCACCATGCAATGATCTAACCAAATGACCAGATCAATCCTGAGATCAGAGACCTCAAGCCTCAGTGAGAACACTAAGTCCAAGGTGTGACTGTGACTGTGGGTCACAGAAGCAACAACTTGAGCAAGGCCCAGCAGAGACATCAACTGGAGGAAGTCATAACCAAACTGGGAATGTTTGCCATCGATCCAGGCATTGAAATCACCCAGAACCAACCATCTAGTCACTCCAACAGTTTCTCAGCAATGAAGTCTGCAACTTTCTAAAGAAACTTCCTCTCGCGCCCCAGAGGCTGATATATGAGGAGGATTCTGCAGCCTGTACCTGGACCCCTGCACATGGTCACGCATTTTAATGATGAAGTGGAGCCCACCGGCTGCACGAAGAAGTTTAGGTCATATCTAAAATAGATGGCCTCACCCACACCTCTGCATTCCCTCCTCAGGCAGGACACTACAGAAAACTCGTCTGGGACAGACACCTCCAATACTGAGCCGGTGTCATCCCCCAACCAGGTCACCATGATGCAAGCCAGATCAGCCTAGGAAATTAAGTCCACTATAAGCGCAGTCTTGTTCCTACTTGATCTGGCATTGCATAGCACTGTCTGAAGTAGAGACTTGTGGAGGCTGCCAACCCAGTGGCTACCTGTCCACTCAGTCTGGTGGGAACCCTGGGTATGGGGACCAAACATGTCTGGCCTTCTTCCAGGCCACACTTTACCCTAGGCCTGGCCCATTTCCTGGTCCTGACCACCCTAATGCAACTGACCTCCGCTATATCACCAGCATCACACTGCCTGTCAGCATGCCCTCTCCCAATCCTGACCTCCCTGCAGTGCCTTAGTGCTATAATTGACAAAGAGAGGTCAGTGAAAGGGTGGAGGTCAAGCAACAGTGATGCCAGATAGGTAATCCGCGGGGCCCTAGAACTAAGGCACATCCTAACCTGCTGCACACTATAAGTTAACCCACCAAAAATAAAATCCCCAATAAATACCCCTCCCCAAACAAACAAATAAAATAGTAACTAACTCCTCCCTTCCCCATACCAGATGAATTAAACTATAATTACATAAATACACAAAATAAAATAACTAAACAACAATTACCCCTCTCTATAACGCAAACCCACCCAAGTCCACTAACATACAATATTACTAATAATAAAATACAATATAAAATAACTCAAACAAATCTATAGGAGAATCCAGTGCAAAAAGTACCGTGGAGAGTACAGTACATGAGAAAACCAGCTCCTTTAAGGAATAATGCTCGGAAAATAACTGTAAACAAATGTCACTGAAAGTCACTAACAATAGAACCACAACAGTCTCAGCAGCAGTCAGCAGTGTGCTCAGCAAAACTCTCACTAGTACTGAGGCAGAATGTCCCAATAGGAACGGTGCTCTCACCACCACATTCCTGGGGTGACCATACAGTTGGTAGCCTGTGATGAGGGTGACCCCTATTGAGTGTTTTCAAAAAGGGCTACTCAATAATGGCGCCATCTGCACAGGGCTACTGGACAGGGAGGGCGACCAGGTAGGGGGTAACATATATAATGAAAGGATGTCACTATATGTACACATGTGCTGGGGGCAGAGAAGTGAGCACGCCATGTGACGGGCAGAAGAGAAGGGAGGGTTTGTGAGGCATACTGCGGCAGTGGGCTGCCAAGCTGGCCCTGTGGCACAATGGCTTGGTGGCAGGCTAGTGTTGCGAGGGTGCCAGGTTTGGCTCTGCGAGTGCATTCATTTTGTTACGCCTGGCTGTTAAATTTATTTTTTTCAGCTTTTGCACCCTCTACCCCCCAACATTCACCCCCCTGGCATTGAGAATCCTTTAGTAGGGGGTGCAGGGAGCACAGCCCCCCACATAAAAAAAAAAGTGTCCAGCACTGTTTTCTGAGCTCCACGAGTGTTACATCACCAAAACTGATTTTCAAAGATGTACATTAGCCCTAATGGTGATCACCGTTCCTCGATCATCATTATGACATAGAACCATACAGTTGACTGCTTCTTAAACTGGAGATTTATAAATTAGTGGGAATAAGTTCCCACTTGGCTTATGAGACCACCATTTCTGTCAGCTCCTTCAGCTTCCCCCTGATTTACACAGAAACGTAGAGCACAGAAGGTGACGGCAGATAAGGACCATGTGGCCCACCTAGTCTGCTCCTTTTCCCTACCTAATTCAAAACCGCAGACCCTAGTTGATCTGCAGCTTACACTTTCTTCCCTATTGTGAGAGTACTGTTATGTCTATCCCGTGTATTATTGAATTCCCCTACCATTTTTGCTCCCACCACCTCCGCAAGGGAGTCTGTTCCAAGCATTCACTACTCTTTCAGTGAAAAAGTACTTTCTCATGTTGCCCCTGAGCCTACCCCTCTCTAGCCTCATATCTTGCCCCCTTGTTTTTGTACACCTTCTTTTTCAAAAGATGCTACCCTCTTGTGTCTTGTTTATACCCTGAGGTACTTGAATGATTTCTTCTCTCATCTATTTGAAGTCAGCCCTCATAAGGTCCAGGACCACAACCTTTGATGTGGGCTACCAGCTCCCCACGACTATTTCAAACCACACTGAGCTGTGGTTATTGGACCCCAGCAGTTCTCTTATGTCAGCCTCCATCCATTTCAGCATTAGCTGGTACCAGGTCAAGGATGGCCTCTTCCCTTGCTGGTTCCCATACCAGCTGTACCAGTAAGTAGTCCTGTAGAACATCCAGTAGAGACTGACTCCTCTTTGCATTCCTGGCTACCGGAGTCTCCCAGTCTACATCCGGCAGGATTAAATCCCTGAGTATCACCACTGCCCCCCTTAGCAGATACTTTATGATCCCCCCCCCCAAAATTTTCTATCACCCTCCTCCTTCTTGCTTGGTGGCCTGTTTACCAACCCTATCCTGAGTTCCTATCACCTTACAGATGTGAGCTGGATCCATAATGATTCCGCCTCATCGTTCTTCTTGACTATAGAGTCCTCTTTTGACTCAGTACCCCCTTCACATATAGGGTGTTCCCCTTCACTGTCCTTCTGCCCCTCTTGAACAGGGAAAATCCAGGGATCATGAAGTCCCACTCACTATACTCTGATGCCCAGGTCTCGGTCACGACAATTATATAAGGGTTTACCTCTGTCACTGCCCTGTGGAGGCTGCTGATTTTGTTGCTTAAGCTCTTGGCATTTAGGTTGATACCCTTCCACTTGCCTTTCTGAGACTCTCCCTGAGCTTACGCATGTTGTTCATTTCTGCTGCTCATTCTGTGTTTGTTGTCCATTCTACTCCATTTCCTTTCTCTGTCCACCCCCCCACATCTACACTTCCCATTCAAGCCCCTTTTGCTTTTGTCTTTCTCCATTTTCACCCCTCTAGTTGTCTGCCTTCCTACCATCTCCACTTTCAAATGTTATTTTATCCACCTCCCTCATCATCATAGTCAATGGTGCACTAGCTAGGTCCCCGACAACTTCTACTCTGCTAGAGGAGCCCTCAGTCTTAGCCTCCCTTTCCTCATTTAAATGCTTATAGATGTAGGCATCAAACATCTACCCAGTGTTCTCACCCCCTCATCTGTTACATGGAGGCTGTTCATCTTCAACAGCCTCTGATTCCAGAAGTGGCCTCAGTCTCCTGTGAATATGTGCCCTTACTTATTGCACCACCCCTTCAGAATTGAATTGAATGCTTTAACTTTTAATTGTCTCACATCTCTCATGTCCCACACTGGCAGGACCTCTGAGAAGGTTACCAACACTGACGCTGGCCTCAGTGTATCTCCTAACTACTGAAAGCTAAAAGCTGTCCTTCACTGCTTCCGGTTTATGTCTGGTCAGTCAACATTCATTTCAAAATTAACAGTAACATATGTACAGTACCATCCCCGTGCACCTGACTATCTCCCCAATCCTAGCTGAGGCACCTAGGAAGCATCTGGCTACCATGTCACTGCTGTCCTGCTCACCTGCACCTACCACTCTCACTCTCTCAGCCCCTCTGATACTGGAGTCATCATCCACCAATGTTACCCTTCATGTGCTCTTGTGCCACTGTAACCCCACCCCCGCAGGTGTCTTTTTGGCTGTTCCGGGATGCTTGGTGATGTTTGGCATAGTGTTCTCCTCAGGGAAGTGTAATGGCTAATCTGCTTTAGTTTGGGTCTCAAAGCAGTTCACAGTCAATGAACCTGAACTCCTGCCTGCACTCAGGGTCTTTGGCATGGCTCCCTCCCCCCCTGCCAACTACCCACAATACACCCAGGCTGGTGGGCCTCTATAGCTGTGAAGGGTTAGTGGGCATTCACAGTTTCCAAACCAATCTGCTGTATAACAGTTATATTTCATCCCATGCAGGTGCCTCCACAAGTTCTGAGTTGAGCACTGCCAATTGGCTATAAAGGAGTTATGGGCCATTCTTCTAGAGCAGAGCCTGGAAGATAGCCACCCCGCAGCACTTATGGCTAACATTGACCATCTCCCAATCCTCCCTGTACTGCATGCCTCCTTCTTATTCTCCTGCACTGCATGCCTTCTTCCCAGTCCTTCCTGCACTATAGCAAGAAACCACATAGCCGCACCAAGGAGAATCGGAGGTGCTCAGTTACCAGCAGTAAACACAAGCAGTCACGAGTCACTGCTTGTATGAAAAAGCCTCAGGAGGTGAAACATCAGAGCTTTATTTTGTCCTCTCTCAGGACCCAGGAGAGTCTGATTGTATGTTTATCTGCACTGCAAGTAATTCAATAAATGGAGATTTGATACTGCAGCTTCTGGTTTCTCCATTATATGTTTGCTTTTGAGTGAGTGCCATGACTCCTGACTGCTTGTTTTTTTTTTTCATTCCTGCACTGTGTTCTTCCTCCCCAGTCCCTCCTGAACAACATTCCATCCTATAGTTCTCTCTGCACTGCATGCCTCCTCCTCAATCCCTCCTGCCATGTGTTCCTCCTCTCCAGTCTCACCTAAACTGACCCCCCCACACACACAGATCCATCCCAGTATACAGTATGCATGTGTGAACTCTTCCTGCTAACCACTTGGAGTCTCCCCTCCTGCTGTTAACATAGTAGTGTCTTCCTTCAAACAGGGAGTTATTCCCGGCTGAGGTTTTCCTTTATAGTTGGGCTCCTTTATGCAGTATTGACCTATCCCACATAGGGAGCACTGCTTGTTAAGGATTCTCTTTCTATTCCACTCAGCTTCTGTACTACCACTACCACTACCACTCTAGGTGCCTCAGGCTACTACTACCTTTTGCCCTTCCCTTTCTCTCCCTTCCTTGTGCAGTGCTTATTTCTGTACTTGTGCCACAGGGTATCATGAGTAGAGTCCCCAGTGGAATTGTGGACTATCTGTGGATAGGCATCAAAATGCCAACTTCCTGTTCTATGGATCTCATACTCTAAGGTTGCTAAACGCTATGAGAATAAATACAGTACTGCTAGCACCTGATTGGCACCTGCCAGTCATATGATCTAGCCCTTGCACAAACTGTGCTGCAAGCAGCTACCAAATTCCGCCCCCCTCAAACACCCATTGAACCCAATGCTCCCAAAGATCAGAAAATGGACAATAATTTACCACAAGATTAAGAGCCCTCTCACAGCCACAATGGCTGGTCAGGTAATCCACTGCAGGAAGAAAATCTGTGCAGCTTGTTTTTAAACAAGTACTGCTAGCAGTTGATTGGTGCTAGTCATTCACACTGTCTAGTTCTTATAAAAATGGTACAAGGACCCCAGACTCCAACCCCTAGACCGCCCATCAAAACCTCCCTCTCTTGTACCTCCCTTACCTATTTACTTTTCTGTCCAGTAGTGTTTAAATCATATGCACACACAGTTAAATCAGAACGCAATGCCCCAAAAATCAAATGGGCACAAAATTACCACGGACTTGAGAGCCCTTTCACTGCCACCCCCCAGTTGGGCAAGCACTCCACTGCAGGGAGAAAGTTTTATGTCTCATTTTATTTATTTATTTATTTATTAATATCTAGGATTGCAAATACCTTTGTACATTTTAAAACATGTACTGCTAATCCAGCCCATCTGCACAGTGGTAAGGCTGCCACACACGGCTTTGGCGACCTGGGTTAGGAATGAGCCGGGGTCATCTGGGCCCAGGAGGGGCTAGGAATTTTCAACGTCTTAGAGGATGCTCTCCTTCCCCAGTGAAGGAACAGAAATCAGCTCTGCTGCAATACTGGCAACCAGGTGGTCACAGGTTACAGTGCAACCTGGAGCATCTTTGAAATAGGGAGGATGCTGGGTGGTGCGCACTATGTATGCTTGCATGTGTGTACACCCTCACAGTCAGTGTTTTGTGATCGAGCAAGCCAAAACACCCTGACCTGGCAGCATAACTAATCTGGCCTCCTGCAAGTCCTGCAACAGTGAGCCAGGCACAACCTCAAACCAGATCCACTCATGGCAGGGATTGGGAACCCTGCCACCCCATCGGGGGGGATTAGCCCTGGAGGAACAGAGATGAAGGTAAGACTGGGAGAAGCCAGGTGGCAGAGTCAGCACGATAACATCATGGTTGGAGAGGAAGGGGGGAATAAAGAGATAAACTAAAAAAAAAAAAAAACACATGCTGCTAGCACCAGTTTGTTGCTAGTCAGTCACATGATCTAGTCACTGCATAAGTGGTGCCACAAGCAAAAAGAGGACAAAAGAAGACCTGAACAGTCCGTCTAGTCTGTCTGAAGATTCCCTATTCTGAGATGCTATAGCCTTCGCCCTTCCTTCCAGTCTCCCCTTTCACTCCTGTATCTTTCCATTGGATAACGCCTTTACACTGTATGCATCCCACTTTCTCCTGAACCCCAGTATTGTCTTTTCCTCCACAATCAATCTGCTACCTGTTTCTTAAATTAATACTTCCTAATGTCCTTTTTCAAACTTTCCCCTCCAGCTTGAGTGCTTTACCACTGGTGGATGCACTGTCTCTTGGTTTAAAGAAACTTTCTTTCTCCACTCTGTTAAACTATTTCATGAACTTGAATATCTCTATCACTTCCCCCTCTCCCTTTTGTCATCCAGTGGGTACATGTTGTTGAGACTTTTCAGTCTCTCATCGAACGTCTTGCCCTGCTATCCATGGACCATCTTCATGGTCCTTCATTTCACTGCCTCTAATCTAACCTTGCCCTTCCTTAGGGGCAGACCCCAGAACTGCACACACAGTATTCCAGAATCACACAAATACAATATCACATAAACAATGCTATGGTGTATGTGTGATTTTATAATTCTTTCTTGGCTTTATTGCCAACGAACGTTCTGGGTAACACTGTACCTCAGTGCTTTTGTGCTGAGGTTATCTGTCTTTCTAGATTGCTTTCCTGTTTTGGGCTCACCATGTTTCAAACCATAAAACCATCATAAGGGCTGGTTTATTTTCCCCCGGGATAAGATACAGATGAGGCACACTGATAAGTCCTGAGAAAGATGAAACACATGTCTTTGTCTTCTGTTTTTGACCTTTGAAGTGTGTGTGAAAGAAAGACTATTAGGCACCATTCACCCCTGCTTAAAGGGACACTGTCAACCCCCTTAGGCCACAAAGTTCCTCTAACTTAAAAAAACATGTGTCATGATTGGTCTGATTCTGTAGAGATTGCTGATATACTGTAGCTAATAACTGGATTCAGATTCCATTTTTCTCTTTAGAAGTGAAAAACAGAGTACCCACCATACTGGTGATACAACACAAAAACATGTTTATTTACATTTTTTTATCAACACCCACAGCATCTTTTCTAGACCTGGGAATGCCCCCAACACAGTCTAGCCACTCATGATGCTGTAGGAGGAGATGGGGTGACTGTATCATGAGGGACTGCATTGTTTGGGGTTGTTCCTAATGTTCAGGAACTATGCAATAAAAGTAGATCATGGATTTGAAACAAAACAAGGCTGTGTATAATTACACCACTTGCATGCATTTCAGTTCTACTAAGAAAGGAGGCAGATTAAACAACCAGCAACACCAATGAATCTTACAGAAGGTAAGCAATCATAAAATATGAGGTTTCAACTAGAAATATTATGATAAATAAAGGCTTGACAGTATGAATTTAAAGCAAAACCACTCTAAGTACTTTCAAGGCACTTTACATATGTATTAAATTATGCTAGTGACATGGCAATTACTGGGGTACAGGGCCTGCACTACGATCTCCAAAAGAGAAAATTCCCTTCCATCCACTTTGTCAAGTTGGTGTTAATTCCATGTTGGAGCAGTGATCTCTCATCATACCCTTTGCTGGCTGACCATGGATCATTTTTGTTGCCCTTCATTGCAGTGTTTCTAATCTGTCTTCGTCCCTCCTTAGGAGTGGGCCCCAGAACTGGACACAGTATTCCAGATGTGATCTCACCAGTGGTCTCTAATGAGGCATTATCACCTCCCTTCTTCTATCAGTCACCCCTCTCTTCACACACCCCAGCATTCAGCTAACCCTCCTATATACAGTACCATGTTGTATTGGGCAGACTGCTCTAGATTACTGTTGATCACGACAGATCTCATTCCTCCTTCATGTTCTCTGCCAGTGTTCCATCAATATAGCACACCGTTCCAGGATTTTTCCCTCTGTTGTGAACCTGTTTGCACTTTTAGCACTGATGATTTGCAACTGCCAAGTACTGGGCCACTGCTCCAGTCTCCACACATCCGGTTTCATTATGCTAATCCCTTCTTTACTGTTGAACCTTCGGCAGAGCTTGGTATCATCTGGCATCAGACTTACCTTGCCATGGATACCCTCTCCTATGTCACAGATGTACATATTAACAGAAGTTGGCCTAGGGATAACCCCTCAGGTACCCCACTACTCAGTACTATGTTAAAAGAGAATTTACCATTTTAGACCACCCTCTGGGTTCTATTTATCAGCCAGTTTTTTATCCAATCAGTTATTTCTTCCCTAATCCCAGATCACTCACCTTTTTAATGAGTCTCTTATATAATACTGAGTCAAAGGCTTTATTAAAATGCAAGTATAGTATGTCCACTGCCTGGTCCTTTTCTGCCATCTGTGTCACTGCATTAAAGTAGTCAATTAAGTTAGTCTGTCATGATCAGCAGCTGGTGAACCCATGCTGTTTTCCATCCATTCACCCCTTTTATTCTAAGACTGTGACTATCCCCTCCTCAGTATTCATCTCCAAATGTTTTATCACTATCTGCCAGGCAAACGTACAATATCAATATACTGTATGTACTGTAAATACAATATCAATATACTGTATGTATATACTTGTATATTCCTTGCAAAAAACTTTGTTCATTCACTAGTTAGGGTTGAAGAGACAAAAGTAGGGAAATTTTGCAATAGAGTTTCCAACACTAACACCTCACCACAACCCTGCAGGCAGCAACAGGCTTCATAGTTTCATTATTGTTATGCAAGTCTGTCGGCGTTAGCCTTAATGACTTGCAACATATCAGTGGAAAAATGTCTGTTTCTCAGTTCCCATGTGTTTGTCTAATTCCCTTTTAAATTGTTCCATTGTAGTGCTGTGTACAATGGCCCTTGGCAGTGCATTCCAAGATTTCACTACCATCTGATTAAACCATACCCCTCTTTTGTTTGCTTGTACAGTTTCTCTTTTTAATTTTCTGTCATGTGACCTTGTATTTACTCCTACCTCCTTTTTACAAAATCCATAAGTCAACCATATTAGTTCATTATGGTAAGCCATATATATATATATATATATATATATATATATATATATATATATATATATATATATTTTAGAGACAAAAACTCCATTTAATGCATTAGTTAGGGTTGTTCCACAGCGACAAAAGTGAGAAATTCAGAGTTAGGGTTGAAAACCCCTTGGACCCCATCCACCCCCAATCGGCATCGAGGTGCGCATTGGGATCATCAGCCCTCACTCTCACCCCATGACATGTGTAAAGCAGCAGAAGTATGAGAATGGGTGAGAGTTAGGACCAACGATCCCAATGCGCATCCCAATGCCAATTGGGGGGGTGGGCGGGGGTCCAAGGGGGGGTTTTCAACCCTAACACTGAATTTCCTCACTTTTGTCGCTGTGGTACAACCCTAACTAATGCATTAAATGGAGTTTTTTGCCTCTAATTTCCCTTCTTTTTGAGAATGATAATGAGAAATAGTGAATGTAATGCAGTGGCGGGAGCGCGGGGCCATCTTGTGGCATAGTAACAGGAACAGCAATGCAAACAGAAGCGCTAACAGTGGCGCACATGGTAACACAAGCACGAATGAGAACAGAAAGGGTAACGCACATGGTGGCCTAGACGGGAATGGTCTGCCACGTGATGTGTTGTCACATAGTAACATGGTGCCTGCAAACGGAAATGTCAATGGGCATGGTGACGTAAAGAGAAACAGAAAGAGAAACAGTACTGTAGACACAAATGGCAAAAAATAACAGAAAGCATAGCGCAAATGAAAGCACAAAGGATAACGCACATGGTGGCGCAGGCGCCAACGGTAAGTGAAATGGGTACAGAACCATAGCGGAAAGGGCAACAGTAACAGTAATGTAAGCGCCCAGGCTGGTTTTCCCCAAAACCTGCATAGAGAAAGACAGTGAGTACAAACAATGTATGCATAATAATGAGTATCGGAGCAGAAAATGAGAACTTGGAATACTAAATACGTTATATCTCAGGAACCGTCCGACGTAGAAAAAAAATTTAAAAGTCGTATGATTTACAACTATCCTGGCTAATTTTTAACTTAGCCCCTTTAGGGGCTAAGTGTTTTCCGATGAAAAGTCCGTATCTTGCATCGTTTCCGAGATACGGGCCCTGAAAGGTGCGGCGAACGCAGTAATGTTATCATATGGGAAAAAAAGAGAAGTTTGGAGTGCCATAACTTTGCCTCCCTGTAATATTTTTTCACCAAACCACTGAAAGGCACATCTGTGGGCTGTTGGCTGTGTTCCTTCCAAATTTCAGGAAAAAAGTCTAAACCGTTATTTTGCAGCAGGGTGCCAAAGGATTCCAGTAATGCGTTGGGCGCCGTAATGTTATCCTATGGGAAAAACTGTCAACTTTGGAGTGCTGTAACTTTGCCGCCATATAATATTTTTTCAATACAACACTGAAAGGCACATCTGTGAGATGTCATCTGCGTTCCCTCCAAATTTCAGCCCAAAACTCCCAACCGTTCTTTTGCAGCGGAGTGCCAAAGAATTACTGTTATTTTGGGCATAGTGTCGCAAAGTAGTGTCGCAATTTGCGAAAGGTGTTACAAAAAAATTTGCGACACTTTCGTGAGTGTGACACTACATTGTGAAAATACTTTTTCCAGAAATTTGAAAAACATATTTCTGGGGTGTTTTACCCCAAAATAAAGACATGGCTAGCATCCTCAGGGCCCGACTAGGTGAATACAAAAAGAATTAGGTTGCTAGAGGATCTCAATTTTAAATGCCAAGCATTTTTCTGATCACTAACTGAAAACAAGATGGTGGATTTGCGACAGTAACAGGGACATCTGCGACAGTAAAAAGTGCATTTGCGACACTGTTGAACTTTTTGTTAACTTTTCCCATTGACTTATAATGGAAAATTGTTTTTTGAATAACTTTTGAACCGTTTAATATTTTTTCATGAAATCTCTGAAAGGCACATTGGGAACCCTGGCCACACGTTCCCTGAAGATTTTGGGCCAGTCGCGCAAACCGTACGACCTGTAGGCGTGACCGTAGAATTCCAGAAAAGCATAAACGCACGCACAGATCACGCTTAATAACTCCACAGCCATATATCCGACTGGTACAAAACTTGGCAAATCCTAAGGCCTATGGTTCTTGATCATGTATTCCAAATTTCAGGCAAATCTGTCAAACAATTACAAAGTTATTAAGATGCAAGATTTTGGGGTTTAACATAGAAATGGCTCCTCAACCCTAACTATGGTAGCACTACTGTGCTACCATAATACATATATATATATATATATAGAGGCAAAAAACTCCATTTAATGCATTAGTTAGGGTTGTTCCACAGCAACAAAAGCGAGGAAATTCACTATTAGCGTTGAAAACCCTAACTCTGAATTCACTCCCCCAGCACCACACACACACAGACACACACACACATGCAAGTATGGGGGAGGACCAAGTCAACACAACCAATGACAGACATCCAGCAGCAGGTGACAGAAATAACAAACAATTGTCTAAATGTACTACGAGACATCCCCACCCACCTGACCAGGTATTGCATGCTCAGTGGAGATCAACAGCAAAACTGAGGACATGTACACCAAACGTACACATCCCTGATTGCAGCTGCACACAACGTACCACACTTAGTAGTTGCATGGCCTTACCTACCGATGCCCCACACCACACCACACCACACCACATGTGGTGGGCCACCTGAGCAATAGAGTTCAGCAAAACCAAGGAGTTGTACAGGTATAATCTCTGATTATAACAAGGGTTTGAGAAATGCAGCTTTCTAATTGACTGTAAACATTGTAACAGCCTTATGTTTAGTTTTATTAAGATACATGTAGAGCCTAACCATATGATGAACATGGTTTAATGTTATTTAAAAACAGTTTTATTATGATAGCAATAAGCCACTCCCAGGTATTATATTAATGGTCAGTTTATCACTGTCTAGCGACATGTGGCACTTCGCTATGCCTCATTCAACATTAAACCCCTACAGGGTGATTAACAGACCATTTAACATAACTGTTGGTCATGCCCTATTGTTAATTGTCTTTATGAGTAGATACTCTCCCTCTGCTAGGCACTGCAGCAGCTTTGCAACAGTGTCCCACCAGTTACACCATACACTGTCTAGTTACTGGAGAATGGCTGTGAATATGAACTCATGAAGATGAACAGTGTAACAGTCATTACAGTCGTCAAAACCTTAGTGTGATTATAACTGACAGAGTCAGTGATAGAGAATAACCCCTGCTGTCCTAGTACACTTACCCCATTGTGAGTTAAATCAATACTAAAAGACATTCTGTTTATATCTACACCATACCTACTTGATTCCTGTTGTACCACAATTAACATAGTTATCACTTTGATAGCATCAGTGACAGAAGTGTGGCAAACCCAAACACTAGGCATACAGCCTGAGTATGAAACAACTGTTAAAAAAAATTACACTGTGTCCATAAGTGGCATAGATCACTCATTGCAACAATAGTAAATGTATTACTATTTGAATAAGTTAGTCATCATAGATACAACGAGTTTGTCTTTATCAGGTACAACATACTCAGTAAGTGCCTACAGGAAAATCTATCCTATATACATCTCCGATACAGGTACGTCATTGTTGGCTCAGTAGTGCTATGATATTTAGAAGTTGCTTGGCCTGATCCATGCAATTACATTGTTTCTTACAAAGAATACTTACTGCATCTTTAGTATTGAAACACACTGAAGGTCTGTGTATGTACATCAGCAGTACACCTTCATCAGTAAGAATGCATCTGATACTGGCAGTACGAATTTCTGGCGTTGAACAGGCAATGCTTTTCCATACGTTTACATCACCCTCTCTATCTTGAGCAAACCGTTGCAGTAAATGTACTACTATGTAAATCACATACTAAATGTAACACTACTTTTATCTTGAGCATGCTAGTGTCTTGTAGTTAATTTATGTACTTCTCTTAATTAATGTATACTCACTAGTGTTAAAACCTTTCTACAACTGTCATCATGCACCTTCAGCATTTATATTGACTAATGACACAGTACCAGTTGTGGTGTGGTGTGGGGCATCGGTAGGTAAGGCCATGCAACTACTAAGTGTGGTACATTGTGTGCAGCTGCAATCAGGGATGTGTACGTTTGGTGTACATGGCCTCAGTTTTGCTGTTGATCTCCACTGAGCATGCAGTACCTGGTCAGGTGGGTTGGGATGTCTCGTAGTACATTTAGACAATTGTTTGTTATTTCTGTCACATGCTGCTGGATGTCTGTCATTGGTTGTGTTGACTTGGTCCTCCCCCATACTTGCATGTGTGTGTGTGTGTGTGTGTGTGTGTATGTGTGGTGCTGGGGGGGTGAATTCCGAGTTAGGGTTTTCAGCGCTAACAGCGAATTTCCTCACTTTTGTCACTGTGGAACAACCCTAACTAATGCATTAAACAGGGTTTTTTGCCTCTAATTTCCCTTCTTTTTGAGAATGATAATGAGAAATAGTGAATGTATTGCGGCTCCCACCACATGATGTCTTGTGGCATAGTAACAGGAAGAGCAACGCAAACAGAAGTGCTAACAGTGGCGCACATGGTAACGCAAGCGCAAATGACAACAGAAAGGGCAATGCACACGGTGGCATAGATGGGAACAGTCTGCCACATGATGTGTTGTCACATAGTAACATGGTGCCTGCAAGCGGAAATGTCAATGGGCATGGTGAGCAAAGTGAAACAGAAAAAGAAAAAGCAGTGTAGACACAAATGGCAAAAAATAACAGAAATACAAGCGCAAATAGCATAAAGGATAAGCATCATAGGGCCCCATGCTTGTCACGTAATGCAGCAGCGCGGAAGGCCCTCCACCACATGATGTCTTGTGGCATAGTAACAGGAACAGCAATGCAAACAGACCGCACTAACAGTAGCGCACAAAGGTAGCATAGCGCGAATGAGAACAGAAAGGGTAATGAACACGGTGGCGTGAAGCGAGGCGGTGTGCCACGTGATGTCTTATCACATAGTAACATGGTGCCTGCAAGCGGAAATGTCAATGGGCATGGTGACGCAAAGTGAAACAGAAAAGAAACAGTACGGTAGACACAAATGGCAAAAATAACAGAAAGCAAGCAAATGAAGCATAAAGGATAGACTGCGTGGTGGCGTGAATGTCAGCGATAAGTGAAACAGGCATGGAACTGCAAGCGGAAAGGGCAATGGTAACAATAATGTAGCGCACAGGCTGGTTTTCCCAAAAGCTGAATAGAGAAAGACAGTGAGTACAAAGAATGTATGCATAATAATGTAATGCAGAGCAGAAAATGAGGACTTGGAATACTAAATAGGTTATATCTCAGGAACCGTACGATGTAGAAAAAATATTTAAAAGTCGTATGATTTATGACTGTCCTGGCTAGTTTTGTACTTAGCCCCCAGTAGGGGGCTAAGAATTTTTCCATTAAAATCTTAGCGAAAATACTAGCAGCCCGCCTAGCTAAGGTCCTTCCTAGGTTAATCCACCAGGACCAGGTGGGATTCATGAACGGTAGACTAGCATCAGACCATTTCCGTAAATTATCCCATATTTTCTCAGCATCCAAGGATAGTAAAATCCCATGTGGATTGATGTCTGTCGATGCTGAGAAAGCATTTGACAGAGTAGATTGGAGGTTTCTGTCTTTGACCATGGAGCATTTTGGCTTCCCAGCTCACTTTATTAACAGGATGTTTGCTCTATATAGATCCCCGTCCGCAAAATATACTGTAATGGGGTATTTTCGGCAAGCCTACCTTTGTTATTGGGTACCAAGCAGGGATGTCCTTTATCCCCACTTTTGTTCAACTTATACTTAGAGCCCCTGTTGTGTAGAATCAGACAGGATCCCAGGATTATGGGGATAAAAATTGGGTCACAGGAACTTAAGATCTCAGCATTTGCGGATGACATTCTACTCCACATTAGCCACCCCCGAACCTCAGTGCCGGCGGGCTCAAAGCCATTGCGTGCTATGGTAAGTTATCCAACTACAAAGTTAACATAGGGAAAACTCAGTTATTCCCCCTTAATGTGAAAGTTTACAAGTCGGATATTTCGGAACTGGGTATACATTGGACCCCACTCACCCTGAAATATCTTGGCATTGTCATGGCCAGATCAGAGGCCAAAATGGTGAAACTTAATTTGGACGCCCTTAAGGTAACTATAAAACAAGATCTGGAAAGATGGGGCAGACTTCCGCTTTCTCTCTGGGGAAGGATCAACATAATAAAGATGAATGTTCTGCCGAGAATTTTTTACCCCCTAAATATGCTCAACGTATGGTTACCCATAAAATGGCACAAAGCACTACATTCAATTATCTCGGAGTTTATCTGGGGAAAGAAATCACCCGGTAGAGCTTATCACAAACTTGCTGTCCCCAGGGAGAAAGCTGGTTTAAGATTGCCGCATTTCGGGTTATATCACTGGGCAAGTAGTCTCTGTAAATATTTACGTTGGCTCCTGCCCCCCCAGGGATTTGGAACTGCTACCGTATGTACCTCCCTGGGTCAAATTGGAAACAGAGTTGATAAAGGGGGTGGGTGTAGATCCGAAGGCTCTCCTTTATATTCCATTAAGATCTCTCCCCTCTAAACTAGCAGCCACCCCAATTAAAGTCTCCTTACATACGCACATTCAGCTATGTGCTTCCCTTCGTTATTCCCCGTGTGCAGATAGATACCAGCCAATATGTCATAACCCTAACCTGTGGATTGGGGGGAAAATGATAAATGAATCCTGGCTTCCCTTTCTGAAAGGGTTAAAGGTTGCAGATATCATGCAAGGGGACAGGTGCCTCTCAGTTGCAGAAGTTCTAGCAAAGTACAATATAGGCCCTAACCAATCTTTTAAAATATATCAACTCATACACTTGTTGGAGAATTTCAAGACTAAATTAAAGGAGAAGAAGATCAATGGGGCATGGTTTGAACTCCTGGCCCACTGGGCTTGGGAGCCACATGTGGTTTCCAAGGTCTACAAGACACTGTTCGAGCAAGTTTATGCAGACACTGTCAACAGGCCGAGATTCTGGTTAAACCGTCTGGGGGACCAAGAACGGAACTGGGATCTTATTTGGCGGCACATGTACCAGTATATCACCCAGGACAGATTACGCATCATGCAATGCCACTTTTTAAATAATTTATTCTGGACTCCTGCCAAATTGTATAAGGTTGGACGTAGCCCAGACCTGTCATGTAACCGTTGTCAGCAGGCTGAGGGAGACCTACTTCACATCTTCTGGGAATGTCCATTGGTAAAAGGGTTGTGGGACCAAATTAAGCACAAGGCAGATTCTTTACTGGGCATTGAACATTGCTTTACCCCAGAAATCTGCCTGATAGGTGACTATACTGGTATTGCTGTAAAATCCCGAAGATATTATATGGCCTTGATCTCATCATCGGTCAAGAAAATAGTGTTAAAACACTGGCTGGGTAACACTTCACCTAGTTACGTGGAATGGTTACAAGAACTACTCTTTAACTTAAATATGGAAAAATTTGGGGTTATGAGAAGGGTAGCTCTTGAAATTTGTGAGGTTTGGGCCCCTTCCAAACACTTCACTTGCTCCATTCATAGTCAGCCATTGCATGACAAGTTGATCCTGGTTCGTTCGCTGATGAGCAGTTTTATCTCAACCCTCGCAGATCTGGGGGGGGGGTAAGAGAGGTTAGGTATGGTAGTCAAATAGGGAGGGGCTAGCACCAGAAAATTGTTGTGTTCATTTTCTAATGGTACATTGTAAGTGGCACCATGCTGTCACAGGTTATCATCTGTAAGACTCTGTTTTCATTTCTGTGCCAACATATGTCAATAAACTTGAATTTAAAAAAAAAATTTTCTGCCCAGATACCGTATCTCGCACCGTTCCAGATACGGGCCCTGAAAGTCGGTGAACGCCGTAATGTTATCCTATGGGAAAAAAAGAGAAGTTCGGAGCACCATAACTTTGCCTGCCTGTATTATTTTTTCACCAAACCACTGAAAGGCACATCTGTGGGCTGTTGGCTGTCTTCCCTCCAAATTTCAGGAAAAAAGACCAAACCATTATTTTGCAGCAGGGTGCCAAAGAATTCCTGTAATGCATCGGGTGCCGTAATGTTATCCTATGGGAACAACTGTCAACTTTGGAGTGCCATAACTTTGCTGCCATGTAATATTTTTTCAATGCAACACTGAAAGGAGACATCTGTGAGATGTCAGCTGCGTTCCCTCCAAATTTCAACCCAAAACTCCCAACCGTTCTTTTGCAGTGCAGTGCAAAAGAATTGCTGTCATTTTCACAGACTAGAAAATTACTGTAGCAATTTCGAAAGCTCGCAAATTTGCTAGACTTTTCGAGCACGAAAGTACTTTGTGAAAGTACTTTTTCCAGAAATCTGAAAACATATTTCTGGGGTGTTTTCCCCAAAATAAAGACATGGCTAGCATCCTCAGGGTCTGACTAGGTGAATACAAAATAATTAGGTTGCTAGAGGGTCCCAAATTTAAATGCCAAGCATTTTTCTAATCACCAACTGAAAACAAAATGGCTGATTTGTGAAAGTAACAGGCCCATTTTGACGTAAAATGCATTTGCGAAAGTGTTGAACTTTTGATAACTTTTCCCATTGACTTATAATGGGAAATTGTTTTGAATAACTTTTGAACTGTTTAATATTATTCACAAATCTTCCTGGGCACATCGGGGACCCTGACGCATGTTCCTGAATTTTGGTCGAAAGCGCATAAACCGTGCGTAACTGTCATAACCGTAGAATTCCAGAAAAAGCATAAACGTGCGACAAATCACACTTAATAACTCCACAGCCGTGTATCTGACTGGTACAAAACTTGGCAGATGCCAAGGCCTATGGGTCTTGATTGTGTATTCCAAATTTCAGACAAATCTGTCCAACAGTTGCAAAGTTATTAAGGTGCAAAGTTTTGGGGTTTAACATAGAAATGGCTCCTCAACCCTAACTATGGTAGCACTACCGTGCTACCATAATATATATATATATATATATGTGTGTGTGTGTGCATGTGTGTGTGTATATATATAGATATATACATACATGTATATATATGTGTATATATATATATATATATATATATATATATATATGTATATACAGTATATATATATCTATATCACATAGATCTCTTAATTTTCTGTACTGTAAAGAATACAGTCTTAAGGTTTTTAGTTTTTCCCTATAGGATTCATTTTTGACTACCTTAGATTTTTTGTTAACTTTCCTTTGTACTCTTTCCATTAATTTTGTATTTCCGATATTTGTAGAAATAAAGGGTGCACAATATTCCAAATGAACTCTGACCAACATCATATACAGCGGAACAATCACCTCCCTACTTTTGCTCCTTACATTCCTCATAATACATCCCACTATCCCGTTGCATTTTTTCCTCTGTTTCTTTAAAGTGATGGTCAAATGAGAGTTTATTTTTTATATAAACACCTAGATCCTTTTCACTTTCTGTTGTTGCTAGTGGTATACCTTCTAGTGTACTGGGCCAAGATGTTATTATGCCCTAGATGAATTATCTTACATTTCTTGACGTTGTATTTTAATTTGTGCTCTCTAGCCCATTTTCTCAATTTATTTCTTATTGTAATCCTAAGGTAGCTTCCCTGTTGTTTACAATAGCACCTATTTTAGAATCATTGGCATATTTGCAAATCCATATTTTGTTGGATGTTTGCATAGAAGAGATCAATATGTTAAAGAGCAGGGGACCCAGATCAGACCCCTGTGGTACACCGCTAGTCACTCTCCTACAACCTGACTGATGACCCCTTATGCAAACTCTTTGCAACCTGTTATCTAGCCAATATTATATCCATGCAATTAATTTAGGATCAAAGTCACATTTCACAAGTTGGTCAATTATTTTCTTATGTGGTACAGAGTTGAATGCTTTTGAGTAATCCAAGTATATTATATCGACTGAAAGCTCTTTATATAATGCTGCCCTTACAGGTTCAAAAAACTGCATTCAATTTGTTAAACAAGACCTACCCTGTATGAGCCCATGCCATGAAATATCAATTAGTCCCTTTTCTTCAATATGCTGTTGTAATATGTCTCTTACTGTTCCTTCCATGATTTTACCAATCACTGAAGTCAAGCTGATCAGTTGATAGTTTCCCATTACATTTCTGTCTCCCTTTTTATGTTGATTGTGCACATGCGCAAGAAACATGTTGCGTCAGCTTTGTCCAGAAGCAGGTTGTGGAGGCATGGCACAGTTGTGCCCAATGCCCCCACAGCCTGCAAAGCCTTGTCCCACTTCCCCCAATGCCGTGGCATGCTGCTGCTGACACTAGTTCAGCCAGCATGCCACAACTTTCTAAAAAATCAGCCGCTGCAATCAGGGGCCGCTTTGTCATTGCAGTGTCAGCCATCTGCTGCAATGAGGGAGCAACCCGTCATTGCAGGGCAGGATGTAGGATCTCTGATATTGTTTGTGAACATGGCAGCGGCTTGCGGCCGTATTCTCAAACAATATCTAACCCCCCATGTTTATCTGCCCGACGGGGAGCCCACTAGCCTTTGGCATAATGTAACACCCCCATTTAATTGTGTACCGTAATGGTGCCAATCCCCATCAGCAGAAGAATTCCCCCCTCCTTTTGTTGTTTGCCAGCAGGCGTGCCCAATCCCCATCAAGAAAGGAATTCCCCCTCCTTTTTGCTGTTTGCCGATGAGGTACCAATCCCCATCGGCTACAGCTGTCCCCAGACTCGGTGGTGCACTGGAGCCCACCCAGCATGCCATGCCCTGTAATGTCAAAAGTGGTCCCCGATGTTTCCTTGGTCTTTGTTGTACCTGAAAGAAAGGATTGGTTCCTCGTAGTCTTCCGCCCCCACAGCCCACACCCACCCTGCGCACCCAGTCTCCCCACCCCCTCATCCCATAACTTGCACCTCCAGAGCTTGGCACGGCGATCTTCGCTGGACCGAGAACACGCCTGCACTCTTCAAGGCCGACCACAAACTGAGGAAATGCCGATAAGCTGTATAATGTAATGAATAGGGTTTTTTCAACTTTAGTGCATATCTCAGGCATTTTGGGAATTTTTTCACTAAATTTTCAGCATGGGGTTTTTGAGACCCTCCTCATGAATTCTTGAACTGTCATGGCATTAATCGGCCCCGAAAGGTGGTTTTGTGGTCACTGCATGGAATCACCCTTCGGGGCTGATTAGTGAAACAACAGTGTCAGTGTTCATGAGGTGGGCTCTCAAAAAGCCTATGTTGCAAATTTGGTGGGAAAAATAAAAAGACGACTGTTTTTCGAGCGTGCATTGCGCAGTTGCTACATACACTCGTAACTTTGTGAATTTGCAATATTTTCATGCCAGATTTTCAACATTGGCATTTTGTCACACCTTCTTGTGAGCTGTACAGCTGTCATTGTTCAGATCCTGGCCAAAATGTGTTCTCGCACTTCTGGCGCAGAATAGCTCGGTAGCTATGAGAAATCAGTGTTCGGGACACATTAAGAAAATGACAATGATACTCTTCAAGAGCAGAGGTCCTAAAATGCTTATGTTGAAAATTTGGTAACGATACTCCATAAAATGACTGTGAAAAGAGCGTGCATTGTGCAGTTGGCACGCACGCTGGTAACATCACGAATTTATAATATTTTCACTCCAGATTTTCAACATTGCCATTTTCCCAGACCTACTTATGAACAGTACAGCTGTCATTTTTTCCATCCTGGCTGAAATGTGTTTTCACACTTCCAGCGCAGAATAGTGCGGTCGCTGTGGGAAATCACTGTTCTGGACAGATTAAGAAAATGACAATGATACTGTTCATGAGCAGAGGTCCTAAAATGCCTATGTTGAAAATTTGGTGATGATAGCCCATCAATTGACAGTGTTACAAGTGTGTGTTGCGCACTTTCCACGCACCCTTGTAACTTTGCAGAATTGTAATATTGTCACACCAGATTGTCAACAGTGGCATTTTTTCATACCTCCTCATAAGCAGCACAGCTGTCATTTTTCACATCCTGACCGAAATGTGTTTTTACAGTTCCGGAGCAGAATAATGTGGTCACTGTGGGAAACCAGTGTTCGGGACAGATTAAGAAAATAACAGTGGCACTGTTCATGAGCAGAGGTCCCCACTGTTCATGAGCAGAGGTCTTAAAATCCCTATGTTGAAAATTTGGCGTCGAAACTCCATAACATGACTGTGTTACAAGTGTGTGTTGAACTGTTTCCATGCACCCTTGTAACTGCAAATTTGTAATATTGTCACGACACATTTTCAACAGTGGCATTTTTTCACACCTCCTTATGAACACTACAACTGTCATTTTTCACATCCTGGCTAAAATATGTTTTTGCACTCCTGCCGGAGAATAGCACAGTCACTCTGGAAAATCAGTGTTTGGGACATATTAAGATTGACTAGTGAGAGGAGCGAGTGACCAAGCTCAACTGAGCTCTGTTGGAGCTGCTTCGGATTTGTTTGTGAGCAGACAAAGGCCCCAACTCAAGAGCCCAGTACAAAAAGGGCAGCCTGCAGCGCTGGGAGAAACACAACGAGAGAGTGGCTGAGGGAGGGGGAGTAAGCGAACTCACTGAAGTGCTGTCAGGAGTGCTGCAGATTTCTTTGTGGGCAGAAAAAGGCATCAATGCAGGCAGGGGCCCAGTACAAAAGGCCAGCCTGCAGCCGTGGGAGAAACGGTACAAGTAAGTGAGACAGGAGGACTTAGTGAGCTCAATAGAGCTCTATCAGGACTGCTGTGGATTTCTTTGTGGGCAGAAAAAGGCGCCAATGCAGGCAGGAGCACCGTACAAATGGGCAGCTTGCAGCACCAGGACAAACAGAATGAGCGCATGAGAGACAGTGAGACTGAGCGACCTCAACAGAGCTCTGTCGGGACAGCTGCAGATTTCTTTGTGGACAGACAAAGGTGCCAATGCTGCCAGGAACCCCATACAAATGCGCAGTCTGCAGCGCCAAGAGAAACAGAACAAGCGAGTGACAGAGCGGTAGTGAGCGAGCTCAATGGAGCTCTGTTGTGACTGCTTCAGATTTCTTTGTGGGCAGAAAATGCAGCAACGCAGGCAGGAGCCCAGTACAAAAGGCCAGCTTGCAGTGTTGACAAAAATGGAATGCCTGAGTGACAGAGGGGGAGCGAGCGAGCTCAATGGAGCTGTGTCAGGACTCCTTCAGATTTCTTTCTGAACAGAAAAAGCTGCCAGTGCAGGCAGGAGCCCAGTACAAAAGGGCAGCCTGCAGCGCCAGGAGACACAGAACAAGCAGGTGAGGGAGGGGGAGTCAGTGAGCTCAAGGGAGCTCTGTTGGGACTGGTGCAGATTTGTTTGTGGGCAGAAAAAGGCAGTAAAGCACGCAGGGGCACAGTGTTAAAGGGCACCCTGCAGTGGCAGGAAAACCAGAATGAATGAGTGAGTGAGCAAGCTCAGTGGAGCTGTATTGTAACTGCTGAAAGTTTCTTTGTGGGCATAAGAAGGCAGCAATGCAGGCAGGAGCCCAGTAGACAAGGGCAGCCTGCAGTGCCGGCAGAAACGGAATGAGTGAGTGAGAGAAGGGGAGTGAGCGAGCTAAACGGAGCTTTGTCGGGACTGCTGCAGAATTCTTTGTGGGCAGAAAAAGGCACCAACAGAGGCAGCAGCTTAGTACAAAAGGGCAGCCTGCAGCGCTGGGAGAACTAGAATGAGTGAGTGAGACAGGGGGAGTGAGCGACCTCAACTGAGCTGTGTCGGGACAGCTGTGGATTTCTTTGTGAGCAGAAAAAGCCACCAACACAGGCAGGAGCCCACTACAAACTGGCAGCCTGCAGTGTCGGGAGAAACAGAATGAGTGAGTGAGAGAGGGGGAGTGAGCCACCTCACTGGAGCTCTGTCAGGACAGCTGCGGATTTCTTCCTCGGCAGAACAAGGTACCAACGCAAGCAGCAGCCCTGTACAAAAGAGCAGCCTGCAGCACTGGGACAAACAGACTGAGCCAGTGACAGAGGTCCACTGAGTGGGCTCAGCATACCAACACAATCAACATTCGGCATTGACAAATGCTTGTTACATATTGAAGTCGCATTTGCTATTTTCCATTCCTGTAATGTGTTGCCCTCCTGCAGGGACCTATTGAATAACATACTGATAGGATCAGCGATTTCTATTGCCAGTTCCTTAAGGAGTCTAGGATGTATTCCGTCTGGTCCTAGTAACTTATTGATTTTTAATTGTCGTAATTTCTCATATACTTCCATAGTTGTTATCCTTCTAATGTCACCTTGACTACTTATTGGTTCTGTTCTAGGATTGTGATTTTTTGTTCTTAAATATACTAATAAAGTATTCAATAAATGCCTCTACTATTTTATTTTCATCAGTGATGATGCTGTCTCCCACTTTGATCTGTCCAATTGTGTTTTGAGCTCCCTTAAGGCTGCCAATATAGTTATAGAATTATTTTTTTATTATCTAATGTTGATGTTGCCATTTTATGCTCATTCTTTGCCTTGGCCCTCTTCATTAGTTTTTTGCAGTCCTTGGCTAATTTTATATATTTCATATTTGCTTCTTCTGTCTTGCTCTCTCTAAACCTCCTGTACACCTTGTTCATCCCATTCCATGAGCAAATAAGCTGAGATGGGTACAGTACAGTATATGAGAATGGACCCTGCACTCCCATCCATCCACACATATATGTTGTTATCCTTATTTCCTGTGTGAAGGCTTTGTGCTCCAATCCCACCATAACTGAATCCTTATTTGCATGTGGGAGCACATGGCCCTCTGGGCCCTGTATTTCAATCCTTCCATAATTATATCCTTATTTGCATGTGGAAGCACAGAGCTCATCCAGCCATATGTATGTTGTTATGGAAGCACAAACAATCACAAAATTGTCAGCATACTGTACCATTGCTAGTACCCCACTTCAAGAGCTCAGTATAAGTAAGTGTAGCACTACACCTAAAGCCTCAGTATGATGAATCACTCGTATCCAAAAGTGCATACTGAGCATGTTCAGAACCATAATCTTTAAAACCTTCTAATTTCAGACTGCATTAATATTTTTCCACCTAACTAGAAAAAGGCACATCTGTTAGGCAAGCCCTTTGTACCCTGAAAATGTCAGAGCAAAATTGCAAAGTGTTTCTGTAGTGCGCAGTGCCAAAGAAATACCTCACATTACAATGTTATCCTATGGGAAATTAAGGAAAATTTCAATCCCATATAACTCTAGACCAAATGAATATGTTTTCACCAAACCAGCAAAAGGTACATCTGTGGGGCAAGCCCTTTGTACCCTGAAAATTTCAGATACAAATTCCAAACCAGTTCTTCACTGTGGAGTGACAAAAAATGGCTTTGTTAGTATCCTTTTGCAGGTTCTTTTTTTCACAAATTTAAAAAACAGAAATTCTTGTTTTGCAAATTTGTGAAACAGGATCATTTTGCATTTTTTTTTTTTTTTTTTTTGCAATTTGTGAAAAAGGATTCCCGAGCACAAACAAGGACCTGGAAGAGGATTTCAAACCACTGAAAAAACACATTCCAACTCATTTTTCCAAAAGTTAACAGCAGAATCAGCTGAAACAGGTCCTGATCAGCAGAATATATGTGTTGGTTTCTACTAAACACACCATTTTTTTCAGTTGTTTAATTTTGTTTCCCTCACTAACTGAAAAACAAAATGGCAGTGGCACGAAAAAAGATTTCCCATTTGCAACACAGGATGACCCATTTTTGAAGAAGGATTACCCATTTGTGAAAAATAATACTTTTTCAAGTGGGACATCTGAGAGTGAAATTCCCACTGAAAATAATGGAACTTTAAAATGTAATAACTTTGGAAATGGATTCATATTTTTTCACCAAACCAGCAAAGGGCATATCTGTGAGGCAAGCCCTTTGTACCCTGAAAATTTCAGACCAAAATTTCAAGCCATTTCTGGGTTGCAGAGTGTCAAAGAAACTGCCAAAACATGGTAAATTACACACTGTTTTACACTCCATATCTTTGCACCTATGCATCTGATCGGATTGACACTTGCCAGATCAAGAGATCTTCAGTCCCTGATGGAGCATACAAACTGTCATGTGAATGGGTGAAACAGTTGTGAAGTTATTAAAGTGCAAAACTTCAAGTTTAACATAGACGTGCCTGATCAGCCCTAACTATGGGGCCAAGACCAGGGCCCTATAATTTATTGTTTATTTGTTTGTTTGCCAGGTAGGCACATGGGTATTCATTTACCATCTGCAAGTGCAGCCTAGGCCAGCATAAAAATTTACATGCAATCACAAGTCATACATAAAGACATCAAAACTACACACGTTAACAAGTTATTTATAAGTGCAAAAAAATGTCATTCAAATTCACTTTTAATAGAGTTTTAAGCGGGTTTGGTAGCACAGTGCATAAGGTCATAGGATAAAAGACTCAATAGTTTCAGTAGCAGAACGGTCACTAGAATGTACTACAGTGGTATATTTTACCAATGCAGAGCTGAAGCTTGGAATAATATTACAGTACAATAGTTCGGTAAAAAAGTTATTAAGCATCCTATATGTAAGATATTCTGTCTTACTGCTCTTTTCATGAGGTCATCATGATACAATTCAGAGTTAAGAGAATGTTTCCACATTTAAATATGAAAACCTCCGGGCACAGAAGTTTATATGCAAATTCAAATATTTCATATTATAATGTTCTGAGCAGATCAAAAACATTACCCCTTGGGCCTTGGTCTCCTGGATGGCCTGTCAGTCCATAACCTTTGGCACCCTTATCACCTCTGTCTCCACGTTCACCTAAAATGCATTTCCAAGAGTTAATAAATCTCAAAACTCACCATAATACTTTTTCTCAGCAGAATCAGCATAAAACAATTATAGTAAATTTGAAAGAGAATTAACATAAATGTGTGCATGTTTTGATATTATCTATGATAATGTTTGCAGCAGCAAAAAAAGAGGTAAATTCAAATAGAACAATCACTACACGTAGATTAATTAAAAACCTAAAATAGTGCCTTTACCTTTAAGTCCCCGTTTGCCTGGATCTCCTGACTCTCCATAAAATCCTTCAGGTCCTGATTCTCCATCCAGTCCATTTAATCCAGGTTTACCCTTTAAAAAATAATATTCATTTAGAATAGGTTTACACTGTAGAGAGACAAACTGACAGATGGATGGGTGAACAGACAGTCAGGCAAGCAGTCAGACAGACATAATATCTGGGTGGGTGAAAAAATTAAAACTATTTCCCCCCAGCAGCTTATTGTGTGCCTTCACATTGTACTCATTCAACTACCAGGCTAAATTATTTATTTGTTTATAATTTGGTGAATAGGATTAGCATGCTAAGTCTGATCTTATTTCCAAGTGTGAACTGGATGAGGGGTTAAAGGTTGGGGTGAATACAGCAGGGATAATAAAACTGATAACAAAAGTTGTGTGTTCTGCACAGAAATAGTAAAATGCAAGTACAGAATAACAAATTACAAAACTGTAACTCATTTAAGACTGTACAAAAATATATTTGATGCAAGGCTACATCTACAGAACACTGAGATTAGTGTGGGGATTTTTATGCATGCATCAGTGCTGGTGCTAAAACTGAAGTTCTGGTCCAGCCACACCCGAGGTCCTTAACGTGGGTCATCACTTCAGGCAGGTTGCCATCCAGAGTCTTAATGACTGCGATGTGTTGCAGCCTTAGAAATTAGAAAATTAGAAAGACAGGAAGACAGAATGCAGAATATTTTTGGTTTTTTTCAGTTAATTTTGTATTGATTTTTCAGCATACAAAAGCACATCACATAACAGATACAGAAGGCAATCTGTAACAGAAGAGAGGGATTCAGAACATTATACCCATAATCATACAAGATACAGTATATCAAGGAAGTTATAGCCAGGGATGGACTCCAGAAGGGGTAAGAGGGGAAAAGCCCTCTAACCTCTGCTCTAAACAATGCAAAGAACAAAAATAAAGGTACCTAGGACTGGATCTCTCTGATGAGTGCTACCATAACAGGCATGGAAATACAAAGGCATTATATGATTAGTAGGAGTCAGTACAGTTTCTAGGACTAACTAATTCAAGCTAAGAGTAGGAGTCACACATGTCGGGAGTATCATAGAAGGGAAGATCAACATATGGGCTGCCGATTGAGGCTCATCCTATTCCGGTCCTGGTTTCAAGTAGGCTAGAAAGGGGGCCCAGCAAGCTACATATGCCATAGTTTTGTTAAGGGCTGAATGGGATAAATGGTCATGTGTGGCAAGGAGCATGAGAGCATGTTGAAGTTCTAGTATAGTGGATATTTCAGTGGACCTCCATCTGCAAAGTATAAGGCGTTTGGCAGAGACACCTACTAGGGCCAGCCATCGAATTTGGAGGGCTTTAAGGTGTGATCCAGAAGGAGGTAGGCCCAGGACCCACAAAAGGGGGTCAATCTGTAGCTCTAGGCCTAGAATGTCCATGGCAAATTTGTTCACTGCCTGCCAAAAGGGGGTCAACAGAGAGCATTGCCAAGCAATATGATATAAGTCTCCAAGTTGAGCCTGACATCTCCAGCACAGGTTGGTATTCAGAAGTTTAGCTTTTTATAGTACATCTGGTGTTCTGTACCAGTGGTGCAGAAGTTTATTTTGAATGAGCCTACTACAAGCATCTGGATAGTATGAGTGTGCCAGTTTCCAACAAAGAGCTCATTGAGTGTCACCTATTTCCACTTTCAATGTTTTTTCCCATTTTAATTTGGAAGTCACTGATTGTGAGGGAATGCTCTCTCTAATATCTACATATACTCTACTTGCTTGGTTCTTGGAGTGTTTGAGCCAGGTATTAAGCTTCTGAGGGGTGGCCATATTGGAGGAGTTGAGTTTAAGAAATTCAGATAGGGAAATATGGAGCTGAAGATATCTCCAGAAATCATTCTTGCTGAGATTGTTTCTCTGTGCTAAGGCTTGGAAGGGTTTCATTCCAGAGCCAGTCTCATCTAGAATATCCACCAAAACCTTGATGCCATCTTTCTCCCAGTGGGGCCAGTAGAAGGGCTTATTGTACACCTGTATACACTTATTGTGAAAAATAGGTGTGTAAAGAAGAGGGGTGGGATTAGCTTGAACCTTGTTATGCACCTTATACCAAACATGGGTCGCCAATGCATGGTGGGGTGAGACCGTAAAGACTTAGTTAATGGGTTGTATATTAGGAGGGGGAGGTTGTGCACCTGAGCTATAGCCTGCTCCATATGGAGCCATTGCAGGAAATCGGGGTTCAGGGTACTGAACCATTTTAAAGACTGTGCCAGTGAGTAAGCCCATGTATAATGGGCAGACTGGATGGGCCCTGCGGTCCTTTTCTGCTGTCAACGTCTATGTTTCTATGTATCCATTGAACCATGGGAATCCCAAGCAACCATCCTTCCAGTGGGAATGGAGTTTGCCCCCATTAAAGTGAGGCTCTTATTGTCCCATAGGAAGTTGCCCACTACATTATCTATAATGCGGAACCATTTTATGGGGGGGTCTAGGGGAATGTGTGAGAGGGATACAGAAGTTTGGAAGCTGCAATCATTTTAAGAGCAGCTATTTTCCCAGCTAGAGTGAGGTGAAGCAGCCTCCATCTATCTAGTTCTGTTCTAAGGTTGGCAACCAAAGGACTGAGATTGAGATCCCAAAGTCTAGATAGATCAGGGGAAATCTGGGTACCAAGGTACACAAGGGAATCTGGGGCCCATTTGAGCCCAAGAGGGGAGACCTTACTCTGGGTGGAGTTGGAGTTGAGGAGCAACAACTCAGTTTTGGATGTATTCATCCAGAGGCCAGAAATTGTTGAAAGTTAGTCAGGAGAGTGAACAGTGCTCAGAGATCTGCTGCAGCATCTTCAACTGGGACCAACAGGTCATCAGCATACATGAGTGTGGCGTACGTATGTGTTCCAATGGAGACACCATGGATGCTGGGATGTTGTTGAATAGCCAGTGCTACCCGGCTCAACCGCTAGGATGAACTGCAGAGAAGAGAGAGGGCAGCCTTGACAGGTGCCACTGCCGAGCTGGAAAGGGCTGGAGATAACTGTATTGGTCCAGACTCTGGCCAGTGGTTGCTGATACAGTGCCAGCACCCATTGCCGGAAAAGGGGGCCATAGCCACATCTCTGCAGCACCTTATCCAAAAACTCCCAATACAGGGAGTAAAAGGCTTCCTCAAAATCGACAGCGACAGCAGCCGCAGGGATAGGGAGAGACTTGGCTGGGTAAATAATATTGACCAGTGATCTAATGTGGTCCCAACTGAGGCCCCCTGGCACAAAACCAACCTGTGAGGGATGTATGAGGGATGGAAGAAAAGGACTAAGCCTGGTAGCCAGGATCATGGCAAATATTTTGCTATCTGCATTAATTAGGGAGTTTCGGCGATAGCTGGAAGGGAAAGTGGGATCTTTGCAGTTTTTCAGGAATACAGTGATAACCACTTCACAAAGAGTGGGAGGAAAGTTGCAGTTGTGCAAAGCCTCATTATAGACCTGAGAAAGGAGAGGGGCAATGTGGGGAGCAAGCAGCTGCCACAGTTTGACCAGGAAGCCGTCCCCTCCGGGAGTCTTACTGATGTTGAGGGTTTTATTGGCTGCTACAACCTCTGCAGGAGTAATAGGCAGGTCTAATTGAACTTGGGATGGCTGACGTATAGGGAGTTGAAGAGAGGCAAGAAAAGCCTTCATTGTCTCCTCCACCTGGGTTCTAGTGAAGACATAGAGGTTCAAGTAAAATTGTTGCATGATGGCATTAATGGTGTTGGGCTCAGTACTGATTGAGCCTGTCTGGTCTTTCAGGCCGTAAATATGGTGTTCAGCCTGTTGCTTGCAGAGTCAGTAGGCCAGAAGTTTGCCAGCTTTTTCTCCCCCCTCCCAATGGTGATAGCACAGCCTGAAGAACGCCACTTCAGCCTTACAAGTTAGCAGATCGTTGATCGCAAGGCAGATTGAAAGCAGGTCTCTACAAAGTGGGGAATCAGTTGCCAGGCTGGATGTCTGTTTTGCTTGAGCTTCCAGAGTTTTTAACCTGGCTTCCAAGGAGGTCAGGAAGTGTTCCTGTTTCTTCTGTCACTTGGCAGAAAAGCTAATGATGGCCCCACGAAGGGTGGCTTTGGGAGCCTCCCAGAGAGCACCTGGGGGGTGTCTTGGGGGGTTTCCACTAGGAAAAAGGTTGTCTCCGATGTTACCCATTGGGCAAAGTGAGGGTCCTTGAAAAGAAGAGGATACAATTTTCAAGCTGTAGATTTATGTGCAGGTGAACCCCACAGAACATGTAGGTGCACAGGAGCATAGTCCGATATAACTTTGGGTAAAATCTTGGTGTTAACTGCATTCCAACAGATATCAGCCAGAAGTCTAGTTGGTTGTGGGACTTGTGCGCTGCCGAGGTGAAGGAATAGTCTCTCAGTCTGGGATGAAAGGTTCTCCAGATATCGGTTAGACCAGCTTCTGCGATCATTTGTTGCAGGGCTAGATGTGGAGGGGTTGCTGCAGTCTAGCTGGGGTACTAGGGCAAGATTAAAATCACCTCCTAAAATAATGGGTAAATGTTCCAGAGATACAGAACACACTTCTTGAGCTAATGACTGAAAGAAGGAGGCCTTATCTTTCTTTAGGGGCATAAATGCAGCTGAGCTGTATGGGGCCCTCAGGGGCTGTCATCAGTGCTAGAACCCATCTGCCTTGGGGATCCATATGTACCTGGGCATTGGACCAAGTCAGAAACTTATGGATAAGGATAGCTACCCCTCTTTTTTGGGAGGCAGAGAACACAGAGAGGATGTGCCCCTCCCAGTCTAATCCTGCTTTGTGAGTTTGGTTTCCTGTAGAAAGGCCAGCATGGTCCCTAGCCTTTTCAAGTGAGATAACACCTGTTTACGTTTTACTGGGGTATTTAGACCTCATACATTCCAGGTGTATGCATGAAGGTCAACCATGGTTGGAGGGAGGAGAGCATGTGCAAATTGCCATAACAGAGATGTGAGAAGTGTAGGCTGAGGGTACTACTGGCCTCTCCTTCAGGAGCCTCCCAGTGACACCTAGCTGCTCAACACAGATAATCCATATGGTGCCCAGAAACATAAGATAGCTGATAAATACCCAGTAGCTACACAATACAAATCAAACTATGTACAGCAGTCATAACAAACCAGTTAACCTCAGTGATAAGAAGACGACAGTTATACCAGCAGGCTAGCTGCCAAGGCCATCCATCACCATCTCATGGGGCGGGTCCAAAGAGAGAGGAGACAGAGCACTGCATAGAGCTCAGGCTCAAGTGCTCATTATGCAGCAGCATAACTCCTCTCCCCCATGGGGCATATAGGTAGGTATGAGGAAAAAGAAAACAACAACAAGGGGCTATGAAGGGGACAAGGCCCGTTTCCAAACGATAAAAGCTAAGGCGAAGGAGGGGGAGGAATTCTCCACCCTGCCAGAGGGGGATACCATGAGTCTGTTACTGTGCCATAGAGCAAGTAAGGAAAAGAGGAGAATCCTCAGCAGTAGCAGACGAGGCTATGCGCCTAGTACATAACCTCATATCAGCCCCAGTCCTCAGCCATTCTGTCAAGCCAGAGTTGTGTGAGGGCAAAGGAGTGTAGAGGTGCAATGTCATAGGTGAGGAGCAGATCATCCACCCTGAGCTGGGGGGGAACAAGTATAAATGAATACATCTGAGGGCCTAAATAGGGCTATCAGTCCAAAGCCAGAACCCCGACAGTTAGCCCACTAAATAAAAGTAGAATGCTCAAGAAGGGGATGAAGAAAAAACAAAAAGAGGTAGAGGGGCGGGTACACAACAAGCCCAAATGAGCTTATTGTGGTAAGGTGTGCTACAATTCACATAGGCAATAAAGTCTTATAATTGAGTTCAGGTAATCCAGAAGTGTCATGGCCTGCAATGTTAGTCTGAGCAGGCCCAAGGAAAAGAAGTGGCTACAGGGGAGTACAGCAAAGTCTATCAGCCCAAGGAAGCATATCAGGCCTGAGATCGATTCGGGAGTCAGTTCGAGGAAGAGGAGAACAGTTGTGAGCTAGCGAGGTCCCTTCTCCGAACAGAACCAGGCAACACAGCATAGGAAAACACTGGAGAGTAATTCAAAGTACTTAGCTGTGTAGTCAAGGAGGAGAATCATCAGCTGATAGAGAAGGCGAGAGGCATGGTACTTCTGATGTCTGCCAGTTAGGGATCGCAAGAGTGAGGGATTGTTACTCCAACAGAGCTTGCGGCAAGTCCACTGCTACAATGATGGCACAGGTTTTGGTCTCAGCAGAGGGTAGACAATGTGTCAGGAGATCGTCCCCTTGTGGTGCATCTTCAGAGAGAGTTAGCAGTGGGGCGTACTAATTCAGGGAGTAATGCTGACACAGATCTCCAACATCATCTTCTGGGGTAATGGCCTCATTCTGCTTAGCATTCGGATGTTGCTGTATCTCATGCCACTGCGAGGTATGGCGCTTTCTACTTCGTGGAGGAAGAGAGGCTTTGAAGCGATGCATCATGGGCTGGGAGGGCTCCGGCGCAGCCCTAGATGATTCCTCCATGTGGCTAGAGATGTCAGGAGGGCTGCGATGTGCACTAAACAGCTCAGGGTCCTGAAAATCTTTAGGAAATTCTTTTTGGAGGTAGTCCATTAGGCTGTCCAGAGTGGAAAATAGAATAGGAGCCCCATCGACAATTAGAAGCATCATGGCAGGATAGTGGAGAGAGAAGAAAATGTGATGAGCATGTAGGTTATTACGGCAGTACATATATGCTTTCCAACGCTTGGTTAGCTCCCAGGATTAATCCTGGAAGAAACGGATGGTGTAACCATTCCAGGTGATGGAACTTCTATCCTTTGCTGCAGTGGTGATCAGCTCCTTTTGATGAAAATCAAGGAAGCAGGCCAAAATAGGTCACGGGCGCTCTACTGATTTGGATAGTGAGGCCAGGGAGCGATGGGCCTGCTCGATGTGCTGGACAGTAGTGGGAGGTAGTCCAAGAATTCGAGGCAAAGTGCCTTGCAGAAAAAGAATTGTATCCCGCTGTTCAGCCCCCTCAGGGAAGCTGATGAACCGCAGGTTGTTGTGGCAGCTCTGATTTTCTAGGTTGTCCACTTTATCCTGGAGAAAGTGTATAATGCAGGCTTGTTCCCGATTAGTGGCTGTGGCTTCTTGCAGGGCTGCATCGTGGACCTTGAGATGCCTCTCCATATGTAACATCCGCGTTTCAATGGCCTGTAGAGTTTGTGTATTAGTGTTTAAAGCAATAGTCATTTGACACACCTGTGCCAGTAACTGAGCAAACATTTGTTCTGTTTTTGCAGGTTCGACTGGAACTGGGGAGGAGGATGCCATACTGTAGGCCATGGTGCAGGAGAGGTACCCCTGGTAAGCAATGCCACACCAGAAGAGAGAAATATAAGAAGTGCTTGTATAGCTGGTAAATCCCTCTTTGAAGTCTTGTGCCTTCAGATGATAAAAAAGGCCCCTCATTGGAGGATGTAACAGGATACTAGCCCACATAAAGGGAGCAAGGGAATTATGCTGTCATCTTAGATGAAGGCTACGCCACACTCCCCCCAATATTTTTTTATTTTTAAAACAAGTCTAGGACTTCTTATCATATGAACATACTGCAGCTAATTAAAGGTAGAAAGATTAAGAGGTTATTCAAACAGAAATAATGGTACTTCTCTGTGTCAATATATGCACCATTTCATCCCAACACATATTAGTTTTCTCCGAACATAAATATAAAATAATTTTTGCCGTTGACGTGTGTTTATAAACACATCAGGCTGGATTTCCAAAGTGGCTTCTGAGGTTTGCAGCAACATTTTAGAACAATTGTGCAATTGCTACAAATGGTTACACCAAATAACATGTGGTCCAGCTAGACCACATAAAATGTGGTCTATGTTTTTGCCACAGTTGATGCAGTCAGAACACATAGAATAAGGCATGTTTCAAAGAAATGATGCAGGCATCTTTTTAATACAAGATTTTATAAAGCAGGGAAACTGTCCTTAATGTGCCATAACATTTGGAAATAGCATAAAAATATGCTGTTGGCTTTCTTTTTTAAAATACAACCAACTCCTGGAGCCCTTTCCTAGTGTCAACACCCCCTTCTGCAATACGTCTAAGCAAAGGGAGCCCAACCACAGTGTCCTGGTTCTGGCTGAACCCACTTCTGACATTGAGAGCCCACCGCTCATCCCAAGTGACACATTGGTGCCCATCCATGAACTAGCATTTGACACTAGGAGCCCATCACAGTAACTAAAAATGTATTTTATTTAAATTATAAACAACTTTGTCCACCTGGAAACCATACCTGGTGGCATGATCCTGCTCCGGCCCACCTTCCATGGCAACACTGGAACCACCTCTTCAGTGCCGCCATACATTGTCCCCCACAGATGGCAGCCAGCAGCAACTCTCCTCTTTCCTTCATTTCTGGCATCTGTCTTGACCATTATCCAAACTGCAATATGAAATAGATGCAGATTTGTCTATTTCATTTGCAATAATGAAGCAGATTATTTTTTTGCCTATTTAATATCACAGTTTAGGTAATGATTCAGATGATATATGGCCAAGGCGGTAAGAGGAGAGTTGTTACAGTCTGTGGGCTGGTGGAAGATTAGTGACACTGGGCCAGGGAATAGAGGGAAGGAAGAGGATGCCACCGGACACCAGGGAATCACTGGTTTTGGACCAGGTGAGGGAAGTGTGTGTCACTTGATGCCAGTGATATTTAGATTGGGTGTAGTGTGTAGGAAGCACTGGATGCCAGGGATACTTGGATTAGGGCATGGTGTGGGAGTGCGGTGCCACTGGATAGCAGGGATATTTGGATTGTGTTGGGATGTGCTGGACACTAGATGCCAAGAATACTTGGACTGGTGTAGGGTGTGAGAGTGGCATATCACCAGATGCCAAGAACTTCTTGAGCTGGGGCAAGATGAGGTAGGAGGAGCCCCTGGGTGCAAGGGACTGCTTGCATTAAAAGTATTTGCAATGCCATTATAATGCAGTGTGCATCTGTCATTAAATATTATTTTAAAAAGTATGGAAATTCATTGCAAACTACTATATATAGGCATCAGTTAGGATTGAATCATGAAGCATCAAGAGTAAGAAATTAAATTTTAGGTTACAAAACAAGCTCCTTACCCTTGGTGAATCTGTGGCATGGTTTTCATGATTTTAACTATCACTCAGTGCAGCAATGGAATTACCCTAACTTCGGTACCCTCTCTCAAGGCAGTGGTGTGTGTGGATATGTTTCTGTGCCTTGGAAGACAGTGCCAAAGTTACTGTAGAGTAATGCCAATGCTGAGTCAAGCAATCACTAAAATTCCAAGGAATATCATACTATAGATTCACAAGGGATCAGGGTACATGTTTTTCACCCTAACGCTGCATTTTCCTACTCTTGTTGCTTTGTGCTTCCATGCAAACTGATGCTTCAATGTATTTTTTTTTTTGCAATTAATTTGTATTAGGGTAGTTGTAATTCTCATTGCTATATAAAATCCTTTAGCCATTTATATCAGCTAACAGAACATGAATGGTTCCTTTTTCTTGAATAGCATTATCATCTTAGAAGCTCTTCCTCATCTCAACTGATGTTCTGACTTAAGTCCAAGAAGTAAGGAATAAATCATAACACAGTGTGAGGTAACACAAATCTTGCTGCATGGATTGTTTTTATTTCAAGACAGGAGAGGAATCCAAACTAAGCATAACAGTATTGCAAGAGAAATCCTAGCAGATGCTGAACGTGTGCAAGCATCTTGGTTCAAAGTATATCAAGATTTTTTTTTAGTGGGGAGTTAGAAAATATTGTTAGTGTTCCAAAAAGAAGCAGCTCACGAACTTGTTTCCTGGTTTGCTCTGTTCTCAAGTGTTTCTGAGCCTGCCTGATATAATTAGCTGCTAGGAAATCAAACTAAACTGAAACATCTTTGCTTAATAAAAATTGCTAGAGATATTTTATGTACCATATTGTTCAGACATATATATGCCTTTTCTAATGGTCATATATACTAAGTTTGCTCGAATACTTGAAAACCCAATGTGAGCTAGGACAGTCAGATGTTAGGATAATCCATATCGGAATCTGACATCTGAGCCTAACTATGGATGGCACTGGATTTTGGATTTGGATATCCGAACAACTGAATATTCTAAATCCTAACATTCTGCCACCCTACCACACCTATTAGTAACTCCCCCCACCAACACACCCACTAGACCCTGCCTCCTTCCTCACCCCATAGCCTCCCCAAATACCTTTTTCCTGGGTTGGGGTATAAGAGGCAAGAGCTGGTGCTGCCTCAGTCAAAAAAAGCTTCCCAATTCCCACAATCTTGCATAATGTATTGCCCCACCCAGATAAGTGGGGTTACTAGTGGGGTACTGCAGGGTTCAGTACTGGGACCAATCCTCTTAAATGTCTTTATAAGTGACATTGCAGAGGGACTGGAAGGAAAAGTATGCCTCTTTGCAGATGACACAAAGATCTGTAACAGGGTTGATACACAAGGGGATGGAAAGGATGAGAGGGGGGACTTGGCAAGGTTGGAGGAATGGACATGTAATGCCCCCCCCAAATGGGGCTTACCTTATTGCACCTCTGAGTGTTTTCCTGCTACTGCTAGCATCTCCATTTCCTCTGTGGCACCTCCTGCCACATGGTCTTTCTCCCAGTGCCAAAAGCTTCCCCTTGTTTCCCCCACACAGCCCCAGTAATGTTGTTTAGCTCAGCTTGGGCTTAAAAACTGAACCTCAGGCTGCCTGCATGTTTGTGCCACCGGCACTCATGCATGCGCCCTGCGGCGCTTTGTTTTTACCGAGCACTCAGTTTGCGGTCATTCAGGAGAGTGTCTCTTGGTCCGGTGCCCCTGTGATACTAAATGGGGACCAGTAACCTGGGAGAAGTTGGGGAAAAGCCCCAGAAGAATAAAAAATAAAAGTATTAAACATGAGCATAAGCAGGGGTCATGAATATTAATGAGCCTTGCATGCATCTTGATAAGGAGCTGCCTGCCACATAGAGGCACAGTATTTTGGCAGCAGCAACAGTGTAGGGGAACAAAATAAATATATAAATAAATAAATCTGTGCAAGAGGGCACTGTTGGGGCTAACTGACTGTGGGGACATTGGCTAATAAAAGTAATTTCCCTGGCTGCACCAGGACATTATATCTGGGGACAATAAATAGACTGCCACAGACTGTATATTCAGCCACCACCTTTGTGCCTGGCTGCACCAGGACGTTATATCTTGGGACAATAAATAGACTGCCACAGACTGTATATGCAGCCACCATCTTTGTGCCTGTAAACCAATCAGTGGCCAGGATTTAGCCAAGGAACTTTGGGGACAGTGACAGAGACTTGTGGGGAATAAGCAGGGACAAAATCTAGGCACCAAAATGCTGTTCAATTAAAGGACTGGGACTGTAATTATCAGCCTGTACAGCCAATCAAATGACAGGAATGTTCCTTTTTATAAAAGGAGGGACTGTATGAATCAGGGGATTCCAAAGTCAGTCCAGAGGGAGTTCAAGCAGCAGTTCCAGGGGTCTGAAGGGAAAGGAGGCTCCCTGAAGCTCGGGGAACATGGGGTGAGGCCTGCTTTGCCTCTTCTCAACCAAAACGCCTGCTGAGTAAATGTTGGGTCTGCCAAGTCTCCAGAACAACCTGCAATCCTCCAAAAAGGAAGAATTCCGCAGAGTAAATTGCCAGATTGAAATTGGGGTCAGAGTTGCTGAAAGATCCCAAATCTGCAATCTGGTGAGAGAAGCTGCTTTTACCTCAGGGACTGCATCTAAAGTTAATGCCTGTGGTCACCGAAATTATCTCCAACTGATTTGCCAGAGAGAGATCTGAATTGCTCTGTGCCAGCTTACATTTCTAGGACTGCAATTTGCAAGTGAGTAAGCTAAGTGGACTATTACTGAACTGTATTCGAGCCGAACTAGTGATGCCAAGTAATTTGTCTGATGGACTGTTGCTGCTTGTAAAAGCCAAGCAGCTAGATGACCAGAGAAGAGAATCAGCTCCTACAGAAAAGTTCATCACGGGTTGCAGTCACCCTTGGGGGCTACATCTTGACGAGGGGTGAGTCATGCTAGCTCCAGTCCCTGTATCCTGGTTCTTGCCAGAAAGGACGAAGTCTTGCAGCCTGCAGCCACATCCTGCCTCGAGGAGAGCCATCCTGGAAATCAGCCCAGATCCCGAGGTTCAAGATTCAGTGAGTACCTTAGGGTTTTACCCTGCAACATCAGTTAACCTGTTTTTCCAACTGATTTGCCTTTCACATCTGCACTTTGGTTTAGACTTTCTTTGCAGGCCATCAGGCCTGGGGATTACAAATTTCTGGGTTTCAAAAAGGTGTTTTATGATTTCTACAGCCAAGTAAAAACTAAAGCTTTAACCATTTCTTTGTTTAAGGGCCCCAACCAGCTGTGATGCTGGCCAACCCATGGCATCACCTCAGGCCTGCAACGTAGCTTATCCTGGGTACCCAGTGAGATTTACTGGACAGTCCAAAGGGGTTAATGCATTTGGTTGAATGTTTTTACAAAGTCAAACTACTGCTAAAACCAAAAGTGCCAATTGAAGTTTTAATTTGCATACCCTACCCCTTATTTAAACCCCTAAATAAATCTGTTTCATGTTTAAATGTTAATCTGATCCATGAGCATATTGTTACTGAGTGCTGGCTTAATGCAAACAACTGAAAGGTTTTGTGTTATTGCTGGTAACTGCTCTTTACAGGTGTACAGGGTGAATGCAGAGTTCCAAACCCTGTTTGGTAAGTGGTCACTGTGAGCATAGTATTAGCACTCTCCATTAATTGTGAATTGAATGCAAAGCAAGGTGGTTATTGTAATATCAAGTGTGGGGCCACTAAGTGGGGCTGTGGGTAGGTATAGCTTCCCCGAGGGCTATATCAGTTTAAGATCTAACCCACTAAATAATTACTCTGGGTGGAGGAACCATAATTGTAGTTTTACTATTGGTAGTGATACCATAGTGACCCCCGATAACAAACCCTGGCCCCTCAAACTGCCATTAGGGAAGCAGGCAGGGGTAGTAGCCCTTAGTATAATGGCACCAGGGTTACAGTCAAACATATGGCAGCTTAGATTCAGTGCAAAGAAGAGCAAAGTAATGCACCTAGGAAACAAAAACCCAGGGGACGAGTACAGAATGGGGGGGGAGGTACTAACAACAGCAAAAATGGAAAGGGACCTGGGGTAGTCATATCAGATGACCTAAAGGTAGGCAAGCAATGTGAGAAGGCAGCAAGGAGGGCTAGGGGAATACTGGGATGCAGAGGGAGAGGCATTACCAGTAGAAAACATTAGGTTGTTTTCCCTCTGTACAAAGAGTTGGTGAGACGCCATCTGGGAGTACTGCGTGCAGTTCTGGAGACACTATCTCCTCAAGGACATAGACAGGATGGAGGTAGTCCAGAGGAGGGAACTCAAATGGTGCAGGGTCTGCACCAGAAGCCATACAAAGGTAGACTAAAGGAGCTTAATATGTATACCCTTGAGGAAAGTAGGGAGAGGGGGGACATGATAGAAACTTTCAAGTACCTCAAGGGGCTCAACAAAGTCGAAGAGGGTGCATATTTCAGAAAAAGAGATGTGCAAGAAAAAGGGGACACAATTTGAAGATAGAGGAGAGACGGTTCAGGGGCAATGTGAGGAAGACTTTTTTCATGGAGAGGATGGTCAACACATGGAACGACCTTCTTGAAGAGGTTGTGGGGTCAGAAACAGTGGGGGAATTCAAGAATGCATGGGACAGACATAAATCAGTTCTGGTGGGGGGTAGGAGGAAGTAGGCTGTTGGTTAACTAGGATCCGTAGCTTATCCAATAGACAGTGAAATGGGCAGATTGGGTGGGCCAAGCGGTCCTTATCTACCATCAAAGTCTATGTTTCTATGACTGTGCAAACAAAGTACTCCCCATCCAACACACCCACATCCCTTCTCACTCCATAGCCCCCCAAAAAAATGATTCACCAGTTAGGGGGTGTTAGATGCAAGAGACTGTTCCACTCCATGCTGCTCTGCTCCATAGATCAGCTTTATGCTTTAAGCTATATTTTATACTTTGTTACTTTACTGTGGATAAATGTTTAATCAATCAATCAATCTTTATTTTATCAGGTGAAACACCATTGAGTGAGCTCATTTGCAAGGTGGACCTAGACAGATACACATAAACAGTAGAACAATATAAAAGGTAGATATACAACCTAGTCTAGCATCCTTTTGCTGCCTTCAATACTGCCAGTTCATTTTTTGTGAAGAGCCCAATACTCAGGGTAGACCGTGTATTGTAAGGTAAGGTTGTTTGGCAAAGAAAATTAGAGACGCTGGCTGGAGGAGCTCATGAAGCGAGAGAACTCGGATGGTTTAGCGTCGAGGTAAAACTTTTAACTATGAATTCATTAATAAGACTTACATTAGTTTGAACCACAGTTTTCAGATAAGTTTTTTTTGTAGCTTGTTGTAAGCAGCCATAATCAGAGCTCTGTCCCTGAATGGGCGTGCTGGAAGGCCGTTGATTTTTGGCTTCCTGGTCAGTACTCGCTGATTTGTAATAAATGAGGTCCCAGTGGACTAGAAACAATATGTATATTAATGCTGGCATATTCAAATGGCTGAAGTAACAATTGATAATATAGAGTTGAGCCTATAAAGAGCTTTCCGAGGGGATTTGGACAGCAGGACACTTTTGGCCTGAAGGCTGGATTTCTAGAAATACAAAGGCACTTTTGTGCCAAGAGGATTGATTGACCTTGCAAAAGGTGTCTTCACTACCAGGAGTCATCACTACCAGGAGTCAAAGAAGAAAGATGGGAGTGCAAGAGGAATACTTGGCATAGTGAAAAGAAGCTCTGAAATGTTGATTGGACTCTCAGAGCAGGGAGTTGAACTACTTTCCCTGAAAACTAGAGACTAGATTGCCACTGAAGTAAAACCTGATGCTAACTGCTAAGGTTAGCTTGCGTTACCAGAATATAACCTTTGCAAGCAAGGTTTGATGCGGTTGGTGGCAACTGGTGGAGTTTCCCCAAGAGGAACTGTTTTTATTTTTCTCTGGCTTATAATGTGGTGGTTTATTTTTACCAATTGACTCCAACAGAATTTACGGACTCCTTGGTCGTGAGCATGAAGCTATGTTCGTAATTTTAATATTTGTACCTTTTTTCAAACTTGTCATGTATGTCACTGTTAAAGCACATATTGGAAATGGGACTCCTGTTCGAGGAGCTGAAATGCTAAGTGAAATTACTCTCGATGAACAAAAAACTGGTCCTCATTATACTAATATAATGAATAGGGAATCCTGTTGCATTTCCCCGTACTCATGGAGTTAAGCATAGAAGTTGTAAGACTTGGCAAAGTGTTTCTTTATTTGGTTAGATGAGGTCCATGAGCATTTTGGAAATATTTAAACTTTGAACACTCCTAAGAAGATTAAGTAGAGTGTCTGTTATCTCGAATTAAGCATATAGACAATCGATGCATGATACAGACTCCTGACATGGACTCCTGAGAGCAAAGGAGCTATTTATTTTGTTTTATTTTACTTATATGCTTAGACTCCAAGGTAAAAGGAGCCATTATATGATTGAAAGCACAATGATATTTTTAACACCCTGGGTTGTTCATCAAGAAAGCACCTTTTTACTTGATCAGGGACTTATTTAATGGAAAACTCTGAGCAGCTCATTATTTTAGTACTAGACTACCAGAGTGCTGCTGTATTATGGATCTGTAGTTACTGATTTTCTATTAGATGGTACATTTACTGTAAATCGGCCTAAGAACTTGCCATACTAGGTAATGTATTAGCTAACACTTCTATTCCGCCCATAGATAATCATACTCTGAATAGTTACTCATGATGTAAATGCTTACCTAATTACTGAATAGGTGCCATTTGTATCATTGTGGGGGTCCTGGAAATGCCGTCTGAAGTTTGCAGGAGCTCATGGCAAAATACTACGGGTTCCACTGCATTTTTCCAGTAAGGTGTGGATGTGGAAATAAGCTATAAATAGTTAAATTGTGCAAGATGGGACAGGAGCAACTACCTACCTGTATTGTGCCTATTAGTGAGTTTTTGTGGGGTTCTTAATGCTCAAATAAGTGTCATAAAATTTGAATGAAATATGGCACATAGTGGTAAAATGAACCAAAGTATAATTACTCAAAGACACTTAGTGGAATGTAATGTTGGTGGAGTTCTAGCAAGACATAAAGAAGTTATGGATGGATTCACCCCAAGAATATCTGAAATGATTTAAATGTTTTTGGTAACAAACAGTGTTTCCTATGGATCCTCTTTCTCAGGGTTTGAACATCCTATCCTGAGACACCCTACTAACTGATCATGATTTTTTCATTAATCGGCATGGGAATTATGTGGGCTAACTGGATTTATAAATTATAATATACAAGTTCCAGATTAATAAGCTATTTGTAAAATGGCATAATTGAATAAATATTTATTTCGCTTTATACAGCATTTGGTACTGTTTTAGGAGATTGATTGAAATTATGTATGTATATTGCACACTTCACTGTTTATATGTGTGTCTGTGTCATAATGACTTGATTGTCAATTGAATAAACTTGAAACAGAACTGAACTAGAAGCAAAAGCTGCCACTGCCTCAGTCCAGAAACTTCCCAATTCCCCCTTACCCTTGCACAATGCAGTAGCCCCCCCCCCAGATAACAGGCTGACTGTGCGAACAAAGTAAACCCCCCACTCAACACACCCATTAGCCACTACCTCCCTCCTCCCAGCCATAACCCCCAAATAACTTTTCACCAGGTTAGGGTGTAAGAGACAAGAGCTGGTGCTGCCTCAGTCAAAAAACTTCCTAATTCCCGCCACCATTGTATGGTGTAATAACCCCCTCTCCCCCGCCACACAGGCTGACTTTGCAAACAAAATAAACCCCCACTAAATGCTCACACCTCCCAACCACCAGCCACCCTTGTACAATGTAATAGACCCCCCACCACACACACTCAAATAACAGGCTGAGTTTGCAAACAAAATTAAAAAAAAAACACCAAATGCTACCACCTTCCTCCCACCAAATGCTGTTTATCAGGTCAGGGTGGGATATATTTGAGGCAAGAAATGGCACTGCCTCAGTTAAAAAATACACATGTGCTATTCCAGGGTGGAGTAACTTGTGCTCACCTTCAGTCCAGATACGTGAATGAATGGTGATGACTGGCAGGTATTACTATAGGAGCTAAGGAAATTACCAGTCAGTGCAGTGCCAGTTCTTGCCTCTTCTGCACTACTGGCCCAACCCAATGAAAAAGGTACTTAGGGGCTCTGTGCTGGGAGAAGGGAAGTGAGGCTAGGTGGTGTGTAGGGCGGAGGGTTCTACCTCTGGCCTGAGGGCAAGGAGCTTGTTTGTTGTGCCAGGGAAGGCAGTGCAATTACTAGAGAGATTTCTGCTGCTCTTCTGCTGGTGGGGGACCTTAACCTCTCTGATGCTGACTGGGACATCCAGTTGGCTAAGTCAGCCAGAAGTAAGAAGCTCTTGGAATCCTTCCAAGGAGCATTCCTGCAACAGCTGGTAAGACAGCTGACCAGGAGTTTCAGCATATTGGACATGGTTCTCACTAATAGGGAAAGTGTGGAAGAGGTGGTAGCGGGGGACAGCCTAGGTGCAAGTGATCACTACACGGTGAGGTTTAAGTCAAGCCAAGTCATCTTTATTTTTAAGTGCTATTACACAGTGATCAAAGTGCTGCACAAATTCATAAAACATCAATAAAAACTTTAAAAAAATCAGACTTTAGAACATAATCAAAGACAGATAAAACTAACCATTATTTAAATCTGGAAATGTTAAACAAAATGGGTGTGTTTTAAGAGCAGCTTTAAAGTTCTCAATGGTCAGGCACTCACTTATCTGATGCAGTAGAGAATTTCAAAGGGTAGGGGCTGCAAAAGCAAAACAGTGGACCCTAGAGGTCTTTAGTTGAACCCTGAGAATCTCCAGCAATCCCTCATTGGAGGAATGGAGTGAGCGGAGGGGGCGATAGGGCAAAGAAGATCTTGCAGGTAGTACGGTAAGGGTAAGGACAGGAAAGGCAGTGGGACAGTCGATCACTAAGGTTCTATATTTCAGGTGGGCAGATTTCACCAGAATGATGATGATTTTTGAGGAGAAAATGAAGTGGAAAGAGCAGATAGAGGATGTGGAAGAATTATGGGAAGAAATTAAGGGGGGTAACTGAAGGCCATGGACATCTGCATCAGAAGAGTTAAGAAAAGAAAAAGATGGAAGAGTCCATTGTGGGTTCACCCGGGAGGTGAGGGGAGCAACTGGGGAGAAAAGAAGGGCGTTCAAAACAAACAAGAGGACCCAGAGGGATAAAGACAGGGAGATCTACAAGGATAAACTGTGGATGGCAGGGTAGAAGATTAGGAGGGCTAAAGTGGACACAGAAGAGACAATCGCCAGACAGGCCAAAAGGGGGGACAAAACATTTTTTTAGGTATGTTAGGGAGATAAAGAAGGCAAAGCAGGAGATTGTTAGACTGAAGGAGGAGAGGGGAGTACGGGTGGAGGAGGACTTCGAGACGGCGGAAGTGCTAAATAGGTATTTCTGCTCGGTCTGCACAGTGGGGAGGGTGGAGTTAAAGGAAAAGGAAGACACAGGGGTAGATCAAAGCCCATTCACCGAAGGCAGGGTAAGAGAGGAGCTAGGTAGGTTGAGAGAGGATAAAGCTATGGTCTGGATGCCCTGTATTCCAGGGTACTCTGGGAATTAAAGAAGAAGCTGGCAGCTCCCTTGATGAGGTTGTTAAACTTTTCCCTGGACATGGGATGGGTGCTGAGTGACTGGAGGAAGGCAGATGTGGTACAACTCCACAAGAGTGGCAACAGGGAGGAAGCAGAAAACTACTGTCCAGTCAGCCTCACCTCAGTGGTGGGTAAGGTGATGGAAGCACTCTTGAAGGAAAGGGTGGTCAGATACCTTGCTGATAATGGACCGCAGGATGACAAGCAACATGGCTTTACTGCAGGGAGGTCATGCCAGATGAACCTCATCAAGTTTTTCAATTGAGTGATAAGGGTGGTGGATTAGGGAGGGCGGTGGATGTGGCCTACCTGGACTTCAGGAAGGCATTTGACTCCATCCCTCACAGAAAGCTGGTTAATAAGTTGGAAAGCTTGGGAGCAAGACCACAAATAATGAGATGGGTAGAAAACTGGCTACGGGATAGGATCCAGAGGGTGCTAGTAAATGGTGTGCATTCCAGGGAGGAAAGGGTGATGAGTGGGGTGCCCCAAGGGTCAGTGGTAGGGCCCATACTTTTTAATATATAGATCAGCGATATAGGGGAGGGACTGGAAAGGAAGGTGTGCCTGTTTGCAGATGATACCAAGATCTGCAATAGCGTGGACACCATAGCCAGGGTGGAGTCAAGGAGGGACCTAAAGAGGCTGGAGGAGTGGTCAGAAGCTTGTCAGCTGAAGTTTAATGCAAAAATATGCACTGTGATGCACATGGGATATAATAACCTGCAAGTCAGCTACATTCTGGGAGAGGAGGAAATAAAGGCAGCCAGGCAGGAAAGGGATCGGGGGTTATAATTTCAGATAACTTCAAGGTAGGGAATCAATGCAGCAAAGCAGTGGGAAGGGCAAATGGAATGCTGGCATGAATTAGGAGGGGTATAACAAGCAGGAAGAAGGGGTACCGATGCCCCCTACTCAATGGTGAGGTCTCACCTGGAGTATGGGAATCAGTGCTGGAGGATCCACCTGAGGAAGGATATTGATGGGATGGAAAGGGTCTAGAGAAGGGCAACAAAAATGGTGCAGGGGATGCATTGGATGCCCTATGAAGAGAGGCTGAAGGAACTGGACCTGTACTGAATGGAGACTAGGAGTGAGAGGGGGACATAACAAAAATGTTCAAGTATGTGAATGGGATCAAAAATGTGGGAGAAAGGAACCTGTTCACAATGAAAAGAAGTGATAGAACAAGAGAGCATAGTCTGATGTTGGAGGGGGGAAGATTCAGGGGCAGTACACAGGCACATTATTTCATCGAAAGGGTGGTGGACCCCTGGAACAGTCTACCGGAGGAGGTGGTGGGAGTAGAAACCATAGAGGGATTCAAGAGGGCATGGGACAGTTATAAATGATTGGCCAGAGGGCGGGCAGAGGTGTATCTGGATGGGGAGGTAGGAAGGGGAGTATCCAGGCAGACATGATGTGTAATTGTGTCCCTTTCTGCCAACAGTCTCCTATGATGCTATGATTTCAGATGTCATGTCGGATAATACAATATCCTAAAATCCGAATTGTTTTTCAGAATATCAGATTTTGACGACTAATGTCCTAAAATCCTAATATTCTTTAAAAAACACTAGCATCCTAATTATCCATTTTTAAAATGGATTATCTGAACAACCATAATATATACATATTTTTTAAATGCTGATTTAGCCTCCGAACCCTAACCCTAATGCACCGGTCCTGCAATCTACTGCGCCTCCCATCCCTCATCAAATAAGCCCAGAACTGGCATGGCATTCTGTGATTTACCTTCCACAGCAGAATCATCCTACAGAATGTCAGAAGGGACATACAATTAAGGCTGCTGGGTAAAACCCAAGGTTTGGGAGGATGGGGCATTGATGGCAGAGCTACCTGAAGGAGAAGAGGTTTCTATTTCCTTTTCATACTAGGTTCCCTGATGGGGACATGCTTGTGCACAGTCACTGGCCTGTTTTGAGCATCCCCTCCCCCACTAGCTCCATCCACAGCTGCAGCTCTCCTCCCCTCACAGCTGCAGTGTCTGACCTCTCCTGGCCAAGCTGCAGGTCTCACTTCAAGCATGGGATGACATGCACATATCCCCAAGAACCCACACTGTATGCAGGGCAGGTCAATGCACTGTCCCTCGGCCTAGCAGTAGTCCCAACTATTTTGTTTCTTGCCAGTTTTCAGATGAACCATTAAGTGTCTTGATAAAAAAGTGAGTAGCAGAGTTGAATTCAGCTGACTGAGGAATTCCCCCAAACCTTCTGCCTCTAATAAAGACAGAGCTGTTCATAGCCAGCTGGAGTAGCACTGCAGCCACATTTGCAACCCACCATTGTTCACTGCTTCCAGTTTTCCATGGAACAAGGTTACAGACCTACAACAAGCAAAGCGGTCTATTGATAATATTTTAGTGGAGAAACTGATTTGGAAACATATGTGCATCCATGAAATGAATAATGCTGAAATGCATATCAGATCCAAAAATAAATTGCAATGTCACACATTTTGGAAATTAATAATTAAAATACTAATTATATCAATTTGTTTTAACCAAAAGTTAAACCCCATGCTGTTATTTTGTTAACCTGTTTGTTTCTTTTTGCAAAGACCAGAACATCTCAGCACCATGTCTATTGTAATAATTATTTAAGAGTTAACAATTAAGACATGAAAGGGCTTATTTTCTTATTCTGTATTACAAAAGGTTATTTCTCTCTATTTTTTTCCGAATGGGAATACAATAAATTGGATTATTTAAGTTTTCATGAAAAGAGTTATGTGTTCCGTTGCTATTCACTGATGTAGGAAGTCAAAAATACTGCCAAGTTCTACACTTGAACATGAATTATGGTGTTTAAAAGGTCAACATCTTCTACTTCAACAGAAAGTGAATACCTTGCTTATGACTCAGTATTTTCCTTTTTAGCATAGAGCCACAGTGTGATCTTTCCTTCTGAAGTCTTTGTTCAAATACAGTACTCTGATTCTGCTATTTTAACATTTTACAGTATTTATCAGACTAAACTCTGTAACATGTATCTGTTTGGAATTATGTCAATAAAATATTTCATCTCAGTTAGACAGTGCATTCAGCACAGAACTGCTCCAATCTTAGATCAAAACTGTTTCTTCAAATTAGTTACTGCCTGCTTTCTCACATTATTGTTTATTACTGCATGAAATCTGACCCAGGGCACACTGAACAAATTTAGATCTAGCTTGAGCGTCACTTATCTGAACATGTTAAAACCACCCATTGCAAACTTTCAACTCTATAGATAACTGTCCCTTACTACTGGCTAGATTTATGAAGTTTACTTTAAGCCCCTCTGGGGAACATGGTGATAAGTTGATTATACTTGAAGATGTGCATACTTACAGTTTCTCCAGGTGGTCCAGGCCTACCAGGTGGTCCTGGAGGTCCCATCGGAACATCTCCATAAAGAGGACACGCACTGGCACATTTCCTTCTCACTGCACTTGCATACATTGACATTTGTTCCAGGAAAACTTTTTTGCACACTTCTATTACACGTGCTGCTGGGTAAGCTGGACCCTAAATTTAAAAAAGTAACAGCACAGAGAAGATGTATTCAGCTTTGATGCTACAGACTTCATTAGCTATGTAAAACCTATACATTCAGCATCTATTTTCTTCAGCTAGCACTGTAACACTTTACAGTATTCATTACAAAAAATTACTTGCTCAGTGTACAAACCACTGCATTAAAAACCCCACATAGCAACTCAAGGTGATTTCAGTGTAAAACCTGGGGAATCTTCTCTAAACAATTAAAATGGAACAGCAATACTGCAAAATTCCCAATACAGATTCACTTAGCCCCGGTTCTCTTTCTGTACATCTCTCATTGTTTTGTTTTCTCTGTCTCAAGTCTTTAAAAACAGCTCTGGATGAGGTCCCTCTATTGTATCATTACAAACGCTCCAACCAGTGACATCATTAGCTAGAATCAGTCTGAGGTTTCTTTGTTGGAGGACTGAGGGAGGAAGACGGTCACCATGCTGGGCAGATTGTCCTCAGCTCTACTCTTTGGAGCTGTGGCATATTAAAATACTCTCTTTAGGGTGTGCCACAGTGTGATGTGCATGTAGTTATTATTTTAAACTTTATATTAGGTGTGGTGGGGTAATCTTATTGGAGCAGATAGTTTTACTAGTTATTTAGAATAGAAATCTTTTGTTGTTTTTAGTGTGGGACAATTTGGTGTATATTATACATTTTGCTTAATAATATGCCTCTATTTACTGAAATTTTAAGCCTGCATTTTATACCATTTTCTGTAATTCTACTACAAGCTTTGCAGGCTGTGCTGAGGGCTCCACTCAATATAGCCCTCTGTTAATTACATAATTTGCACCATACTCGGCAGAATCCAGACTGTATTAGCTGGTCCCAGGGTCGACCTCCATCAATGGCCATGGCTTTGGCCTTGAGGCCACTGAACCAGGATGCAATAGTGGAGCAAGTGGAAGCAACAGCTTTGGATGTATTGACCTAAGAAGGTGTGCGTGAGCAACCAGTGGGAGAGGCACCCGCCCAATTTGGCCTGCTTACTTGGTTGTCTAGGATCTATTATCAATGGAATTGGAGCTTCAAAGTCAGGCCTTTGAACTGTTGTGGAGTAATTTTGAGGAGGCTAGTGAGAGAGGCCTGTTCATGAGTACAGAGATGCCAGTGAAAGAGGCCAGTCCATGACTGCCTGTACAAGGAGATTTGGCATACGGAGTTGCTGTGATGACTGGTGGTTCAACATGGTCAGGCCTGGATCAACATTTATTGATATGTGCTGTGATGCTTTTGGTAATTCTCCCTATAGAGAAGAGTCTGTTGTCTTTGTTCATATATCGGCACCATCTTTGTTACTACCCTTTCAGGACTGAACTTGTGACTCCTGACCCCATTCAGTGGTAGTGCTTTGGGTATTTAGAGTGGCATGTTTGGCATACTAAGTAATCATTTCAGTGAGATTTGGGGTAACAGCACTAAAAGTCATTATTCTAAATGTTTTGTTCAGAGACAGGTAATCTTTGTGTTTACTGGATGCTTACTATGTTTATCATACTGGATATTATATCATGATAGACTTTATCATCATTGAAGTTGATAGTACACTAGACTCTTGCCTTCATCATTTTTAATTAGGGGTGTGTGTGTTGCAATTAATCTGCAATTTGTATGGTGTGACAGTGTTGTTATTTGGGGGGTAGGTATTATTATTGTTGTTTGGTTGCTGGGGTGGAGGGTGTTGGGATTCTTTTTGATGCCAGTAATATTAAATACCTCTTATACATGCCGAAGTATAAGCAGTATGTAAAACATGATTGGTGGCTCAGTTGGCAGCCAGCCATGGTGGAGAGCAGAGGGCCGTTCCAGTCACCGACTCAGAGTTGGGATGGGGGAGTGGGGTGGTGGGGCACTACCTGCTGCTGGGGTGGGGGCAGGGGTCCGCTAGACACCAGAGAATGGTGTAACTATTTTACAGGGAATTGTGGATAAGGAGGGAGGCTGATAGACACCAGGGAATGGTTAAACTCTGTGTAACAGGGGATCAGAAATAGGGAGGGGTTTCCACTAGACACCAGGGAATGATGTATCTTTATTTTACAGGGGATCAGGGTAGTGGGGCCACTGAACACCAATGAATATTATTGGAAGTTTGGAACATCAGGCATTGGTACGGGTGGGGTGAGGGACCACTAGCACCAGGGAAAGTGTATGTTTCACAACTAGCCAGCAATTGGCTCGGGGGGGGCATCACTAGACACCAGGGAAATTTTCCTGTATACATAGAAATTGACAAACGATAAGGACCACCAGGCCCATCCAGTCTGTCCATATACCCTTACTACAATTAGCTGCTGTTGACCCTACTTGGTCACCAGCTGCTGCCTCTCCTTCCCCCCTAGGATTCCCTTATGTCTATCCCATGCATATTTAAATGCCCCCACTGTGCTTGCCACCACCACCTCCTGGGGTAGGCCATTCCAAGCATCCACCATCCTTTCCATGAAAAAGTACTTTCTCATGTTGTCCCTTGATCGCCCCCCTTCAGGCTCATGTCTTGCCCTCTTGTTGTTTTAAAGCAGCTTCTCTTCTGAAAGATGCTGCTCTCCAGTACCTTATTAATCCCCTAGAGATACTTTAAGGTCACTATCATGTCTCCCCTCTCCTTCCTCTCCTCCAGGGTGTACATAATTGCGTTCCTCCAATCTCTCCTCATATGAACTGTGGTGCAGGCCCTGCACCATCATTGTTGCCCTTCTTTGAACTGCCTCCATCCCGTCTATGTCCTTGCAGAGATGTGTCCTCCAAAACTGGGTGCAGAATTCCAAATGCGGTCTCACCAATGACCTGTACAGTGGCACTGTGACCGCTTTTCTTCTGCTGGTGATACCTCTCCCTATGCACCCCAGCATACCACTGGCTATCCCCACTGCCTTGGTACATTGTTTGGCCACCTTTAGGTCATCAGATATGATGACCCCCAGATCTCTTTCCTGTTTTGTGACTGCTAATGTCTCCCCCCACATCATGTAATTCTCCCCTGGGATCCTGCGCCCCAAGTGCATGATTTTATACTTCTTCGCATTGAATCCCAACTGCCACACTCTGGACTATTCTTCCATTTTAGCCAGATCCCTCCTTATTTTCTCCAGTCCTCCTGAACTTTCTACCCAATTTTAGATCTTTGTGTCATCTGTAAAGAGGTACACCTTCCCCTCCAGCCCCTCTACAATGACGCTGATGTGGATATTAAACAACACTAGTCCAATAACTGAAACCTGTGGCACTCCACTGGTCACTCTCCCTACAGTACTTCATATTCAGCCCTGTTTGCCACCACCCTCTGTATTCTATTCTTCAACAATTTTCAACCCAGTTCACCAACCTGTGTCCCAGTCCCAGGCTGGCCAGCTTGTTCACAAGCCTCGTACGTGGAACAGTGTTGAACACAATGCTTAAGTCAAAAGTAGGCAACATCCACCTCTCCCCCCAATCCACCTCCCTAGTGACCCAGCCAAAGAAATCAATCAGATTACATAGACACATAGACAGTGTCAGCAGTTAAGGGCCTATGGCCCACCCAGTCTGTCCATTTGAGCTTGTAAGTTCAGTTTATGTCTTCCTAGAAGTCTGTTGCACCTTACCACTGACCTTCAGAATTCCTTTATGTCTATCCCATGCATTCTTAAATCCCATGATTGTTTCAGCCCCCACCACTTCCTGTGGCAGGGTGTTCCACTTGTCCACCACCCATTCTGTGAAGAAATTCTTCCTCACGTTTCCTCTGAATCGCCCTCCGTCCAACTTCATCCCATGTTTGACATGACTTTCCTGCCATGAATCCGTGCTGCCTCGGATCTTGTGCTCCACTTGATTCAAGGTGCTCTACTATCCTTTCCTTTAGCAGAGATTCCATAATTTTACCCACCACCAAGGTCAGACTGACAGGTCTATAGTTTCCAGCCTTGTCCGTGATCCCACTTTTGTGGAAAGGGACCACATCAACCCTTCTCCAGTCCTCTGGAACCTCCCCCATTTCCAGTGATTTGCTGAACAGGGCTGCCAGTGGTGCTGCCAGTATCTCCCCCAACTCCTTTAATATTCTAGGGTGTGTCCCATCTGGTCCCATTGCCTTATCCACCCTCAGTTTTGTAAGTTCTTCCAGTACTCTCTTCTCTTTGAATGGACTGTTGTCCACCTCCCTTCCCATCATGATTCTTAGTTGCTGTCCTTCCTCTTCTCTTCCTCCATGAAGGCCAAACAGAAATACAATGGGCCAGGGATCAGCGCGGGGGGACCACTAGACACCAGGAAAATGTAGTTTATACAACAGGCTGGCGATTGGCAGGGGGGACCACTAGACCACCAGGAAAGCTTTATTGTATACAATAGGCCAGTGATCAGTGGGGGGGACCACTAAACACCAGGGAAAGTTTATTTTGTACAATGGGGCAGTGATTGGTGGGGGAAGGGGCCACTAGACACCAGATAATGAATGTTGCAAGCTTCACCTCTATGCCAAACTCTGCAGGTGGAGTTGCCAACTTTGTAGTTTGCAGAGTTATCAGTTTTCTGCAAATCTGGACCTCGCACAGCAGATTAACTTTGCAAAATGAGGCAAATTTGCAAATTAATTAATGGAGCAAAGTTTCTCAACTTCTCACATCACTAAGTATAAATTAATAGCCTCTACTTTTCACGAGCACTGCCAATCAGATGTGTTGCACACTCACTGCAAGAGACACTCTGATACATCTGAACTTGTCTCCCATGCGGGTCTATCATCACAATGGCCACTTGAACACTCAGCAGCAGTGTCAACAAAAACTAAAAAAAAGGTTGCAGGCTTCAGAAACAAGCACTGTTAACATTTTAGTAAAAGCAAATGTATTATGTATGTTCCTACTGAACACTGTAACCACTCTAATCGTGGCTTCTCTTGTGTCCTTCCAGAGTCAAAACAGTTCAGCTTCATTTCAGTACTATGACACCTGAACGATGCATGCCAAGGTACTCTTATAGTGGTAAGCATAGCCTGGAGGAATGTGAGAACACTCATGCATCTGACAAAAGCTTAAGCTTTTTCTTAATCCCCATCTTGGCCAATGGCCTCCCCCAAGCCCATCACTGACCTTCTCATTGACTTACCAGTTATGCATCACTTGGCCAGGAACATGATAATGGTGGATGGCCTGGCATGCCTGCTATGGGTTGGCCAGCAGAGTGTGCTGGTGCCACAGTGGGCCAGGGCTTTTTCCTCCAGCTCCATCCAGGTTTTCTCCTCAAGGGTACTGTGTGTAATTATATGAATGCACACGTGAGGCCATGCATGCCATCAGTGACTGGTGGCTTCCCCTTCCTGTAGCTGTAGTCATGTTTTGCTGCCTCCTGTTCTATGCCAGGTGGCAAGCAAAACAGTGGAATGCTTTCTCCCCCTTCCCCGAGGCAGAAGAGCTGTCTCTGGGATGCTCATCCTCCCTCTACCGGCTGGTCCCCAGAGACATGAGTCTGTTTCAAAAACTGGGTCACCAGCATATCAAGTGGTAGAACTGCTACGCTAACAGGTTGTCTGAAAGCTGAATTCTTTAACTTATTCTGTACATAAGGTAATGCAGATTAATTGCAGGAATGAACTCACGGGAGGTCCAGCTGGTCCATAATTCCCAGCGAGACCATCATCTCCAACAGGACCCCTTACTCCAACAGGTCCACGGGCTCCAGGGTCCCCAGGCTGACCTCTGTTACCTATGACTCCAAGTGGACCAGGTGGTCCTCTGTCTCCAACCTACATGGCAAGGACAAAGCTGTTAGCCAACATGCCACATTAAAATTCTGGAAAAAATGCTAAATAAGAAAGTGCTTTTCATATATACCAGTCCTTTAGGCCCTTTGACTCCTTTTTCACCCTTTTAAATAAACATGAAAGTTAGTAAATATATTTTTAATATTTTTTACTTCATTAAATAAATTTACTATAGTTATTCAGTTTCACAGCTACTTAAGGTCAACACAGCAGAGCCAGCCCTAAACACACAGTAATAAGACAGAAGGCTTTGTAGCAATTAAAAAAAAACTTTAGAAGTATAAATTGCAGACAAATAGGAGGCTCTTGCTATAATCACTGCAACAGTAAATACTTTACTTTTTATAGTTGTGTAGAGATACATTTTCTGCATATCATTGTTTACCAGACTACTGCAGAGTAAAAAGAATTTAATATGCATAGTGTATAGTTTCAATTTCTGCTGTCTCTGGCACTAAACTTCAGAATAATCTTAATAATTAGAGTAGTGCTAGAGCACTTACCAGTTCTATGCCATAAAAAACCTGCTTCATTTTCAATTTAAAGCAGGAATGTTAATACTCTACCTGTTCACCTTCTTTTCCTCGAACTCCAGGCACACCTACATCTCCCTGTTGAAAAGAAATTTCCAGACATCATTTGAAATAAGCCCAACTGACAGAAATAATTGTCATTTCAACTACTGTCAACTCAGAAAATACATTCTTACAGAATAAGAAAATTATTCATTTAATTAGTTTTCAGTAACCAGGTACAGTAGGCATACTAAAAACGAAAAAACCAAAAAAGCAATGCATGCAAAGTCAAGTACTGTGTAAAATGTGCTTTCTTTTATTGAAAGTGCCAGATTAAGGACAAAAACACCCAGCACTTCAGAATTCGCTCTTTCTTCCTCAGTAGGTGCACTAGGTAGATGAGTGCCAGTCAGACATGACCTGCACATAATACAAAACAACACAGACAAGAGAACCAATGATGCATAACAAATAAGGTGCTGAAAGTGTGAGCAGGACTTCAAAAGCAGGTGCAGACACAGGTACGTAACATGAAGTTCAACTGGGCAGCAGAACTCTGATGCTTGAAAAGCTCCTCAAGAACCAGTGTTTAAGTTTTACAGGCCTAGGAAATCAAGCATGGTAATATAATGGTAATATGGTTGTGGAGGCAGTATGGCGCAGTGGTTTAAGGCTCTGAGCTACAAATCCGGAGACCTGGGTTTGAATCCCACAGCCCCCACTTGCATACTGTGTGACCCTGAGTAAATCACTTAACTTCCTCGTGCTCCCAGGTTGCAGTTGCAAACAAGCTTTCAGCTTAGTGTGTCTCACCTGGTAAAAAAACAATTGGTAAAATTGTAAAAATATCACATTTATAGGACCCCAGAGTGCCTAAAAGGATGTAGGACATCTTTTGGTTATCTCGTTAAGGTAGACTGAGTGTGAAAGGAAATAACAAACATTAAGAATTTAACCGAAAGATATTGCCCTAGAATAGAACTGATTGCATGTACCAAGTAGAAATATTAGAAGACTTCTTGTCTGAATGTCTGTTCTGGTCAGTTTTGGCTTGCCAATGAGCTGTCCCTTAGACAGAAAGGCTCACTTAAAAAATGTGGTCCTAGGTAACTTCCTCCACACTGTAAGCAATATCACGCCAGCATGATAGCCGTCATTTTTGCGTACATAAAGAACTACTTGTTGCATGCAAGGTGCAACCTATGCTACAACAAATTCAGTGCACTCATTTTGAGATAAACAGAAACCGGAAAAGGCCACACTATCCATAAATAAATGCAATACTTTCTGGAAAAAGATATCTTGGTTACATTAACTTGTAATTGATTTATCCTTTCTGTTATGCTTTCAGTAAATTGCCTGTTTTGTTTAGACCAGGGATTAAGCAGTGTCTTATATTTCGGAGCGTTACCAAATAGCTTTCTTTTCCGGTTTTATATTTCTTCATAAAGAAATGATAGTTTCAGGACTGATTTTGGGATTCTTTCCCTGTATTTCTTGTTTGTCTTTTCTCATTTGTTTTAGTTACATTTTGTGAACCTCCTTATTGTGGATATTACTTTTTGTATTTCCTCTATGTGTGTATATGTATCTGTTTGATTTTTGTTTCAATAAAAATTCCCCTACTCTTAGAATAAGTGTCACTGCTTGCCATCTAATGTCCGCCTGACAGCTACCAGGTATGCCACCAGATATGGTAAGAAGGGACCTGGATTTAGCTCTTCATCCAAAGGATGGCACCCAACAGTGAAACATGATTGATTCGTAATAAGATAATAGGGCATCTGACAGGTTATGGTATATTATAAAATGGGGAGAAAAAAATCCTGCTTTCTGTATGGTTATTACCTCTGCATGAAATCTGTTCCATGCACAGGTAATCACAAGTTCAGAAAAGCAGGGCCACATTGAAAATTACCATAAATCACGGAGCCATCTGAACATTGATTTTTAAAGCGCCACCATTTTCTTTCCCCTCACTGATGCCTGGACTTGCGGCAGATAATAGAAACTATTCTGCAGGTGGCTGTTCGATTTCTTTTCCCCTTTCAGCAACAATAAACAAATTGTTTTTAAAAGGCCAACCCAACTCTGTCACTTTACTCTTTGCTTACCGGGATCTCTTTGGTCAGTCTCTCTGTCTTACTCAAATGACTCCCTGATACCGATCATCACTCAGTACAAAAGCACTCCACCAGTGGTAAAAAAAAAAACCAATAGCATACTAAAGAAATATTGTGGTACACATCTGATGGCCCAGCCCTACACATATCTCACATGTTTAAATTTGAAAGCCAACAGTTCCTCTAGCATCTTCCCTCGTCCCGCCACTCGTCCGTTCACTTCTCGATCGACTAAAACCCTGTTCCAACTCAGCGGTCATCTTTCTCTCATCCTGTGAACTATTCTCTCCCTGATGCTGTTGCCTCTCACTTGGTAGCTCACTGATATTAGTGTTTAGAGAGGGAGGATGTGGGGCTGCTGGCAACTGGGTGTATTTAAAAGAATAAAGGTTAAGATGTATAGAATTGGTGGGGAAAAGTTGGTTCCCTTCTCACACTTGGGACTCACTTGCTCACACAGTATCACTACAACCCCAGTCCAACTCAACCCTCGTGTACCTCTTGTCCTGTAAATTGTCATTGTCTCTTCTCCCCATTGCCCGCCACTCCATAGCTGAAATTAATGTTAGAAAGGGAGGGGATGGGACTGCTGACAGCTGGGTGTATTTTTGCAACAAACCAGATCTCTGTACAACTACTGATGACAATTAAGGACAAAGGCACTATATGCAAATGAGCTCATGAATATTAATGTAGATGGAATGACTATTTTAGTATAGGTTAGCAGAATAAAATCTTCTTTCTACATACAAGCATGATGTTTCTAACTGTGCAAAGTAAAAAAAAAAAAGGATCTCATTTTATAAGTGCAATAAGACACTCCAGAGTGTGCATGGACCATATTTTACTGCATGGCCAGTGGCTAAAGTCATTTGGCCAGTGGCCTCATGCCTTATTACACCCCTAGCCATGCGGTAAAATATGTTCCATGCACATCCTGTCAAGTCATATTGCTTACAGGTACTACTCTCTTGAGTTTTGAGCAGACAGCCTTGCTCAGCATCATTTTGCAGTCCTATCTCCCAAATCTCACACTCAGAGTCTCTTATACCATAAGAGACAATCATCAGATGGCCTAGTAACTCATCAAATATATTCCTAGTATTGAGATGTGGGTATCACAATGTAACTAACATATTTTAATCATTTAAAATATTCATGAAAAAGGTACCAAGTATGGGAACTGAAAATCTACCAAGTATGAGAACTGAACTCTTAACATTCTATTCCACACCCAGCACCCTCACCAGTACACTACAGGAGGTTTGGGGTATATCATAAAGTAAGAAATATGTATATTAAGAATGCAAAAGTTTCTGAAAATTCTATCCCTCTTAGGAATTGAACACTTAATCTTCTATTCCAAAGGGCTGCTCCTTCATCACTACCATACGACAGATTCACCAGTTCAATCCTGAACCTGCATCCCAGTATGAGGCATAGAAGAGACCTGCATTCAATCTGGAAAAATAGTTATTACATGTTCTTCTTATGGAGCAGTTGATGCCTTTGGAAAACACTTAAAAATATAATATTTAGACATAATTCAGCTTATATTTCATATTACTTCTGTATTTTCCTCCCCATTATTTAGTATTGAGATCATCTGTATAAAAATGGGATCTCTGTTCATGAAAAGTTCATCTATTCTTGTTGCTTATTCCCTACATGAGGTCATATCGCACTGCTTGTGACATCACAGTTACTCCCATGGCAACAGACTATGATGTCATAACAGAGGATTATGACTTAAAGTGGAGAGCAAGCTATAGAGGCAGATGAAGTTTAAGGGATAAAGATCATAAATTCATGCAAATTTCCTGAGTAATAAATAATGGGGCGGTGACATCTATGGAAAATTTATGGGATACAAGCAGAATTGTATCTAGCAATTATGTTTTTTAGTGTTTTCCTTGCAGTGTCAGCAGCTCTTTAAGGGCTACAGAGTTCAAACAGTGTGTTATCTAGATCATGTGATGCTCTATTACCAAGCAACCTTTTGTGAAAATGGGACTTTATTTACTATTTGATTTGGTTATTTAGCAAGGAGAAGGAGAGGGAAAGGAATATTTTACCACTTCTGGTTATCACTTGTCTTGGGGCCATCTTTTCTAATCCAGGTACTACCTTAGCAATTTTACATAAGTAAGGCATTATGCCAGAGGCAAGCGATCAATTATACATCTGAGTAATGGGAAGAGCAACATATGGAGTTTCTAACCTATGTAGCTTAGGTTCTAATCCATCATGGCCTACACTGTTGCAAGGGGACATGGCACCTAGCAATTTAAGGACTTCCTTAGGGGATATAATACATAGGAGGAATTTACGATTGTCAGAACAGGGGAGATGAGAAAGACTAGCAGGATTACACAGACTTTGCAGGTAAAAGAGCAGAATAAGATGATGAACCAGAAAAATGGATGTTGAAAGCATTTGCAATTGTAGCATGATTAGTACTGTACAATTACTACAATCTAAAACCATGTCACTAAGGAAGGGTTAGTGTAGCCTCTTAGTACTCCCTTAATGTGGCTCCAGAACTCACGTGTAAGAGGCTAAGAGAAAGTCCTTACAGCAATTACTTCTGACTAGGCAACTGGGTTTTTTACAAGCATTCCTTTGTTTCCTATAGTCAGCTGAGTCTGAACCAAGAGCAGAGGCCTTACATTTGATCCAGCATTTATCCCTGGCTTTGAGAACTGAGAATAAATAACTATGCAGGCATCTAATAGGCATGTCCCACACTTTTCTTTTTGTCATAAAGACATGTTTGTCTTGTAAGGCACAGAAAGCAGATATAAAATAATAGAAAGAAAATGTTACATCAGACATAAGGTATAGAGGAGGCCAGTCCACCTGGGCCATCTCAGACAAAAAAGCTGGCTCAACCTGGAAACATTTAAGAGTAATTACTTTAGGGGACAAGAGGGGGAGCAGGCTTTCCATACACAGTAGGTGGGAGAGTGATATCTGATACCAATGGAAATAGATGCACTATTTCTACCAATTTCTGGTTATTATAAAACATACTTCAATAGAGCTAGGTTACAAGAAATGAAGAACTGTGTGTGCCTTTAAATCTCAAACTCTGAGACATGCACAGGTGAAACAAACGTATCACTGTTTCCTTGGTAGGAACTTTGAATGCCTGAAAAATGTCTCCATATGAGAGTTATAACCCTTTCTTGCAGGTGTAAAGATACACCAGATAGTTTTCTATTTCTCATCTACTGCCATGAATACAGTTTTTGATCAATTTCCAAGGATAGCCTAATGACATAGGAAAACAGACATCTAAATATAGGGTGGAACACCCATCAAAGAAGGGAAAAACAAAATACTGTTTAACATCTGTTATAGTAGAAAAGAAGAATGGCATGCTAATGTAAATGTAGAGATTAAAATGTAAGATAAAAATGGGTGTATAAAAAGGAGCACCATTTCCTTATTTATTTAGCAGTTTTAAATCATATCATAGCTATCATTTTAGTTTCTCAATGTACCATTAATCAAATTCTGTTTCCAGTGTTTTGACAGATCATTCCCTTAAGGAAAAATGCTTAATATTTCACACACTGATTTTGTTTTTTACATTAACCTATGCCAAACAGTTGATGTTATTCATTTAATGTGGCTGACATTGCATGCATTTTAGAAACTTATAGATCTTAAGAAAGGTAACCATTTCAATATGGTAAAGATGGTGTTTATTTACTTCTTTATTGATACCTCATCAGTACTGTATGTGTACCCTGGGCCAGGTTGATGAAAGCAGTATTCTATTTCTATGATTGCTATGGGGAATTAGGGTGGGTTTCAGTTACCCCTACTTTTGAGAAAAACAACTGCATTGAAAACAATTATACAGATATATACTTGGTCTTTACCAATGGTGTGAACACATGAAAGAACCAATTGAACAACCACACTTGGTTTATTGTTGTAGCCAATCTTCTCTATGTTTTTGGAATACTGGTCAGCATTGCCACCCACAAGAAACATAGAAGCACAGAATTTGACAGCAGATAAGGACCACATGGCCCACCTAGTCTGCCCATTTTGCTACCTAACGGATAAGCTGTAGATCCTAGTTAACCAACAGCCTACTTCCTCCTAACCCCCATTAGAATGGCCTTATGTCTGTCCCATACATTCTTGAATTCCCCCACTGTTTTTGACTCTATGACCTCCTCAGGAAGGCTGTTCCATGCATCTACAACCCTCTCTGTGAAGAAATCCTTCTTCACACTACCTCTGAGCCGTCCCCCCTCTATCTTCAAATTGTGCCCCCTTGTTCTTGCACATCGCTTTTTCTGAAATATGCTACCCTCTTGGACTTTGTTGATTCCCTTGAGGTATTTGAAAGTTTCTATCATGCCCCCCCCCCCTTCTCAAGGCTATACATCTTAAGCTCCTTTAGTCTTTCTTCGTATGTCTTCTGGTGCAGACCCTGCACAACGATAAGCACAATGATAACATACTGTTCTGAAAGCTAAATGACCATCTGGGTTCTGTAACAGCCTTGGTTAGTGGAGATAAAGCACAGTACACAGCTAAGACAGGCATACTCATCAATGACATTTTCAAACCCTGAAATAGGGCACAGATTAATGTACTGGATGAAAATAGTTTGCATCAATTAGAATTGGTGCTAGTCTGAGGATTTCTGTGTCCCTTAAAACATCTATGCCTTTTGTTTAATCAGTCCTATAGTGGGAGTACATTTGACATATTTTCCAAGTCATAGTATCACAGATATCAGGACCCATACCATATGATAGCCATAGTTCAAAAGCATTTAACATCTAAGTTTTCAGCTTGCCCCTTTTTAGTTGCAAACTATCCCCTACAGTTCCTTGATTGGAGGACCAGTAGGTCCCTATTTATAGTCAAAAATACAGAGTTAAAATAATCTTTATCTTTTAAGTTATACTTTATATTGATTTAAATGGCAGATACTGCATGTTATCTTTGCTTTTCAGTAGTTTTGATCATTGGCACTGCAATCCATAGTCAAAGTACCAATGGTTCTAAAAGGCACCAAACAATTTAGTTTCAGTGTATTTTTTAAATGAGCAGAAACTAGCACGTCAAGAGACCAAATGATAGCAAAAAAATAAAGCAAACCACTGCCATGGAGCCATGTGGTCCAAATGGATCAACTGTCAGGTTGTTCCTCTCCTAAAGACAGATACTAGAAAACACTTTCCTCCAAAACACAAGTGGGTCACATATTCAAAGTTTTCAGCTGGTTCCTTGCAAAGTCCCTATCATAAGCACAAATTAGTGCATGTCCTAAAGTTGCTGTATTTCAACATGATAGGGGAAAACTGGGAGTGCCCTAAACATGTTTAAATATACAGTAGCTCCAAGAGAAAATCCTAAATAATGGCACTAAATGGTATGCTTGACACAAAGGACAACCTCTACTAACCACTGAAAAGTATCATCTTCTGAAGATTAAGCTTGCATGGGCAAGGAGCCAGCTGAGTTATGGCAACCCAAACAATGTATTGCTTGTGCACTAACTTACTATATCCCAAGCAAATGACAACTCTGCCCCTACAGGGTGGCAAAAGGTCATTTATGTTTTATTATAGCTTTACTACATTGTCAGGAGCAAATCTTTTGCTTTTTTGGATTGTGTGCTGGCTCCTTGTCTCCACACTGTAACCTGTGGTTAGCAGTGGTGCTGTTAAAACAAATGTAAAACACAACATAGCCCCCCCCACCCAGTTCCCATGATATTACGAAAAAAGTGTCCTGCTGTCAGGTATTACCCCCTTCCTCACCTGATCCCAGCTGGCATACTACTTCAATGACTTGATGTCCAGCAGTACTCTCCTTCCCTCATCTGATCTCTGGTGGCATTGTACATAGACTTTCTGTTGTCTAGTGGTGCCCTTCCTCCCTTGTCTGATCCCTGCTGGCATAGTACTTTAATTCCCATCATCCAGTGTACCCTCCCCCCTTAACTGAGTCCTATTTGCATAGCACTTCAATTTCCTGGTGCCCAGTGGTACCCTCCTCCCTCACTCAGTCCCAGCTGGTATAGTTCTTCAAATCCTGGTACGCCCCCACTCCATCATTCAGATCAGACATTAAACTGAGGTCACATCTATCCATCTATAGTGCTGTCAAAATGGCTACAACTACACATTTACAGTCACTTCAACACCAGTCTCTCCTTGCTTCTAAAGTGCTTTAGCATACCATGTGTATAGACTGTGTTATAAAAATTATTCCTCTTCTTCTCCTCCTTCCTCTTGTCCTCCTCCTCCTCCTTCTTCTTCTTCTTCTTCTTCTTCTTCTTCCTCTCACACAATCTGATAAGAAGTCCACTGGTCCTTACCCTTTCCAGTAGCCTCCAAACCTCCCAACAATGATAACCCTTGCCCTGTGGCTTACAGAAAGAAGCAAGCACTTAGCCTACACTTACCTCACTAACCAGCCACTGTCTTCCCCACTGAAGTCCTGAATTGGTATACATAACTGTATATCAATACAGGACTTCAGAGCTAAAAAAATGAATTATGCTTTGGACTTGGTCTCTATTTCAATTCAAATATTTTAATATTTTTTCACCAAATATGGATGACAACTTTTGGACCCCTTCCCCAATTACCATATTAATGGTGACATTTAATTCCCAATGGTCCTTTGGTGGACAAGAGCTGAACACCCATTTTGGGTGAACGTTATGAATCACTACTAATGTGATTATGAGTGGGATGATCCAAAAGCTATCACCCAAGTTTGGTGAAAAAAGATTAAAATTTGGAAAAGCTATACTGTAAATAAAAGAAACATTGTGTGAAAAATATGTCTGCTGGCTCCATGGTGCCGAATGATGGGGGATTGCTCAGCATGCTGGTGACCCGGGTTCAAGAACAAGCCTGGGACAACAGGAGTGGGGTCCAGCGGGGAGGATTTGGAGTGTCTATTGGATGCTCACCTCCCAAGAGGGGTGGGTATGAGCCTGCATCACAGACCCCCATCTCAGGAGGAGGAAATGGACAAGGAAAATGATAGAAGACATCCTTAAAATGGTAGAAAAAGGGGAGATACTGTTGATGGGGACCGGAATATGCCAGATGTTAACTGGAGTACCTTTGCTGCAGGCACATCCAAGAGCAGGGTCATTCTTGATGCCCTACAGGGGGCATGCCTCAGACAGCTATTGTTGGAACCCACTTATGAGGGAGCAATCTTAGACCTAGCACTTTCAAATGGGGAAGGAGAAAGGATCTCAGATTTAGAAGTGGGTAGCCATCTGGGAACAAGTGACAACAAAACATTGTGGTTCAGAATAAACACAGCCATAGAGTCAAGCCATACAAAAACAAGAGTATTGGACTTTAGGAAGGCTGACTTTGGGAAAATGAGAGAGTGCCTCAGAAAAGCACTAGCAAATGGGCAAGAAGGAGGGATGGAGGAACAATGGGGAATAATCAAAACAGCCATCGTAGAGGCAACAAGCCTTTGTGTGAAGCAAATCAACAAAACAAAACAAAGGAAAAAAACACTATGGTTCTCAAAAGAGGTGGCAGGGATGGTTAAGGAGAAAAGGATAGCATTCCAGAAATATAAGGAAACACAGAAGGAGCAGGACAGATAACTTTATCACTTAAAGCAGAAGGAGGCAGGGAAGGCAGTCAGAATAGCAAAGGCACACATGGAGGAAAAGCTAGCCAACTCTGTTAAGAAGGGGGATAAAACCTTTTATAGGTACATTACGGAACAAAGAAACACCAAGGGAGGGATACAGAGACTTAATAAAGGGGAGGGAATGTGGGCAGAGGGTGACAGCGAAAAGCAGGGATACTGAATGAATATTTCTGCTCAGTATTCACAATGGAAGAGGGGAGAGGTACCTAAATCAAATAAGGGAGAAACACTGAATGGGGGTTGATACCAGTCCATTCACAGAAGAAAGGGTTTCGAAAGAACTCTTGAAACTGAGGGTGGATAAAGCAATGGGGCCTGATGGATTCACCCAAGAATTCTAAAAGAACTAAGGGTAGAATTAGTAACACCACTGACTACTCTCTTTAACAAATCGTGGGAGGAGGGGGTGGTACCTGAGGACTGGAGGAGGGCAAATGTGATTCCACTTCACAAAAGTGGGAGCAGGGCAGAGGCAGGAAACTACAGACCAGTTAGTTTGAACTCAGTGGTAGAGAAAATAATGGAATCACTTCTGAAGGAAAGAATTGTTGAGTACCTAGAGGCCAGTGGGGCACAGGACCCAAGGCAGCATGGATTCACAGCAGAATGGTCATGTCAGATGAATCTAACAGATTTCTTTGACTGGGTGACCAAAGCAGTAGACCAGGGAGTAGCTGTGAATATGGCCTACCTCGATTTTAGCAAGGTATTTGACACAGTCTCACACAAAAGATTAATATACAAGTTAGCCAGCCTTGGAGTGCGTCCCAAGGTGGTAGCCTGGATAAAAAAATGGCTGGACAACAGGATGCAAAGGGTAATAGTAAATGGAGTTCACAGTGAAGAAAGGATGGTAACTAGCAGGGTACCACAGGGTTCAGTACTGGGACCGGTCCTCTTTAATGTCTTTATAAGTGACACTGGAGAACACCTGGAAGGAAAGGTACATCTCTTTGCAGATGACACAAAGATCTGCAACAGGGTTGATACACAGGGTGGAGTGGAAAGAATGAAAAGGGACTTGGCAAGGTTGGAGGAATGGTCAAATATGTGGCAGCTCAGATTCAATGCAAAGAAGTGCAAGTGCAAAAACCCAGGGAAAGAGTACACAATGGGGGTGAGTTAATAACAACAACAAAAATCTAAAGAGACCTAGGAGTAATTATATCAGATGACCTAAAGGTGGGCAAGCAATGTGAGAAGGCAGTAAGGAGAGCTGGGGGAATACTGGGATGCATAGGGACAGGCATCAACAGTAGAAAACAGGAAGTTGTTATCCCTCTGTACAGACAGTTAATGAGACCCCATCTGGAGTACTGCATGCAATTCTGGAGATCCCATCTCTGCAAAGACATAGACAGAGTGGAGGCTGCTCAGAGGAGGGCAACCAAAATGGTGCAGGGTCTGCACCAGAAGACATACAAGGAGAGACTAAAGCAGCTTAATATGTATACCCTTGAGGAAACGAGGGAGAGGGGGGACTTGATATAAACTTTCAAATATCTCAAGGGAATTAACAAAGTACAAGAGGGTAGTATCTTTCAGAAGAAGAGATGTGCAAGAACAAGGGGACACAATTTGAAGATAGAAGGGGGACAGCTCAGAGGTAATGTTAGAAAGTATTTTTTACATAGAGAGGGTTGTGGATGCATGGAACAGCCTTCCTGAGGAGGTTATGGAGTCAGGAACAGTGGGAGAATTCAAGAATGCACGGGACAGGCATAAGGCAATTATAGTGATGGGCAGGAGGAAGTAAGCTGTTGATTAACTAGAACAATGTTATAATGTTATAACAATGTTGAATGTTATAATCTGTTGTTGCAGCATATCCATCAGGCAGGGAAATGGGCAGACTAGGTGGGCCAAGCTGTCCTTATCTGCCATCAAATTCTATATTTCTATGTTTCTATAGAGTATATGTTCTATGTCTTGTTTATTTGTGTTGTAATATATGGATAATGAAAATAATATCCCCAAAGTGCATACCAAAAAATTCCTTGTAATATGTTAGTTAGTCCCATAACAGTGTACTTCCAGTCCTCGTAATACTATACATCCGGCCCAATAATACTATATTTCCGGTCCTTGTAATAGTATCATTGGGATTACCAATGTGACTACTGTGTGAACCATGTTTTGTTTTGTTTTTTTTTTTGTGAGAGAAAGCAGCGGAATGGGACTGGGAGTGGGAGCAGGATCGGTGGGGGGGGTGCGAGCGAGGAGCGAGGAACAACACTCGGGAGTCTTACTAACTCTGCAGACTGCAGTGCCGTACAGCAGGCACAAGTAAGAACTTAAAAATTCCTCGCAGCCGTATATTACAAAAAATAACAAATAGGTTCTGGTGTTTCAAGGCAGAAATTCCATTTCAAGGTTCTCAGGACACAAGCACCTCTCGATAAAATTATTGCCTTGTAATACACCAGAACCTTTCTATTATTCTATTTATAATGACCAAAAATGCTTTAATGTTGTGTTCAAAACACAAGCAAGCTGAGTAATACAGGTCCTTATATAAACTGATCAATGAGTATAGGATCATGTTAGAACATCTGTTTTACTTGCTTTCTACCTGCACTATATGAGAATACATCAGTTCCATGACCTGCAAGCATTGCATCACAAGTATACAAAGAGGGCTTGTTGGTCTAAGGGTGTGATTCTCGCGTCAGGTGCAAGAGGTCCCGGGTTCAAATCCTGTACGAGCCCTTAAAAAAAAAAAGAACTATCTTAGTTTGAGACTCATTTTGGGATGGGGAAGGGAAGGGGCAGCTGCAAGGTGAGGGCACTAGCTGCACATTCGAGCAGACTTGATAGACCAGATGGACTATTTCTGCTGGCAAATTCGTATGTTTGTATGCAAACTGTATGAGTTGTGCAACATCTCTATCATTCCCTGAGAAACCAAGTTCTAAACAATTGCCTAAATGAAAGTGGTAAACAGTAGCATGTATGTAGAATGAAAAGCAGGGGTAAAGTTTCAATCACACTAACAGACATATGAGGAAGTGGCATACAAATCAAATCAAGGAATGGAAAGTTTCAAATCTGCTGAAAGTTCTATTTATTTCTGTTATAAAGCAGCCACGAGCAGGACAAACAGACCCCAGTGTTTGGGATCACACTGGTACTTTGTCAATGGTTTCAAGCAGGAATTAGGAGTTGCACAAAGAAAACTTTCTACCTTGCATTTTCCAGCCTTGTGATTGGGCAAGGACTTCAAAGGGAAAAGGGAGAGAAAGATGGAGATTGGGCAGAACTAAGATTCAGTATTCTGAAGCTGTGAAAAGTGGATGTGGAGCCTGATCCCAAAGCCCTTTCACAGTTCAGACTGATACTAATATGTTTGCATGCTTTGTAGGCAAATAGAAAAATCAGGGGCAAATTACCTGAATCATCAAAATCATTCAAATCAAGGACAGATTTTAAAACAAAATGCTATTATCAGCTCAGGAAGCTATTTCAAGGTGCATCTTAGTGCAAAATGCATTTTGTGAAGAACAGGACTGCAACGTTTGTATCTGCCATTATTATATGTTTGAAATTCTTACTATCAGGTAACAGAAATTTAAAAGGGTCTAACTACATTTCTGGGGTAAAATTAGGGACATCCATAACAATAAATGACAGCTGAGATGAGAAGTAAGGTTCAGACACTACCAGAAGGGGGGAAACACTAGACACCAGGGATCGACTTCCACAGAGGCATAGGACAGCCTGGTCAACTCCTTTGCACCCACCTGGAAAGGTCTGGCCCCCCTTCCTCACAGGATCCCCACTGGTAATGAAAACTTAATCCCTGGTGTCCAGTGGTATCCCCCGCACCCACCCACACCCAATCCTGGTTTGCATTTGAGACATAGTCACCTGTGTCCAGTGGCACCTCACTCCCTTATCCAATCCCTGATGACATTGGAGAAGTGTTCTGTGGTGCCCATTGACACACCCCTTCTTTACCTGATCCCCCACTGGGATTAGAAAATTATTCCATGGTGTCCAGTAACTCCTCTCCAGTCAGGTAGCCTCCAGTCCATTGTTCCATACAACTCACGAATGAGAGCCGGACTTACCATCCAATCACCTCCCTGCCCAGCTGCCATCTGCCCCATACAAGTTCTGTATCACTATACACCACAGTATATGGGACTTGTGGTCACGTAAAGTGCTATCATGCATGCACAATGACTTAGTTAAATTTCACCTAATGTCTTCTTTTACCTCAAACATGGCTAAAGTAAAAGGTTTGTTTCACCAAACTTAGAAGAAAGCCTTCAGACTACCACCACCTCTCATGAACAATTTAGTTATGACTCGTAACTTCAACCAAAATGGGTGTTCAGTAGGCAAGTACCGAACACTCACTTTGGGTGGGAGTTATGAGTCATCACTAAAGTGGTCATGAGGGGGTGATCCAAAAACGTTCCCCCACTGGGGAAAATAGCTTTTGATTTGACTAAGTTAGAGGTGAAGGAAAAAAAAATACAAGAAAATAAACAAAACTGGTGCACTAGCAAGGTAGTCCAGTGCGCTGACTTAATTTATTTTCAGATCCCTAGACCTGTATCACTTTATAATAATGTATGCAGTACTTATGCAGGGCAGACAGCTTCTAGAGGGGGAGATGTCTGGAGGATAAGTGCTGGCTGCTATCATAGGGTGTTGGCATGGAGGGGCTAGAGGTTACCAGGAGAAGGGAAAAAACACTGGACACCAGGGAACACATTACTTTTTCATTTCCAATGGGAATCAAGTGTAAGGAGTTACCACTGAATACCAGAGAATACTTTTCCAATGTCTATTATGGCTGAGTCAGGGTGGAGGTACCACTGAACACCAGGGAATCATTTTCCAATAGCAACAGGGCAAATTGGATGAGGGTGGGAGTATGACTGAACACCAGGGAATACTTTTTCAATGCCAGTAGGGATTTGGTGAATGAGATGGTTCAACAGGACACCAGTAAATCATTTTTCAGTGGCAACATGAATCCAGTAAGAGTTCGGAGACCGTGAGGCAACAGAGACTAATTTTCAAATACCAGCAATGATTGGAAGAAAGATTGAGACTGTTTTCTTTTGTTTTGCAGCAGTGCTGATGGAGAAGGGCACACACCATTGTGCACATTGTTAAAACCGAAGATTCAAGTACTAGAAAAACATCACAGTCATGAAAACAGCACTTTACCAAAACAAGTCAATGGAGCAAATCTGGTCAAATCACATGATAAGTTTACTGCTGAGCAGTCAATGGAAAATGGTTCACTGCACACCCAACTTCAGAAAATCTAAGCAACAAAATAGTCCCACCACTGAAAATGGGATCCAAACTTTGTTTGGTGCCTAAAAACCACAGCACTAATTCAAAGCATGATTTTCTGGAATTGGGCCTCAGAAGCCCCAGAGTTGCTGTAGCAATTAGTCCTGGGGCTTTTGCCTTACTTTTAGAAAAGTTCCAGTTCCAGAACTATGGGACAAAAAAATCCCTCAGGCTCCCAGCATGAGTGTACTGGCCACATCACCACAGTTTACTGCTCCCTATTTGATCTATTGATTAGCATTAGCACTGGCATAGAATCAATGATGAGTGCATGATGAAAGGGTTGATGGGGAGGGGAGCAAATGGAAGCTGAAACAAAGTACAAGAATTCTGATGAATATACAACATCCAGTATTATAGCACTTACTTTCAATCCTTTTTTGAATGTTATAATTGAAATAGCTCACCCCAAGTACTGCATGTGATAACACTGCAGGAAATTTCCAGGGTGCTAAGATCCTTGACTGTTATAGTCATATTTATTCATGTCAGACAGATATTTCACTATATACAGTATAGTGTGCCTACCTGTCAATATTCTTGTAAGGGTTAACAAAAGGTATAACTGTGATACAGCAATCATCAAAACCTTTCACATCATTTGAAGAAAAACTACCTGTAATTTCCACTCCAATACTTTACTGATTTCCATACACAATAAGCCCTAACCATATACTATAAGAATATAGCGTATGGTGGAACATTGTTGATCAATGGAAATCCATCCCTAGAATAGGCTTGTTGTGCAACAGTAGCTAAGTCATATTGTTGTTGTGCTGCAAACAGATAACAAGCAAGCTAGCAATTCTTTATTTATATGTGCCTTTCAAAATCAAGGCGCTGCACACAACAATAGCAACAATATTAAAACAGAAAGCAGTATAAATTATTTAAAACAATTTTGGAAAAGCCAATTGAAATAACTAAGTTTTTAACATAGTTTTAAAATTACTGTTGGTCAGGCATTCTCTTAACTGATGAGGTAGAGAATTCCACAGAGTTGGTACTGCAAATGAAAATGCTTGAGCTCCAGAGGATTTTAAGCGAACCCTGGGAATCTCTAGCAATCCCTCATCAGTGGATCGGAGAGGACGATTGGGGGAGTAGAGAATCAGGAGATCCTTCAGGTAGTCGGGTCCCTGTTCATGTAGGGCTTTAAAGGTAAGCAAGCCTACCTTATAGGTGATCCGCCACTGAACTGGCAACCAGTGCAGTTCATGCAGCACAGGCGTAATATGACTGGTCATAGAAGTACCAGTCAACAGCCTGGCTGCAGCATTCTGCACCAGCTGGAAGTGGTGGGATATCAACTCCAGATGGCCCTAGACAGAGGGCATGGCAGAAGCCAAGACTGGTAATAATGAAGGCATGGACCAGTGTTGGAAGGTCACCCGGTGGAACCAGGTATTTCACCAGGGCAATATTTCTCAGATGGTAAAATGAGGATTTGACCACAGCTGACACCTGAGATTTTTGGGTCAAGCCATCATCAAAAATAACACCCAGGTTATGCACCAGACCTGAAGTAGTGAGCTGGACACCATCAAGCCATAGGCCCGACACATGTCCATCCCTAAAATCCACCCCTGGATCGGGTCCACAACCAACACCTCAATCTTATCCGGATTCCATCTCAGCCAACTCAAGCTCATTCAGTCTTTGATCTCAGAGAGGCAGTTGCGTAGCACAGAGATCGTATCAACCTGTCCGGGCACCAAGGACATATACAGCTGAGTATCATCTGCATAGCAGTGAAAGCTCAAGCCATATCACCTGATGATATCTCCCAATGGCAGCATATACAGTGCGAACAACATGGGCACCAATATGGAGCCCTGCGACACCCTTCAGGACAAGGAGGGCATCGGAGGAATAAATTTCGGTGACCACCCTCTGAGACCTGCCTACGAGGAACGATTGAAACCATCTGAGGACTGTACCCGATGGTCCACAAAGGAACTGCAGGGTCTCCAAAAGCACCCCATGGTCCACAGTGTCAAAGGCTACTGAGAGATCAAGAAGGACCAAGATGGTACAAGCCTTTCAATCTCTCACCATTAGGAGATCATTTAGTACCCAAACAAGGGCAGTCTCCATGCTATGCCTCTTCCTGAAACCAGACTGAAGAGCTTCATAGACATTGTGAGTTATAAGCTGATTTTCCAGTTGCAATGCAACCACCTTCTCAATAATCATCCCCACAAAGGAAAGGTTTGAGACAGATCAGTAGTTAGCTGGGTTGTCGGGATCCAAGGAGGTTTTTTTTTAAGGAGTGGTCCTTAGCTACTGCAGCACAACAACTTGGAATGTCTTCACCCATGTATGTATTGTTAACCTCCACTTTTCACAAAATGGCTATAGCAGTGAGAGTGGTACCTGGAAGGGAACGGTGCCTGGAAAAAACACAAAGTAAGGACAAATACTTCAATTTATAGTTGCACATACACTATAAAAGACAGTGTATGAGCTATCATACACAACATGGATGTTTTTTACTCTTGAGGTTTCCATGGTAATGAAACCTCTTGAGCTGCACTCTCAAGGTCTACTGTTACTACAGAAACCTCTCATGTGAAAAACATCCTTGTTATGTATCATCGCTCGTATACTATACTCTATATAGTGTATGGTGAAATGTTGTCCTGCATGGAAATGCATGCTAGAACAGGATTGATGTGCTGCAGCAGTGGCATCACTGTGTTGTTGTACTGCAGTAGTGATGTCACTACTGCAGCACAACTTAGAATGCTGTCACATCACAACTTTCCCTAGCCAATTGAGTTGAAAGTGTTTTTTGTTTAACTTGAACTTACAGAAACAGCTGCAGCTGTTGCCGCTAGCGGGACACTGAATCAATAGTTTGAGCCCACCATCAACCCTCAACTGCCCCCCAATGGCCAGTTCACTGGAAAGAAGCAGTGTCTAAAATGAGCACAGATGCCCATACACTATTAAAGATAATGTATGGGCATCCATACATAGACAAGCCTGAGCCTTCATCTTAAGTTTTCTATGACAACCCGGGAACCTCTCACTCTTCACTCTTAAGGTTTCTGGATGCCACAGAAACCTTTCGACGCAGACACAGGCTTCTTGTTTAAGGCTGCCCATACATTATCCTCTATATGTTTCCACTGAGGGACTTAGATGATATCATAGATATCATAGATATCCTGGTCTCTGCCTACTTGGGCTGTGTGGCGGGGTGTTTGTGTTTGTCTCTGTCAATAGTTTAGTTTTGTGGATTTTCATGTGTTTTGGCTTGGAGGGACTAGACCATTCTTGGATATGTGATCTATGAATGTTTCCTGGACTAAGAAACTTGTAAACATCACCAGCAGATATTGGGATTCTCATTATAAATCAACCTTTTTGGAAGCCATCACAATCAAAGTAAGTACAGCTAAGAAATTCTACAAGCTCTGACCTGGGGAGTGCAAACTGAATCCACATTTCCATCTACCTTGTTGCTAAAGGGACCTGCATGTCTTTGAGAACCATTCACAACTATTTAAACAAAGGGAAGACACTGATAAAGGGTTTTAGCTTCCTGCATATGCCCCAGGCCAGTGTTCCAGGAATTTAATGCATCCTTTGTCTTGTTACCGTAGATCAAACAGTTTACTGGTCATTTTCCTGTGGATTTGATTATTTTACATCATTTGGCATTGGGGCAAATCCTCCTTCTGGAGGCACACCACCGAAACTGATCTATCCCTGCTCATGTGTGAGCCTTGGGCACATCTAGCCATACTGTATACAACTATTCCAATGTTGCATTTTTGACATTACCACCTGGCATACTACTGTTCAAAAAAGAAACACAACCTCTCTCTGACTGAACTCTGCCTATGCACCCTGAAACTTGTGCTCCTCCTCCTGCTGCTATCAGGGACTGTTCACCCTAACCCCGGATCAAACACCTCCAACCAAAACAAACCAGCAGGTACTCTCTCAATCATGTGCCTGAACATCTGCAGTTTACTTCCTAAGCTTGATGCACTGCAAGCCTTTACCACCCAACACAACCCGGATATTCTGTTGGTAGTTGAAACTTGGATCACCCCAAAGATTCCTGACCAGGCAATCACCCTTCCTGGCTACAATGTCTTCCGGGTTGATCGTAAGTCCAAAAGAGGTGGAGGGTATGCCTTATATGTGAAAGACACTTTCCGAGGTCACCCCATTGATTCCAATCTTCCAGCAACACCTGCTCAGATTCTTCCCATCAGACTCCTATTAGGTGCCCACAATAAGGCCCTCACAGTTGTCACTGTTTACATACCTCCTGAGGAACAGGGACCTGGTCTAACCGCTGTCCTTGACTTTGTCAAATCCCACCCATCAGACTCCAAAATCATCCTTATTGGTGACTTTAACATTAATTGGCTCTCATCTGAAGGTGGGTCATTTAAGGACTCCATTATGTCAGCTAACCTGACTCAAATGGTTGACTATGCAACCAGAAAGAACTACAGAACTGGGACCTGCACCCTACTCGACTGGATCCTGACCAACCACCCCTCTCGGATCATGAAAACCTCAGTCCTCCCTGACTCACTCAGTGACCACTCTCCCATCAGCTCTACCTGGTCAAACAAATTCTATAAGCCCCCTCCAGAAATCATCACCTGCAGAGCCCTACCCCGTGGTCAGCTACCCCACCTCAAATCGCACCTCAGTCTGCAGGACTGGTCCCCCATCTTCAAGGCAACAGATACTAATACTGCACTGGAGCAATTTATTCAAATTTTCAATGAAGCTCGTAATAAATTTGCCCCTCTCAAAAAGCGTAAAGTTAAATCGCTCAGTAACCCTTGGCTGTCAGGAGACCTCCTAAAAAAACTTAAATCCAGGGACCACCTCTGGGAACTGGCTAGAAACTCCGGTAAGGAACTCAACATCCAGAATTATAAATGGGCACGGAACAACTGCACCAAATCCATTCGGCAACAGAAATCTGACTACTATAAAAATGCCCTCAGTAACTCCTGGGGAAATGAGAGGGATTTCTGGAAAAACATTAAAGATGTCACTGGGAAGCAGTCAAAATCTTCGCCGAACATACTCAACATAAATGGACACACTACCCTCAACTCTAAAACTATTGCGAACACTTTTAACATCGCTTTCACTGACCTTAGCAGTGTTCTCCTCCGACTTCTTCCAAGATGTGTCAACTCCCATCCCCCCAACTCCTCCACCCACGCCTGTCACCCACCTTTCTACTTTAAAGCACTAAAGAAACATCAAGTCCGAAACTACATTGCCAAAGCCATCAGCAAATCTAGAACAATCAATGACACACTTGACCTCAAGCTACTGGCCCTGACGCTTGACGAGGTAGTTGGGCCCCTCACCAAGATCTTTAATCTCGCTCTCTCTCTCTCTTTCCTCTAGCCAATTCCCAGACAAATGGAAAATGGCCACTGTTACCTCGATTCACAAAAGTGGTGATAAGGCTGACCATGTGAACTTCTGCCCTATCTCCATTCTGCCTCCCCTATCGAAGGCACTGGAATGTATAGTAGCAGACCAACTTACTGAGCATCTGGACAATTATAATATTCTCTGTAAACAGCAACATGGCTTTAGAAAAGGTCATAGTACATCCTCTGCCTTACTGGAATTCATCAGCTCCATTCACAGCTCCCTCGACAGTGGACAACTAACTGGTGCCATTTTCATCGACCTGACCAAAGCCTTCGATACTGTCCACCACTCCCTCCTGCTGAGCCAACTAAAAATGCTGGTCTCTCCAATGATTCAATCTCTTGGTTCAAAAGCTATCTTGAAAAACACAACCAGTGAGTAAAAATTGGAGATGTGCACTCTGAATCCAAACCTGTCCTCTCTGGAGTCCCCCAGGGTTCAATACTGGGCTCCCTACTCTTCAGTCTGTTCCTTAACACCCTACTGGACTCCTGCACTGAACATATCACCCTGTATGCCGATGATGCAGTAATCCTTGCCACACACCAGGACCCGAAGAAATTGCAAGAAAATCTCCAACTCAGCTTCTCCTCGGTTGAGAATTGGCTCACAAAGCACAAACTGATCCTTAATCAAAAAAAAATAAAGGCCATGATCTTCAGCAGCTCCCATAATAAACATAAGCACTTCCAACTCTCTGTTATCAGCAGACAAGGTGCCGCACTGGAACAGGTCAAAACCTTTATATACCTTGGGATCACCCTTGACGCTCACCTCTCCTACACTGCCCACATTGACCATGTCGCCAAAGCAGCTAACTCCCAGCTAGACATGCTATTCCGTCATAGGAAACACCTGACACCTGAAGCACTCGCTGTCACTGTCCAGAGCTCCACCATATCCATCACCGATTATGGCATTATCATTTATGGCTCTGCTACAACCACCGCACTCAAACGTGTATCCACTGCCCTCAACAAGGCCTGTCGACTTGTCACTGGCTCCCAACGCCTACCTCATACCTGTGACCTCTATTCTCAAACTGGATGGTTGAATCTTGCCAATCGAATGAAACACCAAACTTGTATTACTACTAAGAAAATCTTGCTGGGCCTTGCCCCCCCCGGAGTCTGTGCCCTCATACAACCTAGAATCCACACCCGACGTACCAGGGGATCGAAACCTCAGCTTCTGCAAATCCCGCATTGCCGCACAACACAAGGCCAAAGATCCTTTGCTTACCAGGCCACTAGTTGGTACAACGGTCTTCCCAGTGATACCTCATCCTCACTATCACTCAGCACTTTTAAGACTCGTCTCCGCCTAACATTCACTGCCTTCAACCTCTGTGACTGTTGTGGCTAAACATGTCTTTTGGTTCCATAGCTGAAGATGCCCTTTTGGATTCACATCTACTCCTGCACTTTGCCAGCACCCCCCCCATCTTCACCTCCCCTGCTGGCCCATGACAAATGCCAGCTGGCTGCACTACCTCTATTGTTATCCGCCTTCCACCTCTCCTCTCTCTGTCCCCCCCAACCTACCTCCCCCTTTCTCCCATCCACTTAGTCTCCCTGATTTCACCCTCTTACTTTCCCTTTCCCTTCCCCAAAGTTTCACCTTATTGTTCTTTTTTCGTCTACAAGACTATGTATTTTTTTTTTAATTTTATAAACTGTTATCTTTGCTTATGATTGTCTCAATTGTACCAATGATGTGGAACCTTTGTAAAAGAGCCTTGGGTCAAAGGTATTTGTAATCCTAGAACAAATAAAGAAAAAAAGAAAATAGACCAAGATCAAAGCTAGAGATATCTCTGTCATCGCAACCCAGAGATGGAAACACATGCTTTGTCAGTGCATGGTTTTCCATCCATTATATTTCTAGTATATGCTCCTAAAAATAAGTAGAAGCATTTCTTCAAGAGCCTCATCAACATAAATGTTTATAAATTACAGATAAAATAGAAGAATTTGTGTTGGAATGGGTGTCAGCTGCACAGTATCTGCAGAATTTGGAATGATACAAGGTTGAATAGTTGTTGTGCCATAGTTGTGACGTCACTTCAGTAGTATGAAAACTTTTTATGACCGTTGAACAATGGTACAGCAGAGCTTGCCAAGATGTAACTCAACACTGTAGAATTCTGCTGCAGAGTTACTGCAGGAAATAAAGCAATTTCAATAGTAAGTATTCCCTTTTGTCATGGAGGAATCTTTGACCGTGCATTGCATCCTGGCAGACTCAACTGTACCTCTAACCAGATATCAGATCAAGTCCGCAGGTGGAATAGGATTTTACTGAAGATTGCATAGTGAAAATTATGAATGGTGAATTAGCTAAGGGAACATAATAGAGCTGATGTGGTAGCACATATTTAGGGTGCCTTAACTGCGTGGTGACAGAATGTCAATCATCTGTCACTGGAGAGTTAGATTGTGTTGTTGAAGTCTAGTAGGGTGTGCCATGTTAATGTAGTGGCAACGTTGCAGAGAGGTTAGAGTGATGAGCTGTGGATGGGTTTGTAAGATGAAGTAGACCTGGGTTCGATTCCTACAAGCTCTGTGTTGTTGAGGTTGTCGGTGTTAGTTTTTATCACCCACTCCCTGACTCCACCCCCCGGTTGCATCCCCCGGAGCAGAGAATAGAAAATCTTCCCCTTTCCAACTTCGTGCCCACTGAGTTGTGTGTCCCTGAAATTGACAATAGTAAATCTGCCCCTTTCTGACTTTGTTCCTACTCACCGAGTTGTGTGTTCCCAGAGTTCAGAATATTAAATCTGTTTGAGAGGTGTTCAGAGGTAGTTGAGATGTGTGAGCTTTTGTGTTTTGCAATGCTTTTGTTTTAGCTGTGTTCTGCAGGTGCTGTCTTTTAGGAGATTTTTTACTGCTCTGTTTCTTACTGCACTGTGTCGTATTTAGCTCAGTTAACATGGAACTCCTCTAACCATATACTGTACCATAGAATGTTAATAAACTGCATAAAGGTTAGCAATAGGTGGTATATTATAACACTACAATACCTTTGGTCCAGCTTGACCTGGTAGACCCAAGTGACCCTGCAATAAAAGCATGTTGTTAGTAAAATGATAATAAATTGTTTAAAAATTGGAGTTCTCCATAGTCAAGAAGAAAACTTACGGTTGCTCCAGGTGGCCCAATGAAGCCTGGTCTTCCAGGTTTTCCTGCATCTCCCTTTGGACCTTTTGCTCCCTGCATAACACATATTTTGTTAAAAATAAATGGCATCATTTTAAATATCAACCATACAGTTGATTTGCTTGATACTAATAATGGGCATATTTTCTTTTAATTTAACTTAAAAATGGCAATTTTAGAAGTAAAACTTCACACAGTTATTTGTTCAGTTCACACCTGAATATAATAAAGGAGAAATCAAAAGTAACATTTTCATTCCTACTGTAACAACCTCTAATATGACCATAACACAAACATGTCAACGGTGAGCTACGGCCTACCAGGGATGTTTACACTGGTGCTTTGGTTAAGTGATATCATATTTTATTATTTATCTAGGAAGCTATGGAAATTTGTTTATGTGGGTGGACCAATCCAGATGTTAAAAACATTCACATGTCATTATCATTTGTATTAGTGGATTTATTTAAGTGCCCACTACCATTGCAAGAGTTCCTCTGATTTTAAAGTCTCATGAACAATTAGTAATATATTGTTCAGGTTTATGGCAGAATACCTATTTGCTGCAATGTCTCTTTGGCAAAAGGACTGAACAATAAATTTAACACAAAAATAGACAAGCCAGATTTTTAGGTCGAGTCACATTGTATCCTAAATTATGTCAGCACAGCCAATATATATTTTCCGTTCAACAGCTGTAGTTCAGCAGCCTTGGAACTACATCAGTGACCTACATCTGCTTTCTACAGCACTGGGAAAGCCTTGTTCGAGCACAAAGGAAATATGTTGGACTGATGTTCATGGAACTATTTATTTTTCCACATTGAAAGTTTAGTTCTCAGTGCAGTGGTAAGTTAGCAGACTTGTACTGACCTTAGTGTGCCAACCAACTGTGCTTGAACCAAAGTTCAGTTCACAACAATGGCAAAGAGGCTTGGAATTCACAATTCTGAATCAGGCGGGCCAGGCAGTAGAGGTCACTTTTCTCAGTGATGGGAAAATTAGGCTCATCATCTGCAGGGTTAAAATTGGTCTTAACACTCAAGGGACCTGTGTAGTGTGCTCCATTGCCTGGTTCTGCATTGTTTACCTGCTAATTAGGTGGTGAGAAGATCCTATTCAGCAGTAAGGGGAAACCATAACTTCAGTTCTCTACCTCCCTCAACAGGGGGTCATTACAGTAAATAAATGTTAACTTAGGGATGGATAGATGAGGAAAACTGAGGAATGAAAAGCAGATATTCTAGCAGCCATCCTGGTGTTCTTAATAAAATGCCACTGCCTCCAGTAGACATCAGTAAATCCAGTTGATTTTTTTTTCTCTTTTACTAACCCAATACTAAATTCAGCAGTATTAGACTGGTGGGCCAGTGCCAATATCAGACCCTGAAAGGTATGAAAAATCATTTATCTTTATGGAACCACACATTACATTGCACCATCCTTGTAATATATAAAACAAGCAGAATATTACCTGCATCTCTCTAATGCAATGCATCAGGGGCTATACTGCATATCCAACCACCATAATGATGGCTTATGTTTAAGCAGGATGTTGAGGTACACTAGGCCTCAGAAACAATCCTCAAAGGCTAACAAATGCAAACAACAGATGACTGGAGATTGGTAGTAATTTTGATTTCCATATTTTACCCATGGTGCCTAGCATTATGGGGCTGTATGTAATTGTGTGCTTCTTTAACCTCGGCTTCACAGCCAGCATGCTTTTAGTGCAGCCCTTGCTTTGGTGTTTTTGAACTGGGGTTCTTTTCATTTTAAACCACAGATACATGTTTTGTCCCTTTTGGGACTAATTAGTATAATATTGCTGTTGTTCCAGCTCAGTACTGGAGAACTACTGACCAAAGAAGACAATGTGCAAGCTTGAGGATCTGGTTGCTGATGTTAGCAGGGAACAGGACTCTTTGAAAAAGGAGGTGGATTCTGTGATCAGCAGTGCAGAGGAAGAAAATCGAGTTTACACCTACTTGGATTGCCAGAGGGCCTGGAAGGGAAGGACCCAGAAAGAAATGTGCAGTGATGGCTGGTGAAATAACTAGGAATGGGCCCTGAAGCTGCAAATTAAATCAACTGAGAGCATCCATAGAACTGACAAAAAGCAGCAGATGGGGAAGTGCCCCTGTCACTTTCTAATTAAATACCTAATACACGCCAAAAAGGAAAAAATGCTGAAGGCTGCAAAGACACATGGCCCCATCAAGGTACAAGACAGCTCAGTCATGGCATTCCAAGATTTCGCAGTAGCAGGCAAACAGGCTCGGCTTCTCAGTCACCACTTCAGAAAGAAACAGGTAGACAACGTGTCCTACCTATTTCTTTCTGAAGTGGTGACTGAGAAGCCAAGCCTGTCTGCTTGCTACTGTGAGTACATTTTGCTTCTGGCTCCAGTTCTTCATTGTGTTTTGTAGCTGCCTGTATGTGTTTCCAGTTCCAAGATTTCAGTAGGGAGTTGCAAATTAAGAGGCAGCAGTTCACCGCGGTCAAGGTAAAGCTTCACCGCTGTGGATGGGAGTTTGCATACCTCTACTCATCTAAGTTCAGAATAACCAGGTTGAGTCTACTCCCCCGGTACTTCTCCTCTGCACAAAAGGCCAAAGAGTTTGTGAATTTGAAAGATGACAAAGGGGAGGAATGCTGTATCACCCACACCGCTGCACTGGTTACCTGAGAAGGTTTGGTGAGCTCTTTTGTCTTATCTTTCACTATTTTCTCTCCTGAAGCCCCTGTTACCCCCTTTTTCCTACTTTATTTTCCCAGGTATGGCCATCTGTAGAGTCCCTCCACCACAAAAATCCCACCCTGTTTGCTTTGTGCTGTTCATTTAACTTACAGGTCAGGCCTCTCCTTATTGTAAGTCAGGCCTCTCCTTAGAAAACTGCAGTGGGAGTCACCTGTACTTTGAAGAAGAGACTCACAAGGTTTAAGGTGGCCAGATGAAATGCACCTAGAAGCTGAGGTTCTCAACTGCCATGCAGTTACAGCATGGTGCTAATACCTCAGTTCCATCTAACTACTTGCTGGACCTTAAGCTGCTGATTGGGAGGGAACTATTTGATGCAGATAATCTGGTGTCTGCATGCCTACTGTTTAATTTTGTCTCGATCTTTGCTTTAATTCTACTACCGATGATGCAAGCCAAAGCAGGACACAACCAGTTGAAACATTCTGCTTGCACTTTTTCCTATTGTCCACATGCTCGTCCGGTTCCTGCATCATCAGGCTTGAGGCCTACACCAGATTCCCCTCAACCTGCTAGATTAATCTGTGGAGTGTGGGTATCAGCCAGGAGACAAAGCAGCATGATAAACACTTTAAACTCTGAACCAGCCAGTGTGGCCACATGGACAAGGATCAGACCAGTACATGTGGTCAGTGGAGTAGAGGTCAGACTTACAAAATTTGTACTTTTAGGGGGGAGGCTCAGGCAGCTAACCAGCTTTGGAACCTGATGCCTCACCCACCTTGGGCTGTGGACATTGGAGGAGGGATGGGAAAGGCTGCTTAGTTCATTGGAATGGGCTACAAGTGGTTGTTGTTAAATTTCTTACTGTTAGCAAAGTTTATTGCATCCTGAGCTAGCCTTAAAGTGTAGGTAGCTTGAATGTTTAACTTTGTCAATTCTGAACCGTGATCCCTCATTGAAGGAACTGATGAATTGTGAGTTTAAATATGTTTATGTTCTACTTATATTTAGCTGATTATTGTGGTTTGTTGCACAAACTTTATATTTGGTGCTATTAAGAAACAATGATGTTCTGCCAGCCATCCAGAGGGAAAAGGGACTGCACTCAAATGAAGGCACTGGGGGAGGGGGCACTTCAGTAGTAAGTGTTCTGTTTCATTGTTTGGCAGGAAGTGTATGTGTGTGTGGGGGGGTTAGTCCTAGTGGACATACAAGGGAGAAACAAAGGGTGGGATTGGGTTGTTGGAATTTGTAGACTTGGGGGAGGAGGTTCAGGAGGGGGAAGATGGGTTTGAGCTAAAAATGCAAGGTTAAGGTACAATAGTATTCTTCTACTGTACACTTGGAAGAGCAGAGGTCCTGTCCTGGATGGCAGGGAATAAGGCTCCCTGCCAAGGGACAATAGCTCACAACACTCTGTGTACAATGAAAACTTCTCCCACTGCTGCAGGATATCAAGCCTTATTTCAGAAAGTTCCTATCACCCCATGCAACAATTCCATATCGATAGTATACAGTCACAACTGTCTGTCAGAATATTGAATCCTTGCAGGGAGGCCACCACTGTCTAGGCAAAAATTTGTGTCAGAAAATTCAATCCTTGCAGAGAGCAAAGACCCAAGGGAGATGGCCTGCTCATGGACTTCATTAAACTAATTGCAGATATTCTGGTTGACCCATTATTTGACATATTAGTAAAGAGTTTCAGAAGTGGTGTCCAACCCTCCTCCACTTGGTCTGCAACAATCACTGTGGTTCCAAAGCCAGGCAAAGACCCAGTGTACTGTGCCCCTTATTGTGCTATCTCTTTAGTAACAACAAATTGTAAAATTGCAGCTTGCAGTGGAGACACTACTGAAGGAGAAGCTTGTGGAGTACCTAGAGGCAGAAGGACTGCATGGCCACCGGTGGCAATGATTTCCGAAGGAGGAGGTCATGTCAAAGTAAGTTCATAGATTTCTGGGTTACCTGGGAGGTGGATCAAGGGAGAGCAGCGGACATGGCCTAACTGTACTACACTAAGGCTTTCAACACTGTGTCACACAAAAGGCTGGTTAAGAAACTAAGCAATGAGGGAGAAAATTACAAGATGGGTATCAAACCAGTTAAAGGATAGGATGCAAAGGGTGATGGTAAATGGTAGCCACTCAGACAATAGAAGAGTGACCAGTGGGGTACCACAGGGTTCACTGCTGGGACCGGTCTTCTTCAATGTGTTTATAAGTGACATTACTGAGAAGCTTGAGGTTAAAGCGTGTCTCTTTGCTGATGATACAAAAACCTGCAACAGGGCTGACACTCAAGAAGGGGGGGATGAAAGCAAAGGGATCTGAGCAGACTTGAGGAATGGTCTAAGGGGTGGCAGCTGGGTTTCAATGCCAAAAAGTGCAAGATTATGCACTTAGGGCTGCGGAAACCAGGGACTGTGTATAAAATGGGGGAGTGGGGCTTATAGTCACCAAGCAAGAAAGAGACCGAGGGGTCAATATAACTGATGACCTCAAGGTAGCTGGGCAGTGTGCCAAAGCTGTGGGAAAGGCTAGCAGAATGTTGGGTTGCATTGGGAGAAGGATTTCTAGCAGGAAGAGGGAGGGAGGTGGTGTTGCCATTGTATTACTCACTGATGAGGCCCCACCTGGAGTACTGTATCCAGTTCTGGAATCTGCACTTCCACAAGGACTTTGAAAGGGTGGAAGCAGTACAGAGAAGGGCAACCAAAATCGTGAGGGAGTGGCACGAGAAACCATATGAGGACAGGCTGCAAGAACTCAACGTATACTCACCAGAAGAGAGGAGAACAAGAGAGGACTTCAAAAAAAAAACTGTAAGTACCTCACAGAAGTGAACAGGGTGCAAGTGGAAGGTCTATTTCAGAAAAAGGAAGGCAGTAGAACAAGAGGTCAAGCAATAAAGCTAAGTGGGGGAAGTTTAGGAGAGATGTGTGGAAATACTTCTTCGCAGAAAGGGTGGTGGATGACTTGAACAGCCTGCCAGAGGGGATAGTAGGGGCAAAAACTGTAGGGAGCTCCAAACATGTATAGGATAGGAACAGCAGCTGATTAGGTAGAGGAACAAGTGGAGGGAGTGACACCTACGACCAACTAAGGTCAGTTGTGATGGAATAAGCAGGGACATGTGGCAGACTGGATGGGCCTAAGGGTCTTTTTCTGCTGAAAAAATCTGTTTCTATGTAATGGTGACAGTTGTTTACGCCATTGAGAACCCAAAGCAATTAAGCAATTTTTAATTGGAAAAACCTTAATATATAGCATTGAGGCAAGGGTCACACAACAGTACTGTATATACTACAGGAGCAATTGCCACATTTTACGGAAGCATAAATGACACATATCACACCCATTAGTACTGCATATCACATTGATGGGAGCTAAGGACAACATTCTTTTATGAGACTCATTGTACCTTACAATCCCACGTAATGCTAAGTCAATCATTATTAATTCAAGGCAGTTGCATACTATATTGTATATTACCCATTTTGTTGCTATTCAGGCAGAGTTGTAACTCTTTCTGGATCAAGCTGACTTGGTTGTAAGCAGTTTTAGAAACATATATAAAACTCCTGACAGAGCAGAAGTGTTATCTTTAATGTATGCTAAAAACTGAACATAGCATGGTGCTGTCCCCATCTCAGCACATCTCTGCCAGGGCATGCTTTGGGACTACCTGACACAATCAATGAGGAGTGAGATGAAAGCAAGCCAAACAGACAATGAAGGTATCAGTGTACTATTGGGCATACAGCATCCCTGACTTACCTGGATTGTACACTTGGGGGGGGTGCTCACAAAGACCCCACAGCAGGGGAGGGAAAGGCCATAGAAGGGACTGGATCAATTGTGCGACTGATAGGGCTGAGAGATTATTCAAGGAAACCAGTTGGGTCTGACGTGATAGAGGAGAATAAACACAGGATGGAAGAAAAGAAATAGCATCCTAACGTGTGTGTTACTGCACTGTATGTATGTGTGGTTAAAGCACAACTATTAAAAATGCTGTCTAAATGCAAATTATTGCTACAAAGAAGTTGGATACTTACAGGCCTTCCTTGGGGACCTTCAGGACCTGGTGCTCCTTGTGCACCTTTTTCTCCCTTTAAAAAAAAATCAGAATATAAGTTTCCCAGAATTCAGTGCAATGCTGTAACTAGAAAACAATAATGCATAATATGCACGTTGAATTAAGTTCAGTTTTTTACAAACTGTATACTTTATACAGATGCCACTCACAACCAAGCATGTACTCCATCTGTTGCCTAAACCATTCAAGCTTGTAGTGTTATTTATGATATTTTGTCTCCATGGCTTCTGACATAAGGTGATAGAAAACATGACTTTAAGCCTTTTGGTTTTTGAAAGTGGGTATGGCAAGCAAACTATCAGGCAGAGAGGATAAGACAGGAGTATGGGAAACAGTTACCATAGCAAGAAAAGGGGGAAAATAAAGAACACAAAAGAGGAATTTTGGTTCGTCTGATCGATAAATCAATTAGTAATCAAAGTAATACATACTTTTAGTATCTTAAACCAAATTATCCAGGTTCTTATGATACAGAGAAATAAAATTTAGTGTGATTTTCTGATACTGAATTAGTCATATTGGGCTCAATTCAGAAAACTTGGTGCAAGTTGTAGCAAATGGCAGCTTGTACTGATCGTCGGTGTGCCAGGGACCCAGCGTTCGATTCACTATCGGGTAGGGTCCTGGTGACACAGCCCCACAGCTTGCAGAAAATACAACTGTGTAGTGAAAAGATGGCACACCAGAGTGGTTTGCCCCAAGCTGCAGAGCAGTTGGGTGGCATCTGCACCCAGGAAAACTGACCCACCAGGAGGCTACCGGGGTCGTGGGAGATGGGACAGTGTATGGAGAGGGCTGTTGGGGCAAAGATGGGTGGTGAGAGAGGTGGCACCAGCACTCCAATGGGGTATCAGAGAGGCTGTTGTGGTGCCAGTGGGTTGGGGGATGCCCTCATGCTGGGCACCATGGGGCACAAAGGGCTCCCTATGTGTGTCTGTATGTGATGTTTGGGTACAGGGTGGTGCACTAGACAAAAACAGTGCCAGAGAATGCAGGTGGTGGCAACACATGTTCCCTCCTACTCAGCGAGGGCTATGGGGGTGGCACAATGAGCATTAGACCAGTACCTGGCTGGTCTAACTGTTCCTGACTGTGTGCCCTCTGGACGGGTTTTCTGAATCCTCCCATTGGTGATATGGCAGCTTGCATCTGCCATAGGTCCTCTAGCACCCTGACACAACCATATGCCTGGTGCAGACCTGGCACAGGCTGGTCTGGTGCACAGAGTCCACAGTTTGGTGCAGGGGGAATTCCTGAATTGTGTGGTCCATATATTGTGGCACAAAGGAGCCACTTGCGTCAGTTCTCTTTGACACAGTTACCTTGCACCAACTGCAGAGCTTTCTGAATCTAGCCCGTTCTATTAAAGATCTTTATTTTTAAACAATGATAAACTTTACTGGCCTTAGGAGACATGACTATATAATCAATTATTCATTCTCTCTCAGCCTCCCAGTCTCTTTGTCTCATAAAGTGGTAATCTGCCTTATTTTCATCAAGACAATCATGACTTGGTGACTATTGCCTTCATCTGAGTAAAAAAAATCATTATACCTCAAATGGAGGATGTAGTGGAAATATACAACACTAAATAATATTGAGAAAAGATTACAACTGTAAAGGAAAATCCAGACCATCTGACTGCTTAATGGCAAGTGATACTGCTGACAAGATACTGTGGTTTTAAGCCCAAGGTTGTCACACATCAGGCAGCAGAGGCAATATTGAGCACCTGCTCTTGATGCCTTTTGCCTTGGGGTAGACTGGTGACTTCCTCCATTACATGACTGCCACCTACCAGAACAGGGGAAGGAAGCTGTGTGGGCAGGAATCCACAGTTCCAGATAGGGAGCTGAAATCAAGGCCTGTGTGAGTAACAAGTATTAAAAATGTTCCCTGGGCACCAGTGGGGAAAAAAATCACAAGTGGCATGTGCAAAACTGGATCACAAAATGTCCCCAAGAGAATTAAATTTAATTTTTTTTAATTCTTTGGTAACCATTTAAAGCATTTGAAGCCTTTGTATTCCTATTTTGGAAAGACAGTCTCAAGAAGACAGTATTTTTGTTCCTTGAAGTTCACTTAGAGATGAGGCCTATTCTGATACCGAAGTCCCAATTCCCAGCTTGTGACATCACAGGCTACTGCCATGGAAATGACTGTAAAGTCAAATGCAAGGGAGTGTGACTGCAACTCCCGGAATAAATCTTTACTGGAGGTGAACCATAAGGGGCTAAGCTGTAGCCTTAATATTAAATACTCATAGCAGTGTTGACTGGAATGACTTGACATTCAAAATATTCAGATAACAATGCAAGGGAGTTCTGTTGATGCCAACTGTTTATGAACTGCTACCGGTTGCCAGATCCATTCTGTAATTTCCAAATATTAGGAATGAGAGAGGCTTGTTGCCATTTAGATTGAAATAACAGATACCAGCCATGATATGTAGTAGTTGCATGTTATTCATATCACATCCTAAAATTGCCCCCGGTGCAAAGAGCTAGTTTAATGTCCACCATCAACATCCACCATTTCCATGTTGGTGGGACATGAAAGGACAGAGATGGAAAGCAACATTGGTGCTCAAGTAAATGATGCTGCTATGCTCTCACTGACTAGCTGCAGAATGGTATCATTTGGTCCCCTGCCCTCCCCCCCATTGGTTCACCCATGTTTATGCAACATTAAAAGTGCCAACGGCAGTTAGAGTGGAGGCATACTGCCGATGATGGAAACCATGATGGGTAACTTGTTTACCGGACAATATGGATGAAGTGCAGGCACACGATAAATGCGGGAAAATAGGACAAACTATGCCCCACTCATAGAAACATAGAAACATAGACGTTGACTGCAGATAAGGACTGCAAGGCCCATCTAGTCTGCCCATTTTCTACTTTATGAATGTGCCATAGGCCTGTACTCTGTCAATGGTCTATTTATTCATACTCATTTGTATTGCTTCCTTATGCCTTTCCCATGCCTGTTTGAAGCCCTGCGCTGTATTTATATCCACCACTTCCTGAGGTAGGCCAGTCAATGCATCCATCGCCCTTTCTGTGAAAAGAACTTCCTCACATTACCCCTTAATCAGCCTCCCTCTAAACTCATGCTGTGTCCTCTTGTCCTGCTATTTTTCTTATATTGAAATGTGTTAGACTCTTTCACCTTGTTAATGCCCTTAAGATGTGTGAATGTTTCGATCATATCACGGCTCTCCCTCCTTTGCTCTACGATATATATATTGAACTCCATTAATCTGTCCTCATATGTTTTCTGATGCAGTCCCTGCACCATTTCAGTTGCCCTTCTTTGGACTGCCTCAATTTTGTTAATGTCCTTGTGCAGGTGTGGCCTCCAGTACTGCATGCAGTACTCCAGATGGGGCCTAACCAGTGTCTTCTAAAGAGGGATTATTACCTCCCTCTTATGACTTGTAATATCCCTACTAATACACCCCAACATCCCTCTAGCCTTACCTAATGCTTTAGTGGTCTTCTTGGATGATTTCAGGTCATCTGTGATGATGATGCCCAAGTCTCTTTCTTCCCTTGTGATTGCCAGCAACTCTCCTCCCTATCTATAGGTGACTTCAGGGTTTCTCTTCCCTATGTGCGTGATCTTGCACTTCTTTGCGTTAAACCCCAGTTGCCACTCTTCTGACCATTTTGCCAGTTTATACAGATCTATTCTCATTCTGCCCATCCCATCTGGATCATCTACTCTGTTGCAGATCTTGGTGTCATCTGCAAACAGACAAACCTTACCCTCCAGCCCATCTGCAGTGTCACTGATGAAGATATTGAAGAGGACTGGCCCCAGGACTGATTCCTGAGGTACCCTACTGGTGACTTGTATCTCTTGTGACTGTATACCATTTACCACCGCTCTCTTTTTTCTGCACACCAACCAGTTTGCCACCCAGTTGGCCAACTTCTGACCCCCCGAGCCTACCCAGCTTATTTAATCAATATTCTATGAATAACAGTATTGAAAGCTTTGCTGAAGTAAAGATAGGCGACATCAACTGCACCCCATTGGTCCACCACTCTGGTTACCCAGTCAAAGAAATCTATGAGATTAGTTTGACAGGACCTTCCTGTTGTAAACCCATGCTGTCTTTTATTCTGTGCTCCTATGGATTCCAGGTGTTATACTATCCTTTCCTGAAGGAGTGCCTCCATAATCTTGCCCACTACTGAGGTAAGACTGACTGATCTGTAGTTTCCTGCCTCCTCCCTGCAACCACTCTTGTGGGACGGGATCATATGAGCCCTTCTCCAGTCTTCTGGGACCTCTCCTGTGCTCAGACACTCACTAAACAGTTCTGCTAATGGCTCTGCTAGTTCCACCTTTAGCTTCTTTAGTACCCTGGGATGTATGCCATCAGGTCCCATTTCCTTGTCCACCCTGAGCTTAGCGAGCTCTTGTAGAACCCTTTCTTTTGTGAAGAGACTAGTGCAAACCTCCCTCCCCCCTATGTCCATGGTGCTGAGCTGTGGGCCCTGCCCTACCTTCTCCTCAGTAAATACTGAGCAGAAATATCTATTTAGGATAGATGTTTTTCCTTGGTCCTCCTCCACACACTCCCCCTTATCCCCTTTGATCTTAGCAATACCCCCTCTGGACTTTCTCCTTTCACTAATGTATCTATAGAAAGTCTTGTCCCCTTCTTTTACTGTTCATGCTAGTGTTTCCTCAGTTTGGGCCTTTGCCTGCCTTATTGCCTTCCCTGCTTCCCTTAGGGAAGTTTGGTATGCCTCTCTATCTTCATCCTGCAGCGTTCCCTTATATTTCCTGAAGGCCAGCCTTTTGGCTCTGACCTTTTCTGCTACTGTTTTTGAGAACCAAAGGGGTTTCCTCCTTCTTTTGCTCTTGCTTTTCTTTCTAACACAATGGGATGTTCCTTCAAGTATTGCATCCTTAATGCTTGCCCACTTTGCCTGTACCCCTCACTTGTATTTCTTCTTGCCAAGGCTAGCTTAACTCTGTTGGCCATATTACCAAATTCAGCTCCTCTAAAGTCCCATATTTTTGCCTTGGAATGGGATGATTTAGTTCTAATGGCTAAATTGAACCATACCATATGATGGTCACTGGCCCCCAGGTGACCTTCTACCTGGAGATCTATGATCCTTTCCCTGTTAGTCAGTACTAGATCTAGGATAGCCCTGACTCTTGTGGGTTGTCATACCAGTTGTTCGAGGCCCTCCCCCTGCAGGAAATTCACCATGTGTCTACTTCTGGTGGATATGCCTGCTGGTATTGATCAATCTGTATCTGGCACGTTGAAGTCTCCCATTATCAGTACCTCCCCTTTAGCTGTCATGTTTTGTATATCTTCTAACAGTAATGTGTCTATTTCCTCCCCCTGGTCTGGAGGCCTGTAGACAACCCCAGTTCATATGGCTGTCCCATTTCTTGTTTCCAGTGTAAACCACAGTTCTTCTGGCTCCTTATGTGTATTCTGAATTTCTGTAGCTTTGATACTTTCATTGACATAAAGGGCCACTCCACCCCCCTTTTTTGCACCTCAGTCTCTTCTGAATAGTACATACTGTAGCAGGTACTGAAGTCTTCCAAGTGTGGTTACTGGTGAACCATGTCTTGCTAATGGCTACTATGTCCAATTTAGCCTCAGTCATTGTTGCCTGCAGGTCTGGGATCTTGTTTCCCAGACTGCAGGCATTTGTGTACATGATTTTCCATTGTCCAGATCCCTACAAGATCCCAAAACACATCACCAAATAAGGCACATACTATGTGTATATTCACCCCCGTACCCCCCATAGTTATTATAACCAACCCCAGGTCATAACAAGGTTGACAGGCAGTGATAATTTGAAGAATGGCAGACACACAACTGCTAGCACTTCACCACTCGGGAGGACCGTAAGGACACTATACTATAATGTCTCAGACACAGTCAAAGGTGCCAAAACACTAAATGAAAAAAAGAACAGGTAGCAACAGTGCCATTTGGAAAACCACTGTCACTGTCACTGTCATCACTGCAACAAGATTAAGTTACCCTTCTAATGGTATACCCCCCCATCCATGTAGAAAGTTATAGCCATTCCTGCTCCTTGCCAGCCAGTCATACACAAAGGGGTAAATCCAGGCAGTGGGATCTGGGGGCCAGTTGTGACCACAACAGTTGACATGGGATCCAGGGCTTGTGGATGGGTTGACAGAGACTCTATTCCATTGGGTGAAGGAGATAACACTGGAAAGTAACACATAAATATATATATATATACCTGTATATATATATATATATAGACATAGGTATAGATACAGTATATAAATTCAAATCACTACCATGTGATAACATTTGAACCTCTGATTTCCCATTGTTGTTGGCTAGTCATGAAACTGTATGTTGGGGCATCTCAGATCCCTTTCAGTAAACCCAGTATGACATGTTGCAATGTACTACAGGTGACTGAATAATTCTCTCATGTTTTCAGCTTGAATAAAAAAAAATATTTTTTTTTGCTTCCCAGCATTTCTAGAAATGTACAAATGCTCACTGTAGTTACATGTCTTTTAACACATTGTGATCTATCTCTTCAAATATTCACCTCATCTAGATCAATAATACAGTATGTGTATGTGTTGCTTTTGTTATATAATTTACATACTGGTACTGGATTAGGCAGTAAATAGGAGAGCATCACAACTCTTAGTTACTTAGAGTGCTGCAAGAGGGTCCTAAGAATATGAGAGTGATTACCTTTGACCCTACAACACCAAATTCACCCTCTCTTCCCTGAGGGCCTTGATAAGCCTGTAAGAAAAGAACTGGAGTTAAATAAAATCAATAATACATAAGCAGATAACAATTAAATATTTCTACAGTTATGTTTTTTTTATTTCCTTGTTTCTCTGAATACTCACCTCTATACCTGAGTCTCCATCTCTTCCTGGCAGACCTGGATCTCCTACAATACCCTATTTTAAGCAATAATTAGAACAGTAATCAAATGAAATCAGAATGCTAAGAACATCAAAATATGTAAATCATTAGAATATAGTACCTTTATTCCTATTCCACCTTTCTTTCCTTCAGGCCCTGGAATACCCTGAGTGAAATCAAAGAATACATTACAGTGAAACTGACTATTCATATTTTATAAGTAATAAAAACCCCAGCACAATGTTGCAGGGGTCTGGTAATATGAGAAATACAGTATATCAACATTGTCCATACAGTCTTTTATAAGATAATAGGGAGGATTACATTGAATAGTTAATGCAAAAACAAAATGAAGAAGACTCATCAAACAAAGTGAATGAGGAGACGCAGGTTCAATTCAGACCCCCAGTTTCAGATCACACTCCAAACAATTGCTTACGGTGTGACCATGAGCAAATCACTTGACCTTTCTATCCCTACATTCCCCTAGCGGTAGACACTGGTGAAGAAGGAACCCATGGAAAATTAGAATTTTAACTGGGCTATCCAGGGTAACTAAGCCTTTGGCAAAAATAAGATCAGCAAAATTAGAACAGATACTTGGGCTGCTCAAATATTGTAGCTGTTAAGGCACTTGCTGTCCTCTTGGGGGACTACAGTTTGATTTATAAGCTATGATCCTAGTTGGCCAGATGTAGGAGGTAGACAGGCTATCTACAAGGATTCAGTCTTCTTCTGGGATTGGTTTCCTGCATCAGACATGGAACAGCTTCCCCCTTGTAGCCAGGGAAAGAGAGTAATTTTGCATAAATCCATCCTCTATCCAACTGATCTAGACTATAGAGGGAGCCAATTGGTGGGAGTGCGTGAAGACAAGGCGGCCAATTCTCAAAAGACTATGCATGGCGCAAAGTGACTTGCATCCATCATGAATGACTCAAGTAGCACTTTGCACCAATAGTTGCACCATGTGGGATTCTCAAAAGCAGCCTGCGACAACATGTAGGCTGCCTGCGGCAAAGTGGATTTATGCCATAGTGGTGCCAAAGCCCCAGCTACGACATGGTACAAGGGGATTTATGGCAGCTACTACACCCTATTCACAAAGGGCACCTTCCACATTCCCTAATTTGGGATACATAAACAACCCCTGGAGGACATCCATCAAAATAGAGTTACACCAGCTAAGAGCTTCTGTAAGTATACTTTGCTGTACACCAGGAGTTGTGTCAATGTGCCACAAGTGAACCCTACAGCCCCCCCCCACGATCACACGTAAGCGCCCCCATTCCTGATCCCCAATGATAGTAATAATATGTCAGCCCATGTGGGCTATCTGCCCCACACACACACACAAGCCCCAATCTCTGATAATAGTACTATATATATATGCCCTTGTGGGCTACCAGCCCTCCCCCAGTCCTGACCCTCAATATTCCTAACAATGATGCCCCTGTGGGCTAGCAGCTCCTCCAGCCATGATCCCCGATCCCCAAACCCCAAAATATTGTCATGTCAGTTTGCAAAATAAAATATTTCATAACCACTGTAGCCTTGGAGGTCTGGCCCCCCACCCAGCAGAGTCAGACCACCCTGCTCCCCCCACTGGCCCATACTCATCCAGCGACTGGCACCGCCCACCTCTCACCAACATGGCCAACTGCTGACTGAGCTCTTCTATGAGCATGTACTGTAAATAGTACATGCTCAGTGAATGACAGCTGCTGTCATTCACTGAGCATGTACCTTTTACTGTGTGCTCTCATAGAAGAGCTCTGTCAGTGGCTGGCCGTGTTGGTGAGAGGTGGGCTGTGCCAGGATGGTCTAACACTGCTGGGGGGTGGGCCACTAGACCACCAGAGCTACAGTGGTTATGAAATATTTTATTTTACAAACTGACATGACAATATTTCAGGATTTGGGGATTGGGGCTGGGGCGGCTACTAGCCCACAAGGACATCATTGTCAGGAATATCAGGGGTCAGGACTGGGGGAGGGCGATAGCCCACATAGGCTGATTTATTTATAATATCTGGGATCGGGACAGGGGGGCACTTGTTAACTTTTACTGGGCAATGCCGCATGCTTGCGGCAATCTATTCAGGTGTGCCCTCCATTTGGCACATGTCTGGTGTTGGTGTAAACTGTGGGACATAGCCGCTGGGACCCTGCCTGATAGAAAATCAGGTGTAGGGTCCCTGGAACATCGGCATTTGGTGCAAGTCACCTTTGGCATGACTTGCACCATGTCTTTGAGTATGGCCCCCAAGGTGTCAAGCTCTCTTTTGATGTTAGAAAGTTTTATAATGTGATGGTTGTGCTCCACTGGCATCTACCAGTATGTGTGGGTGTGATTACTTATGTGTGTGTGTGTGTGTGTGTGTGTGTGTGTTGGGGGGTAGGAATTGTCTTTTCCTGCAAGTGCTTTGTAAGATGAAACACAAGACTTTGATTGATGACAGCATAGGTGATTTCTAGTATGACAGGTAACGATGGCAGGAACAGGGGAGGTATGGGGAAAAAATCACCAACAATGACAAATAAGAATAATACAAATAAATGAGCACTGATAATTTCCAGAAACCTGCTGCAACCTTTTTATTTCTCTGTTGATGTATGGGGTATATCCAGAAGTCTTTTTATTGTAACACAATCAGGTGACTTAAATGTAAATATCTGAAAAAGATACTTTTCCAATGTTCTCTCTAATCATTCTTTTCCAGGAAGGAATCAATTTTCAAATGCACTGTTAGCTGGATTTTATGACATTTTCTTCAGTGGGAAAAAAAAAACATAGTGCTTTCTTCAGTATAACATAGCTGTCCTTATGGGTCATGCAAAAACCCCTGGAGGGGCCCCAATGAAAAATGACAACTAACCTTGAAAATTCCATATGCTGTAAGTGCAAATACAGTGCACACAGTCATTGCTCTGTCCACTGGCATCTGACACACTGTTATCAAAGGCTAAACGGAGGGCTTTCCTGACAAAGTGTCTTCTTTTTGTGCCAGACACAAGTGTGAAAGTAAACTTGATGAGCAATTGAAAATCTTAGCTTGCAGGAAAGCTAAAGTTGTGCCATCTATTTCAAAGCGTTACTGACCTGAGCCTTTCTATGTTAGGACAAGTGATTTTAAAATGGATTAAAAACTTTAAATGTTAAGAACTGCTGCTACTTAGGCTGACTCCATGGTTGAACACAGCGTTTGGAAGCCTAAGCCTTCCAAAACAACAAAGTACAATCTGAAAAAAAGCAAATATATATTTTTAGAATCATTATGATTCCATTAAGAGCAATCTTTCTGCTGCTGCAAAGCTAGGACACGTTATACACAGTAAACAACGTGCTGTGCTTATTGACATAAACACTAATGCAATTTTTTTTTGATACATTTAATTCTTTTTGTAGTTGTAAACTACACACCCACGGCATGTGGGTTGTCTAAATACTCCATTAAATTTCTTGGGGACTGATAATGCAGGGTTTAATAATTCCTCTAGGAGCTGTTTCAACATGCACGATCATAGTGATGTAAAACTGGTTAGCAGTAACTACATTAAAACCAAAAAAACTTTTAAGCACAATGTTGTGTTCTTCTTGGATATTAGTTTTTTGCAGTCTGTGTCCAAGTTTTCTGATGTTGATCACTCTGTTATGTGAAGTATACCTAATATAACATTTCCTTCCCAAACAAAATGCGTGTGGAACAGCTCTGCCAGCCAAATGAGCCTGCCCTCTTGCTTCCATTAATTAGTACTTAGGCCATCTTACTTTTACACTGTTACTCCATATGCTCTCATTCCAGCCACTTGAAGCCCAAGAGAGCTATTACAACTAAGGCTGATTCTAGAGTAGAACACATCTGGTAGCCAAAACCTTAAAATGTACACCATGGAAATTTAAAAGCTGTAATCCATGTGTTAGTGGTATTCACTCATCTATATTACCATCTTTTATTCTGCTGATGATGTGACTTACAAAAGTCAATAACACATTATTAACAAATGCAATGTTTGCAGCTTTAAACTACTGTGCTGTTCATCATGGCTACCTCTAATGCAATAATTTTACTGCTTAATCATGTCTACTGCTGATAATATGGCAAAAAAATCAGCTTACAGGTTGTCCTTTTAGACCTTCTTCACCGGGCTGTCCTGGATCGCCCACAAGTCCCTACATAGAAAACAGGAGCATGTTATAAACAAATCATAAAATGCTAATATTCAGTTATTTGGTGTATAATTTTATTAGGCATTTACCCTTGGCCCTTGCCTTCCAGCTGGACCATCACGTCCAATTTTGCCTGCATCTCCCTAAAATTAGAATGACAATATTAATATTAAAAGAGCATCTCTCATACAAGTGAACTTCTTGCATTCATGTTATGCAACTTCATTCTGCTTCTTGGAAAAGTCAGTTCAGTCCTGTGCATTTTATATCTGACAGGGTGCAACAATGTTCACATAATAAGATATCTGCTGAAACCTGCTCTTTCTCCGCTGTTTTTAAACAACCCTAAGGGGAAAATGTTTTGCTTCTGGAATGTAACTTCAAACTTCATATCTGGATGCACTGCCAACCAAAAATAATATTCAGTCAAGACCCCAAGCAGCATTATATTTTGAGCCCTAGTCTCAAAAGAGGGCCCTTTGTTAAGAGCTGCTGCTATTTAGGCTGGCTCTGTGGCTGAACGTAGTGTTTGGAAACTTATGCCTTCCAAAGCAACAAAGTACAATTTGAAATATCACATATATTTTTAGAATCATTGTGCTTGTAGTATGAGAAATCTTTTCCCCTGCTGCAAAGCTAGGACAAGTTGCTAGCTAGAGCTGTGTGACCTACACTACCGAGGTTTGACGATACAAGCTTTGAACTTTGAACCAGACAAAGCTTGCCATAGTCCAAAAGGATTAGCAGTTCACATGGTCATATAGCAAGACAAACTGAACAGACCCTCCCAGCTCTTAAGAGGAGGCAAAGGTTAATCCCTTGGCAACCCCCTCCCCAACTCATTTCCCACCTACAACCCCCTTCCTCCCACATACAGTATACATATAAAAAATGCTGGCTCCTGACACTGTGCAAGGAACTGACATTGTCATTTTAATAAATTCCACCCTAGAGGGCTTCAAAATGCAAATATTTAACTGTTCCACCCACAGATCATCAATACATGGTTTAAGGGGCCAGTGGTAATCATACATTAGACTAGCTTGTCAGGTCAATTCTCTTCATCCTCTTATATAGTAGATAACACCATACCTACAAACAATCTCCCCTCCCTGGCTCCCTGAAATCACCACCACACCTCTGTTAAAAGGTCCAGCTCCCCACCCCCCACTGGTCCTCAACCCACACTTTGGGGGGGGGGTAACTCTTAGTCCAATTCCAGACTGGTTAATTGCCCCCCCATAATGTGCCATACCTCAGTGTTAGACAATACAAACAATACAAATGCAGTACACTCTTGTGAGAGGGAGGGAGGGAAGGAGGGGTGTAGCTTTTGGGGTCATTGATGATGCTAGTTACTATAGATCCTCTATGGGCAGATCTGTCAAACATCATCAATCATCTGACTGCTCTGTCCTCTTCTTCCCTCCCTCCCTGGCATGGCTGCAGTACACTTTTACTGCCTTCCACTGAGGAATGGCACAACACGGTGGTGGTGGGGGTGGCACAATTAGCTAGCTGTACAACTGGGAAAACATAGGCCTCCAAGTCATAGTTTAGGGGTCAGGAGGAATGCCAAACTTCACAATAAAGATATTGTGGGGGCTTGATGGAGTGAGCTAGGGAGATAGGATTACTTAGTTGTAACTATGGTGTTTGCTCCTGGCAGGGTGCCAGTAGGAGACAATCTATTTGTTTCACATTGTCTTGTTTCTCTCCTCAGTGACAAGACTCTGAGGAGGATACCCAACTAGTAGCCTGGTGTATGACTACCACTGCCCCTCCAGTGGTGATTTGAGGGTCTTTAGAGGGACCAGTAATTAAATATTTGTAGTTCGGAACCTGAGGTACGTGGGCTAGGGAGGAGGATTAGTTAAAAAGGAGGTGTAGCTCCTGGCATGGGGCCAGAAGACTGCAATATTTGTTTGCATATTTATATTGTCTCTGTACTGTATTGGAGGGTGGGAAGTGGACTGAGGTCCTGTGGTTAAACTGGGTAAGCTCATACCAGTGGTTTGAGGTCACTTAGCTTGACTGGTTTAACTGGTCAACCTAAAGTTTGGTTTTCGACCCAAAGGTTTGTAAGACTCTGAGATATCTGAATGCTCAAAGTTTGAGATGAAAAATTCTCAGGTACAGTCAAACTAGTAGATATTGGTCCAGGCATCATTCATCTTCTGGTCCTATGCTCTCGGTCCCTCCAGAGGTTTATCTATAAAAACTGTCATCCGTGCATGGCTGCAGAAGATTGAGTGCACACAAAAGTGAGGGCTCTGGAGCATCAGATTTCTTTGCTCCTTACCAAATTAATCAGTTCCTTGCCTTTCAAAGACACTGCCTCCTTTAAATATAATTCTAAGGAATCATGGGGAAGGGAGTACCAAATGCTACATCCTTTTTTCAGCATTGTAGTTGTAATATTTACGTTTAACAATAAAAACATGTTTTTTTTTATAAAGGTTATTCTGGCCATATATTGAGCTGTTGCTTTTCCCATGAACTGGTGACATCCCAGCCTCAATCCCACCAACATGCATGATGTGGAGCCTGAGAGCACCAACTATAATTTTGGCATCTCTTGTGGTTTTCTGCCATGTTTTCTCCAGTCCTCCCTAACCCACCTAACCTATGGTGCCATGCTGGAGCCATGTTGGTTTTACGAAGTACACAGCTTCTCATACAAAGGGAAAGCAACCCTTCCATGGCCCAGTACAGGGGGTGACTGTGGAGCAAAAGCTCATCACCACCATTCCCTGTCAGAGATATTCTGCCTCAGCAGCACCCCCAACCATCAATACTCATTCACTATTTCCCCATGCTAATGCTGAAACTGAGCTTGCCTTTCTTGTAGTGCCACATGCATCCACTGAACCATTTGGTGCCCTCAATTAAGGCATTTTTTAACAACACTGATTTTAATTGAAAAGTATAAATTTTGAAGTGCATTTTTTTTTTTTAGATTCACACTTTTATTCTTAGCCCAGGATGTACTTCTCCTACTTGTCTGGCCATTCCTCCCCTGCAAACTGCTATCCAGCCTTCGGTCCAGTTCTGAAAATTTCCACAGCCAGACCTCCACAAGGGCCCTGAGAGTTTATCTTCTGCTGGTGATATACAAGTTTGATCGGTGAGACTGGCCCATGAGTATAGGTGTAGTTCACCAGGAGGGACACGTAGAGCCTGAGTAGTATATATGGGGGCAGTGTGTGCCCATCATTTGGCACCTAGAGTATTTTTCCCCATATAAACCTCTGAAGTGTATACCCTGCTCCACTGCCATACCAGCCTAGTGGGGGGTAGGGCTAAGGTTCCATGGACTGCCAGAACATCAAAGTTATTCCACTGCCTGTAAAGGGCACTAGTACAGTGGCAGCTGGATATCATTCCTCCCAGAGTCTATGAATGCTGCTTCCTTAGCACTCCCATCACTCCACTGGCTTGGTGCAGTTGGTTGTCGAACCCAAGTTAGCCATGTTGGAGCACAACCTACTCCACCGGTGCCATTCAGCTGGACCAAGGTGCTAATTTTTAGTGTGATGCCAAAGCCTTATCTATGCTAGCTTTACGGGAGGTAAAAATATATTACACATGCCTCTTTCTAGCAGAAGTAAAATCTATTCCCCCTCCACCCCCAAGACGTTCTCCTATTCCATGACCCTTTTGTGCCTTGAATTGAAGCATTAAGTTGCAGAACATAATAACAGGCTCCCTCTGCTACTTTTCCACTGTGAGCTTTACTTGGGGAGCAAGAAACATCTTTGTGCTGTCTTTGTGCCATATAAGAAGCACATAGTACTTTTGACAATAGTCTTATAGTTTGCCAGCATTGTATAAAGTATATGATATTTGCTGAACAAAGGTATACATTCCCTTGTGCAATAATTGTGCATGCTAAACAGCAGCTTTATTAATTATCCTATTTAATTTTATAGTTTGTCTTCACCACTTAAAACATTAAGCTCTATATGTTTTCACATTTAATACATTGATAAGACATTTTGAGACACATTAGAAGAAGAAATATAGAATGCAGAAATGTTAAAATTTACAGATATGTTGCAAGTTTAGAAGTAGTATGAAAGCCCTACCTTCACTCCTGTGAATCCACTTATACCTGTGAATCCAGTCTTGCCTTGGTCCCCCTAAATAAGCAAGAATATATGTTATATAGTTTGATAGCAGTACAAATTAATGAATGGATGGAGGAATGCAATTACACCAACAATGTATGTATAAGGGTGAGATTGCACCTTAGGTGTACTGTGAAGCATAAAGTGAAGTTTAGTGTTTCCAGCCACCCAAGGTATACATAACTTCCATGATTAGGCACATCCTGGAGTGCGTAACTGCTGTTATACAATAAATCATATATGTTGACACCCCTAACTTTGCCACTTTTGTAATTTTATTGACTTCCCTTAAAAACTAATGCTCCAAACAACATTGTTCCAAAACAGTAACATTTTAAAAACAACTGAAAAACAGACCCTACAGACTAGGTGCTTGGATAATGTCCCCAGGTAACTGATTCCAAAGTCTTATAGCCCTCGATATAATGAAATATTTCCTCTGGTCCATTTTTTAAACTGTATCTGTTACTTGTCATTTGTGAAGTGTATGCAGATATGACATGCAACATTGCAGGAGAACTTGAGGAGAAGATATGTCTTTTTACAGATGACACCAAATTCTGTAATATGGTGGATACTCTGTGGGGGTGGGGATGAGTAAGGACCTTTAAAAACTTGAGGAGTGTTCAAGGGTATGGCAGCTGGTGCCGGCACCAAAATGTGCAAGATCATGCACTTGGGGCATAGCAACCCAGGAGTTGAGTATAAAATAGAGAGGAGGTACTGTTGTTCGCTAAGTAGGAAAGGGACCTTGGGGTTATAATATCTGATGACCACAGGGTCACAGAGCAGTGTGACAAGACAGTGGGAAGGGCCAGTGGGATGTTGGGATCAATAGGCAGAGGTCTCACCAGCAAAACGAGGAGGATATTATTACCACTGTATAGATCATTGGTGAGACTACACCTGGAATACTGCATCCACTTCTAGAGGCCACATCTCAGAAAGAACATAGACAGGGTACAGGCAGTCCAAAAGAGGGCAACTAAAATGGTGCAGGGGTTGCATGAGAAAACATATGAGTTGAGATTGAAGGATCTCAACATGTACACCCTGGAGGAGGAGAAGAGGGAAGGGGGGACATAATAGAGACTCACAAGTACCTTGTGGGAGTGAACAGGGTACAGGAGGTGAGCATGCTTTAAAAGAGGAAATGCAACAGAACAAGAGGGCATGCAAAGAGGCTAGAAGGGGAGATGTTTAGGAGGGACATGAGGAAACACTGCTTCACTGATGCCTAGAACAGTCTGCCACCAGAGGTAGTGGAGGTGAAGACAGTAGGGGGGGTTCAAACATGCATGGGATAGGCATAGGGGAATACTAGTAAATAAGCAGGAGGGGTCACCGGAGACCAGTTAGGGGTGTGGAGGAAGACTGGGCAGGAGAAATCTGAGCAGTATGGGTGTGACATGCAGTCCTTTTCTGCAGACAAAAGAAATTCAAAACGCAGACTTCAAAAGGGGTATGGGTGCACACTTCAGGAGGAGTACGGGGTGCACATTTCAGGAAAAATGCAAGAGTATTTAGGAGAATATAAAAGTGTCAGCTGTACTAGTGTTTTGGGTGCAAATTTTGAGATGGGTATCAGGTTATAAATTTAGAAAACAGCAGGAAGAAAAATTTGTAAAAGATATGAGTTAACTAATTTGGAAGGGATATAATATAGGGAAGCACTTTGGGGAGGAGTAGGACAACAGTAATGAGAGGGTAGAGTGCAAATTTCAGGAATGCATGGGATATACATTTCATTAGAGCACAACAGTACAAATTTCAGAACAGGCACTAATTTTGGGAGGAATATATGACATATTTTTGGAAGGAAGTGGGGGCACAAATTTCATGAAGGGTGTGAGAACATTCATTTCAGGAGGGGATGCATTGTTCACATTTTAGAAAAGGTGTAGAGCACACACTGAACAGTAGTGCCTACCAGGATGCAATGCAGGACCTTGCAGTATTACTGCAGAGTGCTGCAGTATGCTGCAACGAACAATGTAATGCAGTGGCAATTAAGCCCTCTTATGCAGTATTTTGTGACTTGTCATTTTCTGTGAGGTATTGCTTTGCATCCTGGATGGCTAGCAGTATGTTGAGAGTAGTGCAGGGGTGCAAATATTGGAGTATGTGTTGGACAAAGTTTGGGAGTGATATGGGGTGAAATTTATAGAGTAGGTGCATGGCAGTTATTGGGAGCAGTGAAGAGGTAACATTTTGGGGAGAAATAAAGTGGTGCAAAATTCAAAAGAGTTGCAAGGAAACAATTTTCAGGAAGTTTGTGAAGCCAAAAATGTCACAAGAGAAATGGGGCACAATCTGGGGAGAAGTGCAAGGGTGCAAATCATAGCAAGGCACAGGGCTCACATTTATAGTGGTACTGGGTGCACATCTGGGAGTTAAGGTGTGCACATTTTAGGAACTGTGCAGGTGTGCACATTTTGGGAAAGATATATAGTGCACATTTAGGATGGGCACAGGTCACAAATTGTGGGAGTGGTGTAAGTCCTAAATTTTTGGGAGGCTATGGAGTATACATTTTAAGAGTGATACAGAGGTGAACATTTTGGGAGATGGATAAGGAGCCAAATTTAGGAGGGGTGCAGGGAAGAAAAAATTACTCACCTTAGTAATTATGTTTCTTCTAGTGGAGTCTTGCTGTATTCTGACTATTGCAATTAGGTCTTGCCTTTCAACTGCCCCAGAGAACAAAGGGTTAACTTTTCTATGCCTTGCATAGAACGTTCATCATGAGCTCGGTTGAAGTCCATGTCTGTTGTTGTTTAAACCACAACTATCAGATCTTTATGAATAAAAACTCACTAGGTGTTCTGTGTGGAAACTGTAAAATTGTTACTAGCCAACTGGCAAATATATATATATATATATATATATATATAATGTTTTTGGTTTCAAAGGAAGACTCAAGCCAGGAAACCCAAAAACAAAACACATTCAAAACACAACATTCCACCCAAACAAAAAAGAGGGTGTAAAAGGACACCCCTGGGGTGCCAACACTGCTCCTGCTCACCCACATCCCAAAAACTAGGTTTTGAGAGGGGAGGGGGAGGTCAGAATACAGTAAGACTCCACTAGAAGAAACATAATTACTAAGGTGAGTAATTTTTTCTTCAAACAACATGAAGTCTTGCTGTATTCTGACTACTGCAGACTACCTAGCAGTACCTCCATGGAGGAGGGACAGAAGCTACTTTGGGAATAGGCTCTGAAGTACTGCTGTGTCAAACCGAGCATCACTCCTAGCCTGGATATCCAGAGAGTAATGCTTGGTGAAAGTATGGACTGTTTTCCAGGTGGCTGCTTGACAAATTTCTAAGAGAGCAATATCCCTGGTAGCAGCCAGGGAAGCAGCTGTACCTCTTGTGGAATGAGCCCTCAGGCCTGAGAGTGGAGTTCTACCTAGTTTTTCATAGCAGAATTGTATACAAGAGACAATTCACTTGGCAATAGATCTCTTAGTGGCAGGTTTGCCTTTACCAGCTTCTCCATAGGTGAGGAACAACCGGAGGGATTCAATCTGTGACCCTTGGTACGCTCTATGTAGTAGCTAAGGGCTCTTTTAACATCCAAACTGTGTAGCCTCCTCTCTCCTGAGGAGGAATGGTCAGTGAAAAAAAACAGGGAGAGATATAGACTGGTTGAGGTGGAAATCTGAAACCATTTTAGGTAAGAACTTTCTGTTAGTACTAAGGACCACTTTATCTCTGTTAAAAGAGATGAAATCAGATTCCACTGACAGGGCTTGCAATTCACTGATATGTCTGGCAGAAGTAATGGCTACCAAAAACACAGTTTTCCAAGTCAAGTACTTAAGCTCCACTGAGGACAAAGGCTCAAAGGGGTTGCATAAGCTGAGCAATGCAAACATTAAGGTCCCAAGCAAGAGCGGAATCCCTAAAGGGGGTTTGGTGTGAAGCAATCCCTTGAAAAACTTACAAAATACAGGATTGGATGACAGAGAGGAAGTCTTGCCTGCTGACAGAAAAGCAGAAACAGCTGCCAAGTGTACCTTGAGGGTAGCTGGTCTGAGGCCTAGGCCATTAAGATGGACCATATAATCCAGAACCGTAGGCAATTCAGCAGAGTCTGGAGAAACATTCTTCTTAGAACACCAAATGCTGAATCTTTTCCATTTGGAGTTATAAATCTTTCTGGTGGAATGCTTTTGAGAAGCCTTAAGGATATCAAGAACCCCTTGGAAAAGATGCAGATCTGCAAACTCTAACTCTTCAACAGCCAAGCCCTGAGATTGAGAGACTGAAGATTTGGGTACCAAATCCTCCCCGAGAGGATGTTAACAGGTTGTAATTATTGGGAAGAGACAGGGGAAGGTGGACTGTTAGGGACAGCAACAAGGGATACCATGGCTGTCTGGCCCAGTCTGGAGCAATCAGAATCCCTTTGTATGGTTGTGACCTTATCTTGACTAACACCCTGAACAGGAGAGGGAAGGGGGGAAAGGCATACAGAAATTTCCCTTCCCAGTTCAGAATCAGAGCATCCAGGGGTGACTGAGCCCAAGACTGAGGGTCTGCAACAAAAGAGAGGAAGTCGGTGATTGTCTGGGGCTGCAAAAAGATCTATCTCTGGAGTGCCCCATCTCGAGAATATCACTTTCAAAACCAGAGGATCCAGGGCCCATTCGTGATGGCCCTGGGATATTCTGCTCGGTGCATCTGCTAGGACATTGTCCTTCCCTGGGAGGTGAACTGCTATTAGAGAGGTATGCAAGGAATAGGCCAGGGACCACAACTTCATTGCTTCTGTGCACAAGGCCATAGACTGAGTGCCTCCTTGCTTGTTGATGTACCACATGGTGGTGGTAGTGTCCGTTCTGACCTGAGCCACCTTGTTCTGTATAGATTTGGAAAAAGCTTGCAGTGCCAGAAACACTGCTCTGAGTTCCAAGAGATTGATGTGAAGCAGAAATTCCTGAGGTGACCACAGTTCTTGGGTGGTAAGATCCCCCAAATGGGCTCCCCAGCCCAGCAAGGAAGTATCTGTGGTTAGTATCACTGAATGAGACTGAGTGACACATGGAACCCCTTGTCTCAATTTGTCCTGATCCTGCCACCATTGCAAGGCTTGGATCAAGGTTCGAGTCACTGGGATTAGTTTGGTAAGGGAATCCTTTCTTTGGGACCAAAAGGCTCTTAAGTGGAACTGAATGTCCCTCATTTGGAATCTTTCTCCCTGGACCACTGCTGTGGAGGCTGCCATGTGGCCCAGTAGCTGAAAGAAATGCCTTGCCTGTTGAGACACCTGAAGGGTGAATGAAGAGGCCAGTTCTATAAGGGTCCTTGCCCTTTCCAGGGGAAGGAAGGCTCTTGCCTTTACCGTATCCAGTTCTGTACCTGTGAAGGTAAGGAGCTGCAGTGGTTTGAGAACTGACTTTGGTAGGTTGAGAAGGAATCCTAAGGAAGTGAGCACTTGCTGGGTCACTTGTAGATGTGACTTGACTTGGTCTGGAGACTGACCTACTATAAGCCAGTCATCCAAGTATGGCAAAATGGAGATCTTTTGTCTTTTTAGGAAGGCAACAACTACTACCAGGCACTTTGTGAAGACCCTTGGGACTGATGTTAGGTCAAAGGGCATTGCTCTGAACTGATAGTGACCTGAGGGCAACTCGAACCTGAGGTATGTTCTGTGGGAGCACCTGATGAGAATGTGAAAGTAGGCATCTTTGAGGTCCAGGGAGGCTAGCCAGTCCCCTGGCCTTAGAGAGGGAAGGATAATTCCCAGAGTTACCATTTAGAACTTTGGCTTTAAAAGATGTTTGTTCAGATATCTTAGCTCCAGAATGGGTCACCACTCTCCTGTCTTTTGGGGGGTTAGGAAGTACCTGGAGTACAATCCTTTGCCCCTGTGTAGGGTGAGAACTCTCTCTATAGCTCTGAGAGCTAGGAGAGAAGAAACCTCTGCCTCTAGGGCAAGGGTCTCTAAGAGATTTGTAGGTGGAAAAGATCTGGCTCTCATCTTGGGAAATTTTTTGAAGCTGAGAACCAGTCCCTGCCTTACTACTTCCAGGACCCACTTGTCTGATGTAAGAGACATCCAGTCCTGGACAAAGTAAGCCAGCCTGCCCCCTACTGGTATAGGAGACTCGACCCGGGCAGACCCATCAGGGTGTCTGCTTGGCAGGGGCTTTAGGCTGAGGGGTGGATGCAGGCCTGCTCATCCCCCTTCTGCCTCTCCCTCTAAAGAACCCCCTCTGCGAAAAGGAAGAAGAGGAGGCCTGAGCTTGGTAAAAAGGCCTTTGGAAAGGCCTGTCCATGCCCCTGCACTGCTGCCTTTGAGGAGTTGCTTGCCTTTCTTTGGCCTGAGCACTCCTGTAAGTGGCCCTGTATTCATCCATTTTCTTCATGTAGTTCTCTGTCTGCTCCCCAAATAGAGAATTACCAATTACAGGAAAATCCATGGCCTTAGCCTGGGTATCCTGTGAGAGGCTAGTACATCTGAGCCAAGCCATTCTCCGAAGAGTCACATATGTAACCATGACTCTTGATGATACATCATTGGAGTTGACAGCAGCAGCATGAAACTGTACTTTCAATGCCTCAATCCCATCTGCAGCCACCTGCTCCAACTCCTTGGCAAGCTGGGTGGGAGCCTGTTTAGCCAGTGCCAGTACAGTTTCCCACCAGGACTTCTGGTACCTGGCTGTATAGGCCATATAGTTAGCTTGCCTGAGTCCCAAAGATGCTGCCATGTATTGTTTCTTTGCCATGGCATCAATCTTCCTGGAGTCCTTGTCTGGGGGGTGTGATGCCAAGGGAATGTTTGCCTTATCACAGGCAGCAGCCTGTACAACCCCAACATGGCTGCATTGCTGAAAAAGGAACTCTGTTTCTGAGCCTGAGAGAGTGTACCTCTTGACCATTTGTCTGTCCACAGGAGGTATAGAATTAGGAGACTTAAGAATTTTTTGTGTCTGTTTCCCAAAGGAATTGTGGAGGGGAATAGACAGTCTCCTGGACTCTGGGATGTCCATCATCTCAACATAATCAGGCTCTTCCTGATCCTCTACTGCTTCCTCCACAGGAAGCTGGAGGGTATCAGCCGCCTTTCTATAGAACATGTAGTGTGAAGCGGACTCAGAAAGCCTAGGAGGAGAAACACCTGAAGGTCTGTCTGGGGAGATGTCCAGGTCAATAGGCACATCCAGACTTTCACCATAATCATCCTCATACTCTCACTCCTCCTCAAACTCCAGTTCATAAAATTCTTCCAAAGTATAATCCGGAACCGGGGGAACTGACCGAACCGAGCCCCTGCCAGATGATGCCGGTTCAGTCGGAACCGAACTAAGTGATTGCACAATCCTAATCACCTTGGCTATCTCATCGGCAGTCAGAGTATGAGATTCTGGGTTCGAACTGGTCAATTTGACTTTTCTTTTCCTTTTTGTCGGAACCGACTCCTCAGAATCGGCTCTCCTTTTGCCGAAAAGGTATCACCCTGGTCAGAGGGCACTCCTTCTGGTTCGGTCAGAAACGAACTGGGCTGGCCATCCGGGTCAGTGGACTTCTCGGCCTCCCTTTCCCTTAGTCTACCTAATCTCTTTTCCAGGGTAGATTTGGGAAAATTCTTGCAAATTTGGCAGTCTGAATCGAGGTGGTCAAACCCCAGACAATAAACATGGGTGGTGTGGGGATCAGCCTTAGCAAAGACCTCCCCACACACACTGCAGTGTTGAAACCCAGTGGGCCTGTTTTTCTTGGGTTTCTCAGACATGGCCAACCTAACCAAAAAGCGTGCCCTTTTTCGGCAATCTGTGAGCTAAGACTCCCCTACCCGGTTCCTGACAGTGTCACAGGGACTTGGAAAAATTTAATTAAATCCAATTTTTAGAACCGATACGACCAGTAACCACACTCTAAAGTAAGCACAATGTTTTTTATTTCAACCGATCAGTTCAGCCGAACGATCCACAGTTTACAAGTTCCACACAGAAAACAGAACAAAAACCTATCTAGTACTCACGGTACCACAGACAGAGACTTGAACCGACTATGCGGAAACAACAATTCGTTAGAAACCGACCGAAAACCGACACTTCAACCGACTTTTGAACTGAGCAGCAGGAGAAATTTCCAGAGCGACTGTTCAGTGAGGCGGAGTAAAGAATGTGACGGTTGCAGTTTAAACAACAACAGACAGGGGCTTCAACCGAGCTCGTGATGAACGTTCTGTGAAATGCATAGAAAAGTTAACCCTTTGTTCTCCAGGGCAGTTGAAAGGCAGGACCTAACTGCAATAGTCAGAATACAGCAAGACTTCATGTTGTTTGAAAACAGATTTCATTCAGACTGCAACGGAATTACAGTTTTAAAGGGGTGTGGGAAAGCAACGTTCTGGAGGGTTTTGCTTCTGGAAATATGGGTGCATAATTTACATTTCAAGAGGTTTGGGGAACTACATACCCTTTAAAACAGGGGAATAAGAGGAGATTTACGCATGTTATATAAAATCACAATGAGGAATTAATGGAGAGATTAAATCTCAAGCGAAGAATCAGACTAAATGTGAGAGGGCATAGCAAGCAAATACATTCTATAAAATTTAAAATGGAGAAAAGGAAAAAGCATTCTACTCAGAGAGTGGCAGGAATATGGAATGGGCTGCCTGAGGAAGTGGTGTGTAGTACTAACATTAACATTTATAAGCATAATGTTGATAAATACTTAGCAGAAAAGAAGATAGAGGGGTATTACTATAACTGAAAGGGACAGCATATATGGGCAAATGCCTTCTGCTGCCTCTACAAATCATAAGTCATAAAATAATCAAATTGCAGAGGAAGTATGATGCTGATGTATTTGTTTACCTTTCAGAGGTACAGTACTATTAAATAGTTCTTTTGAAAAATGGTGCAGAAATTAGCATAGTGTGATGAGATAACAGCATCAGATCTTTGAGGTTGTGGTAGGATTTATGCATTGCTTGAAGGTAACATGGACCCAAAAGATTGCTTGATTTTTTTTTTTTGGGCATATAATAACTGATTAATAGTAGAAAAAAATACATTTAGGCATCAGTTTGGATTGTTGCACAAAGCTAAAATTAGAGAAGTGAAAAGTCCCCAGAGAGTTCATAATTATGTGGTGCAGCGCTCCTCAGAGTTTCAGCAATTGCTCAAAGCAGTGTTGGTGTTGCCTTAACTTCAGCTCCCCCCACCCCAATAGCTACACCGAAAAATAGCAAACAAGAAAATGTTACAAGTTTTAAGCAGTAGTCATTGGTAGCATTCTACTTTTTGAATGTTTCTCTTTTACCTTTTGCTCATTAGACTGTTTTCGATGTGATACCATTATGCTGGATTTGTGGAGTAGCACTAAGTCTGGCAGCTGACAGATTTAGTTTTTTTTCTCCCAGCACATCATCAGCACTGCAACCTCATTGACAATGACCTCACAGGTGACAGACCTAGCAGCTACTGAATGGCTCTTCCTGAGTAGCTGTTATGTCACAGTCAGTGAGGTCACAATGCTGATGATGTAATAAGAGGAACATCCCCTACTTTTTACACTTTGCACTGCAACCTTTACCTGTGCATTAACATAGTTTTTTTGCCATGAATGTTCTGTCTTTCTGAGATAGTTAGTACTCCATGCTGCTAGCTAGTTTTATGTATGACTCTGTGGTTCTACACAAAGTAGATAACCAGTGGGGTGCTCCTCGGATCTGAGGTTAGCGTCACATATAGCCCTATGGCCATAGGTGAAGCAACTGTCCTGTGCAGCTCTGCTTAAGACCTGTAGCTTGCATGAAAATGAGGTCGGAAAATCTAAGTCCATGCCTATGCAGAGTTTGATTATTTGGGTCTTATTTTATTTTAGCATAGACTTACTTTTATTTATATTTATTTATTGAAATCTCGGATAACATCTTTGAGCTAAAAGCTCATTTACAAAGGTTCCACATCGTAAGACAACAGACAAGGTAAGTAGACATTACAAAACAGATAGGGGTTTATACAGCAAGCCAGTACATTATGGTACATACAGATACAGAGTCAAGCAAGTACAGTTAAAATACATCAGGTAGGAGAGGTCAACTTTATTGCAACAGTACTAAGGGCATACCTAAGGTGTGCAAGTAATTTATAGTGGTAGCTGAGCTTTAGAGCGTGCAGGTAGAGTTATGGAGGGTCAGAAGTGGTGGTGACCAAAGGAGGGTGAGGACAGAATAGATGAGAGCAGGGGGTAGGTGGGGGCAGAGACAAAGGGGGTGACAGAATAAGGAGGTTGAGTAGTCAGAGGGGTGGGATTGGATAGGAATCTACCCAGGGTTACATAAGAAGGTGATAGGGCAGAGCTGGGTAATGGGGGGGACAGAGGGAAAAGGAAAGGGTTTTAAAGTGGGGGTGAGGGAGGGAAACAGGGAGGGGAAAATAGGGGGATTAATATTTGTGGAAGAGAAAGCAGGAAGGAGGGGCAAAGAGGGGATGTGGGGGTAAGTGCTCAGTGGGGTCACTCCAGGCAGGGGAGGAAGTGGTGGGGAGGAGATGGATGCTACGCAGGACAGATAAGTTATCAATAACAGTAGGATTAGGCACAGGTGATGCAGTCGCAGTTACTAAGAGTGGCCAGGTACTGCAGCAGCTTGGCCTTAAATGGGCATAGTTTTGTTTCCTCAATCAGCTCAGAGTTAAGGGAATTTAACCAGCGGGGGGCCCTGTATTCGAAGGACCATTGCCCTAGTGAGGTCCAGTGGAATGGGATAATAAAGGCAGCTTTACTCGACCCCCTAGTCAGTCTGAAGGAAGTGGAGTTTCTTAGCAGTTGCCTCACTCCAGGAGGAACAAGACCTAGGGTGGATTTTTTTGCTAATAGACAGACTTATAATGAATTCTGCTATTCAAGTTTAACCAACCAGTGCTTGAGTATAGTTCACAAGTGTGAGTTAAACGGTCCACACCCAGGACTAGTCTGCAGGCTTTGTTTAAGACAATCTTGATTCACCTAAGTGCTGTATCGGTACCAGCTCTGTAGACTACCAGTCCATAATCTATGATAGAGAGCATGGAGCTGTTAACTGCAAGCTTGATGGCACTTTCGGTGAGGCACTGCCTATGCTGGTAGAGCTGACCTAGTCTGGCACTAGCTGCCTTGGCAACATGTTCTATGTGCTGGTTGTAGGAGAGAGAGCTGTCAAGGTAGACACCAAGGTACTTAAAGGTAGTGACTATTTTGAGTGTATCAAACTTGTTATTGCAGATATTGAGGTGCTGTGACTTATGACGGTTTTGATGGGAGGCAAACAACATTGTTTTAGTCTTATTGTAGTTAAGCAAGAGCTTAGACTAAAGGAACCATTTTTCCACAGCAGTAAAGTCATCTTACATGCATTTTTCCAGCTGTTCTGGAGTAGAGTAACACATGTAGAGAACAGCATCATCTGCATATAGAAGGATCTTATTCTAGCAGACTTTGGGGAGTTCATTTAGAAACAGGCTGCACAGCAGGGGGCCCAAAATGGAACCTTGGGGCACCCCTGTGTTGACATGCCGGTAGTCAGATAGAACATGAAGAATCTTGACCTGCTGGGTCCTCTTAGAGAGGTGTCTCTGGAACCAGCCTAGAGAGACAGAGGATATACCAATGTTAGAGAGCTGTGTGAGAAGCAAGTTGTGGTTGACCATGTCGAAGGCCTTGGTGAGGTCGATGAAAGTGGCCCCCACCAAGAGCCCTCAGTCAAGTGCTTCATGGATATGACTAAGGCCCCTAGAATTCTGTGGCCGCAGAATTTTGCGCAGAACTTGCAATCTGCTGCAGAACTTCTGTGGTGCCGCAGAATTCACTCTTCTTGGTGATTTTTTATTAATATTTCTGTTTATACATAGAATCTGGTTCCCTTCCCCTCTTTTTATATCCAAACCCCCCCCCCATATGTTCATAATGTGATGTTATCATTGCTATAACATCATACATTGGCTAATGAAATGGCTGCATTCTGCAACAGAAATGAATAGCCACTTATCTACCACAGCTCCCACTGCCAGAGATGGTGGCACAGCACATCATGCATGGTGATATTTGCTCAACCTGCACTACAGCCTAATACAATTTTCAGTCTTACGTTGTTGTACGGTGGCCAACTTAAACTAAACCTTGTCAATAGCACAGACCTGCTAAGTCCATACCTAACTTTATACATACCTAGTTGTGCCTTTAAGGTATAGAGACACTATCTGAAATGAATAACTGGTAAAATTAATTCAACTGTCTAAATTTTTAAGAAATAATATAATTATGCCCAGAAAAGTGAAATATTATAATGTGTAGACCTGCTGAAAGAATAGACTTGTTAAATAAATAATTGCACTCTATGCATTTTTGCCAGGGTTATTGATTACATATTGTCACTGGTTGATAGAATCACCTAAAAGTGATTGAGAAATGTTGTGTGCAGGGACAGCTGTTGGGCCAGAGGGTAGCATGCTGTGTTTCCGTGCCAGCAACTCAGGTTCAGAGAATTGCTCTGGGAGCTGGCTGGGCAGCTCAACGATTGGTGGAACATATCACTGCTCGGAGCCTGGGAAGGTATGGTGCAGTGTTCTGTCACATTGTGGACATATTGTGATGGGCCAGAGAGCTGTATCTCACAATTGGTTCACATGCATGTCATGGCCTGAAGGTATTATGCAGTGTGTCAGGGAAAGCAAGTTGACATGAAAAATGAGTTTTGCAACAACTCCTCTATTCCATTTCCAATGGGACCTGTATGAATGAGGATGCAAGTTCATGGAAATTGAAAAAAAAAAATACACACACACACGCATATTTGTATGTATGTTACAGACTGCATGTAAATATACAAGAGACACACAGTGAGAACCTCATGAGTGGTGTAGAAAGCACATACAAATATATAAGTGATAGACAGTGGAAACCTCATTAGTGGGATAGATAGCATGCATATATAAATACTTTATCACATAAGATCCCCCTCTGTATATGACATTTATGCAACAGGCTAGGATCTTAAGGGAGAGACATTTGTTTTGCCTTTTTAGGCATAAAATTATTTTTATAAGTCTGTTATTTTTTGAACTAGTGTTACTGTGCTTTCCACCATCCTGATTGCTACAGTCACTGCCATGAAAGTGAAGTCAGGATGACAAGCTGACACTGTGACGTGGTAGTTTGTTAGTGCCGCAGAACTTCCGCAGAAATTACAAACCACCGCTGCAGAAGTTCTGCAGCAAATGGTAGTCTTGCCGCAGAACTTGGTCCCACTGTGCCGCAGAAAAGTAGGGGCCCTGGATATGACCGGTAAACTCAACCAATGCAGTTGAAGTACTATGTGCCTTCCAAAAGCCATGCTGTTCCTGGCATTGAAGGTTCTACTTATCAAGGTATGTACCTAACTAATCGTACACTATCCTCTCTAGTGCCTTGGGGGTGGCAGAATTAAGATTGACCAGTAGTTGGCCAGGCAGGTTCTGTCCCCACTTTTAAAGACTGGGGTGACCACTGCAGCTTTCCAGCATTGAGGGAAAATGCCAGTGGTTAGTGAGAGATTTAGGATCCAGGTTAAAGGGGAGAGTAACACATCCAGGGTGAGAGCAACAATCTTTAGGTCAAGCGGGTCCTCACTGGCTCTATTGTTCCCGAGAACTTTTTCCAAGTATTTTTTTGCCTCAGATGTAGAGATTACCTTCAGGTAGAAGGGCGGTGCTGTGTGTGTTGGAGAGGTGTCGGTACAACTAATGGCAGAGTTAGGCATAGATCGGAGATAGTCTGGAGGAAGGACTCCACTAAGGTCTGTCAAGGCCTTGTTGAAGCCATCTGCAATAGTTTTGGGATCCTGGGCAATCACACCCTCAATGTTTATTTGCGATGGTGGTGATTTACTTGCTCTGCCTGTTAGGGTTTTTATATTGTCCTAGAATCTGTGGCTGTCACGCCAAGAGTTGTCCAGTTCACTTTTAAAGTGAGATCTTTTTGCAAGGTGGATGGCTTGAGTGCACTTACTACGTACTGCTTTGTATTTTTGTATGTCAGAGGGGGACCCAGTGCTCTTAGCCCTATGCCACAAGTTTTCCCTGACCCCCATGAGCTCAAGGAGCTGTGGTGTGATCCATGATTTGCTGGTTCCTTTGATTTTCCTCATTTTTAAAGGGGCAAAGATGTTGTAGGCCATGTTAAACTTGTCGATAAAGCACTCAAGAGCAACATTCACGTTGGCGGCAGCGTAGACCCCCTCCCAGTCTAGCTGGTGGAGGTAGGATTTTAGTGAGGCAAGATGTCCAACTTTTATAATTATGAAGGTTATTGTTTTTGAGGGGGGAGGTTCAGGGTCTTGTTCGTCCAGGAGCATAAGACTGGTGAGTGGTCACTGATAGAGTTGACTAGCACAGTGGTTCTAGTTATTCTTTGTGGCCAGTTGGTTAGTACCCAGTCTATGAGAGTGCTTGAACTGGTGCAATAGTTTACACAAGTGGGAGATTAAATGAGTTGGACCATGTCTATGGCCGCTATTGCATACTGGTAAGGTACAGCATCTGGGGATAACCAATTTATATTAAAGTCCCCTAACATTATGATTTCAGATTGATGGCGATTACTAGATTAATAATTAAGTGCTAGTTTGAAACCAGCCTCTTGATCTTTAGGGGGGGTATGTACACTGAGATTATAGTTAAACACTCTCCCTGGGATCCAAGTTGAATCTGGATGGAGAGAATTTGTGATCTTCCACCCTAGGGTGGGATAGAGAGTGCCCTGCACTGGATTGAGTCATTGGCATAAATAACACATCCTCCCCCTTTTTCCCTCACTGGTCCACCCTGATATTTGTGTAGACCTCAAGCTGGATAGCAGAGTCAGGGGTTCGAGGAGTGAGCTAGGTCTCCACGACTGAGATGACATCTGGCTTATGTTGGGCCATCCATACCTGGAGAGCATCAAATTTTGCTAGCAGGCTGCGTATGTTAAGAGATGCAATAGTTATTGCACCAGCCTTGCAGTCTGTTTGTGGTATCAAGGCACTAGTACTAGGTCCAGGGTTTGGGTGAACATTCCCCGAGAGTAGAAGGAGTAGCCAGGCAATTCTATGCGCTTGTAGCTTTAAGTGTTTCATTAGATAAAACTTGCTGTGGGAGTTGGCTGTTTTATTCTTCACTTTTGTGGTGACTATCAATATATTCAGCTGAGCTGGCAGGATAGTGGACATATGTTTAACTGCGTCCCCTGCTCTTGTGGGATGGCAGCGGGGTGGCATAGTGGGATTGCCAGAGGTGGTCTCAGAGCACCTTGTACTTGGGACTGGAAGTTGGGTTGCATTCCACATTATTTTGGAGAAGGGTAAGTCAAGTGTATGATCCTACCCATTGTTTAGGAAGGCTTTGTTTGGTTGTTTACCTTGGACACTATCAAGGGCAGCGGTGCGGGAGTTTGGTGAGCAGTGGAAGTTGATGAAAGCAGATAATACTACCCTACAGAGAGGGCAAGGGGGGGTCTGCTTAGAGAATGTTGGACAGTAGGAGGTGTGAAAGGTCAGAAATGTATAAGAATGACTGCCTTTTGAGGGAGTTAACTGGGTGGCAGACACCTCACTGTTCATTTACCAATAACATTAGAATTTTTAAATATTTCTTAACCACAATTTCTCTAATCAGAAACTTACTACCATCCCTCACAACCACATAATTGATAACTTTTAAATCCCAGCTGAAATGTGTTTCTGGGGTGCAGCTCCCAAAGCACACTTCAGATGAGATTTAAATGTTGCCATATACATGCCCATGCAGGAGGGAGGGTAGTAACTTACAGGTTAGTAAAATTTTGGAGGAAAAATATTAAGTGTCAAAGCATAGTAAAATATAACTGGTGGAAAATCAAATGAAGTCCTTGTTTTTTTTTTCAGCCTTAATTTCTCTTGCTAATAAAGTTTACATGGTTTAATATTTTTCTCAACAAATTTTTCTAATTTTAAAGTTACCACTCCTCTCTCATCACCACATAAGTGTCAACTTTTAAATCTCACCTGAAATGTTTTTTCTTGTGCAACCCTGAAAACATATTTTGGGTGGGATTTTAAAGTTACCTCTTATAGCGTCATGAGACAGGGTGATAACTTAAAGATATGTGCAATTCTGGGAAGCAAATATCAAATTTGCAAAAGTTATAAGTGAAGAGAATTCATGGTTAGAAAAAAACAAAGTTCCTGCACTTGAGTGATTCATGCATTAGTGGACTTAGTCTCCCCCCCAACACATTTTCGTAGGTTGACTCAGTAGACAGCAATTGCCAAGGTGGATGGAGAGCTGTGTTGGTTGCCTGCTGTGGGATGTTAAATATCTTTTTTTCTGGAGGGTGAGTGGGGGTGCAGAGGATGATTAGTGCCAGAGCACAATTTGGTGGCAGTATAGAAGTATGAGGGAAGAAGACAGAAACGGACTATGTGATGGTAGCAACAATGGAACAAGTGGTGATGATGGGCAGCTGACCACTGGTGGTGAAACAAAACTGGTGAACATACCCCTTTTGATGATAGGTGGGAAGGAGGGAATAAGACTAGCACCAGTAAGAATACCAATGGTGGGGATAGGGCCCTGACTACCAGTCATATAATGGCAGCAATGGTGGCTTCCCTGTCAGCTCTTGAGACCAGGCAATCCACATGCCTCTGACAGATTTTTGCATATTAGATGATGTGGTATGTGATTTGCCCTTATTTTCAAACAGCTGACATTTTTCAAGTTTTTTGCTATCTCTATGAGAACAGCCACCATGCCAAACTCCACTGAATTTGCCACATTAGGAGATTCCAGGCAGCAGATCATGCCTCAGGAGGCTTTGTGAAAAGTTGTCAAGGAACAGACAAGATATAAGCAGCTAAATGCATAGATACATAGATGCTGTCAGCAGATAAGGACCACTAGGCCCATCCAGTCTGCCCATTTAAGCTGCCCAACGAAGTGTCCAGTGACCCTATCTGGTCATTGGCTTTAGCTTTTTCTTATTATCTCTATTATTCCTTTGTTTTTGTCCCATGCATGTTTGAAGCCCGCCACTGTTCGGGCTGCCACCAACTCCTGGGGCAGGCTATTCCATGCATCTACCACCCTTTCTGTAAAAAGGAACTTCCTGACATTTCCCCTTATACGACCACCCCTCAGTCTCATGTCATGTCATGTCCTCTTATCCAGGTATTACTATTAATCTAGAACATGCTGTCCTAACCCACCTTGTTAATGCCCTTGAGGTACTTGAATATTTCCATCATGTCACCGCTCTTCCTCCTTTGTTCCAGCATGTACAAATTGAGGTCCTTCACTCTCTCCTCATAAGTCTTGTGATGTAATCCCTTCACCATTTTGGTCACCCTCCTCTGCACCATCTCTATTGTGTCAATGTCCTTCCAAAGGTGTGGTCTCCAGAACTGTACACCGTATTCAAGATGAGGTCTCACCAGGGTTTTGTACAGTGGAATAATTACCTCCCTCCTTCGGCTTGTGATTCCCCTTCCAATATACCCCAACATCCCACTGGCCTTTCCCACTGCCTTTGCCATCTGCCTTGCAGCCTTTAAGTCATCTGTGATTATGACCCCCAAGTCCCTCTCCTCCTTAGTTACTGTCAGCAGCTCCCCCTCCCACCTGTAACTCACCCCAGGGTTCTTGCTCCCCACATGCATGATTTTGCACTACTTTGCATTAAACTTTAGCTGCCATGCCCCTGACCATCTCTCCAGCAGTTCCAGGTCTTTTCTCATCCTTTCTGCCCCCTCCCGGAGTATCCACCCTGTTGCAGATCTTGATGTCATCTGCAAACAGGCATACCTTCCCCTCCAGGCATCTGCTATGTCAGTGATGAAGACATTGAAAAGGACTGGCCCCCTAGAACTAACCCCTGAGGTGCCCCATTTGTCACCTCCCTGTCATCTGTCTGGGTTCCATTCACCACTCCCCTATGTTTTCTGCCCCTCAACCAGTTTCCAATCCAGTTCACCACCTTGCATCCCAACCCCAAGCTACCTAGCTTGTTGACCAGTCTCCTATGTGGGACCATATCAAATGCTTTGCTGAAACTGAAGTATGCAATATCTACTACCACCACCCCCCCCCCAGTCTACTACTTTTGTCACCCAGTCAAAGAAATCTATTAGATTAGTTTGACAGGATCATACTGCAGAGAACCCATGTTGCCTGGGATCCACCAGTGCATTGGCTTCCACTATTCTTTCCTTAAAGACTGCCTCCATTATCTTTCCAACTACAGATGTTAGACCTACTGGCCTGTAGTTCCCTTATTCTTCTTTACTACCATTCTTGTGAAGAGGGACAACGTTTGTCCTTCTTCAGTCCTCTGGGACCACTCCAGTGTCTAAAGACTTACTAAATAGGGCTGCCAGAGGGGCTGACAGTTCAGTCCTCAGTTTCCTTAGGACCCTGGGATGTATGCCATCTGAACCCATTGCTTGTTCCACCTTTAGCTTTGCCAGTTCTTCTAGGACCCTCTCCTCTGTGAATGGACTGGTGTTTACCTCCTCATCCTTGGCTCCTTTGAAGTCCAACTAATGACCCCTGCCCATCCCCTTCCACAGTGAAGACTGAACAGAAATATTTGTTCAAGATTGCTGTTTTTCCTCAGTCTCCCTCCACTGTTTCCCCCTTGGCCCCTCTAAGTTTTACTACTCCCCCATTTGCCTTCCTTCTCTCACTAACGTACCTGAAGAATGTCTTATCTCCTTTTTTAACTGATTGAGCTATTCTCTCCTCCATTTGTGCTTAAGTGCTCCTCACTGCCTTTCCAACCTCTCTCTCAGACACTTCTGGTACATTTCCTTGTCCTCATCCCTTTGTGTCTCCTTATACTGTACTTCCTGAAGGCTGACCTCTTGGCCCTTACTTTTTCTGCCACCCCCCCCCAAAGAACCAAAGTGGTTTTCTTTGCCTTTCACTCTTGTTAATTGACCTAACACATTGTTTTGTTACCTCCTCTATAGCCTCCTTGATGTGTGCCCATTTCTCCTCAATATCCCCATCTATCCCCTTCTTCTCAAGGGTTTCTTTTAGCTGTAGTCCCATACTAGTAAAGCCCACCTTTCTAAAGTCTGAGACTCTTGCCTTCGTATGGGTTGACTGGATCCCTGTGTCCTCTTTGAAAACCACACCATATTGTGGTTACTGGACCCTAACTGACCTTCTACCCTAAGATCTGTTACCCTGTCCCCATTGGTCAGTACCAGATCCAGGATCGCCCAGTCCCTGATAGGTTCCTGAACCAACTGTCTAACAAGGGAGTCCATGAAGTCTTGTGTCCTAGCTGAGGCCCCTGCTGGGATGGCCCAGTCTACCTCCTGCATGCTAAAGTCTCCCATTAGCAGCACCTCCACCCTTACTGCCATTTCATGCATGTTTTCTAGCAGGTACTTGTTAATTACCTTGGCCTGAGCCAGAGATCTATAAATGACCCCTGTATGAATTGCTGTTACATTGCCTGGCACAAGGGTGACCCAAACTTCCTCCATTTGCTCATGTTTGTTTTGACTTTCAGTCACTTTTATGCTGTCTTTGATGTAGAGGGCACCTCCCCCCATACTCTCCCTATCTTCTCTGAAAAGGGAATAACATGGTATACTTATGTCCAAACTGTGGTTGCTGGGGTACCATGTTTTGGTTATCGCCACTATGTCCAGATCAGCCTCCATCATTGCAGCCACTAGGTCTGGAATCTTGTTCACCAGACTGCGGTCATTTGTGTGCATGACATTCCATGAAATGCAGCATCTTTTTGCTCCCTTCTTGTGTATTGTCCCTTGCTTCATCTTACTTTTCCTGGAGTGTTCTATGCGGTGCTTCCTTTTCATTCCCTTACTGGTTGCTTGTGGTCCAGATCCTTTTATTAGTGGTGATATCACTATGTCCTGAGCGCAGTCTATCCCGCCTTGTGGTACCTGTGTATCTGTCCCTGGGTTGACATCCTGGTCTTGCTTGATGTGTACACTAACCTGTGAGAGTGGGCTGCCTGATTCTCCCCACTGCTGACATCCCCCCCCCCCAATGGCTAGTTTAAATGCTTGCTCAGGAAGCATGTAAATATTGAGGACAGATATACCACCATCAGAAGGATGCAGCCCATCTTTTTTATAAATGTTGTGATTTAACATTAAAATGCCTTCTTAGCTCTTACTACAGTGGTGCTATCATGCCACAAAAACATTGCCTGCATTTCTCTTCCCTTTGTTCTTCATTAGTAGGTTAATTTGCAATATTTATTTATTTATTTATTGGAATACAATACCTTTGAGCTAGTGGCTCATTTACAAAGGTTCCACGTCACAGCAAACATAGTTCAAACAAATCAGTACAAGACAAGTAGCAAGTTACAGTATGTGCATATAAAAAGAATAAGTTAACAATATGCATTTTTTACAGACACAAATGAATCAGTCAAAGTTGACCTTGTCAGATTTCAGGGTGGATGTAGGAAGGAGGTGAGCAGGGTAGGTATGAAAGGGTGGAGGTGCGGGGGGTGAGGAGGGGGGGTGAGTAGGTGGAGTAGGCAGGACAAGGGTGTTGGTGGGCTGCTGGGGAGAAGGGTTAATTAGGGTTGGCAGTCACAGCTACAGAGAATGGTAAGGTGTTGGTGGAGTTTTCTCTTGAATGGTCCAAGCTTAGATTCAGTCATTATGTCAGAGGGGAGGTCATTTACCCAGTAGGGTGTACGATAGGCAAAGGACCACTGTGCTTGAGATGCTCGGCAGAAGGGGACTTGTTGAGCCTATCTAGACATGCCCATGTCCATTGGGGATTAGTTGCTGGATTAAGGAGGTTCTAGATAGCTGGGAAGACTAAACCTAGGCATGCTCAGCCTTTGCTACTCAGTCATTTGCTAGTCTCCTAATCTACTGCTTACGACATCACAGTTTGTTGCTATGGAAATTATTATGATGTTACAAACAGCATTGTAATTTCAGCAAAGGATTAAACAGCAGAGTAGATCAACCGTAAGGGAGAAGGATCCTGTTTTCATGTAAATTAACCTAATACTGAAGAATAAAGGGCATAGAAAGACAGAAAATCTGTAAAACATAAGCTGAATTGTACCTAACTTTTATTTTTTTTTTTACATATTCCCCAAGTGATAAACTCATTTTTAAACTTACATACCTGCAGTGGGGGACTGGAGAGGAGGGGACACATTTCCCTATTATTTATGCCGATATTTGATTTTAGTTGGTACTATTGATGCTGCTTAAGACAATGAAACCCAACTTGGTGATTACAGATTACTTTTTCTCCACAACATACCTTTGCACCTTCTTTTCCAGGTAGTCCTCTCTGCCCAGGTAAGCCTGCTACTCCCTGAAAGAGGTTGAGATTATAAGTATGCATAGCTATTTGTTTAAGTATTAAATCTATTATCATATCCTGTAGATCAAGATTGTCTTGAGTGTTTAGAAATTCAACACATTTCACTGACCTTGAAGCCTTCAGCTCCTGGCAGTCCTTTAAGCCCTAGAGGGCCATGATCTCCCTGATGAGAAAAAATAAATTCGTTTGGTATACACTCAGTAGATTAACTGGCAAAATTAATAGTCAATTTGGAGAGCACAGCTTTATGACAGTATTACAAGAGACTGATGTGATGAAACATTCTGCCCTCAGATAGAAGTTCTGCATACTCAGAATTGTCTGTATGTGTTCTATGGCACTGCAGCATATAGAATTCCACAGTTCACCCAAGAAAATTCTGTGGAACATAGAATTCTGCCCATTAAGATTATAGAACCTGTAGATTACATACAGAATAATACATGGGGTTGTGTGTATAATGAAGAAGTTTGCACAACCCGAGGTGCTAGATGCTACATAAACCCCAAGAGCAAAGTTCAAGGGGTTTATATAAGCATCCAACACCAACAGTCTTGGAAGAATAGGACCCTGTCCCATTTGTTATGGAGAAAGTGTTTAAATGTGAGGATCTTTCCTTTTCTGTTTCTTCTCTGGTTGTGCAACCAAATTTCCCAGTGAGACCTCGGGCTTGATCACCCTGAACAGTCTTACAGTTCTTTGCATCTCTCTGTCTCTCAGTTTTCTCTTGCTGTCTGTTTTCCTCCCTTGCATATCTATATCTTTATTTTTTTTTATTTAGTTGTTTTACCAGCAGTGACCTGGGAGCACAGGGAAGTTAAGTGACTTGCTCAGGGTCACACGGTATGCAAGTGAAAGCTGTGGGATTCAAACCCAGGTCTGGTCTGCTGGATGTCACCAGATTTGCAGCTCAGAGCCTTAAACCACTGCGCTATACTGCCTCCCCATTAGCATATCTGCTAATGTAAAAATATGTGCAAATCATTGTATGAAAATGTAACCGATAATGGGATCAGTTTTGTTTGAAAAAAATATAGTATTACTGTTACATAGATACATAGATACATAGACAGTGTCGGCAGATAAGGGCCTATGGCCCACCTAGTCTGCCCATTTGAGCTTGTAAGTTCAGTTTGTTTTCCTAGAAGTCTATTTCCCCTTACCCCTGACCTCTAGAATTCCTTTATGTCTATCCCATGCATTCTTAAATCCCGTGATTGTTTCAGCCCCCACCACTTCTTCTGGCAGGGTGTTCCACTTGTCCACCACCCGTTCAGTGAAGAAATTCTTTCTCATGTTTCCTCTGAATCGTCCTCCTCCAACTTCATCCCATGCCCTCTAGTCCTGAAACATCTTTTTGCTTAAAAATAGTGTTTTCCTGCACCCTGTTCCTCCTTGTGATACTTGTATGTCTCTATCATACTCTCTCTCTCCTCTCCTCCAGGGAGTACATGTTCAGTTCCTTCAACCTGTCTTCATAGGATTTGTGATGCAACCCATGCACCATCTTTGTTGCCCTCCTCTGAACCTTCTCTACCCTGTCTATGTCCTTCGTGAGGTATGGTCTCCAGAACTGTACACTGTACTCCAGGTGGGGGCCTCACTAGTGTCTTGTATAGCGGAATTATGACCTCCTTTTCCTGCTGGTGATGCCCCTGCCTATACATCCCAGCATCCTATTTGCTTTACCTGATGCCTTGTCACACTGTTTCCCTACCTTGAGGTCATCAGAGATGACAACCCCAAGATCCCTTCCTGCTTGGTGCATGCTATATCCTCACCCCCAACTGATATATTGTGCCAGGGTTTTGTGCCCCATATGCATTATCTTGCACTTCTTTGCATTGAATTTCAACTGCCAAACCCTTGACCATTCTTCAAGTTTCTGCAGGTCCCTTCTCATTCTGTCTACACCCTCTGGTGTGTCTACTCTGTTACAGAGCTTTGTGTCATCAGCGAACAGTGAAATTCTGCCTTCTATATCGTGTGCAATGTCACTGATGAAGATGTTGAATAGGACCGTCCCAGCACTGATCCCTGTGGTACCCCACTGGTCACTCTTCCCTCTGTGGAGTGACAGCCATTTACCACCACCCTCTGTGTCCTGCCACCCAGCCAGTTACCCACCCACCACACTACTGTCCTGCCCACCCATATTCCCCAGTTTGTGTAATAGTCTTCTATGTGGCACAGTGTCAAGGCCTTGCTAAGTCCAGATGGGCCATGTCCACTGCCCTCCCCTGATCCACCCCTAGTCACCCAGTCAAAAATTCAATGAGGTTGGTCTGACATGACCTCCCTGGTGAAACCATGCTGCCTTGGGTCCTGTAGTCCATTGACAACCAGATGTTCCACCAATCTCTCCTTCAGTAGTGCTTCCATGATCTTTCCCACTACCGAGGTGAGGCTGACTGGTCTGTAGTTCCCTGCTTCCTCTTTGTTCCCACTTTTGTATAAGGGGACTACATCTGCTGTCCTCCAGTCTTTGGGTACCTCCTGTTTCCAGTGATTGGCTGAACAGGATAGCCAGAGGTTCAGCCACCACCTCTCTTAGTTCTTTAAGGACCCTGGGGTGCACCCCATCTGGCCCCATTGCTTTGTCAACTCTTATTACTTCCAGTTCCTTCAGGACCCTTTCTCGTGTAAGGGACTTGTGTCCATTTCTGCACCATTCTCACCCCTTGTACTCCCTTCAGACCCATTACCCCCCTCTTCCTTAGTAAAGACTGAGCAGAAATACCTGTTCAATATGTCAGCTTTACTGTTGTCATCCTCCACGCTGCTCCCATCCTCCCCTTCAGTCTAACTATCCCTCCTTTGTCCTTCTTTTTCACTTATGTACCTGTAAAGGTTTTGTCCCCTTTAACCACTGATTTTGCAATGTGTTCTTCTGTCTGAGCTTTGGCTTCCTTACTGACTTCCCTGCCTCCCTTTGTTTCTCCTGGTACTTCTCCCTATCCCCTTCTGCCTGTGTCTTTTTGTATTGCCTGAATGCAGTCTTTTGGCTTTCACTTTCTTTGCTACCTCTTTGGAAAACCATAATGGTCCTCTTTCTTTTCCTCTTGCTAACCTGCTTAATGCATAATTCTGTTGTTCTTATAATCCCCATTTTAATACTGCCCACTGTTCCTCAATCCCTGATTCCTGTCCCATTCCTTAATGCCTCTTTCAAGCATCTCCCATTTTCCCAAAGTCTGCCCCCTAAAATCCAGGATACGTGTTTTGTGTGGTTTGGTTCTGCTCTTTCTGTGATTTCAAACCACAATGACTGGTGGTCACTGTTACCCAGGTGCTCCCCACTGTTACCCCCATCACACTGTCCCTGTTTGTGAGCACAAGGTCCAGTATTGCCTTCTGCCGAGTTGGTTCCATGACCAGTTGCTTGAGGAAGGCACCCTGAAGGAGTCCAGGATAAATCTGCTCTAGTTGATGCTGCTGCTGGGATGCTCCAGTCCACATCTGGTATATTGAAGTCTCCAACCAGTACTACCTCACCCTTGTCAGCCATCCTTTGGATGGCTAGCATCAGCTCCCCATCTGTTTCTTCCTCCTGGGCTGGTGGTCTATAGACCACACCTGTGCGAATGGCTGGCCCCATTTTCCTTTCCAGCTTAACCCACAGTATCTCTCCCCCATTTTGTTCCTCCTGGATCTGTGTGGCCCTTATGTCATTTTTCACATACAGTGCCACTCCTCCTCCCTTCCTGCCTGCTCTGTCTCTTCTGAATATGTTGTAGCCAGGTATGGCCATCTCCAGTCATGGTTATCATTACACCAGGTTTCAGTGATGGCCACAATGTCCAGGTCTGACTGTACCATGACAGCCTCCAGATCTTCCATCTTGTTGCTAAGGCTCCTGGCATTTGCACACATGGCTTTCCATGATTTGACCTCCCTAGACTGCTTCACTGTTCTACTCCAGCCCCTTCCTTGGTTGTCATTTATCCCTGGTTCTCCTTGCTGTCTGCCCTTCTGCTGAATTTTGCCCTTTTCTGCTTATCCACCTTTGGACACTAATCTCCAACTTTTTGCACGCTGCTTTGCAGAGATAGCCACTCCTCTGGTTCACTGGTTCCATTACTAGCTGTGGGGTGAGCAAGTAGGTACCATCCTTGCTGGCCTGCCACTCTTTGCTAGTTTAAATGTTGTCAATGTAGCATTTAAACTTATCATTGAGTGCTTGGATTCCTCCAGGATGGATGCAGGCCGTCAGGCTTGAACAAACCTCCATCCCTCCAGATGGGTCCCCAGTCACCAATGAATCAAACCCTTCCTCACAGCACCAGTTCTTCAACCATGAGTTAAAGTTCCTGGTGCATGCACTCCTATGCTCTCCTTGCCTCTCACAGGTAGTACTCTGAGAAAGTGACAGAAGTAGCTACTTGCTTGAGACCCTCCCAGTTTCCTAAACTCTTCCTGAACTTCCTTTGGCTCCCCATTTGCCAAGTCATTAGTACCTAGGTGGATAATGACATCCAGCTCACCCTCCTGTCTTGCCTTCCCAGTGATCCCCAGTATCTTCCTTCCATCCCTCCATGCCGTGGCACCTGGTAGGCACCTCACCTCCCTGTCCTCCCCTCCTGTGTTCCTAGCTGGATCCCTCTTATGATGGAGTCCCCACCAGGATTGCTTCCTCCTCCTCTGGGGTCCACTGCTTTCCCCACTGGGTCACCTCCCTTGCCTAACCTCCACATCCTTTCCTTCCACTTCCTGGTACCTCTATTTGGTTGTCCTCATTTGCCAGTGTGGCATATGAGTTCTTGAGAGGAATAGGATCTGGATGTGCCTCTGCCTGACTGCTCTAACCCTCCCTGAGCCCACTGTCATCCAAGTGCTCCTCGTCTCGGCATCCTTTGAGGCAGCTGCATTGGACTGGGTGGTTCCTGGACAGGGGTGATGGTACTCTGACCCAGTTTACTTCCGCCTGAGTCTGGCTACCTCATCCCTCAGTCCAAAGAGATGCATGCAGATAGGGCAGCACCCTCAGTGTCCAGAAGGTCTGCCTGAATATGGCTGCCCCACAGCCACTACATTGCACCACTCCCCACATTATACTGCAATTCCACTACTTATCTGCTACTGAAGCTCTCTTAGTTCTCTTTTTATTTATTTACAGTATTAAAAATCCTGTAACTGATCCTCAGATATATATTTTTTTAAGGAAAAAGAAACCAATAAATAAATAAATGAGTCAAAACACTTGTGCTGAGGGTGGTCTTCTTCCCCCTTATGCCCCTCCTACTTCACACCTCTTACTATACCCTGTGTTTAGCTCCTGTCAATCAGATTTATCAGGGCATATAATTAAGAGTTGGGGAAGGGGGGGCGAAAATTTGCAGCAATTAAAGACAGCACAGAATTACACCACCACTATTTTTTAAATTTTCAACAGCCCAAAAACAATTATAAGTAAAGACAACACAGAAAGAAAGTATAGTGTCACTACAAGCCTGCAATCTAAGTTTAAAAGAAAAATACCAGTTACCAGTTACTCTGAAGCACTGAATTGAATATGTTTCCTTCCTTCACCTTCTGGCTTCTTCTGAGAAGATGAACTTTTGTTTGCTGCTTTAACTGTGACTAAGCCCCACCTTCAGTTATCACGTAGCTGAGGTCAGAGGCCAGACAATTAACACCCTTCACCCAGCTACAGGACAGTCAGACAAGCCAAGATAAAATTTGCAGCAATTAAAGACAGCACAGAATTACACCACCACTATTTTTATAATTTTCAACAGCCCAAAAACAATTATAAGTAAAGACAACACAGAAAGAAAGTATAGTGTCACTACAAGCCTGCAATCTAAGTTTAAAAGAAAAATACCAGTTACCAGTTACTCTGAAGCACTGAATTGAATATGTTTCCTTCCTTCACCTTCTGGCTTCTTCTGAGAAGATGAACTTCTGTTTGCTGCTTTAACTGTGACTAAGCCCCACCTTCAGTTATCACGTAGCTGAGGTCAGAGGCCAGACAATTAACACCCTTCACCCAGCTACAGGACAGTCAGACAAGCCAAGATAAAATTTGCAGCAATTAAAGACAGCACAGAATTACACCACCACTATTTTTTAAATTTTCAACAGCCCAAAAACAATTATAAGTAAAGACAACACAGAAAGAAAGTATAGTGTCACTACAAGCCTGCAATCTAAGTTTAAAAGAAAAATACCAGTTACCAGTTACTCTGAAGCACTGAATTGAATGTTTCCTTCCTTCACCTTCTGGCTTCTTCTGAGAAGATGAACTTCTGTTTGCTGCTTTAACTGTGACTAAGCCCCACCTTCAGTTATCACATAGCTGAGGTCAGAGGCCAGACAATTAACACCCTTCACCCAGCTACAGGACAGTCAGACAAGCCAAGATAAAATTTGCAGCAATTAAAGACAGCACAGAATTACACCACCACTATTTTTAAATTTTCAACAGCCCAAACACAATTATAAGTAAAGACAACACAGAAAGAAAGTATAGTGTCACTACAAGCCTGCAATCTAAGTTTAAAAGAAAATACCAGTTACCAGTTACTCTGAAGCACTGAATTGAATATGTTTCCTTCCTTCACCTTCTGGCTTCTTCTGAGAAGATGAACTTTGTTTGCTGCTTTAACTGTGACTAAGCCCCACCTTCAGTTATCACGTAGCTGAGGTCAGAGGCCAGACAATTAACACCCTTCACCCAGCTACAGGACAGTCAGACAAGCCAAGATAAAATTTGCAGCAATTAAAGACAGCACAGAATTACACCACCACTATTTTTTAAATTTTCAACAGCCCAAAAACAATTATAAGTAAAGACAACACAGAAAGAAAGTATAGTGTCACTACAAGCCTGCAATCTAAGTTTAAAAGAAAAATACCAGTTACCAGTTACTCTGAAGCACTGAATTGAATATGTTTCCTTCCTTCACCTTCTGGCTTCTTCTGAGAAGATGAACTTTTGTTTGCTGCTTTAACTGTGACTAAGCCCCACCTTCAGTTATCACGTAGCTGAGGTCAGAGGCCAGACAATTAACACCTTCACCCAGCTACAGGACAGTCAGACAAGCCAAGATAAAATTTGCAGCAATTAAAGACAGCACAGAATTACACCACCACTATTTTTAAATTTTCAACAGCCCAAAACAATTATAAGTAAAGACAACACAGAAAGAAAGTATAGTGTCACTACAAGCCTGCAATCTAAGTTTAAAAGAAAAATACCAGTTACCAGTTACTCTGAAGCACTGAATTGAATATGTTTCCTTCCTTCACCTTCTGGCTTCTTCTGAGAAGATGAACTTCTGTTTGCTGCTTTAACTGTGACTAAGCCCCACCTTCAGTTATCACATAGCTGAGGTCAGAGGCCAGACAATTAACACCCTTCACCCAGCTACAGGACAGTCAGACAAGCCAAGATAAAATTTGCAGCAATTAAAGACAGCACAGAATTACACCACCACTATTTTTTAAATTTTCAACAGCCCAAAAACAATTATAAGTAAAGACAACACAGAAAGAAAGTATAGTGTCACTACAAGCCTGCAATCTAAGTTTAAAAGAAAAATACCAGTTACCAGTTACTCTGAAGCACTGAATTGAATATGTTTCCTTCCTTCACCTTCTGGCTTGTTGAAATATATATATTTATAATTTGAGATGACTGTAAACTCTAGAGGTTACCTGAGTGCAAATGTTAAGCCTTTTGCAAAAGCTGGGGGGCCTCAGCAAGCACAATGTGTTCCTGCCTTGCACCTACCTGAAATTTACAAGGACAGGATGTTTACTAAGAATGAGGGTTGAAAAGACTTATAAAAGAGCCAAGCTTGAACTGCAAAAGGGGAATGACAAGAAAAAGGGACACAGACTGAAGAAGGATTTTTTTTCTGTGTATAATTATTCTGAACAAGTTTTTTTTTTATGTTACTGCAACTGCAAATAAATAGTTTTGTTGAACTGTACAACTGCTCCTGGTTTTCCCTATGCTTCATGACCTGTGCCTTGATGGCAGATGGTATGAGAAGTGGGATTACCAAACTTTTCAGCAGAGTGGGCATACCTAAAGAAATTATTACTGATCAAGGTAGTGATTTTGGTGCTGTGTTGCTTAAGGAGCTGTACTGACTACTAGGTATCACTGCTATAAGAACCTCCCCCTTTCACCCTCAGACAGACGGTTTTGTTGAGCGTTTTAACCAAACCCTAAAATGCATGTTAAAAAGATTTGTAAAAGGGGAAGGGAAAGACTGGGACCAATACTTGCCTTACCTACTTTTTGCTTACAGAGAAGTGCTACAGGCATCAGCAGGGGTTTCACCATTTGAAATGCTACATGGTAGGCAGCCAAGGGGGCGACAGGATGGTATAAAAGAAACGTGGGAAGATAACCCCACTCAGAAACAATCTATATCTTCTTATATGTGTGCCTTAAGAAAGAAGCTGGCAAAATATGTTGAAATTGCCCATAGTAATCAGAAAGAGGCTCAAAAGCAGCAGAAGGTATATTATGACTATGGGGTAAAAGGAAAAGTATTCGAGCCAGGTGAAAAGGTTTTGCTACTGTTGTCCACAACAGAAAATATGTTGTTAATGAAGTGGCAAGGGCTCTATGAGGTTCTTAGATATACTGGCACTGTTGGCTACGAGACTGAGACCCCTGACAGAAAAAATCCTTCTAAGATATACCATGCTAACCTCCTCAAGAAATGGGGTGACAAAATGCCAAAAGCTGCTTTGCTAGTTTTACCAGAAACTGATAAGGAAGATATTGATGTAGCTTATGATAGACTGGAACAAACTGTAAATGCTGATGCTGTAAAGGTGAATGTTTCCTTAACCTCAGAACAAACTGCAGACATTTGTAATGTGCTAAAGATATTTAACAGTCCTTTTACCACAGTACCAGGCCAAGCAAAAGGGGTTGAGCACGTAATAGTGACAAAGAATGCTCGTCCTATTAGGCAAAAGCCATACAGGTTGCCAGAGTGGTTAAGAGCTTACGTGTTTAAGAAAATACAAAAAATGAAAGAATTGGGTATCATAGAGGAGTCAAGGAGTGCTTGGTCATCTCCCGTGGTAATTATAAACAAAAAGAAGAGGGTGTCAAAATCTGCTTTGATTTTGGGAAACTTAATCAAGTGTCAGAATTTGACAGTTATCCTATGCCCAGGATAGACGATTTGGTGGACAGACTGGGGAGTGCAAAGTATATCAGTACCCTCGATCTCACCAAGGGTTACTGGCAAATACCTTTAGCTAAAGAATCCAGAGATAAAGCTGCATTTGCCACCCCTATAGGATTCTATCAGTTTACTACCATGCCCTTTGGTTTACATGGTGAGCCAACTACATTCCAGCGGTTTGTGGACATCATTTTATCCCATCACACTGGTTATTGTGCTGCATACCTGGATGATACTGTGGTGTATAGTCCAGAATGGAAAAGCCACCTGGAACACCTATGAGCAGTTATCCAAGCTATCAAAAGTGCAGGTCTGACTATTAATCCTACCACATGTGCATTAGGCATGCAGTAGCATGGCCAAGCAAAAGGGGTTGAGCATGTAATAGTGACAAAGAATGCTTGTCCTATTAGGCAAAAGCCATACAGGTTGCCAGAGTGGTTAAGAGCTGATGTGGTTAAGGAAATACAAAAAATGAAAGAATTGGGTATCATAGAGGAATCGAGGAGTGCTTGGTCATCGCCCATGGAAACTGTAAACAAAAGAGAAGGGGGTGTTAGAATCTGCCTTGATTTCAGGAAACTTAATCAAGTGTTAGAATTTGACAGTTATCCTATGCCCGGAATAGATGATTTGGTGGACAGACTGGGGAGTGCAACGTATATCAGTATCCTCGATCTCAGCAAGGGTTACTGGCAAATACCCTTAGCTAAAGAATCCAGAGATAAAACTGCATTTGCCACCCCTATAGGATTCTATCAGTTCACTACCATGCCCTTTGGTTTACATGGTGAGCCAGCTACATTCCAGCAATTCATGGACATCATTTTAACCCCTCACACTGGTTATTGTGCTGCATACCTGGATGATGCTGTGATGTATAGTCCAGACTGTAAAAGCCACCTAGAACACTTATGAATAGTTATCCAAGCTATCAAAAATGCAGTCTGACTATTTATCCTACCAAATGTGCATTAGGCATGCAGGAAACTAGATATTTGGGCTATGTGTTTGGAAATGAAGAAGTTAAGCCAGAGGTTTCTGAAATAGAAGCTGTAGCTAACAGCTCTGTACCTAAAACAAAGAAACATGTCAGGTAATTTTTAGGGCTGACTGGTTATTACCAGAGATTTGTTCCTCATTTTGCTGAATTAGCTACTCCCTTTACTAAACTCACAAAGAAACGGTACCCAGATAATGTGAAATAGACTTCAGAGTGTGATGAAGCTTTTCAAGCCATTAAGACTGCATTATGTTCAGCACCTGTTTTAAGAAGTCCAGACTTTGAGAAACTATTTCTGCTACAAACAGATCCAGAAACAAATGATTTGATACCTTTTATTGGACCAACATGGATGTTACAGAAAAGAACAAAGTGCTTTAGCTTTCGAACCAACCAGGTCCTTCTTCAGAAGCTTTGTGGCAGTTTTTTCAAATATCCCATATTATTAACACCAGATTGTATAGAAAAAGCAGAAATAATTCTCATTGGTTTAACATATACATTTAAAACATAATAGAAGATTACGTCAGAGAAGCTAATTAACACCAGTATGCCTTTAACTGAGGAGCCTCAGAAGGGCAAAGGTTATCAAAAATTCTCTACAGCCAGAGAGTTCTTGCCACATAAATTTTAAAATGTCTCAGTATGCCAAGAAAGCATTCTAGTGATAAAAAACCTAGGAGTGGCATTCTCTCTAATACGTAAGATGAGCTTACAACTTACATTCCAATTGTCCTGGTATATTAAAGGACAGATAATGAGAGACAAAATCCTGAAATTAGGTATAACTGCAAGTTGAAAGCAAGCCTCAAATTAACCTACACATATAAACATGATGCATGAAAGTATCACTTGTAAGTGTAAGTGCAAAAAAAAAAAAAAATACTTGTCAAGGACCCCCAAGAAAACGAGACCATGAGCCTGATAAATGCAGATTTCAACACAGAGTCTGTGTATAACAAACATGCACAGAATCAGTCTAAGCAATCTAAATGAAAACCCAAAGGAATTACACCTTTAATGAACCCCCAAGTAAATGAGATATGCGTCTTAATATGAGCAGTTAAAAATGTGACAGTGTGAAATCCATCCACTGACAACTAATAGAAGGAAATAAATGCACACTATATGTGAAAACTCAAGTGTTCTAGCCACATAACAACTGCCCCATGCCACGCTCCACCCACACATATGTGTGTACATACACCACACCACAACCCCCACACACACACACCTGCACACCACACAACCACAACACACAGACAAATATAGCAAACACATTCCCCACACACCACACCCGCACAACAAACAAAACACACATATACCATACCCACAACACACAAAACACATCACACACAAAACACACACATACATACATACATACATACATCAGTATACACACACACACACTTAAACGCACTCACCACAGTGTAAGGTGAAAAGTCAACAATGTAGATAACCATAAACTTACCAAATCAAAGGCCCGCTGAAGAACTAAACTGTTTATGTCCATCTTTTAAAGTAAAGGTCTGTGTAAGTTTAAGTAGAATAATGTGTCATGTACCCAACATCAATGTTCAATCCATCCCCACCATATTGAGAAGTAAAATAAGTCTAATTTCAAGCCCGTCTCTGTTGTGTACTGTTGAAATGTCCTTTTAAGACCATCACAGACATATCTGAGATTGAGTGGTCATCCTGGGAGAAGTGCTGGGCTACTGGTTTCTCAATCATCTTGTGATTAATAGAATGTCTGTGTGAATTCATTCTAGTCGGAGTTGTTGACATCTCCCCCCACATAACCTGTGCGAGGACATTTCTTGCATTGAATAAAATAGACCACATTACTTGATGTACAGGTATAATTCCCTGTATCCTGAATAGTCTGTTTTGTGATGTAACCACACAGTCTGAAGTGGAAATGAGGTTACATGTCTTACATGTCGTTGATGACAGGGTCTGTACCATATGATGTCATGGTATTCTGTTCTGGTTCAAGTTGACTCTAATAATCAGGTTGGCTAAATTAGGTGGTTGTTTAAAGATAGTAGTGGTAGTTCTTGAAAAATACAGTTAAGGGTTTCATCCTCACTAATTATTGGATGGAGATCCTTAGTAATCTACGTAGGAGTTCAAGGTCAGGATGGTATGTGACTACTAAGGGTATTCTGTTGGTAGTCATCCGTTCCTTATATTGCAGCAGCTGTTCTCTTGGGACCTGTGTTGCACGTTCCACTGCTCTGTCAATTTCCCTGGATGAGTGTCCCTGCTCAATAAAGGTGTTTTTCAACATCGCCAGATGTGTGTCTCTGTCTTCCTCATTTGAACAGAGCGGTGATACCGAAGTGCTTGACTATATATAACAGATTTCTTTGTGTGGCTCAGGTGATTACTTTTCTTGTGTAAGTACCTCTGTCTGTCTGTTGGTTTCCTGTAAAGACAGGTATGTAGGGTACCATCCTTAATAGTGACAGTGGTATCCAGAAAATGTACACTTGTGGCAGAATATTCTAGGGAAAGCTTTATAGTTGGGTGGAGGTTATTAGGCTCTTGGTGAAAATCTTATGTGTCAGTGCCCCCCCTGTCCAAATTATAAACAAATCATCAATGTAACGAAATAAGCAAGTGGTTTATGTGCAAAGTGCCTTAGAAAATCCTCCTCCAAATTGCCATAAAAAAGTTTAGCATACTGAGGAACATCCTGGTTCCCATTGCGGTTCCATAGTTTGAACATACGTTTACCATTAAAGCTGAAGTTGTTATGTGTCAGAATGAATTCAGTGAGTTTACCCACAACTCCTGGTCCAATGTTAGGTCCAAGTCTCTGTCATGCAGAGTATTTGAAGGCAAGGCTGAAGCCTGCATCTATTAATAATGGAATATTAGTGTGAGGAGGTTACATCCATCGTGGCTAAAAGGGTATCAGGTGGTAAGTCCTTAAAACCAGAAAGTTTATGTAGGAAGTGAGTAGTATCATGATGTAACTATCCCTTGTATATCCTCACGGTTTGAAAATAGCTTCTACAAACCCTGATATCCCCCCCCCTGTCAGGGTGCCATTACCAGAGACCATGGGTCTACCAGGATTACCAGGCTTGTGTATTTTAGAAGCATGTAGAATGTCCCTGGCTTAGGTTCACTGAGGGACGAGGTCCTTTATTTGTCTTGGACATGCTCTGGAAATGTTTTAATTAACTTCTGTAGTTCTCTTTTATATTCTGTGGTTGGGTCACTTCCCAGTACTTTGTAGTAGGTAAGGTCACTTAGCTGCCGGTTAGCTTCCGTAATGTAATCTTCCGATTCAATATCACCACTGCTCGAGCCTTTATCAGCTTTTTATGACAATGTTATGGTTTTGATTTTAGTGTTTGTATAGCCCTCCGTTCCAATGGGAGAGGTTGTGGCCAGATATGTTTCTGCCCTGTTAAGAATCACCAGTAACTCTCTGGCGAGAAGCAGTGTGTATTTGTCCAGTTTCTTGTTAAGCCACTTGATGGGGTAAATTCATATGGTTTCTTTTCTTATCCATAGTAGTTTTACTGTTTGTGATTTCTTCTCTGTCTGTGATGTCTTCTCTGCCATGAAAAAATTCCCTGAGTCTCAATCTGGGAAGTATTCCTCCATTTCACCACAAACTGTATTCTGTCACAGTGGTTTAGTTGGGCAAAATTGAGACCATAGAAGTACATTTAATTCCCCAGTAGTCAAGTGTGGGTGGACAAATTAACAACTGAAAGTTGCCCATCTGTGTAGCTTAGTTGATACAGTCACTCTGTTCTGTTCTTCATGGTTGTTAGGAAGTATGGTAAGTTGAAGAGCATCTAACTTCCTGTTTTAATAGTATAGCTTTTCTTAAGGTTCTTTGGTAGTTCATGTCTATCTCATGCAAGATGTTCAGAATAGGCTCACCAGACGTCCTCTCCAGTGTGGTAGCTATTTCATTAAACTGTTTCTTCAAAATGCTTTTGGCATATGAGCTGTGGATTCTGTGATTCTAATTTCTCAGAGGTCCCTCCGACAAAGTTATTCAACATATGTAGAATTATCTGTGTTTTCAGTGATCCAAATAGTTAGACCTTTAAGGATAATGTTATTCCTTTTACATTGGGATAAAGTAGATGTCACTGTCTAAGCTGTACTATTCTTGTGATGTTATTTGGGATAGTGATAAACACACAGGCATTTTGATAAATATGCAACTGCCATGTCCATGGCAGTTGCATAACATCAAGAAGAAACTAGCATGCCAGACAGTGACATCTACTTTTTATGTCCATGGCAGTTGCATAACATCAAGAAGAAACTAGCACAGCTAGACAGTGACATCTACTTTTTATCCCAATGCAAAAGGAATAACATTATCCCTAAAGGTCTAACTATTTGGAATCCACTGAGAAACACAGATAATTCTACATATGCTGAACAACTTTGTCGTAGGACCTCTGAGAAATTGAGAAATCACAGAATCCATAGCTCATATGCCAAAAAGCATTTTTGAAGAAACAGTTTAATGAAATAGCTACCACACTGGAGAGGATGTCTGGTGAGCCTATTCTGAACATCTTGTATGAGATAGACACGAACTACCAAAGAACCTTAAGAAAAGCCATGCTCATTAAAAACAGGAAGTTAGATGCCCTTCAACTTACCATACTTCCTAACAACCATGAAGAACAGAATAGAGTGACTGAACAACTAAGCCACACAGATGGGCACCTTTTCAGTTGTTAATTTGTCCACCCACACACTGACTACTGGGGAATTAAATGTACTTTCTAAGGCCCTAATTTCGCCCAACTAAACCACTAGACAGAATACAGTTTGTGGTGAAATGGAGGAATACTTCCGCAGATTGAGACTCAGGGAATTTTTTTCATGGCAGAGAAGACATCACAGACAGAGAAGAAATCACAAACAGTAAAACTACTATGGATAAGAAAGAAATATGAATTTACTCCCATCATGGTCAGAATAAGAAACTGGACAATATATTGATTGCTTTCGCTAGAGAGTTACTGGTGAGATTCTTAATAGCGAAACAGGCCGGTACAACCCTCTCCATTGGAACGGAGGGCTATACAAACACTAAAATCAAACCATAACATTGTCATAAAAAAGCTGATAAAGGCTCTGCAGTGGTGATATTGAATCGGAAGATTACATTACGGAAGCCAACCGCAGCTATGACTTACTTACTACAAAGTACTGGAAGTGACCCAACTACAGAATATAAAAGAACTACAGAAGTTAATTAAAACATTTCAGAGCATGTCCAAGACAAAATAAAGGACCTCGTCCCCAGTGAACCTAAGCTAGGACATTCTACATGCTTCCTAAAATACATAAGCCTGGTAATCCTGGTAGACCCATAGTCTCTGTAATGGCACCCTGACAGAGGGATATCAGGGTTTGTAGAAGCTATTTTCAAACTGCTGTTATACAAAGGATAGTTACATCAAGGACACTACTCACTTCCTACATAAACTTTCTGGTTTGAAGGACTTACCACCTGACACCCTTTTAGCCACTTATGGATGTAACTCTCTACACTCAATATTCCACACACAGATGGCATTTCAGCCTGCCTCAAATACCTGCATGACAAAGACTTGACCCCAACATTGACCCCGGAGTTGTGGGTAAACTCACTGAATTCATTCTGACACATAACAACTTCAGCTTTAATGGTAAACATTATGTTCAAACTATGGGAACCTAATGGGAACCAGGATGGCTCTCAGTATGCTAATCTTTTATGGTGAATTTGGAGGAGGATTTTCAAGGCACTGTACACATAAACCACTTGCTTATTTCCGTTACATTGATGATTTGTTTATAATTTGGACAGAGGGCACTGACACACTTAAAGATTTTCACCAAGAACTTAATAACCTCCACCCAACTATAAAGCTTTCCTAGAATATTCTGCCACAAGTGTACATTTTCTGATACCACTGTCACTATTAAGGATGGTACCTTACATACCTGTCTTTACAGGAAACCAACAGACAAACAGAGATACTTACACAAGAAAAGTAATCACCGAGCCACACAAAGAAATCTGTTATATATAGTCAAGCACTTCGGTATCACCGCCTGTTCAAATGAGGAAGACAGAGACACACATTGGCGATGTTGAAAACACCTTTATTGAGCAGGGACACTCATCCAGGAAATTGACAGAGCAGTGGAACGGCAACACAGGTCCCAAGAGAACAGCTGCTGCAATATAAGGAACGGATGACTACCAACAGAATACCCTTAGTAGTCACATACTATCCTGACCTTGAACTCCTACGAAGATTACTATGGACTCATCCAATAATTAGTGAGGATGAAACCCTTAACTGTATTTTCAAGAACTACCACTACTATCTTTTAAACAACCACCTAATTTAGCCAACCTGATTATTAGGAGTCAACTTGAACCAGAACAGAATACCATGACATCATATGGTACACGAACCCTGTCATCAACGCACATGTAAGACATGTAACCTCATTTCCACTTCAGACTGTGTGGTTACATCACAAAACAGACTATTCAGGATACAGGGAATTATACCTGTACATCAAGTAATGTGGTCTATTTTATCCAATGCAAGAAATGTCCTCACAGGTTATGTGGGGAGACAAGCCAACAACTCAGCACTAGAATGAATTCACAGACATTCTATTAATCACAAGATGATTGAGAAACCAGTAGCCCAGCACTTCTCCCAGGATGACCACTCAATCTCAGATATGTCTGTGATGGTCTTAAAGGACATTTCAACAGTACACAACAGAGACGGCTTCTGAAATTAGACTTATTTTACTTCTCAATATGGTGGCGGATGGATTGAACATTGATGTTGGGTACATGACACATTATTCTACTTAAACTTACACAGACCTTTACTTTAAAAGATGGACATAAACAGTTTAGTTCTTCAGCGGGCCTTTGATTTGGTAAGTTTATGGTTATCTACATTGTTGACTTTTCACCTTAACACTGTGGTGAGTGCGTTTAAGTGTGTGTGTGTATATACTGATGTATGTATGTATGTATGTGTGTGTTTTGTGTGTGTTGTGTTTTTGTGTGTTGTGGGTATGGTGTGTATATGTGTTTTGTTTGTTGTGCGTGGTGTGGTGTGTGTGAATGTGTTTGCTATATTTGTTGTGTGTTGTGGTTGTGTGGGGGGTGTGTGTGTGTGTGGGGGTTGTGGTGTGGTGTATGTACACACATATGTGTGGGTGGAGCGTGCATGGGGCAGTTGTTATGTGGCTAGAAACACTTAGTTTTCACATATAGTGTGCATTTATTTCTTCTATTAGTTGTCAGTGGATGGATTTCACACTGTCACATTTTTAACTTGCTCATATTAAGACGATATCTCATTTACTTGGGGTTCATTAAAGGTGTAATTCTTTGGGTTTTCATTTAGATTGCTTAGACTGATTCTGTGCATGTTTGTTATACACAGACTCTGTGTTGAAATCTGCATTTATCAGGCTCATGGTCTCGCTTTCTTGGGGTCCTTGACAAGTATTTTTTTTTGCACTTACACTTACAAGTGATACTTTCATGCATCATGTTTATATGTGTAGGTTAATTTGAGGCTTGCTTTCAACTTGCAGTTATACTAATTTCAGGATTTTGTCTCTCATTATCTGTCCTTTAATATACCAGGACAATTGGAATGTAAGTTTAAGCTCATCTTACATGTATTAGAGAGAATGCCACTCCTACGTTTTTTTATCACTAGAATGCTTTCTTGGCATACTGAGACATTTTAAAATTTATGTGACAAGAACTCTCTGGCTGTAGAGAATTCTTGATAACCTTTGCCCTTCTGAGGCTCCTCAGTTAAAGGCATACTGGTGTTAATTAGCTTCTCTGACGTAATCTTCTATTATGTTTTAAATGTATATGTTAAACCAATGAGAATTATTTCTGCTTTTTCTATATAATCTGGTGTTAATAATATGGGATATTTGAAAAAACTGCCACAAAGCTTCTGAAGAAGGACCTGGTTGGTTCGAAAGCTAAAGCACTTTGTTCTTTTCTGTAACATCCATGTTGGTCCAATAAAAGGTATCAAATCATTTGTTTCTGGATCTGTTTTTTAAAGGACCAATACGGCACCTACAACATTTTTTTGCTACAAACAGATGCATCTGAGGTAGGCCTAGGTGATGTCCTAAGTCAAATTATAGATGAGAAAGAACATCCTATTCTGTATATAAGTAGGAAATTGCATGACAGAGAGAAAAGGTACTCCACTATTGAAGAGGAGTGCTTAGCAGCAAAGTGGTCTGTGGAGTCCCCTCAAATTTTCTTTGCTAGGAACTGAATTTTTCATTGTAACTAACTGATCACAATCCTCTCTGTTGGCTTAACCAGATGAGAGATAAAAATTCCAGAATCACAAGCTGGTACCTGGCACTACAACCATTTAAATTCTCTGTGGTTCACAAATCTGGTAAAGAGAATAGCAATGCTGATTTTCTGTCAAGATATGAATCAGGAATTGAGGGTTCTGAAGGTTGAAAAAAAACTAATGATGAGTTTAAACTGTACTGTTTACTGTATTGTTATAAAAAATGGATGCAAATGTGCTTAACTTCTGAAAGCTGCAAATGTTATTAGAGAATAAAAAGTTTTGGAAACCTGTTTAATAAAACAGGTTCCCTTTTAAGGAGGGGATATATGTGACAGGGTAGAATAGGACTCTGTCCCATTTGTTGTGGAGATAGTGTTTAAATGCAAGGATCTTTCTTTTCTGTTTCTTCTCTGGTTGCGCAACCAAATTTCCCTGTGAGACCTCGGACTTGATCACCCCGAACAGTCTTGCAGTTTTTTGCCTGTCTCTGTCTCTCTCTCAGTTTTCTCTTGCTGTCTGTTTTTCCTTCCTTGCATATATATATATATATATATATATATATATATATATATATATATATATATCTGCTAATATAAAAATATGTGCAAATCACTGTATGAAAATGTAAATGATAATGGGATCAGTTTTATTTGCAAAATATATAGTATTACTGTTGAAATATATATATTTATAATTTGAGATGACTGCAGACTCTAAAGATTACTTTGAGTGCAAATGTTGAGCCTTTTGAAAAAGCTAGTGGGGCCTCAGCAAGCACAATGTGTTCCTGCCTTGCACCTACCTGAAATTTACAAGGACAGGATATTTGCTAAGAATGGGGGTTGAAAAGACTTATAAAAGAGCCAAGCTTGAACTGCAAAAATTGAATGACAAGAAAAAGTGACACAGACTGAAGGAAGATTCTTTTGTTTTCTCTGTACATAGTTATTCTGAACAAGTTTATTTTTTATGTTACTGCAATTGCAAATAAATAGTTTTGTTGAATTCTACAACTGCTCCTGATTTTCCCTATGCTTCCTGACCTGTATCTACATAGATACATAGACAGTGTCGGCAGATAAGGGCCTATAGCCCACCTAGTCTGCCCATTTGAGCTTGTAAGTTCAGTTTGTTTTCCTAGAAGTCTATTTCCCCTTACCCCTGACCTCTAGAATTCCTTTATGTCTATCCCATGCATTCTTAAATCCCGTGATTGTTTCAGCCCCCACCACTTCTCTGGCAGGGTGTTCCACTTGTCCACCACCCGTTCTTGTGAAGAAATTCTTTCTCATGTTTCCTCTGAATCGTCCCTCCCTCAACTTCATCCCTGCCTCTAGTCCTGAAACATCTTTTTCGCTTAAAAATAGTGTTTTCCTGCACCCTGTTCCTCCCTGTAAGATACTTGTATGTCTCTATCATATCCCTCTCTCCTCCTCCTCCAGGGAGTACATGTTCAGTTCCTTCAACCTGTCTTCATAGGATTTGTGATGCAACCCATGCACCATCTTTGTTGCCCTCCTCTGAACCTTCTCTACCCTGTCTATGTCCTTACGTTAGGTATGGTCTCCAGAACTGTACACTGTACTCCAGGTGGGGCCTCACTAGTGTCTTGTATAGCGGAATTATGACCTCCCTTTTCCTGCTGGTGATGCCCCTGCCTATACATCCCAGCATCCTATTTGCTTTACCTGATGCCTTGTCACACTGTTTCCCTACTTTGAGGTCATCAGAGATGACAACCCCAAGATCCCTTTCCTGCTTGGTGCATGCTATATCCTCACCCTCCAACTGATATATTGTGCCAGGGTTTTTGTGCCCCATATGCATTATCTTGCACTTCTTTGCATTGAATTTCAACTGCCAAACCCTTGACCATTCTTCAAGTTTCTGCAGGTCCCTTCTCATTCTGTCTACACCCTCTGGTGTGTCTACTCTGTTACAGAGCTTTGTGTCATCAGCGAACAGTGAAATTCTGCCTTCTATATCCTGTGCAATGTCACTGATGAAGATGTTGAATAGGACCGGTCCCAGCACTGATCCCTGTGGTAGCCCCACTGGTCACTCTTCCCTCTGTGGAGTGACAGCCATTTACCACCACCCTCTGTGTCCTGCCACCCAGCCAGTTACCTACCCACCACACTACTGTCCTGCCCACACCATATTCCCCAGTTTGTGTAATAGTCTTCTATGTGGCACAGTGTCAAAGGCCTTGCTGAAGTCCAGATAGGCCATGTCCACTGCCTCCCTGATCCACCTCCCTAGTCACCCAGTCAAAAATTCAATGAGGTTGGTCTGACATGACCTCCCCTGGTGAAACCATGCTGCCTTGGGTCCTGTAGTCCATTGACAGCCAGATGTTCCACCAATCTCTCCTTCAGTAGTGCTTCCATGATCTTTCCCACTACCGAGGTGAGGCTGACTGGTCTGTAGTTCCTGCTTCCTCTTTGTTCCCACTTTTGTATAAGGGACTACATCTGCTGTCTCAGTCTTTGGGTACCTCCCCTGTTTCCAGTGATTGGCTGAACAGGATGGCCAGAGGTTCAGCCACCACCTCTCTTAGTTCTTTAAGGACCTCTGGGGTGCACCCCATCTGGCCCCATTGCTTTGTCAACTCTTATTACTTCCAGTTCCTTCAGGACCCTTTCTCGTGTAAAGGGCTTGTGTCCATTTCTGCACCATTCTCACCCCTTGTACTCCCTTCAGACCCATTACCCCCCTCTTCCTTAGTAAAGACTGAGCAGAAATACCTGTTCAATATGTCAGCTTTACTGTTGTCGTCCTCCACTCTGCTCCCATCCTCCCCCTTCAGTCTAACTATCCCTCCCTTTGTCCTTCTTTTTTCACTTATGTACCTGTAAAAGGTTTTGTCCCCTTTAACCACTGATTTTGCAATGTGTTCTTCTGTCTGAGCTTTGGCTTCCCTTACTGACTTCCTGCCTCCTTTGTTTCTCCTGGTACTTCTCCCTATCCCCTTCTGCCTGTGTCTTTTGTATTGCCTGAATGCAGTCTTTTGGCTTTCACTTTCTTTGCTACCTCTTTGGAAAACCATAATGGTCTCTCTTTCTTTTCCTCTTGCTAACCTGCTTAATGCATAATTCTGTTGTTCTTATAATCCCCATTTTAAATACTGCCCACTGTTCCTCAATCCCTGATTCCTGTCCCATTCCCTTAATGCCTCTTTCAAGCATCTCCCCATTTTCCCAAAGTCTGCCCCCTAAAATCCAGGATCGTGTTTTTGTGTGGTTTGGTTCTGCTCTTTCTGTGATTTCAAACCACAATGACTGGTGGTCACTGTTACCCAGGTGCTCCCCACTGTTACCCCCATCACACTGTCCCTGTTTGTGAGCACAAGGTCCAGTATTGCCTTCTGCCAGTTGGTTCCATGACCAGTTGCTTGAGGAAGGCACCCTGAAGGAGTCCAGGATAAATCTGCTCCTAGTTGATGCTGCTGCTGGGATGCTCCAGTCCACATCTGGCATATTGAAGTCTCCAACCAGTACTACCTCACTTTGTCAGCCATCCTTTGGATGGCTAGCATCAGCTCCTATCTGTTTCTTCCCTCCTGGGCTGGTGGTCATAGACCACACCTGTGGATGGCTGGCCCCATTTTCCTTTCCAGCTAACCCACAGTATCTCTCCCATTTTGTTCCTCCTGGATCTGTGTGGTCCTTATGTCATTTTTCACATACAGTGCCATTCCTCCCTTCCTGCCTGCTCTGTCTCTCTTCTGAATATGTTGCAGCCAGATATGGCCATCTCCCAGTCATGGTTATCATTACACCAGGTTTCAGTGATGGCCACAATGTCCAGGTCTGACTGTACCATGACAGCCTCCAGATCTTCCATCTTGTTGCTAAGGCTCCTGGCATTTGCACACATGGCTTTCCATGATTTGACCTCCCTAGACTGCTTCACTGTTCTACTCCAGCCCCTTCCTTGGTTGTCATTTATCCCTGGTTCTCCTTGCTGTCTGCTCTTCTGCTGAATTTTGCCCCTTTTCTGCTTATCCACCTTTTGGACATCTCAATGACAAGTGTGTGTAAAATTTGAGTTTTACACATTTCCCATGTATAGTTTTATATAATTGTTGGGTTTGTGTTTTTTTGCCTCAACAATTATATAAATAAATCCCTGTAAGTCCCAGAACATTTTAAGTTGTGGTGTACATGTGAGAAAGAGGTTATTGAAAAAAGAAATAGTTCTAAACTCACATTAAAATATTTCAGATTGCAAAATAAAAATGTTAACTTTGTAAAACAGGAAGCGATTTCTTAAACTGAGTTGCATTTTTTTTTTAAAGTAACATTGCCGTAGTTATGGTAACCCAGATTCAAAGGTGATGGACTTGTGACCAAAAAACATGATACTCAGTTCAATCTATGAAAAATAGTTCATATTTTACAAAGTTAAGCATCTTCTGTTGCCATTTGGTATATTTTAATGTTCACAAATAAGTGGGAAGGCAAGAATGGGTAGGTGTCGTTATCCCCTGCAACCTTTCTAGTACTCAGACATTCTTTAAAAATGGGTAATCCTCCATCCATCTCACTTGTGAGGAATGTCTGAGCACTATAAAGGCTGCAGGTATAATTACCTTTCCCAGGTGAGTACTCTATATACCATTACCACGGTGCTTGTGAGAGACAGTGTAGTGCAAGCTACAGTGTGGCTCATTGCTTTCCCACAGAAAGAGTGATACATGTTCTTATAATGGCAAATTACACCCTTTTAAATATGGAAAAAAAAATGTGAACCAGTTATTTTAGTATATGGTTAGGGCTTATTGTGTATGGAAATCCGTGGCTACTCAAAATTTGTCATGCACATTCTAAAAGTTGTGCACATTCTAAAAAGTTTTTGTGCATGTTCTATAATCAGTGTACCTGTGTACCTGCTCATGCTGACTCCCACCTGGTACCTGCTTTTGTTTTCAGTTAGCGCAACTTACAGTATGCAGGCTGCAGCCTGCCTTCACAACCACACCAGCGGTTTGCAATGCCCTGCCTCTCGGTGTATAAGGAGATTCCCCTCAGAGCACAGTAGCACTTACTAGGCAGACCCACTTCTCAGCTCACTCACTCCTTCTGTAACAGCGCTGACTCACTCTTCGTTCTACTGGAGTTTACATTTTTATATATATATATATATATATATATATATATATATATTATATATATATAAAGTGCTTACTCAGCAGAGCCACTTCTCAGCTCACTCATTCACACTCTCTCTCTCTCTCTCTCTTTCTCTACTGGTGCTCAGCGATGCTTGCTAGTTCCTTCTGCAGAACCACATACTATAAAAATAAAATACGGGTGACCATAAACAACTCACCATATGTTTCCATCTTGCGGTTCAGATAACTGCATGGACTTCTTGAGCTTTGTTCTCAAGGTTCATGTGTTGTTGTCTCAGCCCCTCGATGGAAGCACATACTTGTTGTATAAGGTCACCCATATGTTATTTCTTATATTATATCTTGATTTGTCATGAAATTCCACAATTGCAGACTTTTTTAAATTGTGCCCATCTCCAGACAGTAGTACAGAGCAGCAATGAAGAACTGTAGAGTTAAAATTGTGACAGTAAAGGAAGGACCACAATCCAGGATAGCAGCAGGAGTTGTAGGGATCACCACAACCTTCTTCCAGCACATAAATAAAAGGAGCAAGGTGAAGGAATGGATTGGGGCCTTGAAAACAGTGGTGGAGGAAGGAATCTGTGATAGAGCCAGAAGCAATGGATGAGTTACTTACAAATACTTCACTCCAATGTTTCCAAAGGGCCCCTGGTAGAGGGAGAGGGCTAACTGGGACAGCACATAACAACTGGGAACCCATAGTGCAGTTATTGTCCATTGTCCATTACACCTGCCCTGGAAGCTGCCTACTGTACATGACAAACATAAAGCCATGTAAGTCCCAAGGGATACATAGGATACACTCCAGGATCATAGTGGAAATAAAGGAACAATTGATGGTGCTACTTGCAGTAATCATTCTGGAGTCTGTCTAAACTAGTGTAGAGTCAGAGGACTGGGCAGAGGCCACTGTGGTCTCCATCTTCAAAAAGGGGTCAAGTTCAGACCCAGAAATCTGCAGGCCTGTCAGCCTGACATCAGTGCTGGGCAAGGTCCTGGAGGCTCAGCATGACTTTATGAGGGGGGAAGATCATGCCAAACCAACCTGCTGATCTTTTTTGATGCAGTGACAAGGGAGGTGGACAGTGGCGGGGGTGGACATAGTCAATATGGACCTTAGCAAGGCCATTAGTAGTATGACCCATACAAGCTTGTGAGCAATTTAAGCCAGTGTGGTATTCTCAAGGTGGATTACAATGTGGCTTGAGAGCAGGAAGCAGAGGGGGTTGGAGGATGGACACTGCACTGCATGGAAAGGAGTACTCAGTGGTATCTCTCAGGGATCAGTGTTAGGCTCACTGCTCTTCCACATCTTCATCAGTGATGTGGAATCAGGGTGTCTCCAGTAGGCTGTTTAAGTCATTGGATGACACTTAGCTAACCAGGTTGTGGACTGCTTGGAGAATAGAAACATAAGTCAGGAAGACCAGAGCAATCTGGGGGACTGATCTGACTCATGCAGCCTCAGATTCTATGTAACCAAATGTGAGGTGCTACAGTTGAGGAGAAAACACAGATAGGACCTACTCACTATGTTGGGCACTTCTTGCTACAGTCATGAAGGAAAAGGACCACAGTGTCATAAATAGATAAGGGACTGAAACAGGACAAAGTGTATGCAGCTGTTGTCAAGAGGGCCAGCAGAATTTCATACTGCATGTAAGGGGAGGGAGGTTACCAGCAGACCAGAGAAGTAATCCTGTCACTTTACAAGGCCCTGGTCAACTCCCACTTAGAGTACTGCTTGCAGTTTGGTATTCTCAGTACAAAAAGGGCATTGAAGCAATTGAGAGCATACAATACAGGGCCACTAAAATGATCAATAGTATGGAGAACATACACCATTAGGAGAGGCTGGTGCCCCTTAACATACTCACTATAGAAAAAATAGGAGACTGAGAGGAGATATAATCTTAGTTTTTCAATACTAAAGATTATCAACAAGATCAAACCGTCAGAGATTTTTGATTTGGTGTCCTACAGCAAAATGGAGGGACATGCCTTAAACTGAGGGGCAGTTAATTCAGTAGTAATGTTAGAAGTCACCTTTCCTCCCAGTAAGTAGTGAATCTATTAAAAATCCTACCAGTGGAGACAATAGACATGTAGGCAGGACAGGACTTTGAGGGAAGTGTGGATGACTTTTTGCTTATGGAGGGGATCACCAGGTTCCCAGAGTACCATAGTAAAGTGAGTTGGAATCCATATCCATTGGTGTTTTTTTTCACACCTAACTTATTTCCTCCTGCCTTGTGAGGTGGGAGAGTGGCCATGATGGACCTGGTGTCTCTTCTTACCTTTAATGTCTATGCTACACTCTCTAAGAAATACATACCTGTTGACCTGGTTGTCCTGATGTCCCTTTTTCACCTTTTATTCCTCTCTCACCCTTTAAGAAAAAAATACAAAAGGGTTACAAGTTAGCAGTCAGTATGGGTTTGTGAAAGGCAGATAATGCCAGACAAATCTGATTGACTTATTTCATTTATTTATTTATTTGTTCTAGGATTACAAAAAACCTTTGAGCTGAGGCTCTTTTACAAAGGTTCCATGTCACTGGTACAATTGAGACAAAACATAAGCAAAGATAACAGTTTATAAAATTAAAAAAAAAACACACATAATCTTGTAGAGGGAAAAAAGAATAATAAGGTGAAACATTGGGGAGGGGAAAGGGAAAGGAGGAGGGTGAAATCAGGGAGACTAAGTGGATGGGAGAAAAGGGGAGGTAGGTGGGGGGGGAACAGAGAGGGGAGAGGAGAGTTGGAAGGCGGGTAAGAATAGAGGTGGTACAGCTGGGTGGTATTTGTCATGGGCCAGCAGGGGAGGTGAAGATAGGAGGGGGGGTGCTGGCAAAGTGCAGGAGTAGATGTGGATCCAAAAGGGCATCTTCAACTATGGAACCAAAAGATATGTTTAGCCACAAATGAAGATAAGATGATAAATCTTTACTATCAAGATTTGTATTTTAATTTTCATTTAGTTTGGTATCAAGTAGACAGTGGAATATACAATCCTCTTTCAGGAACGAACTGAGGTCAGCACAATTACATGCAGGATACTTTAATAAGGCTTTTGATTCTGTATCACACAGAAGGCAAGTTAAGAAGTTAGGGCACCTGGGAATGGGTGAAAAATGGACAAATTGCATAAGAAACTAGCTGGATGAAAGGACTCAGAGGGTAGTTAAAAGAACATTCTCTAGCATGAAAGGGACCATGAGCTTGGCCCCACAAAATTCAGGCATTGGGCCAATACTTATCAACATGTTAATTAGTGATATAGAGATATAGCGCAAGGTAAAAAGTGTCTCTTTGCAGGTGAAACAAAATGATGTGGAAAGGTAAGTAGAGTGGATGGAGCAAGGAGCATGGGAATGGATGTTGAATAGATGGACAATGGTTGATATGGCAACTAAATTTGATGCCAGAGAGTACAAGGTCTTGGGCATACTGTAGGTAAGAATAATCCTAAAACTGATTTCTGGATTAATGGAGCAAGGCTGGATCAGACCACAGAGTAAAGAGACTTGGGCCTTATTATAAATTAATGCCACATATAATCTTCTTAGTGCAATACGGCCTATGGGAAGACTAAAAGAATGCAAAGGTGTATAAGTTGTTGTTTTACAAGTCAAAACCGGAAGTTATTCTGCCTCTTTATTGCTCTCTGGTGAGGCTTCACCTTAAGGACTATGTACAATACTGGAACCCACACATTAGGAAAGACAGGAGTAGGTTACAGAGAGCACAGAGGAGATCTACAAAAATTATACAAGGCCAGCAGGGAAAGACTTAAGAGGAAAATCTTTAAAATCTAAATATGTAAATATATACTTATTGGAGGCTAGGTGGGAGGAGGAGATAAAGTACAACAGACATATACGTTTCTGAATAGAGATAACAGGGTGGATTGTTTTGAGTTTTTCACAGTCAGAAGGCACCCAGCTGCAGTACAAGTAAACAATACCCCACAACAGGGCATGTGTTTCTAGAGCATTAATGCATGCCCTGGATGAATTAAAAGGCATGAGGCCAGCAGCCAAGTGACTTTCAATGCACCCAGGAAGTGCAATAACTCCCAAGAAACCCATCCCCTGGAGTGGGTTATTATACTTATAAAATGGAATTTTTTTCAAATGGAAAAACGTTTCGGTTTTCTTTAGTTTGGTTATTCCTAGATAGAATAGGTGAGTTTGGTAACAAAAGCCATGTGCCTTTGAATGAATCCAGGAACTGGATTTATTTTGAAGAAACATTTGCCTTTTTATGAGTTTTGGTGTTTAAAAAGATGGGGGAAATATTTTAATCCAAAAAGGTTTTATTTTCATTTAGTTAAGTTCTTACTAGGTGGAAGACTGGGACAGGTTAGTTACAAACCATGTAGTTTCTAGGTAAATAATCAATGGTTAGGTGTTGCGTTTTTAACCAATGAATTTGTTCAGTTTGGCCTGTTTCTATACCCCATTTTATAAGAGGGCATAATTATAAATTGCACTGTGGACATTTAAGAGCAATATGCAGAAGTAATTCTTTACAGAGAGTATGATTAAAAAATTAGATGCCATGCCTAGTGTTGTTGCAAATGTTAAATCAATTACTGACTGTAAGGCAAGCTATAGAATGACAGATCTAAGGGAATGGAAAAGGTGAGAGGGCAGGAAATGTGTAGAGAACAAGGATGTCAGAAGAATGTGATGAGCTATCCTTAGGATCATTATGCTAAGACAGATGTCTATAGCAGGACAAAATTTGTCAGTAGGATCCCTGGGCAGACTTGATGGATCTATAGTCTTTTTTTTCCTGTATCTTTCTATGTATCCCTGTATCTACAAAAATGTATGTAGAACATCATGTAAATCAGTACATCAACAGATTCAATTCAATAGTAAGGATCTCACTTTATGTCCGAGTGCTCCAATTCTTCCATAAGCACCAGCATCACCTCTCACACCCTGCCAAAGCAAAATAAATACATTTATTAAAACAGGTTCACATTATTCCTATTAAACCCTTAACTGCAAGACAATCTTTTTGGCCCATATGTAGCACTGTAAGTAAGTGATAAGCCTTCTGATGTAGTATGAAGGCTCTGCTCTGCCACCTGGGAGACCCCAGTTCATGTGCAGATGCAGGTTTCTCACCCTGAAACAAGTGGGGCCTGCTTCCCTTGTGAAACTGAACTACTTGTTTCCTGAGTCAGGAACAACCCACCTAGCAACTAGAATACCACCGTATCTGGTACAGAAAAGTTCTACTTCCTCCTTAGAAGGTGATTTTGTTCTATTGCTTTAGTCTTTGAATTTCTGCTTTGTGCAGTCCCTATAAGAAGAATGCCAAAATAATTTACTTTTCCTGATCAGTAAAATCCTAATATTAAATATAAAACATGAAATTATCCAACATGTAACACTAGGAAGGACATTTCTGCAGGAATCTAAAAAAATGGCAAACAAAGTGGATATCAGATTTCAGTACTATGTCAGTCTATATCTTTGAAGCCTGTTATTTTCCATGTATAAATTAAAATGACTCATTACTTCTACCAAAACTGCAGTGCCTGTTATATGTAACTGTAGTTATACAACAGGTGAAGAAATATTAGTGATTTGATTGCCCAAAAGTGTTATGTGACTGGTTATCACAGCAGAACTGGACACCTCTAATGTTGTTGTGGTATTTTCATTAAATTATTATTATTATTTTTTTTACTACTAATTCAATAAAAGGAATGACACACACCAGGGTGCCCACCATGTCTGACACATAAGCACATCCAGTGGTTGAAAGCGGTTGTCTGTGCCTCGTATGTCTCTGTGCAACTGGTCATCCAAGTGTGTTACTCCTCAAGTATATTAGATGTTTAAAAGCATCTTAGTAGAACACCAACATACTAAACCATGTTAACTTGCATAGTTATAAAACTATTTCTTTATTTATTTGATAATCAGGTAGATACACCGATCCCAGGGACAGTTTTCCGGCATGAACCAGGCCATCAATATGGCACAATACAACACATGATAAGTGATGAAGGTAGCAAGAGCAATTACATTATACAAATACCAAGGTATAAAGGATGTGTATAAATAAAATTACAGAAATGACTGAATTAAAAGATATAGCATACACAAAGGTAGATAACAACACACATAACAGTGCAAATTCAGTCCACAGTAGAAACAATAAACAGGGTACAACTAGTGCTAATGACTTGAAAAAGTACAAGGATATCCCACTTGTCAACCAATGGTTCTGGGAAAAACTAAAGCAGGGTTATGTAACAAAAAAACCTTTTAGGTCAAATGCCTCTGTAACAGAACAAATGCATTCATCATGCAGATTACATATCCTGAACTAGTACAGTTCACATGCTGCTCCAAAATTATGATCCATGGAAGATATAAAAGTACAGTAAACTGAGCCATTATGTATGGTGCACTAAGCTTCCGCAATAAAAGGATTTAAAGCTAGGTCACCCCATGAGATGACTGTTGAAATAGATTTTTCAACTGAATTAGTTAAAATACATGTTTAAGTGACACTAGTAAACATATTAGCTAATCCAATATAAAGCCCATGCAAGATGGATTATGCTTCACCCCGGCAGGGTTTTCAGCATCCTGGACTAGGAAATTACTCTTCCTTCCCTCCCCTTTCCCCTCCATCCTCTCTATCTAGCTTGTCCTCATCTGTCTCTGAACTCTGGCAGGGTTCTCAGCATCCTGAAGAGGCCTAGTCTTAGGCAAGTTCCTCCCACCACTCCTCCTCCTTCCCTTTACCATCCCCTCTTCTATCTTTACCCAACTTGTCCTTGCCTACTTCTGCCCTTTATTTTAAGTCCTCCCCTCATTCTGCCACTGGTAGCGATCTCCACTCTCTGAAGGGGCCAGTTCCAGATATGACTCATCCTTCCCTACCTTATCCCTTACCCCTACCTCTCATCTGCCCCCTCTCTATCCCCCTGTACTTAATCAAAGGAATTAGTTAATTTAAGCTAATAATTTGCACTTTTTCTGTCTGAAGTGCTCCCAGACTGCACTAGCCCTGTGTTAACTTGCCCCTCACAACTGATTTATTTTATTTTTTGCTCACTTTTCTCCGGTGATGTCCCCCCCCATCTTTATCCTCTCCTTCCCCAGCTGGTTTCCCCCATCTACCCCTCTGCCCTCCTTGATGTCCCCTCACTGCACCTCGTTCATTCAATAATTGCTGAATGATCTGCCTCTTAACCGTGTTCCATTCCTGCAAGGAGTTGGCTCCAAGGCTACATTAAACTTCTGTACTATGTTACTCAAATATGCCGCTTGTAATTAAATGCATATTCCACAGGTATGATATATTTTACTGTATGTTATGTCATAGATGTGATTGATTATTTATATTTTTAACTGTATGTCTTGTTGCAAATGTAATTGAATGTTTAGTTTCTTGGATATGTTAAATGTTAAACTGTATGTCTAATTCTTCATCTAATTGTACCCCCCCAGGTTACACCGGGAGACAAGCAACTTGTTGTTCAGTGTGCCTTCCTGGTGAAACATTTCAATAAATAAATAAAAAACAAATTGCTAATAAAATCCTTTGGGATGTTCTTTGCTTTCAGAGGTTTTGAATGTTAAATATCTTACTAACAGAAAAGTGAACATGGAGGTTGACAGGGCATTTTATCTACGTGCTAAACTACTCAGAACCAACTAAGACTGTTGCAGAGCTTTAGATGGTAGAAAATTAGGATTAGGCATCAATAGTAGATGAGTCAATAGACAGATCAGAGCCAGGAGTGAGGGAGGGGGTAGCACTGTAGGACATGGACACTGGGAGCGGCGTTCTCTGGGGGAGCGGCGTTCTCTGGGGCTGAGGAGCAGCTGCTGTGCAACCAAAGAAGGAGAGAACTGGGGAGGATGAAAGCGGTGGAAGAAGAGAATAGAATGGTAAGTACTTTTCTCTGATTTTGTCAGTGTTTACTCCTTTGTGGGTGATTACTTTCGTCCAGCAGGGTGATGGAAAGGGAGGTGCATAGTTTGGAGTCGTATGAACTGCAGTATCTGGTAGAGCGTGCTTTTTTCCATCTGACAGGGTGAGATTGGACTACAGGGGTTGGGTGACTGCATAAAAAGTGCTAGCTTGACCAGCTGATGGAGGAGATTGAGCTATTTTTCCAACAGAGCAAGAAGGGTACAAGGGGGCTTGATTGGGGAGAGCAGCGAGAGGCATTTAGAGCATGAGGGCTGTGGTAAGGGAGGGTGTAGTGAGTGATCAAGGGTGAGGGTACAGCTCCACCACCAAATCTAATGGCAACAGGGGAGGTGGTTGTGTGAGAAGGACTGAGGGGCACTAGGGTGGAGGGCTGATAGGCTCCTGCAAGCGTAGGGGAGGCACTACTCTCACCCATCCCCATCTCTTCCTCCCCCGAATACACCTGATTTATGGGGGTGTAAGACCTTGGCCATTGGGTGCTGCTAAATTACTATTGGAGTCCTATTAGTGGATAGCACAACCAGGTGCTGGTAGGAGGTGTTGGGAGATCATTAACCCTCACTGGTATACAAGGGATAGAGTAACATAGGAGAGGGTAATGCAGCAGTACAGGAAGGAATGCATTAGGGGAGGGAGCAGATATAATGGGGGTGGAGGGTGGAACAGGGGCAGCAAGGATTGAGAGGGGGCATCATTGGTAGGATAGTGGGCTGCAATTGGTGTGGGGCAGCTATAAGGATGAACATACTATGGAGACTAGGAGGGTGTCCAAACTGCTAAAGGCTAAAGTGGCTGAAGGAAAGAGTGTGGTGACTTGGTAGAGAGCTGGAGAGAGTGTGGGCAGAGGAGATAAGGAAGGGGGCACTAGGGCCTCTCCCAGGGGGTAACAGGAGGGCACATCAGGAGAAGGATGTTAGATTGGGGGAGCGGAGAGGGAGGGAGGGAGTGCAGGTTCACTTCTGATAGGAGGTCAAGCAATGGAGGCATGGTAAGGGACGGGGGGGTGAAGCCAACACAGGACAATCTAGGGATGGTGGTGGTTTGTAGAGCTGCAGTGTGGGCAACAATGGGGGAAGAGGGGGAGTTAGAGAAGCACAAGGAGGAGGGAGGGAAAAGGGACTGTAGGGCACAGGGATCAGGTGGTTGGAAGATGGCAATGGGGCAGGAAGGAAGGGGCACAGCTGAAAGGGAAAGAGTTTACAGTAAGGGTGTAGGGGTGTGGGGCAGTGTTGGTAGGTTGGACAAAGGGCACATAGCTAATAGAGGATGGGGCCAAGGGGGAGAGAGGGGAAAGTTGATGATAGCATGGGACCAAGGGCGATGGGGAACACGGGTTAGGGGAGGGTAGGGTTCAAAGGGGAAGAACGGAATGACATAAAGGGGCTAGGAAAGGCAGACATTATTAATGTACAAGGAGGTAAAAGGGGGAGGGGTGGAACTGGACAGGGGGAGGGGAAGTGCTAGTGTTGGGGGATTCCATACTGAAATGGATCAGATGGGGCAGTAAGGGGGAAAGACATAGTCTAATATGGGATGAGGCTATTCCCTGGCTGATGGCAGGCTGGGCAGGGTAGGCCATTCTCAAGTGCACAGGGAAGGGGCAGAAGAAACCACATGTGGTGGTGCACATAGGTACGAATGACCTGTCAGGGGAGATAGTGGAGGTAGTAAAGCAGAGATGTGGGAAACTGGGGAAGCTGTGTGGGGAGGTGGGAGAATCAGTGGCCTTCTCAGAGGTGATTCCAGTACCCTGTGCAAGTACTGCAAGGAAAGGAAGGATAGGGGAGTTCAACACTTGGTTGCAGGAATGGTTTCAGACTAAGGGATATGGGCTGGTAGGGGGCTGGGGCACAACCTGGGACAATAATGACCTGTATGCAGGGGACAAACTGCACTTGAGTGGGGGGAAGGGAGTATTGAAGCAGGGAATGGAGGGATACATAGCAACAAGGGTTGCTTGAAACTAAGAAAGGGGGTGGAAAATGAAAGCTGGTAGGCAGGGTTTCCAAAGAGGGGAGTCAGGTGAGTCTACTGTACCCCCCCAAGTTACAGGGGAGAGCGTCAGGGTAGGAGCAACAGGGGAAATAACTGGGGAGAGGGATAGGGGACATGGAGGGTACTGTCAGGAAACAAGCAGGAGCCTGGGAAACAAATCAGCTGGAATGCAGGCTCTCTTGGCAGTGGAGCAGTTGGATATTGCAGCCATAACAGAAACGAGCCACCCAGTACCAGGACTGGGATATGATGATCCCTGGATACAGGCTGTTCAGGAAGGACAGAGTAAACAGGAAAGGTGGGGGGTGGCAATCTATGTAAGTTGCATAAGGAAAGAGGGGAAGGAAGGTGGGACAGAGGCCCTGTGGATACAGTTTCAGGATCCAAAGGGCAGGGTACTGAGGATGGGGGTGGTGTATAGGGCACCCACTCAGGGGGAGGAGTTGGACAGAGAGTTGGCAGATCAAATTAGGATGGTTTGCAGGAGGGGAAACACAGTGGTGGTGGGGGACTTCAACCTACCTAGGGTAGACTGGAGCACACCAACCACCACATGTGCTAGGGAGCAGATAATACTAGGGGCATTCCAAGATAGCTTCCTGGTACAATTAGTGCATGAGCAAACCAGATTGTGAAGAACCCTGTACCTTTTACTAACAAATGGGGAGACCATAAGGGATCTGAAGGTGGAGGACCCTCTAGTTGGGAATGATCACCACTCAGTGTGGTTCACACTCAGAATGGGGAAGCAAACTGGTGGTTTGGGTACCAGGGTGATTAGCTTCAGGGAGGCAGACTTCAACAAGATGGGGGAAATCCTAATAAGGCATATGGAGGGGATCCAACCCACCATAGATGCCAATCAAAAATGGAGTATTATAAGGGCAGGGCTGACAGAGGCTACTGGGTCATGTACTAGAGTACAGAGCAAGAAGGGAAGGGCAAAGATGCCCAGTTGGCTGACCAAGGAGGTAGCAGAGGGGGTGAGAGCAAAGAAGAGAGCTTTCCAAAGATTCAAGAGAGCAGGGAGGGGGGAAGATGGAGAAAAGTATACAAAGAAGTCCAGGGAGATTAAAAAACTAGTCAGAGCCACCAAAGCATCTAGAGAGCTGAGGCTGGCACGGGGAATTAAAGAGGGAGAGAAGGACTTCTTCAGATACACTGGCGAGAAAAGGAAGAACAGAGACCAGATAGTGAGAATTAAGAAGGACTGGGGGTGGGTAGAGAAGGAGGGGGAGCAGGCAGAGGCACTGAGTGAGTATTTCTGCTCAGTATTCACAGTGGAGAGGAGAGGACAGATACCTCATGGGAGTGGTGGAGGGGGCAGGGAAGGGAGGTGACAGATGAAGAATTTACAGAGGGAAGAGTACTGGAGGGGTTGAGGACACTGCAGGTGGACAAGGCACCAGGACCCAATGGCATTCACCCTAGGGTGCTCAAGGAGCTGACAGGAAGCCTGGCAGGACCACTGGCTGACCTGTTCAATACCTCATTGTGCACAGGATGCATACCACAGGACTGGAGATTGGTACATTTGATGCCCATTCACAAAGGTGGACCAAAGGATGATCCAGGTAACTACAGACCAGTGAGCCTTACATCAGTTGGGGTAAGCTCATGGAGAAAATCCTTAAAGAGAAACTGGTGATTTTTTTGGAGGACAATGGTCTCCAGGCCAGGCAGCAACATGGGTTTGCCTCGGGAAGGTCCTGTCAGACAAATCTGATTGAATACTATGATTGAACGACCAGGGAGCTGGACAAGGGCCATGCAGTGAATGTCCTGTGCTTGGACTTCAGCAAGACCTTTGACTCCATGCCACATGGGAGGCTGGGGGGGGGCAGCTGGAAGATGTAGGAGTGGGTACAAGGATGGTGAGATGGATCATGAACTGGCTGAAGGGCAGGCAGCAGAAGGTAGTGGTGGAGGAGACACTCTCATCGCCAAGAGCGGTAATAAGCGGGGTGCCACAGAGATCGGTACTGGGGCCAGTGCTGTTTGGGATACCATAGCAGATATCCATGGGACCCAGAGTAAGATCAGTCTGTTCGCAGATGATACCAAGATGGGAGCTGTGGTAGATGACATTGAGGGGTGGAGGGGACTGCAGGGGGACCTAACCAAACTACAGGAGTGGTCAGAAACATGGCAGTTGGGTTTCACTGCCAAGAAGTGCAAGGTAATGCACTTTGGAGCTAAGAACCAGAGGAGGAACTATCAGCTGGGTGGGGTACATTTGGGGAACACAGAAGAGGAAAAAGACTTGGGGGTGCTAATAATGGGGAATATGAACAACTCAACTCAGTGCAGGAAAGCAGCAGTGAAAGCCAACAGGATGCTGGGCTGTATAGCAAGGGGAATCTCCTCTAAACGTAGTGAGGTGATCCTTCCTTCATACAGGTCAATACACATACTTGGAGTACTCGTGCAGAACTGGCAACCATTTTTGAAGAGAGACATCAGGCTGTTAGAGGGAGTGCAGTGCAGAGTGACAAAGATGATCCAGTGTATGTAAGGGAATTCATACGAAGAAAGGCTGAACATGCTAAACACGTACTCACTGGAGGAGAGTTGGGAGATATGATTGAGGCCTTTAAATACCTGAAGGGGATAAACAAGGCTAATACAGGAGAGAGATTTTCTGGATCATAAGAGTGAGGAAATCTAGAGGGTATCAAATGAGGTTGGGGAGATTCAGGAGGGAAATCAGGAGACATTATTTCATGTAGAGGGTTGTAGACAAATGGAACACTCTACCCAAGGAGGTGGTTCCCTGTAGGATGGTGGGAAGCTTCAAGATAGGATGAGATAGAGTCGAGTGGGGAGGTCAGTGAGAAGGGGAGTGAGGAAAGGGTGGGGTAGCTGCATGCTGAGGAGCTAGATGCACAATAAAGCAGACTCAGTAGACCATGTGGCCTGCTTCTTCTGGCAATTTGTATGTTCGTAATAGTGGCCTGAGATCCCAGAAATGAGACAAGTGGTATATGACCTAAGAATGCAAGCCACTAGAGTTAAACCTATAGTGCAATAAGTGCTAGAAGTTAGCTCTACCATAATTGATAAAGAATTATAAAATCTATAACGAAATACAGTGAAGTTGATTAGCTGTGCATTACTAGAGATGTTGGATAATACAGAAATGGTCAAGAAAGGTGATCTCAATAACTTTGACAGCTGAAGAGGTTACACACTCCTCTCAATTCCCCAAGAGCTGCTGCATTGTTAATCCTAGTTGTATTTTACCATTTTGAAGAAACCTGCATTTGTATTAACTCTATAGCTCATCTGCTGGTGCATTGTAGAAATGTTTACATACATTGATTTATCTGTGCAGTATGTATCTGCTGCTGCTGTATGCTTCTCTGCAGGAAAGTTGTGGAACCAAGATGCTGCCATCTAACTTGAGTTTTTTTCTGGTCAAAAATGTTGAAATAAATAAAATGTGTATTGCAGCTTTAGTAGTTATGTACAGAGTCCAAAAAACCTGATGCATTTATATTATTGCCAATAAGTCATTTTTGCGCCTGTTCTGTTTTGTATTAAAATTTACTTTGCTAAGAAATTCAATAGATTGTATAAATCAATGTCATATTAGTAGTTTAACAGACCAATGATATCATCCTCACTGAAGCCAACCATTCGTGGCTTCAGAAACTAGCATCCAGAGCTGTAAAAGCTGCAAGTAAAAAAAAGTCTAAATCTAAGTGTCCAGAACTCCAAAGCAATGAAAGTGGGCATTTGTGAAAATGAATGACAGGTGAAAGTGACACACAAAGGTCAGAAACATGAAGTAGTAAAGAGATCTGTGTACTTGGCAAGTACAATATCAGTGTGAAACACTGATGATGATGTCAAAATCAGAAGACTGAAAACACTTACATCATTCAGACCAGTGAACAAGCTAGCTTAGGCAACTCCACAGCTTTACTATATGAGAGGGATACAGTGTAATCTCCTGTACCTGGAAAGATAGTTGTAACCAAAATAATTTTTAATTCACCACTGGAATAAAAATTATATTGTCAAGATTATTTTTAATTACGTATAGAGAACAAAGGTATCCACCTTTTCATCTGATCGCATGAAAATAATTTCTGTGGGAGAAAAAGTGGGGGAGGGAAAGGCAAATCTATGGTTCAACTTTTGAAACATGTAGTAGAGCCAGCCAGGATGCAGCACAATACCCTGTAGTAAATGACATGTCACAAAATACTGCATGACATAAGGGCTTAATTTTTTCAATAAAACCTTGAACTGTACTGTGACTGGCTGCATACTGCAGTACTCTGCAGTAATGCTGCAATATATTGCTTTGCATCCCAGCAAGCTCCAGTGTATGTAAAAACTGTGTGTTGTTATAATTCACTTCTAAACTAAAAATGGAAGAAAAGCACTCTGACTGCTTCCGTAATAGGGAACAGTGTATGGTAACACATATGGAATTCAATAGCTTTATACCTGATATTAGTCAAAACATATATATCCAGGGACTCAGTAACCAAGGCAATTAAGAATGGTGAATGGGAACACCTTTCCTGGGTGCCCCTTCCCTTCTAAAACAATTATTCAAACCTATTGTATACTCATTATGTTGTCTTGCACATGTGCAAGCAACATTTTGTGGTAGTAGGAGAAATGCAGAGGTGTGGCAGTGTTGGCGAATGCAGGGCACGCTTTAGTAGGTACGTCCCTCATTCTCCAATTAGCCAGCATACTAGCAGTGACGCAAGTATTATGCAAAGTGCCACCAACTTGAAACAAATGTGCTGCTGCAATTGGAGACAAGCTTGTCATGTAGTAGCACAGATGACATGCCTCCCATACATGCCTTGCCTGACGAAACATCTCAATAAACATGGCATTGGCTTTCGCTGTCTGGCTCTCACAATCCCCAGAACATTAACTTCAGGGATACCCAATCCCCCTGTCAGCATGCCCCCTCCTCAGTTCAGTTTGTTTGCCGATGGGGAGCCCATTCCCCATCGGCATAATGTCCCTCCAGTTTAATTTGTTTGCCGACGGGGGTGCCCAATCTCAATTGGCATCATGTCCCCCCCCAACACATACACATTTTCTTTGCCAAGGGGAGTGCCCAATTTCCCTTGGCTTTAGTCCCCCCTCCCAAAATAAACACATGTGGCACACTGGGAGCCCACCCCAGTGTGCCCAAAGGTTATGTTTTGCAAACCTGTGAAAAAGAAAAAACCTTCCCACTACATTTTTTCCCCCTGTAAAACAGAAAATGATCCCTCATTGTCAGGATCGCCCCTCCTCCCCAACCCGCACCCACCCTCTGCACACCCCACCTCCCCATACTCCCCTCACCACATACTTACCTCCGGAGGTCCGGCACGCGATCTTCGGTGGAGCGGGAGACATCTGAACTCTTGAGAAGCAGTCCACAAACTGAAGAAAATCACGGTAAGCTGTATAATGGCATCAGTGTTCAATTTAGGTAGATATATCAGCCATTTTTTGAATTTTGGCTCCAAATTTTTAACATGGGGTTCTTGGGACCCCACCTCATGAGCACATGCACTGTCATTTTGTTATTCGGTCCTGAAAGGTCATTTCGCTGTCACTGCATGGAATCACCTTTCAGAACTGAGTAACAACATGAGAGTGCCACTGTTCATGAGTTGGGGTCCCAAAAAAGCCTATGTTGCAAATTTGGTGAAAACATTCCAAAAAATGACTGTGCTATGAGAATGCGTTGTGCAGTTTCCATGCAACTTCATAACTTCGTCAGTTTCTAATATTTTCACTCCAGATTTTCAACATCGACATTTTTACACACCTCCTTATGAACAGTACATCTGTCATTTTTCAGGTCCTGCCTGAAATGTGTTTTCGCACATGTGACGCACAATGGCGCAGTCATTGTGGGAATCAACGTTTGGAACAGAGTAACACAATCACAGTAACACTGTTCATGAGCGAAGGTCCCAAAATTCCTATGCTGAAAATTTGGTGAAAAGATTCCAAAAAAATGACCGTGTTACGAGCGTGCATTGCGCAGTTTCCATGCACGCTTGTAACTTTGGCAATTTCTAATAGTTTCACTCCAAATTTACAACATTAACATTTTTTCACACCTCCTTATGAATGGTACAGCTCTCATTTTTCACATCCTGCCCAAAATGTGTTTTCACACATGTGGCGCACAATGGTGTGGTCGCTGTGGGGAAATCAATGTTTGGGACAGATTAACAAAATCACAGTGACACTGTTCATGAGCAGAGGTTCCAAAATGTCTATGTTGAAAATTTGGCTAAAAAAATCCCCAAAATAATTGTGTTACGGGTGTCTGTTGCGCAGTTTCTACACACGCTTGTGACTTCACCAATTTTTCATATTTTCAATCCAGATTTTCAACATTGCCATTTTTTTACATCTCCTCATGAACATTATAGCTATCATGTTTCACATCCTTTCCAAAATGTGTTTACGCACCTGTGGTGCCAAATGGCACAGTTGCTGTGCAAAATCACCTTTTGGCTAATGAACTGATACTGCCACTGTTCATGAGGTGGGGTCACAAAAGGCCCATGTTTGAACATTTGGAGAGAAAATACCAACACAGACCCAGGACTTTAGGGTTTCCAACTGCAATGCCACACCCTGTAGAGACTGACAGGCATCAGGGGTGTGACTTGGGAATGCCGGCTGTAATGTTCACACCATTACACCCCCACCCTGTAGCCACTGACAGGCATCAAGGTGTGCCTTGGACTCTTTGGCCCCACAGCTCACTCCATTTTCCAATACTGCACCCATCTCAGTGTATTTCCTTATGGAATGGGGTGAGCATATGGGCCAAAGGCCACAAGGCACACTGCAACACTTGTCATTGTCTGTAGGGTAGGGTGAGGTGAAATGGCATGAGCATTATGGCCGATGACCCAAAGGCATACCCCAATGCCTGTCAGTCTCTGCAGGTTGGGGGTGGGGATGGCGTCAATTCATTACTTCACTGCCATTCCTATAATGCATCTCTCTAACTCCTGCACTACCAATGCCAATGCCAGCAAAACAACATTCGACACTGACAAATGCTTGTTTTTAATTTAATTTACTGAAGACTCCACAGTGAAATAGAGTGTCTTGAGCCATGTAAGAAAAACATTCCCCAAACTTACTGTAATATATGACATGCCCAATAAGGTATCCCCATTTAGTCTTATTGGAGACTTTTCTGCATTCACCTTGATAGTGAACATGCTAGATGATATCAATGAACATTAATGTTTTTACACTTCATGTGATCCCCCACAAACCCCTTTTGATCAGGATGGATTATAGATAGTAAAATGATTTCCAGCCCAATATAAAAAAAGAATTTAAGCAATTACAGCACCTCATGATTGGCATTTAATAAGGACATTGAAAAGCATTTGGTGGCAGTGGAGTTATGGGTACCCATAAGTACCAAGGGTAGAGAAGTCACACATTACTAAGCATGAATCAATACAGCAGTAAAAATCTAACAGAAAATAGGAGGAGGGCAATTGAAGTGTAGAAAGAGACCAGCACTAAAGAAAACAAGGCAGCCTACAAAGAGGTACAAAAGAAATGCAAGACAAATATAGGGAAAAACAAGGACTACATACTAGTTTAGAAATGAATATCTAGGATAGTAGGCTGTTTCTCAGATATACTGTATGAGAGACAAGAGGAAAATGATGGGCATGTCTGGGCAGCTGAGTATGGGGACTGGTGGGAAAATAATGAATTAGCAAAGGATAGCATGGTTATAGAAATTCTGAATGAGTACTGGATTTTACTTTTTTTATCAGAAGGAAGTCAAAAAAATGATTCAAAAAGAGGAGGTATATCAAGAGGATAGCAGCTGAGATATTAACATTTTTCCCAAGAATCTCTTGAGGCAGCAATGGAAAATTAAGGAGAACAAGTCTTGAGGTAAGATGAGCTACATCCTTAGATACTCAAGATGCTGTAGAATGAGACAGCAGAAACACAAGCAAGGACAATGTAAAAATTGAATATGGGAAGGTCACTCCTATTTGGACCTCCAATCCTCTGTCTGGCCAGCTTTTTCTCTGCTTGTGGCCTTCTCTGGCCATCATTGCAAAATGACTCTGGAGAACTCTTACTCCAATCTCCTACTTGCTGATGTATCCCTGTCGGGGACCACACCATGGCCTGGTGGAGAAATGGCTACACACGAACTGGGAGAGGCGCACAAATATGAGCAAGTAGGGAGGTTCCAGGCATGGGTAGAGGCAAAGGGGTCATCATCTGGCATACCAGTGTGTTTTTTTCCTTTTTTTAGGTCTCCAACCACCTACCTCTCCAACTTGCATGCACATTGCAGCTGGCCTGGGGTGGCGCCTGATGGTGCGTGGTAAGCCAGGCCATCACTGGCACCTCCAGACTCCTCCCCCAGAAGCCATTACAAGGTGATGCTGTGAGTACTCTGTCTGCTGGGAGGACAGCGTCCAAAGGATGTTCATGGTTCCCCCCTGCTGGACTCTGCTCCTGACATCCTGAGTGCAGAAGGTGAGCATGAGTACTACAGACAAATACTACATATCTGATCTGGTGTACAAGTAATTGATAGAAGCAAACTAAAAGAAAGGGTAACACGACACTTAAAAAGCTTAGTTTGCAAAGAGAGAGCAGGTTTACAAAGGGGTCATCTTGTCAATCTAATTTGGTAGGCTTGTTTAAAGCGGTAGCAAAGGAACTAGATAACAGGAAGGCACTGAAAATAATATATTCAGATGTTAGCAAAGTCTTCAATAAATTATCTAATGAAAAGCTATTGTACAAAGTAAGAATGCACAGGATTGGGGGTAACATTGAACAGTGGTTAGTAAAATGGCTATAAGAAGCAGGTGATGGCCAAGGGGAAACCCTCCAGATGGAGGGAAGTCATTGAAGTAGTACCGCAGGGGTGAGTTACAGGACCACTCCTGTTCAATATCTTTGTAAATGATTTAGATAAATGAGCCCCATATAGTCAAATCTGCAGATTACACAAAAAATAGTGAGTATAATAACAGCTCAAACTGGTAGGTGCTGCAAAAGGATCATAACCCACAGAGACACTGTATGTACCAGATAAGTTGAAGATTCAGTCTGAGATGGAAAATTGCAAAGCATTGCACCAAAACATGGGTATAATGCAAATTTGTTTTACTCACTTGCCTTCATACTACTGTAAGAGTGAGAAATGTGTCCACTGGCAATTGGTTTCACTTTCACTCGAGTCCCATGACTTCAGTTTAACTCTGAGAATTTGGCTGAAACACTGCAGCTCACAACTTATAATTTTTATTGCATTGAATTTTATAGCAAGCTACAAATAGGGGTCAGTGACACACCTCACCCACACTGTCCCTTCCTGCACTCCACATCCTTGCCCATTCTCCTCCAGGCAACACCTTTATGCCTCTTCACTCATTTCCAAATACTGATTTGAGTCCCTCACCCCACACCTCTCCACTTTATTTTCATCTTTCTCCCACTCTTCCTACTCTCTCCGCTCCAGGGACTCTCCCACCTTTGATCTTCTTCACCCTCACCCTAACTCTGGGCAGGCTGCTTTCTCTTACTGCCCTCCCTGTATCTGGAATTCTCTCCCCCCCCCCACTATATCTATCTCCTTCGCTCAATTCCTATAAATGCTCCCTCTCCCTTCTTCCCTCCCTCCCTCCCTCTACCTCCTCATCCTGTACATGCTTTCCACATATCTAGTCCCTCTCCTGGTATAGTTTTCTCCTCCCTCTCCATCTCACACTTCCCCCTCCTCTACCTCGTTCCTCTCCCATCCCCACTCCTCTCACTTCCTAATTCCCCTCTCTAGCCCCCTTTCTTCCTGTTAAGGATTCAAATCAGTTTCTGTCAGCTTGAGCCCATGATGTATCCTTGTTAACTGCTGTAATGTTAACTTGTCAAGTGTTAGATGTGGTAATACCTTGTGCTACCTTAGTTGCGCATTGTAACACCTTCACCCTGCATTTTGTTCTTCTAATATAGAATGCTTCCTTGTATATATTTTGCATCTTATGTATATTTGTGAAGCTGTACACTGTATCTCCTCCTGACTTGTTTAATTGCTGTACTACTCCCTACTCCCCCTCCCCCGGGTTGCACCTTGAAATAAGCCTCATCTCAATGTGCTTCTCCCAGTCACCAAACTATAAATAAATAAATAAACAAATAAATAAATAAATAAACAAAATTCTCCCAAACCATTTTTTGTGTTAAAAAAAATGCTGGCTCCTGGCACTGTGCCAGGAATCATCAGCATCTTTCAAATGACATCTACTTCCCTATGTAGATACTCATTCCGCTCAAACTGCAGCATTTTCAAGACAAGCCACCTGCTTATCCCTGAGCTTGTATTTGGGGGACACTTGGTGTAAATAATCCAGGTTAACTCAGTCTCTTCCCCCAAAGTGTGCCCACTCCAATTTTGTATCACAATGAATAGATTAAGTGGCACATGACCAGGAAGGAGGAGCACAGTGGTCTGCATCATTGATGACAGTTGACAGACTGACCAATCAGTCTGACTAGCATCTTCAATGACATAGACTGTTACACTTCTCCCTCCCACCCAGTATTCTGTCCAGTCCCTCTGTTCACTTCACCACTACACCAGAAATGGAGTGAGCATGCTGCAGGAGGAGAGAACTGGGTTAGCCTGGATTGTTTACTCCAAGTGTCTTCCATACCTGAAATTAAGGGCTGAGGGCAGAAGTGAAGCCTGTCTTATAAATGCTGTAGTTTAGGGGCCAGGGGCAATTTATCTGGCTCCTGGCAAAGGAAACAGACTTTTTTTTCTCCAAATAATATAGTCTAGGAGAATTGGGGAGGGGGTTTTAGGTACAGTAGTTTCCACAGAGTTATCTGCCATGAGCTGCTAAAGTTATTTAAGCCATGTTTACATGGCTGCAGTGCTCTGACATTTGCAACACTCTGCTCCTGTTCCCATCTCACGCACAGGGTCAATTGACTCTTTACACAGTCCTCCCTTGCACCAGTGTAGGTTGTGCCAGAGAGAGGCTGGGGGCTGGGTTAGGAGTAGTGGAGGAGCCTGGGAGCATCTGCTTTTCATCAGAGCAAGTGTTGCAATGCATTTATACCACCACATAATATGCTCATTCCAATAAATGTACCCAGTCCTGAGCCGGTGCGGAAAAGGGATCTGACATGTACCTAGTATGGTTGGATAAGTGTCCACGTTGTTGACTTTGCAGTGCATCAACTCATGCACATGAGTTGATGCACTGCAAAGGTGGCAGTGTAAACATGCCTTTAAATTGATATGAAGCTTCTAGTGCTGTCCCTTGAGGATCTTACCCACCCTATCGACAAGATCTACAACTACAACTTATCTCTGCAGCACTCACAGTTCCCTGTGTTATGGAAAACCGCACTGGTCATAATGGTTTTCAAAAGTGATGACCACACTAATCTGATTAACTATAGGCCAATATCCATCCTGTACCCTCTATCCAAGACCTTGGAGAGAATAGTTTCAGACTAACTGGTCACCTATCTGGAAACACTGCAGGCATTCAGAGGCTGGCATTAGGGTGCCGAGCCATTAGAGCACCAAAATTGGGATTCCCCCCATCCCTGAGGTCTGCCCACCCTGGAGTTGGTATCTGTAGTTAGGGGGGTGTAAGGGGCACAGCCCCCACAAGGGGTCAGCAACATTCCTGATTGGCATCCTAATGGCTCGGCAACATAACGCTGGCATGTTCTGAGGGTGGAACCATCTGAAAAAGCACAACATCCAATGCCCACAACAGCATGGGTTAAGAATGATGCATAGCACCAGCATTGCCCTAGTTGAGTACACCAGCTACCATCATGAGGCCCTCACAGTGGAGAAATGGTTGAGCCACCTATATCGATCTGGCCAATGTTTTCGATTTAGTCCAACTTAAGCTACTACTCAATGAGTTCTTCTCTTTAGGCCTATCGCTATACACTGTAGACTGGTTTTGAAGTTACCTCACCAACCAATCCCAGCATGCAAGAATAAATGGCTTCCTCTAAACATGGATGGGAAGATATTTGGTAAACTACTAACTTCTCGACTTGAATCCAGTAAGAAGATTTAGGTGCTAATGGGCCCCACAAAAGTTGCAATTTGACAGGGGAATGGTCCGAGATTATGATGGGAGAGATGGATGAATCAATATTTTGTTTCCCATTATAACAGGAGAGGCTAACCAGTAGCCAATTCTATTGTATGTCTTATGTAGAGAGGAGTAAAATGTAAATTCTCAATCACGGGGGTGAAGGAGGCACCATACATCAGCTAATCCAACATCTTGCATTAGTAATGAGAGGACTTTAATACTTCTAGGGTGAGCCTCTGTAGTGGGACTACTTCTGTCAATGTGGGCTTCTAAAGCTAAGTTAAGATTACCTCCGAGAATAACTGGCATATTATCAATGTTAAAGGATAGAATCTGTTGAGCTAAATTATGAAAAAACTCTGGGGAATCAGAGTTGGGTGCATAGACATTAACAAGCAGAAGAGGACCAGAGCTGGTATTCAGTTTGACCATCACCCATCTGCTGTCAGTATCAGAAACAGAGTTTACAATGGACCATTTGAGATGCTTATGAATAGGAATAGCAACTCCTCTTTTTTTAGAGTTATAGGATGATTCGTAGATCTGACCAACCCAATATTTTTTAAGTCTATGAACACCCTCTGCTAATAAATTTGTTTCTTGAAGGAAAGCAATTTGTGTTTTATGTTTTTTGAGATGTGAAAGAATTTGCTTCCGCTTACAAGGAGAGTTAAGTCCCTTCACATTCTATGTATATACAAGTATGTCACTCATATAGTTAATGTTAAAGAAAGGGAATAATCGCTGAAGTGTGAAGGGACAAATAAATGAGGCACAGGAAGATTAGAATACAATATAGAGTGCTTACATATATGCAGAGAGTGGCAGGAATGTTCAAGCCAAAAAAGTGAGATGTATGATACATGAGTAGCACAGATATCTTATTAAAGTTAGAACAGAGATGGGGAAGGAGAAAAGGCATTAACAAAAACAATACTAGTAAGCTAAATAACAAAGAAAATGTTTTATGGGTGTGAGGAGATATGAGTCAGCCAACTGGCTAAGAGACTCTCTCACCACACTCTGAGGCATTGATGTAGGGAGGAGACTAGGGAGGACCAGTTACAAATATCGGCTCGAACCTAAGTCTGATCCCAGTAATATAATAAAGTAAGTACTCCTGATAAGCTAAACTGAAAGGGAATAATACCAAGAAAGGCAGGGGACTGTAATGACCTCATCTTAATTCTAAGCTAACAGGACAAGGTATAAGGATAAAGCTAAACACCAGAACTTATTTATAAATATTAGTAGTAATAGTACAAGATATACCAACTCGAAATAACAGTAAATTAAAGAACCATATACGAGATGCCAGTACAGCCAAACATAGAGAAAGGAATTCAGGGAGCCAGGTGGAATGCAAATGAACAAATATAAAAGGAAAAGTAGATCATAACCACATTAGAGTGACTCTGAGTATACTTTACAGTGCAACAGAATAAGTACGTAATAAATACAATATTGATGGGGAAGAAGAAAGGGGAGGTCAGTTTAAGCCCTTACGCCCTGAGCCAAATGCAAATTGGGATTATGTGGAGAGGTGTAGGCTTTGGTGATGACTGTAGACAGAAGAGATAGTCATAGTAAGATCAGCTCTGATTACTTGAAAATTGCCTAAATAGGTGTTATATGGGGTGACTAGGTCTAGAAGACTAGGCTCAGTGAGCCCCAAAACAGGAGGAACCACACAGCAGTAGATTTCTATAATATCTGTAGGCTTCGAGTAAAATAAGGAGCATAAGGAAGATGTAGATTGACATTCCTTTGCAACAGTACACCAAACATAGCCCACCTCTTTGAGTGCTAATGATAGTTCCATATTGTAAACAGGAGGTAGTAAGAATAGTGGAGCGTAGGGAAGAAGATAGATTAAATGTAGTTGTCAATAATACGTAAGAACCTGTTATCAGGAGAGAGAAGGGGTAAGTTGCCTTGTAATATATAATAATTCACATATGAAAAAAGAAAGGCAATAATCAGGATGCATACCGATTGAAGATATGCAACTGAACAGCCAAAAAAGACTATAAACCTGATGCACTGCTAAACTGGAGGGTAGAAGGCTAGATACAGAAAGCCTGTTTAGTGAGGTAATGTATAAGATCTAAAACTAAAATAATGGGTTAGAAAAGCATTGCTGATATACCAAAGTTCCCTTGAAGACCTTTAAGCTGCTCATTTAAACACTGCAACAAAAAGTAAATTGATCACAGCATGATGTACAGCCTTTGCTTTCTGCATCCCACTGGAAGCAAAAGCAACCAGGTAGCATAGACTGTAGAGCAGGCAGCTAGGCAGAAAAAGTGCTCTGGCACTCCCTTTAAGTATCCTGGAAGCAAAACCTGCCAAGATATAGCAACTGTGACCTTATTACTGACCATATAAGCTCATGACACCTTAGATTTATTAGCAGGATTGTGACTATTGATGTTCTTACTTTTGGTCTTTGCCCTACGTTTCTTTTTGAGCGGCTCTAAAGATTTGAGTGGGGAACTTGCAACAACTTCCGTCCATGAAGTTTTGGCAGAAATACATCCCTGAGGCACCGAGCTCAAATTAGAGGGATGTTCGTCTGAAATTCATTGGGAAAGATCCTCCTGCAAGGAGTACATGTCATACTCCAAGAGAGCAAACTTACTGCTCAAGGGAATAGAGGGGTTGATTTGAAGGTGAGAGGCTGCAGCTTGGGGTGAAACCTTGCTAGAACAGCATGAAAGTCATGAAGAATAATGCCCAACAGAAGCTTCTCTTGCAGCCATGTTGATTGCCTTGGGGTCAAATCAGTTGAGGCGTTGCTGCTTGGGGCTATGAGTTCTACAACACTTTCCCCACGTTCCTGTACCTCGCTGTCCACCTTCCGTACAGATACCAAAGCTGTGTTTGGGTTGCCAATTGCTGCTGAACCTCCCAGGGTAAGACTGCATAGAGAGACCTCCAGATAGTTGGCTAAGGCACCAGGGGTTTCAAAATCTTTGAAGGAAGAGCCTGAGAAAAGGTGTAGTGTCGCGGGGTAACGTAGAGAAAATGTCATGCTTCTTTGGTGGAGGATTTGTTTAAGTGGATTGTAGGTCTTCCTTCTAATGGTTAAATCTTTTGAAAAGTCTCTGTAGATGGAAATATTAAACTCTTGCCACTGAAGTTTCCCCATTTCTCTGGCTCATTTCAGTATTAATTATGTGTGGGAATAGTTCAAGAAGCGAGCAATGTTAGGCCTTGGTCACTGGTCTGATGTTGGACTGGGACCCAGAGTGCAGTGAGATCGATCAATGATTAATGTTAGTTCAGGAGGCAGTTTAAGCATTGCAGACAGTACATCTAATAAAAGCGCAGTAGTGTCTCCTAATTCTACACCTTCAGGGAAGCCAAAAAATCTTAAATTGTTATTACCATTACGATTTTCAATATCATCAATTTTGGCTTGTAGGGGTTTAATAGTTCGATCTTGATTGCAGACAGTAGGCTGGAGATCAATGAATAGTAGTGGTTTTTATAGGCCGTTGCTTTCTCATTAAAGGCAATTTTCTGGCTAAAAGTTTCAAGAGTGGTTGCATTCTGTTGGGTGGAGGTTTTTAGATCATTAATATCAGCCATCAGTTTAGAAAATATTTCTTCCACTCTAGCAAGTTAGCTTTGCTGTACTTGGAGATCTGCCATAATGCTGAAGGATGAGGCCTAGGATGCTGCAGTACAATGTAGAATAATTCAATATAAGTAGAAGATGGATCAAAAATGACTTACAAACTGTGTCAAGTAGTAAGATTACAGGATGGTCACAGGAGTTGGTACCAAAGAAAGGTCTGGTGAAGGCTGGATGAGGTTAGATTGCAGTCATTCCTTCAGAGATTCTGAACTATGCTGCCATCTTCTGCCTGGTCAGGCCACGCCCCCCATCCATGTCATTTGTGAGCTATGAAAACTAGGGCTATATGAATACCTTTTTTCTGAATATTTGACCAAATACATAGAAATATAGACTTTGACAGCAGATAAGGACTGCTTGGCCCACCCAGTCTGTTCATTTCCCTACCTACTGGATAAGCTACAGATCCCAGTTTTACCAACAGCCTACATCCTCCTATCTCCCACTTGAATTGCCTTATGTCTATCCCATGCATTCTTAAATTCCCACACTGTGTGTGACCTCATGATCTCCTCAAGAAGGCTGTTCCATGCATCCACAACCCTCTCCATGAAGAATACTTCCTCATGTTGCCCCTCAGTCATCCCCTCTCTATCTTCAAATTGTGCCCCCTTGTTCTTGCACATCTCTTTTCCTGAAAGATGCTACCCTCTTGGACTTTGTTGATTCCCTTGAGGTTCTTGAAAGTTTCTATCATGTTTCCCCCCTTCCTTTCCTCAGGGGTATACATATTAAGCTCCCCTTAGTCTCTCTTCATATTGCTTCTGGTGTAGACCCTGCACAATTTTAGTTGTCCTCCTCTGTACTGCCTCCATCCTGTCTATGTCCTTGCAGAGATGAGGTCTCCAGAACTGCTGCAGTACTCCAGATGGGGTCTCTCCAACTGTCTGTACAGAGGGATAACAACTTCTTGTCTACTGGTGATGTCTCTCCCTATGCATACCAGTACCCCCCAGCCCTCCTTACTGAATTCTCATATTGCTTGCCTATCTTTAGGTCATCTGATATGACTACCCCCAGGTCCCTTTCTATTTTTGTTCTCATTAATACCCCCCCATGTGTACTCTTCCACTGGGTTTTTGTTTTCCAGGTGCATTACTTTGCACTTCTTTAGATTGGATCTAAGCTGCCATGACCATTCCTCCAACCTTGCAAAGTCCCTTCTTATCCTTTCCACCCTCCCTTGTGTATCAACCCTGTTGCAGATCTTTGTGTCATCTGCAAAGAGGCATACTTTTTTTCCAGTCCCTCTGCAATGTCTCCTATAAAGACATTAAAGAAGATTGGTCCTAGTACTGAACCCTACGGCACCCCGCTAGTAACCCCTCTTTCTTTGGAGTGGACTCCGTATGCTATTACCCTCTGCGTCCTGTGTCCAGCCAATTTTTTACCTAGGCTACCACCCTGGGACTGACTCCCAGGCTGGCTAACTAGTTTATTAATCTTTGTGTGAGACAGTGTCAATGCCTTGCTAAAGTCTAGGTCCACAGCCCATCCCTGGTCTACTTCTTTTGTCACCCAGTCAAATAAATCTATTAGATTCCACTGACATGACCTTCCTGCTGTGAATCCATGCTGCCTTGGGTCCTGTGCCCCTCTGGCCTCTAGGTACTCAAACCTTTTTTCTTTCAGAGGTAATTCCATCATTTCCCTACCACTGAAGTTAAACTAACAGGTTTATGGTTTCCTGCCTCTGTCTTGTTCCCACTTTTGTGAAGGGAAATCACATCCATCCTCCTCCAGTCCTCAGGTACCACACCATCCTCCCATGATTTGTTCAAAAGGGTAGTCAGTGGTGTCACTAGTTCTCCGCTTAGTTCTTCTGGAATTCTGGGGTGAATCCCATCAGGCCCCATTGCTTTGTCCACCTTGAGTTTTAGGAGTTCTTTCAGGACCATTTCTTCTGTGAATGGACTGGTATTGCCCCCCTTCTCCAGTGTGCTTCTATTATTTGGTTTAGGTACCTCTCCCTCCTCTTCTTTTGTAAATACTGAGCAGAAGTATTCATTCCGTATCTCTGCTTTGTCACTGTCACCTTCTGCCCACCCCTTCCCCTTTGTTAAGCCTCATTATTCCTCCCCTGGTCTTTTTTCTCTCCCTCATATAGCTATAGAAGTTTTTATCTCCCTTCTTAACTGAGTTGGTCATGTTTTCCTCAGTTTGGGCCTTTGCTATTCTGATTTCCTTCCCCTCTTCCTTCTTCTTTAATTGGTACAGTTCTCTGTACTGCTCCTTCTGTATTTCTTTATACTTCTTAAATGCTATTTTTTTCTCCCTAACCTTCCCCAGCCACTTCTTTTGAGAATCATAGTGTTTTTTTTCTTTTGTTTTGTTTATTTGCTTCGCACAAAGGCTTGTTGCCTCTCTGATGGCAGCTTTGATTTTTCTCCATTGTTTCTCCACCCCACTATCTTGCCTATTTGCTAATGCTTTTCTGAGGCACTCTCCCATTTTGCCAAAATCAGCCCTCTTAAAGTCCAAAGCCCTCACATTTGTGTTGCTTGACTCTACAGCTGTATTCATCATGAACCACATTGTTTGGTGGGCACTTGTTTCCAGATGGTTACCCACTTCTAAATCTGATATCCTCTGTCCATCCCCATTTGAGCCAGGTCTAAGATTGCTCTCTCCTAAGTGGGTTCCAACACTAGCTGTCTGAGGCATGCCCCCTGTAGGGCATAGAGAATTACTCTGCTCTTGGATATGACTGCAGCAAAGGTGATCCAGTTAACATCTGGCATATTCAGGTCCCCCATCAACAATATCTCCCCCTTTTCTGCCATTCCAGGGATGCCTTCTACCATTTTCTTGCCCATTTTCTCCCCCTGAGATGGAGTTCTGACTAGAACCCCCATATGGATTGGGGTGCCATTTCCAGTCTCCAAGGTGACCCACAGTGCCCCCTCTTCTCCCTGTTTACCCTTTAGTTCCATTGCTTTGATCCCTTCCCTTATGTAGAGAGCTACTCCAACTCTTTTACCCTCCCTGTCCCTCCTGTAGATTGTGAACCCTGGTATGTTGACATCCCAGTCATAGTTCTCTGTGTACCATGTTTCTGTGACTGCCACAATATCCAGGTGTCCCACTTTCATCAAGACCACTAGTTCATGGAGCTTGTTTCACAGACTATGTGCATTGGTACTCATCGCCCTCCATTTTTTGATAGCCTTACCCCTTTTAGGCCCATCCCTGTCTTTACTGTCTGTGCCTTTTTTACATTGACCCCTGTCCTGCTCCCTATTGACTTATTTATTTATTAATTAATTTATTTATTTATTTATTATTGGAATATCAGTTTAACAACCTTTGAGCCAGAGGCTCATTTACAAAGGTACCTCATCACAGGGAGGACAAAACAGTGCAAACAATAAACATCCAAAGAAGACAGAAAAGCAGAGTACTGTTAAGAGACAAGGCAAATTGGTAAGCATATGTCAAAACATGGTATTCCATAAGATTACAGGTGAGCATTATAAGATTGACAGTAAATAGTTGATACATGCCAATTAGTATAGTAGGCTGACATAGGTAAGGCTGGGTGGAAGAAATCAGAGTAGAGGAGTGTGGGGAAGAGAGTAGCAATAAAGGTAGAGATGGTCAGGAGGTCAGAGAGCCACTCAGGGAGCTTTGTCTGGACAAGAATTGGAAGAGGTTTAGAGGTAGCTACAGCTGCGTGTAGAGAGCAGGTGATTTCTAAGGCTGGTTTTGAAATGAGCTATCAAGGGGGCATCAGTGATACTGATGGGGAGAGTGTTATACCAAAAAGGGGCTCTGTAGGGGTATGCCTTTACCTTAGTGTTTACCTCACTAACTATCCTGGTTTGTTGGGGGGATTTCCATGCTTCTTTTCAGTGCCTGCCCCCTTCGCTAGTTTAAATGCTTGCCAATGAAGCATTTAAACCTATTACCTAGGATTCTGGTTCCCCTCCTGGTCAGATGCAGACCATCATGCCAATATAGACATGCATCCCTCCAGGTGGACTCCCAGTGAAGCCAAAACCCTGAGCTCTGGACCAGTTTTTCAACTATCCATTGATTCCCATGGTGCAGAGTACCCTAGCCTCACCCAAGCCATAGACAGACAGCACCTCTGAGATGCCGACCATGCATGCTACTTGCCTAAGGCCCCTCTCCAACTCTATAAACTCTTCCTGCACTGCTCTGATCCCATTCCCAGCCAGGTCATTTGTGTCTAGGTGGACAGTGACATCCAGCTCCCTCTCCTGTGCCACTGCTCCCGTGATCCTGAGGATTCACTGCCTGTCCCTCCCAGCCATGGCACTAGGCAGGCACCTTACCTCCCTCACCCCTCACCCCCCAGTTCTACCCCCTAATGATTGAGTCCCCCACCCAGAGTTGTTTCCTTCCACTGTGGGATCTTGTGCCACCCTCCTCTGGGTCTCCTTTGTGGAGGTTCCCCACATCCTCCTTGGTCTCCACTGTGGGGGTCTCCATAGAGGACCCACACTTCACCAGAATGACATGAAAATCGTGGTGAGATACAACTGGAGGGATGCACCTCTGATCCGCTACCCTCAGCCTCCCTGAGCCCACCATGGTCCAACTGCTCCACTTTCTTGTCAACCTCTGAGGCAGTAGTAGTGGTCCTGTTGGTCCCTGGGTGGGGGAGGAGGTTTCCTAAATCCTCAACAGGTCAGCCTGGAGATGGGCAACCTCCTCCCTCAGACCAGGGAGGTGCCTGCAAATAGGGCAGCATCGTAGCCTCCAGAACATCTCCCAAAAGACTGCCACCCCACAGTCAGTGCATTGCATCACTCTGCACATGGTTCTCTCCCTTCCTGTTTAGTTTTTTTTTTGTTAGTGTGTGTGAACATGTGTGTGCATCTACCCCCTATGCACCATGCTGGGCTGTTAAGCTTATGGCAGGTGTATGTCCTTTTCCCTTTTGGGGAAGTGATGTCAGAACCTCTGGTATAAAGTAAATGATGCACTTGGGGAGGGTGGGGTGAGGGACAGGGTAGGCAGGATCAAGCCTGTGCCCTCCAGAAACAATCAGCTACAGCTCTGATCCACCACTCCAGTGAGTGTTTTTCTTCCTTTCAACAAGACAACCTGCACAACAATTTAAAAGAAAATATACCCTGCAAAAAATTCCAATCAGAGAAAAATAAAGCTGTAAACTGTAAAACCTGTAAGCTCAAAACAAGATAGTAACATAACAGTAACTCTGCTTTGCCAAAAGAAGCCTTAATGTTTCTCCTTGTTCTGTCCTTTCAAGCAAAACCTAGAAGAAAAGAGCTCAGGTGAAGCTAGGTGCTTTATGCCAGCAGACCTACTCTTCGCCACTACACACGAACTAACCTGACCTTTTAAATCTTCCTTCTGTTGAAAGGTACTAAGCCTTTGTCAACTCCACCCCCCAGTTACACTACTAATCCCCTGGAGGAGCTGTGGAAGAAAAACAATTAGCTTCTTCAATGTGAGAAAGAGACTTCAATACCTTTAAGCCCAAAATAAAACCTGTAAGCACAAAACAAAATAGCAACAAAACAGTAACACAACTTGTAACAATTTAACAGAAAATATACCTTGCAAAAAAAAAATTTAGTATTAGGCAGCCAAATATTCAGTATTCGATAATCATGGTACATTTACAAAAAAAGGAAAAAAGCCCCACCCGCTTCCCCAGCCCAAAACACAGCACAAAATGCAACCCCTGTCCCCTACCTTCTGCCAGTAGCCCTATCACACCCTCCCTCAGCACCCCCAAATTGTTTTTATTTATTTGGAATGTAAAGAAAATCCCACGATGGGCAACCAGCACATCCTGGCTGCCTTCACAGCCAGCTGCCATCTTAAGCACTTCCAAGGTGCCTGTTTGTGCTTAAAGAATTATTATTAATGTCCCCCAAAACTTTTCACACCCTAGCAGCACCCCACTCCCTCCCTACCTCCTGCCCCAATACCCAGTTCTAATGTTGGAAGGCAACCAGCACAACCTGCCCTCCTCCACGACTAGCTGTCTTCTGATCAATGAAAGCATGTGCATGCTTCTGCCTGTAGAAGTAAAAACAGCTGATTATGTGATCTGCTGGGTTTGCTATTACTCACAGAAGCATGCAAGTACCTTTATTTAGCAGAAGGTGGCCAGCCTTGGAAGAGGGCAGGATGTGCCAGTCACCTTCCAACATCAGAATTGCGTGCTCGGGGGAGGAGGGTAGGAGTCGGGTGCTACTAGAGTTGGAGGGACATACTACTATTGCCTACTATTTACTGTACAGCCAGTTAGTGAAGCCACCAGGCTTCACATGAACCACTGGACTTTGTATTCAGTGCTTTGTCATTCATTTGTTTGCACTCGAGTCCTGCATTTTCACTAATGCACAAACTGTTTTCTGCCAAATAAAGTGAAAAAGTAGCTTAAAGTTACAGTTGTTATGTTTGTTCAGGGACTACAGTGCAAACTACCTTCTGAGCACTGACATCCCAGCTTGCTCAACACAAACACAGGGTCCAATACACAAAAGATTTTTGCCATAAGCACAGAATGGGAGAAAATGCTTTGAAGATAGGACCCACAGTTTGTACCATGCTGACCAACCACTTAACTATCCCTGATTTTAGAGAGGTTCCTGATTTCTCCTCCTAATATTCATTGGTCCTTCCTAAATTTGACATTTTTGTCACTGAAAAGTAGGGATATGATGCACAAAATATTGCCAAAACATAATGTTACAGTCTAATTCTCCTTCAGAAAATCCTTTTCACACTGTTCCTCAAAGCATGGCAGGTTTATTGAACTGATATTTCCATTTTGAATGATGTGTCCCTAATTCTTGTAATTTCCCCCTAATTTTAAAGCCCTGCCTATGATTCACAAGACAGGAAGTTGAGACCCGTGTTGCAAATGCTTTGAATATCCTGCCTTGAGAGACTTACAGTACAATAACAACTTCTAAATTATGAAATGTATAAGCTAGCAATTACTTTGTGAAACTCTTGTTCGCAATGAATGTTTAAAGAGAATGATAAAAAAAACTGTTTAAAAGTTTAGTCTTATTCATTTCTAGGATATTACCATTGATATAACACTTTCAGCAAAAAACTTCATTATTAAACAAGAGTTAAAACCCATGCATTATTATGATGAAATAAAGTTACGGTGTAGAGCTATAGGAATAAGAAAATTTGAGCAGGATTCACAAAGCTCAAAAATGGACAGAAGCAAAAGTTATATTCAAAGTGGTAAGGTTGCATCCAAAACAAAGGAAGCTGCATTTAAAATGAGTGTTGTCCTTATTCACAAAGGTTTTGTTTGTTTATTGTTTGGTAACCAAGTAAGACCTACTTGGCACAAGTGCCTGTTTTCAGGGACAACTCAAGAGAACTGAGGAGGTTAAGTGACTTGTTTAGAATCACATAGTGTGCAAGTAGAAGTTGTGGGAATCAAACCCACACCTGCTGGAGGTACCAAGCTCATTCACAGCTTGTTATTCTAACCTCTAGGCTATACTGCCAGCACCAAAGATGGTAACTTAGTTTAAAATGCAAGTGGCTTATGCTGAAGGCTAACTTAGTCCAAAAAGCAGAGTTAAAAGTAACACAAGTTGTTGAATATGGATGCAAGTTTGGTGCTGCATCCTCCACATCAGTAATACAATATCCCTAACAACACAAATCACAAACAGGTGTGAGTGGTATGCTGAATGAGAAACAGACATAGCCAGCAGACCACAAAAAGATGGTGTAAGCAGGCTAGTACACACCTTTTTTAAAGAAAACAGCACATTACATGATGCTGAGGACACAGCCGAGCATGCAGGAGGGTGACGAGGCCCCATTTCTAAAAGCTGATGACAAGCCTGGGACAGTACTGAGCACCAGAGACAAATGTGCTGATCCAATATGGCACCACCATTTCACTTCTGCTGGATACATACCGAAAAGTTCCTACTCTGCCATACCCACCATCTTTGTTGGTGGAGAAGGACTGGGGACCCCCGTGCCAGGAAAACATCAATAAGGGAGTACTTTACAGCATGATATATTATAAGGTGCAGACCATTTTTGTACCTACAGCATAAAAATTTGTACTCTGACCACCACACTAGAAAACTTAAACAGGGACACATAAATAAACCACTGCATGGGCTAGTAGCAAATGACAAACATTTACTAATCGTGCACCTCTTCCTCTGTCTGTTTTGACTATAAAGGCACTTTTGCACATAGTGATCCATATTAGAATGAGTGGTACAGATCAACTGTAGTGTTACCCTGTGTGGTGTCTACTGGTGATCCACTCCATAACAGAAGTGAGAATTTGCTGATTACGCATTCCCTGCTTGGCTAGGTTTGTCGACTCTTGCAGCCTTTCTCTTAGCTGTGTACTAGTGCCCTTCCACTCATTCTTTCCCATGAAAAGGAAATCCTATGATCTCTTGGCTGTTGTGGAGCAGATTGCCTGTAGATGCCACACAGGGTAATGTTGCAGTGGATCTGTACCACTCATTCTGATACAGATCACTGCATGTATAAGTGCCCTTTGAGTGCAGCAGACCAGGCAGAAGAAAGCATGTCACAGAACCAGAGGTACAGGCAAGCCCCATGTAAAAGTACCTTAATTCTGGATGCATATGCCCCCAGTGTTGTTATGTCCATAATTATGGATGTAGTTTGTGAATATAACATGAGGAAGTGGATTCCCCAATCAGTCTAATTTTGGATGCAACATTCCTTGCTTTTGTTGCATTTTTGTGAATCCTGCCCTTTCTATTTTTATTGAATTTTTTTTGTTTTGTGTTTGAAAAAGCTGTCTAAAGGAATTAGTTGCAGTTTTCATCTATTACCATACATCCTAAAAGGGACAATAAAATTGGATACTGGTTACCTTTCAACATATAGTACTTAAATGGCACAGAAATGAAATGGTGCTAGTCCAGGTGCATAATGACCTCCTCAGGCTAGAGCTAGAGGCCAGCAGTCAATTCTCATTCTTCTCAATCTCACTGGCAGGATGCAAAGGGAAGTAATGGGGAATTTCTCCTGACGCCCAAGGCCCCTGCCATGTAGAATTCCCCATGGCTCAATCCTCTCACGTTGTTTGTCTCATACATGCTACCCTTGGGTGAAATCATGTGACACTACAGTGTGAGTTTCCACCCAGGACTGTTGACACTGTGAAGGTACTAACTGCATGCCTGACTGAGATCAAAGACTGGATGTCCTGTAGCTAACTGAAGGTCAACCCTGGCAAAAGAGAGGTACCAGTGACTGAGCCTGGTCACCAGCGGAAAATGGAAACTGCCGGGGTGAGCTCTGGCTTGATGCTGGGCCTAACACTGTCTCCCTACCACTCTCAGGGCTCACTCCACTGCTCCAAGAAAGTCTTCCTAGCAATTTCCAGGGCCCGACTAGAAACATCTGGTGATTGTGCATTTGCAGCGGTCCTGTGGAATTTGCTTCAAGATCCTTGAGAGAGGCTCTCTTGTTGTACAGGTAGGCCTTTAAGCGGGGTTTGAAAACACATATCTTCAGGGAAGCCTTCATGATTTAATCCATACTATTTTTATGTGTTTTAACTTCTACTATTTCATTTTTATAATGATTCTATTAATTTAGTTATTGTGTTTCTCTGAATTATGTATTTAACCCTCTGTTCACTGTCTGTGTATTGTAAAGCACCCTGAGCCTCTGAGATAGGACGCTCTAAAAATAAAGAATTACTGACTTATGTACTTGCTCTACACTATTCAATAACAGTCCAAATTAACCTTAAAGGATTAATATAGATAATATAACTAGTTAAGTAGTGCCCTTTCAGGGTTGCGGGCAGGAAGTAATTAGGATGGTGGAAAATTAGATTGTTTACACTTACAAAACTGTTGTGTGTCAGTGGTATTGCACTGATATGTGGGAGCTATGAGTTAGTAGCAGAAGCTGAACAACTCAAGCAGTAGGAGTTCCAATGACAAGACTGCTGGAACCACCCACCCTAGCAACATCTGAGCATGAGCACTGGAAACCCAGCTGAAGGGGAAGCATCTGCAGAGGCCATGACACCAGTTTGTGGAACATCCACAAAGGGATTAACAGCTCAGAAAGGCAAAGCAAAAGGAAAACCATCAATCTTGACCTGAATCCACCAACAAATGCTGAGGTGGGTAATGTGAAGCAAATTTTTTCTGCATTAGAGAAACTGTGTTTTCAAAAACTCAGTCGCATGTGTAACATAATAATGCAAGAAACTTGCATTGAAAGACAGCAGTAAATGAGAGGACTGAGAGTAAACCGTCTCTCCTCATGTGGACCTGAAAATTCCTCTAGGAGGAGGAACAGGAAAAAGCAGCTGCTTTGTGTACTCAGACATTCATTGAACTTACAATAGCTGAAGATTCTGACAAGCATTCTGCTGTCACTGCTGAAATCAAAACTATCAAAACAGAATGATTAACATATAAGGACATTTTTGCAGTGTTTGCTGATCTTGATCAGCTTCTCAAATAAAAACTAGAGAAGCATGAAACTGACCTCATTAAAAGAAAGCAGTCCAAACTTGAGAGGAGCAATGATGACTTAATTTCAGGAAATATCCTGACTTAGCAATAATGAGCAAGATCTTCCAGTAGGGAGCATTGCAGCTCAAGAAGCAAACCAAAAAGGGTCCCCATCAGAGAGGATAAAGACAGTGAATCAGAAGGGAAGCATTTTTGTCTTGGTTTGTGACAACTCCAGACAAGATGATTTTTTAGAACGTGAAACAGTTGAAACAACACAGAAAAAAAAATGTGCAACAAGAAGAGGAAAACTAGAAGGGGCAGAAGGGGAAAATGCAAGCAGAGGTCCCAGGAGGAAACAAAAGAAGCCATAAATCTTTCAGAGGTGATCCTTACACCCAATCAGCTGTATCTTCTATCTAAAGGATTCAGTTTCATCCCACAGACTGCATCACATAGCTCTGCAATACAAATAGATCCATACAAGGTCTTCTGAAAGATTCAATTAAGGGAATTTTCTGCTAAAAAAAACTAAAATAGTGCAGAAACAAGTTTCACAAATGAAGATGCAGTGGCTATACATTAAGAAACTCTTCAAGATGTGGGACTTCATTTAAATACTGTAGAAATGATTGATTTAATCTGTAACCTGGACATGAATGAAAGTGCTTCAATTTTAGGTGATGTGACCCAGAATTTGAATAATTAGACTGAACAAGATCTTGCTAACCTTATAGCCCTTGAATCTTTGTTTAATTAAGCTTTAGTAAATGAAAATGTGTCATTTGAAAACGTTAAAAATCTGATTCAGAACAAAGAATTTCAGAAACTAGGAAAACACCATGTAAACCTCTGGGATTAGCATTTTTGAGAAAATTGTCCTCAGTGTGTCAAACTAACTTTTAGGCAGAATGCCTCCTGTTGCCTGCCGGAATATCACAAAAGCTTAATGTACAGCATTAAATGAACTTACAAACATGAAAGACATTGTAACAGAACCAGCAGACAAAGTAAGAAATACTGTGGTGCTGAATGAAAGCAACTACAAAGACTGTCCTAGATCTGCTTAATAATCAGCAGAATTACAGGATACTTCCTACTAACCCCACACATGCATTCAAGAAAAGACTTCTTCAGCTTCTTAAATGGGGGAAGTCAATGGGTCAAATCTCAGATGATGAGTTCCAATACCTCTTGATCGATACCCCCGCCATTCCAACCTTTTACACCCTCCTTAAAATACATAAGGGTCTAACTAAACCACCAAGTCTTCCAATCATGTCCTGGGTGGGCTTATTGACAAACAACCATTGAACGTTTCTAAACACTTTACTCAAAGACTGTGTTGTTGGTCTTGAGTCCCTCCTACCCTACACAACAGATGTTTTGGACAAATTCAATGGCTTTCAATAGCAGTCAAACTTTCTATGGCTAGGCATAGACATAGAATCACTATATGCCTATATTACTATATTGTTTAGTTTGGATAATGTATTGTATTCTTTCCAAAAATGTCTGTACATTACTGTTTGTATTTTTTACCATTTGTTACTCATTTTCTCTTCACTGTACACTCTGTACCCGGGTTGTACTTGGAAACGAGCCTCAGCTCAGTGTGCCTTTCCCAGTCATTAAATTTTAAATTAAATAAAATAAAATTAAAATTAATATGCCAGCATACAGTATGGACAGGGGGTGGAGGCACACAGACATATTTTGGAATGTAACCAACAGAGGGACTGATTCCCAATTAAGTTCATTTTAGAAGCATTGAATGTTGTGCTTAGTCACAACCAACTTGAATTTAATCAAAAATACTACCTATAGGATTGGCCCACTGGCACAAGTAGTAGTGCTACCACTTGTGACACCAATGACCCAGGTTCTGGAACAAGCATGTAGCATCAGAGGGTTGGCTGGGGGGGAGGATAGATTGGCCAATGGACAGCTTCCCTCCTTCAGGGGGAAGGACACATCTGTCAGCAACTTTTCAACTCCTAGCAATGTCCACATCAAGTGCAAGCATACACTGAGGCTGGTGGTGCAGCAGATGTCATTAGATCAAGCATGTGCCTGATGTAGCAAGCAACATCACTGCATGACCATTTTGCCAGGGGGCGAACGCTGTGAGAAAAAAATATATGGCAGTGCACATTGAAACCAGGGTCACTCCCAGTGCCACTCCTCCATTCCTTCTTGCCACCTGCCTTCCAGATTAGCATCTTGGTCTTTCCTCCCCTCCAGGGCTGAGGGAGAACTCCACAATGGGGGACAAGCCATTGTCTCCTGGTTTTTAGGGCAGTCCCGGGGGTTAGGGAGTGAACCTGAATGGGGTCTACTAGTGGTGAATATGGGGTAAGTCCCACTGCGTCCAAAGGGCATAAAAAGTACTGAAAAAAAATATTACCTTCAGTAATGTGGCACAGCCATAGGGGCTGCCATGGCACCTTTATTTGAAGACATCTTCCTTGGACTCTAGGAAAATACATTTATCCTTACCCCTGAAGTCAATCCCCTTTCGAATCAAATAAACAACTGATATTGTTTTATTGATAATATAGTCTTTGTCTGGAGAGGACCCAAGGAAGAGGCTAGTAATCTTTTGCAATAGCTGAATACTAACAAATGAAGCCTGCAGTTCATTGGCACAATGGATAAGAAAAAACTGAAATGCTTTAGACCTCACCTTGGAAGCAGAAAATGACTCACAAGTTCATAGAAAGGGATATGGAAACCAACGATTATCAACAGTTTACTGACAGCCAAAAGTACCCACCCGTGTTTACTCGTTAATTCAATACATTATGGGCAATACCTGAACATTCACAGGACCAGCTCAAAGAGACAAGAGTTAATTTTCTAAGCCCAGAAACTAACAAACAGATTCCTTGCTAGGAGATACCCCTATAAAATTCTGTAGAAAGCCCATGATAAAGCTATCAACTAAGATAGAAACTATCTGCTTGCACCCAAAAACAGGAAAAGAGACTCTAAAGAACCAACTGGCTTTGTAACTAAATTCACACAAGCATCTGGACAAATGGGGGATCATCAAAATGTTCTGCCCAATCCTACTTAGTGGTGTCGATCTGTTGAAAGAGATTGGCGATAACTCCCAGGTAGCATTTGCAAGGGCAGAGCACATACCAGACAATTTGTTTCATAGCTAACACAAACAATCAAACCCTGCAGTTTTCTGCAAAAATTAGCTACCCCAACCCCCAAATGGTATACAAAATGTGGTCAACACAGTCTGCACCTACTGCCATCAAGGCAATAAATGTAGCCTAGAGGAGTATAGCAGTGATGTGGAACTCAGAAGTTTCATAAACTGCAACAGCAGTTTTGAGGTATATTCCATCTGGTGCGATTGCCCAAAACTGTACATGGGCTTCACAATCAGGCCTTTAAGGCAACACATCCAGGAACATATTCTGAGTATCAGATTAGGATTGTCTGACACGACTATAAGTAGACACTTCATGGAAACTAATCCATCTTGTGCTAAATTCATGGGTTTGGAAGTTATGGCTAAAGGTCCTCAAGGAGGGAATAGCCTAACAAAAGTGTTAGAAAAAAAGCTACTGGATATTCTCCCTAGGATCAATGCAGCCACATGGTTTAATCTTGGAATGGTATTTAAAACTCTTCTTATAACTGGAATCTGTAAACATGGAAAAACTGTACAAATAGTGAATTATACAAATACTGAATTGGTAACTCTAAAAAGTACCAATTAACAATGCTATATACTGTACTAATGTCTGTATTTTATTTCTCCTCTCTTTTCATCTTTCTCTACTTTGGTGCTTTGTGGTGTTGGACCAGCAGATCCCCCATGGCTGACAATTTTCCTGAGAAAACCAATTGGGGAGATTGCTGCCAATCCAAGATGCCATAACTAGACTCGCATTCTGTCTTTTAAATCCAGGCAGTAAAACATAAGTAAGTAATAAGTTACGACTTTGTGTGCATTAAAGGATTTTAATGCATGCCTTGGAGATGTCCTTACACCCCTGAGAAGTGCATTAAAATCCTTTAATGCACATCCTGGAGTGCTTATCACACTTCTAAAATGGTTTGTTTGCTATACTACAATATAATTACAATAGAAAGTGTAGAAAAAGATGGTGTATTGGTTGTTTATTTTAAAACATTTAATTGTATAGGTTTTAAAAGTTAAAAAGTGTTTTTCATAAAATAGTGCCACAGTTGGAATGTTTAATCTGCAGGTGATGATGTTCACACAGTGAGCACTCCCACAACTGGAGAAGGTAATCAGTTCATCTCTTACAAGATGTCTGTTTAGAGGAGCAGCCTTTCTTGATCATGGCAGAAGACTTGCTATTCTGGTCTCTACAATCTGTACAAATGGAGCTGGGGAGCTCAGAAGCAGCCATTATACACTTGCCCTCCGCCCAATTAACAGCAGTACCATGGACTTGCTTTCTCAGCCTCAAGAACTCTAGAAATTGGGCCAGAGACTTTACTAGCAGAATTTGCATGGTTACTGCATGCTACCCCCACACACACCATCACCAGCAGTGCATACGCTGGAGCATACTTTAATTCACTACCCCACCGCAACTAACACCAGTAGAGGGGCAAAATGGAGCTACATGCTTGGTCAGATTTTTTCAGTATACATGTCAGTTTATACATACTGTAGATCTGGCAGCTCCATTTACAGTTCTCTTTTGAGTGTGGTCATGTGCAGCAGGAACCATTAGTGTTAGGTTCTTTTTTGTGACTTAAATTTTGGTTGCATTCTCATTTACACTAGAATACAGAATATATTGGTTGTATTAGTTGCAACTGTTGTACTTTTTAATAGAATGTACGTTCTTGTGGCATTTTTAAAATCAAGCTCATGCAGTCTGCTTGACTTCACATTCCTTCAGTCCCAACAAGACCATAAAATCTGTTTTGCTAGGTTCAAACTGAGATGTGTGGTGATCTTCTATAAGGACCAGGCTGCCAAATCTGAGGCTATTTGGACACCATTTTTGAGGCATCTGGGTGTCAATATGTTCTACAATTTACTGCCTTAGTACTGAGGCCCTTCGTTTGTCATATGATGAGTGTGAAGCATGGTACACAGAGAACCATGACTGGGATGTTAACATAATAGGGTACACAATCTACAGGAGAGACAGGGAGGGTAAAAGAGGAAGAGAAGGAGGAGGAGTAGCTCTCTACATAAGGGAAGGAATCAAAGCAACAGAGCTAAAGGGTAAACAGGGAGGGGAGGAGGCACTGTGGGTCACCCTGGAGACAGAAAATAGCACCACAATCCACACAGGGGTTGTTTATAGGCCCACATCTCAGAGAGAGGCAATGGACAAGGAAACAATAGAAGGAATCCTTAGAATGGCAGAAAAAGGAGAGATATTATTGATGGGGGACCCAAATATGCCAGATGTTAACAGGAGCACCTTTACTGCAGCCACATCCAAAAGCAGGGCCATTCTCTATGCCCTACAGGAGGCATGCCTCCGACAGCTAGTGTTGGAAATCACTCAGGAGGGGAGCATTCTTAGACCTGGTAGTCTCAAATGGGGATGGAGAGAGGATCTCAGATTTAGAAGCGAGTAGCCATCGGGGAACAAGCGACCACCAAACAGTGTGGTTCACAATAAACAGAGCCATTGAGTCAAGCCATACTAAAACAAGGGTGATGGACTTTAGGAGGGCTGACTTTGACAAAATGGGAGAGTGCCTCAGAAAAGCACTAGCAAACAGGAAAGAAGGAGGGGTGGAAAAAGAATGGGGGAAAATCAAAACTGCCATCACAGAGGCAACAAGCCTTTGTATAAAGCAAATCAACAAAACAAAATGAAGGAAAAAGCCTATATGGTCTCAAAAGAGGTGTCAGGGAAGGTTAAGGAGAAAAGGATAGCATTCAGGAAATATAAGGAAACACAGAAGGAGCAGGACAGAGAATGATATCAGTTAAAGCAAAAAGAGGTAGGGGAAGGCAGTCAGAATAGCAAAGACCCAAACTGAGGAAAAGATATACAACTCTGTTAAGAAAGGGGGATAAAACCTTTTATAGGTACATTAGGGAGTGAAGAAAGACCAAGGGAGGGATACTGAGCCTTAATAAAGGGGAGGGAATGTGGGCAGAGGGTGACAGTGAAAAAGCAGAGATACTGAACAAATACTTCTGCTCAGTATTCACAAAAGAAGAGGAGAGGGAGGTACCTAAACCAAACAATAGAAACTCTCTGAATGGGGGGGGGGGTCAATACCATTCAATTCACAGAAGAAAGGGTTGTGAAAGAACTATTAAAACTGAAGGCGGACAAAGCAATGGGGCCTGATGAGATTCACCCAAGAATTCTAAAAGAACTAAAGGTAGAACTAGTGACACCACTGATTATACTCTTTAACATATCATGGGAGGATGGGGTGGTACCTGAGGACTGGAGGAAGGCAGATGTGATTCCACTTCACAAAGTGGGAGCAAGACAGAGGCAGGAAGCTACAGACCTGTTAGTTTGACCTCAGTGGTAGGGAAAATGATGCAATCACTTCTGAAGGAAAGAATTGCTGAGTACCTACAGGCTAGCGAGGCACAATACCCAAGGCAGCATGGATTCATAGCAGAAAAGTCATGTCAGATGAATCTAATAGATTTCTTTGACTGGGTGACCAAAGTAGTAGACCAGGGAGGGGCTGTGAACATGGCCTACCTAGACTTTAGCAAGGCATTTGACACAGTCCCACTAAAAAGATTAATATACAAGTTAGCCAGCCTTGGAGTGGGTCCCAAGGTGGTATCCTGGGTAAAAAATTGAATAGACAACAGGTCCAGGACACAGAGGGTAAGAGCAAACAGAGTCCACTGTAAAGAAAGGGAGGTTACTAGCAGGGTACCACAGGGTTCAGTACTGGGACCACTCCTCTCTAATGTCTTTATAAGTGACATTGTAGAGGGACTGGAAGGAAACGTATGTCTCTCTGCAGATGACACAAAGATCTGTAACAGGGTTGATACACAAGGAGGGTGGAAAGGATGAGAGGGACTTGGCAAGGTTGGAGGAATGGTTGAAAGTATAGCAGCTTAGATTCAATGCACAGAAGTACAAAATAATGCACCTGGGAAATAAAAACCCAGGGGAAGAGTACACAGTGGGGGGTGAGATACTAATAACAACAGAAATGGAAAGGGACCGGGGGTAGTCATATCAGACAACCTACAAGTGGGCAAACAATGTCAGAAGGCAGGGGGGTACTGGGATGCATAGGGAGAGGCATCACCAGTAGAAAACAGGAAGTTGTTATCCCACTGTACAAACAGTTGGTGAGACCCCATCTGGAGTACTTCATGCAGTTCTGGAGACCCCATCTACGCAAGGACATAGGCAGGATGGAGGCTGTCCAGAGGAGGGCAACTAAAATGGTGCAGGGTCTGCACTAGAAAACATATGAAGAGAGATGAAAGGAGCTTAATACATATACCCTTGAGGAAAGGAGGGAGAGGGGAGACATGATAGAAACTTTCAAGTACCTCAAGGGAATCAACAAAGTCCAAGACGGTAGCATCTTTCAGAAAAAGGGATGTGCAAGAACAAGGGAGCACAATTTGAAGATAGAGGGGGGATGGCTCAGAGGTAATGTGAGGAAGTATTTTTTCATGGAGAGGGTTGTGGATACATGGAACGGCCTTCCTGAGGAGATCGTGGCGTCAAAAACAGTGGGGGAATTCAAGAATGCATGGGACAGACATAAGGCAATTCTAGTTTGGTAGGAGGAAGTAGGCTGTTGGTTAACTAGCATCTGCAGCTTATCCATTAGGTAGGGAAATGAGCAGACTAGGTAGGCCAAGCGGTCCTTATCTGCCATCAAATTCTATGTTTCTATGTATTTTTCATTTTGTGGATTAGCTTGCCTTTTTTCCATTATGTCTGATACTCTTTCACCATGCCTTTGATTAATGAATGTGTTTTTTTTTTTTTTATTCTATTATTTTGTTTTTGGATGTTTACTGTTTTTGTATTTTTTTCAATACAAAATTAGAAAAAAAAGATGTGTGGGGATCTGACTCTGTAATATTATCAGGTGTGGATTCATTGTTCATATGAGTTTGGTGTGTGGCAGCTGTAATGAAGAGGTACTGTATGCAGAGTGTAAGCGATTCTCCAAAACAGTAGGCTGCAGTGCCATGGTTAGCAGGTGACTGTGTAAAGGCAGTGCCTTTTTCATCAGAAGCCACAGAGCTCTGATAACAACTTGAGAATGGAAATGTTTTGCTTAACCTGTAGGGACATTTTTCTTAAGGTGATTTGATGCTGACTGTATAATTTGTTGGCTAAAATGTTTGTAAGAACTTAGTTTGAAAAAAAATATAGTAGGAAAGGTTATCGTTGCAGTCATTTGATATTTTTTATTCTACTTTGAGGCTTAGTGATATTGTGAAATGTACCACAATGTATTGTACAGTCTATAAGTACTCAACATGAAACATTCTAGGACATATATTTGACCTAGTGACTATCTCTTTAATTATCAATCACCGAACCAACAGTTCTTTGCAGCAGAGGACACATCGCTTTTTTCTTTAAGACAAGCAAAAATTGCATTGGCTTATGGTCCCCTTGTTCAAATCCCTGTACAAAAATCTTTTGAGATTACAAGTTTATATAAATATATATATATATATATATATATATATATATATATATATATATATATATATAATACACACACTCTCTATAATCATTTGTCCGATGTCATATCTGGCGCTGTACCTGCTCTGTTAAAACAGCCCACTAGACTGGGGAGTATGTGATAATCTTTGCATTTATATTTGTAATAACAAAAAATATTGACAAGTTAGAAGTGCCACAAATCAGCCCCTAGTCTAGGGAGAATATGATTGATGGTTAAAATCTTGCATTGGTAAGATAGCCGATGTTTGAAAGCAGAAAACTTGCAAAGAATAGGCAATTGACCCACAAAGACAACAGCATTAAACAGGAGCTATGCTCAAGATGTTTGTGCCAGGACTTGAAAAGATGAGATGTTGGTTCGGTGAGATGTTGAGTGCTTATATACCGTACAACACATTGTGGTACATTTCAGAATATTGAATTCTCTACTATTGAGCACCACACACAACCCCTAAGTAGTTTTAAACTAAATTGTGCAGTACAAGCTATGAATTCTTTTTCTACCTGTTAGCTTAGTGATATTGTTCAGTAAGGAGGTATTTGGGGGCAGGAAAACTGACTGGGCATTTATAGAGATTTAATATATGGACAGCTGACATCTTCCAGCCAATGAAGTTACTAGATTTTTTCCTTGCCATTTCATAAAATCATTTAGTCAAAGTGTCTAATATGTTAAAGTTGTTTAATCATGTGAGGGCACACTATGTTTTGCTCATTACAAGAACAGATCCTTTAGTAGGAATTTTGTTGACATCAATTTTTTTTTTCAAAAGATTTTGAATAACTGCACTTGATTTAATGTGCTCTGGCAGAAACTGAGCTGGTACACTTTGCATTAATTTTAAAAGTATATGTAGAATACTTTTTGTATTCATTTTTGTAAATATGTGAACTTTACCCTTTCCTTGTTTAGATCCCCCCAAAATCATTGGCACACAGCAGTTCTGTAAGTGTAAGCAGAGCACCCAATGGGGCTGCACTGTACTGCACTGATGTGTTATAAATGGGGCGGAGCAGCCCATCTAACCTAGCCCCTGACAAAGAATCTGGTTGAAGCATCAGATCTATTTATTTTATTTAGTTTTTGTTGACCGGGAAAGAAGGACTAGACAATTCTGCTTATTTTGAGCCTTGTCCTGGGGAAGGGGGATACAGATTGATGCCAACTGGTATTGAACCAGATTAAGCTGTTGGTGGTATTTTTTGTGAATGGGGGAAATTTGGCCAGAACACGAGGGACATTCCCCTGCTCTTTTCGAGAAGTGCCAAAGGATCTTTAACATCCACCTGAACTACCACCAGAACCGGCAGATGGTACCTCAGTTTAATGTCTCATCTGAAAGATGTCACCTCAGGAGTGCAGCACCCCACCCCACCCCACCCCAAGCTGCACTATAGTGTCAGTGTGGATTTTAATTGCCTGGTGTGAGGATAGACCACGCAGCCTTCTGATCTTCCAACCTCAGAGGCGAGTGTGCAAACTGCTGAGCCACTGACACTGTGTAGATGCTGCTATAGGAGCTTCCCACGGTAAGCATCAGTTGTCTATACTGCAAAATAAATATCTAAGTAGCAATTTCTATCTTATGTGGACTTTGCCATACATAGAAACAATTGACCTCTTTCTGAGTGCTAGGTGCTTGCTTCTTGGTGTGGGTCATCCATCTGCATCTGGGCCAGAAGATCATGGTTTCTAGTCCTGTACAGGGATTAGACTCATACCCTAAATTTTGTGCTGGGGGGATGCCAAGCACGGAACTGAGGTCCTGCCTGCTTTTCTGGTGGTTGTTCAGGTACACATTTAAGACCCAATGGCATTTCTCGAGAAGAGTCGGGGAGACTTTTATTAAATATTTAACACTGAACAAAGAACATTAATAAACACATGAAAAATACAAAATCAAGCAATTAGGCAAGCATACATATGAAAACAGAAATCAGCAGTACATAATTTCCTGGTCTACTGTCAAGACCGTGTTGGAAATTTTTTTGTGTTTGTGTGAAGTGTTTTTTGACCGCACATTTATCAACCACATAGTTTTGACCTAGACCCAGATTTCCCCAGTGTCCTGGTCACATTTCCATCACTCACTAAAACAGTACCAACAGCTTAATGCAATTTAATTTCAATTTGCTTGCATCTGTATCCCTTCTCCTTCCTGGATGAGGCTGAAAATAGGCAGTATTATCTAGCCGTCCTAGCCAGGTCAACAACAAAAAATATTCTCCATTGGTCTAGTAATACTGTGGAATGTTTTGAGTGGGCTGAAGATTCTGTCCAAACTCCTTCAAGAATGTAATTTAAAAGAGCTAAAAGTCTATGTATATGGTAATACTGCAGTTGAGACAACTCTTAATGGAAAACTACACCCTCATACAGTATCTTCTAGATTTTATTTGTTTCCATGTCAACAGACAACTCTTCTCATGTAGCTATTAGAAATGTATGCAACTGCCTTAGTCTGTTTTCATACTTCATAACTTCCTGAGAGGCTCCATGTGGTGGCTGTTGAAATCTCATTGTCCCTGAGAGTGGCATTAACATATGAGAACATGATTCATAATCAACCTTAAATTTCCCCAGTATGCCTGTCTGCTTAATTAATCTTTAAAGAAACGAGCTGCAAGAAGGTATGAAATACCACTTTTACATTCAGTAAGCTTTGTACACTATCTGAGTTGTAATGCAGGGTTTTTCTCTTTAAACTCCATTCAGTTTATGTGTTTCCAGACAGCTTTTGCAGGGTATTTGTTCTATCAGCATAGAGATACATGATATAAATGGTTGATCTGACATCATGTTCTTATATGCTAATGCAGTTCTCATGGACAATGAGATTTCAACAACCATGAAATAGAGACCACCAGGGCAGTCACAGGGGGGCTACCATGAGCAGTGAAACAAACTAAAGGTAAGACATACAGCCCTGACAGCTACAGGAAAGGAGTTGCCTGTTGATGTTAATGATATGAGGGTGTAGTTTTCCTTTAAGGTTGTAAGAAGAGTGGTCTGACTTGCATTCTTTGGGTATGAGAACCACAAACCAAAAGTGAGTGAGGGTTTTTTTTTTCCTATTTTTTTTTTTAGATTTTTTTTTTCTGTGTGTGTGAATTTTGTGCTTGTGAAATGTTCTGGATTGACAGCACTGGACCCTGAAGTCCTCTATTTATCCACATGACAGGTACAGCACAGGCAATCACAGTGCAAGCTTCCCCACACTGCCCCACCAATGTGCATCAACCCTGCCATGGAGGAACCACCATATAGGTGAGAGGGTAGCTCAGGCTCCTTATTGATTCAGTCCTTGGCCTCTCATGTGAGACTGCCAACAAGGGTGCCAATTAGAGCCAATTGTATTGATAGTTTTGTGATGTGGATACCTGTCCAATAGAAACTGGACTAAGACCACCACAACTCACTTTGTATAGGCCACTGAGCAGCCCTCAGGTGATAATGACTTTCAATTACTACTGACCTGTGCTGGATTTGAACCAGAGACCTACAGGTGAAAGGCTGCTTAACCTACTACCAATCCACTGAGCCATCCATTCCCAAGCCAAGTGGTTCTGATACCCTAAGGATGTAAGTGAGACTACTTTACAACCATCCGTAACAGTGGTTTTGGTGGCAGTAATAATATATTTAGGTACTTGGACAAAATGTCCTAGAGGTTATGGACAGCTTTCCAAAGGGATCTGTTTGCTCATATTTTCAATGAAAGACTTTCACCTTTGGCTGCATAAAAATGCCAGAGCTAACATTTAACATGTCTATCTGTCAGGTGAATATGAATCAAAATTCAGAAGCAAAGTAAATTTGTTGCTAATGTTTGACCTTCTGGATGCATTCTTTGAAATTAAGATGACAATTTGGACACAAATTCAGAAACGGATGCAAGCACAGCTTGCAGCTACAGCTTGATACTCCTTCTCCTCTGAAACTTCTCTCATATACTGTATAGCAGATTATATTAGCTTTCCATTTATATTAGCTATATGAGCTGAAACTAAAGAACCGTTAATATAAACAGACCACTAATTTAATCTGCCATGCTAACTGTACTCCAGCAGTAAGCACTGAGCGCTAATTATATCAGGCACTAATATGTACAACTGGGGTCATCACGCTAAATATATCAGGTGCTAATACTAACTGCTATACAGTATCTCCATTGTAAAAGAAGCTAATAAAATAGAATGTTTTCAGGAAGCCAAAGAGAACTCCTTGGTTGTAGGTAATATGTACTATAGTATATGGTTTGGCCCTATTGAGCATGAAAAGCAGTCAGTTCAAAAACCATGTTCTAATTTGTTGTGTGCGGTCTAAAAAAAGTTGTTGTGCACATTCTATCATTAAGTACAACAGTGTCCCTGCTAGTTCCAACTCCTGATGCTTTTGCTTACTTCAAACGCAGTGGCCATGAGAAGAGGCGGAGTCATAGCAGAGCCAGCAGTGACGCTGGGTTGGCCAGGTGGAGCAGACAACCTAGTGAGATAGTCAATCCCAGCAGCTGGAGGAAATTACCTGGTCAGGCGATGAGTCAACACAGCACCATTAGATAGGTGCTGAACACTTGATTTTGTTGTTTTTGTTGTTGTTTGATACATATCTTTTCTGCTCCAGATGGCACTGCAGGCAGTAACCAAGCCGAAAGGGCTAGGCAGGCCCAATGCCAAGCATCTAAGGAGCAGGAAGACTCTCAATTTAAGAAGTCTTTCTTATTTAAAACCATATACAGTACTATAAAAAGAAAATATGAACCACCACACACAACTCACCTTGTATTTCCATCTCAGGACTGAGATAACAGCATGCACCTCTCAAGCTTCACTCTTGAGATCCATATGATGTTATCTCAACTGGTCAGTGGAAACACAGGCTTGTTGTGTATGGTCACCCATACATTATTCTATTTATTGTAGGAAAAGCAGATCAAATTCAGAGAACTGACTGAAAGATGATGCATTATTTTGTGAAAGAGAAAACAGTGGAGGCAACATAGCTCTCCAGAAAATTTCAAGTTCCTGGAAAATATGCTTTGTTTCACCACACTGCTTTTGAGAGGCATGGTGATTGATATATTGCATTCAATATATGTTCCTACAGTAGTAGCACCAAATTAGTCAAAGGATTTTTAAAACTCCCTATTGAGAATTATGAAACCTTTAGTTAGGGATTTTGTTTTGTTTGTTAGTGTGTTCACTGCTATGCAGAGATGGTTGTCTCATCTGATAGCGTAGTTGAAAATCTGCCAGCTAGCACCTCAGTACTGTAATAGGAACTGGCCTCTTTGTGTAGGTATAACAAAAAGAATTTTAGAGGATTTTTTTCCCCTAAATTTTTTGAAGGATAAATAGGGAATCTCACAAAATTGCTTGACAAATTCAGTGCTACTACTGTAGTAGGCAAAACTCTTTATACAATCAACACAGTGCTAGAGAAGAGTCAAACATTTGAACCTTGTTGTATTAGTTAACAGTAATCATCTTTCTGCTAAGAACACTTCAGATCTTATTTAAAGCAGCAGTGCAATGAAATTGAACAAAAAATGTACCCTACCTTTTTTCACTATTAAATATTCCTGGCATCTGGCAGTTTTATTTGGTGGTAGCATTTTATAATTCTACCAAAATGTGTGTATTTTATAAATGTTTTAATTTAGTTTTTTTTTCTCACAAAAAAAAGATGGCCACCACATTTTGCATAGAAATAGCACTGTAGCCCTGGCAAGGGTTAGAATCAAGAAAATAAAACAGACTCACATTGCACAGCATAGGAGGTACCTAGACAAATACATTAGACAGGTTACTTATGTTTTTATTAACTGTAGTTGAAACTAGCTTTTTGGAAAAATATATTTAGTTGCACTACTGCATTAAATATGTTTATGGGGCTCCTTAGAGATGCATCTTACTAAACCAGTGCATTGCTTCATAATGAATGTTCTATTATCCCAAACTGTAGGGGGTGATGTTCTTTTTCAGTAAGAGACATTCCCCAGGAATGTAATAGACATAAATCATCAGCAATTGCACCAAATTAAAAAATATGGTCACGGCATCCTGAATACTAAAGGAACTAGACAGGGCAGAGTATACACAGATGTTTGAACTGATGGGCATAAACAGAACTAGAGGGCATACTCTCAAACTGTAAAGGGGCCAGAATCAGGAGACCATTAGAAAATATTATTTCGAGCTGGCCCAGTGGCACAGAGGGTTGAGGCGCTGGCGCCTTACCTCATCCCACACCTGCGACCCGGGTTCGGGAATGGACTCAGGTCGTCAGGGGCTGGCAGGAGCGGGAGAAGATCGAGCATCTGTAGGGCTGCTCTCCTCTCCCGGGGGTGGGTAGTGGGGTCTTGTCGCACAGCAGCGGCCCCTGGTGGAGACCAGGAGCACTGCTGATGCATGCAAGCAAGAGGGGGAACCAGAAAAAGCGGAAATACCGCTTCACAGTAACCGGATGACGGCTGCCCGGTGCTCTGAGGCCATCAAGGGTCCTTCCGAGCTCTCCACTTCAGCAGCATCCCCAGGGCTAAAGTAGGAGCACTGGTCTCCTCCTTGGCTGGTGCCTTCCCTCTCGGAGGAGGGGGACCCATCCGGCGAAGGGCTACGTCGGATCACCCTGGGGGTCGGTTGCGATATGAGGTGGGAGTCTCAAGGGATGGATGGGTCGGAGGTCTGCCCTGGCAGCCTGAAGGAGTGGCTGCCGTGGGGCACGTAGGGGGGTAGAAACAGATAATACAAAAAAAAAAAGAAAATATTATTTCACACAAAGTGTGGTGAACGTTTGAATTAAGCCTACCTAGTAATGCTTTCAAAACAATCACTGCTCAGCATTCAAAGCAGGACTAGGCAGATTACTTACAGAAAATTGCATGAAAGTTTTCAAGACATGAGTAGAGTTAACAGTCTGGCTGACACACATGGATATGTATCTGAATCTGTACTCAGATCATTTTATTTCTTATTTATTTCTCATATACCCAGAACAGTCCAGCTCAGATGCAACATCTTATTAACAGTGGGATCCTACTTCTACCCATTTCCACAGCTGAGCGAACTACAGCATTGGGAGGTTCAATGACTTGCCTAAGTTCACACAGTGAGTATTTTGGTTCTGATGGGGTTTAAGCTTATGATCTCCTGGGTCACAAGCCAGTGTTCTAACCACTAAACCACCATACTTCACTTGAAACTGCCGTGCTGCTGGAGGAATGTACAAGATAGACCCTAAGTCTCTTCCAACATTACTATATTGTGTTACTACATAAGTAAAAGCACCCAAAAGGTCAAGCGAACCAAGTAATTAACTATTTAAAGACAGGTAAAGGCTTCCCCACCCCAAACAAGTTCAAAAGTAGAAGAGTCCAACAAATGAGTTGGAGAGAATGTCAAACATCATCCGACCACAAAAAACCTTTAGATAGTTTTAAGTTAAAGTATGCTTTAATAGTATTATAAAAGCTGTACAAGACATATAGCACATATAGCACCGCCTTCACCAGCGTTTCACATATCACTTACATAAGTGATACATAAAATGTTGGTGGAGGGGGTGCTATATGTGCTATATGTCCTGCTCAGCTTTTATAATAATATTAAAGCATACTTTAACTTAAACCTATCTAAAGTTTGTTTTTTTTTGTCAGTTGCTGAGTTGCTCAACTTTTTGCTTTGCTACAATTTTGTGTTTGCGGAAGCACAGGCTGTTATCAAGTGGCCACTTTGGTTTAATTAACTAACTAATTAATCTAGCTATCCCTATTAAAATAACTTATCAAATACATTTTAACAGTTAAAAGCCTGTTAGAATAAGTAGGTTTTTTAAAGGCTTCTACTGAGGGAGCTTCCTTCAGATAACCAGGTAATGAGTTCCACAGGGTAGGTGCAGCTACCAAAAATGCCCGATCACCGAGTGCCGCAACCTAACCCTGGGAACTCCAAGGAGGCAACCCTCAGCAGAACGGAGCACCTTTGCTGGTTGGTAGAGGACAAAGAGATCTTGTAGGTAGTCTGGCCCCATATCATGTATGGTCTTGTAGGTCAGAAGCCCTACCTTGAAGACAATCCTCCACCTGACCAGAAGCCAGTGCAGTTTGCGGAGGACCAGAATGATATGCCACTCCTTTTCATAACCATCAGCAATCTTGCTTCCATGTTCTGCACCAGCTGCAGCCAGCAGATGGTGCCTGCAGATAACCCTAAGTACAGGGCATTACAGTAATCCAACCTAGACATGATGAAAGCATGAACCAGCATAGTAAGATCCTCAGGTGGGATCACTGCTCAGATCTGGGCAATGTTCCCGAGATGATAAAATCCACTTTTAACAATGGCCAACACCTGAGCATCAAGTGTCAGGCCATTGTCCAGGATCATGCCCAGATTCTTCACCTGTCTACATGGAGTAAGAGGGCTCCCCCCCAGCACTAAGCCAGGGGGTACCCCCTCACCCCCCACCATGATGACCTTGATCTACCACCAGTGCCTTAATCTTGTCTGGGTTAGGATTGAAACAGTTTTAAATCATCTAAGTCTGGATTTCCTCTTAGTAGCTGTTAAATGCAAAAGTTGCCATCTGGGTATCGGGTGCACAGGACAGGTATAGCTGCGCGTTATCTACATAGCAGTGAAAATCCAGCCTATATTGCCTGATAATGTCTCCCAATGGCAGCATATACATCATGACCAATAAGGGTGACAAGACCGAACCCTGTAGCACAGAGGCTTCGGGTTAGATGAGGCAACCCCTTCATCACCCTTTGCACTCTATCTGTCAGGTATGACCTGAACCAGTTCATGACATTACTGGACAGGCCACACCAGAACTGCAGGCGATCAAGTAGCACCTCATGTTAAACACTGCTGAGAGGTCCAGGAGGACTAGGATGGTACAGTCTCTCCTGTTCCACACCATCAAGAGATCATTAAGCACCCTCACCAGGGCAGTCTCCATACTATGCCCAGCTCAGAACCCAGACTGAAGAGACTCATAGATGGAGGAGGAGGCAAGATGCACTTCAAGCTGGGTGGCCACCACTTTTTCTATAACCTTCCATAAAAATGGGAGGTTGAAGATTGGCCTGCAGTTGCTGAGACAGCCCGGGTCTAATGAGGGCTTCTTCAAAAGGGGTCTAACCAAGACCTCTTTCAAGGCTAATGGGAAGACCCTACTCCTCAAAGAGCTGCAAATAATCTCCACAATCACAGGTTCAATCAGGTCCAAACATCCAACCAACAGGCAGGTCAGACCTGAGTCCAGATCACACTGTGTTGGTCACAGCTCGAGACAATTTCCACCACCTCCTCCATCCCAACAAGCTCAAACTCATTCCAGGCAGGAGGAGTGTTCAACACAGCTCAGGATGGCCTCCCATCCCTTTTGAGAGGTGTTCAATAAGACCTCAGCCCTGATAAAGGGCACTTTGTGGGCAAAGAACAGAGCAAGCGCCTCGCACCTAGTGCTTGAACCCACCCCACCAACACAGAGACAGGCGGGATGTAAAAACCCATCTGTCATGTGGAAGAGCTGAGCTGGTCTGTTCCTTGCTGCATCAATATCCCTAGACAAAAATTCAGCCTTTTTTTGGGAGCTTGACCCCTGATAATCAGTATAATGTGACTTCAGGGCCAATTTGTCCTCCATCAGGCCAGATCACCTCCAACACCTCTCTAACCTCCAGCCCCTAGTCTTTAATCCCCCTGAGTTCCTCATCATATCAAGGAGGTCTCCGGTGAGTAGACAGGATCCAGGCACAAATGGGTGTGACTGAGTCAAAGGCAGCAGCAACAGCCCCATTATAGGCTGCCACTGCCTCCTCCATCCCAATTGCACATGCAGCCTCCACACTCGATAGGTCCAGCACCACCTGATGTCCTATTCAGGAAATCCCTCTAAAAGGGCTGTACCGGACCACCTCCTATGGGGCAGGACCATCTGTGGGGGCCCTAAACATGAACTCCATGGTGCTGTGATTTGACCAAACTACTGGATCCACTCTGAGGTCAGTAATATCAAGACCTAAAGAAAAAACAAGGTCCAACGTATGACCACCTGCATGAGTCACTGTCATAACATTCTGTGCCAGGCCCAAAGCCTCCATACTACTAAAGAGATCACCTCCAAATGCCAAGGGCACGTCATCGACCCTGAGAGAAAGGCCCATCTTCTTGAAGGTGGAAGCAAGCTGCTTTGAAACAACTGGGAGCTGTGAAAACGACACTATTTTGAACTGGCAAGCTGCAGGAAAGCTCACTCTTGCTCAAATATGAGGGAGGTGTACCTTACTTTACTTTAAATTTTACACTTGGTATTGCTTTGTGTTTGTTTTTTTGAATCAAGAAGGGGTTTGCAATACTACTTATGTACTTGTAGATTGGGAGTTTAACTTCAGAGGGGTTGAAATACTGCATAATTGGTTTTCCCTTGTGGATAGCTGGATTTTCCTCTATTAGTATTTTGTTGACAGTTTGCATCAACCTATTTTTGGTATGGTGAACTATTTACTGGTGGCTGAGAATTTGCCTATGTAAGGCCTGCAGTTCAGTGCAGGTTAGTGGAGGTTTGTGTACTTGACCTAGACAGTGCTTCAGGTGGTGGAAACTGGTTTCCTCTGATTTTCTTCAGAGCACAGAACACCAGGCTGCATAAGGCTGGGTCAGGTGAGGCTTACATCATAGGTATTGGGCTCAACTGCTTTATTTTTCTCTAACTGAAATTTTTTTGCAGGATATGTTCTCTGTTAAATCATTGTACAGGTTGTCTTGCTGAAAGGAAGTTCAGCACTCACCAGGGTGGTGGTTCAGAGCTGTAACTGATTGTTTCTGTAGTTTATTATTACAGGAATTACTCCATTGAGCAAGCTCTTTCACAAGGAGGTCCTGGAGATTGCAAACAATACAATGACGTACATGATCTTATACAAAACAGATTTGGATAGCAAGAGTAAACAGCAATGGCAATGATAAGGTACAACTTGGATTGCTGCACATAACTGATACACTATGTACAAGACACAAACAGCACTAATGTGCATGTAGATGATACACATAGAGTGAGACAACTCTTTACTGGAGGCAGAAGGAAAAGGGAAAAAAGTAAAAACATGGAGCTGTGGATGACATCACAGAGGTGGGTGGTAGGTTCAGAAGGACAGGAATATTGTGCACTGGGATGGGGTACAGGGAGTGGGGTCTGGGGAGGGTGGTGACTGGGGTAGGGGTAGGAGGGTAGGGAGACAGGGAGGTGGAGGAAGGGAGGGAGGAGGTACTGTAGGTTCAGTAGGACAAGAATATTGTGTACAGAGATAGGGTACAGGGAGGGGGTCTAAGAGAGAGAGGTGATTGGGGTAGGGGGAGGAGGGGATAGGGAGACAGGGAGGTGGTAGAAAAGAAGAAGTGCTAGGAGGCAAAATAGATAAAGGGGTTGGGTAGGAATATAGGGGTAAGGGACAAAGGGGAAGGGAGACAGAGAGGTGGAGGAAGGGAAGAAGTGCTAGGTGGTAGAACGGGTAAGGAGCTGGGGTAGGAATAAAGGTTGGGTGGGGCAGATGGGTGAGAGGATAGGCTGGGTGGTTTGTGGGGAGACAGGGTTAGGGTGACAAGCAGAAGGACGGTGAGGATTCACATATTAGCTTAGCATGAAGAGCAGCGGCAGACCACTTCAAATACTTTCTTGGCTAGTGACTTAAAGCAGTTTAACATAACTATCTCAGTTAGCTTCATGTTTGTTTGCAGCTGGTTCCATATAGATGGGAGGACAAAACTAATGGCACCTCTGCCCTGATTAATAGGGTGCTGTCTGTCTATGGCATGAGTGAGGCTAGGGTACTCCACACCATGTGATTTAATGAATGGTTGAAAAACTGGTGTGGAGCACAGGGTTTTTGCTTCACTGGAGACTGGGGGTCCACCTGGAGGGATACAGGCCTATGCTGGCATGATGGTCTGCATTTGTCTGGAAAGGGAACCAGGATCCTAGCTGATAGGTTTAAATGCTTCATTGGCAAGCTTTTAAACTAGCCAAGGAGGAGGCACTGATAAGAAGCATGGAATTCCCAGCCTTCCCCCACAAAACAGGGTAGTTAGTGAGGTATACACCAAGGTAGAAAGGTTGATAGGGAGCAGGACAGTGGTAAATGGAGAAAAGAGCAAAGGCAATAAGGGCAGGGATAGGGCTAAAAGGGATAAGGTCATCAAAAAATGGAGGGCGATGAGAACCAATGGCCATAGTCTGGGTAACAAGCTTCCTCAACTAGTGGCCTTGATGGAAGAGGGACACGTGGATATTGTGGCAATCACAGAAACATGGTACATGGAGAACCATGACTGGGATGTCAACATACCAGGGTACACAATCTACAGGAGGGACAGGGAGACTAGAAAAGGTGGAGGAGGAGGAGGAGCTCTCTATGCAAGGGAAGGGATCAAAGCAATGGAACTAAATGGTAAACATGGAGGAAAGTAGGCACTGTTGGTCACCTTGGAGATAGGAAATGGCACCACAATCCAGATGGGGGTTGTATACAGACCCCCATCTCAGGGGGAGGAGATGGACAAGGAAATGATAGAAGGCAATGGCAGAAAAAGGGGGAAATATTGTTGATGGGGGACCTCAATATGCCAGATGTTAACTGGAGAACAGTTGCTGCAGCAGCTTCCAAAAGCAGGGTCATTCTCGATGCCCTACAGGGGGCATGCCTCAGACAGCTAGTATTGCAATCCACTTGGGACGGAGCAATATTAGACTTTGTACTCTCAAATGGGGACAGAGAGAGGCTCACAGATTTAGAAGTTGGTAGCCATCTGGGAACAAGTGACCACCAAACAGTGTGGTTCATGATAAACATAGCCATAGAGTTAAGCCATGTAAAAGTGAGGGTAGTGGACTTTAGGAGGGCTGACTTTGGCAGAATTGATGAGTGCCTAAGGAATGCCCTGGCAAATGGGCAGGAAAAAGGGGAAGAAGAACAATGGGGAAAAATCAAAACTGCCATCAGAGGCAACAAGCCTTTGTTTAAAGCAAATAAACAAAACAAAACCAAAGAAAAAAACACTATGGTTCTCAAAAGAGGTGGCAGGGAAGGTTAGGGAGAAAAATACAGCATTCAGGGAGTATAAGGAATCACAGAAGGAACAGGACAGAGAACAGTATCAGTTAAAGCAGAAGGAAGCGGGCAAGGCAGACAGAATAGCGAAGGCCCAAGTCAAGCAAAGGATAGCCAACTCAGTTAAGAAGGGGGATAAAACCTTTTATAGGTACATTAAAAGACCAAGGGAGGGATAATGAGGCTTAATAAAGGGGAGGGGAGGTGGGCAGAGGGTGACAGTGAAAAGGCAGAGATACTGAATGAATACTTTTGCCCAGTATTCACAAAAGAAGAAGAGGGGAGGTATATAAACCAAACAATAGAAGCACTGTGGTCAAGGGAATCAATACCAGTCCATTCACAGAAGAAAGGGTCTTGAAAGAACTCCTAAAACTCAACGTGGACAAAGCAATAGGGCCTGATGGGATTCACCCCAGAATTCTAAAATAACTAAGGGAAGAACTAGTGACACCACTGACTACCCTTTTTAACAAATCATGGGAGGATGGTGTGGTACCTGAGGACTGTAGGAGGGCTGATTTGATTCCCCTTCACAAAAGTGGGAGTAAGGCAGAGGCAGGAAACCAAAAACCTGTTAGTTTGACCTCAGTGGTAGGGAATATGATGCATTCCCTTCTGAAAGAAAGAATTGTTGAGTACCTAGAGGCCAGTGGGGCACAGGACCCAAGGCAGCATGGATTCACAGCAGGAAGGTCATGTCAGATGAATCTAACAGATTTCTTTGACTGGATGACCAAAGTAGTAGACCAGGGAGGGGCTGTGGATATGGTCTACCTAGACTTTAGCAAGGCATTTGACACAGTCTCACACAAAAGATTAATCAACAAGTTAGTCAGCCTGGAAGCAGGTCCCAGGGTGGTAGCCTGGGTAACAAATTGTCTGGACAACAGGACACAGAGGGTAATAGTAAATGGATTACACTCTGAAGAAAGGGGGGTTACTAGTGGGGTACTGCAGGGTTCAGTACTGGGGCCAGTCCTCTTTAATGTCTTTATAGGTGACATTGCAGAGGGGCTAGAAGGAACAGTATGCCTTTTTGCAGACAACACAAAGATCTGCAACAGGGTTGATGCATAAAGGGGGGTGGAAAGGATGAGAACAGAACTGGCAAGGTTTGAAGAATGGTCCAAAGTGCAGCAGCCTAGATTCAATGCACAAAAGTGCAAAGTAATGCTCCTGGGAAACAAACCCATTGGAAGAATACACAATGGGGGGAGTACTAACAACAACAAAAATGGAAAGGGACCTGAGAGTAGTCATATCAGATGACCTTAAGGTAGGCAAGCAATGTGAGAAGGCAGTAAAGAAGGCTAGGGGGGATACTGGGATGCACAGGGAGAGGCATCACCAGTAGAAAACAGGAAGCTGTTATCCCACTGTACAGACAGTTGTTGAGACCCCATCTGGAGTACTGCGTGCACTTCTGGGGACCCCATCTCTGCAAGGACATAGACAGGATGGAGGCAGTCCAGAGGAGGGCAATGAAAATTGTGCAGGGTCTGTACCAGAAGTCATACAAAGAAAGACTAAAAGAGCTTAATACTGTATGTATACTGTTGAGGAATGGAGGGAGAGGGGGCACATGATAGAAACTTTCAAGTACTGTACCTCAAGGGAATCAACAAAGTCCAAGAGGGTAGCATCTTTCAGAAAAAGAGATGTGCAAGAACAATGGGGCACAATTTGAAGATAGAGTGGGGACAGCTCAGGGACAATGTGAAGAAGTATTTTTTCACAAAGCGGGTGGTGGATGCATGGAACAGCCTTCCTGAGGAGGTTGTGGGGCCTAAAACAGTGGGGGAATTCAAGAATGCATGGGACAGACATAAGGCAGTTATGGTGTAGGGTAGAAGGAAGTAGGCTGTTGGTTAACTAGGCTCTGCATCTTATCCAATAGATAGAGAAATGAGTAGACTAGGTGGGCCAAGCAGTCCTTATTTGCTGTCAAAGTCTGTGTTTCTATGTTTCTATTGAAGTCCCCTAAGATCAATCATCTGGGGGGCTCCAACACCAGGCTGGCGATGAGCTTATCGAACTCCCGCAGAAGATCCCCATCTCTTCCCAGGGGACAATAGAGCAGGAGGACTCTGAAGCCCACACCAAGACCCCCACATGTCACGAAGCATTTGAAGGACCCTATAGGACCAACAGGTAGCACCATGATGTTCAGGCTAGTTTTAAAACAAATGCCCCCCTCCCACCCCTGCGATCCTCCCTCTTGGTGTGTGTCACGGAATACCCGTCCGGCCCTGCCACCTCCAAAATATCTCAAGGGCATAAATAAGGTATAGGAAGGTAGCATCTTTCAGAAAAAGAGATGGTCTAGAACAAGGGGCCATGATATGAGGCTGGAAGGGGGTAGACTAAGGGGTAACATGAGGAAGTATTTCTTCACAGAAAGGGTGGTAGATTTGTGGAACAGTGGTGGGGGCTAACTCGGTAAGGGAATTCAAAAATTCATGGGATAGGCATAGGGGAACCCTAGCTGTAGAAAGAGAATAAAGCCAGAGATCAAGTAGGGTCTGTGATTTTTGCAGCACGTAGGGAAAAATGGGCAGAGTGAGTGTGCCTAGAGGTCCTTATCTGCCATCAATTTCTATGTTTCTATTGAGCTTGCCGAAGTGGCATGGAGACACATATTTCAATGAAAGAAAGAGTCAGTCTGAATATTTAAGACATTTTTAGCAATTTCTAAGCAGCTAAACATTAACTGGCAAATCATAAGTTGTAACAATTGGGAACTGATCAGTTTAGCATTTTTGCAGTGTATAATTACAGACAGCAACAGATAAACTAATATTTAACCCCATTTTTAAAATTATTTATAAACATTTTTATAGGACAGCAAGGTGTTTGTAACTGTGGATAGACAGACAAATTGAAATATTGTGTGTGATAACTCCCCACCGACAGCCATTTCCATGCCAAGGAGAGGGAGGGCAGGCCATAGCCCAGGGTCGACTCCTGTGTCTAGGGGTATTCAGGTGGTAACTTCTTGATGACAGCCATCCCTGCCTCTAATTCCAGGTCTGGCTGCTTCACACTCAGTAGGCGAGACCCCCCAGGGTAACACCTATTTAATCTCCTGTACCATCTTGGTGAAGCTGCTGTGTCATGCTATATTGTGCTACTTGCAGGGAAGCACTGATGGTCCTCTCCCTTTCTTCCTCCTCTTCTTGGTCTCCACCATTCTGCCTTCACTACCTGTGGGGGTAGCCCCACTATGTTCTTCATCTCTTCTAGGGATTCACAGTTCACCAGCACCACGGTTCCTCAGAGACACCTTTGGTTGGTCAAAAATAGATTTCATTTGCACTACACTATACACAGATCTCAGTAATGCAACTTGGCTGGTAATGATGATTGAATGAAATTTTAAACAGCAATCTTATTTTCTGGCATGCTTAGGTTCAGTTGTAAACTCTGTATCACTTTTCTCCTATTCAAGGAAAGTAACACAGGACACAGGATACCACACTTGAAGCAAAAACCTGCTTGTGTAAGACTAACATTTATTTACAGGATGCAGTGCATGACATCAGTAACAGGGATTACACACTCTGAGCCCTGATGGAAACCATGCCACATCCTTCATCGTATCCATATTTACATTTTCTGAGCTGGCGAGCCATGGGTGCCCATTCAGCAGCATTTAGCATATATACAGCTTATTACAGGACCCCTCAGAGCCACAGGGGAACACAGCTACAGAATGAACCATGCTCTTAAAGGCACAGCAGATTATATAGAGCCCTGTGCTGAGGTAAAACGGAAAGGGCTATACCCTCCTGGATAACAGACCAAGGTGCCCGGGTGTGAGCATGTAGTGCATCTGTAAAAGAATGGCTGGTGCGCCTTACACCTTGCTTTCATGTTCCAATGTCACAGTACCAAGAGGTCAAGGGTTGAAGGCTTACAAGGCTCTTGCATTGTACTCCTTATTTTCTGGTTCCGATGTCAGGGTACCCCCTCCTCTGGTTGACTACTGTTTCTCAAGTTTGTTAGGACTCACTTTGCCAATGCACTTCCTAGGTAAGCCTTACATCACTGCTTTTGTGCTGAGGTTCTTTGACTTTGAGACTGCGTTCCTGTTTTGGGCTCACCATGACTCAAATCCACAAGCCCATCATAGAGCTGTAATTCCTTCCCCAGGGCTTAGATACAGAGGAAGCATGCTTATGAGTTTCACATGTCTATGTCTTCTGTTTTTAGCCTTTGCAGATTGTGTGAGAGGCCATTTGGCACCATACATTCTTGCTTCAAGCAGAACCAATCTACATTCTACTTCCCATGAAGCTTTGCATTATTGGGGTATGTGTAATGTTGTATATACTTATTCATCACTGCTTATGACATTGGGAGGGGCATTTATTGACCTAGAGTACCTTCTCACCTTAAATTATTATGTTACTACCATTGTTCTATGTCTAATGATTTATAATCTTAATTTTAGATGACAGCCTTCTCCCCTCATAATCAAGCCACAATGCAAACGTGGTTTGGCCGAGGTAGATGGCATCATGAACCAAATTTTAAAGAATGTCATGAAAGAGAAGCAATATGCTATTGGGGTAACATTCATGGAAGTTACTATAAAATAACAAATGATTCTGCTTAAATAGATACGTAACTGGAGACCACAGGGTGTTTCCCCCTATATTCAGTGAGAGCAGCCAGGATTCTTTTACACTGCTCATAAATGTCAAAAGCTTTAGAAAGTGCAGGAGGACCAGGAAACTGTCCAGTTTTATGGTTGGTTATAGCTCACAATCACATCTCTTCCAGAAAAAGAGCCTACACTCTGGAACTGATTGTTAAGCAGTGCGCTATTGTTTATTAATTTCAATCTCACATTTGATGCATATTTTCCAGGAATATCTCACGCTGTCTCAGATTTCATGCAGTTCCCTTCAGCTACATTACTCTGAGCATTAATATAAGGCATGAACCCCACATGACTAGACTGTTTGGAAACAATCTTGGATGAAGTCAATTCTGGTGAATCCGGCTGGGTGGCAGGGTTGCCAACAGTCTTGTAATTTAAGGAACATCCTGTAGTTCAAGGAAAAATTGCCTGTCCCCTATTAAATCTATATGAGATGCCATGTTATCCTGTATTTTGTGTTGGGCTAACTAAAGATTCAGTTTCCTGCTTTTCCCAGTGGCTGGCAATTAGCTGCACCACCAGTACACATGTCGGGATGTCAGGGACGTAAATTGAAGGTGGGAAGCCTGAGGAATCCAACTGTCAGCATGCATCAGCAACTCGTCATGTGGCGTACAGCAAGCAGCTGCATGTGACATTGTTACAGAGCTGCTGATTGCTTGCTGTTGGGCTGCTGAATGGTTGAACTATGAACTTGAACTCCCTGTCAGAGGGAGCCAGAAGGAAAGGAAACCTGCTGCTGTTAGAAAAACCCAAGTAAGTGGTGATTTCTGTCTGCAAAATGCAGCATTGCCGTTGGTTCAAGTCAGCAAGAGGGAAGGGAGCCAGCTGGGGAAGTGTCAAGAAGAGAGAGTGGTGCAGACAGGTTCTTTCTTCACAGCGTGGCTGGTGGACTAGGGTGGGCAGTGGGTCGGGCTGTCCTGTACTCATACCAGTGTACACTCGGCATGTAAGTAGAACGGAAATGAGTACTAGTAACATGGGGCCATGACAAGCAGATCCAGGATTTACCAAGAAAATAAATTATTATTCAGGTTGCCATACCTGAAAATATTCAACACCTTTCAACTATGTCGGCCTGGGAAGTGGCCAGGGGGGCATCTGTTCTTTATTTTTAAAATCAAGTTTTGACAATCCTAATCCTTTGCTAGGCCAAAATGAACAGCTATACAGTATATAACCCTTCTCGGACTCTGTAGCAGCCTCTCTTAGTGGGTTGGGATCTGGAATTCCTTGCCTGACTGGTGATCCGTGGCCAAGGCCACACTCTCATGACTTGAGAGTTAGATTACTGGTGCTCCACAATTAGATAAAATATCTCCATTTGGTGAGCTTTCTAGCTTTTCTCCTTGCAGACTGCAATGGCTGCGGCCACATCATTGGAACACATATGGCATACCATATCTCTCTACCCTGACAATCTACACTAAACTGGTTTGCACACTGACTGATTTATCCCAACTCTTGAACTCAAGGCATGAGACTGACATGAGGCAGTCCTCCAAAAACAGCATCCACCTCTATCTGAATCTCTGTTCTTGCACCCTTCATGCCTGGGAAACATAGCAGCCTCCCCAAAGTGGGCTCCTTCAATCTGCCATGCTTTGTCTCTTCCCGCTGCTGTTGCCAGACTAACACTGCCTTGCTGGTGAGAGGAAATCGGCCCTTTTTTCTCTGCCTGTACAGAATGAACCACTGCACAATGACCCTTCTCAGAAAGAACTATAGGTTATACTAAAGCCCTTCTTTTGTAGAGGGCTACAGCTACAGTGGTTTTTGTTCTTCAAGTTTTACAAGGAATTTAACATTAGAAGTCCAGAAATGCATGCTTAAGTTCACATTTCTAAACAACATTGTGTGCATTTTAAAAGGAAAAAGTACTATTCCTGATTATACTCACTTTCTACAACTCCTACCCCACCCCCAAAATACCGTACAGAGAGATTCTGCATGACAGCAAAAAGTGATGAGCATATAAAGCCCTGAGGCTGGCTTTTTCTGTTTGGCTTGCAGGTTGCAAGCACACAACATGGCTACATGCTCTAGCATGCCACATTTTTTTTTAATTTTCCATCAACTGGTTGCAAATGGTGGAATTTTATTGAGCCACAATTACTGCAGTTTCTTGCTGGTAGATATGAATGGGACGTATCAACCAGAAATGGCTGTTTTACTTGGCCCAGTAGTACTGAAGGTAGTGTACTGCCCTAACATGTGGATCAGATAATGAACCAGACTCCCATTGATGCTGGGGGAGACTAGAAAGCACTGTGGGAGAGGTCAATATCTCTCTGCCACTACAGCCCAACCTATATCAGGTCTAAAAATGGGCTTGGATGTTGTGTGACCCTACAATGTCAGCCACCCCTGACATAGACTGGCATTTATTTATTTATTGATTGATTGATTGATTTAATTATTTTAGTTATTCAGAAATAACCTTTGAGCAAGAGCTCTTTTACAAAGGTTCCACATCAAGAAACAGATACAATGATACAAACACATTGTCAAGAAACAGTTACAATGATACAATACAAGTAATAAAACATCAAGTTAATTACATAAGGCAGTAGCATAGGGGTAGCCAATATATATCAAATAATATTTACAATACCATACTTAGATACACAGAAAAGCTGCAAGGAGGAAAACTTCAGCTGGGCTCTAGAGGGGCCAGCAAGATTGGGGGGAGATAGGATAGGTGCTTGGGAGCAGCCAAAATGGGTGGCCTTGTCAAATGGAGAGGAGAGGTGGGAGGGTGAGGGAAGGGGAAAGCAGCTCAAGGTTGGAGTAGGGCAGAGGGGAGATATGACTGGAGTAGTCAAAGGGGAGGTAGGGGTAGGGGAGGAGGAGGAAGTGGAAGGCAAGATACATAGGATAGGAGATAGGCATGGCTCAGTGCAGTCTACAAAAGTAAGGGATGAGGCCTTTACAAGGGTGAAAAAGTGCTAACTGAATATACAAGATGACATTTACATGATCCAATCATTTCATAGCTCAGTGGCTGCCTCAGAATCTCCAGTCACTCTTGCAATAGATCCTTGTGGTTATAGGCCTAGCTGAAAGGGTGGGATATCCAGAGATGTCATTAGGGGGTGATTAATGCTTGGGGGCAGTAATCCAGGATCTCACTGTGTGTAGCTGAAACAGGATTAGAAACAATGGTGAAGAAAGCACATAACAGAGTCAGTGAGATAAACAGAATTTAAAAAAAGATTGCTATTTGCAGGACAAATTTTCCCAAAGCAATCATAAGGTAGGAGAGTTGCCATGAATCATGGCAGAACTGGCAACTCACTTAGGATTTCACTGCAAATCACAGCTTTATTGGAGCTGGTGCATATGATAAAATTCCAGTTATTATGGTCTATTAGCAGTTTCATAAACAAGATTGCATTTAACCTGAAAGCCAGTGTTTTCTGTAGAAACTGCTTTTCAATTTCTGTCCCTTCTTCTGATACTGTTTTGTCTTTACTGGCCTTCTAGTAAATTCATCAGGTGTTTCAGAATTACTCAGTGATGATGACAACCATTTTCTAATTGTAGTGAGGTAGTTTACACCCTTATCAATTGTTTGCATTGCTATTACAATGCATTCATGCTCTACTATTGAACTCTAGTTGAAAGAGGCATACACATCATACAGTTCTAAAATTATACCACAAATCTGTAAATTAGAAATACACAGTGGGTTTACTGTATGTCCAGTAAAAACTAAACAATAACAGAATTGGAACCAGTACTGTAAAAGTTATTTCTACAAGAAACAAATTTAGTCAGAGTCACTATGGCTGCTAATGCAGTAACTTGATAAGGGTGTTCCATGGGCTTAAACGTAAAGATGAATTGCCATAGTCAGCTCTGTGTGTAAATTTCATTTTTGGTAACATTAGATCACTTATCTGGTTGATCCTGTGTTTCCCATGTGTTTAAAATGTGAGCAGCTTGTGCATCTTGTACTATGTGGGAAAGGGAAGGGAGCTCCACACCAAAGTCTTTAAGTAATGGTAGAAGGAATGGTGCAAAGAGAAGAGGTATGGCTACAGTGGTGATGGAGGGCCAACCTGGAAGAATAACAGCCTATACCAATGTGATGGCCTGCTTTCATTAAGGAGGGAATTGTAGTCCTCAGTGGACGGTTTAAATGTTACTTCAATGGACATTTAAAGTAGCAGAGGGAGGTGATAGAAGGAATGGGGGAGGCAGAAAGTGGGCCACCACAGGCTGAGATGGAGAGTAGAGAGATTCTGAGGGGTGAGTCCCACCAGAATACAAGTTATTCAAGGAAGCAGGGGATTAATAAAGGAGGAAGGGGGAAAGCAGCAGTCAAAAGAGAAAGGTAAGGAAGGAGGAACCACTGTAAAAAGGATAAAGCGACAAGAAGAGAGCTGAGAGATGTCAAAATGGTGCTAGGTCTGCATCAGAAGCCCTATGAGAGGAGATTGAAAGAGTTCAATATGTACACCTTGGATGAGAGGAGGGAGAGTTGGGATATGATGGAGCCCTATAGATACTTACTGGGGGTTAATAAGCTACAGGAGGGAGATATGTTTAAGAGAACAAGGAGTCATGATAAGAAGCTGGAAGGAAGTAGATTAGGGAGAGAAGTGAGGAAATACTTCTTCACAGAAAAGGTGGTGGATTCCTGGAACAGCCTTCCATGGGAGGCATGGTTGTGAAATCAGTGTGGGTTTCAAAAATGCCTCAGATAGGCACAAAGGAATCCTAGGAAGAAGGAAGGGTGTGGAAGAGACAGTGCTGTAGCTCAAGTTGGGTCTGCAGCAAAAAGGATCATAATAAAAAATGAGCAGACTAGATGTGCCCAGCGGTCATTATCTACCATCAGTTTCTATGTTTCTATATATGATAGGTTATTTATTTAGTTTTTGTTTACCGGGTAGATGCATTAGCCATGGAAATTACTATCTTCAGGCATGATCCAGGAGGTTACAAAGTGGGATTACATAAAACACAGAAAAAACAAGATTTTACAGTAAAAATACAAGCAAGATGATGACAGCAAGGTACAAAACAGTGTGATTCGTGACAAAACATGCGATAAGGTAATTTGTTGGCAGGTGCAGGACATAGCTCACATATCTGCAAGGAATTGTCGTAATGCAAAGTTCGTTAAGAGGTTCATTGAAAACAAACAACCACATACTTGCAAGTAACTATCAGGTATAATGAGCAGGGAAAATTACAAAATAACATATGGTATACAGATCCTTAGGGGAGAAACATTCACACGGTTTGAGCGATAGGGCAGAGAGTACTGCAAATAGAAGCTTTTCGGCAATGATTACAAAGATCTGAGGAGTTGAAAATTAGTTATAGTAGGACAGGGCAAGGGATTTGAGATAACAAGCCAAAGAGGAGAAGTACATCAAGTTGAGAGGGGAGACAAGTAGACAAGCAGTGGGAAGATTAAGTGCAAGGCATTAGGTAGAAAGCAGATCAAGTGTACAGCGGTGAGAGTAGGAGTGGTGCTAAGGGGGGTTGAAGCAAGGGCATTGATTAGAGGAGATGAGGTAGCTACAGAGCTCCTTTTTGAAGGCATTTTGGGAGGGTGCTTGGTGGATCGCTGAAGGGAGGAAGTTACACAGCTGAGGAGCATGGTGGGTGAAAGCACTGGTGCCTTTGGTGATGTTACTTTTCAGGACACATAGAAGGGATTTTCCAGCCTAGCATAGGCCATAGCCGGACATCTGAGGAACAAGTAGATCAGCTAAGGTTTTTGGAGTTTGAGGCCACATAATACTGTTGACAGTCAACCCAAGGGAGTAAAGTCTAGCAGCATTTGGTGACAGCCAATTCAGATCTGCGTAGAGGAAGCAGTGGTGTTTCCACCGATGGGAGAAGGAGGCATAGCAACAGATATTATTATAGGTGACATCCCATCTACGGAGGCTGAATTTAAGTAAGGCAGTATAGGTCGCAACTTCATATGTAAGGGTGGGTAGAAGAATACCATGAGCAATGGCAAGCATCGCTGCAGGGGCTAGTACATATCTGGTCTGGTACGCTATACCTAATTTAGAGTTACACAGAAACATAGAAGTTGATGGCAGACAAGGACTGCAAGACCCATCCAATCTGCCCATTTTTTTCTACCTTATGATTGTGCCATAGGCATTTACTCTGTCAATGGCCTATCTATTCATACTCATCTGTATTGCTCCCTTATGCCTATCCCATGCCTGTTTGAAGCCCTGCATTGTATTCAAATCCTCCACTTACTGAGGTAGGCTGTTCCATGCAACCACCACCTTTTCTGTGAAAAAGAACTTCCTCACATTACCCCTTAATCAGCCTCCCTCTAATCTCATGCTGTGTCCTCTTGTCCTATTTTTCTTATATTGAAACATGTTAGACTTTCACCGTGTTAATGCCCTTAAGGTGTTTGAATGTTTCGATCATATCACCTCTCTACCTCCTTTGCTGTAGGGTATTCATGTTGAGCTCCATTAATCTGTCCTCATATGTTTTCTGATGCAGTCCCTGCACCATTTTGGTTGCCCTTCTCTGGACTGCCTCCATTTTGTTAATGTCCTTGTAAAGATGTGACCTCCAGTACTGCATGCAATACTCCAGATGGGGGCCTAACCAGTGTCTTGTAAAGAGAGATTATTACCTCCCTCTTATGACTTGTGATAACCCTGCTAATACACCCCAACATCCCCCTAGCCTTACCTGCTGCTTTAGTGATCTGTTTGGATGATTTCAGGCCATCTGTGATGATGATGCCCAAGTCTCTTTCTTCCCTTGTGATTGCCAGCAACTCCCCTCCCAACCTATAGGTGGCTTCATGGTTTCTCGGCCCTATATGCATGATCTTGCACTTCTTTGTAATAAACCCCAGTTGCCACTCTTCTGACCGTGTTGCCAGTTTATCCAGATCTCTTCTCATTCTGCCCACCCCATCTGGATCATCTACTCTGTTGCAGATCTTGGTGTCATCTGCAAGCAGACAAACCTTACCCCTCCAGTCCATCTGCATTGTTACTGATGAAGATATTGAAGAGGACTGGCCCCAGGACTGATCCCTGTGGTACTCCACTTGTGACTTGCATTTCTTCTGACTGTATACCATTTACCACCAATCTCTATTTTCTGCCTGTCAACCAGTTTGCCACCCAGTTGACCAACTTCTGACTCACCCCAAGCCTACCAATCTTATTAATCAATCTTTTATGTGGAACAGTATCAAAAGCTTTGCTGAAGTCAAGATAGATGACATCAACTACACCCCCTTGGTCCACCACTCTGGTTATCCAGTCAAAGAAATCTATTAGATTAGTTTGACAGGACCTTCCTGTTGTAAACTCATGCTGTCTTGGACCCTGCATTCCTATGGATTCCAGGTGTTGCACTATCCTTTCCTTAAGGAGTGCCTTCATAATCTTGCCCACTACTGAGGTAAGACTGACTGGTCTGTAGTTCCCTGCCTCCTCCCTGCTACCACTCTTGTGGAGCAGGATCAGATGAGCCCTTCTCCAGTCTTCTGGGACCTCTCCTGTGCTCAAAAACTCACTAAACATTTCTGATAATGGCTCTGCTAGTTCCACCCTTAGCTCTTTTAGTACCATGGGATGTATGCCATCCAGTCCCATTGCCTTGTCCACCCTGAGCTTAGTGAGCTTTTGTACTACACTTTCTTTTGTGAAGGGACTTGTGCACACCTCCATCCCCCCTGCGCCCATGGTGCTGAGCTGTGGGCCCTGCCCGACCTTCTCCTTAGTAAATACTGAGCAGAAGTATCTATTTGAGTTAACAGATTTACATGAGTTCTGGATGGTGATAGTAAGATTGGAGGAGATGTTATTGATAAATATAGAAAATAGCAGAGGCCCCAAAATTGAGCCTTGTGGTACATCAATATTCACTGTTACCAGGTCAGAATAGGTTGAACTGTATTTTACAACTTGGACCCTGTTTGACAGGTAACTATTGAACCAGTTGACAACATTATGTATGAAGTCCAAAGACATCAGGGTAGCAAGGAGAATGGAGTGGTTCACCAAGTTGAAGGCCTTTGTCATGTTTATGAAAACATCTCCAGTTAGAAGGCCTCAGTCCATAGCAGTGAGTGTGTCAGTAGTAAACTTAAGCCAGGCCATGGAAGTGATATGGCCTTTGTGGAAACCATGCTGGTTGGTTGTGAGAAGGTCATTTTTGAGAAGGAATTTGATGGTTTACGTAGCAACTAATTTTTCCAAGATTTTGCTCTGAACCAAGAGGATGGCAATGGATCTGTAGTTAGATGGGTCTTTTGGGTCACCATTTTTGAAGACAGGCATGACCCTGGCTATCTTCCATATGTCAGGGACACTACTTTGACATAGAGAGAACATGAATATTTTGGAAAACGGAGCAGCATTGAGCAGGGCTGCTATTTGTAGTAGTCTGGGTTCAAGACTGTCCGAGCCTGTGGCTGTGCTGTCTGAGATTGAGCTAAGTAGTTTAGAGACCTCCTGTTGAGTGATAGCCTTAAAGCAGAAGGAGGGGATGATGACTTCTTGGCTGGAGGACACAGGAGGGCAGTGGTATTGGAGGCAGGGAAGGAGGATGTGTATTTATTTAGATCTGAGAACTGATTATTTAAAAAGTTATTTATGGTCTGAGGATTGATACAATGAGTACTGCTGAGGACCAGGTCATTTGGGGTGGCAGAGCGGGTAGAGCCCAGGAAGGTTTCTATGTGTGATTAGAATTTTTGGGGGTCACCTGAAGCATTCATTAGTAAGCTTTTGAAGTATGAGCCTTTGGCCATTCTTATTTATTTTTGCGGGCATTCTGCTGCAGCCTGTAGGTGTTATAATCCGCTGACAGGCCAGAAGACTTAAAGTGGCTCCAGCTCTTGTCCCTTGCCCTTAGTTTAACAAGTAGTTCCTTTTTCAGCCCTCTAGTTTGTTTCCCCTTAATTCTGTGGGTAATAAGACAGGAGTGTAGGTCCTGCAGTGCCATGAATTCTGTCAGAAAAATGTCAAGGCAGACTGTGCATCACTGGCATTGTAAAGATTGGACCAGTCATTGTTAGATATATCATGTAGAAATTGTTGAGTATCTAAGTTAGCATAATCCCAGAAAGTAATGTAATGAGGTTGTGAAGGGGGGTGCAGCAAAGCCCCAGATGCAAAAGATAGGGGAATGGTCAGTGATAGCATCTGCTAGTGTGCCAGAAGCTTGGATGTGTTCAGCACAATTTGCTAGTACCCAGTCGATCAGGGTGCTAGAGGTTGAGGGGGGAGCTACTCTAGTGGGCATAGTGACCAGCTGATGCAGATTATGGCTCTGAATTTTGGAGACGGATGAGGCTTGGCACTTCCCTAACCAGTTTAGTTTAATATTGCTGAGAATGATAACTACATTTTTAACAGAGAGTTTGGACATATGGTTCAGTAATTCATCCAGGCCAGCATGGCCACTGTTTGGGGGTTGCAATTGCATACAACATGTAGCTTTTTGGCCCCAAGGGTTAGAACTGCATGTAGACATTCACAGTGGGTCAGGGGGTTGGTTCTTATGGTGGTGAGACGAGATGTTCTTTGAAGTAGATGGCAACCCCCCTCCACATTTGGGGGATGGTTTGTCCCTCTGTAGGAGGCCATAATTGGGTATAGAAAACAAGGAGTCACAGTTAGAGGATTTTAGCCATGTTTCTGATAGGCAGAGTATGTCCGGGTGGCAGAAAGTAATCCAAGCCTCAAGTTCAGCAAGGTTGTGCTCAGTTATGTGATTTAAATGGATACAGTGTAAAATTATTAACATGCTCAACGTCGATACTGTAAACTATGTGGCACACATAATTCATGTTTTAATATGCTACACAGACACAATAAAGTAAACGGGTAAAATATATGCATTGAGCAAGAGAGAAAAAATCAAGGGGAACACGTGTGAAAGAATATACTACTCATAGAGTTTTAACACCATGATAGGTATATACTGTATGAATTTACTGCATTAGGTATACAAATGTTGAGTAAGCTACAATATAGGATTTTATTTCTTTTTGTTTTATTTTTAGTAATCTAGATATTGTCTACACAGTAATGACAGATAGCCAAGGATGCTCCTTACAATTTGCAACCTTGTTTTTTTTTTGGGGGGGGGGTTACCACTTTATTCATTTTTGAGAAATTACTTGTAATGTGTCTGCAATTCTGTTCATCCAATTAACATTTGGTTTGGAGGAAGGAAGAGGGTGAAAGAGACAGTGCTGTAGATCAAGTTGGGTCTGCAGCAAAAGTGATCATAGTTAAAAATAGGCAGACTAGATGGGCCAAGCAGTCACTATCTGCCATCAGTTTTCTATGTTTCTATGCATGACAGGTCGTGTTATTCAAATGGATGCAGTGTAAAATTACTAATATGTGCAATGTTGATACTGTAAACTGTGTGGTATACATAATCATGTTGTACTATGCTACACAGACATGATAATCAAATGGGTAATAATATATGCATTGAGCAAGGGAGAAAAAATCAAGGGGACCATGTTTGAAGCAATATACTACTCACAGAGTGGTGATACCATGATAGGTACATACTGTATGAAGTTACTATATTGTGATGGTACCCATCTGATCCCAATGTTGAGTAAGCTACAATATGGGATTTCATTTATTTATTTTTTTTATTTTGAATAACCCAGACATTGTCTACACAGTAATGACATATAGAAAAGGAAGGATGCTGCATACAGTTTGTGACCTTGTTTTTAACCACTTTATTTATTTTTGGTAAATCACGTGTATCCTGGCTGCAATTCTGTTCAGCCAGGTAACTTTTGGTTTACCTACACATGCCTTTTACAAAACAGTACTGTATGTATTAATGCCAGTGCACAATGTTACCCTTAGGACAGGTTGGGAAGTGCATTTAAATAAATAGATATCAAAATTGTAATGCTGCACTGTATGTCAAGTAAAAATGGTGTCCCTGATTTTGAGCATTTGTCCTTGATTTTAATGGGTAGAGTCCCTCATTTTGGTCCTGGCAGGGTTAGAGGTATGCATTCTGGGGTAGCTAGGTGTTGCAGTTGTCACCACTATGATTTCTTTGTGATCCCCTATGATGCCCCTTACAATCCTTGAAAACTCCCTAAAACATTAGTTGCCTAGCATTTACCACTCCTACAAATATAAGGTCATGAGAGTTCCAATGCCACTAAGAAATTGATCGGTCCTGAAAGGGTTAACATAAACCAGCTCTTCAGAGAAGATAAATCATTGCCACACACACACATTTGGGGGAGATAGAGATTGTAATCTGAAACTCCTCTGGAGTTATTTCCTCTAAAAATTTGTTGCGTCCTCTGTTGGATGTTATGTCAGTAAATTATTTAGACTCCAAAGACTAGAAAATCTCTTTTCAATGGTAAATAAAATTAACAATCCAGCAAGTGAAAATACTAAATCCTGTGTTAAAATAGGTTAAATAGACTTAAGATTCCTGAGCTCTTTTCCTCTCTCGCTCTCTCTTTCTCTCTCCCCATCCCTCTCTCTCTCTCTCTCTCTCTGTCACTTGTCAAAGAGATAAGTAACTGGCTATTCAAGCAAGGCTTTTTTACACTAGTATGCAAAAAAAGTGTTTATAATTGCACTGTTGCAGACAGTTTAACTGCTTCAAAGAAGGCACAGGATCATAATGTTGAAAGAAAAAAACACACAGCAATGTACTGCACTGTAAGTTCAGTGGATACGTTGCTGCCACAGAGACACAGAGCCAAAATGCATTTCAGTGAAAGGAACATGTGGGGCTTTTTGTCTACAGGGGCTCTGCCCCGAACCCCCCCCTTACAGGGATCTATGCCCCCGAGCATCCCCCTATTAAAATAATCAACTCCAGTGGGGGGTCAACACGGGGACGGGGAGAAACAGTGTGGGGGAGACAAAAAAATGAACCTCACAATGCAGTTTCCAAAAAGTCTGGGACTGGGATTCAAGCCCCGGTCCACAGACACACAGCAACCTCTAGTACTGCTGCGGCTCATTCCACTGAGCCACGATGGCAGCTTGGCAGACTACCTCCTGCATGGAGGTCTTGACCTACACAACACTCCTCCTCTCCACCCATGTGTGACAGGGTACAAAACAACATGCAACATACCTGTATATGTCTTGCAGGGTTTTGTACCCAGTTGCACAAGTGCACTGCACAATGTATTCTGCATGGCATTCCATGTGTCATTGCATGTGCAAGATATTGACCCGGTAGGTTCAACAAAGTGGTGTAAGAAACTTGCCTGTGTGCCTACTCAAATATACTAGCTGTCATGTCACTTAAAGTAGACATGATGAGAGAGACAAACAAGCTAAAAAAATAGTGCTGGAACTGATCTACTGAACAAAAAGAGAGGAGTGCTTCATTCAACTGGCATAGTGATTTGGAGTTGTGGAAGCATGTACAGCAACTCCAGATTTGTGCTTTGGTATCCCATTTTTACTGCTACAGCAAGATGACTGCAGGCTCTGCCCACCGCAGTCGCAAAAATGATGTACAGATTCAATGTGGTTCTCCTTTAAACAGCATAATATACTACGTGATTATACATTAATTTTTTAACTTGTGGTGATTTGTCTAATATGTTCACTTTTGTTTCAGACTTCAAGTCTGTTTACTATCATCCATTAGTTTTGTGTCATTTACAGACATCAGATTGTAACAAAGAAAAACTTTGAATTACTACTAAGTGTCATTACATGTTGACACTGCCTAGAGCCCATGGAAAGGCATTATAGATATAAAGTTAGTCAGTCAATCTTTTAATCTCTCTCTCTCTCTCTCTCTCTCTCTCGCTCTCTCTCTATCTATTACATTGGTGTGTGTTAAAAATATCAACCCTTCCTCACCAGAATAAAACAGAAGACAATACAAAAAAATATATGTAACCCCCTTGTTACCTGGGGTTACTAGAATCCCAGTAAGACCTAGTGGTAGGCAGGGAAGGCAGCTTGTGAAACTCCAGTTAAATGGGTTTCACACTGTCTCACTTTGCTCTCAGTCACAGCTGAGACTTGAGAGATGACATCACCATAGAACTGTCGCAGCTGCATAAGCCACATTGGAATCTGCAGCTCAGGGAGTGAGTTTAGAACTTTGAGAGTTTTCATAGCTGTTGTCTGTTTACCTCCTAGCAGGAAGGAGCTTCTGTTTACCTTTTGAAAGTGGTGGAGAGCGCTGTCCAGGTCTCAGTGCCCCCTCTCTCTTGGGGGGGGGTGGAAGAAAAGTCCCTCTGTGGATTCCAGGGGCAATCCCCTATTTCCACTATGGAAGAAAGCTGCCTGTTTTCAGTTCTGTTCTTGTACAAGAGTAAAAGAAGTGGTACTTCGCCTGTGGGGCACCTGCAATGAATGGGTGAGTGTTTTGCCCCATTTGAAGGGGCAAATCAATTGTTTCATCAGTTTGGAAATATAAAGGAAGTTGGAATGTGGACTGCTATTTGGGAGGACTATTTCAATTAGGACAAACAAATAGAGCAGTCAAAAAGTCTAAAGTTTAATGGATTTCAAGTAATGCTGTAGAGGGGGTGCGTCAGGTCATCCACCGTTTAATCTACATTTTCAAAGTTTTAACTTTATGTTTGTCCAGAGAAATGGCCGGGTATGGGCTGTGGGAGCTTGAGGTGGGAACACCCCCCATCTTTAGTGACCAGGTCCACCTCTACAGATTTCTTCTGTGATTTTCTACTTGCCTCATGCGCCTGGCCAGTGATGAGGTGGGTACCCAGACGTGGGTCGTAACTTGAAAATCTCTCTAGGAGTCACAGACTCTATGTGGTGTGGAGAGCCACAGGATGGGAAATATTCTCCTTGTTTGATGGGAGTTCATGGAAGTAAGAAAACAAATCTCTCTAGGAGTGGCAGACTCTAAGTGGTGTGGGGAGCCACAGCTTGGGAAAATATACTCCTTGTGTGATGGGAATCTCTCCAAGTAAAGTTTGGGTTCATTCTCAAATGGACCGTCAGTCAAGTGGCCAGCAGGGGAGCCGGGCCAGTCGGGCTGTGTATCCAATGCGCATGCATGTCCGGGCTGAGTGCCTGGTGGGTCCAGAGCCAGACAATAGTAAAAATGTGTTCATTCTCAAATGGACCGCCTTTAGTCTCTATCTGCATGTACAGTGAAAGGAGCCCCTTGGGGGACCATCAATGCTTTGTCATGTGTCATCTAGTTTTGAATAAAGCCACACTGAAAAATCCCAATCCTGGTTCTGGACATTACAGTTATTGCTTCCTGTAGTTGGATTTACTTGGGTGCCCCTGTGCAGAGTAGCCAAACCTAGGTCCCTTGTGCTAGGTAACCTCATCCTCCCCGAGCCCAGGTCCCCACCAGGTATTGCTGCCAACGCCAACAGCATGCCACCTGTCATTTTAGTAAAAAGGCAGGGGTGAGGGGTTACATATAATTCTACTAATACTTATCCCTGACATATATTTTTATTTCCAAAATGTTTTATATGGTGTTACAGTTCATTTGTCTTGAAAAATCATACTGTGGTGCCCTGACAACCATACTGTATTGTATCATGCTATTAGGAGCAGTGTCTGCTGCTTGGTAGACTAGCTGAGACACTAGGTGGCATTGAACAATGTGCCCAGGAATAAAATACAGGTCACTGCAGATGTGGTGGAAGTTATGGGCAGATAACAAACTGTGACTCAGAGTTGAGTTAATGAGATGTGTGCTGTTCTCATTTACTAACTAGGTATGGCATGTGAGTAAATGCCTGGAGATTCAGTGCTCCAAACATTATATAAACTTCATAAAGCTACCCACCCAAGTGATCATGTTTCTCATGAACTCAGTTCTTATTCAAGCTCTGTTGTCCAACAACACACATTTAAAATAACAGAAAATGCTGTGCAAGGCTGAGGGCAGCCATATCTACATATGATCACAAATATTAAAAACCCACTCAAGCAGAACTGAAATGGAAAAAAGGACATCTAACAATAGAGATAACAAAAACAGTCCAAAATGTAATAAAAAGGGAAGAGCCCTAAATTTCAGGCACTGTGAAGTCTGTTGCAAAAATAATATAAAAGAGCAGTGCAATTAACTTTTAGGCACTGCATAGTCTATTGCAAAAACAATATGCAAGATATGAGGAAATTTTAGCATTACAGTGAATGCATAGACCTTGGAAAAACAATGTGCATGCTTTAAAATGAGAATACTAATTACCAGATTTCCAATCCTGCCATGTTCTCCTTCGGTTCCTTTGTGTCCCTTTTGTCCCTAGAAGAGAAAAATAGAAATTTGAAGTATGTACACAGTAATGCAACCAATACATTTCATAATAACGTGAAGAGGAGAAATTCTGAAAGTTGACTGATTAAAGCAGTGACTGGCCTATGATGATATCTCAGGATTCTCAATATACCATTATGGTTCAGATTACCTTTAAACTGCAGCTCCAAATTCCAAATGGGTACTCCACACTGTAGTTTTCTAAGTCTCTCTATGTAGTAGGTTTGAGCTAGTGCGCAGTGCAAGGAAATTCAGAAATTTCAAAATACTAGCCACACAGTTCAGAATGTAGTTATCAAGTCTTTACTTTTCTGTTTTACTCAAGCAGGCTGCTCAACATCCAAGCCCAGCATTTTTCCAATTTGGGCTTCCTCAAGAAATTAGGGCCTATAAAAAGTTTAAACATTTTTTTAAGCTTTTGTGCATCAATATTTCATACTGTATTACATTATATAGAGAATAATGGATGGGAACCAGTTATAAACACTGCTGTGTTCCCATCAAGAGGTTGTCATGACAACATAGTAAACCTCGAGAGTGAAGCTAGAGAGGTTTACAGTTGGCATGACGACCTCAAGATGGGAACTCAGTATTGTTGTTAACTGCTGCCTATCCATTGTCTTTTATAGTGTATGGGCACCAGTTAAGCTAAATTTGTCCTTACTTTACTTTTTTTCCCCATCACGCTGCTCTCCTTCAGTGCCAGCTCTCACCACCACAGTCGCTCATCCTAAGCCAATAGTTCAACAGACGGCCATGCGCAGAGCTGTTCATTAATGGTATCATTGTGACATACTCAAAAGGGTATAACAACCTCTTGACATCACAATGATACCGTAACAAGGATAGGAATTCATTGAATTCCATCCATTAGCAACTCTCTCCCATACATTATAACTGTATATATTCATCAGACTATATTTTGCCTGTACCCACATACCTTCCGCTTACTCCATACAGTAAATTTCTTTCGCAATGATTCATGTATTAATTCCATTCATTCTTGTACTAATACAACAAAACAATAAACATAGGATATGAGTGATGTAGCATTAGGAATATCCTATATAATAACGCCGTGCTGTTAGGAGTAGGAGTGGCAGCAGCGGAGAAGAGTTTTCCAGAGGAAAGTGCCTGAAGGAGTGAGCAGGGGGAAGAGTAGCAGCCAGTCAGGCTGCCAACACAAGGGAGCAGCAGATCCAATTTAGCCACTGACAAAGGAGGACTAGGGGACCAATCAGAGCAGCTGTGGCAGTTTCAAACAGCCAGCGGCAGCCTTTTAGAGCGTGATCGGTGTTTGGAAGGGCCTAGTAGGAGCGGCAATGGTGGGGAATGGTTCCCCAGAGGAAAAAGGCCCTCCTTCCCACCCCTTCCACCACAAGGATTTAAATACTCTGAGGCCAGATGGGGACTGGGCAGCCAAGAAAGGGGAGGCGCAGAAGGCTGAATCCTCGAAGGAACTGAAATTGGGCAGAACATAGGGCACCACAAGGAGAGGGGTAAGTAAGAACTGATCATGACTGGGTCAAGGTTGGACCAGATGGTGAGTAGTTCCTTTGGCATAGGGGTTTGTGGAGGTGTGAGGCTGGTAGGCTAAAGCAGCAGTACTGTAGAACTATATTTTTCTCTAAACAGAACTGTAATTCTTAGGTAGCTTTCAGGGAGCTTTTCTCTAAATAAGCAGTTGTTTCCAGTATAGTAGTATGGTAGCATACAGGTAGTTTAGAACTGTATGTTGTCTAATATATTTCTGTGCCTTTAGTCGGTATTTTATGCTTCATGCAGGTATAGTTGGTAATGTAGCCTATAGGTATTTTTAGTACTGTATTACATTCTAGGTGAACTCTACTTTTTGGTCAGCACTGTGTAGGTATAGTTGGTAATATAAATTATAGGTATTTTTAGGACTATTATTTGTTTTGGGTAGACTTTTTACTCAGTGCTGTGCTGAATGCTTTGCCCTAATTAAGCGGATATAGTCGGTAAGGTATCATTGTCGAATATTGTCTTACACTTGTACAGGTATAGGGGTACAGGGCTAGATTGATACAATTAGTATAGCTAGTACTGTATTATCTTTTGTTTCATTAATGGAGAAGTAAACATTGCATGAGTCCTTCAAATTGTGAAAGCCCATAAAAAGATATTTCAGATGAGGTATGAAACTTCCTTGTGTGTGTCAAGAGTCCTAAAATATGGATATTTAAATACTCTGTAAATCAAAACAAGGCAGCAGCCATTTCATGGGATCCTGAGACAGAAAATGATGTCACTGAGGGGCAAGTTATAATTAACAACATACAGCTGGCCCCTCAGTGACATCACTTCCTGATTTAAGATTACATGAAATGGCTGCTGTTTTGTTTTCATTTACAGATAATTTGATATTCATATCTCAGGACTTCTGATACCTACGCCTAAGCCTAGCAACTTGTTTGAATGGTCTTGTCTTGTGCTTTCACAATTTGAGTGACCCCCTGCAATGTTTACTTCCCCTTTAATAGGTAGTGATAGCCATGGGTAGGATTGTGGGATGCAATGGTTGTGGGGCAAGAACATACTGTGGAGACTGGGAGGGTGTCCAATCTGTCACAGGCTGAGGAGCCTCGAGGATGAGATGTGGTGGTTTGGTAAAGAGCTAGAGAGGATGAGAGGAGGGTGGGAGATTTTAGCGCAGCTGGGCCTTCAACAGGGAGTAATATGAGGACACCACATGGGCCATCTCCAGGGAGTAACATGAGGGCACCACATGGGAGGAACAATGGGTCAAGGGAAGGGATGGGAGGAGGGAGCAAGTGCAAAAAGGACAGAAGGTCTAACAATGGAGGATGGACTCAAGTTGGGCTTTGCAATAGAGGGGGAACTCAAATCAGGAGGGAGGAGACAACACATAGCAGAACAGAGAGGATAGGGAATAGGTTTGCGGTAGTGATGACACTGGTATGGGAGGAGGAGAAGGAGTCCGGGCTCCAAGAGGGAGCAGGAGAGGGAACAGGAGGAGACTGCATAAGGGAGGGTACTTGGGAAGAGGAGGAGGAGAGGGGAAATACTGGTGGGGCTGAGAGAGTCATTGCAGAGGTTGGGGAGTGGAGTCCAGGGTAGATGGGAGGGGAGGTGGAGGATAGTCAGCAAGCAGCAATGAGGGGAGTGGATAGATCAGGTGTGGAGGTGGGGGGAACCACAGGAGCAAATGGAAGAGCTTCTAATGAAGCTGAGCGCCGGGGCTTCGCTCTGCCAGTGGGCAGTCGGCGGCACCTAGCTGAACTTGGGAACCACAAGGCCGGGAGGAACAGCGAGGGAGCAGTCGGGAAAGGCGCAGCCAATCGGTATGCGAGCGCTCCACCAGGCACAGCAGCCGATTGGCTCTCCTGCCCCATTGACTTACACTGGCTCAGTCTGCATTGCTGAAATCTGTGTGGGACTTGAAAATTTGTTTTTCTTTTTGTCTTTTACTCTTCCCCTGGTGTTCTACTGCAAGTTTCCCAGAAGATCTGCTTCCACTCTGGTGAGACATCTATAGAGGACAACTGCTGTTGATTCTGTTGAATTCTGCTGGACTCTGTTAGCAGCAGTGGGCCAGACGCTGAGGCGCCCCTCTTCTTCTAGTTATATATGTGTAAATCATCAAAAAAAGTGCTGTTATCCACTATTATATTGTAAGGGGAAACTACTGTCTTACTGCTCTTTAAAGTAATTGCAGCTCCTTGTCTGAATATGTAAGGTGGACCAGACGCTGAGGCACCACAGGACCCCCCTCCAACAGTCCTTTGTAGTGCAGATTTGGTCAGTGACGCTCAGAAAAAGGCTTGCTACTGCCTTTATTAATTGCTGCACCCTCCTCTGTCTCTCTCCAGCCTGCTTCCTTCAGCCCACAGCAACCAGCTGAGTGCCGGGGCTTCGCTCTGCCAGCGGGCGGTCGGCGGCACCTAGCCGAACTTGGGAACCACAAGGCCGGGAGGAACAGCGATGGAGCTGTCGGGAAAGGCGCAAAATTTTTGGCCACCCACCCTTCCCCCTTCCTGTGTGTTAATTTATAGCCATCTTCCCACCGAAATCTCTTCCCCGCCCACAGCACTTTTCTCTAAACCAACAGACAGTCACACCAGCTTGCTGATCCAACCAATCAGCAACTTCGCTACTCCCTATTGCCAACTATCAATATCCCCCTCAGAATGGGGAGCTTGCTACTGATACTCCTGTCACTAACAGCCATAGGGTTCCACAATGAAGATGACCCTATTATACAATCTAAAGTGGTCAACCCGCCTAGTTTCTCTGAACATCCTCGGCTGACACCCATACCTCATATATGTCTTGTCATTGCTGCATCGACTACAGTGGTACAATCACCACAAAGTTACACATATCACCACATATATGTCTCAGCCAAGGCCCCACTACTGGGTATATAGATACCCACTAAGCCTAGTCATCAAACTGCTAATTGGTATCCCGACACACTACCTTAAATCCACAGGGAACACCCAAAACAAAGAGTGGCAACGGAATAAAAAAAGGAGGACCAAAGACAGACCCCTCTCCCTATCACTGGCAGCCCTTATGAAATTAATGATCTTCCTATTGCTCTGTATTGGTAATGTAGAAATCAACCCTGGACCTCTTGAAAGCATCACCTCACCATCATATTAATGTATGCAGTCTGTTGAAAAAATTTACATTGCTACAATCTTGGGTTGCCAATACCTTGCCAGACTTTCTTGTGATAACTGAGACATGGCTAAAGACTACCACAATGGACAGGGAAGTTAACCTACCTAACTATCAGCTATTCAGAGCTGATCGCCAAACAAGGGGAGGCGGAGTAGCCATATATGTAAAAACTGGTTTAGTTGTATCCTGTACTGCTGCAACATCTATGCCCAAGGAATTTGAGTGTCTGTCTCTAAAAGTCTCTTCCCAATACAGCAGCTTTCCATTTAATTGGATGCTACAGACCCCTCTGCTGAACACAAGCTCTTATCCCACCTGGGAAACCTGGTCAAGTCCTGTACTGAAGAAGTCATTATCATAGGGGACCTGAATTTCAACTGGCTCACCCAGGCAGCTACACCTCTGGTATCATTCTGTGACACCTATGGGCTCACACAGTTAATTAATGAACCAACAATACTAAATGCAAGGAATAGTAGTAACAGTACTCTACTTGACATCATGCTAGTGAGTAAACCACATCTATTCACACATGCTGGAGTGCTCTTATGCACATAAGTGACCACTGCCCCATCAAGGGTAAGATCCAACAGCATTAAAACAGATCCTGCAAAATTCCTCATGAGGAGATCCAAGAAAACATCAATATTGAAGGATATCTGCATGATCTAGCCTACTTCCACACTGGCAAGAGTTTTATCTTGCACATTCTGTAGAAAGCTCAGCAGGTGCTAAATAGCATTATAATAAATGCCCTTAACACCCATGCCCCAATCTCTAGTATCCGAATAAAACAAATCCTGTCGCTGGTTTTCAGCTGACCTCAAAGCTGCACTGCTGAGAGAGATAAACTTTGGAAAGTAGCAAGAAAAACTAAGAATATCATAGACTGGATGATCTTTAGGAAAGCCAGAATAAATGCACTAGGAAAGTTAGGGATGCAAAGGCTGCCTACTACCTGGCCCAGCTTGACTCTCCTACCATAATACTTAGATTTTGGGGCACCATCAAGGGTATGATGGGCCAGGATGTTAACAACCCCTTCCAACCCATTTACACAGTAACTATGGCCCCATTACTGGCACATTGAAATCCTGGATGCATTCAACAACCACTTCACAACAGCTGGCCTTGCCTTTGACCTCCCCAGCTAACCTATTAAGGGATCATTTAAGCTCCCACTATACTGGTGAACAAAGAGTTGACTCCTCCTTAGCTTCAAACCTATACTGTTGAAACAAGTTGAGGATCTATTATGGCATCTAGATACCAAAAAGTGCAGGAGCAGATCTTCTGGACCCATTCTTTCTAAAGATTGCATGTCATGTGTTGCAGTCCCCTAACTCACCTCTTTAACCTTTCCCTAAACTCTGGCTCTATTCCCACGCTGTGGAAGATCAGTTCAAGTGGTCCCCTTCTAAAATCGGGGACCCTATGGATCTTAATAACTACAGGCCCATTTCCATCCTACCTGTGTTATCCAAGATGCTGGAGAAATTAGTGAGTATTCAGTTAAGGAATATCTGGACAATGCTAATCTATTAAATCCAGCTCAATCTGGTTTCAGGGCCAAACATAGCACTATCACTGCATTAGCTAAGGTCACCAATGATTGGCAAACCGAACTGGATAAAAAGAACAATGTCTGTGCAGTATTCCTGAACCTGAGCAAAGCATTCGACACTGTGGACCATGAACCGCTACTCTCATCCCTACACTCCATTGGCCTAGATCCATCCTCCCTTAACTCATTCTATCCTATTGTCACTTAGAATGTTCAGGTACTCTCTGCCTGCTGCTAGAACACCTGTGTGCCTGAAGGGGTTTTAGATCTGCAGCATTCATGCAAACACACTGTGCTTAAACCTACATATCTTAAAAACCATACATCCAATTTTAAAACTGTAAAAAGAAAAGTTTTCAGGACAAAAGTTTTTGAAAATGAGTGAGGTTTGGTAATGTCTATTTAAGTGGATTTAATGTTGTGTAAGGTTGTTTCTATATTTTAATAAATTCTGATGATTTTATCTAAATATAATTATGCTCTGTTTAGTTAATCATGCAACAATATTAAATTTCTGTAAAACTGTTGATTAAAATTGTTAAAATATACAATAAACATCTGTAAATGTCTAAATATAAATTTTGCAAGTTTTTTACCATTTTAGTCAGAAATCAATATCTGAATCTCTTGTTATTACAGTTTCAGTTTTTTGTTCCACTCACTGGTTGAATTTTGCAGTGTTTAATTCTTCCTACCCACTGATTTTAGTTTATGAATCTGATTATCATTTGTTTTGTATTTCCCCTAGTTTAGTAAGAATATATTCACACATTACCTTAGAAGGACATATCAGGAAGTGATGCAGGAAGGAAGTGCTTTGTGAGGTCAAGTGATGTAAATAGGAAGAACACTTCCAGTGTGGGTCAGTGAGCTGACACAGGAAATGAATACATTTGTTAGTGCTGGAGGTCTCTCTATGATTAATTGCATATTTGCTGTAGTTAAAATGTGTAATTTCATTGAAATAAACTATTTTATTTTATTTTTGTAATAAAATCCCATAATAAGTATAGGAAACTGTGTATTTTATTTGTGCTGTTTGCTTTATCATACTGTAAATGAAGCATGATGTTGTTCATGTAAAGGTTCCCATCGTTCAGTAAACATCATGTTACATACATCTGTGTATTTAATTTCTTGGCATAGTTTATTTTTTGGGGGTTGTATTATGGGATGGTTTAAGGTGAGGGAATGACTGTATGATGAAGCACTGTGTGTTAGTGGTGGTGGTGGTGGGGGGGGTCCTGCATTCATAATACAGGATCAGATGCACTTCATATGTTCTGTGGAAATGAGAGGGGTTGTATGTATATAATAATGGTGCTAACAGATACTGTAGACACATTATGGGTATAATGATAGGATGATAAAATTGCTGAAAAGGCACTGGTAATTTGGGGTATACTGTGTCATGGGGAAGGGGTGGTGTGCCTGTACCAAGGAATGATGTTCATAGGCACTGCAGTCATTTTGCATCATGAATTGGCACCCATCCTTGGGGGTACTATGTTGTAGGGAAGCAGGTGGGCTGCCTGCACCTGGTAATGGTGTTCATATGCCATGCAGAAACGCTAGAGTACACATACAGGGTGATGACATGGCACCTGTAAAGGTTGTGTACTATGTGCAGTCACATGGTTTGCCTGCATACACACGTGATATGTTGCAACATTCAGTATGGTAAACTGTGTGGGTGGGAAGGAGTGTGTATGCCTGCACCATGGAGTGATGCTCATTAGTAACGGTGTACTGTGTGCTATGTTTCATTTGAATGGACTGTATAAGTCATACACTGGCACTGATCACATCACAGTGCATCAGAGGTAAGGGATGGTCTGAAGCATTATGAGCACAAGGGACTAAAGTGGTTGTGGAGTGATTCGAACATGAATAGAACATTACAGTGCATCTGAGGGTAGTGTTGGAATGAATCTTGATGTGCACAATGGACTACACCATGGTGACTGAGGAGGGATCCATATCAGTAATGCACATCACAGAGAGTCAGAGATAAAGGTTGGACTGAAGACTGATGAACAGATGGACTAAATTGGTGACTCTGGTGGATTTGAACCTGAACAGCACTTTACAGTGCAGTGGAGGTTGGGGCTGATTGACACCAGATCAGTCAATGGACAACATCATTGGCTGTGGAGGGATCTGAACTGAAATGCACTTCACTGTTCACTACAGTTTGGAGCGCGATGGATGCATGATAAGGAGATAGATTTTACAAGTGTCTGTGGAGGATTTGAGCCTGAGATTTTACAAGTGGCTGTGGAGGGATTTGAGCCTGAAGAATACTTTACAGTGCATCAGAGATTGGGGCTGAACTGATGTCATATGAATTGATGGGCTACACCAGTGGAAGTGGAGGGTTTTGAACTATGGGATTGGTCTGGACTGATACATGGTAAGTCAATGGACAACACCATCAGCTGTGGAGGGATCTGAACCTGAAATGCACTTCACTGTTCACTACAGTTTGGGGCTTGACTGACACATGATAAGGAGACAGATCTTACAAGTGGCTGTGGAGGGATTTGAATCTGAATAATAGTTTACAGTGCATCACAGATTGGGGCTGAACTGATGTCATATGAATTGATGGACTACACCAGTGGATGTGGAGGGTTTGAACATGAAATGCACTTTCATAGTGCATTATGGGATTGGTCAGGACTGATGCATGGTAAGTCGATGGACAACACCATCAGTTGAGGAGGATCTGAACCTGAAACGCACTTCACTATTCACTACAGTTTGGGGCTCGACTGATGCATGGTAAGGAGCTAGATCTACAAGTGGCTGTGGAGGGATTTAACCTGAAGAACTCTTTCCAGTGCATCAGAGGTTGAGTCTGACTGACGCCACTTAATCGATGGACAACACCGTGACTGTGGAGGGATTCAAAATTGATTTGGCCTTTACCATGCATCAGGGATTGGGGCTGGACTGATGCCAGATGTTGAAGGCAACACCATTATTTTTTCATTTTAAACAATCAGCAACTGTGTATTAGGAGAAAACTCATGCAGAGCATGAGACAAACCTGCTACTGACCCTAACCCACTTATCATCCATAACGTAGGGAGCAACATGCCATAGATTTTAACATAGCCATAATTCAAAATAAACTCTTTAAAAGTAACAAAAGGTGCTGAATTCACGTGACCGCATCTAGTACATGCACAAGAAACTCTCTCCCATCAGGAATGCCAGCCGGATCCATAAGATGTGATCACACAGGATGACCAGAAATTATCCCAAATGAACAAAGTGACAACTATGAAAACTTTTATCATAAATAAAAATAAAACAAATAAAGTAAATACAGATTACAAATCGAGGTTTTGCACTGAAATGAAGTGAGTATTTTAGATAAGAGCACCTCCATCTTGAATCTAAGTTTCCAGTCACCATGCTCTTCCTGCACCAGTGTGCACTCTGACTGGTTAATGGAAATAGTGACGTATACAATAAGCATAGAGCAAGCATGGCAACCAATCAATATGACCAAACGGTGACACGCTACAGAGCTAGGGCAGGTACAGGTGAGGGCTGTGACCCCTAACTGAAACATCAAAAAAAAAAAAAAATCAATGTACACTCCAGAGCCCAGAGAGCCAGTTTCCCTCCAGTGACAGTTGTAAAAAAATACTAGTCCTTGCTTGAATGCTAAATAAGGATTTAGTCTAACATTTCAGGCACACACATTGAATAGAATAATGGAAGGCACAACAAAAGATCTGCGTGCAGGTTCCCTGGTGCTTTGACAACTAAGGCTTCATAAGGGGGATGGTGCCTGCATCTAAGACAATCCCTTTATACCAATTAAATTCAGAACTGATAATGTCAGAAAATCCGACCAATCACAGAGCTCGATTTTTAAATACAGAAATATTCAATTCACTTAGTGGTATGAATGGACTAATAGTTATAACAATCATGATATCAGTGACAACATGTTATTGTAGAAAAATACCCCAAAAGACAAATAAATACACCAAAGTGGTGACGGCCAATCGGATTGCTCGAATAAAAAAAAAATGTAAATTATGAAATTAATTATAGTGTAAACCTGATCAGCTTAACATGTTACACTAAAACAAGATGATTTGTTGTTACGATACAAACGAATGGCAGAATGAACATAATACATTTTTCACAGCACATGCAAAAAATATTACATTTATTTTTTTATGTATTAAGGCTTGTTTTCTCAAAAATAGCCAATGGGAACACATATTATATTAGGTAAAATCAGTAAGGGTATGATGTCCCCTATTAGCTGGTACAACTCAATTCATCAAATGTAAACAAATGCTTGAGCTGCACCAAGAGAAAGATATGGATGCCAATTAGCGCCATCAGGCACTACAGCAATGATTTAGACGCCATATGGCTCCGCCAGGAAAAAGAGGTATGTTTTTATGACGCCATATGGCGCCATCAGGAAGGAATGAGTTAATGGTTCAGATGCTACCTCTGGTAGATCACAGCAGGTAAAAGCTGAAGGTGACCTCTCCTCATTAAGACCACTGTCAAGAGGAGTCCCCAAGGCTCTATTCTGGGTCCTATCCTTTTGCCATTTATATAAATAAAATTGATTCAACCCTTACCAAGTCCTCAGTACATCTCTTTGCTGATGACACTGTACTGTATGTCAGCAACCTTCACCTAAAGTTGCTCATGAAATCTTACAAGCAGAATTCTCCCTGTTACAACATCAGCTTCTCGAGAAAAGCTTCTGCAAATGCAAAGAAAACCAAAGCAATGATGTTCACAACCCAAAACTCCACCAACACATCCTCTTCAATCAGTCTCCCCAGGTATGCACTATACTTGAGGAAATCTGGAGTATGTTGAAAATTTCAAATACCTAGGTGTGTGGATTGACAACAGACTTGACTTTACTCAGCATCTAGAACAACTGCTGAAAAGCTTCTGCTAAGGCTTGGCCTCCCTACAGATTAAACCCTTCCTTAATAGAGATTCAAAGATGAGATTAGTCCAGGTCATCTTTCTATCAGTCATTGACTACGCAGACTTCCTCTATAGTCACTGCCCCACTCCCTACCTTCAAAAGTTGGATACCTTATACCATAGAGCAATAAGGTTCATTACAGACCTGCCATATAATACTCACCATTGTTCTCTATGATGCAGTTGGATGGTTTCCTTCATGTCAGGACAAGCAGAAATGCAGCTCTATGGATCTACAGAGCTTTATCAAAAACTCCCAAGATATATCCTGGACTGCTTCAACCTGACCACCCCAGCTCCTATGCCCTAAGAAGCAACAATATCATCCTGCTCAAATTGCCCAAAGTCAACACCAAAATAGGAGGGCAGCAATCAGCTATTCTCTAGCCATAGCATGGAACACCTTACAAAATACGAAACTGTCCATTATCATTCCATTTACATCCTTCAAGCAGCACTATACAGCCTTCTTCACAGAGAAATGCAGTTGCTACCGCTAGAGATAGAATAGTCATCCCACAAAACCATATTCCAATCACATAGGGCATATTCCTTCCAGCCAGACACCGCCAGTATATGGCACCCAATATTCCCTTCACCATCCTTGTACTCATTATGTGAGTGACTGTCATGGCCCTCATTGTGATATATATGTACTGTACATATTGTAGATGCTAGTTTAACTTTCTCTTGCCAAGCTTTAACATGTGAATTCTCCGTATATTATTGTGTTATAAATGACATTTTCTTTTTTCTGTATGTATAACTGTCTCATAAGTATGTGATGTAATTACTGTGCACCAACTTGAACCTTGACCTTATGAGGTCCATCTTGTAAATGAGCCTTGCTCAATGATGATCGCCTGAATAAATAAAGATTTGATTGATTGATTGATTGCTTAATGTGGGGGACTCTAGGAATGGAAGCTGGGGTAGAAGAGGGGGATGAGAATGAGGAATGAAGAATGGGGTGTACTGGTATTGGGGACTCCACACTTAAGGGGATCGGATGGGGCAGCAAGGGGGAATGGCATGGTCACATATGGGTGGAATCTATGCTGGGGTTAATGGCAGACAAGGTGGGGCAGTCAATTCTAAAGTGCGCAAGGAGGGTAAGAGGAAATCACATATAGTGGTGCATGTAGGGACGAATGACCTGGCGGGGGAGATTGTGGAGGTAGTGAGGGAGAGGTTTGAGGGTGTGGGAAGGCTGTGTGAAGAGATAGAGGAGTTGGTGGCCTTCTCAGAGGTGCTCCCAATACCCTGTGCGAGTATGGCAAGGAAAGGGAGGATTGGAGAGTTTAACACATGATTGGGGGGGGCTGTGTTAATGCAAGGGGTACGGGGTAGTGGGTGGATGGGGCAGGACCTGGGACAATAATGATCTATATGCAGGGGACAGGCTGCACTTGAGTGGGAAGGGGAAGGGGTATTAAAGCAGAAGTTAGAGGGGTATATATCAACAAAGGTGGATTTAAACTAGATGGGGGGGTGGCGAGTGGACGGTTGGTTAGCAGGGATCCTGAAGAGAGGGGCCAAATAAACTTACCCCCCGGGAGTCACGTGATGCAGAGCACGGTGTAGCCGTAGCCCTGTCAGTCTGCTTGCTCCCACAAACGTAACGCAGTCGTTGTGTGCGTGTTCGGAAGGTTTTGCCTATTGTCACAGGTGGAGGAGACTGCAGTGAGCCGTTCTGTGCCGCATGGATGCAAAATGCAGAAAATCCTCAAGTATACACCTCCTGTATCCCGGAGAAGGCCCCAAAAAGCAAGGGCCTCGATTGGGCAACAGCCGCAGGGTATGGCGATGGAGGAATCAGAAACTGAGATTTTGACGCTGGCAAGATTCCTGGAAGAATTTAGGCCATTTAAGTTAGAGATGAAAGAGTTGGCCACAGAAATTAAATGCATGTCTGGAACACTGGAAGAACTTGCCAGGAGAACAACGGACAGTGCAGCTAGAATTCGCTCTTTGAGAGGGCATATAGGAAAGGTGGATGAAGGGGCTGTCATGCTGAGGCAAAAGATCGCCAAACTGGAAGCCAAAGTCGAGGACCTTGAAGGGAGGTCTCACCGTAATAATGCTGTAATTGTGGGCTACCGGAAAAGAGGAAGGCCCAGATGCAATTAAATTGCGGCAGAAATGTGTGGAGAAGATAGCGGCCCTTCTCCTTATGGCTCGAGCTACACAATCGAGAGGGCTCATCGGCTTTTACGCCAATGCCTCCACCTAATTCCTCACCTCGCCTTGATTTTCGCCTTAATTATCTGGAATGACAACTGTTCTAACTAAAGTAAGGGAGAATAATGATCTTTATTGGGAAGGTGTCAGGATCAGGGTGGTGCAGGATATACCTGTTACTGTAAGGCAGAGGAGATCAGCCTTCAACCCCCTAATCAACAAGCTGATAGAGGCGGGTGTGTGATTTAAAATGGGCTACCCAGTCAAATTCCAAGTTCTGATAGAAGGGGAGTGGAAGCAATTTGACACGGTGGAGGTTGCCCAGTCAGCACTACAAGTAGCCCTCCCTAATTTATTTAAGGATCCCTGAAGCTTGATGGGAATGTTTACAGCATTCTAGAGTTGGGCCAAGGCCTTTGAAGGAAGATGGACGCTATGCAGCAAGATGTCGTTTTGTTTTTCGTTATGGGTTTGATATAAACAGAGGGTATTAACTGGGCCCGACATCGTATGCGGATGAAGCACATGGACTATGTTTAGCCTCATAGACTGGACTTGGAGCTTATTCAGCTTTGCTTATAGTACTGTTGGGGCCTGAACTGAATTATGGACAGAGCTGCGACCACTAGCTGAAGAGGGGAGACAGGGTCTCACTCCCTTCCCCTTTTTTTTTTTTCTTCTTTTTTCTTTCTGTGTGACTGGATTTGCGTATATAGCATAGAATTTGCTAGAAGGGGCTGTAGTTAGCCAAGGCAATATGTATGTCTGTTTTGGGGGTTGGGGGTTAATGTTATGTGGATAATAGTATTCCACTTCATCTCTTCCTTCTTATTTCGGCTTTATTGCAATGTTGGGGATTGTGGTATAAAGTTGATGTCAATTATCAGTTATCATATATGTTGGGTATTGGATGGAATGGCGGTCAGGGGCTTACGGGGATATCCACGAACCGGTTTATGTTACCCTTTGAAACCGGAGAATTAGATTAAGGGGATGGAAGGTGGAAAACGGGGAAGTCAGGTGTGAGAGGGGAGGCACGGGGCGAGGGTGAGCGAAGCTGTGGTGTGCTGATGTCACGGACCAATGGAGTGTGGTGGGGTTGTTGGGGATTTGGTAGGTAAGGGAATTTTTGGCAGGGGAAGGGTTGGTGGTGGCTGGGCAAGGTAGGGGCTGGGATGGTATAGGAGTAGACAGTAAGACTCAAGTTTTGGCCAGGGTGGGGGAGGGTGGACGAGGGTTTGGTGGGGTAGATATTATGGTGTTTATTGGACGATTTGGGAAGGGTAGGGGAGCACAAGTCTGCACTGTTGGGGATAGGGTGTATGATTTGACTGGGTCCAAGCTAATTTGGATACTACTAATTGTGAAGCATGGTAATGTTCGGCTCTTAATGTTACTGTGGAATGTAAAGGTGCACGCCAGAAAGTTAAGCAATATAGCATTTTAAGGCACTTGAAGGTCTTAAAGGCAAATATTGTGTTCTTACAGGAGACACACCTACTCCAGTCGGAGTATAATTCTATGAGACACAAGCAGATAGGGTCAGTCTTTGCCTCACAAGGTAACACACAGAGTAGGGGTGTAATGATTTTGGTGGGCAGGTCCATGCCCTTCGTCCCACTACAGGTTGTCCAGGATGAGGACGGGAGAATCGTGTTGGCAAGGGGCATGCTCCAGAATGTGGAGGTGGTACTTGGGGCGATCTATGGCCCCAATGTAGACTCTCAGGAGTTCTTTGTTAAGCTTTCAGGAATGTTAGCTCCCTTTGTGCAAATTCCCATGATTTTAGGAGGGGATTTAAATCTTGTTTTAGATCCACTTATGGACAAATCTGGGGGTAAGACGCTGAGGTTATCGCCTGCTCAGCGTGCCCTTTGTGAGGTGTTGGATCAATATGGTCTGGTGGATGTGTGGAGAGTGATCCACCCCATAGATAGGCAGTACACGTTCACCTCTGCAGTGCATGGATCGGAATCCCGAATAGATTACATCTTAGTTTCCAGTGACCTCCTTTCTGGGGTACTTGAGGCAGAAATTATGCCGGGACCGCCTTCTGATCATGCAGTAGTGGTTGTATCCATCCTCCTATCAACCTTACCTAAAAGAGGAAATAGGTGGAGGATCAATAATCAGTTGCTCGCAACCTCATGTCACAAAAGCTCGTGACAGAGCATATAGGAATTTATACTAATAATGTCAGGGCCAACACTAGGCCGGATATGGTCTGGGGCATTTAAAGCTTTTATAAGGGGGATTTTGATTGCCCAGGCTTCTCATAGGAAAAAGGAACGAGTTCGGGTATTAGCCGAGCTTTTGGCTCGGATTAGAGATAAAGAAATTTTGGTGGACGGGGAGGTGGATGATAATGAGAAATTGGAGTTGGTGAGGCTGAAGGACCTATATTTGAAGTTGTTAGGGGAACAAGCGGAGCTGGCCTTAATTAAAACCAAGGCAAACTATCAGGACCAAGGGGAGAAAGCGGGGTCACTTTTAGCCAGGAGGGTCAAACAATCGAATCATCACGCTAATTTCAGGATCCGGGTCGGAGGTGGACGATTGGTTAAGACTACCCCAGGGAGATAGTACTTGAGTTCAGGAATTATTTTAAATCTTTGTATGGCAAAATGGAGTCTCCCCCCTCCAGACAGGAGATTCTCTCCTTTTTTGAGGGGTTGGACATCCCTTCATTATCTGAGCTTCAGCAAGGGCAATTAACGGTGGATATTACCCAAAGTGAAATTGAAAGGGTTATAGAAAGTCTCCCTCTAGACAAAACGCTGGGTCCGGACGGTCTGTCGGCAAACTTCTACAAAAAATTTGCTAAGCTCCTATCCCCTTTGCTTCTGAATTTATTTCAGCACATCTTATCTCATCAGGCACAAGATCAGTCTTTATTTGAAGCACTAATTGTGTTGATTCCTAAGCAGGACAAACCTCCGGAGCAGCCCTCAAGCTATAGGCCCATATTGCTGCTCAATTATGATATTAAGATATTAGCTAAATTATTGGCTGAGAGGATTAATCGGTCTCACCTGACCTTATTGGTCCAGAACAGGTTGGTTTTATGAAGGGCGATCATCTGGCGGACCATATACGGACCTTGGCTTACGCTCGGCTCCGAGGACAGTAGTGCTCCTATGGCCCTGCTGTCCTTGGATGCTGAGAGGCCTTTGATAGGGTTCATCAGGGGTTTTTATTAACGGCAATGGAGAGGTTTGGGTTCCTTGATCTTTTAGGGATGGATCAGCCCTTTGTTCCTGTCCTACCACAAGGGTTGGTTGCAACTGCAATTTGGACCCATTTTGCTTACATGTGGGCACTAGGCAAGGATGTCCCCTATCCCCTCTCCTTTTTAACTTGTACCTAGAGCCCCTCATAAGAGCAATTGTTGGTAATCGAGCAATAGAGGGTATTAGCATTAAAGAACATACTATTAAAATTACAGCATATGCGGATGATTTGATGGTTTATTTGACCAACCCAGGAGACTCCATACAGGCATTGTTGAAGGTTATTAAGGAGTTTGGGAAATTGGCCAATTACAGATTAAACCTGGACAAGTCGGTGGTGTTTCCCCTTAATAGCTATGTCTTCAAGTATGAGGTGGCGGAGCTGGGACTGTCCTGGAAATCGAACTCCATAAAGTATCTGGGACTCAGCATGGCTAGGGGTAACTCTAAGGTTTTTCAGCTGAATTTTGACCTTTTGCTAAGGACCATAGCGCTAGATTTGGAGAGATGGGTGAAACTCCCAATCTCCTTATGGGGGAGAATTAGTCTTGTTAAGATGAATATATTTCCTAGGTTGTTCTACCCCTGAACATGCTGAGTATCTGGATTCCTTTACATGGTTTAGGAAGGTGCACAACATGATTGCCAACTTTGTGTGGGGCCATAGGAAGTCACGTATAGCTTACTTGAAAATATGCCTAAGGATGGGTGGACTTAGACTTCCGCATTTTGCACTATATTATTGGGCAGCTCACGCCAGTAAATATTTAAGATGGGTGAAAGGAAGAGATGACTCAGAACAATTTGCCTATACATCACTTTGGCTACAGATAGAACTTACTTTGATCAGGGATGCTGGTCTGAGGCCGGAGGCCCTACTCTCTCAAGCCAAAATGGTTGCCCCCTCGGCTGCACAACTCACCAATTGGGACCACAGTGAGAGCTCATGTTCAACTCTCTGGCTTACTGCGGTATGATCATTTTATGGATTGGGCACAGCCAATTTGGGGAAACCCACGTTTTGTACTAGATGGTAGGATGCTGGACTATTCTTGGTTACCCTTACCCGAGGAGTGCCGTGTGAGGGACCTTCTCTCGCGCAGAGGAATGGTTCTCCTCTGATGTCATATTGAGTAGATTTGGGCTACCCACTAAGGCTATTTTCAAGATTTATCAGGTTAGACACCTTATGATCGCCTAATTGGGTAACGGGTAGTGCAGAACCGAGTGGAATTTTGTGATGGGTTGGGGTCATGTAGGTTAAGGCAAGCGATTTCAAATTTACAGGGTACTATTTGATTGGGCATATTCCTCTAATCCCATCCAGGGTTCGTGATTGGACTTCTGTTTTCCCAAATTTGGTAATTAATTGGAGGAAGCTATGGGTGAATTGTCATAAATTTTTGTTACAGGACAGATTGAGGCTTATGCAGTTTAAAATCCTTCATAACATTTTTTATTCCCCACAGAAATTGGAGAGGCTGAAGCTGGCGAAGGGCTCGAGGTGTTTTAGGTGCCAAGGAGAGGAAGGAGACTTGATGCACATTTTTTGGCAGTGCCCGAAAATAGCTCCATTGTGGGGAGATATTAAAAGGAGGGTTAATCTGTTGCTGGGTCTCGGGGATCTTTTCTCGCCAGAGATATGCTTATTGGGAGACGTCTTGGGTATTCCTGTTAAGAGTAGGAGGTTTTATATAGTCCTGATTGCGGCTACACTTGGAAGGACTTGGTGGTACTAAGTTATATGGAGTGGCTGGAGGAGTTGTTAGCCTGTTTGAGGATTGAAAGGATGACGGCTATCCTTCAGAATAAGCTCTCCAGGTTCAAAAATTTGGGGGTCCCTTTACGCTTGTTATTCTAGCTGAGGTATGCGACACTGTTTGGACTGAAATCATCCTATCTCCTGAGACTTGTGCTGGGAGGGTGGGGAATTGGGTCGGGTGGGGATGGGGGTTTGTTACAGGGTCACCTGTTATGGAATGTTTATTTACATGCATTAATGCTGATCGATTTGGTGCATGTTCGAAGGATATCCCTGTAACTAAAACTGAATAAAGAGTTAATGGCAAAAAAAAAATAAACTTACCCCCCAAGCTATCAGGACAGGATTTGGGGAAATTGCACGGGGGTTAATAGGAAAGAGGTGAAGCAAGGAAAGGAAGGGAAGGGGATGGATAGGAGAGTGGTCTCACTGAATGTGAGAAGCTTAGGTAACATATCAGCTGAGGTGCAGGTGCTCTTGGCACTGGGGAGGGTGTATATTGTGGCCATCATGGAAACATGGGCCACCAAGCACCATGACTGGGATATGATGATCCCAGAGTATAGGATATTCAGAGAGGGGAGGGGGATATGGCAATCTATGTGTGAGGAGGGATGAGGTATGTAAGGGAACAGGGGAGAAAGGCAGGACTGAGGCCCTATTGAAGCATTTCTGGGACTCAAAGAAAAGGACACTAAGGATGGGGGTAATGTACAGACCCCCAGCCCAAGTGGAGGATCTGGATAGAGAATTAGCTGATCAGGTTAGAATGGTCTGTAGGAAGGGGAAAACAGTGGTGGTAGGGGACTTCAGTCTACTGACGGTGTATTGGAGCACCCCAACTACCATTAGTAAAAGGGAACAGGTCATATTGGATGCAGTTCTGAACAGCTTCCTGATGCAACTGGTCAGAGAAAAGACTAGGGAAGGAATACCTTTGGGCCTGGTATTATCAAATGAAGAGGCTGTTAGTGATCTAGAGGTGGAGGACCCTCTGGCTGGCAGTGGCCACCACATGGTGTGGGTCACGCTCAATATTAGAAAGAAAAGGGGGGTATGTGAACCAGGGTGATCAATTTTAAGGGGGTAGACTTTAAAAGGATGGGGGAGATTATGGGTAAGCGCCTGGCGGGTATTCAACTTAACACGGATACTTATCAAAAGTGGAAGATTATTAAAACAGGGCTGGTGGAAGCTACTGGGACGTGTACAAAGACACGTAGCAAAAAGGGCAGGGCAACGAAGCCCAGCTGGTTAACCCAGGAGGTGATGGATGGGGTGAGGGCCAAGAAAAAAGCATTCCAGAGACTCAAGAAATTGGGAGAAGCAGGAGATGAGGAGTATATGAAGAGGTCTAGGGAGGTAAGCAGACTGGCCAGAGTAGCCTAGGCTTTGAGAGAACTGAGGCTGGCACAAGATATCAAGAATGGTGATAAGGACTTCTTCAGATACGTTAGGGAGAGAAGGAAGAACTAGGACCAGGTTGTGAGGATTAAGAAGGATGGGTGGTGGTTGGAGAAAGAGGAGGATCAGGCAGAGGCACTAAATGAGTACTTCTGTTCTGTGTTCATGAAGGAGAAAGGGGAGGCAGGTACTTTGGGAGAGGAGGGGAGCCAGCAGGGAAGGGGGTGACTGATGCAGGGATCATGGAGGCCAGGGTTCTGGAGGGGTTAAGGGCACTGAGGGTGAACACAGCACCAGGTCCTGTCAGCATTCACCCTGTTCACAGATGATACTAAAATGGGAGCTGTGGTGGATGATGTGGATGGGTGGAAAGAGCTGCAGGATGACCTGACCAAACTACAGGAATGCTTGGAAACATGGCAGCTGGGGTTCAATGTCAAGAAGTGCAGAGTACTGCACTTTGGAACTAGGAACCAGGGGAAGCTATCAACTGGGAGGGGTCCAGCTGGAAAGCACCAGGGAGGGAAAAGATCTCGGGGTGATTATAACAGGGAATATGAACAACTCAGCACAGTGCAGGAGGGCAGCAGCAAAAGCCAACAAGATACTGGGGGGGTATAGCAAGGGGTATCCCTTCCAGTAACAGGGAGGTTATTCTTCCTTTGTACAGGTCACTGGTCAGACTGCACCTGGAATACTGTTTGCAGTACTGGTACCCTTTCCTGAAGAAAGATATCAAATTATTAGAGGGGGTACAGTGCAGGGTGACAAAGATGATCCAGGGTCTACAGGGTAAGTCCTACGAGGATAGGCTGCACGAACTGAACATGTATTCATTGGAGAAGAGGAGGGATGGTGGGATATGATCAAAACTTTTAAATACTTAAAGGGGATTAACAACACTGATACAGAGAGGATCTTCCGGATTAGAAGTGGGAGGGACACGAGAGAGCACAGGTTGAGACTGGTGGGGGGGAAGATTCAGGTGGGAAATCAGGAGACACTTTTTCACTGAATGGGTGGTGGATAAGTGGAATGCCCTGCTTGAGGAGGTGGCTGCCTGTAGTATGGTGGGTTTTTTTAAGAGGGTGGGACACAGTGAGGGAGGGGTATTAAGAGGAGGGAGGGAGGGTGGGGCAGCTGCAAGCTGAGGGCTAGGTGCACAATCGAGCAGACTAGATAGACCTTTAGGCCTTTTTCTGTTGGCGTTTTCATATGTCCATTCTTTTTCCCTGAACTGACCCTTTACATAGTCCTAAAAGCTTATAACCATGCTCAGTATCTATTTCTAACTCTAGTAAGACATATGCTGTATTACACAGTAACAATCTTCTATATTTTTACTTCATAAACACCATCTACATTCTCTAAGTTCTTTTAAAAAATGACATATTCAGTGGGATATAATGAAATTCAATGCTAATAGCGCAGTACCGGAGTACTCTATGTTTTCTGAGACAAAGTATGTTTTTCTACTTTCCAAAATGTTGTATCATATCAATTCAGAAAGATTATTAGTAATGCATATGTAAAAAATATTATTTAGCTTTTAAAGATATTTATTATTTTGTTTAGTTACTTTCATTCAAATGTATCTACTTTCTGCTTCATGTTTTATTATTTATTTTGGTGCAGGATGCTTTTATCCTGCACATGAGAAATATTTCTCTATTAGTTCCTGCTAAGGTACCTAATTTCCTGTGTTTAAGCATAAATTTTATATTATAAGGAGCATGGCTATTGTGCATGCCTAACAGAGTACTCACTGTTCAGACGGAGAGTATTTCATGAAGTGACAGGTTCACCCTAAGCATGCTGTCTTCTGAAACTCTCCCCTTTTACAGTATATCTGGAGAGGTAGGGCTTTTCCAGGGAAGCACCAATGATTGATTACATCCTCCCGCTGTCAGTCAAGTCAGTCTGATGATATGGTCCTCTCCCATTGTCACACCCTCCAAGCCATTGTTTAGCAACAGTGCAGCATTAGCCCCTGAAGTGAACTGACTCAGAGAAAGCCCTTTCACAGCTAACAGGTTATGCTACTCACCCTCCAATCTCCAGTGTTGTAACACCTCCAGGCTGGTGCTTAGCAATGGCATAGCATTAGCCCCTGAAGTGAAATGGCTCAGCAAAAGCCCGTTCACAGCTAAGGGGTTATGTTACTCACCCTGCTCACTCACCCTGCTAATTCACCCTGCTGTCTCCAGTCTGTTTATTGGGTAGTGTCAGGAATTATAGCAGGCAGCTCAGTTCATCCTGCAATAAAAAACAGCACATACTCCACCCCCCTCCAGTAACACTCATATGTTTCTTGGGGGGGGGGTGCTGAGAGATAGTGTTAGGTGGGGGAATAGCAATAGTTTATAAATTATTTTTTCAGCTGTCACGGTGGAATACAGCACAATCCGCCATGACCAAGATGGCCACTGAACGCTGTTGCGCATGTGCTAGTAGTCGCACACGTGCAATGTGGTTTGATAGCCATGACCGTCATTTTTTTTCTTGAATATTACAGATATCCCTACCCCCACCCACCTGCAATGCTGTTTGGGGATTGTCCAGATTACACCCCATAATAGACTCTAAGCAACTGAACTCAATGTGACCTCTGCAGTCCAGAGATTGTGCTGTGTTTGTGACCACTGTGGTCCTGAATAATGTACTAATCCCCCTACTGCTTAGTTTATCAACTGCTCCATAGAGTAACTTTGTGTTGAGTTAAGTTTCTAAAAGGGATCCCATGTTTCTTCAGCTTCCAAAGTATTTTGATTATTTCCAGGAACTGTTTATGCTGCTAACCAAGTGTTTTCCCTTCCAGTCCAGCACCTTACGGGGGTCAGCATGTACCCTGGTTCTGGCCTTGGCCAGGCAAAATGCAGGGCCATTCTTGGTGTTTCTGCTGCTGTGGTCACCTTCCCCCCATGGACTTTCACCATCATGCCCCTAGACACACGGGGGAGGGGGACTACACCTATATGTCAGGAAAGATATAGAGGCAGTGCAGGATGGAGACATCAGGTGCTGTAATGAGGAAACAGAATCTCTGTATGTTCAGCTCACAGCATCCTCATTCATGACACCATGGTTAGGGGTGATCTATAGACCTCTAGGACAGAGGGAAAGAGAGATAAGGAGCTAGAAACAGAACTGGAAAGGGGGAAGGCAAAGGGGGAGGTGGTGGTGGTGGGAGATTTAAATTTGACAGATACTCATTAGATCATTTCAGCAGCCAGGAGCTGCTCAAGCAGACCCTACTGGATAATGTCTGGCCAGAGCAGATAGGGCTGCAACTAAGGAATTGGGGTAAAAATACTGAAAGCTTGTTTTCAAATGTTCAATATAGCCTTGTTATGATGCTGCCTCATGAAGAAGGGCAGAGATAATGTTCAACTCCTGACCTAAAGGTGAATTTGTGCAGGGACTGCGAAATCAACTTTCAGGACCCAGAAACACATTTGGACAGGAGTTGAAAAACAACAGTTGTCACATTCGTGAAGAGCTATAAAGATATGGCTATGTTGTAAGTCTGGGTAAAAAATATGGAAAATTGCCAATGTTACAAGCCTGTGTTCGCAAAATTCAACTTAGGCTGAATGGGGTTCAATCCCAGGAGAGGGAGGTGACCAGTGGGGTGCCGCAGGGTTTAGTTCTGGGGCCAGTCCTTTTTAATGTCTTCATTAATGACATTGTGGAGGAGCTGGAAGGGAAGGTGTGCCTCTTTGCAGATGACACCAAGATCTACAATATGGTAGACACTCCAGACGGGGTAGAAAAAATTAGAAGAGACCTAGGCAAGTTGGAAGAGTGATGAAGAGAGTTGCAGCTTAAATTCAATGCAAAAAGTGCACAGTCATGCACTTGGGCCACAGGAATCCTGGAGAGGAATACAAAATGGGGGGGAGATACAAACAACAACAAAACTGGAAAGGGACCTGGGGGTAAACATAACAGATGACCTGAAAGGTGGCCAAGCAATGTGAAAAGGCAATGGGAAGGGCCGGTGGGATGCTGAGGTGCATAGGGAGGGGCATTACCAGTAGAAAACAGTAGGTGTTGATGCCACTGTACAGATAATTGGTTAGGCCACATCTGGAAGACTGTGTTCAGCTCTGGAGACCGTATCTCTGGAATGACATTGAAAGAATATGGGCAGTCCAGACAAGGGCAACAAAACCGGTGAAAGGACTGCACCAGAAAACATATGAGGAAAGACTGAAAGACCTCAATATATATAACCTAGAGGAAAGGAGGGAGAGGGAGGAGATGACAGAGACATTAAAGTACCTCTGGGGAATCAATAAGGTCCAGGAGGGCAGCATCTTTCAAAAAAAGAGACGTGCAAGAACAAGGGGTCATACTATGAGGCTAATGGGGGGAGAGTCAGGAGTAATGAGAGGAAGTATTTTTTCACAGAAAGGGTGTTGGATGCATGGAACAGCTCCCAGCAGAGGTAGTACAGGCTAAAACCATTGGTGAGTTCAAGAATGCATGGGATAGGCAAAAGGCAATCCTAGTGATAAGAAAGAAAGGGTAAGCTGCTGATTATTTAGGATCAGGAGTTAAGTAGGCAGAAAAATGGGCAGACTAGGTGGGCCAGGCACCTTATCTGCTGTCAAAAATCTATGCTTCAAGGCCCATAACTGTATTGTTTTTTAATATTTTTACACCAAACTTTCAACGTAGCCTTCTAATGACCCCACCTCATGAACAAGAGCAGAGAAAATGTTCAGCTCCTGCCCAAAAGGTGATTTCGCACAGAGACCTCAAAAGCACCTTTCAGGATGTAAAAAACATTTTGGCCAGGATTTGAAAAATTACAACTGTCGCATTCATGAGGTGCTGTAACGATATGGCTATGTTGTGAATTTGGGGTAAAACTAATTGAAAATTACCAAAGTTATGAGCCTGCATTCGCAAAATTCAATGTAGGCTCATAACCTTATTGTTTTTTTTAATATTTTTACAAGAAATTTTCAACATAGCCTTCTTATGATACCACCTCATGAACAATGGTAGAGAAAATATTCAACTCCTGTCCAAAAGGTGATTTTGCACAGGGACAGCAAAATCACCTTTTGCAATGTTAAAAAAAAAACATTTTGGTCAGGATTGGAAAAATGACAGCTGTCACATTCATGAGGTGCTGTAAAGATATGGCTATGTTGTAAATTTGGGGTAAACATACTGAAAATTACCAAGGTTATGAGCCTGCATTCGCAAAATTCAATGTAGGCTCATAACTTTGTTTTTATATATTTTTACACCAAATTTTCAACATAGTCTTCTTATGACCCCACCTCATGAACAAGGACAGAGAAAATGTTTAACTCCTGCCCGAAAGCTGATTTCTCAAAGGGACCACTTTCGGGATAGATTTATCTAATGTCTGTTCAAATATTCATGACGTGGTGTCCAAAAAAAGGCATGTTGAAAATTTGGGCCAAAGATATACAAAAATGCCAAAGTTATGCCACTAAGTTCAAAACCCCTTTGAAATACATTGCATCACATACCTGGTACTTCAGTTCGCAGTCCAGCTTTGAAGAGTGAAGACGTGTCTGCAGTCCAGAGAGGATTATGGCATTGGACTCCTGATCAGTAAATAAGAGATAGGGGTGGGTGGGTGCTGAGTGGGAGGGTCAGGTGGGGAACTCTACCAGCCGCAAAAGACATCAATGAATGGTTTTCTGTTTACAGGTTTAAAAAAAAGCAAATTCCTGCACTGGGGGATTGGGCACCCTCCAGTGCAACTATTTTGTTTCTTGAGGGGGAGGATTGGGTGGTGGGTGCTGAGAGGGAGGATTGGGTGGGGGGAATATCTTTAATAAAGAAAAAAAAAAGATCCTGCCATGAGGGGATTGGGCACCCCCATGTCAACGAGCAGATCCCTGCACTGGGGTTTAGGTACCCCCCGTGCAACTATTTTGTTTCTTGAGGAGGGGCGTGGGGTGCTGGGTGCTGAGAGGGCATGTCAGTGGGGGGAAACCTTTAATAAACAAAAAAGAAAAAAAATGATCCTGACACTGGGGGATTGGGCACCCCCAGTGTCACTGGTATGTTTTCCAACACTGGGGGACTGGGCACCCCCGGTGTCATTCATATGTTTCTGGGGGGGTGCTGAGAGGGAGGGTCAGGTGGGGGATATCAATAATTTATAAATTATTTTTTCGGTGGTCACAACAGAATACGGCACAATCCGCCATGACTGGCCACTGAGTGCTATTGCGCATGCGCTAGTAGTCGCGCATGCACAATGTGGTTTGGCAGCCATGACTGGCATCTATTTTTTCTTGAATATTACAGATATCCCCCCACCCGACACTCCCTGTCAGCACCCCCAACCCCCCGAAGCATAAGAGTGACACTGGGGGTGCCCAGTCCCCCAGTGTCATGATCAGGACTGCCTTTTTTTTATTAAGACAAAATAGTGCTTTGCAAGCGGAAGGCTCCACAGATGCAGAGGTGACTGTGATGCATGTCCAACAGGTTGTTTGGTTGAAAAGAATGCAAAGAATGCAATCTTACAAACAGTTTAGGCCCCTTATTTTCCCTTGCCGTGACCACTCAACTTGGGCCATTGCTACACTGTCACACAGGCACTTTCAGTTCTGCAGAGCGGTCCAGTTCACCTCACACTTCAGGGCTAACTGCTCCCTCTCAGCTCACGCTATCCCAGGCTTGACTATGACTGCACAACTTGGAGCCATAGCTTTGGCATCTAAATGTCCCTTCTCTGCGAGGTGGCCCAACACTATACAGCCTCCTCCACCCATGATCTCTGGCTCACCGATTCTCCCATGTGACAGCTCATAAGACACACCAGGAACCATCCTCCTCATAGCTGGCATGTTGCTCTCCCTCTGACCTTACAAGGGGCACTAACAATTCCAGGCAGAACAGGATCAGGGTTCACTTGCCAGGGTCCTCTACCCAGGACTTGTGCAGAAACGGCCACTGCCATGTCACTCCCAGTGGCTACTGCCACCAACGGACCCTTGGAAAAAACTGTCCTGCCACTCAAGCAGGCAATCGTCCCTGCTTCATATCACTTCTGATACCTCCCCCCCACAGTTCTCCCACTGCCCTTATATTCCACCGTACTGCCCCTCCTCCCATACCAATAACAGGCAGTCTCAAAGGTGGCAACTGTTAAACAACCATTTTTCCCCTTAGGACAGGAACAAGAAGTCCTAAAACAATTAGGTTAAACAGTGCGCATCCCAATACACTGAAATGACACCATAACCCCACAGGGGGATTACATAGGACTATGCCTCCTCCTTTGCCTCTTCCTCTATCACATCTAAACATGGTGTAACCTGGGAATGTCAGGTCCCAATTGTTATTCTCTGTGGCCCAAGTTTCTGTGATGGCTACTAGGTCCATCGCAGTATCTGCTACCATTGCCTGGAGCACACTCATTTTATTTCCCAGACTCCTAGCATTAAAAAGGCACTGTCAGCTTTGCCTCTTCATTTTATGAGTAAAGTAGGCAGTGTGCCTCATGGCACACATCTATCCTAGATGCATCCCACAATGCCTCTACATGTACAAACTTATAGCCTTTTGGCCAGTTTTTGAGATTTGTGGAAAAATATTTGGACACTCGGTCGAACAAAAACTCATCCGCGTCCTGGAAGCACAATGAGGTTGGGAATGTGCCTCTGGCATGAGCGCTGTCCCAAAGAGTGAGTTTTTTTCAGAAGAAAACCAAGATACAATAATAAGCCTGCCCCTCATGTTGAAATAAAATGTTGCTGGTATCTCCATGGAAAAACTGAGCGCTGTACAGTGCACAATTTTGAATTTCTTGTTGTTGCTGAAATCACATGCATGTACTTCAGAGGCATGGACAGAGATCCCGCTCATGTGCAAAAGCGTGCCTTGAAGCGCAGGTGTGAGATTTTGGCAACAAGAAATTCAAAATTGTGCACTGTACAGCGCTCAATTTTTCCACGGAGATACCAGCAACATTTTATTTCAACATGAGGAGCAGGCTTATTATTCTATCTTGGTTTCCTTCTGAAAAAATCACTGTCTGGGACAGTGCTCATGCCAGAGGTGCATTCTCAACCTCATTGTGCTTCCAGGATGCGGGTGAGTTTTCGTTGGCCCGAGTGTCTGAATATTTTAGCACAAATCTCAAACACCGACCAAAAGTCTATACGTTTCTACATGTAGGGGCATTGTGGGGTGCATCTAGGATAGATGTGTGCCAAGAGGCACACTGCTCACTTTACTCATAAAACGAAGGGGCAAAGCTGACAGTGCCCCTTTAAGATAGACCCCTTTCCGTCTTTCTCCTGATCTCCTCTTGTTTTTTCCTATTTCTCCTTCCTTATTCTTCCCTAGTCTCCTTATTTTTTAATTTTTAATGCTGAATGTAGGCTTTGTCAGTTCTCCCACATTGGCCTCTTCCCCTAACCTAACTTGAACTTCAACCTTACTGTTACTCACCTTGCTGCTACTAGTCCCTTGTTCAGGTGGAGTCCTAGCTATGTTTATCACCTACTCTCCCTTCTCAGTGGTTCCACTAGCCTCCATCTCCCCCACAGTCAGTTTAACTGCCAAATATAGATGTCAAAATTGTGCCCCAGAGCACTGGCCCCCTCTCTTGTCAGGTAATAGCCGTCACCCATGAAAAGCATCCTGTCCCCAGAAGCTCCCCCCAGTCTCCCACATAGTGGTATCCCTCCTCCTCCTGACACCACCCCTTCAGCCACCCATTAAACTCCTCAGTCTAATCATTCTTTGCTCTATCATTCCCATTCCCACTATTCCATACAGAGAGGACCTCGGAAAAAGCCAGAGGCCAAGTGCACTTTTAGCCTGTCCCTCAACCTGTTAATCTTTTGCCTCGCTGCCTGCACAACCTGGTTCACCAGATCATTGGTACTCATGTGTACCAGCACTCACTGCTCCCCCTCTCCCTTCTCTACCATCCTCCCTATCCAATCTAAATCCTGGATGGCTGACGCATCAGGAAGGCATCTAAAAGTTTCCCTCCACAACCCACCACTCTCGCTACTCCCCTAATCACTGAGTCACCAACCACTAAGACTGTCCTTGCTTACTTCCTCCTGCTGACTTCCTCCTCAGGTGCCACCAAGTTGTCCTGCCCATTGACCATTTCCCCCAACTGCCCCCCACAACAGAGTCAGGTACCCAAGCCTCCTCTGGGGTACAAAGGGATTTGCTGTCTGGATGATGTGAGATTGGTTGAGCCCCTTGTGGCTGCCCATGCCACCCTTCCCTCTCCCCTTCTCCATCACGCTCTAGCTCCCTGGGCCAGTGGATCTCTGGGGAAGTTGGGGGGGGGTTGGAGGTAGACCCCAGCTGAGATTGTGCCACAGCTGAGATATCTTGTCTTTTGTGGCTACCAGTTGAGCATGGAGATCCACAAAGGTCAGTCAGATGGGGCAGGGCCCTGTCCTCCAGAATGTTACCCTGGAGAAGAGTGACACACAGTCCCCACAACTGACTATCTTCCCACTGTATCTCATCTCCATATTGATCCTATGATAACCCTACACCATTCTTAATAACCTACTTTCCTCTAGCTGCCTAATACTCTTAAACTAGAAAAAAAAACTACCTTATATGTGGAGTTCTGTTATATATGGAGTACTTTTTCCACTTCCCTTACTTACTCTCTTCACCAGGCTTACTCCCTTAATGTATACATAAATATACAAAAAATGTAACTAGCTTTTTCATTTGTATCAAATCTCACCATAAGCTAAATTTTAAGAGCAAATCTCAATATTCCAGAACTCAGTGAGCTACAGCTTCAGATGTTCTTTTAGAACCAGAGCACTATGCCAGGAAAGCTCTTTCTTAGCAATAGTCAAATTCTGGCTAAAAATGCCTTCAAAATACTTAATTTAAAACAAGAAATCATCAGTCCTGAAAGTAGCAGTTCCTTACTGAGCTGTATCCCCTTGTGTATGCTGGCGGTTGAATTGGGCCTGAGAAAGTCATCGTAATAAGACACTCAATTTAAAGGCCCAGTCAGAGCCTAAGGATGTCATATGGGTAAGCTGCTTATTACAATGGCATGACTGGGCCCTGCTGATGTTGCTGTGAGCTGCAGTCAACTCTGATAGTTTGATATGGTCCTCAACTCATTGCCAACAGAAGTGGCTCACTACAAAGGCCTGATGTGACCTGAAGACATTGTCTCTTGAGGTGGCTAAATTAAGAGGCTCAATTGGGACCTCTTCCCCCATCTAAAGTGGTTATGTCGGGCAGGGCCTGAGGATACTTTAGAGGCCTGATCCATGGATCCAAGATAGAACCAGAGGACCTCAACAGAGAGAGATGCTCACCTAACAGATATTTCATATAAAAATGTTGATGGGGATTTGAGGAAAGGTTTTAGATGTGTTAGGGTGAAAAACATGCTGTATTTTGTATGTGTGTTGGGGGCAAGGGTGTACTGAAAAGATGTATGCCATACGGATAATGGAAAAAAATTCCTTTACCAATTTACAGTTACTGTAGTGTGACAATGGTGCTGGATCATTGCCAGTGCTGTCATGTTGAAATACATGCATTTGTGAAGATGGCCCTCAGTGTACCAGGTGTCATGAGTTTTGAAACCTATTTTATGATTACCAGTATCAACTACAGCCCATCTAAACAACTATGATCCATTTTACAATTGTAATAATACAATAAACTCCAGGTTATGGCATGTATCATCCCTTCATAGGTAGGTAAAGACACGAGTAGAAACACACCCAAGGCATGCCAACATCCAATGAAATACCATATTCAGTCAAGTATTAATTCTTAAATAAACCTCAAGGGGGAGCTGCTAAGCCAGTGACAATGATGGTCACCAGTTAGCTCAGTTCTCTCACTAGCACTTCTTTTTCATCCCATTGAGCACTTCGAGCCAACCTAATGTTTATTCCTTTTAGTGAACTTTAGATTTGGCATTGTATGGGTACATTATGTCCACTGAGGCAGTAAACTCAGCTTTTATTTGGGCCAGGGAATGGTGATTCTAATTTGTGGTCTCCACTGTAGATGCTATCCAGGTATTTGAGTGTTACAGACTCACAGGATGCCATGCAGCCCTCAAAACAGATGTTGGAGAGCCGCTGGTGGAACTTTTGCAAGATGAGCAGTCCAAAATAAAAACAGGATTTAACAGCAATTCAGTTTTCTGAGAAGACTTTGAAATCATTGTCAGAAAAAAGCAACTGAACACTCTACCCAGTTAATGGAACTGGAGCAATGGATCAGTACCCTCGAGAACCAAGATTTAGACTTGCAGCAGGACTTAAAAGAAGCACTAAGAACTATCAAACAATTGCAATTTAAGGTTGCTGATCAAGAAAATAGAAAAAGGCTCTCCAACATTCAGGATCCTCTGACATTTATTATGAAGTAGCTTTCTGACAATTCAGATCTGGGTCCTGCAGGGGGCAAAATGGAGGTCAAGCAAGCTCACCGGCTTCTGGGACCAAAGCCAAAGCCTGGTAAGAAACCTTGCTACTTTATAGACACATTTCTCTGCTTTCAAACCAGGAGACAGTGCTCAGGATTGCTAGGGGCAAGGGGCCTCTCAGAACTGACAATGGTCTTGCTCTCATTATCCCTGACTACACCAAAACACCTCCATTTAAGCACCAGGACTTCTCTGAGCTGAAGCAGAAACTACTCAAAAGAAGACAGCAGTTTTCACATCTTTTTCCATCTCAACTCAAAATACTGAAATTGGGGAGGACCTCCTGTTTTTCACAGGTGTGATTCACTAGTGTGACTGCAGCGCAGTCTTTCATCTCTGTTGAGGCAGTAACATCCAAGGGCAGATTGAGAACAAATACCATCTCTCCAACTACTTGCAATCATCTTCCTGTTGCTCCCGTTTTTTCTGCCTGACCATCTGTTTGTCCCCAGACCATGGTACAACTTGGGTGGCTACTAGTCTCCAGTTTAAAGCATGAAATCCAGAGTGTATCCCTTTCCAAGGTATTGTACATAGTTTACTTTTTTCAGAACAAACCACAGCAGATGAAGGAAGGTATATCATTTGCTTCATGAGCCCAACACAGTTTGAGTGCAGCACTTCTGTCTCAAGTGAGGCAGTTTTCCTGATATAGCATGTGCAGTTGAAACCTCAGTAAGTTTGGATCTTCAAGAGCCCACCACTCTTGATCTCAGAGTTGGATGGAGAGATGCCCCAGCACCTACAGTATGCATGCCTGGGTCATGCAGAGTTTATTGGGGAGGCCATTTTAACCTGGTCCAGGTGCAATTGGACTGATGTTTTGCTAGGTATCTGGTGGGAAACTTTTTTGTTTCAACTCTGCTGTACTGATGTGGTATTTACATTCTCCTTGCTTCATTGACTTTGAAGGGCTTCTGCTGTGGGAGAGATCAGGGAGCTGTTGATTGATACAGTAGCAGGATGTTGCTGTGCCTGAGTCCCAAATCGTATAAGGAACTTTTTTTTTCCCATACATACTTTTATGCCTCCTTTGGTGATGGTAGGTGGCTCCGGACCTTCCTTCAGAGGGGACTCATCTCTCCAGCGAGGCTTTCCCATACTGACCCCAACAGGCCATCCCCCTCGGGTTACACCCACAGGACAGGGCTGGTGGTAAGGGGTGCCGGCCTCCCCCCACCCCAGGAAGCCAACATCTAGATTTCTTGGGTGAGGCATGGGCACAGCCCGCCATCATTGAGCCTGCTAGCTCTGAACCTTTTCCCATTTTCTCCCCGGACCCATGCACGTGCAGTGGTTGGGGTGACTGTCTCCACCTCCATGGAGGCAGTCTTATGCCCTGTGCGCAGGTCCATGCTTTTCTAACATTGCACCTGTGCTGACTCCCAGCCTCCACTGGGTGTCAGTCTACAGTGCAATGCTGAGTTCCCCCACCCCCAAGAAAGGAGAGCTGTTGGTGGACGCTCAGTCCTTCCTCACCCCAGCTGACCCCCAAGTGACCTGAGTCCATTCCCAAACTCAGGTCACTGACGTAGCATGAGATAAGGCATCCAGTGCCTCAGCCCTCTGTGCCACCGGGTCAGCTAAGGGACTTTGGCATTAGGAGTTTTGGTGGGCACTGCATTTTATTTCCCTCTGGATATTCTCCAGTTGTGGAGCCCTGGTTCCAGCACTGTTTCCTCAATTCTTGTTACAGAATCCAACCTTGATAAGACTGATACTTAAGAGGCTGACTATGCAGGATTTTCTGGGGCAGGACAAACAGGACAATTTTTTTAAGGCATGTATGACTGAAGATTTAGATTAACCAACAATATTTGTGGCAAGTTGGCTGTGTTCTCAATATTTATAAGACTAGTTCAGATTCTGAGTAGTATATAATGCACCTTAGTTACCATAACATGATGTTCTAACATATATTTCCTTTACAGTATGCAGGTTTATCACTGATTTCACCAAACTACCTATCCACCAAGTTTAAAGGGGGATGTTAAGTTTTGCTTTTGCAAGCCTAGGGAGTGGCGTGGGTCTGTTTAAAGTATACTGGAGGTGTGTTCTAGTTCATGGTCTTATTTTTTCATTTGAGAGGGAGTATACAGTATGAAGATTAGCAGTTAGAACTCTATTCTAAGTTTATTGTCTAATTTAGTGCTATTGCACATTGCAGTTGAAGTGACTCACTATCTGAATATCTAGATAAATTGATTGGACAACCTGAAGCTTATGGCTGATACAATAACACTTTTATATTGAAATATAATTAAATATTAGTAGCCTTAAAAAGATGGTCAAATGAAAAAACAGTCTTCTCATGTGCTAAAAAGTAAAATGCAAATTTCATGTTATTATAGAAAATTCATATGTCACAGGGAGAAGCTGATAAGCTGACACATACTGTAGTTGGCGTTGGTGGTTATATTGTACTTGTTTTAATTCCAAAGCACATGGCATGGCATGCTGGCTATGGCCAAACTTTACAGAATGGGTTATCAGGTGATTAAGAAACAGAAAGAGGGTGCTATACTATCCACCAGGTCCAGCAGGGTACATGACTTTGCATAATGGGATCTCTGTATGGGCCAAATATTGATGATCTGGGATGGGGGGGGGATTTCTGTACAGCTAGCCTGAATTCAAGGAGAACAAATCATAACGAGGGACTTTAATTGCCTTAGGGTGCTGGACAGATCAACCAGTACTCCATGGTCCATACTAGAGGAATGTGTGATCTGCATAACCTATCTAAGCTTCATAGCCTAAAACAGGCTTGGAAGTTCTCACACCTTACGGGTCATGAGTACTCACTTTACTCTAGTATGCATACAAATTATTGATGCTTGAATATATTTTTAGTGTATTCCTCCTTCCTTGCTGTTCTTACCTCAGGTATGTATGGGCCAATACTGATTTTGGGTCATATCCCCCACTAGATGGTACAGGTGTGCCCAGTTACTAGAACCTGGTGACTTGACCCTACTTTTCTAACCCATACAAATTTTCTAAGAATTTTTAACTTCCACTATTCAAATGTTGTTACTATTTAATCTGGCAGCCACTGTGAATTCTAGCCTTTGGTGGAATATTATTAAGGCTTATATCAGGACGGCTTTGATCTTTTCTTAGTCTTATAAGAAGAGGGGCCATTTACAGCAAATGAATGACTTGCATGACAGAGGGATGGAGTTGGGGAAAAGCATCTGCAGTCCAGATACCATATTGTATACAAGGATTTACAGAAAAAAAGAAGATGGAATACTATATTCTAAATTTAGCTCAGATAAAATAAAAGCTCCTTCTTATGTGGGCCAATAAATATTTTGAGGTCGGAAAGGGTGGTAAATTACTGGCATGACAACTCTGGAGTAGAGTCAGTGAGAAAACTATGCTATACTGTATGTACAAGTCATCCCCCACCAGGCACTGAAACCTCTGATGTGAAGCAAATCAATGATTGTTTTAAAGTATTTTATCAAGAATTGCATACTATAATTCAGAATGCACTGCCATGCAGTCTCAGCTTCATTCCTTCTTTGAGGGAATATCTCTTACTTAGGTGTCCTAGGCATGCTGTGACCAGAGGCCCAGTTGGGATTGGGGGGGGGTAATAGTGCAATTGATACAAAATCTGGGAAGGTGTCAGGGCATGATGAGCTTCCAATAGAATTCTGTAAGGTGTTTGGTGATGTAGTGCGTAAGCCTTTGTTTGACATATATTCATAATTATTTTATCAAAATCAGTGACTCTTGCATTCCCTTTTTGCTGCTTACAGTGGACTAGTGGAAGACTAAAGTTTGCTGACAAAAAAGCACCTAGCTTTACCTGAGCTTTTTCTCTTTTAGGTTTGCTTGAAAGGACAGAGCAAGAAGCAACATTAGCAGATCAAGAAAAAACATTAAGGCTTCTTTTGGCTAAGCAGAGTTACTGTCTTATTACTATTTTTTCTGTTTACAGATTGTGCTTACATGTTTTGTTACTGTTTTGTGCTTACAAGTTTTACAGTTTGATCTCTCTTTAGGCTAAGCAGAGTTACTATTGTGTTTCTGTTTTGTTTTGTGCTTACAGGTTCTGCTTACAGATTTTGTTTTGGGCTTACAGATTTTGCAGTCTCTTTCTGACATTGAAGGAGCTAATTGTTTTTCTGCCACAGCTCTTCCAGGGGATTAGGAGTGTAACTGGGGTCTGGAGCTGACAAAGGCTTAGCACCTTCCAACAGAGGGAAAATTTAAAAGGTGAGATTAACTTTACTTTCATCTGAGGGTGCTGTGGTTGGTGTGTTTGTTGGAGCCACTGCCAAAAGTTGATTGTTTTTTCCTACAAGTCCCTCTACTGATTTTCTGTAGGGGAAGTCCCCAACCACCCTGCCCCAATTCCGCCCACCCGTGCTCATCCTCTAATATAGCTCCTGACCCCCTCATATCCTTCCTGCGGAAGTAACAAAGGGGTGGGTCTTACTGCACATCTCAGAAAAAAAAACTTGATCTTCCTTTCTCTTCACTGACTTTCATCTGCACATTGCTCAGCTGGGAGTCTCCATATAATTATGGCTAACTCCCACCAGCTATGGACCTTGTAAACTGCAACAACTGTGAAACACTCTTCACCAGAGGATTTGTCCTGAGGGTGGGGCACTGTCCTACATGCTTCACCCTCAAGGACCTAAAGGTCTCAGCTCCAGACAGCATGGACTTAGATATGCTACCTCCACCAAAAACTCTGTCAGTCCTCAAAGGTCAACAATATAACATCAACAATTGGAAAACCACTCTCACAGCTACCCCTGCTCCAAAGGATAAACTGGACGGGGGTCTGGCAAATAGTGGGAACTCATAGCACAAATCCTAAACCCATAACAAAGGAGGAAAGCACACCTATATACACATCAAATAAATACACACCACTGTCCTCCAGAACTACTAAAGCAGCAGGCACTGAGGGCAGTAGGAGCCCAATGCAGCACAAGGATGTGCACTCCACCAAAAAGATCACTAAAAAGACAACAAAATTCCAGTACTGATAGAGACTGCATGATAAGGGGAGTAGAGTCTCATCTTCAGCATTACGACTAGGCCAAAGTTGCAGTCCGGTGCCTGCCTGGCACATCAGCATGGAGGGACACAGATCACATCAAGAAAACTGTACGCAGTGTGGAACAGGACATGCAGGTCATCCTCCACATAGGTACAAATAACCTAGCTAGTTAATCCGTGGACGAAACAAAACAAAATCTTACCAGGCTAAGCAACAAACTAGCTTATCTTTCATCCACTATCTCTTTCTCGGAGATTCTGCCTGTCTGGGGAAAGGGGACAGCAGGCAGAAAATCAGCAATAAGGACATCACCGAACTTAGCTGCTGGCTAGAAAACTGGTGCAAAGAAAGAGGGCATCACTTTCTAGGAAACTGGTGGATCTTCTGGGAAAGGGACTTCTCCAAATTTGATGGTCTGCACCTCACTAAGCAGGGGATTTGAGCACTCGGACAGAAATTTGATGTCCATATTGATCACTTAAACTAGTGGAGGAGGAGGAGCCTCAGGCAACCCCCACATCACAAGGGTTGCCAACTACCCTTCCCCCAGCATCAACTACCGCAGTGCCTAGATGCCACAAATATACCAACAGCAGTGACAGTAAAGGCACTGCCCAGCCTGATCCACTAGGGAGAGGCATAAAGCAATTAAGACACAAAAAATATGGATCAGAACAAGGAAATGGTACACAGCAAATGAACTACCAGGAGTGGAAGGTTATGTGCATCAATGCTCATAGTCTACCCAGCAAAATCCCTGAACTCACAGCCTTGGTGGCAGAGACACAACTGGGCTGGGCTGTGGTTACAGAAACTTGGTTCACCACCAACCACATCTGGGATGCTACTATCCCAGGTTACACACTCTTCAGACAAGACCAGGAGGGAAAGAAAGGAGTGGGGGTGGCTTTGTATGTAAGGTAGAGAATCTATGCAAAAGAGATCCAAGGGAAGCACAGTAAAGCAGAGGCCCTATGGGTCACCCTAGGAGCAGGGGAAAAGGCCCTCTCTGGGTGGGAGTTATCTAAAGATCCCAACCCAGGAAAGTGAAATCGACAAAGAGCTCCTGAAAGCCATCTCAGTGATGGCAGATGGGGTGAGTTGCTGGTTGTCAGGGACTTCAGTCTGCCAGATGTGGATTGAACCTCATACACTGCAGCCACAGAGCAGAGCAGAGAATTCCTGTTTATGCTGGGTGGGGGCAGATCTAAATCAGCTGGTAGACTCACCCACTGGAGACAAAGCAACCCTGGACCTGGTGCTCACAAACAGCAACAGGATTTCAGATGTTCACGTGGGTATCAGTCTGGAGTCCAGGAACTACAGGTCAGTCTGGTTATCAGTAAATAAAGAGGAAGGTAAAAGTCACACAAAAATCAAGATACTTGATTTCAGGAAAGCAAACTTTCCTGAAATGAAAACCAGGATCAAGACCATGCTTGACACCAGTAACAAGGGGGATGCAGAACACTGCTGGGAGAACTAAAAGAATGCCTTAAAGAGCTAGTGGAGACAAAACAGGCAGACAGGAAAATAATACAAATTTTAAGTAGTGGTCAGTTGTAACTTTTTATTTCTGAAGTATTTTCCTTTTTCCTTTTGCTCCTCAGAAAGTCTCCTAAGTGATAATATTATGCTGGATGTGTGGAACAGCTCTTAGCCTGGCAGCTGACATATCTAACTCTACTGCCCCACACTGCATCATCAGCACTGTGATCTCACTGGCAGTGACATCACAGGTGAATAACCTGGCAGTCACTTACTTGCTGTTCCTAAGTAGCAGTGATGTCATAGTTAGTGAGGTTACAATGCTGATGATGTAGTGTAGGGCAATAGAGCAAGATATGTCAGCTGCCAGGCTAAGAGCTTTTCTACACATCCAACCTACTAACATCAGGTGAACAATCTTCTAATTAAACAAAGGAAAAGGAAAAAATACCTCAGATATAAAAGGTAATGGTTGGCTGCTTTTAAAATCTAATATTAGTTTTAGGCAGTACACTAGCTCTTTAAATAGAGTCACTGAGCAATGCGCTAGACAACTCAGCAGAGCTAAAAGAAGGAAGAACCCTCTCTGGTTCTCCAAAGAAGTAGCAAACAAAATCAAGGGAAAAAAAGAGAGCTTTTAAGCAGTACAAGGAAACAAAAGGAGAAATGGACAGGGAGGAATATAGGAACAAACTCAAGGAGGTAGGAAAAGCAATTTGGATAGCCAAAGTCCAAAAAGAGGATAGAAGAGCACAGGGGGTTAGAAAGGGAGATAAACATTCTATGTAAGCAATATGACATGACAGAAGTGTGCATGGAACTTATTTTACTGCGGCCAGGAAGATGAATAACACGAGGCCTTGGCCAGTGCCTTTAACCTAGCTGCAGTAAAATATGTTCCTTGCACACACACCTGAATGTCTTATTGCTTTATAAGTAGGGCAACATTTTCTTTTTTTATTACACTTGGGAAACATTATGTTTATATGCTGAAAAAAATATGTTCTTGTTTGAGTTTATGATAAAATAGTCCTTCTGCCTAGTTAGAAAAAAGTATGTCCTTCATAAGCGCCTTATAAATAAAAATTATTATTATTAATATTATTCATAATGTATATACAGAGAGGCATGATTGTACATTTGCACAGCAGGAATGGACAAGGAATCTAGGCAGAGCATACAGGAAAAGAACAGTACTCTTTTGAGGTTTGTGGGTACGGGTTACATGACAAAAACTGCACTGTAGGTAAAATGCTGTTGCATTATGAAAAGACATCTTCTGGGTCAGACTGTCAGCCTGTTAATTACGATCGGTGTCAGTGGGAGCACTGTTACTGACTCATGGCAGTTTGTAAAAGCAGATAGGCTAAACTAACTGGTTTACAGAAGGAGAGATAGGACAGCACAATCAGTGACAAGACACATTTAAGGAGCAGTATCACGATTGGCAGCACAACAAAAAATGTAACTAGGAGAGACACATTTCGGGAGCATGTCCACGATTGGCAGCACAAAAATATGTAACTAAGACTTTTTTATTTGTTTACAAGCTTGATGTGGGTAGGGTTGAAATGTATTGTCTATGGCTGCTGCCAGTTCTAAACATTTTGTGGCATGATCAATGATGAACCATATTAGCAAGGGAAAAGAAAATGGTGGCGTTTAAGAAATCAACATTCTAATGGCGTGTGATTTTCTTGCAGTGTGGTCCTGGTTTGCCGCTCTTGTTATTACCCATGCATGGAACATATTTCATGCATGGTGAGGTAGGTCTCTGATTGGCTAGTTTAACCTACCCATTTTATAAAGATACATACAGTAAGAGAAAAAAGGTAGAGTAAAGGGGTAATAGTCTGACTAGCAACAAGGGAGGGCCAGCTGTTAGAGAAAGATGAAGACAAAGTAGAGTTGTTAAACAAATTCTTCTGCTCAGTCTTCACAATAGAAGATACTGGCAAAGGACCTACACTAAGTAAGACAGAGTAGGATAGTGGAGTGGCAGACACAAGCCCCTTCATGAAAGAGAGGGTCTTAGAAGAGCTAATCAAACTTAAGGTGGATAAAGCCATGGGGCCAGATGGTATCAACCCCAGAATACTAAAAGAGCTTCTGGAAGAAATAGCTGTACAACCAGCTGAGCTGTTCAATCTATCTCTGGAAAGTGGAAGAGTACTTCAAGACTAGAAAAGGACAACAGTTGTGCACTTGCACAAAAGTAGAAGCAAAAAAGAGGCATAAAACTACCACCCAGTCAGCCTGACCGCTATAGTGGGAAAAATTATGGAGACACTGCTAAAGGAGAGAATAAATGACTACCCAAAGGAAACTGGAAAATTCAACCCCAAACAGCATGGCTTCACAGCAGGGCACATGTGCCAAACAAACATGACTTGATTTCTTTGATTGGGTTACCAGAACAATGGACCAGGGTGGGGCAGTGGACATGGTGTACCTAGACTTTATACAAACATATGAACATATGAAGAAGCCAGCAGAAGGCCATTTGGTCTATCTAGTTTGCTCATATTGCAGGGTACACAGCTTGAGCTACTGTCCCTGTCCTCCCTCCCTCCCCACACCTCCCATCCTCCTTACCCATGATCCTTACCTTCCCACTATGCCTATCCCAGGCTCTCTTAAAGCTGCCCACTGTCTTCAACAAGATCACCTCTTCTGGCAGCACATTTCAAGTGTCCACCGCCCTCTCTGTAAAGAACACACAGAGGTCCAACAGAAAATAGCAAATTGGATTAGAAACTGGCTGCAGAATAGGACCCAAAGAGTTTTGGTCAATGGGGCATTATCAAGGGAGAGAGGTATTACCAGTGGCATTCCACAGGGATCAATGCTGGGTCCAGTCATCTTCAACATATTCCTTAGTGACATCACTGATGAACTGGAGGGAAAGGTTTGCCTGTTTGTAGATGGTACAAAGCTCTGCAACAGGGTGGATACACTAGAGGGGGCATTAGATATGGAAACTGACCTAAGGAGACTGGAAGAATGGTCCAGCAATTGGCAGTTAAAATATAGCGCCAAGAAGTGTAAGGTAATGCACCTGGGGAAGCGGAACCCAGGAAAATAGTGCCTACTAGAAGGGCATCAATTAGAGGAGGCAAAGATGGAACAGGATGTGGGCATGGTTATTACCAACAACTTAAAGGTAGGAAAGCAATGAGGAAAAGCAGTGCAGGAGGCAAGTGGCATCCTCGGATACATAGGAAGGAGTATTATGAGCAGAAAGCAGGAAGTTGTCATGCCCCTCTACAGATCATTGGTGAGGCCACATCTTGAGTACTGTGTCCAGTTCCGGAGGCCTCACCTAAAAAGGATATCGACGGTCTGGAGATGGTGCAGAGAAGGGCCACAAAGATGGTGCAGGGGCTGCATCACAAGCCATACGAGACAAGACTCAAAGATTTTAATTTATTCTCTCTGGAACAGAGAAGAAACATGGGGGACATGATAGAAACATTTAAGTACATGAAGGGAATTAACACAACTCAGAAGGAAAACCTCTTCCAGGAAAACAGGGTGGCACGTACAAGAGGGTACAACTTGCATCCGGGAGACAAGTTTAAAAGCAACTCTAGAAAGTACTTTTTCACGAAGAGAGTGACAGGCCCATGGAACAGCATGCTACCAGAAGTGGTGGCATCGAAGACAGTAAGGGAATTCAAACTAACTTGGGACAGGCAATGTGGGCAACTTAGGAAAAAAACATAATTGGGCAGTAGCCACCTTGGGCAGACTAGATGGACCACACTGTCCCCATCTGCCGACACATGTCTTATTTTCTTATGCCAAATAGACTGAAAGAGGTTCTGCCATCATATATCCACTATGATCAGTCTGGCTTTGTGAAAGGTGGTCATGCTAAAAACATTAGAAACATTTTGATTGTGGTCTGAAATTGGACTACAATGAAGCAAAATCATAACGTGTATTTTAGCCCAAATTGCAGAAAAGTCATTGGACCACATGGAATGGGGGGCTATGTTCCACACCCTGCAGCAGTTTGGTTTAGGCCGTAGCTTTTCTCTTAGCTTAGAACACTTTGTTGAACCCAAAAACTCAGATTTTAAATAATGGGGTCCTTTCTACTCTTTTCACTTCCTGACTGCCTCCTCTTTCCAATCCTTTACATACTTCCCATAGAGCCAGTATATGTTGCTGTCCCCAAGGACAGCCACTAGGGTCGACAGGGCAGGTACTGCAAAACTGAAGATACCTTCCCCCCACAGTGCACTGCTGCCAGAAGGAGCTTCATGGATCTCCATGGTTCACCAAACAGCACTTCCTGGAACTGAGCTTGAGGGTTTCCTCAAGCCTCGGGACCCTCAAATTGGATCTTAAGCCACACCTCCTCCCATTTGGGCAGCCAGTCTAGCACTTCCTGATGAATCCCTTTCCACATCAAAAGAAAGAGCTTTAAAATCCAAGCTGTAATCACTATTTTCAGGGCGTTTTTCGACTCACTGCCACCAGGGACAGCCACAGGGGCCAAGAGGACAGGTTCTGCACAACAGAAGAAGCCCTCACCTGCACTGCACTGCTGCCAGAAGGAGCTTCACAGACCTCTGAGTTTTGCCAAACAGCACTTCCTGGAACTGAGCTTGAGGGTATCTTCCAGTCTTGGGGCCCTCCAATCAGAGCTCAAGTTGCACCTCCTCCTTCTTGGGCAGCCATACCAGCACAGCATGCTGAAGCCCCTTGCCCTCTCACTGCCTCCCACTTTCTTCCACATAAGAGCTGACTCTCGAAGTGGTCCTCCACACTGTGGTCTTCTGTTCTAAGGGCTGAGGGCAAAGGGCAGCAAGGGAGTCTGCCTGGGAGTCAGCCTGGAGACAGCCATCAGTCAGACTCTGCCTGTTCAGAGTGGGGACACTTGTTAACTGTAAATACGTGAGTGCTCTGTTACCAAGGGCTGCTGGACATTATTTCTTCTGTGACTCTGTCATACTGTGACCCAGGGTGTGAGCTATAGCTCAGGTTATGCTGTTTCACTACTGCTGGTCATGCATATGGTGGTAATGTATTGTTGGATATAGGCGCTGATGGTGTAAACTGTTAAGACTGGTGGCATAAGGTGTGCACTATATATTTACAGCTGTACTTTCTCAATACTGCTAACCATACTTGTGTTCCAAATGCACATTAACATTACTAGGCCTAGTCAAAAATGTCCTACCACTACATAGAAACATAAATATTAATGGCAGATAAGGACCGCATGGCCAACCTAGTCTGCCCATTTTCCCTATCTACTATAACACTGCAGACCCTACTTGATCTCTGAATTTATCCCCCTCCCCTTTCCCTACCGCTAAGGTTCCTTTATGCCTATCCCATGCATTCTTGAAGCCCATTATCATTTTTGCCCCCACACCCTCCACTGGGAGGCTGTTCCAGGCATCCACTACTCCTTCTGTGAAGAAGTACTTCCTCTCATCTCTCCTGAGACCCCTCCCAGCTTCATAGCATATCCCCTTGTTCTTGAGCATCTTTTTTTCTGAAAAATACTTCCCTCTTGAACTTTATTTGTACCCATGAGGTATTTGAATGTTTCTATCATATTCCCCCTCTCTCTACTTTCCCCCAGCGTGTACATATTATAGGTTCATAGGTTCATAGGCATATACGAGTCGAAAGCCACTGGCCAATATGATTCAACACAATCAACCCAAAAAGGTAAACTTTCCATCCCTCATATGCCTATCCAAAGCAACTTTAAATGTGTCAATTGTTTTACTTAGAACTAATTCCATTGGCAGTTTATTCCAGGCTTTGACCATTCTCTGACTTATCCAATTAGCTCTACTGTTAGTTTTATAATGTTCACCCTTTAGTTGTAATGGGTGAAATCTACTACCCCTACTGCTGTCTTTTCTTGTGAGTCTCACACACTCCCACTGGTCACCACTGTTAAATGCCCTGTAAGTCAGGTACAGATCTCCCCTCATTCTCCTATAATGTACGGAATATAGTCACAATTCACTTAATCTTTCATCATAGGTTATCCCCTTTATCTAGATTATCCTTTTTGTGGCATTCCTTTGTATATTCTCCAGCAAGATTATCTTTTTTGTTAGAGGGTTCTCAGTACTGCACACAGTACTCCAGATGGGGCCTGGCTAGCGATGTGTACAGGGGAAGTATTACTCTTTTGTCTCTACTATTAAGATTTCTAAAAATGCAGCCCAACATTTTGTTACCCACACTTTTGGAATGTTTGGTTGGGGAGAGGTTACTAGTGATAGTGACCCCCAAGTCTCATTCTGAGTCTGTCTCCATTAGATTTTTCCATAGAGCATATACTTAGCAAATTACCTCTGCATGTGTGCATAATCTTGCATTTTTCTAGGTTTAGAATTAAACTATTCTGTTCAACCCATGCATCTGTTTTATACATTTCTTGTTGAAAACCTGTGGTGTAGTTTAGATCATTGACAATTGCTCCTATTTTGATGTCATCAGCAAACTTATAACACCAACTGACTGATGTAGTTTGAATGGGTGAGATGTATAGGCTAAATAATGTAGGTCAAAGGATGGGACCCTGGGGTGCCCCACTAGTGATCTCTAACCATGGAGAAAATGACCTGCTATACCCACTCTCTCTATAGCCATGATGATACCCATTTAACAAGTGTTATGTCTAGGTTTAGGTCCTGTAGCCTCTTAATCAGAGGTCCATGGGGCATGGTATTAAAAGCTTTTGAAAAATCCATATAAAAATGTTAACTGGCAACCCCATAGCTTTAGCACTGCTGACAGGGTTGAAAAAGTAAAGATTTGTCAGACATGATATTTCCTCTCTGAAGCCTTGCTGTGTAAGGTACAATGATCCAGACACAGTCAGATGTTTGTTGACCATGTCTTTCACTATTCCTTCTAACATTTTACTGCTAGCACTGGTGATACTAATATGCCTATAATTTTGCAGTTGTTTTTGGGTCCTTTCTGGTGAATGGGTATGATATTTGCATCTTTCCACTTTGTAGGCCCTCTGCCCTCATCTAATGATGTATTGAATAAGACCGTCCGTGGTCCAGCCAGTTCTTCAGCTAATTCTTTTAATATGGCTGGATGGAGTCCATCCGGTCCAGGGATTTGTTTGGGTTCAAATTCTGTAACAATGTTTTCACCTGCTGTTCCAAGACCCTTTTGGAAAGATGATTTTTATGGCTGTGGGCAGAGCCTACAGCTATCTTGCTTTAGCTAGAAAAATGGCATACTGTGGAATACATTTTTGGACTTTAAAGTGTATCCTTCCATAAGTGCAAATCACTATGGCAGTTAAAGAAATACTCCCATCTTTCTGTTTAGAATGTTGGACACAGAACTCCAAGCTGCTTTTCTCTGACATCACATGTGCACGCATTCCAAACAAATCTAAATATCTTTAAAACTATTCAAGATGCACAAAAACAACTAGCATGAAAGTTGTTCATGACAAAAAGACCTTTCACATGAGGGTAGTCACTAATCTGAATTCTTTATATTTTGTAAAATATGGTCTTCCAAACAACCTCATTTTTTTTCTCTGAGTGAATACAGTAGGAATCATGACAAACAAATGTAAATATCTTGGAAAGTATACAAGTTACCAATATACAACCAACATGAAAGTCGTTCAGGATAAAACTACCTTTCCAATGAGAGTAGTCACTAATCTGAATTAATTTGATTTTTTTTAAATATAGCCATCTGAAAGGTGAAAATTGTGAAGACAGATGAAAATTCAGATTATCAGATGCCCATAGTTTAAAAAATATAATTAATGCAGCTTAATGAATAGGCCCATTGAAAAGGTCTTTTTGTCCTGAACAAGCTTCAAGCTGGGTTTTATGTGTAACTCGTATATTTTTAGAGGTATTTACACTTGTTTGGCATAACTCCTATTGCACTTCTAAAAAGCCTCATTTTTGCAAACCACTACTCCACTTAAGTAAAATACTACACCACCTTGTTTATAGAAACATAGAAACATAGATTTTGATGGCAGATAAGGACCACTTGGCCCACCCAGTCTGCCCATTTCCCCTACCTATTGGATAAGCTGCAGATCCTAGTTAACCAGCAGCCTACTTCTTCCTACCCCCACCCCCTAGAATTGCCTTATGACCGTCCCATGCATGCTTGAATTCCACCACTGTTTTTGACTCCACAACCTCCTCTGGAAGGCCATTCCATGCATCCACAACCTTCTCTGTGAAAAATACTTCCTTAAATTACCTCTGAGCCACCCCCTTCTAACTTCAAATTGTGCCCTTTGTTCTTGCACACCTCTTTTTTTGAAAGATGCTACCCTCTTGGACTTTTTTGATTCCCTTGAGGTACTTGAAAGTTTCTATCATGTCCCCCCTCTCTCTCTCCTTTCCTCGAGGCTATACATATTCAGCTCCTTAAGTCTCTCTTCATATGTCTTCCGGTGCAGGCCCTGCACCATTTTAGTTGCCCTCCTCTGGACAGCCTCCATCCTGTCTATATCCTTGCGGAGATTGGTCCTCCAGAACTGCACGCAGTACTCCAGATGGGGTCTCACCAACTGTCTGTTCAGAGGGATAATAACTTCCTGTTTTCTGCTGGTGATGCCTCTCCCTATGCATCCCAGTATCCCCCCAGCCCTCCTTGCTGCCTCTCACATTGCTTGCCCACCTTGAGGTCATCTGATATGGTCATCTTATCTTATCTCTTGTCATGCCTATTTTAACAGCAGATTGTGATGCTGACCAGCTAGGAGGAAGAAGTAAGACAGAGAAGAAAACAATGCCCACACACAGAAAACACAAATTGCACATACCCCAATAATGTTTGGCTGTGAGGCCAATATCCTCTGGGATAACCCATGCCCCAGTGCATTTGCTCTGGGTTTTTTTGTTGTTCTCTTCACACACAGAAGGAAGACCTGGTGCACAAATAAGGCTGTCTGTGACACTTTAAGGCTTCTATGTTGCAGCACTGATTTTTCTTTTATTATGTCCTCTTTGGCAACTTCTATTATTAAAATGCATTAAATATATAGTGTATAAAATCTTGACCTTGAGATAACTCTTGAATGATTGCCAAATACGTTTTAAGCCATTCCCTTTATGGGAGGTCAAGACCTGTGCAAAAGGACAAGTGTAATTTTTTCCAATTTTGTTGCACATTTCCAAAGTAAAAGTGTGGAGAAATATAAAAGTATGCACAGGTAACCCTACTGATTACAAAGATTGAGCAATTTTTTTTAAATTATGTTGTTTCCAAGTGTTTCTATATCCCCCTTTTTTTGCTAGCTGCACAATTGCCCTTTGTTTGATTGGTTCTTGCATTTACCTTCCACATAAATAGGTTAATTGATTTCTAACTAGTACCCTTGTATTTAGAAAGCTAAAAAGAATAATATAAAAATGTTTTTTTTTCTGTAGAATGGTTTTGTAAATAGTGTTCAATCAACTGTGCTGAGGTTCACACTATGGCCTCTTGTTCACAAAGCCGGAACGGGTTGATGGTGTTGGAGGTTAGTGGCTCTGGAAGCAAAGAAAGGAAGAGTTGGGTGAGGGTGAGGGGCTGGTTTTAGGGTCTGTTTCAGGAGGAAGGGAGGGAGAGGGGTAGTGGGACATTTTCTGTGTCTATACTTGAAGAAGCTGCCTGTGATTCTGTCTTACCATTGTGCTGCCACAGTGCTCCACTACAGTTTCCAGTGATTCTGTTTATGCAGCCCTTCCTGTCCATGGGCTGCATAAACAAACCCACTTCCAGGCACACTATTTTTCCTTTATGCAATTGCAGAAGTGACAGCTGCCATGTGCAACATGGTGACACTGACTTAAACTGCACATGCATGACTATTGTGCATACATAGTTATGTCATCACTGCCATGTTGCGCACAGCTGACTCCAGGACAAACTCTCACATGTGCGAGTATCACACATGCGCAGTACCATAATCATTGCAGTATTACTTACAGCTGACTTTGGTGCAGCGAGAGCACTGCATATTCTTTTCAATGCTCTTGCCGCTCCTAAAAGCTCTCCACAACCATACCGGCTCTGACCAGAGTTTGCAAGTTTCCGGAATAGGTGGACTAGGCAGTAAGAGCTGATATACACTGGCAAAATATTTATTAATTTCCAAAGTCATCTAGTTCATTCGAGATGACTTTGTCCTGTTTCATTAGTGGTCCTACTACTGGCTGCCCCTTTTTGGTACTGTTTATGTAAATGAAGAAAAGTTTAGTCTTGTTTTTGGTTTCAGTGGCTAATTTGAATTCATATTCTTTTCAGCATCTTTTATGGATTTTTTGCATAGTGTAGTTTGCATAAATCATTGTAAATTCCTGAGTTTGCTGTTGAAGGATACATCTCAAACTTGTTATATGCTTTTTTCAATTTCTGTAATGACATTTTTATGTTGTTATTAAACCAAGAGGGGATCTTCCCTTTTTTGTTATATTTGTTCTTATCAGGGATATAAGTATTAATGCAGTAACCAGTTTTGGAGAAAAATATTTCCCATTGACTTTCAACATCTATGTTTTCAAGATCCATTCCCCAATTCCATTTATTTATGTAGGCTCGAATGTTATTATAGTCTGCCTTTGTGAAGCACTTGACTCTCGTGACTCCCAATGTGGGTTTCCAAATAGTTTCAATACGGAACTCAAACATATTGTGGTCGCTAAGGCCTAATAGTTCAATCACTCTACAATCCTGCATAATATTACTTATATTAGTACATACGTGTTATTACGTGTATTAGTTCCCCTGGTGTGTTCTGACACCATCTGCTTCATAGTATTGATATTCAAGAAATCTATCAGTCTTTTCCCATGTTTGCATCTTGATGCTAAGGATTTCCACTCTATGTCTGGTAAATTAAAGTCATCCATTATCAAGGTATTAGTACTAGGGTCCCATTCCTCCAGTCTATAGAAGAATCTGTCATTTTCCTCACTAGTTAGGTTTGTTCCCCTGTATCCTACACAAACTTGTATTTTTGTTACTGTTTTTTGGTATTATGTTCACCCAGATTTGTTCCACTTGGTCAGTGCTTACACAGGAGCTATTGACTTCACATGATTCAATTATATTTGCTACATAAATGGCTACTCCCCCTCCTCACTTACTATCCCTGTTTTGATAGCCGACTTTATATCCTGGGATATTCTTACCCCAACTGTCCTCTGTCCACCAAGTTTCTGTTATCCCACAAACATGTATTTCCTCTGATTCTAGTATGTACTCCAAGTCTTCCTTTTTTGTTGTTAAGCTCCTAGCATTGAGTAGAAGTTGTTTTAGGCCTTTTTCAGTAGTATTACACCCCCCCCCCCCATGCTAGTCAGTTTAAAATAACTGAGTCCTGACCACTGCTTGGTAATGTGTCTCTTAATAATCTTCCAAGAATATTTTTCCCAGCTTTATTCAAGTGCAGTCCATCTTTGGCATACACATAGGCCTTACCTATGAATGAGTCCCAAGTGTTTAAAAAATGCTAACCCAGACTGTGCACATGTATTAGACAATCTAGCATTAATTCACTGGATAGTGTTATTTTCTTCAGGATGACATTTGCTAAGAGGTAGTATCCCAGAGACAATTGCAGTTGTACCCATGCTTTTAATTTGGTTGCCTATTGCCCAGATTTCACTAGCTAAATCTCACAGATCTCGCTAGCTATATCTTTCTCATGTTCTTTTCCAACATTGTTTATTCCTGTATGGACTGCTATTTTAGAGTATTTCTCCTTTTTCTGAAGTATTTTGTCAATACACCCTTGACATCCTTAACTCTGCCTCCAGAGAGGCAAATAACTTCTCTATTGCATTTGTCAGCCTGGCATATTATGAAATCGCAGCAACTTATTAGCGAATCTCCTATCACCATTATTTTATTTGGATCATGAGTCATAGTTTCCTGATTACAAAGCTTGTTCATTTTTTATTTTTTGGGGGATTATACCTTTGAGACAAGGCTTTTTTACAAAGGTTCCACATCAGACACTGAGATACAACATAGCAGCAATATGCATAAAATGAGACAACACAGAAGCAATATACATGTACTGAGACTATGGCAACTTTGGCAGCTAGAGGCTTTGTCAGGAATACAGAACTAAGGCTACTTGCTCTAATAAGCTGCACACCAGCTAGATAGACTTGGAAAAAGGAGAATAAGTAGAGTCAAGAAGTAGGGGCAGGAGAGAGAGAGAGAGAAAAAACTAGGAAACATGGGGCAAAAGTAAAAGAGTAATTGGGGGGAGGGTAAGGGGTGGAAAAGGAGGGGTAATTGAGAAAGACAGTGACTAGGGCAGGTTAAAACTCATTGCATCATTTATGACCTCCTGGATGGTTGTGTTGTCATGTGGGGCTGATAAGACTGAGTATCTGTTTGTCAATTCAGTTTCATTATTTGCCAAGGCCTTTCTTCACTTTTTTGTTTTATCCCTGGCAGTAGCGGCTCTAGCCACAAATGGTTACCAGGGCACAGCCGGGGCACAACAGATGGCAGCCAGGGCACTGATATATTGTTACTATGGGGGTTAGCTCTGCACCATATGGGGCACCAACTGGGTACAGTTCTTTACCAGGGCACATGCCCTGGCGGGCCCTGGTGTAGAGCCACCACTGATCCCTGGTAACAACTGCTCACTCCTCAATCTCAGGTGAATCAACTTCTGCTTCTTGGTATGGTGTTTCTAAGTCGTCTCTTACCTTCGTAAGTTTTTTTCATCTGCATTCTCTTTGGAATATTTTTACCATCCAATAGTTTTCTTAGTGACACTAATTTGGTCTTTAGCTTGTCTATTTCATGGCATTTTTGACATTTGAAGTCTGAACTCACAGGATCTACTTCTTCAGAGGCATACATATTACATGAAATGCATTTAAGTGCAAAACCAGTACAGCAAAGTATATCTAAGAGATGCTTGTTAGGATTGGTCATTTCTAGTACTGAATAAAAAGTTATAACTTTTAGTGGAGAAAAGGCAGGGGGGATAGAATGAGTTTAAAGAAAATCCTCAGGTTATGAGTTTTTTTTTGTTATGGGAGAGACAGGTGATCAATATTTCCTTATGATTATGTATATAGTATGCATCTGCCAGACAGTGTTACTGCTGGCTCCAATGAAGCCCACCACTTTATATTAGTGCTAGGTGTCTACTAGGTGCTATTATGCCAAGAGCTATAAAGTTACCTTTGTCTTGCTTCCTGCTGTCCCCACTGGACATGCTAGACACATGCCAAATGTGCATGTCTCTGCATGCGTCTCCATATGAGTCACTCGTTCCAGCTTGCCCACTCGCTCAGGGTGTTTAAAGAGCTAGTGTACGGCTTGGGATTAATAGTAATTGCAGATGCAGTCAGCTATTTATTTATTTAACTTTTGTTGACTAGGTAAGTGCACTAGACAAATCCTGCCTATTTTCAGGCACAACCCGGGGGAGGGGGATACAGATGAATGCCAACTAACCTTGAACCAGATTAAGCTGTTGGTGGTATTTTTAGTGAATGAGGGAAATTCGGCCAGGACACTGGGGAAATTCCCCTACTCTTTTCGATAAGTGCCATGAGATCTTTAACATCCACCTGTGCTACCACCAATCCAGGCAGATGGGACCTCGGTTTACCGTCTCATCCGAAAGACAGCACCTCAGAAGTGCAGCACCCCTCTCATGCTGCACTACAGTGTCAGTACTGGGGATATTAACCCAAATGCCAGATGTGGGAACTGAACCCACAGTCCTCTGATCTCCCAGCCTCAGAGGTGAGTGTGCTACCTACTGAGCCACTGACACTGTACCTACTGAGCCACTGACACTGTCACTGAAGCTATCACTTCTTATATCTCAAGTATTTTTTCTTTTCTGTTTGTTAATTAGAAGATTTTCTACCTGGCAGCACTAAGGTGATATGTGGAGCAGCACTCTGTCTGGACGGAAAAAAGAGTCAGTTCTGTTCCTCCCACTACATAGTCAGAAATTAGACCAAACACCTTGAGGCACCACAATCCTTGCAGCCTGAGCAGTGACTCTCACAAGCTACCAATCAAAATGCAGGAAACTGTGACATCACTAGTAACCAGGGAGAGCCAGTCCTGCTGCTTCATGTGAAAGTGAAACCTGGCAGTGAGAAATGTTTCTTATTGGTTACTAGTGATGTCATAGTCAGTGTGATCTTGGTGTTGATGGAGTAGGAGGAACAAAACTGACTTTTTTTTTCCTTCCAGACAAAGTGCTGCTCCACACATCACCCCAGTACTGCCAGGTGGAAAATCTTCTAATTAGCAAACAGAAAAGAAAAAAATACTTGAGATAGAAGAAGTGATAGCTGACTACATCTGAAAGTTACAATTAATTGCAGGCAGTTTCCAGGCAGTACACTAGCTCTTTAACTTCTACTGTGTGACCTGGTAGTGCCCTGGGTCAGGTGACCTCTGCCCTTGAGGATCTGATCTCCCAAAACAGTTAAAATATTATTTTGAGTAGGTTTTCATGGCAGACTGTAGGTGCTGGTCTGCTCACTGCCTCACAGAGTCAAAAGAAACATTTTGTCCTGGTGCAATAATTCCCTTGGATGCTCCAGGAAACTACACTTCCCACTACACTCCCTGCAGCAGTCCTAGCCTAGTTGCTAGGTAACCAACTCCACATTTTCTACAACATACTTAAAAAGCTAAATTAAATGAATGTTGAACACTAGGCACTGCTGTCACACTGACATATTGAGGTCCTTCAGTCTCTCCTCACAGGGCTTGTGATGCAAATATTGTACCATTTTGGTTGCCCTCTACCCTGTCTGTGTCCATCTGGAGATGTGATCTCCAGAACTGGACACAGTACTCTAGGTGAAGTCTCACCAGTGATCTATAGAGTGGTAACACCGTCTCTATCTGTCTCTCTCTCTCTCTCTCTCTCCTCCCCATGCACCTAGCATCCCACTGGCTCTCCCCTGTGCCTTGTCACACTGCACTGTCTGGCCATCTTTAGGTCATCAGATATGATTACTCCCAGGTCCCTTTCCTATTTGGTGGTGGTTAATATTATCCCCCCCCCAAACATTTTGTACTCTGTTCCTGGGTTTTTGTGTCCCACATGCATGATTTTGCACTTCTTTGCATTGAAGCCTAGCTGCCACACCCTTGACCACTCCTCTGACTTTTCTAGATCAGTATTCATTTTTTCCATTGCCCCCCCCCCCGGAATGTCTACCCTAATACAGATTTTAGTGTCATCTGCAAGAAGGCATACCTTCCCTTCTAGCCCCTCTGCAATATCACTAATAAAGACATTAAAGAGGACCAGTCCAGTAGCTGATCCCTGTGGCACCCCACCTGTCACCCTCCCTTCCTCAGAGTGAACTCCATTTACCAGCACCCCCTGTCTCCTTTCCCCTCAACCAATTTCTCACCCAGTTTACCACCTTAGGACCCACTCCAAGGCTTCTCAGCTTGTTTATGAGTCTCCTATGTGTAATGGTGTTGAATGCCTTATTGAAATCTAGGTAAGCCACATCCACCACTCCACCCTGATCCAATACCCTGGTCACTCAATCAAAGAATTCTATTAGATTTGTTTGACATGATCTCTCTCCAGTGAATCCATGCTGCCTTGGATCCTGAAGACCACTGGACTCTAGATACTCCGCAACCCTCTCCTTCAGTATTGATTCCATTACTTTCCCCACCACTAAGTCAGGCTGACTGGCCCGTAGTTGCCAGCCTCCTGTTTGCTACCACTTTAGTGAAATGGAACTACATCTGCCCTCTTCCAGTCCTCTAGACCCACTCCCATTTCCACTGAGTGGTTGAACAGGGCTGTCAGAGGTGCAGCCAGCACCTCCATGAGCTCCCTCAGTATCCTAGGATGCTCCCCTTCTGGCCCCATTGCCTTGTCCACTTTCAGATTTGCGAGTTCCCTCAGAACCCTCTCCTCTGTAAATGGACTAGTGTCTACCTCCCTTCCTTTGATGCTCCTGGCCCTTATCTGTGGTCCCTCTCCTTCGCCTTCCTCTGTGAACACTGAACAAAAGTACTTGTTCAAGATGTCTGCTTTTCCTGGTGCCCCTCCACATGCTTCCCTCCTTCCTGCCTAAGCATTACTATCCCTCTCCTTGTCTTTCACTTTTCACTTACATACCTGAAAAAATACCTTGTCACCTTTTTGCACTGCCTAGGTTATTATCACCTCCATCTGCACCTTTGTACTCCTAATTGCTTTCCATGCCTCCCTCTGTTTCTCCTGATACACTTCTCTATCTTCCTCTCTCTCTCTGTCTCCTTATACCTCCTGAATACTAACTTTTTTGCCCTTACCTTCTCGACTACCTATTTTTCTTCCTGCTTTTGCTTACTTGTCTTATGCAGAGGTTTGTTGCCTTCTCAATCCCTCCTTTTAGATTTTCCCACTGTTTCTGTACTCCTCCCCCAGTCCCCCCACACACACACCAGGGCATCCCTGTAGCATTCCCCCATCTTTTAAAATTGGCTATCCTGAAGTCCAGGACCCTCACCTTTGTGCCTTACCCCTGATTAATGCCTCAAGAATATCATGCCTGCTGCCCATATGTTTGTCTGTGTGTGCCATGCCTCCTCCTTGGTATGGGGGCCGGGGTGTTGACCCCCTTCTGCAATTTGTTAGACAGTCTTGTACAGTGACTAAAAAATTAAGGGCATATGAAAAGTCTTCCCCACCTCCTTTAAGCTGTACCAAGCCCTTAGACAACTGTTTTTACTCACTCATGCCATGGGGCAATGTGCATCCTAACCCAGATGCAGTATTTCCTGTGCCATCTTTTAGGGGTTATCTAGAAGTGACCTACATCCACATAGGGGGGCTTATGCCCATATCTGATTAATTTGAAGTTTGGATCACAGACAACCAGTTTGATGGTGCTGCTGTTATGGAAACATGGCCCACTAGCAGAATTCTGGATAGTGCAATTGAAATTGGCACCTACATATTATGTAGAGCACATAGGGCCACTAGGAAGGTGGAGGCTGCCTGGTGTACATTAAATCCTACATAAACTCCTGCAGCTCCCTCTCAGCTTCAAACCTTCTGACTGTGAGCTCCTTGCCATTAACCTAGAGCTTGAGCTCAAGAGGGAGAAAAACATTCACCTCCTTGTTTCCTATATCTCACCTAAAAATGGCATGAGTGATTTTGACTACTTTATCAAGGCAATCTCTAGCCTAAACCCACAACATGAAAAAATTGTGGTTGGAGACTTAAACTGTAACTGACTTGTCAATAACAGTAAAGACTATAGAGACGAACTGGCAAATATCAACCTTATCAACGTAATTAACAAACCAACCAAATAAAATTATAAAATACGTACTGCAACACTACTCAACTGGATACTGATCAGCCATGTGGACATAATAATTTCTAGTGATGTCCTGCCTAACTTTCTTGGTGATCACTCCCCTGTCACATGCAGATAGTCTGCAAAGGTCTGCAAAAGTGAGCCCACCACCTCAACTACTCGGGTTTTCCACATACAGAAGCTCCCTTACTTTCAAGTCCTACTGCAACAAATTGGTCTTTCCTGACACATATGCATGATGTTAATATGGCTCTCAAATACTTTATTCAGCAGTTCAACAGGGTCTGTGATATTGTTGTACATGCTAACATCAACTATTCTCAGCACAATACAGAAGCCACCCTCCCACACACTCCTTGACAATGCCTCTGAATCACTCTAAGGGGCTGCTTCTGTACACACCTCACCCCCTCACCCCTCCCCCCATCTCCACACTACGATGGGTCTATGCCTCCCTGGCCTCAGTCCTGCCTCCTTGAGCACTTTTACTAGAGGCCCCCTCCTCCCCTAGCAAAATCCTGTCTTTACTGACCCTCTGCCCAACCTAACCTAACCTCTAGTGCCTCTGCACATTACCTGCACTTGTAATCAACTAACGTTGATGTCCATATGATCTATAGTGTTTCAAATGACTAAGAAACTCTGTAACCTTTTCCTGACTGCTGTGCTGTTCAGTGTCCCAAATGTCCTAAAAATCTGTAACCTTCTTGATTGAATGGCTATACTCTGTTCACATGACATGGAACCTTTGTAAAAGAGCCTTGGCTCAAAGGTTATTTTCCAAATACCAATTAAATAATAAAAAAAAATAAACATGGGTCAAACACACTGTTAGGAAAGGAAACTCTAAAGCCTGGTACACTCCTGCCATTAAGTCACAATCCCAGGAGCATGTAAGCACATGCAATCTGTATAAGGAAAATGGCCAACGTAAATTTATACAAAAATACATGGAGTTACGTAACCTGATAAAAATTCACATCAGAGTAGCCAAGGCAAATTATTATAAATCTCAGCAGTTACATTTGCTTAAGTGCTCCAAGAAGCTATGTGGCAGCATAAATGAACTCCTGAAGAATGCCCCCAAAAAATTCTTGCCTAATTCTACAGCCTTTGGTTGTTCCACTGTTAATGGTGACAGATGTATGACTGATGTGTTTAATAATGTATACGTTGTATATAACTTGCATTGATAGGCCTACGATGGGTAAATGTCACCTTGCTAATTATGCTCACTGTATGCATAGTATCACTGCATTTTATGTAACTTGTACCACTTACATTATTGTACTTATTTTATCTTGCTGTATTTGTTACCCTGCACCCTATATAACCTGTATGTTCGAATATGTCATCTTACTGTATGCACGCCTGTATCCTCACACCTTAGTTGTCTTGCCAAGCTTTGTACTGTACCAGTAGTAACATCATGTTAATGTATTTTATTGTTATGAGTCAAACCCTGCCTGTAACCTCCCAAGTCATGCCTGAAAATAGGCAAATGTCTGCCTAATGCACCTACCTGGTCAACAAAAACTAAATAAATTAATAAAATATATAAAACAATAAATTTAGTGAACTATCAGCCTGTATACCAGGCACCCACACCCTTGTATCAAGGAGTCAAGTCTTTTTTAAAGTCTGTTTTATTTCAACTAATTATCATGTCTGTAGGTAGTGCGCTCCAGGGGTTGACCACCCTTTGAGTATAAAAATACAATCCTTTTTTTGGTGTAAAATCACTTTCCTGAGATCTGAAACAGATGTCCCCTGGTGTTATCAGCATATTTGAAGTCCAGACCCATTTCATTAAAAATGTATTTGTAGTTGATGTTATGCATGAAAAACAGGTCACTTCTTAGCCGCCATCTTTATAAGGGCATACGTTTGAGTCATTTCATTAGTCTGGGTATGAAAGTAACTGCCCCCAGTGTTGATTTATGGTCATTTATAACTACTATTTGTACTCGATTAGTTAACCACTGTTTAGTCCAATGTATCTGTCTGTAATCAGTCCATGCATGCCTCATCTTGATTACCATTACCCAATGTGGCAGCAATTTAAAGGCCTTACTAAAGTCCAAGTAGATTGACACATGCAGTCTATTTGTCAAATAGTAGGCTAAACTTGTCATAAAAACAGATGAGATTAGTGGTACATGATCTGTCTTTGATAAAGTCATGTTGTTACTAATCAATATCCGTGATTGTATTTTGTATTTTATCTTTAATGGTACTTTCTAGTAGCTTCCCATAAATTGATGTAAAGCAAATCAGGCAGTAGTTTGCTGGATTGGTTTTCCCCCTTTGTAAAATCAGTACTACATGAGCTAGATGCCAGTCCTCGGGAATAAAGCCAATATTGAGAACTCTTCCTAGATCAGCTTCAAAGGCATTTTAATTTGCTTTGTTGTCATTCTCAGGACATGCAAATATTTGGTCAGGACTCCGTGATGAATTAGATTTTAACTTCGTGATTTTGTTTACTATAGCCTCTGTCTGTGTTACTACCCTCTGAGTAGTAGACTGAGGTGTAGGCATGGTGGTTTTCTTGGATGCAGCACAGCTGGCCTAATTTGTATTTCAAATGGTTTACGTGGGCTGATGTCTCTCGATACCTAGGATAAAAGTTAAGACCAGACTGGGCCCAGATAACATACTGTAGACATGAAACTCCTCAAATCTGGTCTTAGGGAAGTCACATACCCTCTGCAACAAATCTGTCTCTAGCCACTGTTAAAGTTCCAGATATCTGGAAAAAGGCATATGTGGTCGTGGTTTTTAAGGATGATGATGCTAACTCCCCAAAAACTACTACCACATCTCCATCATTCCTTCTTTATCCAAAACACTTGAGAGGATTGTGAACAACCAGCTGGTGGAGTTCATTAGCCAGCAAGAACTCTAGTCCAAACAGCAGCATGGATTTGGGAAAAATTAAGCACTGTGACCTCTCTACTGGAGTTCACTGAGTTAGTGCATAGTGCTCTTGCCTGTGGAGAACTGCCTGGATCTATATACATACTGTAGATCTAAATCAGGCATTCAGTCTTGTTACTCATACTCTCTTGTGACATGAGCTATCATATCTGGGCCTCTTGGTGGACACAGTCAGCTGGTTTAAGGACTAATTGTCCAGTACATCCCAGGCAGTTAAATGCAGGGAGGTCCTATTGGATGACAGGTCAGTCAATATTGGGATCCCTCAGGGCTCCATACGTATGGCCACTGCTATTTAGCTTGTTCATAAATAATCTGCCTGCTGTCTGCAAATCCCCCCACATAATTCTTTATGCAGATTGATGTTCTTATCTTCTGTAATGGCTGGAACCTGGATTGTTTCAGGCTGAGGCCCCAGCATGACTTTAACTCGGTCCTGGCCTTGTTCACCAGCAACCTTATACTCATCAACACGAGGAAGACAAAATATATGCTGTTTGGCAATTGTAATAAGGTAAACCTGTCATCTGGCCTTACAATATCTATCACAACTGGTGTCGTACTTGAGCTGGTAAAACCTTCAAATACCTTGGCCTGCTCCTGGACATACCATGTCATTCTCTGACCATTTGGACCAACTAGTAAAGGTGATGAACATAAGAACTGCCTTCCTTCAGTATATAAACACAGGAATAACTTTCTGTCAGAGGTTAAAAAACTCCTTGTCCAAAGCTTTGTCATAAGCATCATTGACTATGGTATTGTAGTCTATGGGTCTGCTAATGATGGGGTTCTGGCCCGGGTAATTGGGCTGCTTTAACAGGGCCTGCTGCCTTGTATTTGAAACTTAGAGTTGATACCCATACATGTGACTTGTATACCAAACTGAATTTGCTAAACTTCAACTCAAGGGTTCTCTACACACCCTGGTCATGGGCAACAAAGCCTTGCTAGGCATGCCGTTCCCAAGTCTGCAGATTATGTTCACCTACATTGATAATACTGTAGCTATGCTACTAGAGGCATGGCACACTGCTCGTTCCTGCTACCCAGGAGGAGAACCATGTTAGAACAAAATGCCTTCTCATACCAATTTGCCACGCAGTAGAATGACCTTGTGGATACTGTAAGAGGGGGTGACTCTAGTATGTCATTTAAAGCACGACTGCTTACTCCACTTTCTGCATCTGGAGTCTTTTTTTTTATAGCATATTTTTCCCCCCAATCACTGGCCCAGGCTCTGTGGTGGCATACCACTAATCTGTAGCGCCCATCCCTCCCTTGTGGGGATCACGCTGCATGGCAGTGGGGTTGGTATTTTACGCGGTTGTGTAGGTAACTGTGTAGTCCCTAATCCCACCCCCAGAGGATGCCGTTGTGAAGGACCGAAGTCCAGGATGGGAGCTGTGCTGAGACACACCTTCTGCCAAGTGCCTAACGATGTACTCCCCCTCCAAACACCATCTGCTAGTCAGAACAGCACTCAACCCTTCCCAGTGGAGGACAACTGGCAAACAGTGGCTTGATCCAACTCCTCCCTCCCCTCCCAGCCAACCCCCCAATGACCTGGACCCATTCCAGAACCCAGGTCACTGGTGTAGTGCAAAGTGTGGTGTCCAGTGCCTCAACCCTCAGCACCACCAGGCCGCCCTGCATCTGGAATCTGTAAATGCTATAAATGACCTGCCTGTAACCTGACAAAGTACAGTATCTTATGTATACTGCACCCTTGTTAAATAAGCAGAGAGAATGCTGCACTCATGGTGAAGACTGGGTGTTTGCAAACTCATAGTCACAGAGAGCAGAGGATGTGAGAAAGAGGTGTTTAGTGCCTTGAAGCACTGGGGCTTGTCAGGTGTGGTTAAGTTGTCCTATATGCAATGTGTTTGTTATTGTATTTGCACTTTATTTGCACCAGTTTGTACTGTGCACTTTACAAGATCCACTAAAAATATTTTGACTGATATAGAGGAGCTCTTGCTTTTTCTGCTCTCCACCCTTGTTAAACAGTCTTCTCCCTGTTATAAATATTCTTGTGTAATACTGTATATGCACTGTTTTGTTAAAGACTCAATGTCAGTATGACTGTACTGTGGAACAATATTTGTATGCAGCCATTAATGTGGTATCTGACTCTGAACCCCTTGAAAATAGGCACCTACCTAAAGGATTCCTTGTGAAATAAAAACTAAACTAAATTAATCCATGGACAGAGGGCTTGACACTGGGGAGTTGGCAACATTATTATATCATTATTTGTATATGATTTATTGTTTTATCTAAAGGACATCACTGCCTACATACCAGAAATAGTCCCAGTTTCAGCAATATGGCCTACTAGCTGGTCACAAAATGAACTGGCACAAAACTGAGTATTTGCCTCTGGGCACTCATCCAGTACCAACCAGTCTGCCCCAATAGATTTCTCATGTTTTGCACTTTTCCACAAGTGCTTTCTCAGTGGCAGGTGCCCTCAAGTGGACAACCTTATACAGACTTCCTAAAGGTACAAAGTACAGTATAGACTTGCAAGACATGTGTTAGGATGTAATTTTAAGACACATCATTGTGTAATGTTAAATAACTTAGGATGGTTAATCTTAGAATTTAGAAATAGTATAACATGGTTAAGATTACTGCATACATTTTCACAAAATATCCAGCACATTATATTTCAGTTACTGCACTAGGCAAAAAGTAAAACTTACCTGGACATTAACAAGAACAGTACATGAAAATAAGATAATGGTCAATTATAGTAAAATAAGATATGGAGAGAAAACTTTAAAACACCAAGCTGCTAGGTACTAGAACATGTTTCCTCATTCAATGAGAACTACAACATCTCAAGTATAATTTAGTTGAGAATTAAAGGCCATTTTTTCCCTTAGTATGTTACTGTTAAACTTGTCTTATGGAGTGTATGTATGTAACTCTTAAACTTGTTTCACGGAGCCAATGTTCTTAAATCTTGTAATGTACTTATAGTGTATGTTTGTTATATTCCAGTTATTAGATAGTTTTTATATAAAATCTATGGTGTCCAAATGTTTTGATATATGTTTGTATGTAAACTTATTTGAAATATACATTTTTTTATGCTGCAACATCATAAATGGGACTGTCTTGTAAACAGGGACTTGTATCCCTTATGGCATGTACTTATCCTGTACAAAAATAAAAATGTTATATATCTATATTGTTCAATTAAATTTCTCAGTGGCACTATGTTACCTTCAACCCCAAGTGCAAAAGTGACAGAGTGCAATCTGCATAGCACTGTGCAGCAGATTACAGGACATAGGTTTAAATATCTCTAATACTTTCTTGGAACTACTTCTGAGAGCTGACACCACCCCTAGGGACTTGACTAGACGTGACAAATTGTTGTGGTATCTGGCATTAGTTAATGCTTTAAACTATTGCACAAAACTGACTAAGCCCCAGATTCCCCAGCTGTTGCTCAGTGGTTGAATAATGTAACCCAGTGTTTGAAACTTGAGAGAGGGCAATATGGGGCATAAGCACAACAAATACATTTAAAGAACCATGGGCACCTTTAGTGGGGCTGTTGAGAGTAGCACATTCCCTGTGTTTTGACAATACATTCAGGGGAGGCCCAGGGGGTTAGCGGTAATCCCTTAATATCACCTGGGAACCCTAGTAAAATGTTAATATTCTGTTAGCCAGGGAAGTGAAACCCAACAGCCTGAATAAGACAGTTATCTCTGAAGTTATGGGGCCCAATTCTCAAAGCCTACCAGAATGGTGCAAGGTGCAGCATGCACCAAAAAGTGCACTGAAAGCAATTCTCAAACACAGCCTACATCAAATACAGGCTGCCTGCACTAATGGGGGCTTGCACCACCCTGGCAGCACAAAATGGGCTGCAGCATGGCTTTGGGGGTGTTTTCAGCAGATGCAAGCTGACATATCTCTTAATTTGGGATTCTCTAAACCCTCCCAGAGGGGAACTTCTAAGCACCAATAGACCAGCCAGGGCAGTCCCAGGCCTCTGAGAGAGTTAGAGAACTTGTGCCATTCCCAGAGCCCTCCTAGGGCAGGAGGGAACATGTGCCATGGTTCTCTCTCCACAACCCCAATCCCTAGGTGAATAAAATAAAAAAGTTCCCTGGTGTCCAGTGGTCCCCCCTCCCAATCCTCCAAAACAGTATATTATACATCCCCTCCCTCATGGTGTAGCAGACCCCCCTCCCTATCCCTGATCTGTCTATATTAATATAAATATAACTTTCCCTGGTGGTCTTGTGGACACCCCTCCTTATCCCTGATCTGCCCATATTAATATAAATATAACTTTCCCTAGTGGTCTAGTGGATCCCACATCCCCACACCCCAACAGGCCGTGCTGCACTACCCCACTTCCCCATCCCATCCCTGAACCGATAACCAGCACAGCCCTTTGCTCACCACCATGGCTGGCTGCTGACTGAGCTGTCAATGAGTGCATACTTTACCAGCAGCTCTTACAGTATGTGCTTACTGACAGCTCAGTTGGTGGCAAACTGTGGTGGTGAGCAAAGGACTGTGCTAGTCGCCGTCTTAGGGATGTGACGGGGGGAGGGTGGTGGGGGCACTGCCTGCCGGGGAGGAGGATCCACTAAACCACCAGGAAAAGTTATATTTATGTAAATACAGGCATTTAAGGAATAGTGAGATGAGTCCACTAGACCACCAGGGAAAGTTATATTTATATTAATGAAGCAGATCGGGGATAGGGAGGGGAGTTCATTAGGCCACCAGGGAAGTTTATATTTATATTAATAGAAGTAGGTCAAGGATGGGGGGGGGTCTGCTAGACCACCAGGACATGATTACTTTCAATACAAAAGGGATCGGGTTGGGGGAACCGTTAACCACCAGGGATGTCCTAGAGTGTCGTACTGCTGCCCCACAGTTTGCGGCAAATCCTCCAGATGCACCATATGTTTGGCACGTGGCCACAGTTGCCACAAGCTGCTGAACTTTGCCACCTGGACCCTACCTGATAGAGAACTGAGCACAGGGTCCTTGGTGCACCAGCAATCGGCACAAGTTGCCATTGGAGTAGCTTGCACCTAGTTTTGAGAATCAAGCCCATGGTGCCCTTTCATGTTGTAAGCTCTAGGTGCATCAGCTGTAATATTAACTGTCTACATAATCAGCATTGTTTTTGGTAAACTAATAAATACAGTTTATTTGGGCAAATCAAACTGAGGAACAGCACCCAGGGACCTGCTGTGCTCAGGCCCAAAGTTAATTTGTGGAGAAGATAAAGCTGTCATTTAGAGCAAAATGCATTAGGGACAGGTGCTGAGTGCTGTGGAGTTTGGGAATCTGTGCTTTATGGTCACTTTATGCAACAAGTGAATGTTGACTGAACTTTTAACTGAAGAAATAAAAGATATGTTTTATTGAGGACCATATCAAGTCTGGACTGAAATACTTTTTACTTGTGTGCCTGCTGTTCACTGAAAGGAAAAGGAACTATAAGTACTCTGCAAGTACTTATTCTAAATGCACACACAATTATATTGTGCTTCGTAGCTGGTGCCAGCCTCTACCAAGTCTTTTCCACAGTTTATTTGTAAAGAAAAATGAATTTTGTGAAGATAAATAAAAAGACTTATAAAACCTACCTTTGGACCCGGTGGCCCCTGAACACCTGGTTTTCCATGGGAACACTTACATCGTGATGGACGTTCAATAAAGCCAAGTTCAGCACTTCCTCCACACTAAAAATATATATTTAGTTTTTTGAGTTTTAGTGCAACAATCTAGACAAAATGTAATCACCAGTCATATATTGGCTGCTGTGCAAAGTGCCCCCCGTAAAACTGACTAATGTTTTGCACAAATAAAGCCCTTTTTAAAAAGTAAATATATATATATATATATATAGTTAGTTAGAAAACTGCTTTAAAGGGGAATAATCAGTACAAAGAGCTCCCACACTCAAGTGTGGCACTGGTCCCAGTGTGCACTTCATGTGCAAAAACAAAAAGTTGGTTTACTTATTGTTTACTGTCATATATGAGATTTTATCAGACAGATATTGCTTAGTTCTAAGATGACCTCTTCTGTTGCTACAAATCTCATAATCCTCTGCAGCTGACATAAGAGCAGCAGGCAGCAGTTGGAGATTCAATAGCTACAGTACATGTTAGAGCATTTACAAGCCAGATATGCATTCTCCAGGGACTAAGTATGGTCCTCTGTGACTGTACGGAGCCCAGCGAGGACAGAAGAACCAGCAAACAAAAGATCAGAACTTATATAAATTCTAACATGCACTGCAGGCTGTTGAAACTCCCACTGCTGTGCTGCTCTGTCAAATGCAGTAGATTATGGGACTTGTAGTAACAGAAGATGACAGCCTAGAAGTAAACAAAATTAGTCTGATACAATCTACTATACTACAGTAAACAGTAAGTAGAACAAAATATTTTTGCACACACCCATCCCCACACTTTAATGTGGGGGCCCTTGGTGCTGACTGTTTGCCTTCAAATGGTTTGTTTTTACTGAAACTAAGATGTTGCTAGACAGAACTAATCAGTCACCATTCTTCACATAAGACAATAATTCAGATGCTTTCTTAAAAATTGCTTCACAATATGATATACTTTCCCCTACCATAAAAGGTTAGCCTTATTTTTCAGAGCTCTTTAAGCCATTCCCAACTATGCCAAATATAAGTAGTACAGAGAATGCATGGAAATTGCTAACATGTTAACTTATTATTTAATTATATAATGTTTTTGCGAATCAAGGTCACTTTTTTTTGTCCATTCAAGCACATCCTATTTTGCAGAAGTATTTTGTCTCGTGTCTCAGCTTTAAAACTCTCAAGTTCGTATTCAGTTGGAATATTCCATTTGCCTCCACAAGCAGCTGTCAGATTTGTACATGAAATAGAAAAATAATTATATATGCAGTATTCCCATTAAAACATATTTTATGGGTTTTATAGAGTTTCTGTACACACTGTAAAATATAATAAAATTTATTTGTAAAGTGCAATTCAGCATGTATCAAAACACTATACAGAGTTAAAAGACATAACTAGAACAATAAAATATCAACAATAAATCACTAAAATAAAATTACAAATTCAGATATTCTAATCACCGAAAGCACAGCTAAATAAATAAGTTTTTAAGGCCATCTTGAAGCTCTCTGAGGTCAGGCACTCTCTAATCCGATGCAGTAGAGAATTTCACAGGGTCGGGGCTGCATAACTAAAAGCTCTCACACCAGATGTTTTCAATCGAACCCTGGGAACCTCTAGCAATCCCTCATTGGCTGAGTGGAGGGGTCAGGGGGGCAGTAAGGAACCAGGAGCTCTTGCAGGTAGCTGAGTCCCTGACCGTGTAGGGCCTTATAGGTCAGTAAACCAACCTTGAAGGTGATCCGCTGCTGAACAGGCAGTCAGTGCAGTTCGCGCAGCACAGAAGTAATATGACTGGTCTAGGAAACCCCTACCAGTAACCTGGCCACAGCGTTCTGGTGGATATCAACCCCTGGAAGCCCTAGGTATAGGGAGTTACAGTAGTCAAGGCTAGAAGTCACAAAGGCGTGGATCAGCGTTGCAAGATCACGGGACGGAACAAGGTGCTTAATCCGGGCAATGTTCCTCAGATGGTAAAAAGAGGATCTGACTACAGCTGACACCTGCAAATAAAGTGTCAGCCCTTCATCAAATATCATGCCCAGATTCCACACCTGAACAGAGGACAGGATCTGGCTGCCCCTGAGCCAAAGTCCGGAGGCAGGCTACGCTCCTGTCCTCTCTATCCCACAACGTGGCTCCACCACCAACACCTCAGTCTTTTCAGGGTTCAAACTTAGCCAGCTGGCCTGCATCCAGTCCTGGAGCTCCACGATGCAGCTATTGAAAACAGAGACAGCACTATCCTATTCGGGGGCAAAAGACAGGTAGAGCTAAGTATCATCTTCATAACACTGAAACTACAGCCCATACCATCTTACAAAGTCTCCCAATGGCAGAAGATACACTGCAAACAACATAGGGGACAGCACAGAGCCCTGAGGAACCCCATATGGCAGAGATAATGAGGCCGAGGAATAAACCCCAGACACCACTCGAACGGTTCTGCCAGTGAGGAAAGATCTAAACCAACTGAGGACCATACCTAACAGACCACAGATGTCTCTCAGACACTCAAGCAGCCCCCATGGTCCATGGTGTCAAAGGCTGAAGAGAGATCAAGAAAGACCAAGATTGAATGACACTTCCAATCTCTAGCAATCAGGAGATCATTGAGCACCCGAACTAGAGTGGTCTCCGTACTATGCCTCTTCCGAAAACTGGACTGGAGGGAATCATAGATATCGTGGATGGTCAAATGGTTATCCAACTGAAGAGCAACTACTTTCTCTATCAACTTCCCAATAAAGGAAGGTTAGAGACTGGCCTGTAGTTGGCAGGGCAGTTTGGGTCCAGAGAAGATTTTTTAACGAGCGGTGTAACCACTGCCTCCTTTAGGGAGTTCAGAAACTCACCTAACTCTAAGCAACACCAGACTATCTCTACCAAGACAGGGCCGATGACAACTACACACCCCAAAATGAGGCATGTAGGGCCCAGGTCAAGACTACAGGAAGTAGGCCGCATGCTTTGGACAATCCGCACGACATCGATTGCCAGCTGGTCAAAGTGATCCCAGGAGGACCGAGGTGTAGTGACCATACACTGAACACCACAAACCCCATAGAACACACTGAATCGATCTCAGCCCTGATGTCAGCCACCCTATTGCCAAAGAATTGAGCAAACTCATCACACTTCTCTTGTGAAAATGCTCTCTGAACCTGAAGACAGGCTGGATTGCACAGTCTGTCTACAGTTCAGAAGAGCTGAGGTGGTCGATTCTGAGCTACAGCAATCTTCCTGGACAGGAACTCTGCCTTCTTATGGGAGATTGTTGATTGATAGACTCAATAATGTTCCATCAATCTAAGGTGGCTGGCATCAAGGGCAAATCTCCGCCAGCTGCGCTCTAGCCTTCTCCCCACATGCCTCAACTCCCTCAAGGCCCCATCAAACCAAGAGGACTGAGGGCAGAGGGTGAGATGGCGAACACGGACAGAAGCAATGGAATCCAGGGCGTCCCCCATGGCTATATTATAGGCCTGGACTAGGCGCTCTGGACCCTTACTGACATCCATACATCCTTATAGGTCAAGTACCGCCAAGAGGCCAGTGGGAATAACATCCCTCAAACAGCGGTATCTGACCATCTCCACAGGGACAAGTCTATAAGGGGGAGCTCGGAAATTGAATCTTACAGTGCAATGGTCAGACCATCCGACTGGATCCACCTCCAGGTCGGTGGCTTCCTTTCCCAGTAGGAAAACCAGGTCGAGTGAGTAACCATGAACATGGGTAGCAGAGGCAAGTTTATTGGGAGTCCACAAGAAAACACCCAAAATGAAAGCCCCAGTGCTTTGACCAGAAGGCTTTCGTTAGGGGGTGCTCCCTGATGAAGACCTTCCAGTCGAAGTGCTGGGGCTGCCAGTCGGCATTTTTCTTGTGGACTCCCAATAAACTTACACCTACAAAACTATACTGCCATAGGATTTATTCTTTGAGTGCCAGTCTGTCTCCTGTTTTTGGCCCTCATAGCCACCTATGAGGCCCCGATGGCCCGGTCTTCAATGTGTGTTTGTTTTTCCCTGTTACAATGCCACTATAAATGAAAAATGTTATTTTTCCATCGAAAACTGCATCAGCTGTAATGAAATGATATTTGCATTTGATATTGCCCCAGGACTCACTTGCAAATTAGGTACTGCACCTAAATATGATACACCTATATCTTGATGTAGAAACAATAAATAAATGAACAACAAATAAAATAAATAAATAAAAATACTAACATAATGATTAAAAAATATAACTGTCTATTCTCCCATGCTGGTGGAGGAAAACTGCAGCAAAATTACTAATAAGGCTCAAGAATACAATTTTCTTTTAGCTGTAATCTTTGATTAGCTCAAATATAACAAATACATGCTGTTTTTGCATTTTTTGCAGCTTTTTAAAATATCTTCATAGTTGAGTTTCCCTTAAATCAGTTAGAATTAAGGAAACCCAAACTCTCTTTCAAAACACTTTTAGTACATCACGAATGGACAAAAGAGCCCAAGGGCATGCAGATAGTTAATGCAGTAAGCTCCCTATGTTCTCCTTACACCTTTATGGTTGTTCAGCACTGCTTCTGGTGACTATTCACTGTTTTCACTACGAGATGGCACAGCTCTGCACAGACTACCTCGTCTCATTGGAATTAGGGCTCCCTAGTGTTTCCACTGTCTAGATTCCACCTGTTCCCAACTCCATGCCCACACCACTCTAACAGCTTCACAATGCCCACCTCTCTGCTGCATTCCTGCATAATCTTCAGGTACCTCTCCTTGCTCCATATCCATTCAACACTAATTTCCAGTGTCTTTTCTAACCCATAATAACCACAGGCAATATAGCCAAGAGGTTACAGCACCGAGCTATGAACCTGGGGACCCAGCAAACCTAGGTTTGAATCACATGACCTCCACTTGACTACTGTATGAGCCTGGGCAAGCCACTTAAAGCAGCAGCACATGCTAGTGGTGAAAATGTTGACCAATACTTTTTATTCTATTTTAGATGGTCCCTTTTCTACAGTCTCATACAATATCCTTTTTTCCCCATCCAGAGTCTGTTTTACTACCTTTTTTTCTACATTTGAAATAACAAAAGGAGTGCTTCTTTTAATATGGCATAGTTTTGGTTTTCATCAGTATTTTCTGTTCTTTTTGAATATCCACTGTTTGTTTTGTTGTAACTATGATGAACTAGCACATACAGTTGCAGCCAAAGACATGGGCAGATATTTCCTGAAATTCCGGAGATATCTTTAGAGACAGTCTATGTCTGCCTGCAGTACCACTATGGGTGACCAAAGAGCATCTCTTTAGATATGTACTGAAATATCTGGAAATACCTGACAGTATCTATGGTTTTCACAGCGGACATTACTCACTAACATCATGTACAACAGGTATACAAAAACAGCTGGGATTACAGATGAAAACCTGGTCAGCGCCATATTAAAAGGAGCACTTCTTTTTAAATTAAAAAAATGTGCTAAAACAGATTCAAAATGGTGAAGAAGGGTATTGTACAAGTCAGGAGGTAAGGGACAATCTAAACTAGAGTAAAAAAGTGTACAGGTCAAATATTTCACTTTAAACTCCATGTGCTCCTGATACAGGACTAGAAACGAGCTTCAGCTCGGTGTACTTCTCCCATCCAAATATTTTAAAATAAATGCAATAATGGGCTGGCAGTATAGGCTAGAGGTTAGAGGAACAAGGTGTGAACGAGCTTGATACATCCAGCAGACCAGACCTGAGTATGATTCTCACAACCTCCACTTGCATACTGTGTGACTCTGAGCAAGTCACTTAACGGCCCAATGTTCCCAGGTCAACCCTGAAAACAGGCACTTGTGCCTAGTGGGCCTTATCCAGTTACCAAAGACTTAAATAAATAAATAAATAAATAAATAAAATAAAAATATCGTCATTCAAAATCTAGACCATGTCCTACCACCGTAGTCTTACTATTTTAATTTCTACATTCCTGCCTTCTCTACTCCTCTGCCAGTAGCCTCATTGGTGTCCCTGTCACAAACCTAAGCAGTGTTGGGGGCTGTCCATTAAGACGTACAATTCTACCAACTGGAAAAGCAATACAGCTTTGCTGTGGCTTATTGATTCATCAACCTTATCTTGGTCTCTTTAAAATGTTATTTTCTTTGATTTGTAACTTGCTCCCCCACCACCTGCTGCACCTCTCCCCCCTACTATACTTCACTGTCAGTCTTTTTTCTCTTTTAGCTAAACTACTAGTTTGTCCTACCGCGTAACCTTATAGTTTGCAAACTGTTTTCCGTCATTTTTAAATTGCGCAGTGCAGCCTTATATGTGTTACTGAGGAAAGCATTTTTGCAAATCACTTGTATGCAAGGTACTATAAAGGAAAAAAATACTTGTCACTTACAATTGTGGAAAGTTCACAGCATCCTTCTGAAAAGGCCTTGTCGGGATCACAGTGCAGTTCTAGTTGCTGTAGATTTACCTAATTACATGGTACATAATATCATAGAATTACTCAACTCTCATAAAGTGAAAAGAATTCAAAACATTCATTCTGCTTACTATAGGTATGAGTTACAGTGAGTAAGAGTAATTCTTGTTGCCCATTTATATATTTCTCTGCATGCATTTCAGTGTTTTAAAGTCTTAAAAACTATCTTCTAATAGAACATTACAAAGATAAATTAATGGCCTATCTGCTGGAAAAACAAGACAGTCCTCTATATTAATGTACTCTTTCTACCGCTATACGCTGTATCATCCTTGCACAAGGGTAAGGAGGGACAACTGTACTTGAAGGATGCTACGTGCTCAGATACCACAGTTATAGTAGTTCACTTGTAAAATTACATCTAAAACAACAATTCTGGAAAATAAAAACACATACATTTGTAGCCAGAAAAATATCTGTGTTCCATCCTGTCTGCCTACTGACCCTAGCTAGTAAGTGTGGCATACCCAAACGTGATTGGACATGCTGTGGAGGCCCCCTTCACAGTATCATGTTCCTCCTCTATGGAGAATTTTACCATGTACAGTCATATTTGCCACTTTATTATTCATTCTTTGTTAGGGTATAAAGGTTAAACTTATGTTACCACCTAAACATCATTGATCCACATAAAAAACTATTGTGTAAGTAGCTTTACCAGCACATAAGACTTTCCTTGCACTTTATATGTGTTTTTTGTTGCTAACAGGATTGTATGCCCCCTCACTTTTACTGCTGCTTGCATAAGTGACATACCCTGATATACAAAATTACATATAAACCAATATTGCAAAGCATCATGGGAATTATATGTAAAACTCCATAGAGGAACAGGCTGGCCCACTTAAAGCAACACTTATTGGTGCCCAAGGGCCTCTATAACAATTTGCAAAGGTTAAGAACAGTAGACATACACAGGTGTTTCTTCCTGTTTGGATTCTTCAGTGTGCCACATCTAAATCCTTACCCAGTGGGGGGGGGGGTTAGAAGCCTTACTTGATTTCATAGGTTTGGGTAATGGTGAGGCCAAAATAGAAAACTAATTCAAAAGACAAAGATCCTCAGTACAAAAGCAAGGAAGAAATGGTTAGCCAGGAAGGACACTGTCAATTAAGCCAAGTTTCAAAGAAATCCAAAATTACACATACCCAATTAATGCAAAGCATCATGGGACACATATGCAAATCACTACTAAGGAACTGGCTAGCACACTTCCACAATGTGTTTTCCCAAATGATGCTGTCTACATGTATAGTATGGAGATAGTTACAATGATCTGCATTGAGTGCAATGGGTGCACAGTAAAATGTCAATATCTGACTTCCTGATGATACAGTTTAAATAATCAGGTGAGCTACTTATACTGCACTAAAACATAATCTAAAATTGACAGTTTGCACTATTTAAACATGATAAAAAAAGGCCTTAGCTTGAACAATATAGGAGGAGGGAGTGCTGTAGATCTCTGTATACAATGACATCGTTGTTAGGAGTCATATTGATGATCTGGCCCAGTGACACATTGGCTATACACTGTACTGCCAATTGTGAAACTGAGGTTCCCATGCAATTCCTGAGCAAGTTGCTTGGATCCTCAGAAGGATGGGAGCATACCACCCATCATTTCATTATCGCTCCCATTTTTTGACTGACTTTTGGGAAGTGTTGGTATCAGCTGTGCAAGCAATGACTCCTCTTGCCTCTCAGACCCAGAAATGTGCAGCTATGGCAATCCCAACATTATTGTATGGGGCAGGGGAACCAGAGGGACAGCAATGAACAGAAAAATAATGTATTAAATGGAAACATGTAAGGATGTTGGTAATAATGGTGGCAGTGAAAAAATGGGGCTTCTGCATCCCCAGTTTAAAATACAGTGCCCACGTGTTCACGTGTTAATGCTGATGCTGAGTGTTAGCAGAGAATATGTAATTGAGACATACTCAGTAGGGGGTGCAGTGCCTTCCCAAATGCCTGAAAAAGCCATCTTGGGTGCTCATGGAAGAGGGCAGGTCCACCATGTCATTCAGACCAATGCTGGCCCTCAATGGCCTAACTGCTCACTGCAGCGACATTCCCAGATTACTGCCTGCTAAACCAGACAGTAAATGGGTTGCAGTAGTGCAAGTTGTTCAGCTGGCAAATGGGTAGCCACATGGTCATACCATCAACTGGAGTACCACCAGAATACCAGGTGTAGTGGTGTTAGAGAGAGGGGAATCACTGGACTGCCAGGGCTAGTGGGCATTGGTGGAGCTGGAGGGTGACCACTTGACTACCAGAGAGAGATCAATTATGGGGGTGGGATCAGGAGGTAGGAGTCGCTGGATCACCAGGGAACTGATACCGTGGGGGTTAGATAACAGGGTGACACATCCTGGTAGAACACCTACATGTCTGCTGATGCAACCAAGGTAGTGCAGTTTTTGTCATCACAACATCACCAGGACTATGTTGATGTAATGCCATGCTGGGAGCTGTTCCACACTTGTTGACAGGTATTGTACAAACCCCAACTGCACAAGCCAAAATCTAGACTAGCAATTTGCAGTGCACCACACCATTTGCTACTCTCCCTACAATTTACACCATCTATTAACTATTGCAGTTTTGGGTGACACAATGTTATGGCAAAAAAACACTCATGTTGTGCCACCCCTGACTGGAACTTAGAATCAGGTCCAATTTATTTCCTTACACAAATTAAACCTTTAACAGTGGACTTACTAAAAGAATACAAACTGCAGAAAATACTTTTTAAAGGGGAACACTTATGAACTGTGCCCATCATAGTTTGAAAGTCCATGAAAATCTCTTTTTAAATACAGCATTTGGCTTGTCTGTAGCTGGCAGCTGCCCAGAGATACACTATTAAAGACTAATTATGCAATATTTCTGCTTTTTCTAATGTCACTGATGAGCAAGCTGTGTCTAACCACATTAGAGTCAAGCACAGCTTGATCATCAGTGACATCACAAGGTTCTAAAAATGGTGGCGGTGTAGTATCAATGTGGGGTAGACTTAATCATCAATATAGCTGGACTGCTGCCAGCTTCATAGGAGCCCCATACCTCAGTAAAAAGATTTTTCTATGAACTTTCAAACTATAATGGACACCTTTTCTAAATTGTACACTTCTAGTAGTCCTTTTTTAATTACAGTAATCATGTTCTGTCATTTCTTTGTTTCATAAATCCTAAAATGGAGGGCCATGTGTACAAATTCCTGTAGCCTGGGTAACAAGATCCCTGACCTAGTGGCCTTGATGGCAGAGGGAGACCTGGATATTGTGGCAGTCATGGAAACATGGTACATAGGAAGCCATGACTGGGATATTAACATACCCGGGTACATAGTCTACAGGAGGGACATGGAGGGCAAAAAGGGAGGAGGCGTAGCTATCTACATAAGAGAGGGGATCATAGCAACTGAGATAAAGGGGAAACAGGGAGGAGAGGAGACACTGTGGGTCACCCTGGAGACAGTAAACAGCACCACTATCCATACAGGGGTTATCTACAGACCCCCAGCACAGGGGTAGGAAATAGGGTGATGGTAGAAAACATCCTTAGAATGTCTGAAAAAGGGAAAGTGCTGTTGTTAGGAGATCTAAATATGCTAGATGTCAACTGGAGCACCTATGGGGCAGCCACATCCAGGAGCAGGGACACCCTGGATGCCCTGCATGGGGCAGGCCTCAGACAGCTAGTGGTGGAACCCACCCTTGAGGGGGCAGTATTGGACCTGGTGCTCACAAATGGAGACAGAACAGCAGATGTATCAGTGGGCAGCCATCTAGGGTCCGGCTATTACCATACAGTATGGTTCATGATAAAAACAGTAGAAGAAGCAAGCCACACAAAAGCTAAAGTCCTAGACTTCAAAAGGCAGACTTTGCAAAAATGGGAGAATGCCCAAGAAGGCACTGGCAAAGGGAGAAAGAAGGGGGAATAGAGAAGCAGTGGGAGCAACTAAAGAGAGCCATAACAGAGGCAACAAGCCTTTGTGTGAAGCAAGTTAACAAGAGAAAAATAAATACAAAAATTGCGGTTTTCTAAAGAAGTGGCAGGGAAGGTTAGAGAGAAAAAATGGGCATTCAAAAAGTACAAGGAAACACAGAAGGAGGAAGAGAGGGAACTGTATCAGACAAAGCAGAGGGAGGTGGGGAAAGTGGTCAGAAGTGTAAAGGTGCAAACAAAAGAAATGAAAGCTCAGACAGTAAAGGAATGGGACAAAATCTTTTTAAGGGAAAGATAAAAGACCAAGGGAGGGATAGTGAGGCTAAGAAAAGTTGGTGGGGGTTGGGGGTGAGTGGGTAGAGGAGGACTTAGAAAAAACTGAGATCCTGATCAAATACTTCTGCTCAGTATTCACAAAGGAAGAGGAGGGGGAGGGATCAAAATTAGGCAGTAAAAATACACAGGTAAGAGGTGTGGACACCAGTCCATTCATGGAAGAGAGAGTACTAAAAGAACTCTTGAAACTGAAGGTGGACAAGGCAATGGGGCCAGATGGGATACATCCCAGAATACTAAAGGAACTAGAGAGGTGCTGGTGACACCACTGACAGCCCTGTTCAACAAATCACTGGAGGAGGGAGTGGTGCCAAAGGACTAGAGGAGGGCAAACGTGATACCCCTTCACAAAAGTTGGAGCAAGGTAGAAGTGGGAAACTATAGAAACATAGAAGTTGACAGCAGATGAGGACCGCAAGGCCATCTAGTCTGCCCATTTCTTTTTCCACCTTATGAATGTGCCATCAGTCAGTTTGAGCTCAGTGGTAGGGAACATGATGGAATCAGTGTTGAAGGAAAGGATTGTAGAATATCTAGTGGCCAGCGGGGATCAAGACCCAAGGCAACATGACTGCTGTCTTGGGTCTTGTCTGAGGCTGCTGACTAGAGATTTGGGTGTAGTGCTGGGGGTTGAATGAGTGGTGAATGATTGGGTTATGATTGGAAGAGCGTTGTGTGTTTCGGGAAGGGTAGTGTGATTGGAAGTTGGGGATTGCTGCTGGGTGCGTTATTTTAAGTTGTATACAGGATTGTGAGGGTTGTATTTAAATTTTGGGGCTCTATTTGGGGTGGGGTGACATTGATTGTTTTTGGGACTTGATTATTGAAGCTGTGACCAGTTAGAAATGTGTTTGGGACAGAAGACCCTAAGGCGCAGCTACTCGGGGGGGGGGCTTCCTCCATGACCTCTGACCCTTTGAACTTTCATCTCTCCCAGCTGAGGTCTATAGGAGGTGCATGGCCTTAGGGATAGCCAGGAGAGGGGAAGCTGGAAGAGGTTTTACCTGGGTGTCTGCCGGAGTATTGGGGATTCAGGTGGTGAATTCAGGGAGACACCCTGGGGTGAAATGGGAACTTGAAAGAGGGTTGCCATGTTTAGTTCCCATACTCAAAGGCTCCACCTTAGAGAAGGGCAGAAGACGGGCCAAGCTACCTCACCTTATCCTACTCGGGTTGTGTTATGCAATGCTACGACTGTGAGGAACAAGACTGCCACAATGGCAAATTTGATATCCTTGGTCGACCAGGCTTGCATCACAGAGACCTGGCTGGATCAAAATGCTGCTCCCATTTTGAAGGCGGCAGTTCCAGATGGGTACTCTGTGATACACACCCCGAGAGAGAATCACAGGGGTGGGGGGTGGCCATTTGCTTTAAATCTAGCCTGAACCTCACGGTGCTAACTGTAGGTCCTACATGGTCTTTTGAATGTGTGGCCACCCGGGGAGGTCTGGATGTGGGTTTCAGGGTTCTCCTTCTCTAATGTCCCCCGGGAATGGGTGGGGACTTTTTGAGGGCAGTTGAGGAGCTTGTCACTGGCCTGGTGTTGGAGTCCCCAAGGTGGTTGATCCTGGGGGACTTCAATGCCTAGGTCAACAATGGGCTCTCGAAATTTGGAAATGACCTCCTGAAGAGCATGGAGGCCCAGGGCCTGACACAATATGTAACATTGGTAGCGCACTTGGGTGGCCACACATTGGACCTAGTTTTTTCAGTAGGTTTAAATATTATCAACCAATGTGTTGATCGGGTGGTTTGTCGGATCATAGCACCATGGTTTTCTCATTTAGGGCCCCCCCCAGATGGTCCAGCAACTGTAGAGATGATCTGGTATCGCCCATTAAGAGGAGTTTCCTCTGTGGGGCTGTCAGCAGTATTGGACCTATCGAGAGTGGGGGCAGCTTGTGTGATTGGGCCAGAGGAAGCAGTGGCGGCCTATAATGGGCCTGTGATGGTGGCCTTCGACTCAATTGCACCCATTCATGTTCACCCCTTGTCTACTCACCGGAGATCCCCTTCTTATGATGAGGAATTCCAGATGTGTAAAGACTAAGGGGTGGAGGTTAGAGAGATGTTGGAGAAGATCTGGCCAGATAGAGTGCAAATTGGCCCTGAGGTCACATTATGCTGACTATCAGGGGGCAATCTCCTGAAAGAAGGCAGAGTTTCTGTCTAGGGAGATTGCTGCAGCAGGGGAGCAGACCAGCTCAGCTCTTCCACACAGTAGACAGATTTCTGCATCCTGTCTGTCTCTGTGTAGGAGGAACAGGTTCTAGCACTAGGTGCAAGGAGTTGGCACTGTTCTTTGTGGACAAGGTGTCCTCCTTCAGGACTGAGTTCTCCTTAAGTATCTCTCGAAAGGGATACAGTGCCCGGCCTGAGTTGTGTCAAAAAACTCCTCCTGTCTGGGATGAGTTTGAGCTGGTTGGGGTGGAGAAGGTGATGGGGATAATCTCAAAGCTGCAGCCTACTCATTGTGATCTGGACCCAGGTCTGACCCACCTTGTGGTTGGATGTTCGGACATGATTGGAACTGTGGTTGCTGAGGTTGTCTGGAGTTCACTGAGGAGTGGGGTCTTCCCATTGTCCTTGAAAGAGGCTCTGGTTAGGCCCCTTTTAAAGAAGCCGTCATTGGACCTGGACTGCCTCAGCAACCACAAGCCGGTCTCAAACCTCCCATTTTTAGGGAAGATTATAGAGAAAGTGGTGACCATTCAGTTTGAGAGACATCTTGCATCTTCGTCTGCCTATGAGCTTTTCCAGTCTGGGTTCCAGGTGGGGCACAGTATGGAGACTGCACTGGTAAGAGTGCTTAATGATCTCCTGATAGCAAGGGACAGGAGAGCTCATACCATCTTGCTTCTTCTGGACCTCTCTGCGGCGTTTGACATCATGGACCACGAGGTGCTACTTGACCGTCTGCAGTTCTGGTGTGGCCTATCTGGCAATGTCATCAGCTGGTTTAGATCATACCTGACGAACAGAGTGCAGAGGGTAAAAATGGGACTTGTCTCATCTAGCCTGAAGTCTCTGAGCTGTGGAGTGCCGCAGGGGTCGGTTTTGTCACCCTTACTGTTCACAGTGTACATGCTGCCATTGGGGGACATTATCAGGTGGTACTGATTGGGTTTTCACTGCTATGCAGAAGACACCCAACTGTACTTGTCCTGTGCACCTGATGTCCAGGTGTCAGACTCCATATTTAACAGCTGCCTTGAGGAAATCCAGTTGTGGATGACTCAAAACTGGCTTAGACTCAACCCAGACAAGACTGAGGTACAGGTGGGAGAGCCAGGTCATTGTGGAAGGGGGGGCTGTCCCCTAATCTAGTATTCGGGGGCGTTCCTCTTGTCACCTCTAGACAGATGAAGGATTTGGGTTTGATCCTGGATGACGGCCTGACACTTGATGCTCAGGTGTTGGCCATGGTCAAAAGTGGTTTATCTTAGTAACATTGCCTGATTCTGAGCCCTGATCCCTCCTGAGGACTTGCTCACACTGGTGCATGCTTTCATAACTTCCAGGCTGGATTACAGTAATGCCCTGTACCTTGGGTTATCTGAGGCAACCTCCACAGATTGCAGCTGGTGCAGAATGCGGTAGTGAGACTTTTGATTGGAGTAAGGAGGTGTGAGCATATTACCATGGTCCTCCGCAGACTGCACTGGTTGCCGGTTAGGTGGAGGATTGTCTTCAAGATAGGACTCCTTACCTACAAGACCCTGTATGATGGGAGTCCTGCCTATCTGCAAGATCTCCTTGACCCTTACCGTCCAGCCCAAATGCTTCGTTCTGCCAAGGGGGTCCTCCTGGGGGTTCCCAGGGCTAGGTTGTGGCACTCAGGTGATAGAGCATTTGCAGTGACCGCACCAACCCCATGGAACTCCTTGCCTGATTATTTAAGGGGGGCCCCCCTCAATGGAAGCCTTTAAAAGGGGACTGAAAACATATTTGTTGGAACTTGCTTATATAATGTGAGTTTGTTTAGATAGATAGAGGGGAAACTGTATTTATACTGATTTTATTATGTGTATTTTGTGATTTTAAATAATAGTGTTTGTATTGTGATTCTATTGTACGGTGCCCAGAGAGTCTCAGGAATCGGGCGCTTCATAAATAAAACTATCTATCTATCTATCTATATATCTATCTATCTCTCTCTCTATCTATCTATCTATCTATCTATCTATCTATCTATCTATCTATCTATCTAACATGGATTGCCAGCAGGAAGCTCCTGTCAAACAAATCTGATAGATTTCTTTGACTGGGTGACAAGGGTAGTAGATCAGGCAGGGGCAGTGGATATTGCCTACCTAGACTTTAGTAAGGCATTTGACAAAGTCCCGCATAAGAGGTTAGTAAAAAAGTTGGACAATCTGAGAGTGGGTCCTAAGGTGGTAAACTGGATCAGAAATTGGCTAAGCAATAGGACACAGAGGGTATTAGTAAATGGATTTCAATCGGAGGAGAGATGGGTTGACCAGCAGAGTGCCACAGGGGTCAGTGCTGGGGCTGGTCCTCTTTAGTGTCTTCATAAGTGACATTGCAGAGGGACTGGAAGGAAAGGTATGCCTCTTTGCAGATGACACTAAGATCTGCAGTAGGGTTAACACTCCAGAGGGGGCCGAGAAAATGAGAAGAGAGTTGGGAAAGTTGGAGGAGTTGTCAAGACTGTGGCAGCTCCAGTTCAATGCAAAGACGTGTAGAATCATGCACTGAGGTAACAGAAACCCAGGGGAGGAATACACGATGGGGGGGGGGATACTAGCAACAACCAAACTGGAAAGGAACCTGGGGGTGGTCATAACAGATGACATAAAGGTAGCCAAACAATGTGAGAAGGCAGTGAGGAAAATCAGTGGGATGCTGGCGTGCATAGGAAGAGGTATCACCAGTAGAAAACAGGAGGTGGTGATGCCACTGTACAGACAGTTGGTGAGACCTCATCTGGAGTACCATATGCAGTTCTGGAGACTGCACCTCTAGAAGGGTATAGACAAGGCAGACACAGTCCAGAGGAGGGCAGCTGTCTCTGTAGCAGCACTAATGCAAAGAGGTGCTCAATTTCTGAGCACCTCTTTGCATGCTTTCTATACCTACAATGAGTGGCTGACCGTGGAGGTGAGAGGTGGCCTGTGCCAGTCACCCGGCTGGGGAAGGTGGGGTGCTGGGTGGGCTGGCACGGCTGGGTGGGGGGCCACTAGACTACCAGGGATATGAACAACAATATTAATTTTATACAGATCGGGGCCACTAGACTAGCAGGTATATATGAAGCATAATTTATCAAATACACATGGGGGCCACTAGACTACTAGGTAATTGGACATTGTAATATATTTTATCATGATTGGGGGGTGCTGCTAGACTACTAGGGCTATGGACAATAAATATTAATTTTATACAGATTGGGGCCACTAGACTACCAGGGATATACAAAGCATTATTTATTAAATACACATTGATGGGGCCACTAGATTATCAAGGAAATGCAGAACATTATTCTTTTTATACAGATCGGGGGGGGGGGCACTAGACTATCAGGGAAATGCAGAACATTATTTTTCTAATACAGATCGGCAGAACGAAGCCCCCTGAGCAAAACCCACCCTCATTTAACTTCCTAGGGCACCCCTGGGCTGAGAAAATAGTTTTTTTAATGTGGCCATCTCTTCCCTCGCTCTTTGTTCCCGAGCATGCAATTTCTTTGATCGCGAGCCTGCAAATTCTTTGATCGTGAGATTCTTTGATCGCGACCGTGCACCGCGAGCGAGAGACGAGATGGCCAGATTAAAAATTCTATTTTCTCAGCCCAGGGGTGTCCTAGGAAGACAAATGAGGGTGGATTTTACTCAGGGGACTTTGTTCTGATAAACCATGGTGGTGGTTTACTGCAGTTCTTTGAATTTTTTCAATTACAACAGTTTTTATTCTTTGATCGTGACCCTGCAAATTCTTTGATCGCGAGCCTGCAAATTCTTTTATTGTGAGATTCTTTCATTGTGATCACACATCGTGAGTGAGGGACGAGATGACCAGATTAAAAAATCAATTTTCTCAGCCCAGGGATGCCCTAGGAAGTCAAATGAGGGTGAGTTTTGCTCAGGGGGCTTCGTTCTGTCGAACCATGACTGTGGTTTACCACAATTACATAAATTTTTTAATTTATAGCATTTTTTATTCTTTGTTCATGAGCCTGCAAATTCTTTGATTGTGAGATTCTTTGTTCATCATCTTTGATAGCAAGGGGGGGGACAAGATGGCCAGATTTTTTATAATGGAATAGATAGGGAAATTTTACCAGTCTTTAACATTGAATATCTTGGAAACGGTTTGGTCTTTTTACTTGAAATCTGGAGGGTGTTTATGGCATGTCCTGTAGATGTGAATTATGGTGTTTATGTGTCAGAGAAAATTTTTTTTGGAGATATTGCGTGACGCACTTCACGTGTTGCGGACAGTGTTTTGGATTCTGCTGGTGGCTTGAAATTGATAGGGTGCCTAGCCTTAGTGTCATGGATGTAGTTTTCAGTTGTTGTGTGTGCTAAATGTCAACAGGTGTAGAACTTTGCCACTCTGACGAATGAAAATGTCAAATTTTGACATGTTATATCTCGGACACGGTTTGGTCTTTTTACTTGAAATTTGGGGGGTGTTGACGGCATGTCCTGTCGATGTCAATAGTGATGTTTATGTGTTGGAAAATATATTTTTTGCAGAGATATTGTGTGGTGCAATTTACATTTTGTGGACAGCATTTTCTATTGCTCTGCTAGATTAACATTTGTTTGGTGGCTGGCCTTGCTGTTGTCAATGTACCTTTTAGTCATTGGGTGTGTAATGTGGCCCGACACTTACAAGTTGGTGGGAGCATGGGCCCCTCGGGCCCCGTGCTCCCACCAACTTACGGGACTTTCTACTTTTGCATTCTTTCTTCAAAAGTAAGGAAATTCTATGCAAAAAACTTTGTTAATGCATCAGTTAGGGTTCTTCTACAGTGTCAAAAGTGAGAAAATTCACCATTAGGGTTCCCACCCGTTGAACCCCACCCCCACCCTGCCCCACCAACAGGCATCGGGGTGTGCATTGGGGTTATTGGCCCTCTCACCCCATTCTTCTACACTGCACCACCTCAGCTTGTTTACACATGGGATGGGGTAAGAGTTAGGGCAGACAACCCCAACGCACACCCCGATGCCTGTTGGTGGGGGCAGGGTTCAACGGTTGGGAACCCTAATGGTGAATTTCCTCACTTATTTGTCGCTGTAGAAGAACCCTAACTGATGCATTAACAAAGTTTTTTGCATAGAATATTTCTATAAACAAATTCCAAATTTCAGATTATAGGGTAAAGTACCAGCTATATGCAGATGATACCATCATATATATGGAGGGCCCCTCCATAGATAAAATTCAACATCCGCTCAAGATGGCTTTTGACAAATTGTAATACTTTTTCTTGAATTCTAAATTAGCATTAAATGCTAAAAAAAAACCCAGGTTGTTCTTTTTACTAGAAAGAGAAACTGAATCCTCAAATACCACTTCAAATCAAGACATTAAGTAGCATTAATCTTGAACAGGTATTAAGCTATAAGTACTTGGGAATGTTGTTGGACCTGGCCTTAAAGTGGGATTTACATATTGAAACTGTAGAAAAGAAGTAGGTAAATGTTTATGATTTTTATACAGAAATAAATACTGTCTGACAGAAAAACTAGGAACCATGTAGTACAGACTTTAATTATGCCCATAATAGATTACGGAGATCTCGTGTACCTGGGTGCTTCCCAGAGGAGCCTTCATAGACTCGATATCATTTACAACAAGCTGGCCAGGTTTATATTAGACGCACCAAGAAGAACTCACAGGATAGAGTTTTATAAAGAATTACAATGGATCTGGTTAGCAGAAAGACAAACACTGCACATAACACAGTTCATGATTAAGAGTATTAAGGGACTAGCTCCAGATTATATCTTAGATAATTTTGCATTCAGATACATTAAACAAGGGCTACATTCTGCTCAGGGGTTAGAGTATAAACCCTCAAATTATAGTACAACCCTGGGATGAAATCACTTTTTATATTGGTCCCATGACCTGGAACACTTTACCTTTAGCATTCCGGCCTGAAAGTAACAACATCTGTACAAGTGCCATTAAGAACTGGTTTATCAAGGAAACTAAAATAAGAACAATAACAGATTTAACGTAATAGAATTAATAAAAGAAGGAAGGGATAAATTAATAAAGGAAGCACAGGGCTAAGTAACAGGAGATAATATTACATAATTATTTACTGTGTCTACTTTCTGTGTGTTTGCACCTTACATGTTTCGTTGTTATTGTATAACATGATGTTTTATGTATTATATGCAAATAGGTATATTATACATATGATCATTGTTATTATAGAAACATAGACTTTGACGGCAGATAAGGACCGCTAGGCCCATCTAGTCTGCCCATTTCCCTACCTACAGGATAGGCCGCAGATCCTATTTAACCAACAGCCTATATCTTCCTGCCCCCCACAAGAATTGCCTTATGTCTGTCCCATGCATTCTTGAATTCTCTCACAGTTTTAGACCCCACAACTTCCTCAGGAAGGCTGTTCCATGCATCCACTACCCTCTCTGTGAAATAATACTTCCTCACATTGCCCTGAACCGCCCTCCTTCTATCTTTAAATTGTGTCCCCTTGTTCTTGCAAGTCTCTTTTCTGAAAGATGCTACCCTCTTGGACTTTGTTGATTCCTTGAGGTACTTGAAAGTTTCTATCATGTCCCTCTCCCTTCTTTCCTCAAGGGTATACATATTAAGCTCCTTTAGTCTCTCCTCATTCGGCTTCTCTTGCAGAACCTGCACCATTTTAGTTGCCCTCCTCTGGACTGCCTCTATCCTGTCTATGTCCTTGCGGAGATGGGGTCTCAGAACTGGACACAGTATTCAGATGGGGTCTCACCAACTGTCTGTACAGAGGGATAACAACTTCCTGTTTTCTGCTGCTGATGCCTCTCCTATACATCCCAGTATACCCTGGCCCTCCCTACTGCCTTCTCACATTGCTTGCTAACCTTAAGGTCATCTGATATGATTACCCCAGGTCCCTTTCCTGTTTTGTTGTTGTTACTACCTCCCACCCATTGTGTATTCTTCCCTGGGTTCTTGTTTCCCAGGTGCATTATTTTGCACTTTTTTGCATTGAATCCTAGCTGCCATACGTCTGACCATTCCTCCAACCTTGCCAAGTCCCTTTTCATCCTTTCCATGCCTCCTTGTGTATCAACTCTGTTGCAGATCTTTGTGTCATCTGCAAAAAGGCATACTTTTCCTTCCAGTCCCTCTGCAATGCCACTGATGAAGACATTATATATGGTAATGTTGCACAGTGGACCTCGGTGGAAATAAGTTTTACTCACATGAGCTATCCAATTCATAATGAAATGAATATTAATTTTTACTATTACTTATTCCCTATAAGCTAGAGTTTGTTTGTATCGGTAACGGGGTCCCTAATATGCTGTGCAGAGCTGACTGAAAGTCTCGGCTGGTTGATTAAATTTGCACCGTCATATTATTTTTTTTCTAATAAGTGAAATAAGTGTGCAGTCTCTCCAGGTGGGCTTTGTACTACCATGTGTGAGACTGGAGATGAATTCCCGGTTTTGACTTGTTGATTCTGGTCTGGTGGGGTCCAAGACAGGATGGTAAGGACATTGTGTTCTGACTATGGTAGGAGAGAGTAGGCTTTCCTACACTTTCACTGCCTCCTGTAGGGAGACTTGATGGCACTGACATTGTACATGAACATCACAACACTGGTTGTGCCTCAGAGCTACAGGAGAATTGCTGTGGACAGCCAAATAGATGATTGGATGGTGGGAGGGCACAAAATGGAAAACTACCACCCTGTATTAATGAGGGCAGCCTTTTGCTCACACACCTCAAGGCCTACAACCACCACAGGACACTCCTCTCTAACCGCAATTACTGAACTTGCCATTATGCCTGGGAAAGAAAAGTCCAAGATGAATGCAACCCAAGTGTACTGAGGTCAAGAGGGTCTGAATGAGAGTCTTGCCAAGTTAGTAGAAGTGCCAGATCGGAAACTGGAGCAGCATGACTGCTCAGAGATTAGTCATATGAGGTGATGAGTTGTATTGGGGGAGGGAGGGTGGTACAAAAAAATTAACTTATTTCACATTATATTAAGAATAATACATAGGTAGGTGTGCATAATGAGAATTGTATACACGCTCAAATTCTGTGATGCTTCATAAACCCCAAGAATGAAGCTCAAGGGGTTTATAATAACATTACACACTGAGGGTGTGTATAAAATTTGAGTTTTTTACACAACTACCCAAATGTTGTTTTATGTCATTGCTGGGTAGCATTTTCTTGCCTAGTTCATTTAAATTAACAAAAAAAAGGAACAGTTTGGCCAGTAGATGGTGCCATGTTAAAATAGCACTGATGCTGCTGTTTATAGCATTAAAGCAGCACTGGTGCTGCCATTTAAAGTCCCCCCACACCATGGGCTCAATTTTCAAAGATCCCCTAGAGCCATGCATGTTGCATCAAGGGGCCACTTGAGGCAAAGCTAGGTGTACCAGGGCCATGCACTGGATTTTGGTAGAAACTCGGTCCCGGCACCAAAGTCCTTGATGTAGCCACAAGCAGTCCCTTGTGTCACACAAATGGCACAAGGGAGAAGAAAGACAGAGGCTGCTATCGTCCCTGGCCATGGAAACCCCAGTCCACCATCCACCTACTAAAGAGAAACATGCCAAGTACAAATGCCTAGCACAGTGTGGAAGGTCAGGGAGGTCACACAGCTGGTGAACCGTGGGAACAATATGCAACATACCCCTCATACAGAGCTCCAGATACCACAGCAGAGTGTACTGTATCAAATGAAGGACAGTGTATACCTGCAGCACACACCGATTTTCAAAGGCAGAGCTGCTGTGAAGCAGTACACACATACATGCAGCATGTCCGTGTTGCCTCCCGTTGGGGAGACGCATCCAGTTCCCTGTGCCTTTTGACTGGCCACCATCTACCTGACCCCCATAGGAGGCGCAGTGTCTGTCCCAGCATGCCAAGGTCCTGGGGCTCCTGCATGGACCAATGGGGGGAGGAGATGGGAAGACCGATCTGCAACCCAGCGGTAGCTGCAGCAGCAGAAAGTCAAGCCCAGTATTGCAGACATTATCATGTCCATTATGCCGTACTAGTGTCATGGGTCTCTGTCAAAGCTGTGGCTCCGAGGTAGCCCACGCACAGATATGGGCATGCTGATGGTTCGCTTACCTTGCTGCAATGTTGGTGTGGCCAGGAACTGTGCATCCCCTGTCCATTGTCTGTATAGTGCAGTCCACATGCAGCCAGCCAGTCCTAACAGTTGGCTAGCCCTCACATGATAGTGGTGTGCTCCCTGTACTTGCACGCCTGATGGTTGTCTTGGGCAGGATATGCTGGGTGTCTGTCCCATCACAGGCATGCAGTTGCTGCACTGTGCCTGAGAGGATGGCAACTGAGATCTATAGCCTTGATTGACCGAATACCACAGCCAGTGAACGCTGCAGGCACTGTCGTGGGCAGGGACTGAGTAGCTACCAATCGCACAGTGAACCTCATATGCACAGTGCAGGCAGCAAGACCTATCTTCTGATGTAGTGCAGGATAATCGCCAGTTCCCCTCTAGAGTGGTGTGATGTGTGTGACATGTATACGAGGGACAGTAATGTAGCACTGTGTGGCGCTGAACATGCCTGTACACTACAGTAGCCACAAAGGTACAGACTGAGTGTTTCTCAAGGGGACAAGCACAAACAAGGGGTACATTGTTCAGGGTCACTGTGGTGACCACAGTTCTGTGTATGGGGGCTCCCATAGCAGTCAGCACCCCACATTTTAGCCGGTCCACATTTTACCACCATGGCCAGCTGGCAGGGACTAGATTTCACCTTTCGCTTTACGAGTTGTATGATAGCCAGTACCCGTACACTGTTCCATGCACAGAGAGGGACTGTCAGTATGTGACTGGCAGCATGACTCACTAGTTCCCTGTGATCCAGCTGTGTCAGCTTTGAACAGGCCCACCATGTTTGGCATTATTAGGTAGCCACCGGCTACAGCCGGTAACAGTGCAAGGGGCTGTTAGACCAGCTCTGGCTGGTCTAAGAATGGCCAGGCCCTGCTGGTTTCCCAAATCATGAAAAAGAGGATGCTGCATCTCCAGTGCCCCTGTCCACCAGGTCGCAGCTGGTACATCATCACAAGCCTGGTGCAACCCAGTCTGGCGCAGGCAGCTCCACGTTGGCCGTACCAAAACTGGGATTATACAATGGGTATAGAAATTCCTGCTTTCTGACTGACTGATTGGTACATTTTACCTGTGGTAAATCCTATGATATACCAATGAGAAAAGGTGCCAGCCACCAGCCAGCTGCATCAGGAACTCCTTGAGAAATCCCTCCGATCATGGCAAACACGGCATTGGCAAAGACGAGAGCCGACAGCGAGATTACCTAGTCACTAAGCCGACTCTGAACCCTCGAACAGTAACAAAATCCTGCCTAAAGCTACCTCTAAGTTAAATAATGTACTTTTCAATTGTGTTTAAATCTGTACCTCCTTATCCCCCATATTAGTATCTCCTCAGCCTCCATTCCCAATCCATTGAGCAACTTGACAAGTCATTCAACCTGCAAGTATTTTCTGTCCAGCCAACAGGCACATGGAAGAGTCTGTGATTCTGTGATTGTTTACAAGTAGGCAGTTCTTTGGGTAGCTGGGCTGCATGATCAACACTGCTGCTTCAAATCACCCTTCAGGAGCTCTCGCAGATGACCATTCAACAGGACAAGGGCAATACTTCTCTTTTTAGAGGTGTGGCTTCTGCGCAATGTGGGCTCTGAGACAGATGAGTGGTTCAGCCTATCAAATTACGAGATCGACCCCAGCAGCTCCAATCAGTTATTTCAAAGGGGGTGGGACTGTAGGGCCGTTCGGTTGCACGGTGTAGTAGTAGACAATTTGTAGGCCGGGGGGAATCAGAGAAAAAAATATTGGGAGATTATCATCTTTTATGGAATTTACTTTCTTCATGTGTTTTACCAGTCTGCAGCACCCACAATGACTCAGAGATTCATTTAAATGGGTTGGCTGAGAAGAGTCTCCCTAACAGAAAAGGGCAATTTTTTTCTGACGGTGTAATAAAATAAAAAAGAATAATTTAAAATACAAAAAAAAAAACTATTTTTTTTTTTATTTTGTCACTAAGAAATGGGAGATATTGTATAATTGCAAAATACCACTCTAGGGTGTAGGTCAGGGCAGGATTTACCACTTCTGGTGTGGTAAATCCTGCTATAACCTACACCCTGTCATGGTATATTGCTTAAATGGCACACGGTGAAGTACAGGGTGCCCATAGCATCATTTCTTTTTAATGCAAGCATGGTGCCTCCTTCCCAGGCTGTTGAAAATCGAACCCCACAAGTTTTAGTATTTGTTCTTTGTGATCACTGCCCCTTTCTCTCCTCATCTCTGTCTTACTTGGCGAACTGCAGCAGTAGCCCTAGTTCAGCTGTGGTCAGGCTGAATTGCTGGTTTTACTTTCATCTTTTTTTTGTAACTGTGAACCAGAAGAATCACTAACTACAGTTACAAACAAGATTGAAATGGACTTATGTATGTGGTGTTGTTGATTGGCATGTTTTTTAAAAAAATTGCTTTGCTTGATCCCTGTGTCCCATGGCAAAGGTGCCAGTGAGTCAGTCCCTCTGGTGGTAGTGCATGCATGCACACAATGTAGGGAAGCCAACACATGTTTGCCATTATAACCTGTGGGTTACAAATGGCGAATTATAACCAGTTTCACTATGGGAAAAAATGCTCCCAGTTATATAAAGTGTAAAATCAGGACACCCCCACCCATTAAAGCAAGCACGTGAAGACTTCATATAGTGTGTGCAACACAATGCCTTACTGAGAGCAAAACAGGCACACTCCAGTGTAGAAACATGCATACAGGAACATTTAAAAAGCAGAGATCCCCCACCATTCTGGGGGCTCTCCTTTTGAATGTTCCTGTGTGCAAGTTTCTGCACTGGAATTTGTTTCGATTTCAATAAAGTATTGTGTTGCACTGTATGAAATCTTTATATGCCTTCTCAGATGGGTAGGGTTGAGTGTCTGATTTTACTCTTCCAGTTCACTACTTCAACTATGGATGAGCACCCGGTCCCGAGTGTGGCCTTTTTCTAACCATAGGAAACCCTTACCTACTGTTTACACTCTAAATATCCTCTCCTAGGAGACAGATGCTCCAGAGAGAATGGTATTCTGATTAGTAGAATTTGGAATAGTGGATTGAAAAACTCTGAAGCCACCTTTCACTCTCGCAGCTGCCAGATGTGTTTCTCTGTCTGGAAAGAACGGTCACCTTAAGTCGAGATCCAGTACTATTGGGAATCCAGTCACTTATTTATTTGAAAGTATTTATTTTGCTTTTGTTTAAGCACATTTATTAAACACTCTGCATTTGGTTCAGTTACATTATTTTAAATCTCTGGTTTTTCCAGCTCCTGTTTTGATTCCCGGGAACGGGAAACCACCTCTGTGGCCACCTTTTTAATTTTAGCAATTTTAACATTTACCTGTACTTGTTTCTTTTTTAGTAAGTGGTCCTGTTTTTAAGATGCTCTGTACAGAAACGAACGCACTTTTTCTTTCCATTTCTGCCTGCACCCTTTCACCTTAATTAATCGTTTCCTGTACAGGAAACATTGATTTGACCTTTGGCACGGTGTTTTGGGGAGGCAAGAGATGTTTTTATTACTGGACTCTTACTGTTTTACTGTTTTTTATACTGCTTTTCAGAATAGCTTTGGTTTTTTACAATGATCTTTGTAAAATGACATATCAGAAAGAACATGGGGATCCACAGGCTAAAATAACTATAAGATTTGTTTTCAGGTCCTGACGAAGACAGACTGCCACAAGCTCTGTGTAAAGTGCTGGGGACCAAACCACAACTTTATTTATAGAGAGCTTTACATTCTTCTTTGCCCAAAACTTTCAATAAAAGGGCAAATAAATTAGAAGTCAATTTGGCTTCTCAGTCTGCCTCCTTGTCGCCAAAAGACAATTAACAGGCTCTGAGGATGTGCCCAATGAATGTGGGAAGCATGCATCAGAAGGGTCTGTCTCCTCATGTTCAAAATCAGCATCAAAAAATGCAAAGGTTGACAAGAAAAAAGTTGAAAGCTGCTCAGCCATCTGAAAGGCATGGACAGATGGATCAGATACCAGGGTGTCCAAAAGGGGGGACTCTGAATCCGTAGATGGCAAAAATCTACATAAAACAGCCTCTAAGCATGCACTAAAAAAGGTGCCTGCTAAAAAGAAATTTAAAAAAAGTCACTGCCACTCCTCCTGAATGGACAAAGGAGCAAGGCATATGGCACAGAAAAAAAATTTCCTCATCTGATGACATACAGTAGCAAAGATTTAACAATTTTTCCAGGCCATCCAAGCTATGCAACATTTTAGTAATGCAAATGCCACCCCTTCCCCCCAACCACCACCACCACCAGGCTCAGGCTACAACCTATCACTGATCAGCCTGTGGAGGAGAAGAAAGAGGAGTATTGTGTACAAGAGGAGGAAGATGACCCCATTGAATCAGAGGGTACACCTGAATAAGACTTTGGCCCTCCTCCTGGGCATAAGGAGAACTATACTTCCTTTTCCTCATTTGTCAGAGAAATGCTTAATACTCTCAGCAGTCTCCCTCAGAAAACTGAGGAGGATGAAGAGGATGCTGAATTTATGGCCATGATGGGTATAACACCTTCAAGGAGGTTACTAGTCCCCATACATAAGTCTCCAGGTCGCACTGGGAGACGAACATCTTGTTGCTCAGTGTGCCTTTCCTGGTGAAACTATTTCAATAAATAAATAAATAAATATCAAAACTCATGTCTGCACCTACTGCAGCTGCAGCTATTAATAAAAAAAATTGAAAGACAATATCAGTAGAGAAGAGGTGGAATACTTGTATACAAAGGTGTAGTTCAGGCTGCTGCTTGTCACAGAGCAAATGTTACATACTCTGCATAGTCCTCCTTAAAAGGACTCCAAAAAGTTGGATGCTATGGCCAAGAAAGTTTATACTTCAGCTTCCATGCTCATTAGGCAGACAACTTCCCAGTTACCAACATTTTAAATAAATAAAAAAATAAATAAAACTTATTCAGTATATATTGTACAGTACCAGAAAGCATTATGGAACACAGTTCTGGCACTTGCTGATAGAGCAGATAGTGAACTGGCACAGAATCTGGCTGCCACAGCAGCATCAGCCCTGGACACCAAGTACAATTTCCACACCACTGTGGATATTAATGACACTGCAGCTAGAGTTCTAGCCATGCAGTGTCCTTAAGAAGGTTTTCCTGGTTAAGGACTACTATCCTTTCCAACGCTACCCAAACCAAACCTATGGATTTCTTCCTTGAGGGATATTCACTTTGTGGTGACAAAACAGAGGCATACATGAAAAAAATGGATGAAACCACCAACAAGTAACAATGAGAAGTAAAAGGCTTCTACCCTCTGCAGGCCCTGGAAGGGGAAGCAAAGGCAGGGGTTACTTCCCAGGAGTTTATACCCCATATACCCCTTATGAGTATCAGCTACAAAGAGAATACTACAGGGGTAGGGGCAGAAGGGGCATAAAGCAGGGAGAGATGAAAAGCCATTGATCACTTAGGGTCAGTAACTGAATACAAGTTTAGGGCTTATGGGCAGACCAGATGGTCCTAGTGGTCCTTATCTGCTGACAATTTCTATGTATCTATGTATTTGTGTAAAGTGTACTGCTGCTACAGCACCCACACCCAAGCTCAAACCCAAGCAAAACCCCTGACAATTCCATCAAGGTTGCTCAACCATTGCCAGTTGGGGGAAGACTGACTCTCTACCTTCAAAAATGGGTAAACATTACCTCAGACAAGTGGGTTCTGGAAGTAGTGAACTAAGGCTGTATCTGCAGTTCAAAAAATTACCAAGACTGCAAAAACACAAAACCTTTCCAGCACTCTCTCCCACCGAAAGAGTGCTGCTGGAACTGGAAGTAAAAAAAAAATCACTAGAAGCAAAAGCTATAGAAAAGGTCCCTGCCTCTCAGTGAGGAAAGGGTCAATTCTTAAGATATTTCCTGATCCTGACCCAAAAGAAAAATGAGGAGTGGTGACCCATTTTAGATCTCAGATATCTAAAAAAACATATATAACAAAAGAGAAATTCAAGATGGCCACACTGAGAACAGTGATACAATCTCTGCAGTCAGATCACTGGCTGGGATCACAAGATCTCAAAGAAGCCTATTTTCATATCCCAGTCAGGACATCACACAGAAAATATCTCAGGTTCAAGCTAGGGAACTGCCAATACCAGTTCACAACTCTTTCCTTCAGTCTCACATCAGCAACAAGAGTATTCACAAAGTGCTTAGTTGTGGTGCAGCACACCTGAGATGGCAAGATGTGGTGGCATTCCCCTACCTGCACTACTGACTAGTCTCAGATAAAGCAGAACAGGAGACAAGGTGCTCATTTGAGGCTGCAAAAAAGCACCTTCCAGTCTCTCAGATTCCAGATAACCCTGCAGAAGTCCCAGCTAGAACCTGCTCAAGTACTGGACTTCATTGGAGCAGAGCTAAACACCCTGCAGGAGAAAGCCTTGTTACCGCAGGCCAGAGTTGCAGCTTTGATAGCAACAGCAGAGTCATTCACAGCATGTCAGCCAAGACCTGCAACAGACTTCTTGCAATTACTAGGACACAGGACAGCATCCACAGCTGTAATTCCATGGTCCAGATCTCAAATGAGAGCTATCCAGTACCACTTAAGAGACAATGGGTCTCAAATATAGGATCTACTCTCAAAGCTAGTGCCAGTGACAAAAGTACTGGTAAAATCACTAGAGTGGTAGAAGGAAGGAAGAAAGCAACCTCAGAGAGGGCATTCCTTCCTTCAGCAATCACCAGCAAGTATTCTTACTACATATGGTTCATTCCTGGGATGGGGAAGCCACCTACAGGATCTCACAGTGAGTGGCACATGGTGCCAACAGGAGTCAATGGAATACATCAGTCTCCTGGAGCTCAGGGGCAGTGCTGCTGGCAATGCAATCATTCTCCAAACTAAGGGGTCAGTCTGTCCAAATCAGAACAGGCAACATCACAGCAATGTACTACTGTACATAAAAAAGCAGAAGAGCCTCAAAACTGTGTACAGACGCAGGGAGGGTCTGGGACCTGGCATACACCACAGAAGCAAACATTTGTGTGGTGCACTTGTCAGGCATACACACAGTGTTCTGGCAGGTTCCTTTCCTTTTTTAAACTTTATATTTATTGCTTTATTATGTAACATACAGTAGACATAAATTATATGTGTCCAAGATAAGCCATTTCACAGTTAATAAGAATGGGGGTTGCAACCCCCTTATTCATAGGAGAGATGTATATTAGATATGCTGATACCACATTGGGAGGTAATTTCAAAATGAAACAATAATTTCTAAAGTATCTATGTACAGTAAACATGTTGTATAAAAGAGTCCATGAGCAGTATAAATGGGTACGTTTGTAAAAGTCCAGTAGATCAAAAGTCCAGCTTTTGCATGCCTATTACTAGCCTAATGGTGTCGTACATATATCCTGAAGAGTACATAAAGTATGGTTACAGCAGCAAACAATTTGTTATACATTTTAACAATTACTAGCCCAAACCATCGTAACAAGGACTAATGCTTGAACTAATGGAGTTATCTCCTAAACTAATGAGAACTATCTAACCCCTAAACCAAATCTTAGCATCATAACTTAAGAAGAGGAGCAAAACCACCCCACTTCTACCTATGCATGAATTCAATGAGGGCATGTACTAAAACAAACCCTCTCTTCTCGAAACATACCTTTAAGGGAGAAAAAGACCCATTTCAACCCGTTCATAAACGCTCTTATAACAATGAAAATCCAAATGCTCAAACAGAGCAGCAAAAGGGTCTCTCATTCTTTGTAGAAATTAACTGTTCAAGAAGGCACAATGGAACAAAAAACTCACTCATTTATTTATAAATCAATCAGATTGCCGCAGTGTCCTCATTTGCATTGCTGTCCATCTCCTCCATGAAGCTTCGATCCCGATGCTTTGCCTGAATTCGAGAGGCCCACTTTGTGGCATCAATGGGGTCTGAAAAGAACCAGACCTTTCCTTCATATTCTATGCAGAGCTTTGCGTGGTAGATCATTGCATATGGAACTGAGATCTCTCTCAACTTTTGGTGGACTCCATTAAATTTTTTACACTGCATATGGCATAGCGTAACTGATATCTGGAAACAAGTAGATATTTTTGCCCTCTTGTTTTAATGGGCCTGCACTATGAGCCAGTCTCAGGATTTGATCCCTAGTCCCCAAACCATCGGTCACGCCAGCAGGGTGCTTGGGTTAGTAGGATCCTTTCTATAGCCACGTGGAGTGATCCTATATACTTTCTGCAGAGCAAATGGGGTTAGGTACTCCTCTGGCTCAAGCGTTTCCTGAAGCCAGTCCTAGATAAACATAAGGAAATGGTCCCCTTGGGCTCCTTTGGGCATTCCCAAAATTTGGACATGAGAGGAATGGGCCTGGTTTTCAAGCGTTTCAAGTCTAGCTCAAAAATGTGCATTCTCTTTAACCAGAGATGCTGTGGTTTAAACCTGGCACCTCACATCTCCAGTCTCAATTTTCATCTGATCCACTGATGTTTCCACCACAGTCAGGCGAGTGCCAAATTAATCTATTTTGTTATTTAGGTCACATACCACAGTTATTAATCATTGCATTTTAGCCCAATAGATGCCACTGCCTCCTCTGTCTCATTACCACCTGTGGCCTGTGTAGTCAAGTCAGATTTTCCAGGCTGAGATGAACCGGTCAATTTTCCTCCTGTTCCTCCTACTTCATCTTTACACGGGTTGCCCATTTTATGTTTCTTGAGGTGCTCTTTCCAAATCTAATAAGATTTCTCCCCATTTGTAAGTCCAACAGGTTGAAAATCTCACTTTTTAAGGCTATTAATTAAGAACTGTGATAGTTTGGTGCCACTCAGCTCAGGCTCAGCAGCACCTCCCCCCCCCCCCCACTAGGTTCCTTAAGCGGAATCAGTATGGGAAAGCATGAATTTGCCTAGAACAAACAGGTTCTGGCCACAGAATTCAGAAGGTGGGGCACTCCCCAAAATAGACCTTTTTACTTCAGCTCTCCCAGTTTTGTTGCAGACCACCAGCCAGAGAAACAGTTCTAGAGGACGCCTTGGCCTTGGACTGGACAGGAAGGTTCCCTTATTTTTCCCCACCATTTCCACTCACCCAGAAAGTCCTCCTGAACCTCAGGAGGGAAACTGCAGCAATGATTCTAATAGCTCCAGACTGGGACAGACAGAACTGGTATTTAATTCTGCTGGTCTTGTCCATTAAGTCTCCAATCAGCTTGGCACTAAGTCACAATCTGCTGACCTTATGTCAGGGCAAGATAACATTCCCAAACCCCAAGACATTATGCCTGAGGGCATGGGTCTTGAGGAGTTAGAACACTCTGGATTAAATCTCTCAGAAAAAGTCCTGAAGGTGCTTAGAATTTCAAGAAAACCAGCAACCAGGAAAACATACCTCTTTAAATGGAAGAGATTTTCTTATGGGTGTACCCCCAGAAGAATAATCCTTATAGAAGCAGGGTTGCCTACAGTCCTGGAATACCTAGTACACTTGCAGTCCCTAGGCCTAAGGCCTTCAACATTAAAGGTGCAATTAGCAGCAGTGTCAGCCTTCATATCCACCAGCAAGAGAAAGTCACTGGCCTCAACCCATTTTCAAAATGTTTTTTAAAGGCCTCGGCCACTTGTACCCACAGTTAAGGGAACCAGCTCCTCCATGAGATCTCAATGCCTGCCTTGCCTACCTCATGGAGGCTCCTTTTGAGCCTACTGACACTGCTGACCTGAGGTATGTCAAATGTAAAACCATATGCCTGACTGCCATGTCCTCTACTAGGAGGGTGAGTGAACTGCAAGCCCTCTGCACAGAGCCAAACTATATGTTCTCCCACGGGGATAAGGCAGTCCTTAGAACCAACAGGAAATTCCTACATAAGGTGATGCCTGAATTCCACCTGAACCAGGCAGTAACACTTTCTGTGCTCTAGCCAGAACATTCTACTCTTGGTGAGCAGAAACTGCACTCCCTGGAACTGAAAAGAGTTCTGGGTATATACATGGACTGGACAAAAGAAGTGAGGTTCAAAAACACTCCATTTTTTGTTACCTATGGTGAGATTGGCAAAGGTAAACCAGCAACCAAGAGGACTGTCTCTCACTGGATAGTCTCTTGCATCCAGTTTTGTTATGTAAAAGTTGGAAAAGTACCACTCAGAGACCTAAGAGCACACTTCAGAATGGGTACTTCTGCCTCTGCGGCATACACAAGGGGCATCCCACTAATGGACATTTGCAAAGCAGCTACCTGGAAAACAGTGCACACCTTCACAAAGCACTTGTGTCTGGACATACAGTCTAGAAGGGATGCCAGCTTTGGAAGAGCTGTCTTGCAGAGCCTTCTTCCTAAGTAGGTTCTACACCCAGCCTCCCAAGGTACTGCTGTATAGTCTCCTTAGAGTGTAACCATTAAGTGAGGGATTCCCAGGGATCTCTCACTATGGTTACACTCTCCTACCATGCCTCTCCTTCCAGACCCTGAAAACAGGTTCTTACAATAGTCAGTTATTTTTATGAAGGTTGCTCGAGCATTGTTATTGCAGTTTCCCTACAATTGTAATGTTTGGATCTGTTTCAAGGTATCTCCTCTATTAGGCACACCTTCTAAACTATAAGCCATCAGCGCTAGGACCACTAGGAAACTTTTGTGATCCGTCCCTACGATGACATGCAGCATCTACATGTATATAAGCATGGGTGGCCCATCATTCCTCAGTTCTTTTCCCACCATCAATCATCCTCCTCAGGCCTGCTGAAGGAGACACTGCCAACTTAGCCATTGCCATTTTGTTTACTTTTATTAGTGCATATACTGTTGCCTCTGTATACTAACATACTAATTGCCAGCAGATTAGGCCATATGGTCTATCGAGTCTGCTCGAACCTCAGATCCCTAGTCAGTAGCAGCTCTAGTCACAAATGGTTACCAGGGCACTGCTGGGGCACAACAGATGGCAGCCAGGGCACTGATATATTGTTATTATGGGGGAAGCTCTGTACCATATGGGGCACCAACTGGGGCAGAGCATTTTTATACCGGGGCACGTGCCCTGGCGGGACCTGGTGTAGAGCCGCCACTGTCCCTAGTTGGGTGCCGAGGCCCTCTCCCCCCCTTGTGTTCCAGAAACCGCTATCATCCATCCCCACCCCCTGGGCCAGGCCATCATCTGATACATTCGCTTTCTGTGTCTGTCCCACCCTCTCTTGAAGCCCTCCACTGTGGATCTCTGAACCAACTCACCAGGCAGCGCATTCCAAGGGTCCACCACCCTCTCAGTGAAAAATCTCCTCCTCTTTTTCCCCCTCACCCTTCCACCTTCCAACTTCAAACCATGCCCTCTGGTGATACCTCCCTGCTTTAGTCTAAAGATCCCCTCCATGTTTACCCTATTTATTCCCTTGAGGTACTTGAAGACCTCAATCATGTCCCCCATGTCTCTTCTCTCCTCCAATGAAAACAGCAGAGCTCCTCAAGTCTGTCCTCATACGTCAAATCCCCTAGTCCTCGTATCATCTTAGTTGCCCTCCTCTGTACCCTCTCCAGAAGCTGTATGCCCCTCTTCAAGTGTGGTCTCCAGTACTGTACACAGTACTCAGGGTGTGGTCTAACCAGTGACTTGTACAGCGGCAGAATCACTTCCCTGCTCCTAGAGGTGATCCCCCTTACGATGCATCCCAACATTCTGTTTGTCTTGCTAGCCGCTCTCCTGCACTGCTCAGAGTTATTCATACATGCATCCACCATGAACCCTAGGTCTTTTTCCCCTGTTGAGGCCTCCAGTGCCTCCCCTCCCAGGCTGTACCTGTGTTTAGGGTTTCCCAGCCCAAGATGTAACACCTTGCACTTGGTGATATTGAAATTTAATTTCCATGTGTGAGCCCAGCTTTCCAGGGTGTCCAGGTCCCCTTTCAGGGCCAACCTCCCCTCTTCCCCCTCAACTACTGCTCCCATCTTGACGTCATCAGCGAAGAGACTCATTTCACACCCTATACCCTCCCTGATGTCAGATATGTATGAATTAAACAGGATCGGACCCAGGACCGAGCCCTGCGGTACCCCACTACCGACCTCTCTAGGGTTTGAGAGCTCTCCACCAACCACTACTCTCTGGGTGCATCCAGCTAGCCAGTTTTCAATCCATCAGACCATCAAAGGGCCTACTCCCAACCCTGTCAGTTTCTCCACCAGACCATTGTGGGGGACAGAGTCAAACACCTTGCTGAAGTCCAAGAATAATACATCCACAGGCTTTCCCCTGTCCATTTCTGACGTTACCCATTTGTAGAACTCCACAGGATTGGTTTAACATGATCTACCTGGCACAAACCCATGTTGCCGACTATCCAGACCTCCCACCTCCTCCAAGTACACCCCCAATCGTTCCTTTAGTATACTCTCCATTAATTTTCCCACCACCGAGGTCAAACTGATGGGTCTATAGTTACCTGGTAATTCCCTCGACCCCCCCTTTATGGATTGGTACCACATGTGCCTCTCACCAATCCCTAGGTACCCTCCCTGTCTCAAGCGACCTGTTGAAGAGCTCCACCAGGGGTGCAGTCAGTATGTCCACCAAATCCCATAGTACTCTTGGATGAATGCCATCCGGCCCAGGAGATTTATCTTTATTTAGGGCCTTGAGGGCTAACCACACCCTTTCGGTGGAGATAGCATCATCCATCCCCTCCACCTTACTGGCCTTTTTATCCTTATCCTGATGTGACACCCTTGGAGTACCTATCCCTCCCTCTTGCTCCATTTCTGTTGCTCCCCTGATCCCACTCACTACCGCTTCTATCCCCATCGTGCCTTGCTTTGTAGATATCCCTTCCCCCTCCCTAGTGAACACAGAGGTGAAGTACTTGTTTAATACCTCTGCCTGGTCCCTCACCTCTTCCACCCACCCTCCTTCTGATCTCAATCTGCTGAGATGGCCCTTAGTTTTTCTCCACTCCCCAATGTACTGGAAGAACCCCTTTTCCCCTCCATGTATCCCCTGTGCCAGTCACTGCTCTTTACTGGACTTGGCCCCCCCTCACCATCCGGGTGACTTTTCTAGATACAAGATGGTACATTTCCTTTTCCCTATGCCCTCTTGTTGTTTTATATTTTTTGTAGGCTGCCTTCTTTTCTCTGACCACTACCTGAACCTCACTGGACCACCAGCATGGTTTATGTGACCTTGCTCCCTTACGTTTCACCTTAGCGCAGGTCCTGACTGCATCATGAAGTCCTCGTTTTATGTACTCCCATCTCTTTTCCACATTTGTCATTGATGTAATCCCCTTCAAATGATCCTTGAGAATATTTCCCATGCCCACAAAGTCTGCCCCTCTGAAGTCCACTGCCAGTGTCCTAGATATCTCCCCCCCTCCCCCCATGCTTATTTGAAACCAGACAGTATTGTGGCCGCTGCCAGTCAGGGGATCCTCTGCAACCAGGTCCCTTACCAGATCCCCATCTGTATGCCTCTGAAGTTGAAAGAACCTTTATTAGGGTACTATAAATGTGGAGGTAAAACGTATGAAGAGGACAAACATATGGTTTGTGTGTTGTTCAGCCTGTCTCACAATGTGAGGACTTGTGAGATTTATGAGAGCTTCAACCAGGCTACCATGCAATGCCATAAGAAAGCTATAAAATCCTTCTTCTGATAAAGACATTGAAAACCATGAACAAGGGACAAGGTTCAAAATCTGCTACTCCCTCACTATCAGCTAAAAGGCGGCCATATATGTCTAAGGATAGGGACAAGGAACAGTCATCGCTGATGCCCTCCTCATCTACTCGTAAGCACAAACACAGAGAAAAGGAAAAGTCTGCTTTGCAAGTGAGGTCCATGTCACAGTGTGTGAGAATAAACATCAGACAAGGCAAATTTACAGGTTTAAAACACACCATGGTGTGATATTTATTTTTCAAAAGTTGGAAAAATAATAAATGAAAACAAAAAAATTTGCAAAGAAAATCACTACTTAACATCAGTAATTTCTCCCATAATACAATCCTGGTTCTTAGCGCTCCTAAGACCCTTCTGAACTGCATTCCACAGCTTGTCTATGCAAACAGTAGAACCTCTCCTCCTCTCTCAGGGCGAAGCCCCACTGGACTGAACTGAAGTGAACCCAGTGAAGAGGTGTTTATATATTTTGTTGGGGTCACCTGACTGAGCCCTTTTCTGTTTACATGTCTGGACATGCTGTTTCATGTCTGAACATGTTGTTTCAAAACCGGGGGAGTTGTTTCATGGGATTTCCTGGTTCAGCTAAAGGTACAGTGTATATCTCCACAGATATTGACTGTCTATATCTCTGATCCACAGTGATTAAGCACTTTTATAAAGTGTACCACATTCTCGTACATAGAACCTTATACAGTAACAGGTTTATAGTGTGAATTTATGAAAATACCTTAAGGATTTCTTATTACAATACTAATCATGACATTATTATTGTTTTATATGACTTCTGAATCCTTTTTCTTTAAAATGGCTTTATTAACTGTAAGTATTCCTATTTAAAATAGCCTTTATGTTTGTTTGTACACAAAATGCATGTATGCACTTTACACAACACCTCTCCGGGTGTTTGGCATCATTCCAGGGACTGGTTGGATGAAAATGGAAAAAGAATGAAAAGAAAGAACTAGTAGGAAGTTTAGTAGGGACAGTAAAGAGCTACGCTAGGTGGCCAACCTAGGGTAGGGGGGAAAGAAGAAAAGCAAAGAGAAAAGCGTTAACTGCTGCTAGGAAATAAGGAGACAGAAAAGTGGTCCATCAGTCACAGCTGAGGGTGTAGCCTAACTCCGCCACACACCTCCCTCCCTCCTTAAGAAAAATACAGTTCTCAAAACTATACTATTTTTTCAAGAACCCCCTATCAGTCATAAATATTCTACCAAAACAGTAGAATGGGGGTTGGTTGAAACTTCTCTCACCCACTATGAAAAGAGAGAACCTCAAGGTCCCTTAATTCAGGTATTTTTAGTACTGTCCACCATACCAAGTTACTGCAATATGACAATACTTTCACAACATTACCCTGGGGCTGTCATACAGTTCAGCACAGTACCCATCTATGCTCTCAGAGTACTTCAGTCTGTAGTGACTTTCTATCCCCTATTTCACTCTGGTTACTGCAACTCAGACACTTCATATGTAATATCAGGCACCCATCAATAGGCATCATTTCAGCACCCATCACTTGGCATCTTTTCAGAACCCATCACTTGGCATTTTTTCAGAACCCATCACTTGGCATCTTTTCAGAACTCATCACTTGGCTTCTTTTCAGAACTTGTCACTTGGCATCGTTTCAAAACCCTGTGCACCAATGATCATATCTTCATCAGTACATTAAAAAAGAGGAAGCAATACACAGCAGTTTTATGCTGACTTCCAGTTTCCTCCATACCCATCCCTTGGCATCATTTCAGCCCTGTGCACCCACTATTGTACCTTCATTGTTACATTAAAAAAAGAGGAAGTAATACACAGCAGTTTTATGCTGACTTCGAGCTTCCTCCATACCCATCACTTGGCATCGTTTCAGCCCTGTGTACCCACTATCATACCTTCATCAATACATTAAAAAAAGAAGAAGTAATACACAGCAGTTTTATGCTGACTTCGAGCTTCCTCCATCTAGCAATCAGGGCAGCCATACATGCCTATACCACAACTTTCTATAGGCGATTTGTAACCAGCTCTAACCCCATTTTAACACATCATTTCCACTCAGGGGCCCAATCATAGGTTCCACCCCATATCTAGATCCTCCATGACCTTAGGGTCCTCATTTTATATCATACAGTATAGACGTTTCTTTCATGTTATACATTTCCTGTAATCCTTTCGTGCATTTCATTCCATATCACAGGGGGCTAAAAACATGGGGAAGTCCCTTCAGTCACCATGGTGTCTTCCCTGTTGCTTGTAGTCTTCACCCCAGTATGCTTATGTCCTGAAACAGTCTTACCTGGGGCCTTCATCATGTCATCCTCAAAGTAGCATCAGCCCGGACAAATGGGCAACAATGGGATCTCAAAAGTGGCTGGCAACAAAGGTTCCACCAGGGGATCCTCCTCCTCTAGAACCCATGGATCCTGATCCTCTGCCTCTGCCACAAAATTCTCCAGTTGGGAACTCTCCATAAGCACCTGGCAGTGGTGCTCCGCCTCTCTCCAGTGCTGGTCTGCTTCTGTATTCCATCAAACTCCAATTCAGGCAATAGTTCCTCTACAGTTCTCCTCACCTGGGTTCTGATATGCAAACTGGTAAGCCCCTCCTCCTTCAACAGATCCTTGGCATCCACAAAATCCTGGAGGTATGCCATCCTGCTCTTTGCCCCCATGTCCGGATACCAGGGCTGGTGTCTGGATAACGGTTTCACCCTTGTTTCTCTGGACAACCAGCACTATCCCACCCTGACACCAAATTTGTCACAGCATGTGGGAATAAATATCAGACAAGGCAAATTTACAGGTTTAAAACACACCATGGTGTGATATTTATTTTTAAAAAGTTCAAAAAATAATAAATGAAAACAACAAAATTGCAAAGAAAATCACTACTTAACATCAGTAGTTTCTCCCATAATACAGTCCTGGATCTTACAGCTCCTAAGAACCTTCTCATCTGCATTCCACAGCTTGTCTATGCAAACAGTGGAACCTCTCCTCCTCTCTCAGGGCTGACCCCACTGGACTGAACATAACATTATTATTGTTTTATATAACTTCTGAACCCTTTTTCTTTAAAAAGACTGTATTAACTGTAAGTATTCCTATTTAAGATAGCCTTCATGTTTTTTTGTACACAAAATGCACTTATGCACTTAACACAACACCTCTCCGGGTGTTTGGCATCATTCCAGGGACTGGATGGATGGAAATGGAAAAACAATGAATAAAGAGAATTAGTAGGAAGTTTAGTAGGGATAGTAAAGAGCTACGCCAGGTGGCCAACCTAGGATAGGGGGTGAAAAGAAGAAAAGCAAAGAGAAAAGTGCTACCTGCTGCCAGGAACTAAAGAGATAGAAAAGTGGTCCATCAGTCACAGCCGAGGGTGTAGCCTAACTCCTCCACAGTCCGAGGTTCCAGTTGCCTTTGAGACAAGGTAATTTTTTGTCAATGCCCACTCTGGTGATGCTGACTACAGCTCCGCATCTACCATCACTAAAACACAAAGGTTGGGGCTTGGCTTAGGAGCTACCGTTCCTACTTTGGATGGTATGATGATAACATTGTTGGACCAAGGCCTCTCAATGTAGATAGTCCCAGTCCTTTTGCAAGGCATCATCAGATCTCAGGCTGTGCTGGCATCATCTTCAGAAATGATTTGATGCATTCTGCCAGGTTTACCAATACAGGAAGTTATTCCACCAACGGGGCCTTCTGGTACTTAGCCCCCATCAGTGGGTTCCACTAGCACACCACAAATTCCTGCTTTTCAGCCGCTGCTGGCATAATGGAAGAGCATATAGCAAGGGAGGCAAAAAGGGCAGACAAGAAATTTTTCAGATATGTAAGTGACAGAAGGAAGGAGAAGTGCGGGATTATGAAGCTCAAGGGAGAAGGGGAGTAATGGTGGAAGGAGCTATAGAAAAAGCTGATGTCTTGAATAAATACTTTGCGTCGGTCTTCACGAAGGAGATGGGGAAGGGGCTGAAGTTGAAAACTAGGGGAAGAATGGGTAGTGAGATGGACTCAAGTCCCTTCACGATGGCTAGGGTACTGGAAGAATCAGGAAAACTGCAAAAGGATAAGGTGATGGGTCCAGATAGGTCATGCCAGACCAACCTGATTGAATTCTTTGACAGAGTGACAGAGATATGGGACCAGGGGGGGCAGTGGACATGGCTTACCTGGACTTCAGGAAGGTATTTAACACCATCCCCCACAGGAGGCTATAGGCAAGGTACATAGCTTAGGAGTGGGGAGCAAGCTCACAAACTGGATAGAACACTAATTGGAGGGTAGGACACAGAGGGTTGTGGTGAAGGGGGGCGCACTCAAAGGAAGAAAAGGTGACGAGTTGGGTTCCCCATGGGGTTGGTGTTGGGACCCATACTTTTCAACATATACACTGGGGACATCACAGAGGGTCTTCGGGGGAAGGTGTGTCTGTTTGCTGACAACATGAAGATATGCAGTAATAGGGTCAATAAGGCAGAAGGGGGTGGAGGATATGAAGAAGGATTTGGCTAGGCTGGAGGAGTGGTCAGAAAGGTGGCAGCTGCAGTTCAATAAAAAAAAAGTACAAAATTATGCATATAGGGTGCAATAACCCAAAAGTGAAGTACCAGTTTGGGGGGGAGGAGCTAGAGGTAACAGAGCAGGAAACAGACTTCGGGTTCACTATTTCAGACAACCTGAAAGTCCAGAATCCAGTTCTGGAGGCCATACCAACAAGGGGACAAGGACAGACTGGAAAGCGTCCAGAGGAGAGCAACCAAAATGGTGAAGGGGATGCAAGGGGAGTCATATGAGGAGAGACTATGAGAGCCGGGCCTGTCGGCACTGGAGGAGAGGAGGGAGAGGGGGGATATGGTGGAGACATTCAAGTACTTGAAGGGCATAAACAAGGTGAAGGTCGATAGCATCTTCAGAATGAGCAAGAATAATTCCACTAGAGGGCATATCTACAAACTGGAGGGGGGAAGATTCAGAGGGGACATCAGGGGGAGGTTCTTTACCGAGAGGGTGGTACAGCCATGGAACAGTCTGCCAGAATGGGTGGTGGGGGTGGATATGATAGACAACTTCAAAAGAGCCTGGGATAGGTACATGAGCCTAACGGGCAGGGGGAAGGCTGGTAATGGAGGGAGAGGTGCTTCCTGGGGGGGTTACGGGCATACTGGACAGGCCATGGGGTCCTTTTCTGCCGATAGATTTCTATGATTCTATGATCACTGGTACATTCTGTGCCTCCTATCATCGATCATACTGATGATAACAAAGTGGAATATGATCCTGACCTCACGGACTTACAGGAGGATTTAGAGGAGAAATATGAGGGAGAATGATTTCTGGTACCTCACTCTAGTTCTACCCTCTCATCCTGTAGTGAGAATTTGGTGGTTTACATCCAAAGATCTCCTCCTGTGGATCCATCTTTCCAAGTCATGATGCAGCCTGTGCTGTCTGCCTTGGGTTTTGCTGTGGAAGAGGAAGATCCTGCATGAAGGAATCTCATGGAATTTTTGGAGGTGCCCTGACCCTTCTCCATTATCATTCCACCTATATACTGTATTAGAAGATGCTACCTTTGCTGCATGGCACAGACCAAACTCACTGGCTGCCTTTCCTAGAAAGGCTGATAAGCAGTATGCTACACCATCTGCTAAGTTTTATTGTGCTAACCAGCCAGAAACTGACTCTGTGGTTATTATGACTGGTCATGATGTAGGTCCAGGGCCCCTAGACACATGAGTACTTTGCCTCATGATTAAGAATCTAGCAGGCTGGATGTGATGGGCACACGTACCTATGCCTCTGCATCATTGAGCCTTAGGATTGCAGACTACCAGGCTCATATGATCAAATATCAAAACAACCTGTGGAGAGCTGCTCATGCCCAAGCTTTGCCTGATAGTTCTGCCAAGAATGAGCTGCTTAAAACATTGTCTGCTGGTGCTGAGGTTGGCAAACATTTACTGTGCTCAGCTTATGATGTCTCTGGTTCTTCTGCCAGGACTGATGCTTCTGACGTTTGCAAGAGGAGATATTCATGGCTCAGAGCTGCTGGCTTTGCCGGTGATGTGCAACAGGCAGTTTTTAATGCTCCTATTAAAGGGTCAAAACTTTTTTAACTATAACGTTGAAGAGGCCCAATGAGGCCTTCAGACTTCGAAAATTACTCTAAGGTCTGTAAAGTCCCTGTATCCCACTCCTGATAGAGATTGTGTTTGAGGTTGCTTTCATCCACCTGCTGCCCGAGGTAGTTATGCTTACTGATAGCTAGGGTTGTAAGAACTAGTTTGTGAAAGAGTCGAACCCTCCCTCCTTGAACCCTGGTGTTTGAGTTCTAATTTAGAACTCAAACACTAGAGGGTTCGCAAAAGGGTTCAAATTACAGCGCCCATTTCTGTGTCTGCCTGGCCAGCCCTTCATTGCTGTGCTAGTCTGCTGCCCAAGTTGTTTGAAAAAAAAGTCTTACTTTACTTATGGCTCCTCCTCCCTCCCAGGTGGCACTGCTGGTGCTGTTTCCAATCCATTCAGCTCCTGTCCCTATCGTGCAGTTTAAGACAGTTGTTTGGAGGGGGTGTAACTGGTGAGGTTGTGCTCTGGAATCACCGTCACCTGAGCAGCTGCTATGCTGTCAGGGGATGGAAAGAACGTCCGAGGGGTAAGCATCGTAGGATCCATCATCCGGGAAGTGAAGTGCGGTTGTGGCTCCAGTCCTGTGTCTGATTTCAGATCGAGGAGCAGGGGAGTCATTTAGGGGTCGCCAGGGTTGCATCCGTGACTCCTATGAAAATTTTGTGACCCCTAAGACAGGGCTTGCGACCACTGCTGCCATGGCTTATGGACACTGCTTGGCCATTGGCCGCCACTGGCTGGACGAATTTAAAAAACAAAAAACTTTTTTTTTGCCAAATTGCCTCCTGAGAGCCGAGACAAGTGTCCGCCTCCCCCACAAAACTCCAAGTCCCAGAGTCCCAGTGTGCATTGAGATGGGGTTGGTACTACCGCGATTGGCTAGGAAGGCCAGTGGGTGGGACTAGTTATGACATGGTGCAGTGGTGGACAAGGGAAGGAATATCATGAAAAGTGTGAGAAGAGCCTGTCTAAGTGCGAGCACAGCAGACAGGGTATCCCTTTGGAGGTGTCGGTGGGAAAGTACTGTAGCAGTCTGAAGGCTAGCTAGATGAATATGAGCTGAGGCACCAGGAAAGTGGATCTAGGAGGAGGGGCCGGTGTCGGATTTGGGGTTTTATTTTTCATCAATCAGTCGGGCAGCCGGGCATCGCACTGGGTGCAGTCTAGGCCAGAGAAGAGAGGACAGGACTGGAGCAGCAGGAGCATGGGCCGCGGAGCGCCTCAGAGGAGCTGGAGACACAACGACGTGGGACTGGTCTGAGACAGGACAGAGATGGTCAGATGAGATCTGGAGAAGCCTGGATTCAAGGAGAACAAGAACAGTACAAGCAGTGAGGTAGGCAACAAACAATAAAGGAAAAAAAAAAAACTGTTTTCATTGCTTTTGCTTGCTTCTTAAAAGGTGGTAAGCCTCTGACAGAGGGAGTTTGGGGTGGACCATTTACAAGAGACACTGCTGTGGGGGTGCGTGCTTACTTGTGAATGCAGACACTGGGACAACAGAGGGCATATGGGGGACTGACTGGCTTGTCCAGACTGGGAGTCATGATGGGCATGGGGGATAGAGCAGAGCTGTGGGAGTGGGGCTGACTGGAATGTTTGGTACCAAGGATACAGGAGCATGAGGGGAGAAGGCAGTACTGTGGGAATGATAGCTTACCTGTGAATGTGGACACAATGGGATAGCAGTGGTCATGGGAGGGGCAGAACTGTGGGAGTGGGTCTTGGGAGCGGACTGGTATGTCTGGTTCAGAGGATCCGGGGGGATGGGGATGGAGAAACAATCAAGAGAAATGGAGGGATGAGAGAGAGTTTGAGGAGTACTGGGTGACCTTGAAGAGTGTGGGACCCTGGGGGTACATGGGGGGCAGGAATGAGTGTAGAGTTTAAAGAAAGGTATACCATCGCCGAAGTGACTCCCGACAGCGAAGACCATCACAGCGACAGGATTTGGACAAAATCCGCATGTTGCTGTGATGGTCTCTGCACAGCCAGGGGACTGCCTTTTAGAGTGTTTCATCCCCCCCCGGTCCAACTCCGACTCAAAGTTGGAATCCTAGAGACTGGGGGTTGTGGGGGGTGGAGCCCCTACATGGGGGGTTCGGGACACAGCCCCCTCAATGGAAACACGTAGGCATCCCCGGCACTGCATTGCTGACACTTGACAATGCGGCTGTCGCTGTCTGGGATGTCTCCGTGTCCGCTGTTGCTGCTGCATGGTAAAACTGTCTGCACTAAAGCCTACTCATGCCCACATGAAACAAACTGAACATTATTTTTACTGATGTGTCCTCTGAAGTCTGGATTACCCCATCAAGCCCCTTTCACAAAGTCTGCACTGAGTAAAAATCACGTAAAAACACTGTGGAGATGATTTTAACCGATATCACTCAAACTGCAACCCTCATATCACAGCAAGAAAATGAATGTAAAGAACAAAAGGCAAAACAAATTCTGGGATTCTTACTTCTTTTATTTCGGCAAGGCACTAACCTAATGATAAATCCATTAAAGCAGCATTATTTGTTAGTTGACAAAAAATTTTACCCTATAGTTTTTTTGCCAGAAATGTATTTCTGACATCCTTAATATGTGAAGTGGTGCATTTTAGGCCCAGGTTCAGGAGCAAAGTGTGGCTCACCCCTCAGTCTTCTTGCCTCCTTTCCATCACAGAGCAGCTGCTAACAATAATGGCTACCTCACAGGGATGAGAGGTAAGTAGCGGGAGATGGCTGATTGTTCTCCTATAGACAATGATGGCAGAAAAAGACTAATGGCAATCCATTCTGCCTATGGTTCCCTATCTAATCATGTGACCTAATGTCCACCCAGGGTCCTAGCCCTCTATATCCACCCCACTATTCCCCTCCCAGTATCTGTTGCCTTGAATAACCATTATACCCTTCACTTTGTCCCAACCTTGCTTGAAACCAATAATGGTTTAACCACCCACCACCTTGGCAGGTAGACTGCTCCATGGTTCCACCACCCTTTCTATAAAATAATACTTCCTCATGTCCCTCCGGGCATCTCCAAAACTCACACCTGCAAGGCAGCCTGCCGCTGCACTGTGATAGAAAGGAACCAGAGTTAAAATCTCTATCCGACATAGTGATTGCTAGACCTCAGTAATAGTAAACTGTGACAATTGGAATGTTATTTGAATACTGTACAGAGATGAACAATCAGATTCTGGGTGTGAAAACTGAATAACACTGACATTCTGTTTTGTAAACCCACTGCTATGACATAGATAAGATAGGTTTATATGGTTCTGACATTACAACAGCGGGATTACAAGGTTGTAATCTGTTTGATTTCAATGGGTAATAAGGGCTACCCATACATTATAGTATTGTCTAATATTTGTACAGTTAAGGAATGGGACTTTCACTATACTGATGATTCCATAATTTGATGAAAATTAGCTATTTAATTTGAATCAACATCTGTAATGACCCATTTCACATTTATATTCAGACTTTACTATCCAACTCATACCCATTTTTAAATTACTTGGTCACTAGCTCTATGTCACATTGACAAATGCCACCCTCTCTGTCACCGCCCACACTCTGGCCCCGCCCACATCATGCCCACCCCACCTTGCTACCCCCTATGATTTTGCTGAAATTACGCCCCTGTCGAGGAGAATGTTCTTCTGAGTGCTGGCTGTGCTCTGCACGGCAATTCTAATTCTACTTTATTACTTGCTGCTGTGAGTTTTGTTTGGGTGGCGTTTTACAATTTGAATTAAAAAAGCATACTTTGTCATTGTTGGCTTTTGGAAATGGAAAAAGGTTGCCTTAAAAGGGGAAATAAAACAAAATGGAATGGGGCCCGGGGAAAGAACAGTCGGGACTTGGGAGGGAGATCACCCTGGCCGGGGGAAGGGGGAAGAGGAAGAGATTAGGGGAACAGAAGAAAGCCAACAAACAGGGAACACATTAAAATAAATTATACAAAGTAAGAAATCATCAGGACTGTGCTGAGGGGGTCCTTTCACCCCAAACGTCCTGATACATGCGGTTCAGTTAGTTTTTTGACACAGTATCCACTGTCATACATCTCAGCTGTCACACATTACGAGGAACAGTGCCTCATTTTACTTCAAAAAAGCCCCATGTTCCACATTGAGAAGATGTGTCCCACATTCTGTTAAGATTTTAAAGCAAAACGTCATTGTATGTAATATGAAAAATATATTATTTAATTAACAATGAACTTTGTGAACATAAAGGCATACATTTTACGTGTTCTGAGCTTCTTAGTTAAACATTTGACTATGTGGCCCACATTTTGCTTATTTGTTCCACATCTTGGGAGGCAATGTCCCACATTTAGAGGAGGAAAGGTTGAGTATGATCACTGTGTTGTGTCACTCCGTCTCCTTTGGCATACTGTGGTCAGTCCATCACCTTACTGTGTGCCCTTTGACTGCACTGTACCCTAACCAGTGTATGTGACTGTGTGCAGCTCAGCAGCCAGTTGTATAGGGGTATCCTTAAATGCATGCCAGAAATATATTTCCCTGTTGGGAGGGGAGGTAGAAACATCCCTTGTCAGTGCCAAAAAATAAAGTCTATGTGTCAGCCATTGTGTGACTCCGTCTCCTACATGGCATGCTGGCCACCATTATCTTGCTGTGCACCCTTTGACTGCTGCACTGTACCGTGTGTGTGTGACTCCTATGTGGCGAACTAGCCATCATTTTGCTGTGTACCCTTTGACTGCTTCACTGTACTCAATATATAAAAGTCACACATGATCTTTCCTCTCCCCTTGTGCTGAACAGATTTTGTTTCTTCTTGTTCTCAATTTCACATGTATTTCACTATTATCTTCATTATTGGCAGCATATGCTCAATGGCATGTGCATTTCACTATTATCTTCATTATTGGCAGCACAATTAAAGACGTAGGGTTCGAGTTCTAAAAAGTTCTACAAAAGATTAGAACCCTAGAACTTTTTCAAAAGTTCTAGATTAGAACTAGAACCCAGAACTTCAGAGGGTTCTGACAACACTACTGACAACAAGGCCGTGGTAGAGGAGGTGACCCCCTTCTGGGTCCTCTCCCCTCTGGTGCCTACACAAAAGAACCTAAAGGAGTCATTTCCAGTGGCCCAGCAACCTCTAGTTCCACCTGACTCTCTTCTGGCTCTCCCCCCAGCTCAGCTATTATCTCCAGGTGTGAGTGTTGGGGGCACGATCTCCCTGCATCTGAAACAAAGGTGGGAGAGCACTACAGATGAGTTGGTTCTAGAGATAATTGCAAGGGGTGTGCTCTTGAGCTGATATAAATACCTCCAGATCATCCTCCACCTCTACCTTATATCCTCCGGGCTATTTGTCCCTCCTGAAGGAAGAAATTCAGTCTTTATTCAAAAAAATTGCCATAGAATCAGTTCCTCCTCAGGAGAGAAACAAAGGGTTCTATTCCAGATACTTCCTAGTCCTAAAATGGGCAGGAGATCTATATCCTGTGTTGTATTTTAAGGATCTCACCCTGTACATTAAATACAAAATGTTTTAAATGGTATCCCTGCAATTGCTGATCCCACTTCTACAAACGGGGGACTGACACTGTTCTCTTGACATAATGGATGCATACCTTCAAGTAAAGATCAGGAAATCCCACAGTCAATACCTCTTCTTTATGTTGGAGGGAGAACATTATCAGTTCAGAGTATTGTCCTTTGGCTTGTCTTCTGCACCACCGATCTTTACCAAATTCTTTGCAGTAGTTGCTGCAGCCCTTCGTAGGGAAGACCTGTATGTATTTCACTATCTGTACTACTGGCTCCTGAAGGCCATCTCCAGAGAAGCTCTACTACATACCCTGTCTCAGACATGCCAATTGTTCAACTTGGGGGTCACAATGAATCTACCAAAGTCTGTGTTGATTCTGTACCAAAGGCTGCAATATATAGGGGCGGTCTTGGACACAGAGAAGAGATGTGCCACAGGACAGGGCAGACACTCTGATTGCCCAGACACACTTGGCATACAGGAGACACTATGTCTCTCCAAGAACAGTGTTACATCTCCCAGGTCCCATAGCTGCAGTTATAGTGACTGTGCCACTGGCATGCCTTCATATGAAGATCCCCCAGTGGATACCCAGAATCCATTGGGATCATTTGATGGATAAGCTGGACCAAATAATTCTTGTCATGTCTCCTCTGTGCAGAGCATTGTTATGTTGGATTGATCATGAAAACCTATTAAAGGGCATTCCATTCCTTGTACCAGCTCCTGTACAGATCCTTGCTACAGATGCCTTGGGCTCTGATTGGTTTGCTCATCTCAACCCTTACCAGACACAGGGGTCATGGACAAAAGTGGAGACTGAACTGCATATAAATATCCTGGAAATGAGGGCAGTCTTGTACAGCCTCCAGGCATTTCAGAATCATCTCTGCCCCAGTCCTCTGCTAATCCAGACAGATAATGCCAGTGTGATGCATTACGTCAAAAACAAGGGAGCACTCCTTCCTATCCCCTATGCAGAAAAGCAATGAGAGTATGGAATTGGGCTCCATCTCATGGCATTCAGTTATTGGCCATGTATCTCCTAGGTCTCCGAAATGTTTAAGCTGACAAGCTAAGTAGGTCCCAGTCAATGGCTGAAGAATAGGAACTGCTGACCTGTGTGGTAAATGACCTTTTTGCATGATTCGGTCATATAGAGTTAGCCATTTTTGCATCCCCACACAATGCAAAACTGTCACATTTCTGCTCACTCACTCCAGGACATGGAGCATTTTGGTGAAAGACATTGTCACTCTCTTAGAAAGGGAAATTCCTATATGCATTTCCCCCCATTCTTCTAATACAGAGGGTTCTGATGTAACTGCAAGTGGAGGGCGCCACTTTCATCCTCATTGTTCTATTTTGGCCTCACCAAATATGATTTACACTGTCACCATCTGGCAGTGGAGCCTTCTGTCTCTCTACTTCTGTGTTGGGGTCTTTAGTCACAGGAAAAGGGGTCCCTGGTCCATCCAGACCTGAAATCCCTACATTTGTAAGCATGGCTCCTGAAAAGATAGCCATTACCCATTTTGTGGTATCCCCCTAAGGCAACTAATGTCCTGATTGCAGCTAGGAAACCTTCTACCAGACATGCTGACTCCCTGAAATGGAGGCATTTTAATTTGTGGGCTGCTTCCTGGAATTTGGACCCTTTTATATATCCCATGAATGCTGTGTTGGAAGGTTCCACCCATTTAGGGCGCTGGTGGCAGTGCGCCCAGTCACTAGGGAGCCACATTTTGAGGTCACTAGCATCTCTTTTTGAAGGGGGGGCTGTGTCCTCTCCATGCCCCCCACTCCCCCTTTCTATATAAACTAATTCCAGGGGTGGGGCGGACCTCAAGGAGGGGGCTGTGAACTCCCAAAGTTGGCACTGTAATGACAGGCACACAGCCGCCGGTGCACAGATGGCTGGAAGGGGTGTTAGAATACTTGCTTTTTTTTTTTTGTGACTCCAGCCTGCCGTATTCCTTGATTAAGTTGCATTTGCCCACTATATCAGCTTTCCATGCCTCTATTGATGGTTGTACAGTTGCCCAATTAGAGGTGTCCCATACCTTTCTGAGAGTTAATCTTCCTATGAAGCCTCCTATCCATAATTCAGTCCTGCCTTGGGACTTGAATTTTGTGATTGAGAAATGACGTTAGTTCCTTTTGAGCCTGCTGTGAATCTGGCTTACATTTTCTGTTACGGAAAATGTTGTTTCTAGTTGCAATGACTTCTGCTCAAAAGATTTCCAAGTTTCAGGGTCTAATGTGTGAGCCTCATTATTTGATTTCCCATAAAGACAGAGTCTCTTTGCATATGAATCCTATTTTTCTGCTGAAGGTAGTATCAGAATTTACACTGAATTGAACAGTGTACCTTCCTATATCTTATCCTGAGCATTCCAGCAAGAGAGAGGCACTGTTCTATGCTATGGACGTACTTAGAATACTATGATACTATATTACTTGCACCAAGGACTGCAGAAAGTCTTCTCAGCTTTTTGTTTCATTTGGCCCCTGGGAAAGAGGGCACTCCTGTGTCTTAACTATACCTATCCAAATGGCAGGCACATTGTATTACATTCTGTTACAGGAAGTTCGGCAGGGAACTTCATGGTGCTGTTCATAGCCACTTCACAATGAGAATGGTCACTTCTGTTGCCTGTTTCAAAAATGTCTCTGCTGCTGACATATGTGCTGCAGCTACATGAAGCAATGTCCACACTTTCACTAAACATTACAGTCTGGACATCATCTCTCATAGACATTCTGTCTTTGGGATTGCTGTACTGGAAGGCCTTCTGTCCTGCTCATATATCAGACTGTGCCATTCTCCAAATTTAGTCTCCATTGCTTGGGAATCTTTGCAAAGGTGTGGCACAATGGAGGCGATATCCTCAAAAAATACAGAATAGCTGCATAAGAACTTACCATAACAGTAGATCTTCAAGAGAATCTCCTACATTAAACCATGCTGTCCCTCCCTCTGTGCCCCCCCTCTTTTTGCTTACAGTGGGGACCATATCAGGTGCTGTACCTAAAGACCTACTCCATGCATCCTGTATCCAGACCCATGCCTCTCCTTGTATGCCTGGTGCTGATCTCATCTCATGGTTCCCCATGATTGGAGGTCCTCTGAGGCTAATCTCCAGTGGGGAACTCTGGAGTGATGAAGCTGCTCATATTTATATACATGTAGATGCTGCACATCATTTTGGGTGGCCTCCAGCTAGCAAAAGATCCTGTGCGGTCCTAACACTGACAGCTTATAGCTACAAAGGTGTGGCCTAATGGAGGAGATTCTCTCGAAGACCTACTGTTAAGGTAAATTCTTACGTAACTGTTCTTTTTCTATGCATGTTACATATTTTTTGCATCTACACGTCTCCTTCAATTTGATTGATGTTTTCCAAAAATTTTTACATTTGCATAGTTTTTGGTAGTCTTTTAACTAGATTCACTAGCTACTGCTCCACCCTGGCTATAGCAACAAACCTGGTAACTGCCAGAATCTAAGGTGGCTTCACAGTTTTTCAAACCACTATTATAAATTCTACTAATTAGCACGTAACCAAAAGTGAGGGGACCCTGAAAAGAAACAACATTACTACAGTGAGCACATTTTTCTTTTCTCATATACATTTTATCCTCCTCTGTACCCTGGTCCCAGCAGCAACCCCCTGAGCCCCATCACTGACCTTCTCATGGACTCATCAGTTATTCACCACTTACACAGGACCTATTAGGTTGGAGGCCTACCACATCAGCCAAGCATTGCCTGCAGGGGGTGCCGAGTGGGTGGGGATGTTTCATCCTAGTTTCCTCCCAAGGACATCTTGTGCAATGGTGTGCGTGCACACATGTGTCAGTGTGCCTGCATACCAGCATCTGAAGACAGCACTGCCTTATACTGCTGCTCTTGCTAGCACTGCAACCTGGCCTCCACCAGGTGACTGTCTGGTGGTGTGAGACAAGATTAGCCCACCTTGAGGAAGGAGAGCTGTCCCTGGGATGCTCAGTCCTCACTCCACTGGCCAGCCCTGTCTCCCAGTGACCCATGCTCATTCCCAAACATGAGTCACTGGCATCATGAGTGGTAGGGCTATCACTGCGTTGACAGGCGAGCCTTGAATGTGGCCTTTTTCTCCTTTGACACTTTACATCATACAGAATACATTTGTGTGACTAATATAATATATTGTAATATTTCTGCAACAAAATGGCACTGTAACTTACCAAAGCAGATGAGTCATCAGTTGCCATCTTCATTATTGATGTACTTCCATCATACAGTGACCGCTGCTCACTTATCCAAACAGTACTAACCTCCTCACAGTCAATAAGTAATTTTGCCTCATTTCCTAAAATACTTAGGGCTAGTTTGTGCCAATTGCCATCAAAAAGTGTTTCCACATTGCTAAATGTGAGCTTTTTCTCTTGATCATCATAAAATAAGTCTATGGATTTTGTGTCTCCAGAGAAACGAATGCCAACTTGCACCTTGCCATCAGAGTTAGTGACCTCCCACAAATTCCATACACTTGATGGAGTATTTTCCAACATCTTGAAAGTAGCTATGATGGAATATTTTGAAGGAAGTCCATCTGGATACAAAGCTCTAAAACAACAGTAAAAGTTCAAAATCAATAAAATTATGAAATGGATGATAAATAGTACATCAAACTAAAACATAATCAGAAGTTCAGTCATGATTTTCAAAACCATTTATCAGCATTCTCCCACTATAGAAAATTCCAAAATAACAAAATGGTATCAATGTATTTCTGTACAAAGACATCTGTGTTACTATTAACAAGGGCTGTTGCTGCTGAGCTAGCAACAGACAAATGAGACCCCCCATTAACAGGTCTGCCCTATTGACATATTTCCAGCACTTATGACCTACTGTCAGCATGGATGGGCCCACAGGGTCTACAGATCTTCATCTCGCAAATCAGTCACCGTAACTCCCTAGCAGGAGACTGCCCTGTGACACCAGGAGAATAATATAAAACAAAATAAGAAGCCAAATTCTGCAGCAGCTGTGGGAGGTCTATTACCACAATAAAACCAGGCATTTAATTTTTTCCTTCTCATTTTAAAATCTATTGGGCTTATAAAAGTGACTAAGTCTCAACTATTCTTTGATGGGGGTAGAACATGATTTGCAGCCTTTAAAGGACAGCATGAAGTACATACAAATAACAATGTGTTTCTGTTTTGATCAGTTTTTGTATATAGGTGCAGAGGGGTGTAGGGTGGACAAAATGAGAGCATGTGGTCCATCAGGTTTGCCTCCATGTAATCTTAGAGATAATAAACTGAAATGCCTTTCTGCTTCAGGTATCTATGGTATGGAGTATAGTCTGCTTTCATCACATCCTTCAGTAATCCATACTACTGCCCCCAAACTCTGTTTGTTAATAATTGCTCCTGCCCCCCCCCCGCCCCACCATAGCATGTAATCAAGCCCTGTGGTTTTATCATTCTTGATTCTGCTAAACAGGTTGCCTGAATCTTTTTCTGTAAAATTCTCGATGATTTTGAATACTTCTTTCATCCTGATTCTTGACTCTTTTATATCAAGTAGTCCCAAGGCCACCTGATCTCTTTTCCTGTTATGTTTCCTTGACCCTGCTCATATATGTCACTCCACTGTATGTTTCTGCATTTTGTATTTACATATATAAACTTATAATACTAGGAAATAAAAAAGGCCTTAGGTTCGTTGAGTTCTTTCCCCCACCAATTCAGTGGCTGAACATGACCATTTAACCCTTTTGCTTCCAGGTATTTATTTTGTCCTAATTTGAAGACATTGACTTTGTCAGCCAATAGTGCACTAATTCACTGCCCATAACTGCACACCTTATGAGGCCTGACCACTCTTTCTGTGCCCCATGTGTCATGCATGGCCCAAAACTGCATGTGGTACCCCAGGTGAGATTGAACTACTGCTCCTATTGATCAGCAATGTTTCCATTTGTAAGTTCGTCCAGTTAATGATCTCAGTAGTCCAATGCATTACTGGATCAGCTTTCTTTTGTACTTTATGTGATTCATGTCTGTGCTTTACTATTTGTAACTAACTCTGGGTCACCCCTGAAAAAGGGACCCCTGGTCTCAGCAGGCCTATCTGGTCAACAAAATTTAATAAATAAATAAATGTACAAATGAATCATCCTCTCCTTTTCCTTACTGTTTTTCCCCTTTTGATACAACTTATAGTAGCATTTTTTTGGCCCCACTCACCACTTCTAAGCACTTCTGTCAGCCAGCATTATGGTTAAGCTTTCAATCCTCAGACAGGTTGACATGTGTGAAAAAACATGTATCCAGCCCATGTAGCTCCTCTGTCCAATGTCACTCCCTGAGATTGCTCATGAGTGGCACTCTCACCGCCCATCCAAAGGTACAGAACTCTGTGAGGACTTGAAGATGGGAAGACTGGGAGAAGACCTATGCTGAACACTGGGCTTCCAAATAAAAGTCTAACTCAATCAGAAATGTGATCCCTTGCTCCTCTCAAGCAGGGGATTGTAGGATACAGTGGAGCACAAATTAACAAAAAAAGTATTATGCTGCCTCCTTCCATACTTTGTCCCATACTGGAGGATTGGGCAATAAGGATGGAACACATTTGGGATCTCAAGGGACTACTGGTGCCATGGCAATGGGGCAGAGGGATTACATAAGATCTTCTACCTGCATATCCTTTGTACTCTCTCAGCACCTACTGTCAATCCATCTGCAACTTGAATTTTTGAATACCCATTCACAACTCCGCGGCACTCACCTCCCTTCTAAAGCAGTACCACATGGCTCTTCTGTAGTTTAAAAATATTTTATTCAAAATCTCATTTGATAAAGGACTGAATAGTCTAAAACATGTCTGGCTAGGCCAGCATTTGCCTTGCTTTTTCTAAATGAGATTTTGAATAAAATATTTTTAAAATACAGAAGAGCTGTGTGATACTGCTTTAGAAGGGTGGTGAGTGCCTGATTTGTGAATGGATTTATGCTTGGATGGTCTCGTAGGGCACCAGCAGTCCCAGTGTGTACTTTTTTTGTTTTGAAATTTTTTAATACTGCAGAACTTATTGCAACTTACTGCAACTCCACAACCCACCGAGCTTACCAGCTAGTGCTGAGGGACTGAGCAGTGGGAAACCTCTCTGTAGGTGCAGGGTGATGTTTCTGGATCCTGGGAAGCATTCTACATTTGCAGAAGGGAAACTCACAGGCTTTAGTAGCAATCCACACTCAGGGAGAACTTTGAGATTTGTCCCCTAGGTTTATTATAACCACAAATCCCCTCTTGCTCAGCTAAGTCCTACCGCCAGTGTCCTCTAGTTACACATGGTAACTTAACTTTTATCACACAACATAGATTTGAAGCAAGGGAGGATACAATTATTGCAGCATTCAGTAAGGAATTTCAAATGATTGTACTAGTATGTAAAAATTCCTATGGCTCAAAGTGTATGGAGGACGAGATCATTTCTCTTATTTGTGATCTCAATTTGTAAAAACAAAGTGATTTGCTCAGGAGATAGTAGAAGTATTTGTGGAATTGGTCACTTCTTTACCCAGTTTTATGTTACTGTAGACCGGAGGAAATGCACCTGTTAGGAATGAGAGGAATTGTAGCCTGCAGTGGAGTTAGCACTCGTTGGCATATCATAGATCAAACCTACAAAGACATTGTCTGCTGTGTCTAGTTTTTCTAATTCAGTAGTGATTGTCATCTTATACAGGACATCAGCTATTACAGTGAGGAAAAGATGAACAGTGCATTTAGCAGTTTACTGCAGCAGGGAAGCAGTGGAGTGGTGAAAGAGGATGGCATTTTATGGCAATGTGGTATTTTACATTTTATAGTTTTGTTTGTTCTTAGAGTATTTAGCAAATCAGAAGTTGCAGTTTTCTGCAGGGTATTTAGCCAGTCTGAATCGCTGTATTAACAGTACCAAAGCAAGCCTATGTTTGACCTATTATACATTACTCTGTAAAGTGGCAGGGATCTGGGCATTGAGGCACTTGAATAAGAAGCCTACAACAGTTTTACCTACAGGGTACACTACTGTAAAGTAAGTGGCAATACTTTGAATTTGTAGCAGACTGGGCTGGCTGAGGTTTGTGTGGAGGAGTGGGGCTGATTACTCGAGAGAGAGAGAGAGAGAGAGAGAGAGAGGGATAGACTCAACCCTCCTTCCCTTTCCTATCCCAATTCTCCCTGTGCTCCTCCTGCTTAATGGGAGGGAAACCACACCCTTACACCTAATTAACTAGCAGACAGGTCTAAGTCACACAGAAGAACAGAGGGGTTCAAGGCACTCCTTGAGGGGGTTAAGGTTAGGGTACTCTATCATCATTAGGGGTACTCCTTGTGGGGATAAGCTTTGAAGGTAACTTTCTGTTGGGGTTACTCTTTGGGGGTAAAGTCTATGGGTACACTGATAATGATGGGAGTGCTGAGGGCAGGATGAGGAGGGGGAGTGGGGAAAATGGGGAGATGGAACATTCAGGAGGTATGATGAATCCAGGAAGGCTTCACTGGGAGGGGTGGCATGGGAGTAGGTGTTGGCATCAAAGCAGGGGAGACTGGTGTAGGAGGTAGGAGACCAACAGGCGGTCCAGGGGAGGCAGAGTGGTGGGATGCAATGGCTGTGGGACAGCCATATGGATGGCTACATTGTGGAGGAAGTGGGAATGTCCTATTTGCCACACACTGAGAGCACTGCAGGCAGAGATCAGCTGGTTATCGGGGGAGATAATAATGTTAAAAGAGGGGATGGGTGGAGCAAGGGAGAGAGGGGCACCACCTCGAGCATACAGGAGTTTGGAGTTTGAGGCAACTGAGGGGGGAGGGGTGGAATGGAGCAAGGGGCATAAGGTGGGTCCCAAGCCACTTCTGGGTGGCAGAAATGACAGTGCAGGCTGAGGGGGATACGGTTAAGTAACAGGTGTGAGGTTCTGATGTCAGTAGCAGAGGGAGAGGATGGTACTATCAGAAATGAGGCAGGCAACAGTCAGGGCAGGGAGAATACTGAGGTCAGAAGTCCTGACAGGGGGAGGGAGTGGACTGAAAAGATAGAGGGAGGGAAGGGGGGAGACTTGGCAGTGGAAGCAGTGGAGGTATGCCAAGAGAGAGCTGATGGGATACTTGGCAGGCAGGGAACATAGATGGTGCATCAGATTTGGTGAGGGAGCAAAGGGCATGTTGGCCAAGGGAAGGGGGCAGTAGGCAAGGGGGGCAAGCTGGAAAGGGAGTGGAAACTGCAGGGGAGGAGATCTGTGCTTCTGGGCAGTGAAGGGTACTTGCTGAGGGGGGAAGGGGTTTTAAGCAGATACAGGCAAAAGGGGGAAGGAGAAGGTGGAGTAGTTGTAGTAGGAAACTCTGTACTTATGGGATGAGGTGGAGGGAGGGGCGAATGACACTGTCGGATATGGGTGGAATCCATACCGGGCTTAATAGCAGGAAGGGCAGGGCAGGCCATGCCGAGATGTCTCAGGAGGGGAAGGGAAAAACCTCATGTGGTGGTGCACGTTGGTACTAATAAGCTGGCGGAGAGTCAGGTGGAGTGGGTTAGGAAGAGATCTGAGGAAATAGGGAAATTGTGCAAGGAAGATGGGTGCTTGGTGGCCTTCTCAGAAGTGTTTCAAGTACCCAGGGTGAGCAGAGCAAGGAAGGACAAGCTTGTGGAGTTCAATTCTTGGCTGGCGGAGTCGTGTCACAAACAAGGATATGGACTGGTGGGTGACTGGGGGAACACATGGGAAAATGGTGACCTATATGCAGCAGACAGGTTGCACTTGAGTAGGGCTGGGCAGGGGGCCTTGAAACAGAAACTGGAGGAGTACATTGGTTCTAGGGGGATTTTAAACTAGGAAGGAGGAGTGGTGAGTGTGCAGCTAGTGTGCAGGGCCACTATGAAGGAGAGCAGTATGAGCTAACCCCCTAAGACAGTAGGGTTTGTAAGGAAGAGATGCCAAGGGTGGGGATATCAGGTGAAGAAGGTGCAGGGCAAGGAGAAGGTGGGGGCTGGGTGGAGGGGTAGCCTCTCTAAATGCAAGTAGCCTGGGTAATAAAGTAGCTGAGCTACAAGCTGTCGTAAGCATATGGAAGGTGGATGTCATGGCCTTCATGGAGACTTGGGCCAACCAACACCTGGATTGGGATCTGATGATTCCTGGGTATAGGGTGTATAGAAACGACAGGGGAATGGGGAAGGGAGAAGGGGTGGTGATTTATGTAAAGAATGGGATCAGGTGCACAAGGGAAGAGGGGGAGGAGGGGAGGATGGAGGCACTGTGGATGCAGTTCCTGGACCCAAAGGGTAGGTAACTGAGGTTAGGAGTGGTGTATAGACCACCAGCACAGTGCGAGAAGATAGATAGGGAGTTGGCAGATCAGATTTGAAGGGTGTGTAGCAAGGGGAGTGTGGTCATTGTCGGGGACCTCAATCTATCTGGGGTGGACTGGGGAACCCATGCCATCTCTAGCACCATGGAACAGGTGCTTCTGAATCCATTCCAGGACAGCCATCTGAAGCAGATGATTGGTGAACCAACCAGACTGGGCAACGTATTGGATCTAGTACTATCAAATTGGGATACAGTGAGGGAGCTACAGGTGAAGGATCCACTAACTGGGAGTGACCACCTGTCAGTGTGGTTCAGGCTAAGCATGAGCAAGGAGGTGGTGGGGACAGCAAAAAAGGTAATGGACTCAGATGGGTGAACTTTGGAATGATGAGGGATATACTGAGGGGGAGCCTTGATGGAATTAGGTTAGAGATGGACGTGCACCAGAAGAGATCATAAAGTCTGGACGGAGAGAGGCTACTAAAGAGTGCACCAGGACTCTGAGCAAGAAATCCAGGGCCAAGTTGCCATGCTGGATGACCAGGACCATGCTGGAGGGGGTGAAAGCCAAGAGATCTGCGTTAAGGTGAATGAAGAGAACTGGGAGAAGGGAGGACAGGGAGTTGTACGCAAAGAGGGCCAGGGAGGTAACCAAGTTAGTAAGGGAGGCCAAGGCAAACAAGGAGCTGAGGCTGGCTAGGGCATAAGGGAAGGGGAGAAGGAATTCTTTAAGTATGTGAGGGGAAAAAGGAACTGGATATTTTAGATTAGGAAGGGTGGGGGAGTGGAGAAGTGGGGGCAGGCAGCGGTACTAAATGAATACTTCTGCTCTGTGTTCATGAAGAAGGTAGGAGGACCACTACCTCCTTGGACTGGAGGGAAGGGGATGAGGGAGGAGGAGGTGACTGCTGAAGTGATTCTGGAAGGTCTGAAGGCATTTAGGGTGGATAAGGCACCATGTCCTGATGATATTCATGCTAGGTTATTGAGGGAGATGGTGGAGGTGTTGGCTGGGCCACTGACTGACCTGTTGAACACCTCCCTGGACACAGGATGCATACCACAGGACTGGCGGCTGGCTGCTGTGGTGCCTATCCACAAGAGTGGCCCAAAGGATGAGTCAGGCAACTACAGACCTGTCAGTCTCACTTCCATAGTGGGTAAGCTAATGGAATCAATCTTAAAAGAGAGACCTTCCTAGAGGCCAGTGATCTCCAGGATTGGTGGCAGCATGGATTCATCTCAGGGAGATCATGCCAGACCAACCTAATAGAATACTATGACTGGATGACAAGGGAACTGGACATGGGCCATGCAGTGGATGTCCTATATTTGGTTTTCAGCAAGGCCTTTGACTTGGTCCCTCATGGGTGACTGGGGCAAAGCTGAAACACGTGATGGTGGGGGAAAAGATGGCTGGCTGGATCAGGAATTGGCTAAGGGATAGACTGCAATGGGAGGTGGTGGGGTCAGAACTCTCATCTCCCGAGCCAGTAATGAGTGGTGTGCCGCAGGGCTCTGTGCTGGGGCCAGTGTTGTTTGAACTGTTCATTTCAGATATAGCGCACAGGGTAGACAGCAGGATCAATCTGTTTGTGGAAGACACCAAGATGAGAGCTTCAGTGGATGGCATAGAGGGATTGCAGAGGCTACAGAGTGACCTCACCAGGCTTGAGGAGTGGTCAGTGAGGTGGCAACTAGGATTTAACGCAAAGAAGTGCAAAATTATGAACTTCAGAGAGAGGAACCAGAGGAGGGAATATTGGCTAAGTAGGGTGCAGTTAGGGGTCACTGAGGAGGAGAGGGACCTGGGGGTAATAGTAACAGGGAGCATGAATAACTCTGCTCAATGCAGGAGTGCAGCAGCCAAGGCCAATGGGATGCTGGGGTGTATTGCAAGGGGATTCTTATCCAGGCACAAAGAGGTGATCCTGCTCCTGTACAGGTCCTTGGTCAGGCTGCATTTGGAGCACCGTGTGCAATATTGGCATCCTTACCTAAGGAAGGATATCAAGCTTTTCAAGGCAGTGCAGTGCAGGATGATGAAAATGATATAGGGGATGGAGGGCATAATCTATGAGGAAAGGCTGAGCCACTTGAGTTTGTTCATCCTGGAGGAAAGAAGGGATGGGGGGACATGATTGAGACTTAAATATGCAAGGGAGATCAAAAAATCTGGTGCAGCAGGGCTGTTTAAGCAAAGGAAGGGAAGGGACACGAGGGGGCATGGACTGAGATTGGAGGGAGGCAGGTTCAAGAGGGAGATGAGAAGGCATTATTTCAGGGAGAGGGCTGTGTCGAAATGGAATACTCTGCCCGAGGGGGTGGTGGCTTGCAGGACAGTGGGGAATTTCAAAAGAGCATGGGACAGGGCACAAAAGGGGGGCTGGGTAAAGGAAACTGAGCAGTCCCAGGATGAGAAGGAGGGGTTGGGAGGGGAGCAGCTGCAATATAGGGGTGCTAGCTGCACATATGAGCAGACTTGATAGACCATAAGGCCTGCTTCTGCTGGCAAGTTTTGTATGTTCATATTTTCGTACTTGTGATGTATTTTTATTAGTGCTCTTTTTAATATAAAGTTAGGCTGAGTTTTTCAATGGTCTCTTTTGTGGATGTACTCAATGTGGGCTTCTAAAGAGAGAAGTACTGGTCTAACTCTATTCTGAGGTACACTGGAGCCAGCCATCAAGCACTGCAATAACTTGCAGAAAAAGACAAGTACAAAAGTACTGCATGTCAAAATGGCTTAATCACCATTCAGTTACACTGTTTCCTGCAGCATACTGCATCATTTTGTCATATACTGCAGCATTACTGCTTTGGATCCTGTCTGGCTCCACTGTATAGTTGAGCCTTGATTATCTGAGCCATCTGAGGGACAGGTGACTAGTTTGGATAATTGAACATTGGGTAACTAGAGAATAATGGCTATGCAATTGTGTATTATGGATTTTTGTACACGCCCAAGATATGTGATGACCCATAAACCTTGAGAGTGAGTAAAAAAAATCCATAAAAACACAGTTGCATATCTATTACGTTTTATAATTACTGGTGCAAGGAGTTAGTTCCTGAGACAGTTTCCTTGAGATAGCCCATGTCATTCCTACTGCCCCTGGGTCAGTCTCGCCTCTCCTCAGAGTCTGTCTCCTACACACACACATGCACACACACACACACACACACACACACACACACACACTCTCTGTCCCCCCCACACACACTCTCTCTCTCTCTCGCACTGAATTTTTTTTTAACCTCCAGCCATGACCACATCCCAGATTGCACTCGTCTCCAGATCCAGACACAGAGTGGGATCAACCAGATCTCTGTGTTATGTTTAAAAGGCAGGATCAACCAGATTAAGAATTTTAAAAAGTAATTAAAATAAAGATTGAGACGAGCATGAACACTGGTGGCTTGGCTCCTTGATAAGCGAAAACCGGAGCCACCATGTTTGTCATACTGTTCAGCCTGCCCACACACAGATTCTGAGCCAATGTAGTGGCGCATTCTGAGTGACACACCGAGGACACTGCTGGTAGAAGAAAGTTTTGAGAATTATGTAATAACCTATATTTGGGTTATTACGGCATTTGAGAGAGCCTTGTTAACAGTGTGATAAAGAGAGTCACCCGTAATTAAAATAAGGTTTCAAGCTGTCTGATGCAAAAAACTAACAGGAAACGATAACATCTCAGTACTACTGGCATGTACTGGTGCATAGTTGGTGGGTTACATTCTGCAGACAAGCACAGAGCCATATTGCAGTAATATAACTACAAAACCAGTTCAGCATTTTTTAGAGTACTTGGAAAAAAGTGCCATGGGCATAGATTTCAGGAGAGATCGATAAAACTGGGGAGAAACAAGTACCAGAATTATAGAGGATGGCTTACAACAAAATTTAATATGATCACAAAATAATACTGTTTAATAGTTAGTATTTAATTATACCATTTGTTCACTGAGTGATTTATTTATATTTTCTTACTTTCTCTGTTTTATCTTTATCTCATGAGTCAGGGTCTCCTTCCCACCACGATACACAAACCCTGTACCCATATTTGCTGCAACAGTCTGCGCATATCACCAGACACTGACTCCCCTGTCTCTTTGTATACTGTCCTGAACTTATTCTTCCAAGTGGGACCAACTGACTAGAATGATAGGCATGCAGAATATTTCCTGACCAGAGAAGGGGAGCAAATTACCCAAATATCTGGGCACTGCAACTGCACAAGGAGAGCAATGCAACAGTATCCTCTTGAGCACCACTATTGTTTCCACCAGTGGCTTCTTCCCCTTTATGTCCCAATCTCATCCCATTGGAGGGCCTGAGGTGGGACTCTTTCTGACCAGCCTGAAGGACTCGGCCAGACCCACCCAAGACATGCTGAGTGACATTCAGTGGTACAAAACTGGACACATTATACCACAGTGTCTTACCTGAGCAGCCTCCATCATGTCAGTCATAGGATTTCATCCCCCTGTCAGGTGCCACAGTTCCTTCTCTACACAATGTGCCCTCTTCCTAGGCCACCACCCTCTCAAAGGCAGATTTACCTCAACTAAGCCACATGAATCAACCCAGACTCAGGATCTGAACCCAGGCCATCAGCACGGTAAGCTGCACACTTACCATTACTCCAGCTGGGAACCGGTATGTTATGTTTTAAATACAGCTCATATTTAAATGTATTTTCCTGTTAATCCAAATTATACCTCTCAGCTGTTCAACATTAGGGGGAGCAATACCTCACTGAAACTGTCAGAAGAAATTGGGTTCTTATCGGTACAATGAACGACTGTCCCTCCTAATGAGGGACAGTTTAGAGGCATGACAAAACTTGTTGCTAATGAATCACATATATTAATTATCCTCAGATCTGAGTTATGCATTACACTCGATTAAAATATCAGTATTTTTCATATTTGCAGAACATATAACTTTTAGTTATTTAAATGCATACCTGTTGTCTTTCTTCAAAAGTGTGGTGGGGTTTATGCGGAAGGCTGATGTATCTGAGTCTGACCCTTCTACTCTGCTGAAACCTGATGAGGTGGACAACTTGAATTCTTGAAGAAGGTCAATTACTGAAAAAGTTAACCAGAAGAATGCATGTTTAATCATACAGTTTTAATCACAGTTATGCTGACATTTACCTTCTTGAAAAAGATTTGTGAATATATAAAATGATTTCAAAATGTGCATAGTGATGCAAAATCTTCCAATGATACATATACAGCATGTACAATACACATTCATAGATATGAAATAAGGCATCAGATATGCCTTTATGGGCCTAAAACACTCATAACCAGTGATGTGGATTATTGGCACTGACATTGATGAGCTCCAGATGAATCTTGACATCTTAGCACAGTATCACTGGTGCCAATCGCTTTAGTAAGAATTTGGCTTCACCAGGGTATAATTGTCATTAAAAATGAGTAGCATATGTGCAGTAGTAAATGAATAGCCTGAGAAACCTGCTCATATGGCCTAAATTAGCACCACACAGAGAATGGTACCCATACTGAAATGCACATATATTTTAAAATGTTATAACAAATTCTCAGAACTATGGGGGGATCATTAAACTACAGAATGCAAAATGGAACACATGGCATTCACAATTGTTTTTTGTTTAGCAGTTAACACTGCCTAGTCTACTCAAAAGCTCTGTCAGTAGAAAATTATGGTAGATAAGATTTGATTCTGAGGTATCTTTCTATTAACTGTAAAAATGAGCGTAAGGTAAGAGGTTCGTAGCTGTCATTATTCTTTTTTTTTTTTTTTGCCTCCATGAAGTACAGGCTTAAAATATTATGTTAAGTCTGCAGGGGGGGCATTTTGATTTTCCTGGTAACTGTCTGCAATGTATTTTGGTTATCATAGTTACATCAGAGTAGGTTTTTTTGTTTTATTTTTGTTTTAGTAGTGTTCAGGTTTTCAGATGAAATAATAGACCGTGTATGTCACTGTCTAAGGTATCAGTGCAGACGGTAGCTGTTGGCTACTCAGTTACCTCAGTTGTTTCGGCAAAAGGTAGGTGAGCTGAAGGGTGGCAGTCGCTGTCTTCTGTTAGCTCACTGTCTTCTAGGAAAGCCTCTATTAGGTCAGAGTATTCCACATCAAAACATGTTTTTAGATGCCATGGCACTTTGGGGTTTGGTTTTTTTATTTGTAAAGTACTGTACTTAATGGGAGAGAGATAATCAAACAGATAGTTGCAGTAGCTGAGTGGGAAGTGAGTGGGACTGTGAATGGTTTCAGCTCACGAGTGTGACTGCAGAGTTCTAAAACTTGCAGTGAGATTCCTTGTCCTGCTGTAGGAGCTTGTGATGGATCTACTGTTGGAATATTTCAGTACAGGGGACCTAGAAGGAGAATATTTCAATATTTACACTGTAGAGCACCAGGAAGCAAAATTAACTTAGGTGCACTTTAATATACTCACAGGTATAGCATAAATACAGTATATATATATATATATATATATATATATATACATATTTTATATAAATCATCTTTTCATCTACTCTTCTCAGCTGAATTTATCTTTGATGTTACTTATGTTGCCACTCTATTTTATCTGTATTATGTTTGTTTTGTTTTAAATTTCACTAGCCCTACATCAAGTATTTGGGGCAATACCAATAACTGACACTTTAGTGCAGTACAGAAGGATGCTGCACTGTTGAGATATTGCCCTTTGGCAGAGATGTTAAACCAAGGTCCCTTCTACCCACTTCTGGTCAGAGTCAAGTAGAAGTAAAAGATCCCATGGCACTTATTGAGGAAGAGTAAGGGCATTTTGTATTGCTAGATAAAAGTCATTTAAATACATAGCTGAGTATATAAAGAAAACCAAATCAAATAAATCACAATGTTCAAACAGATAAAGTTGCATAGTTACAACAGAAACAAAGCCAAAGACAAAAAGGAGGAACAAAACCACCTTATTCAGTCCTACTCCGTATTATAGATCAGGATTCTCCACCACCAAGAGTCGTACAATTGTATACCCTGCCCCATCTAAATGGTGGATTTTTTTATATACTATATACAGTATATAAATCCCACAGAACCCCACTACAATGAAAAATAATACTACTATCATAACCCCCACATTTTTTCTTTTTCCAGATTCAATACATAACACATTGTATAGGCCCATATCATTACTATGTGCCCTGGCCAAGATCCAGGAAAGGTTAAATTACAATCAGCTAGAAAAGTACTTAGTGGTGCACTCTGTCCTAACTGAGGTCCAGCATGGCTTCAGGAAGCAGCACAAGACTGACACGGCCCTTGTTCAACTCACCTCTGATCTCTTCATTGCTTTGGAGGATGGGCAGGCCACAGGTGCTGTTTTTATTAATCTCACTAATGTGTTTGACTTTCTGAATCATGAGCTTCTGCTGGGTAAACAAAGGGACTTGGGCTTTGATCACCACTCATGTCTGTGGATCAAAAATTTACTTACATGGCTAAAAAACATGTAAACTGGGGGACAGGGAATAGTAGGTTCTTCCTCTGGCCATACACTGCTGGTGTACATCAGGGTGTAGGAAAATTGTTCCCTTGATGACTGGTCTGGCACCAGCCTGGTCTGAGACCAGTTTCCAAGCAATCTGGTCTGAGACTATCCTGGTCTGATACTAGTTTCAGAGCTGCCTGGCCTTAGACCAGTTTCTGCGCCACCTAGTCTGAGAACAGTTTCTCCTTCCAGCTGAACTGGTCTGGGATCAGTTATTGTCACGTATGTGTCTAACCACAGGCTTGCTAGGCAGCAGCCAGCATAGTGTAGTGCTTTGTGCACTAGGCTATGATCCTAAAAGTCTAGGTTTGAATATCACTTTACCCTAAAATTCTTTTGACCCCAAATTTCACTGGTGTGGTGATCCACGGTGGCATGAAGTTGGTAGTAGGAAATCTACACTAAAGGGAGTTGATGCAGAAAAAAAACTAAGTGCAACAAAGAAAGCTCCTGTACAGTGGTGAAACTGGCCCCAGACAAGCTGGCTCAGAAACTGGTCCCAGACCAGGTTGCAGGGGAACTTCTTGCAGCTACATCAGGGCTCAGTCTTGTGCCTCGTATTGTTCTCACTGTTATCAGTGACATCCCTGATAATTGTGGTGATGCAAAAATCTTGTTGTATGCTGATGATGTGGTGCTGTATAGGTCTGATCCCAATCACCATCTGATTCAGTCTGGCATCCAGAGGCATTTTTTTAATACTGGAATCATGGCTCAAGTCTAACTTACTTATACTGAATGTAAGACAAACTAAGGCTGTGCTCCTAGGGTCTCACAGACTTGGTCTTCACAGACAAAACTTACTTAATGTCCACACTGCATCAGGTGCATGTTTTGAAACAGTGTCTGCAGGAAAATATTTGGGAATTCAGTTGGATCAGGAGCTTTTCTCAAGATACATACTGAAGGTGTAGTCAAACCCCTCAATCAGAAACTGGGCCTGCTATATAGGCTGCACCCCTACATCACCAAGAAGGCCAGGTAATCCACTGCTAACAGTATCCTCATTTTGGCCTTTACCTATGGCACTCTTCTACTTTCATCTGTCAGTGAGCCTGAACTATCCAAGCATTTGCTTATCACTGTATCTCACATGTTGCTGCTGGCATCAGCAACAGGGAGCGGTTCTACATCATAAGGGTGATCTCCGATGGGCGATCGTCATTATGGCGAGTGCACATTGCCAAAACTCAATTTCGGTGATGTATACCCCCGGCAGAAAGTAACATAGTGCAACGGACTCAGGTTTTTAATGTCATGAGGGGGTCTGTGCCCCCATACCCCCCTACTTTAGGATTCTCAACTCGGGGGCGGGGGCAAAATTGTACAAAATAAAAAACAACTAATCAGGCCAGGTGCAACAACACATGCCTGGGCCAGGACCCAAACCCAGCATCCTGGCCACTGTAGCCCAGCACCCACCCACCACACCACGGAGCCAGCTAAGCAGCTCATCATGGCACCACCCTTCACAAACCCTCCTACCCCTTGCTCAGCATGCTCGCATCTCCATCCCCCCCGCACACTTGTACATATAGCAACACCTTGTCGCTATTCGCTAACCCACCCCATCAGGTCACACTCCCTGCTCCCTTGCCCTGTCAACATGCACCGCAAGTGGGTCGTCATTTCGGTAGGTGCCCACTTGCGAGTAGTGCATGTCATAGGATACCGCAAGAAACATAACTCCATGGCTCTGGTTCAGTTGAACTGGCCCCATCTGGAGGTGAGAATACATTACCTTGTGCTGTGCATGGCCTATAAACTCCTGCACTCCCCCCACAAAACCTGAGTGGGTTAATGAGTTTCAAACTACAAAGCAGAACTCCTTGATCCACTGCACTAAAACTCGCTATGGTGCCACGGTCATGCACTGCTGCCGGTCAACTATTATTTGTTGCATGAGCATCAAGGCTGTGGAATGCTCTCCCCCTTAAAGTCCAGGGTTCCCAGACCTTATTATCCTTCAAATCCTCCCTCAAGGGATGTATTTACATGAGTAGTCTTTGTGACTGCTACACTTAACAATCTACTGTTTTACCTTGTTTTCTCCTACTAGTGCTGTCAATTGTCTAGCTAGCCAGTATGACCACCTGTGTTTTCGGCCTGTAACTGATATCTGACTTCTGCATACTGTATGTCCTTGTTTATTGTAAATCTATGTATTCACTGTATTGTTTGCTTGCTATATTGTCAGTAATTAACTCTGGGTCACTCCTGAAAGGAACATTTTGTCTCAGTGAGCCTACCCGTTTACCAAAATCCAATAAATAAAAAAATAAAAATAGATTTCCACCACAGCTGTAATCTTGAGAGAGATAGGATATGAGATTACAGTCTATAGATATCTTGGATTCTGATTTCTACCATCTCAGTCAGACCCAGTGTCATTGTTTTTTTCCCACAAAGGCTTTTATCCTCCCCATGGCCAGGGCTGGCTAGACTCCCTTCGTCAATTGTCCCAACTGAGTTCTGGACAAAAAAGATGAGTGAGAAGAAGAGAAGCCTGGTGTGGGAGTTCTTTATAGTCGGTGAAGACAACACTGCTAAAGCCAAGTGTCTCATCTGTAAAACAAACATTTCCCGAGGAAGCCAGGCATCTGGGTTCACTACCATGACCATGATGAACCACGTGCAGGTGAAGCACGCCGAAGTGTACAAAGAAACAAAACAGCGTGTCTGTGCTGGTAACCATGGCAAAGCTCAAGGGATAAGCATTGTGAAAATAAAATAGAGGATTGTACAGCTAGAAAAAGACAAATGAAACATCCAAGGCTACAAAAATACACTATGCTGCTGCAGAAATGCTAGCCCCGGACATGTAGCCATTCTCTATAGTGGAGGATACTGGATTCACCAGATTGGTAAAAGTTTTGGAACCACAACATAAGCTGCCATTACACAAGTATCTTTCTCAAGCCATTATTCATGATATGTATGAACATTTACGACATCAAATTGCAGCTCTATTGAGTAACGCTCAGTCCTTGTCATTTACAGCAGACGTGGACACAACAGAACACAACTAAGTCATTTTTAAGGCTAACAGCACACTGGATAAATAATGATTTTGATAGAAATTCTGCTGTTTTGCATTGTGAGTGGTTTCAGGGAAAGCACACTGGAGCAGCTATCTCATATGCCTTGATGAAAATGTTTGAGAACTGGGGCATAAAAAAGAAACATGCCATGTGGCACTTAGGGATAATGGTGCTAACATGAAAAACAATTTCTTAATGTGGTATTTACAGTCTCGATTGTTTTGTGCACACACTTTAGTTGTGTCTCCATGATGTTTTACTGAGCCAAGGTTCTGTTGCGGATCTGATCACAAACAACAGAAAACCGTGCCACATTTCAAACACTCAGCATCTGCCATTTCAAAGCTGCACAGCATTCAAAAAGAAGTGGGACTGCCTAATGCACAGTTAACGAAAGATATTGTAACAAGGTGGAACTCCACTTATTATATGTTAAGATGTCTAATAGAGCAGAAAAGTGCTTTGAGTGTCTATTGGGCTGAAGAATCCATTGTTACCTCACTGACACCAACCCAATGGTTTAGAGCAGAAACTGCGGTTAACATCCTGAAACCTTTTGAGCAGATTACAAGAGAAATTGGCACAGTCACTGCTTGCATTTCTGTTGTTCTTCCTGTAGTGAGGGCTCTCAAAATGTACCTGAGCACAAAGGTGAGTGACAAGAGAATTAAGACAATGAAAACTCAAATGCTTGGATCCCTATCATCTAGATTCAGCCATGCTGAGTGTGAGCAAGGGTACACTGTCTCCTGTGTGATGGACCCACATTTTAAACTGTGCCCTTTTAGTTCAGATGCCACCCAGTGCAATGTCAAAGCTGCTACACAAAGTATTGCTGAACAAAACAGGTTAAAGAAAGCAATTACTGATGTAAAGATGGAAGTAACAAAACCAGACATTTTAGAGCCACTGCCATTTAAAAAGACACAATTGGACACAGGAACATTATGGACCTGTGGGGGCAAAATTGTTGAGGACTCACAATCTCCAGTAGCATCCGCAACAGAGGATACTGAACTGTCCTTATACTGTACCTATCTGAGCCTTGCATTCCATGAGAAAATGACATTGTGGAGTGGTGGAAGCACAACTCCGTCTGTCTGCCAAATCTAGCTGCTACAGGCAACATTTTTCTATCACCACCACCAAGTAGTGTCCAATCAGAAAGTACAGCAGGGGACATACATGCAGAACACAAATGCAGGCTACTGACACAGAATGCTGAGAGACTGATTGCTCTTAAATGTAATACACCACTGATAGGTCACAAGCATTAATTTAAATGTTGCTGCTTTGAAACTACAAATTTGCACTTTACTGTCTATATGCTGTTATGTATTGTCCATAATATGCTATCTATGCTGTGGCTCTGAGAATGCCCATTGCACAATGCATGTCACTACCTCAGTTTGTTCTTATTAAAAAGATGAACTAAGGAAATTTGAATTTGAATTAAAAAAGATTACTGAATTAAAATATAATGCAATAAACATGAAAGTAATAACGTCATTTTGTCTCTGTCTAGTTCATTCTACTTAATATTACTGTTTGTATTCATATTTTTTATTTGTCAAATACCATTTTTTACTATTCAGCCAAATAGTGAACAAACATTTGTCAATGTTGAATGTTGATTGCGTTGGTCTGTTGAGCTTGCTCACTGTCCCTCTGTCACTCACTCAGTCTGTTTCTCCCAGTGCTGCAGGCTGCTCTTTTGTGCTGGGTTCCTGCCTGCATTGGCAGCTTTTTCTGCCCACTAAGAAATCCGAAGCTATTCTGACAGAGCTCCGTTGAGGTGGCTCAGTCCCCCTCTCTCAACTCGCTCATTCTGTTTCTCCTGGCACTGCAGGCTGCCCTTTTGTACTGGGCTCCTGCCTCTGTTGGTGGCTTTTTCTGCCCACAAAGAAATCTGCAGCAGTCCTAACACAGGTCTGTTGATCCTGCTCACTCCCCCTCTCTCACTCACTTGATCCATTTCTGCCGGCGCTGCAGGCTGGCCTTTTGTACTGGGCTCCTGCCTGCATTGCCACCTTTTCTGCCAACTAAGAAATCCACAGCAGTCACAATACAGCTCCACTGAGCTCGCTCACTCCCCCTGTCTCATTCACTCATTATCTTTCTCCAGACGCTGCAGGCTGCCCTTTTGTACTGGGCTCCTGCCTGCATTGGCACCTTTTTCTGCCCACAAAGAAATCCGTAGCTGTCCCGACAGAGTTCCGTTGAGGTTGCTCAGTCCCCCTGTCTCACTCACTCATTCTGTTTCTCATGGCGCTGCAGGCTGCGCTTTTGTATGGGGCTCCTGGCTGCATTGGCGCCTTTGTCTGTCCACAAAGAAATCTGCAGCTGTCCTGATAGAGTTCCATTGAGCTCACTCAGTCCCCCTGTCTCACTTGCTTATACTGTTTCTCCCACCACTGCAGGCTGGCCTTTTGTACTGGGCCCCTGCCTGCATTGACACCTTTTTCTGCCCACAAACAAATCCGCAGCAGTCCTGACAGCACTCCGGTGAGTTTGCTCACTCCCCCTCCCTCACTTGGTCTCTTGTTCTGTTTGTCCCAGTGCTGCAGGCTGCCCTTTTCTACTGGGCTCTTGCATTGGGCCCTTTTTCTGCCCACAAACAAATCTGCAGCAGTCCCGACAGAGCTCAGTTGAGCTCGGTCACTCCTCCCCTCTCACTCGCTCGATCTTAATCTGTCCCAAACACTAATTTCCCACAGTGACCGTGCTATTCTCTGGCAGGAGTGCAAAAACATATTTTAGCCAGCATGTGAAAAATGACAACTGTACTGTTCATAAGAAGGTGTGACAAAATGCCACTGTTGAAAATGTGGCATGAAAATACAACAAATTTGCGAAGTTACAAGGGTGCATGGAAACAGTTCAACGCATGCTTGTAACACAGTCGTGTTATGGAGTTTCACCACCAAATTTTCAACATAGGGATTTTAGGACCTCTGCTCATGAACAGTGCCACTGTCATTTTCTTAATCTGTCCCAAACACTGATTTCCCGCAGTGACCGCGTTATTCTGCGTCAGAACTGTGAAAACATATTTCGGTCAGGATGTAAAAAATGACAGCTGCACTGCTCATAAGGAGGTGTGAAAAAATGCCAGTGTTGAAAATCTGGCATGACAATATTACAAATCTGCGAAATTACAAGAGTGCACGGAAAGTGCACAACTCACACTTGTAACACAGTCATTTGATGGGTTATCATCACCAAATTTCCAACATAGGCATTTTAGGACCTCTACTCATGAACAGTATCACTGTCATTTTCTTAATCTGTCCTGAACAGTGATTTCCCAAGTGACCACACTATTCTGCGCTGGAAGTGCGAAAACACATTTCAGCCAGGATGGGAAAAATGACAGCTGTACTGTTCATAAGTAGGTGTGGGAAAATGGCAATGTTGAAAATCTGGAGTGAAAATATTACAAATTCGTGAAGTTACGAGCGTGCATACAAACTACACAATGCATGCTCGTCATTTTATGGAGTATCATCACCAAATTTTCAATATAGGCATTTTAGAACCTCTACTCATGATCAGTGTCACTGTCATTTCCTTAATCTGTCCCGACACAACAAACATGGTCATAGTGTACATTTGAATATTGTCTGGCTACACCCGGGGGGGGTAGCTCACCCTAACAAGGGGGGGGTAGCAGTGAGTCCACTTGGTGTGCAGATCTGAAATCCCTGGCTACAACCCTGACCAAACGTTACACCCAGAATTAGACTGTCTAAATTAGCCTTGTAAAATTTAGTCATAAAACCATCCATTCCTGGGGCTGTCATTAATTTCTCTGGTGTCTGTGGGATATTTAAGTTTTGAAACAACTCGCTATGATTCACTTCTGAGGAAGACATTGTGCTGAACATTTTGGCAGCATAGTTGTGTACCACAGTCATAATACCTCTTTTGGTTGTTTGTAGATAATCTGTGCTATCCTATAAACTGGTCATCATCTTTTTCCTGTCTCATTCCTTATAGCTATTGTAGATAGTCTCAGTACCTGTCTTTCCTTGATTCTGTATTCTATGTTCCATAAGGCATGATAATGTTTTATCATATTGACAGCCCTGCATATCTTTTTAATATTTTTAATTTGTGTTGCACACAAATCTAACCATCATGGTCTAATTATAATAACCTAAATAGTTTCAATCTGAGATTTAGATACTTATGATTAGTAGTCTTATATAGGGCAGCAAGGAAGGAGGGGAGAAGGACGTTCGGCGTCCATTGCCAAAAGCTGGAGAGCATTTTAAGTGACCATAGCTGCACTTGAGGATTGGCAGCTAGAGCCACAGAAAAGCAATCTTTTCTCCCATCCACCTTCCCCTACTGCCTCCAATATTAAATGGTCTCACTGGGCCCGTACCAGTAGAGGCTATGCCCACCAGGAGGGAACAGGAGGTGGTGTATAACAAGGTGAGTGGCAACTAGGCCATCTTTTGGACAGGGGTTTCATCTGCTGGAGGAGAAAAAGACTGGTAAAGGTCCTTGTGGGGAAGAGGACTCAAGTAATGTATGGCTGGGCCATTTAAAGAGAAATTGCATCTAAGGTACTGTATTTGTGAGTACTGTTTTTGGTAGGGAATTCAGAGGAATTTGCATCGGGGTTGGGATATTTAGAGGGAAACTGCATTTTGTAAAGTACTGCAAATGTGGAACATTTAGAAAGAAATTGCATCTAAGCTACTGTATTTGTAGGTACAGTTTAAGGGCAGATATTTAGAGGAAATTGCATCAGGACTGCAGCAGTTAGAGGGAAATTGCATTCTTTAAAGTATTGCATGGTAGGCATGATATATGGGGGCAGGTAGAGGAAATGCATTCCATTTGTTACTGTATAGGTGGGGGCATGCAGAGGAGAATTGCATTTGGTCATAAGGGACAAACTGCTTTTGGTGTGTTTAAAGGACAATCTGCTTTTGATGGTAGGCCCAACTTTTATGAGGGGGTGAGATATCAGAAAACTGGGTGAACATGGATAGAACTGGTAAAGGAGGATGAGATGGGGTACAGGGGGAGTATGGGCAACCTTCAATTGAATATGGAGGGATGCTGGTGGGCTAATAGAGGGATGGGAAGGGTTGCAGGATGCAACAACTGTGGGGCAGCAATCTTTCTTAATATTGCATGAAAAATGGGGGTATGTCTGGTATGCAAGCAAATAATGCAGCTTAGGAATGAGATCAGATATTTGCAGACAGAACTGGGTAGGGGACTATGGCCTGCAGTGGAGGAAAGCTCAGCAGTTGGGGATGGTAGAAGGGGATCTGAGGGGGGTGGACAAATCAGATCGGGAGGGGGAGGAAGAACATAAAAAGGGTGGTAGATGGGGTAATGAGGCAGGGTCCCGGTTCCAAGGGCAAGCGAAGACAGAATAGGGGAAGAACGGAAGTGGGGTGTGAAGGGGGGAATCTTACAGTCACAGGTTCAACAGTAGTGGGTGGCTAGTTTAATTATTTATTTATTTATTTATGCAAGAGTTTTACCAGGAAGGCATGCTGAGCAGAGTACTGCTCAATTCCAGATATGTCCTGGGGTAGAGGGGAGAGTACAATAAATACTATTGCATACAACTGGTGTACAGGATCAATATAATTATAGATGTACAAATATGATAAGCTAGTAAAAATTAACCAATATAAACAATTCAGGACAAGGTAACGCACAAGCAGAACAAGCAGAACAACATGGCACAGTTGGCGTAGGATGAGCAACAGATGACATTAAGTATGATAAACTAGTGCTTAACTAGTTGCTGGAGGAGCAGAGTTTAAGTTAGTGGCAAGAGCAAGTGGAGGAGAAGTGAGTACCATGATGTGCATTGAGGTACTGGGTTGTGGGGGCGTGCCAAATGTCTGCAGGGAAGGAGTTTCACAGCTTAGAAAGCCTATATCTGAGGGCAGTCTAGCCTGCAGTGGTGGACTTTTGTGGGATGGAGAAAAGACTGTTATCATTGCTCCTGAGGCAGAGAGAACCGAGGAGAGGTAAGCGAGCAGGGACTGTGACCAGAACATGGCTGCAAGGTAAGCACAGTGCAACAGACAGCGGTCCTGTAGCGAGAGAAAAGCCAGTAATTGATAGAGGGTACAGTGATGGGTGGAGTAAGGGCAGTCAAAGGTGAGCAAACAGAAGGAGTGGAAAAGAGAATCCAGTCTGGACAGGGTGGACTTGGGGGTGATACTGTAGGCTATGTAACCTAGTCGATAACTGGCAGGATCATTTTCTCTACAACAGTGTGATGAGCCAGCAGTGGGATACTACCATGATTCCTGTAAAGAGCACCCAGTCTGGACTAGTGACATGAAGGAGGGAATAACAATGGCAGTGAAGGTACATCAAAAAAATCGGTTTGCAGTACTGTCAGAATTGGGGGATGAGATAGGAAGAGTGCTTGGCAGAAAAGATGAAGATAGACCGGTGGAGACAGGAATGGGGGTGGGGGCAAGGGGTTGGGGGATATGGGAAGGGGAATGTGTCAAGCAAGGGGGGTTGTGGGGAAGGGAGTAAGGAGGGGAGGGGAGGTATGGGATGAAAAGGGTAGGGATGCATTGAGAGGAAGAGGCAGGTAGAGCCCTGTGGGGAGGGGAGGTAAAGATGGGGGAAAAGGGGAAGCAGAGTGGGGAGAGTGACTGGGGATAGTACAACAGGGGCGGAAGTGGGAAAAACTGTGCTGGAGGAACAGGAGTGGGGAAGAAGGGGATGGGATAATGGGAGGCAAGTGAAAGCAGAACATGAAAACAAAGGTGGGCTCTTAGTGCTGGGGGATGCTATACTAAAAGGGGTCAGATGGGGAAGTGTAGTCACACATAGGTAGAGGCCATGCCGGGAATGACAGTGGAAAGGTTGGGTCAATCTGTTCTGAAACATACTAGGAGGGGTAGGGAGAAAGTTCACTTAGTTTTGCACTTGGGAACAAATGACCTGGTGGGAAATACAGTTGATGTAGTGCAGAGGAGGTTTGAGGTGCTGGAGCTGATATGTGAGGAGGCAGGAAGAGCAATAACTTTCTTAGACATACTCACAGTGCCCAAAGCAAGCACTGCAAGGAAACTAAGGATAAAGGATAATTTAACACGTGGCTAAGAAACTGGTGTCAGTCAAAAGGGTATGGGCTGGTTGGGGGTGGGGAAGGACTTAGGAGGACAGTGATCTCTATGCTAAGGACAGGCTACACTTGAGTGAGGAGGGGAGAATGGTATTGAAACAGAACCTGGGGGAATACATAGCAAACAATGAGAATTTAAACTAGAAGAGGGGGTGGTAAGTGGGCAAGAATCATGCAGGATCCACAGAAAGGGAAGCTGAGCAAGCTTACTCCCCCATACCAGTAGCAAGGGACTTAAGGAGAGTTCAGGAGGGGATACTAGAAAGGGAGGGCAAGTACAGAGAAGGGGCAAGGAAATGGGGCAGAGGGTGGTAACCTTGAATGCTAGGAGTCTAGGGAACAAAGCAGCAGAGTTACCGGCTCTCATGGCAGAGGGGGAGGTGGACACGGCGGCCATCACCGAAACATGGGCCACCCATTACCATGACTGGGACCTGGCAGTACCAGGGTATAGGATATTTTGGAGGGATAGGGTAAAAGGGAAAGTGGGAGTGGGGCTGTACATGATGGAAGGACTGAAGCGTGTCAGGGAGGAAGGGGAGGAGAGCAGCACGGAGTCATTGTGGATGCAGCTCCAATACTCCAAGAATAGGACTCTTAGAATGGGAGTGGTGTATAGGCCATCCTCTCAGACTGAGGAGTTAGACAGGGAACTAGCAGGACAAATCAGAAGGACCTGCAGGAAGGGCAGCACGGTGATTGTGGGGGACTTCAACCTGCCGGGAGTAGATTGGGGTACCCCAGCAACCACGAATAGGAGGGAGCAGGTACTTCTGAACACCTTCCAGGACAGTTTCCTACTGCAAATGGTCAATGAGTCAAACAAGTTAGGAAACACCCTAGATCTCATGCTGGTTAATGGATAGTTTGTGAGGTAGCTGGGGTGGAGGAACCACTGGCGGGGAGTGACCACCACTCAGTGTGGTTCACGATAAACATGGGGAAGGAGGGAGTAGGAACAGGCAAAAGGGTGTTAGACTTCAGGAGGACCAAATTCGGGAGGATGGGAGAAATAGTACAGGCATACTGGGCCAGAATCCATCCAAATATAGACAGTAACCAGAAGTGAGAGGTCGTTAAACTGGGAATTGAGAAGGCAACCATAACATGCACACGAGTCTAGAGTAAGAGGGCTAGGGCCAAGAAACCTAGTTAGGTGAGCAGGGATGCGGAAAAAGTAAGGAAGAAAAGAGCCACCTTTAGAAGATACAAAAAAACAGGGAGAGGGAAGGACAGGGAGGAATACTTAAAGGAGCTGAAGGAGGAAACAAGGGCAGTCAGGGCAGCCAAGGTGTCCAGGGAACTCAGGCTGGCACGGGGCATTAAGGAGGGAGAGAAGGACTTCTTCAGGTACATCAGGGCTAAAAGTAGTTGTAAGGACCAAACCATAAGGATTAAGAGGGATGAGGGGGTGGAAACAGGGGCAGAACAGGCAGGAGCATTAAACAAATATTTCTGCTCAGTATTTACTATAGAGCAAGGAGGCTGTACCCAAGGGGTGGGTGAGTAGGCACAGTGGGGGAGGTGACAGATGGGGAAATCCCAGTGGGCCGAGTACTGGAGGGCTTGAGGGTACTGAGGGTAGACAATGCACCTGGGCCAGAAGACATACACCCCAGGATACTGAAGGAGCTGGCAAAGATCCTGGCAGAACCCTTAGCAGACCTGTTCAATGCTTCCTTGGACTCAGGAAGTGTACCTCAGAACCGGAGGATGGCACACATGGTACCCCTCCACAACAGTGGCCCCAAAGATGAGCCACAGAACTACAGATCGGTAAGCCTCACATCCATCATGGGAAAGCTGATGGAGACAATCCTGAAGGAGAGGCTGGTTTCCCTCCTAGAGGCTAATGGGCTACAGGACAGTAGACAGCATGGGTTTGTCTCAGGCAGATCCTGTCAGACCAACCTAGAGGAATACTATGACTGGGTAATCAGGCAGTTAGACAGGGACCATGCAGTGGATGTCCTGTACCTGAACTTCAGTAAGGCATTCGATTTGGTGCCACATGGGAAGCTAGGAAGTAAGCTGGAAGGCACAGGGGTATGGGTGAAGATGGTGGGATGAATATTTAACTGGCTGCAGGGGAGACAGCAGAGGGTGGTGGTGGGAGGGAAGCTCTCATCTCTAAGGGTGGTGACAAGAGGGGTACCACAGGGCTCTGTTCTGGGGCTGGTGTTGTTTAGGATCTTCATAGCAGACATCTCAGTAGGCATCAAGAGCAAGATCAGTCTGTTTGCAGAGGACACCAAGATGGGAGCAGTAATGGATGACTTAGGAGAGTGACAGGGGTTGCAAGATGATCTGGCAAAACTGGAGGCCTAGTCAGACACTTGGCAGCTGGGATTCAATGCCAAGAAGTGCAAGGTGCTATTTTCAGTGCAAAAGAACAAGGAGGATTCAACAAGCCAAGACAGAGGAGGAGGAGAAGAAGATCTGGGGGTGAGCATAATAGATGCAACGAATAACTCAGCACAGTGTAGAAAGGCAGCTGCAAAGGCCAACAAGATGCTATGTTGTATTACCAGGGGCATATCCTCCAGGAGGGAGGAGGAGATCATGCCGCTATATAGGTCACTGGTTAGGCCACACCTGGAGTACTGCGTGTAATACTAGTGACCATGCCTGAAGAAGGACATTAGGTTACTGGAGGGTGCAGTGCAAGACAACGAAGATGATCCAGGGGCATACCCTATGAGAGCAGGCTGAGGGAGCTGAACATGTACTCCCTGGAGGAGAGGAGGGATGGGGGGACTTGACTGAAACCTTCAAGTACATAAAAGAAATAAATAAGATGGGCACAGGAGGGCTTTTCAATTAAGGGGGGAGATACTCGAGGGCATGAGCTGAGATTGGAAGGGGGAAAGTTCAGGGGGAAATAAGGAGACACTTTTTTACGGAGAGGGTGGTGTCTGGGTGGAATGAATTGCCAGAGGAAGTAGTACACTGTAGAACAGTGGGCTGCTACAAAAGGGGATGGGACAGGGTATGGGGGAGGGTCATGGGAGGGGGGAGGGGAGGCGGAAGCTGTAGAATAAAGGCTGCTAGCTGCACAGTTGAGCAGACTGGTAGACCATAAGGCCTTTATCTGCTGGCAATATTGTATGTTTGTATGATATCAGATTTTGTGTCTTCCTACTTAGTTCCTAAGTCATCATACACACAAGCTACTTATTTTCTTGCAGCAAAAAAAAAGCATGCAGTTCTTTCTATATTCCTAGATTCTGTAAGAGCTCATTACTGAATCCTAAAATACCATCTCAATTAGAAATACATTAGATTCAATTAACAAACAACCCACAAGCATAAGATCAGAGCTTTCTACTGGCACAAGTTGTGTGTTTGTTAACGTATGTGTCTGCGATATAAAACTAAAATGAATTCTAGCAGCCAGGCATTGTAATACATATATTTCCCTGTAGGACTGACTTGTATATATGTGTCAGATAGCCCAGTATCATATACCATATTATAAGAAAGTTGGAATCCCAGAACAGCTTATTTGTACAAGCCCCATGATCTTGCCTAGCAATAAAGTAAAAAGATAAGGTTGCTTTAAGTTAAACAAATTAACTCACACCTCTTTGGTCAGTGGAGAGCAGATATTCAAAATTCAGAGTTTATCTGCATTATAGTAATAGTTATTAGGAGGCAGTATAGCATGGTGGTTAAGGGCTCTGAGCTGCAAACCTGGAGACCTGGGTTTTAATCCCATCACCCCCCCACTTGCATACTGTGTGACCCTGAGCAAGTCATTTAAGTTCCTTGTGCTCCCAGGAAAGATCTGACTTAGTGTGCCTTACCTGGTTAAACAATTTTTCCTTTCCCTTTTCCCTTATAGTTTTTTTTTTATGTTTCTAGTTTATGCTCCCTTCTTCCTCCTACATCCACACTCCATCAGGGTCGCCAAGGCACTTATCTGCTGTTGTCCCCTTTAACTGTGCACCGGTGCTGAGGCCCATCCCCCATGAAGCCACGGCTGTTCTCCTCCCAGGCAGAGATAAGGAGGAGGAGGGGCTTGCTCTCAAATTCTTGCTTGTGTCTGGAGGTCAGAGTGGCAGGATAGGCAGGGGATATCCATGGCAATGCCTGGTGCTCCATCATCTGTGGGTGCAGGGGCCATTTTCCTCATTTTCTCCAGCCCCTAGGATGTTGGCACACAGAGGAGACCCAATGGAGTGCATGCACACAGAGGCATGCTGCTGCTTCCAGGTCCCGGCTAATGTCAATCCCTTTTTCTGGCACCCCCTTCTGCACTACCACCTGTAGTCACCCAGGTGGCAGTATAGCAACGAGAAGAGCAACTTTCCCTCCCTGGAGAAGGAATGAGTCCTGTGGGATGCTCAATTACCCTCCCTCAACCGGCCCCCGATGACCCTGAGCTCGCAACCAAACTCAGATCAGCAGGGTCGCAAGCAGTAACGCTACCACTGCACTGACGGGCTGACCTCCCTTATAGTTATTATCTAATAACATTGCCCTCTGCAGGAATATATCCAGAAAGTGAGTGACATTATATTCTACACCTTTTATTAGAATCCCACCCCATTGCACCTCCAACGGACCAAAAGAATGCCCCCTAGCCCCAGAGGCATTTTGCCTGAGTAATATCTGATACCGAGTTCATCCTGCTTTTCTGTAAAAGAGGAAGGTCATAAGAGAAGTCTTTTAAGATGGAAAAGGTTAAAAAATGCTTTTTGGGATGTTTGATGCTGTTAAATTTGACAGATGCCAACTTTAGTAGGGTGTCAGAAAACATTTCTGGAAAGAGAATTATAGGAGAAAGGCCTCTGGGGGGAACATACTGTAAGTTTAATGATAAGACCCAATTTCCCACTTCTTTTACTGGATCCAGGGTACCTTTTTTTTCATTGTTATGTTTGCCATGCATGCATGTACAGTGAACATTTTGTTAAGGAGGGTGGGTTTTGAGATGTGTGATGCTGTCAGTCCAATGCAGAGTGGACATAAAGGAAGTCCTCAGCGTCTCATCAACCATCAGCCAGGCTAATCAAGACACTGTTCCGGCTTGTTGGGCAGAAACTTTGTGATGTTCAAAGGAAAAAGTCAACCCAATCATAGGGTGGCTCTTTCCTTTGATCTACATAACACCGCCCAGCAAGCACAGCTGGTCTGTCATCATCAGCCTGCTGAAAACTGTCCTTCATGGTTTTTGTTTTGTTTTGTTTTTGAGTTGCACCCTGTAAAAGTGAAAACCATCCATCGATGTCTATTGCTGCTACCTCCATAACTACCCCCCCCAAGCCCAACCCACACATGTTAATATTCTGGCATTGGGCTGCCTAATCCACTGTGCCAGCTGCTGCCTCCCACACTACCCATTTTGATTCTGCAATACAGGGGAGCCCACCCCCAGTAGCACCAAACATAACACCGACGCTGGGGGTGCCCAGTCCCCAATGTCTCCACCTGAAATAAAGAAAACCACCCCCATAGTTTTTTTTTTCAATACACCCTGCAAAAAAGAAAACCATCCATTGATGTCTGTTGCTGCCTTGCAGTCATTGCAATGATTGTTCCACAACCAACCCTCCTGCTCAGCGCCCACCACCTCACTCCCCGAGTCCAAGTCTAACCCATGCATGTTAATATGCTGGCAGGAGGGTGCCCAATTCCCCATGCCAGCTGCTACTCCCCACCCTTACCATTTGCTTCTGCAACACCAGGGAGCCCACCCCCAGTTCTGCCAAAAAATGACAGTGGGGGTGACCAATTCCCAGTGTCACCTCCTGAAATAAAGAAAAACATCCCTGGTATTTTGTTTTTTTCTTTACACCCTGGAAAAAAAATCCATCTACGTCTGTATCTACTGTTAATGTCCCCCAAGACCCTGCAACTGAGCACCCACCATTCCACATCTCCCCAAGCCCCTACTCACCTACCATGGGTCCAATGCCATAATCCTCTCTGGACCACAGACACGTCTTTTCTCTTCGACGCCAGACTGATAACTGTGGAATCAGGTGTGTGGTTCAATGTATTTCAATAAAGTTTTGAATTTGTCATCATAACTTGGTCATTTTTGAATATTTTTGCCCCAAATCTTTGACATTCTATTTTGAAACCCCACCTCATGAACAATGGCAGTGAAATTAGGCAAATATTTCCCAAAAAGTGATTTCACGGTCACTGCGCAAAATCACCATTTGGGCAGAAGTTGAAAATTTTCTCCACCCTTGTTCATGAGGGGCAGTCATAAGAAAGCTATGTTGAAAATTTGGGGTACAAATATTTAAAAACAACAAAGTTATAAGCCTACATTGAAATTTACAAAAGTAGGCTCATAACTTTGGTAATTTTTAATATTTTGACCCAAATTCTCAACTTAGCCATTATGTGACAGCTGTCATTTTTCAAATCCTGGCCAAAATGTGTTTTTGCACTTGTGGCACAAAATCACCTCTTGGTCAGGATTTAAAGGTTTTCTCCACCCTTGTACTTGATGTGGGCTCATAAGAAGGCTATGCGGAATCATAAGAATGCTATTGTCAAAATTTGGGCTAACAATTTGAGAAAACAACAAAGTTATGAGTCTGCATTACAATGTGTCAATGTACACTCAAAACTGTGGTAATTTTCAATATTTTGACCCCAACTTTAAACATATCCATTTTTTTCACACCACCTCATGAAAGTTACAGCTGTCATTTCTCAAACCCTACCCACAATGTGTTTTAACACTTGTGCAAAATTATGTTTCAGCCACTGTTTTATAAATGAAACCTGTCATGCTCAGAAGGAGAGAAAGATTAAGTTGAAAATTTGGGGTAAAAATGTGAAAAATCAATTATGAGGAAATGAATTGCTCCAACATTTACTCATAACATTTTTGGGGGGAGATTTTGGCCTCTAATGTTTAACATATCCTATGTGTTACTCCACCTCCTGAACATGGCAGGTGTCATTTTTCAAGTCCATTCTGAAAGTTGTTTCTACAGTCGTATAGCGAAATCACCCTTGGGTTGGGATTTTAAAAATTCCACCAGTCTTGATCATAACGTCAGGTCATAAAAAGAATGTTGGACATTTGGGGTCAAAATGTGGGAGCCCACTTAAAAGTAGATATTGCCTCTCATCTGCTCTATCCTGAGTAATTACAATCTAACAATGTGTAAAAGCAGGACACCACTGAAAATGAGATATTACATCTCATCTGCTCTATCCTAGGTAAATATATAATAAAAATGTGTACAAGCAAGTCCAGGTACAACAGCAATACCAGCAGTGAACATTCGGCATTGACAAATGCTTGATTTGACTGTTTGGCTGTAATAGGGAATCCTCCTCTGTCTCTGAAGAAGCCCTCTGCTGCCAGGATATTGAGGATGATGCTACAGATCCTGAGTCTTCATTTGAGTTGCTGCAGTTCCTGTTAGTAGTTAGCAGAGCATACTTATGTTCCAAAATTATATCAGAAGAAACAGATCCCTTCAATACCATTTTTGATTTGGGGGTGGAGGGCTGCTTCCTCAGGAATCTTTTATGAGTAACTGCTGTCACATCTAGGGAGATTTTCTCCTCTTTAGATGGACCACACACATTCCTGGATCTTGGGTGGAACCTGCTACTCCTCAGATTACAAATAGTGCTACTTTCTTGATTTTGCACCTTCATTTCTTTCTAAGCTGATACAAAAGTGTCCATTCCTCAATTACTTATTCCAGATGTTTCTACTTCGTCTATTTCAGGGGGAATGGGAGTATCAGAAGAACTGGGGGGCTCCTTGGGCGATTCCAGCTGAGGTGTTTACTGGGACATTTGAGAATTCTGTGCCTCTCTTTGAGCCCTAACCTTCTGCTGCTTTAAAATGCTGGTTTTCTGGACAGTGAACAACAAATCATCTTGGTCTTCCACCAATTTTGCATAGCCCATGGAAACACCTAGAATGAATATCTATGTTCCTCATGCAGATTATATTGTAGATGTTTGGCACAGTAGGTAATAGTGTGCCCATACTTGAGGCAGAGATTGCATCTTGGTAAAACTAATGTTCTCTATCATGGCCCAAACAAAAACTGTTTGGCAGATGTTGTATCCTTTCTTTGAATGCTGCAGTTTAATCTAAAACATCCAGCCACCCACCCAAATTTGTGCATTATTCATAATCACTTCAGGGTTTCCTAGCACCTCAGATTTTTGTGTCAGCCAGTACTTGGTGTCAAATACATTAACATTTTTTAAATATGATGGTTAGTGGAATGACCCGGAAAGGGATCCAAAGGTTGATGTGTTTCAGAGCTTCATACTTACAAAATCTCTGTGAAATGATAGGCTACATGAAAGCAGCAGGAACACTGGAGAGAGGAAGGTAGACACAAGTCCATTTGCAGAGGAGATGGTCCAGAAGGCACTCGCAAATCTGAAAGTAGGCAAAGTCATTGGGCAAGATGGGGTACACCCAAGTGTATTGAGGTAGCTCAGGGAGGTTCTGGCTGCACCACTGACAGCTGTATTCCACAACACACTGGAAACAGTTAGAATTCTGGAGGACTAGTGGAGAACTGAAGTAATCCTGTTTCATAAAAGTGGTAAAGGGAGGAGGCTGGCAACTATAGGCCAGTCAGTTTGACATCAGCGGTGGGGAAGTTAATGGAGTAGCTGCTAATGGAAAAGATTGTGGAGTATCTTGAATCCAGTGGATTACAGGGCCCAAGACAGCATGGATTCTCGGAGAGATCGTGTCAGACAGCTCTGATAGATTTCTTTGACTGGGTGCCAGGGAAATAGATCAGGGTGGGGTGGTAGATGTGGCCTACTTAGATTTTAGTAACGCATTTGACACCGTACCATATAGGAGACTCAGAAGAAAACTGTGAGCTTAGGGATGGGTCCTAAGATAGTAAACTGGGTAAGAAATTGGTTACTGGTTAGGTGACAGATGGTGGTGGCATGGAATTCTCATTGGGGAAGGAATGGTGACCAGTGGGGTGCTTTAGGGCTCAGTACTGGGACCAGTCATTTTTAATATCTTTATGACATTGTAGATGAACTGGAAGAGAAGGTACGTCTCTTTTGCAGATGACAGTAAATCTGCAATAGGTTAGACACTCCAGAGGGGGTGGAAAGAATGTCCAGAGTCCTGAAAAAAACTGTAGGTGTGGTCAAGGGCATGGCAGTGGGCTTTCAATGCAAAAAAAGTGCAAAATCATGCACCTAGGGCACAGAAACCCACAGGTGAGTACAACATGGGAAAAGAGATATTGACAGGGGTAATCATATCTGATGACCTCAAGGTGACAAGACAGTATGACAAGAAAGTGAGTAAGGCAAGTGAGATGCTGGGGTGCATTGGGAGGGGTATGGCTCACTGGTCCCAGACCCCCTCCTCCATCACTGCCACTGACAGACATAAGGCAATTCTAGTGGGGGGGTAGGAGGAAGTAGGCTGTTGATTAACTAGGATCTGCAGCTTATCCCTTAGGTAGGGAAATGGGCAGACTAGGTGGGCTAAGCGGTCCTTATCTGCCATCAAATTCTATGTTTCTATATTTCTATGTTTACCAAATTTTTCACTACGTGTGCACTCCCTGTCAATCATCCATCTGTCATAGCTTTCCTTTCCTACCCCCTTCATTCAGAGAATACTGTTTCCCCCATCTCCCCTCTGGAAGTCTACCGGGCTCTAATGTCCCTCAACCCTGCTAAATCCAGCCCAGATGGCCTTGATCCCAACCTTCTCCATATCTCTACTCCTGCTATTGTCTTCCCCCATTCCCACTGGGTATACCATGGTGCACTGTCCAAGGAAGGATCACAGGGGTGGGGGAATGGCCATCATTTTTCTATCCAGTCTGGGCATCTTGATGCACCCGGTTGGTAGCACCCGATCTTTTGAGTGCATCGCCATGCATGGGGGTGCAGGTTACAGGATTCTTCTTGTTTACCACCTCCCGAGGCAGGAGAGGAATTCCTGCAGGAGATAGTGGACTTTGTCATTGGCCAGGTGTTTAATCCTGGGGGCTTCAATGCCTGGGTTGACGTTGAATCCTCACAGTTTGGTTATGACCTTCTCCAGCTGTTGCAGTCAAGGTGCTTGTCACAAGCGGTTGCTGCTGCTACTACCAATCAACATGGCCACACACTCGATCTGATGTTCCAGCTGGGTCTTGAGATTGACAGCCTCAAGACTGATCAGGTCAATTGGTCTGACCACTACACCATGGAGTTCAGCTTTGTGGCCCCCCTCAAAGTCCTTCCCCTGTGGAGATGGTCAGCTATCTCCCCTTAAAGGGTGTTGACCCAGAGAGACTATCGGTATTAGCTGACCTATCTAGGGTTGACACAGCATGTACGATTGGCACTGGAGAGGCAGTGGCCACCTATAATAGGGTGGTTACTGAAGCTCTAGATACCATTGCACCAGTCTGTATGTGACCCAGATCTTCTCACTTGAGATCCCCTTGGTTTGATGGGGATCTCAAAGCGATGAAGATCAGGGGTCGGACGTTGGAGCATTGATGGTGGAAGACCCAGCTACAGGCTGACAGGCTGGTCCTGTGTTCTCACTATGTTGAGTACCAGGGGGCAATTTCCCGTAAGAAGGCAGCATTTCTGTCCAGGGAAATTGCTGTGGGGAGAAACAGACCATCTCAGCTGTTTTGGGCCATGGACAGGCTTTTACATCCTGCCTGTCTCTGGCCAAAAAAAGCTTTTTCAACCACTTTATGTGAAGAGTTTTCTCTGTTTTTCTCCAACAGAGTGTCAGCTCTCTGGTGGGGGTTTCAGCCAGGGAGGCTTGTGCCTCGCAGTGATCGAGTTGGGAGTTTATGAGGCACTCAGTCTGCCTGGGAGGAGTTTAAGCCAGTGGAGGTGTCTGAAGTGACTAAGGTGATCTGGAGCTGAAATACACCTTTTGTGAACTGGACCCAGCACTGATATGTTTCTTAATGGGATTTGCCGATGCCATTGGCCCGGTGTTCACCAGGATTGCCAGGTGCTCAGTGGTGGGAAGGGGGCCTTCCCAGTTGTTTTGAAAGAAGCACTGGTGAAGCCCCTTCTAAAGAAATCATCCCTTGACCCAGATGTCCTGGTGAATACCGTCTGATCTCCAACCTGCTGTTTTTGAGCAAGGTTGTTGAGAAATTGGTAGCACATTAGCTTGAGGATCACCTGGTGTCCTCAGATATCTTTGAGCCATTCCAGTTGGGTTTTTAGGCCAGACATAGCACTGAAACTACTCTAGTGAAAGTGCATAATGATCTGCCTAGGGCTAGAGACAGAGGAGACAAGTCAGTTTTTGTGCTCCTCGATCTCTCCTCAGCTTTTGACACTGTGGATCACATCATGCTTCTTGTTTGACTCTGTGAGTTTTGTGGACTCTCCAGCACCATCATCAAATGGTTTGAGTCCTATCTCTTGGACAGAATGCAGCGGGTGGTGATGGGGAATTTCTTCTCCTCCCAAGTGCTTCTGTCTTGTGGAGTACCTCAGGGTTTGATCTTGTCGCCGATGATATTCAAAGTGTACATGCTGCCACTAGTCGAGATCATCTGCCAATACAGTGTGGAGATTCACTGCTATGCAGATGATACCCAACTGTATTCGTCTTTTGCACCCAGAAAATAGGGAGCGGTTGATGTGCTTAACAGCTGTCTTGCTAAAATCAATGACTGGATGGCTTCCAGCTGGCTGAGACTCAACCGGCTAAGACTGAGGTGCTGATGATCGAGCCTGGTCACGGGCATGATGGGTTTCCACTGGGGGCTGACTCTGAACTTGTTCTGGGGTCTATTCCATTGGTGGTTTCTCTGAGGGTGTGAAATCTGGGCATGATCCGTGATTGCAGATTGACCGCTGAAGATCAGGTGTCATCTGTAGTCAGCAGTGGTTTTTACCACTTGCATAACATTGCTCAGATTAAGCCCCTTATTCTGCTCGAGGACCTGCTAATACTAGTACATGCCTTTGTGACTTCTAGGCTCAACTATTGTAACACTCTGTACTTCAGGGTCATGGGAGGGACCCTCTACAGGCTGCAGCTAGTGCAAAATGCAGCAGCCCAGTTACTGACTGGCCTTTCGAGGTCCAGTCATGTGACCCCAGTTCTGCGTGGTCTGCACTGGCTGCCAGTCAGGTGGAGGGTCCTTTCAAGATGGGTCTTCTCACCTTTAAAGCCCTATACAGGCTGGGTTCTGGTTACCTGTCTGAGCGCCTGACACCAGTGTCCTCTGCTTGTTCCCTCCGCTCCTCCTCAAGGGGCCTCCTGGATGTTCCCAGGGTTCAGCTCATGACCTCAGGAGATCGTGCTTTAGTGTCTCTGGGCCAACCCTATGGAACTCACTTCTACCTGCAGTCCAGAAGGCTCCCTTGATTGAGGTGTTTAAGAGAAGGCTAAAGGCTCACCTCTTCAGCCTGGCCTTCTACTGCTGATACCATCTTTAGCTTTGGCCAGTCCCTTAAAGATTGACTTCTGGAAACCTCTATTTTGTTGAATTTTAATCCTGTTACATTTTTCATGAGGTTTAATTATGTCCTTATTCACTGCTGTATGTCCTCGTCTATGTTCAGCACCCACGGCCTCCAGGATTGTGTGCCTTATAAATAAAATTGCCTTGCCTTGTCTCACACCTTCTTTTTTTTTTTGTAGATTCTATTTATGTACCCAACCTTTCGGGGCATCTCTCAGGGTCCCATCCGCAGCTTCCGTACACAACCGCCTGCCTGAACCAAACTGCTCTGGGGATACATCAGGTACACGAGGTCTGGGCACTCCCCCCAGCCCAAGGAGTAGTTCCAGATCCCAAGGGGAACTGGAGAGTCAGCCAACATTGAGCTTGTGGTCAGTCAGTATGCCTATGTTTGCCGTCGCCTCACCTGAAGGAAGGGGGATTTTCTTGGTTTTCCACCCCGGAGCATGGACATGCAGTGATGTCCTACCCAGTGTGCGCTCACTCCCACACATACCTGTAAGATGTCCACCATTGCTCCAATCCCCAAGCTTCATCTGCCATGCACTGCAATAGTCCCAGTCTCCGCCAGGGGGTCGCCAGTACATCGGAGGATCCCCTAACCCTCCCCAGGACTAGGAGAGCTGTCTACGGATGCTTGATCATAGTCCTCCCAACAACTCGAGCTCATTCCTGAACTCAGGTCCCCAGTGTGGCACGAGGTGTGGCGTCCAGCACCTCACCCCTCAGCGTCACTGGGCTGTCCACCTCACACCCTCTTAACCTCTCCTTCTCCTCCAGCATGGTCCCTCTGGTCTGTAAGGTTACAAATGTTCTGCCCCTTCACAAAGGTGGTGACCCCTCTTCCCCCAGAAACTACCAGCCTATTTCTCTCCTTCCCTCCTGGCTAAGCTCCAGGAGTCCATTGTCTACTCCGGACTTGCCAATTTCCTAACCTCCTCCAACACTCTCTCCCCTTTCCTATCTGGATTTAGAAAATACCACTCCACCACTTCTTCCCTATCACAGATCACACTGACTTCATCCTTTCTTGGATGGATCGGGGTCATATCACTGCCGCCATTTTCATAGACCTGGCCAAGGCCTTCGATTCTGTATCCCACGGCCTCTTCTTAAACAAGCTGCACTCCAAAGGCTTAGCTGCTGCTGCTGCTGTAAAATGGTTTGGTTCCTACCTTATGGGCAGGCTACAGTCTGTACAGATGGGAAATGTCCTATCGCCCACTCTCCCTATCCTTGCTGGGGTACGGCAAGGATCAATCCTTGGCCCAATCCTCTTCTCTCTTTTCATTAATGACCTTCCTTCCATCAGCTCAAACTCTTGCATACACATGTATGTGGATAATACTATCATCTACACCTCTGGTCTTTCCAACTCTGATGTACTGGCCCCTCTCCAGCAAGATCTCCACAATGTGCTTAACTGGTTTTACCCTTACCAACAGAAAGCAAATACCAAAAAAAAAGTCACAGTGACTTTCATCACCAGGCAAAATTTTGGCCAGGCTTACTACACTGCTAGTATTCACCTATCCAGATGGCACCCCCTCAATGTGGTCCTTAAGTTCAAATATCTTGGGGCTTGGCTTGACTCAAATCTCAAATTCTCATCCCATATTGATGCTGTTCACTCCAAACTTTACCCCAAGTTTGGAGTATTATACTGAAATAAAGACTGCTTCTCCCTCCCCATTCACTGTGATTTGATAATGAAAATTATTCTTCTGGTATTCAATTACGCTGACATTGTCTATGGTTCAGCTCCTGTACGTCCCTTGCTAGACTTCACAATCTCATAAATACTTTTTGTTGATTTGTCATAAACTATCCCACTCACACATACACCTTTGCCATCTCTACTCCTCTCTCACTATTTCTTCCCATCCACAAAAGTGCCTAGCCCACAGTCTAGCCTTTATCTCATAATACTGGTTTGAGACCCTCCCACCCTATCTCTCCTCACTTCTTTTCCCTGCCACTCCTATCTCTTACTTGCTGTGCTCCAGTTATTCCCTCTCCCTCACCCCCCCATCCCCACTCACCTTCTGGCCTGGCAGCCTTCTCCTATCACCTGCCCTCCCTCTGGAATCAGCTCTCCTCTTCCATTTGTCTCACCCCATCATTTCTAGTCCTTAAGCACCTAATCACACGCACACCCAGTGCTACTTGCTGCTGCTCCTCAACCCCCTAGCCTCTTCCTCATCCCCATGGTCCTTCACTAGCGTGTCAATGACCTCTACTAGCTTGCCTGTATTTGCGTCCTATTTTAGTTTTGCTGTTTTGTTTGCTTAGCTAATTGTATATAGTATTGTATTATCAGTTTTACTGCATTTGCTTATTTTAACCAGTTTTATGTATACATTTTCTCACATATTGTATTATGTTTAAGTGGCATTATGTTAAATTTTATTTGTCTCCCTTTGTTAGTATCCGTCTTCTTTCTCCCCGGGTCACACCTAAAAATGAGCCACATTTTTAAATAAATAAATTACCAGTAGAAAGAGGGAGGTACAGTAGTGGATATCGCGGTGAATATTGCCCACCTCGATTTCAGCAAGGCCTTCACACCGTATCTCACAGAAGACTGGTGAACAAGCTAGGTAGCCTGGGGGTGGGCTACAAAGTGGAAAGCTGGGTTAGCAACTGGTTTAGGGACAGAAAGCAGAGGGTGGTAGTAAATGGGATCAAATCTGAGGAAAGGAGAGTGACCAGTGGGGTACCTCAGGGATCGGTACTGGGGCCAGTCCTTTTTAATGTCTTCATCGGTGACATTGCTGAAGGGCTGTAGGGTGAGGTTTGCCTATTTGCATATGATACCAAGATCTGCAACAGAGCAGACTCACCAGAGGGGGTCGCAAGAATGAGGAGGGATCTGAGAATGCTGGAAGAGTAGCAAGCGGTGTGGCAATTAAAGTTTAATGCAAAGAAGTGCAGAATCATGCACCTGGAGTGAAGAAACCCTACAGGATGGGGGGGTGGGATTGTTGACAGTCACCAGGGAAGAGAGGAATTTAGGAATAATCATCTCAGATTACCTAATGGTGGCCAAACAGTGTAACAAGGCTCTGGAAAGGGCCAGTGGGATGTTGGGGTGCATAGGAAGGGGTATCACTAGCATAAGAAGGGAGGTGATGATGCCATTGTACAAAATGCTGGTGAGGTTTCATATGGACTATGATGTTCGGTTCTGGAGGCCGCATCTTTGCAAAGACATAGACAGGGTGGAGGTGGTCCAGAGAAGGGCGACCAAGATTGTGAAGGGCTTGCGTCAGAAAGTATATGAGGACAGATTAAAAGATCTCAACATGTATACACTTCAGGAGAAGAGGAGACAGGGAGATACGATAGAGACCTTCAAGTATCTTAAAGGCTTGAACAAAGTGCAGGTGGATGACATCTTTCAGTACAAGAGTTGTACAAGGACAAGGGGACACGATATGAGATTGGAGGGGAGCAGGATAAGGGGAAATGTGAGGAAGTTTTTCTTCACGGAGAGGGTGGTGGATGCTTGGAATAGCCTACCCCAGGAAGTGGTGGGTGCTAACACAGTGGGTGGATTCACAGGATAGACATAAGGAAACCCTAGATCAGATAAAGAGAGGCGATAGCCAATGACCAAGTAGGGTCAGCAGCTGCTAATGCAGACAAGGAATAAGGGACAGACTAGGAGGGCCTAGCGGTCTTTGTCTGCCATTAACTACTATGTTACTATGTTATTATGTAGTGCTGCCACTGTGAAGATTGCTGGTGAGACCCCCACCTAGAGTACTGTATCCATTTCTGGAATCTCAGGAAGGACATAGACTGGGTGGAGACTATACATATGACGGCAACTAAAATGGTGCAGGAGCTCCCTAAGAAGTCCTACAAGGAAAGACTAAAGGAACTAAATATTTATACCCTGGAAGAGAGAAGGGAGAGGGGGGATATGATAGAGACCTATTTATACCTTACAGGGTTAAATAAGGTACAGTAGGGGAGAACTTTCAGAGGAAAGATGCACAAAAACAAAGGGACAAGGGGACATGCAATGAAGCTGGAAGCAGGACATTTAGGAGAGATGTGAGGAAGTACTTCTTCACTGAAAGACTGGTGGATGACTGAAACAGTCTTCCAGCAGAGGTGGTGGGGGAGAAAATAGTGGTGGGCTTCAAGCATGCATGCATGGCATAGGTACAAGGAATCTTAGTTGAGAAGCAGGGAGAGCATAGTTCAAGTAGGGTCTGCAATGATAGGATAGGATAGGTAGGGAAAATGGGCAGACTGGGTGGGCCAAGCAGTCCTTATCTGCCATTAAATTCTATGTTTCTATACTGTTTAAAAACTTACATGAGAGACGTTATCTCCAGTCATGTATATGCATGCATACAGTTTGCCTGAAATACATTTATTTGAATCCTTAAGTAAAATGCAACCAACACATTACCGGTCTTGGGAGAGTCAAAATTGCCCCTTGTACCTCAGCCCAACTGCACTGTGTCTTTGGGATGGAAGGCTCGAGGAATTAAATAAGCTGGCCCTCCTAAAACTTCTTGTATTCTGTTGGGAGCCATCAGAAGTGGATGCAGTGTTGAATAGCGGGGCCCCCTTCTGACTCTCCAGGAGCATCTGCTGTATGATTCTTAGGGTTATTAGTTGTAGGACCATATCCCTGAGACTGGGATGAACACTTTCCTGTTTTCTGATACTAACCTGTCTTCTAATAGTCTTAATTAATCAGGGGCTGGGGTTGGCTGGTCAGTGGGGAGTTGAGCTTTCCCATTTTCTTGCTGCAGTACAGAACTAGTGTCAACATAAGCTTCCTCTGTTGCTTACTGCTTTATTCTGTAATTCCCAGCATTAGCTTCCCTTGTTCCCACTGCAGCTTCTGATCAGATAGTGTCAATATCTGTACAGCCATACCTGCCATGTGTGCTTCTTCTCTGCAATCCTGGCTATGCCTCAGTATCCGTGAGGCACAACACTTGATGTTGAGGTGGGCATTCCTTTTTGGCATTCTGTTGTGGCAAAGTAGGCTGTGAGGTGGCCTGCCTTTGATCTTGTTCAGCTGATGCTCCAGATTTGCTTGGCCTATCAATGTGAGTCACGTCTGTCAGGGCTTCTTTCTGTTTTCCTGGGAGGCAATCTGTCCCAGTTTGGAGTGTACCCAACCAACTCTCAGCAATGCTTTCTTGACCAACCAATCCTCTGACTCTGCACTGGTGGTTTCTTTGAACCAGCAGCCACCACCTGAACATACTGTATATCCCAGTTTCTGTGTGCTAGAGGCTGTAACTGCTCATTTCTCTTCATCTCACATTCCAAACATCTGCTGCCAAAGCTGTCTTGGAAGAGACAGATGCTGATATGCTCCAGGTTACGCAACATTTTTTTCACTGCAAACTTGAGATATAGAGGGAAGATGATCATCAGGAGCCTTGAACTGCAACCTTTTTATGTTGTCTTGTGTGTGCGCAAGCAACATTTTCTGGTAGTAGGAGAAAGGCAGAAGTGTGTTGATGCTGGCGAATGCAGAGCATGCTTTAGTAGGTGCATCGCTCATTACTCAACAAGCCAGCATGCTAGCACTGACACAAGTCTATGCAAAGTGCCACCTACTTGAAGCAAACGTGCTGCTGCAATCGGTGACAAGCTCATCATACAGCGGCACAGATGACATCCCTCTCCTACGTCAAGCATTTCAATTAACATGGCAGCGGCTCCCCAAAGGAAGCCGACATTGGGGGTGCAATCCCAGTGTTGGTATGTCCATCTCCCCCACATTGTGTGGCACACTGGGAGCCCACCCCAGTGTGTTGCCATTCACAGTAAGCTGACCGCGTTGACATGTTCCTGCCATTGCCCCACCCTTATTGTGTAGCACACTAGGAGCCAGCCCCAGTGTTGCCAACATCAGGCCCCCCTGAAAGTCATGGAGCACACACAGGGCACACTTGGATCCCACCACCAGTGTACCCAACATTTATTTTCTTTCACCTGTAAAGAAAGGAAACTGTCCCATGGCACAGTGTCCGTTTGTTTTTATACCTCCCTCCCCAACCCGCATCCACCCACTGTGCACCCCACCTCCCCACACACACCCTCACCCCATATTTACCTCCAGAGATCCACTGCTGCTATCTTCGGTGGAGCAGAAACACGGCTGGACTCTTCAAAGCTGAACTGCAAAATGAAGAAATGCCGATAAGCTGTATAATGGAATAAATGGGGGAGGGGTTCAACTTAGGTGGATATCTCAGTCATTTTTTTTAATTTTAGCTCCAAATTTTCAAAATGGGGTTCTTGGTATCCTACCTCATTAACACATGCACTGTCATCTCATAAAGGCCATTTCATGGTCACTGCATGGAATCAACTTTTGGGACCAAATAACAAAATGACAGTGCCACTGTTCATGAGGTGGGGTCCCAAAATGCCTATGTGGCAAATTTGGTGAACAAAATTCCAAAATATAACTGTTACAAGCGTGCATTTAGCAGTTTCCATGCACACTCTTAACTTTGACAATTTTTAATATTTTCACTCCAGATTTTCAACATTGCCATTTTTTCACACCTCCTTATGACCAGTATAGCTGTCATTTTTTACATCCTTCCAAACTGTGTATTCGCACATGTGGCGCACAATGGCACAGTCGCTGTGGGAAATCAATGTTCAGGACAGATTAACAAAATCACAGTGACACTGCTCATGAGCAGAGGTCCCAAAATGCCTATGTTGAAAATCTGGTTAAAACAAATCTCCAAAATAATTGCGTTACTGGCATGCATTACACAGTTTCTACGCACGCTCATGACTTCACCAATTTTTCATATTTTCACTACAGATTTTCAGCATTGCCATTTCTTCACACCTCTTTATGAACAGTACAGATGTCATTTTTCACATCCTGCCTTGAATGTGTTTTTGCACTTGTGGCGTACGATGGCATGGTCACTGTGGGAAATCAATGTTCGGGACAGAGTAACAAAATCACAGTGACAGAGTTCATGAGTGGAGATCCCAAAATGCCTATGTTGAAAATCTGGTTAAAAAAATCCCCAAAAGAATTGTGTTACAGGTGCGTGTTGTGCAGTTCCTATGCATGCTCGTAACTTTAACAATTTTTCATATTTCCACTCCAGATTTTCAACATTGCCATTTTGTTACACCTCTTCATGAACAGTACAGCTCTCATTTTTCACATCCTGCCCTAAATGTATTTTCACACCTGTGGCGCCAAATGGCACAGTCATTGTGCAAAATCATCTTTCAGCTAATGAACTGATACTGCCACTGTTCATGAGGTGGGGTGACAAAAAGCCCATGTTGAAAATTTGGATTGAAAATACCAACAAACACCTGGGGCATTAGGGTTTCCAACCATAATGCCCCACCCTGTAGAGAGTGACAGGCATCAGAGGTGTGACTCGGGATTGTCATATGTAATGCTCATTCCATTTCACCCCCCACCCTGCAGCCAGTGACAGGCATCAAGGTGTGCCTTGGATTCTTCGGCCTCAAAGTTCACCCAATTCTCCTATATTGCATCCATCTCATTGTATTTCCTTATGGAATGGGGTGAGCATAAGGCCCAAAGACCCCAAGGAACACCACAACACTTGGTGTCTGCAGGGTAGGGTGAGTTGAAATGGCATGAGTGTTATGGTCGATGACTCAAAGGCACACCCCAATGCCTGTCAGTTTCTGCAGGGTGGGGGGTTGGCATCAGTTCACTACTTCACTGCCATTCCTATTATGCATCTCTCTAACTCCTGCACTACCAATGTCAATGCCAGCAAGACAACATTCGGTATTGACAAATGCTTGTTTTCTGTGTTGCCTGTCATCCTGTTTGTGTGGAAAACATTATCTCTTCCTTCTCCAAAAACGAAGATAGCAGGCATGTTTTTCTCTTTTCTCTCATCCAGATTCTTAGCCCTTTTTTCCTCCAGGTATATCTTTTCTAACTGTAAGTCTGGTTCACAGCTCAATACCATAGAGTTAGATTGGACCTCCATAGGAACTGGGGTGGGGAGGGAGGTCACTTTCTCTATCCCTGCTGCATCTCTCCCACCATCCATGCTTGGGTTGGCCATCTTTCTGGCAAAGTCTATGAACACTCTGCTCTTGAAGGTTAGACAAAAGCTTGAGAGGAAATAAAACTGTCAGAAATCTGCAGTCAGTAAGATGAGGACTAGGAAAGCTGGTGTGTGAGTGCAGTGGCAAGGCTGTCACTTATGATGCCAGCAACCCCAAGTTCACACCTTGAGCCTGGATTGTTGGGGGAGGGGGGGCAGGCGGTAAGGAAAAGGACTGAGTATTTCAGAGGATGCTCTCCTTTTCTGAGGAAGGTAGAAATTAGACTCCACCGCAGCACTGCCAATTGGAGCCAAAGGGGCAGGCAGACATCTGTTGACTTTGAGTGGTGATATATATGCCCATGCAAAGGAACCCTAGCATGCAGACACCTGTAGGGGAGGGACAAAGGGGAATAAAAATTCTGTGGCCTGCAGCATGACACCCAGTACACTCAGGTACTGTGCAGCTCCTTGTACTCCTCACAACCCTTAGGTGCTCCAGTGAGGGGGGACCTGCCCCAATCTGGCTCTGCCCCAGGGGGTTACAATGTGAGGGCCACAACTGGAAGCAACAGGGCTGGGTGTGCACCTGGGGCAGATGGGTGGCAGGACCAGGATGGAAAAAGTACAAATTAAAAAAAAAAAGATGCATACTAAGGAATTATGAGGTAGTCCAGGAAAAGGGGCAATGCCATGCTCAAATGCATGAAGGACAGAAGCCACTGAAGTTCATTATAGATGAAGGGATGTGACTGTGTTTGTGTTTTTTAGCCAAAAGACACTACAGAGTTCCAGGCTCATGAAACGTTGGGCAAAAGCTGGTTAGAGGGCCTACAAGTAAAGGGTTACAGTAGTCAAGACAGTTGCTGATCAGTGTACAGTACGAATGAGAGTCTAAGCAAATGGGAAAACTAAGTAGTGCCTAATCCAGGAAACAAGACACTGGCAGTAGGAAGAAGGTGCTGCAGAAATCATTTATATGAAGCTTGTAGGTTATCTTATTTATTCAAAATTATTTTACTAGGTAAAAGTACAGTGATATAGTAATCTTGTTTACAGATGAGGACTAGAGTAGGTGAGCAAGGAAGAAAACCAGTATACTACAATATAAAAAGTATTCAGGCATAAATATACATATACCAAGGATTACCAATATCAAAATATCACACCAGAAAAACAGCAGTAAATGCACATGAATATCAACACTATATATATATATATATATATATATATATATATATATATACACTAAAATTTCAGGCAATAAATGTATTTGTGGCTCAACAATATACAGATACTACACTAAAATTACAGGCAGTAAATGTACTGTACTTGAGATCAACATTATATAGATGTTACACTAAAATCCCAGACAATAAATGCACATAAGGCTTAATAGTATACAGATATTATAGTAAAACTGAAGGCAGTACTGCAAATGTACACTATGCAAATATTATATTAAAATAGCAGGCAGTAAATATACATGAGGCTCAATGACATACAGATATAACACTAAAATTGCAGGTAGCAAATGTAAATGAGACTCAGCAATATAGATATAGTGCATTAAAACTGCAGGCAGTAAATGTACATGAGGCTCAACAATATGTAGATATTACACTAGAACTGCAGGCAGTAAATGTACATAAGACAACAATATACATATATGACACTAGAACTGCAGGCAGTAAATGTACATGATACTTGACAATATACAGATATTACACTAACAGTGTAGGTAGAAAATATATATAAGGATTGGCAATTTACTGATATTTTATTAAAATTACAGACTTCAAATGTATCTGAGGATTAGCAAAATACAGATATTACACTAAAATTACATATATTCCAAGTGAATAGTTTGCAGGTCCTAACAGCAAGCAGTGGTTCAGGTAAAGACAGAAAGCTATTATGTGCAGCATAAGGTTTTGCTTGGCAGTGGGGATGTTAGTAGGGGAAAGAATCTAAAGGTGATATTCTAGAGGTGAGAGAACCTGTAACAGTAGGTGAGTAATCCATAATTCCTATCACATTTTGGGATGAGGAATCAGGTACTAATTTGGAGCGCAAACTGTAGTCAGAGTTTGGAGTAGGGATAAGTACTGTTATTCATTTATACAAGCTAGAAATTTACTGGCCCAGTATTTAAAGCCACACACACCAAGATGTTAAGAGTGCCTGCAAGACCAGAGCAGACAATCATGAAAGACTTTGTGATGAGTACTGGGAAAGCAATGGTGAACAAAATAACAAAAGAAGCTGAACATAGAAACATAGAAATTGCTGGCAGATGGGGACCATGTGATCTATCCAGTCTGCCCATGGTTCCTCCCCCCCTCCCCTTTCTAAACCTTCTCTGTACTACTTGATTGCCTGTTTATCCCACAATGTCTGTCCCATGCTCTCTTGAATTCACCCACTGTCTTTGCTCCCACCATCCTCTAAGGTTGGCTATTCCAAAGTTCAACCACATGTTCCGTGAAGAAGAACTTCCTCATGTTGGTCCTGAACCTTCCTTCTTTAAGGCAAAGGTCATGCCCTCTTGTCCTGTCAAAATCATTTGCCTGAAAATGGTTCTGCGCCTGTACCTTGTTTTTTTTTCCCCTTTAGATACAGTACTTGAAAGTTTCCATCATAACGCCCCAATTTCTGCACTGCTCCAGGGAGTATAAGTTGAGCTCACTTATTCTTGCTTCGTATGATTTTTGATGCAGGCCCTGCACCATTTTTGTTGCTCTTCTCTGCACTGTCTCCAGCCTATCTATGTCCCTCTTAAGGTGTGGTCTCCAGAACTGTACGCAGTACTCCATGTGAGGCCTTACCAGGGACCTATACAGTGGCATGATTACTTCCTGTCCCCTGCTTGTGATGCCCCTTCCTATGCATCCCAGGATGCCAATAGCTTTTAGTGCTGCCTGGTAGCTGCTAGCTGTTCCCCTCCCACTTAGTATGTTTTCCCTTGGTTATGCTTTCCTAGGTGTATGATCTTGCATTTTGTTTGTGTTAAAATTCAATTGCCAATTTTTTTGACCACTCCTCCAACTTCCGGAGGTCGGATTCCATGTGCTGATACTCCTCTGGTGTGTCAACTCAGTTGCTGATCTTGGCATCATCAGCAAGTAGGCATACTTTTCCCTCCAGTCCATCAGTGATGTCACTAATAAATATGTTAAAGGGGAATTGTCACCTACAGGGTTTCTTAATGTCTGAAAGTCCACAAAAAACTAATTTGAGTGAGCCATTGTGTTTATTTGTGAGTCTTTGCAGTCCACAGTTATTCATATGTAAATCAGCCTGCAATTAAGGGCTGGGGCAGCCATATTTTTTTAGGCTTCTGACAGGAAATGATGTTACCAAGGGTCTTGGCCTTCTATTGACTGTAGGTTAAATAGGAAATCATCTGTCTTATTAAATATGTTTTATGGTGTTCTTACAACATTTTCTACATTTATAATAATTGTTTTGTATGTGCATTGAAACTAGTGAGTTATCACCATTACATTTCAAACTGTTAGTAAAAATAATCCATCTTTAGGATTGCTTTAACCTCTAGGCTGTACTGCCAGCTGATCATTAAAAATTACACATCTCAAGGCTGGTTCTGTGGTGCCAACAGGTATTGAGACCCCATATCAGGATTTCTAAACCCTGGATGTGTTCATGTCAGTACAGATTTCTGGGGCTGCCACAGCACCAACTTCTGTCTTTTTCTGTTCCCTCTTAGAGCCTTTTCTCTTACAATTTCAGGGGTGTAGCTGTGTGCCTTTCCTGGACAAAGACAGCAAAAACAACCTGAGCATGTGTTATGATTCTATATACAATTATTATAAATGTAGAAAGTGTTGTAATAATACCTAAAAACACACTCCTAAAAATGAGCTTACCATGAGACTTCCTTTTTGGACTTTTGGAAGTATCCATCCACCACTGCAAAAAAGTGCTCTCCCCTCTGATTTTTATTATTTGCTGTTCTGTTTTTACCCTTAGACTGCCAACAGAATTAGAACATTTTGGAGTTCTGGACAGATATATCAGTCCGTAGCTCTGGAAGGGTTAAAGGCATCTGAAGGGCAGGAGAATGCTAGTGTGCCTCCCAATGTTCAGGATATAAACAAAAAAAAACTTTGAAGCTGCTGTGTTGGAACTCCAGAGGTGTGTTGGAACTCCAGAGGAGTTGCAGAATTACATTTTTAATGGCTGAAAAGAAGAAGCATACAAGTATTACTAGAATTTTCCTTATTGAAGCTCTGAAGCAGTCAGGGTCTCATTAAGCAGACTACAGTGTCAAATTAGAGACAGTCCAGCTTCAGCTTTGCCCGTGTAATTCAAGACCAAGACTCTTGGTACTGTGGAGGAATACTGTGTATTTTAAGGGCTGTGGGCAGAGCCTACAGTCATTTTGGGATCACTCAGTAGCTCTAAACATGACCGATCATGGAACCTTCCATTGGACTTTTAGAAGTATCCTTCTGAAAGTCCAATGGAGCTTGAAACCCTCCGCCATGATTGACTGCTACGGAATAACAGCAGTACTGTTTCAGCTGTTACTTCCACATTCCGGGGCATGAACTGCACATGTGTGACTCGTGCATGTGCAGTTCTGCTGGCACCATCATGTTCTGAATGGCAAAATGTCATTCACCACAGCTGCACAAGCTGCATCCAAATTTCCTTCCCATAGACCAAGTGAAACTTTTTCAATGCCAAAAAAAAAAACTAGCAATGCATTCCCTGGCCTTGAATAAATGTAATATGGGGTGGTATTATACTTTGCACATTCTTGTGTTCTATGATTCTAGTATGTTCACCTATTAAGTTATGAGGCTATATTGAATTTTGCAAATGCAGGCTCATAACTTTGGTAATATTCATTCATTTTACTTCAGATTTTCAACTTAGCCACTTTGGTACAGCAACTCATGAATATGATAGCTGTCATTTTTCAGCTCCTGTCCAAAATGTGTGTTTGTAGCCCAAAAGTTTATTTTGCAGTCCCTGCATGATGATACCTTTAAGCCAGGAACTGAACATTTTCTCTACCCTTCTTTATGAGGCAGGGTCATAACAAGGCATAAAAAACACAAGACCTATTGTCCATACATGGTTCTGACCCTGATCAACCACTAAGCCCTTCACTCTGTCCCAGCAATGTTTGAAATCATTGATAGTTTTGGTGCCCACCACATCAGTTCACAGATTGTTCCATGGCTCCGCTACCTTTTCTGTAAAATAGAATGTTCTCTCTTCCCTTTTGAATCCCCCATCAGTTTCCACTCATGCCCCCATATTTTTGATCCACTACTTATGTAAATAATTCCTCGCAGTTTACCTTGTTCATTCCTTTCAGGAACTTGAAGGTCTCTATCATAGCTCCCATTTTTCATCTTGCTCTCCAGTGAGTACATGTTCAGTGCTTTAAGCCAGTCCTGATGAGATCTGTCCTGTTGGCTTGAATGATTTGGTCACCTACATGGCACACCATCTCCAGTCTGTCCTTACCTTTCCTTAGGTGAGGACTCCAGAACTGGGCACAGTAGTCTAGGTGGGGCTTCATCAGTGATCTATAGAAAGGTAGTAACACCTCCTTGTTTCTGCTGTCAATACCCCTCCCTATATACACCAGCATCTTGTTTGCCTTACTGTGGGCCTTGTTACACTGACCTGATTGTTTTACAGAGTCACTGTTTCCTCAGAGGTCATGCACAACTTAACCCCCTTCCATCCAGTACTGTCTTCTAGGGTCCTTGCTCCCTATCTGCCTCACCTTACACTTTTTGGCACTGAATTGAACTGGCAAACTTTTGACCACCTCTCTAGTCTTTGCTTGTCTTTCTGCAGTTCCATACAGTTCCCTAACCCTTTCCTCACTGTCTACCCTGCCACAGAGCTTAATGCCATCAGTGAAGTCAAGTCAAGTCAATCTTTATTTATATAGCGCCTTTGAATATCAAGGCACTATACAGAGTATAAACCACAAATGTACAAACATACAGCAATATACATTATTTAAAAATCAGTCTGGGAAAGCCAGAGAAAATAAATAAGTTTTTAACATAGACTTAAAACTACTGATGGTCAGGCATTCTCTTAACCGTCAAGGTAGAGAATTCCACAGGGTTGGCGCTGCAAAAGAAAAAGCATGAGCTCCAGATGTTTTTAGACTAACCCTGGGAATCTCTAGCAATCCCTCGCTGGCTGATCAGAGAGGATGACTGGGGGTGTAGGAAGTCGGGAGATCTTTCAGGTAGTCAGGCCCCTGTTCATGTAGGGCTTTAAAGGTAAGCAAGCCTACCTTATAGGTAATCTACCACTGAACCGGCAGCCAGTGCAGTCCACGCAGCACAGGTGTTATGTGACTGGACCAAGAAGTACCAGTCAACAGCCTGCTTGTAGTGTTCTGCGCCAGCTGCAAGCAGTGGATATCAATCCCAGACAACCCTAGGTAGAGTGCATTGCAGTAGTCAAGACGGGTAGTAATGAAGGCATGAACCAATGTTGGAAGGTCACCCCGGGGGAACCAGGTGTTTCATCTGGGAGATATTCCTCAGATGATAAAATGAGGATTTGACCATGGCTGACACCTGAGATTTCAGGGTCAAACCTTCATCAAAAATAACACCCAGGTTCTGCACCCAATCTGAGGTAGTGAGCTGGACACCATCAAGCCACAGGCCAGACATGTGCCCAGCCCCCAAACCCACCCCCGGGTGACCCAGGTCCACAACCAACACCTCAGTCTTATCCAGATTCAGTCTCAGCCAACTGGAACCCATCCAGTCTTTGATCTCGAAACGGCAATTACTTAGCACAGAGACCACATCATCCTGTCTGGGCACAAAGGACATATACAGCTGAGTATCAGCTTCATAACAGTGAAAACTCAAGCCATATCACCTGATGATATCTCCCAATGGCAGCATGTACACTGCGAACAACATGGGTGCAAATATGGAGCCCTGTGCACCCCACAGGACAGGGGGAGGGCATAAGAGGTATAAATTCAAGTGACCACCCTCTGAGATCTGCCTGCGAGGAACAATCAAAACCATTCGAGGACTGTACCCGGCAGTCCACAAAATAACTGCAGGGTCCCTAAAAGCACTCCATGATCCACAGTGTCAAAGGCTGCTGAGAGATCGAGATGGACCAAGGTGGCATGAGCCTTTCAATCTCTCACCATTAGGTGGTCATTTAATACCCAAACAAGGGCAGTCTCCATGCTATGCCTTTTCCTGAAACCAGACTGAAGGGTTTCATAGACATTGTGGGTTAAAAGGTGATCATTCAGTTGCAACACAACCACCTTCTCAATAGCCTTCCCCACAAAGGGAAGGATAGAGACAGGTCAGTAGTTAGCTGGGTTGTCGGGATCCAAGGAGGATTTTTTAAGGAGTGGTTGAATGACCACCTCTTTCAGAGGGTCTGGAAAGATCCCCCTTTCCAAGGATCGCTATACAATTTCAGCTAGGATCGGGCAGATAACATCTACACACCCCACAAAAAGCGGGGTAGGGCCTGTATCCAAACTACAACAGGTTGGGCACAAAGTCTGGATGATTTTTACAATGTCCATGAATTCTGGTTGGCTGAAGTCCATCCAGACAGACCAGGTGCTCACCACCTCCTTCGACCTCCACAACCCCTCCTAGAGAGAGCCGGGAAGATTCCGGACCTGATGCTGGCAACCTTATCTGCGAAGAACTGAGCTAGCTCATCACACTTAATTTGTGAAAAAGTTCTTCTGGACTGGAGACAGATTGGATTGCACAATCTGTCAATGGTTAAGAAAAGTTGAGCCGGTGGATTCTGCACAGCAGAAATCTCCCTGGACAGGAACTCTGCTTTCTTATGGGTGATTTTAGATTGATAGCTTTTATAACGTTCTATCAATCTAAGCCTGTCAGCATCCAGGCCAGACTTCACCATGCCCTCTCCAGCCTACGACCAATTCACTTCAACTCTTTCAAGGACCCGTCATACCAAGGGAACCTTGGGCAAAGAGTGAGTGGTCAAACATGAACAGGAGCTATCAAGTCCAGGGCATTTCCCACTGCCTTATTATATTTATTTATTTTTTTATTTATTTCAATTCTAGCATTACAATTACCTTTGAGCCCAGGGCTCTTTTATAAAGGTTCCACGTCAAGACATAGGTATCACATGACAATAGACAAAATTGTTACACAAATATGGGTAAAGAATATCAAATTAATTTTGAACAGACAGGGAAAGGATAAAGTGGAAAGGAAGAGGACAATAGGGGAGAGGGGTGGTAGAAAGAAATGGGAGGGGCAAGGAGGGAGGTAAGAAAGGAGAAGAGAGGAGAAGTGGGTAGGTAAGGATAGGGAGGGGGTTTGCTGAAGCTGCCAGGAAGGTGGCATTGTCAGGTGCTGTAGAGCGATGGGGTAGAGGCCAAACTAGGGAGCAAGTGTTATGTAAGGAGCTAGATATAGGAAGAGTGGTAGCGGAGCGGAGTTGCATAGACATTATCCATGACAGTTGCAGATGCTGGAAGTGACCAGGGTGTTTCAGAGCCTGGATTTGAAGGCCCCTAGCCCAGTGGTATTGAGAGTATCATTGGCAAGACCGTTAAACCAAGTGGGTGCCCTGTAGGTGAATGAACGCTGGCCAATGGCTGTGCGGCAGTGAGGGATACGGAAAAGTTGTGGCTTTGATCCCCTGGTAATTCTGGAGCTGGTTTTTGTTTGAAGGAGTGAACAGACCCCAGGAGGGGCAGTTCCCAACTGTATTTTCTTTGCAACCACGCAGGTTTGGTACTGAATTCTATTATCAAGTTGAAGCCAGTTAGCTTGTGAGTAGAGGTCACAGGTGTGTGTGAGCCGTTCGGCCCCAGTGATGAGTCGACAGGCCTTGTTTAGGGTGGTAGTAATCCTTCTGAGTGCAGTGGTAGTGGCAGTGCCATAGATGACAAGACCATGGTCAATCTGGGAGATGACGGAGCTTTGAACTGCGGCAAAGAGGGCCTCTTTAGTCAGGTGCTGACGAAACCAGTAGAGTAAGCCCAGTCTAGTATTCACAGTTTTAGCAACATTGGTTATATGGGTTCCAAAGGACAAGTGTGGGTCTAAGGTGATTCCTAGGTATCTGAACGAGTCAGCCTGCTCCAGGGAGTCCCCAAGGCAGGTGTTTAAAGAGAATTGGTGGTGTTTGTGCTTGTTTTGGTGGCTGGTGAAAATCATGGTCTTCGTTTTTTTCTGGTTAAGGATTAACTTATGTTCTTTGAACCAGCTTTCAACAGAGGTGAAGCCGTGTTGAAGGGTTTGTTGCAGGTGGCTTGGGTCATGATGAGAGGCAAGAATCACCACATCATCTGCATAGAGTATGACTTGCTGAGAGGTGGAGTCAGGGAGGGAGTTGAGGAACAGGCCAAACAGCAATGGGCCCAGGATGGAGCCTTGGGGGACACCGGAGTGAATCTGTTTAGTATCAGAGACCACGCCTGATATTTTTACCCATTGGGACCTGTTGTCAAGGTAGCTATTGAACCATTTCACTGATTCTGCAGAGCGGCCAATGTTCAGTAGCTGATGAAGCAGGAGGCGTTGGTGGACAGTGTCAAAAGCCTTTGACAGATCGATGAATGTAGCTCCGGTTAGGCGACCCTGATCAAGGGAGTTGTGTATGACTCCCGTAAACTCAAGAAGTACCATAGAAATGCTGTGTCCTTTTCTAAATCCGTGTTGCTGCTGGCAAAGGATGTTGTACTTGTCCAGATGATCAGTGAGCTGGTCTGCTACTATCTGTTCCAGGGCCTTTGAGAGGGGCGGCAGGATAGAGATAGATCGGTAGTTCACATGGGAGGTCCGGTCACCACCTTTATGGATAGGTGTGACAGTCGCTGCCTTCCATTTGTCAGGGAATTGGCTGAGAGACAGGGAGAGATTAAAGATCCTGATGAGAGGCCCCAGAACCTCATCTAGAGTGAGGGACAGAAGTTTGAGGTCCAGAGTGTCAGCACTTGCTCTAGTGTTTTTGATGGCTTTGGAAATGTATTTCCTGGTGGTATTTTTGCTTACTGCTCTGAAGTAGAAAGGGAGACATTTTTTTGGTGATGACTGATGGGTGGGAAGATGGGGGTCGCTGTCATTAAAAAAGTCAGGACTAGGCTAGTACAAGGTCCCCTGGGCTTGTGCTTTCACCCAGCAATCCCAATAGGTCCAGGACTGCCGAAAGGCCATCTAGGGTAACTCCCCTTAAAGGGCGATAACGGACCATCTCTGACAGGGTAGGTCCATTTGGGAGGGCTCCAAAACTGAAACCTATGGTGTGATGGTCAGATCAACTGACTGGTTCCACCTCCAAATCAAAGATCTCCATCCCCAGGAGGAACAGCAGATCCAATGAGTGGCCCCCCTACATGGGTAGAGGAGGTAACCACCTGTGTGAGGCCCAGCATTGTCATGAGCTGGAGGAGGTTTTGACCAAATTGCCAGAGTTCATCGTCGACCCAGGCATTGAAGTCTCTCAGAATTATCCATCTGGGAGACTCCAATGCCATGTCGATGATGAAGTCCACAGTCTCTTGCAGGAATAAACTCCCATCACCTGGCGGACAGTAAATGAGGAGCATCCTGCAACCTACACCCTCTCCTATAATGCACTCAGAGGATCTGGTAGTCCCCACTCGAACATCCACAAGGCCCAGTTCAGTCTTAAAAAAGATGGCTACACCCCCACCCCTTCGATCCAGCCTCGGGCGGTGAATCACCAAAAACCCAGCTGGAACTGCAGAGGTCAATACTGGGCCTGCATTTTTGTCCAGCCAGGTCTCAGTGATACATGCCAGACCCACCGTTACAACAAGATCAACTATAATAGTAGTCTTGTTTTTGATGGACCTGGCATTACATAACACTGCCTAGGTTGGATGACATGCTGAGGAACACCTCGACTCCTGTCCAGCATCAATTGCTGGGCCCTTGGGTATGGGAATAAGACAGGGATTACCCCTGTCCTGGCACCATTTCGTCCCAGGGCATCACCTGGTCCCTAACACCCCAATCTGTTCCCCCTTTCCATTCCCCCACCAAGCCCAGTTCTCACCCCTTTCCTGCACCTTCTAACAATCCCCAAGGATTGACAAAATCTATAAACCTCCACCAGTAAATAACGGCAGTCAAAAGGATGCAGTTCCCTGAGCCTGGTGAGGGAATACTGTCTGACCATCATTTAGCCTCCCCAGCACATTTTTAAAATAACTAATACACCCAAATTTACTTAACCCCACCCAAGCCAACTAAATATCAATACAAATTATAAATAATTAAAACTAGAAATACAGTAAAATACGCTATCCTAAAAACACATAAAACTTTGTGGTCATAAATTAAAAGGAAAACAAATCAATTACTGTATAAGACTACAAAGTAATGTAAACTTAGCACCCGGAAAGCTGTCACCAGTCCAGGTAGTCAGAAAAAATCTTTAGTCCCAATACTACCTCTCACATAGTAGGAACCAAAACAGAATAATTTGTAATATGAAAAAATAACATACGGCACTCTCACCACCCCACCAAAATAGGCAATATCGTGTAGAAGCTGGACAATGAAATTCCCACCTTGCCCTTGATTCCTTCTCCCATGTTGCTGATGGATATATTGAAAATAACTGGACCCAGGACTCATCCTTGTGGCGCTCTACTGGTGACCTCCCTCTCTTCTGATCTGATACTGTTAATGACAACCCCCTGCTGTCTCCCAACCTGTTTTTCGCCCATCTGACTGTGTCCTTCACTGCATCCAGATACTTTAGCTTCTTCAGCAACCTTCTCTTAGGCACAAAGTCAAAACCTTGCTTAAATCAAAGTAGAGTAAATCCATTGCGTAGCTCTTATGCATAACCCTCATGACCCAGTCAAAGATCATTACAGTACAGTATTAGGTTGGTGACAAGACCTCCATACCACTAACCCATGCTGTTTACTATCCTGAGGTCTGCTGCTCTCCAGGTAGTCCACAAAGTCTTCTATGACTGGTGAACTATTGCATTACTCTACCAGGGGTTCAGTTAGTTCTATTGCAAATTCCTTCAGCACTCTCAGATGCAGCCCATCTGGTCCAGGGGCCTGTCTATCATTAGGGCTGCTAGCCTTTTCAAAAACCCTTTGACTTGTGGACACTTGCTGTCTCATTTCATGAATCCCCATTACAGCTGCCTTAATACCAATCTTTGGCAGAGGTCTTCTGTCTTCTCTTGTGAATACAGAACAGAAGTAGTTGTAGTTCATCAATGGCACTTGCCACCAGTGTATAAATCAGAAACACCCCCTGAGGTAACTAAAAGGACAGTAAAGGCTAAACAATAATGGAATGGGATGCAATACATTAAAAAAATGCTTCTTCTGGGGAAAATGACTTACAGGTTCAGCACAGTTCTTCTTTAAGAGCAGCTGCTTTCTGCCCATCCACTTCAGTTTTCTTACCTCCCTATGTTAGCATACCAATTTCTTCTTCCTTCTTTCTTTTTTCCCCCGGTATATTGAAAAAGCTGTTTTTCCCCACCCTTGACCCCTATGCAGTATGCATCTCTGTGTCTGCCTTTGCTTCTCTGACCGCCCTCTTGGTTTTCCTGGTTCTCACTTGGTACTCTCCTCATTCTTCCATCCTGTGTTCTTCCTTTTACCTGGTAAATGCCTATTTTTCACTGTTATAGCTTCCCTGACCTTTCCAGAGAATCTTATTGGTCTCTTGTACCTGTTTCTTCCGATTACTTTTCTCACATAAGACTTTATTGCCTCGAGAATGATCTCCCTGATTGCCCCATCTTTCCTCCAACTCCTCCATCACCATATAAATCCATGTCTTTTCCATTTTTCCTGAAAGGGACAGAATTCTGAGCATGTACCCCAACTGTCAGCCCTAGCTCTCACTGCAGGTCAGTCCAGAGGGCTGGTGCAGCATGACAGGGGGGTCAGTCCCCTTGCCGCAGTTGGCTGGGGCAAGACAGAGGGGCACATACCAACTACAGCAGGGATCCTGCCCATAAAGCCTACACTTCTCTTGTCTGGCACACCATGCTTTGGTGCATGGCACAGAGTTCAGCACCACTCCGTTGATCCTCTGGTCCATCCGTGCATGAAGGGGCACAAACAGAGAGGGTATCCCATGTACAAGGAGTACACACCCTTTCGGTGGATGCCATGGTGGTCCATGGGACTCCTGATATGCTGCGGTTAGTCTTAGGAAAGCCAGCACACTAAGTATATGCAGTGTGTAGGGTTTGTGCATAGACCCCAATATGATTAACTTTAACAACAACAACAATGACACTTTTGAAAGGACACAGATTTCTTTGTCCCGGTGTCAAACAGCTGCTCCAAGAATACCAGCCACTTCAGTGGTCAAATAGATATAGTGATTACGCAGCAGGGGCACACAATCACCCCTTAGAATACTTTAAATAAAATTATGTTCCATTCAGTCTCCATGGCAACTATGCTGTGCAGATACTACCATTTGAGAGACTTCTAAATTTCATTCCTGTTTTTAGAAACAGTTATTCTGCAGGTGATGCCAAATTACTCCAGAAGACCTTTCCCCAGGTGTGGGAATATTTTATTGATGACACCACAAATCCATTGAAAGCCTGTTTCAAACAGTATGGTAAAAAGATCAGTTGGGGTACGTTCACTCAGATGTTTGGAACAAGTGTTATGGCAGATTCTTTAAAACATGAACATGCCATACTCCTAATAACTAGGCTCAATCCCCACGTATGTCAGAGACTGAGGGGCAAGTAGGGACTGCCAGATATGGGAAGAGGTATAAGACAGTTTATTCAAAAAATCCAGCCACCATGGTAGCACTCAAATGATGCATCCCTCTCTACTGGAGCTTCTTCAGAGGGAATCAAGCCACCACCAGTCAAAGCCAGGCCCAGCTGCCACCCTATCAGCTGGTAGTGAATTTGTAACAAAACAAAATAGACACACAGCATCATTTCATACCCACAGGTAACTGTCACATAATCACCCCAGTTCCATATAAATGATACAGCTCATTAGGGAAGATAATAACCCTTAATTTTCAACGATTCAGCATGGTGGAAGACACTGGCTTTTGAAGACTCCTGCAGGATGTAAAGTGAAAATACAGCACTCTGTTGTGACTCATGTTTTCTCATCATGCTGTCTCCACTGTGTATGAGGCAGTACTGTATGCATACAGATGGTGAAATTTTTGAAGGCAGCAAAGGGTGGTCATGTGCATTCCACTAGTGTCATCTCGAGCTGTAGAGCAAACTAAAGCTTCCTGAGTCTCATTGTCCATTGGGCTGTCTCCCAATTAAGTACCACCACCACCTGCAGCAGTTATGTTAAAGCAGATATCTCACAGAGGAACAGAAACAGAGGAAGTTCCTTCTAAATGTGGTAGTAGTAGAGGTCAAGCACAGTAGGGAAACTTTCTTCAGCTCATCCCATTCAGTTCATCCATGGCAGGGGTGCAAGTTGAAAGGGGAGTACACAAGGTGGAAGACAAGGGGGGGACAACATAGGATGCAGAAATAGAGTTGTAGAGGAGACACAAGGATAAATAGAGGGAGCAATGAGGGAAGAGGGGAGATGGGGAGGTTTGAGGAGCATCACAGGCAGAAAGGGGGAGGAAAGGGGGTTACAGACAGGGAAAGAGCTAGGTCAGAGAGCCATGTGTGCCAATGCAAGGAGACTAGGAATTAAAATTCCAGACCTGGAGGCCATCATGGTGGAGGCAGACCTGAACCTAGTAACCATAACTGAATTGTGGTGCACTGAAACTCATAACTGGGACATGGCCATCCCAGGCTACTCTCAGTTCAAAAGACATAGGGAGGGAAGGGGAGGGGAGGGGAGGAGGGAGGATGGGTTGTTCTATATGTGAAGGAGGATATCAGGGCTATGGAACAGCAAGAGAACCTAGAGGTAAAGAGAGGGCTGGAGATGCAGATTGGTCAATACCAGCAGGAGCATCTGCCAGAACTAGACACATGGTGGATTCCCTGCAGGGGGAGGGCCTCAAACAACTGGTACAACAACCCACAGGAGACAGGGCTATCTTAGATCTAGTACTGACTAACAGGGAAAGGATCTCCGATCTCCAGGTAGAAGGTCACCTGGCAGCCAGTGACCATCACATGGTATGGTTCAATTTGGCCACTAGAACTAAATCATCCCATTCCAAGGCAAAAATATGGGACTTCAGAGGAGCTGACTTTGATAAGATGGCCAACAGAGTTAAGCTAGCCCTGGCAAAAAAAAATACAGGTGAGGGGGTACAGGCAAAGTGGGCAAGCATTAAGGATGCAATACTTGAAGCAACATCCCTTTGTGTTAGAGAGAAAAGGAAGTGCAAAAGAAGACACACTACTCATACATACATACAGTACTCCCAATGTGAGCAGATGCCCAGGTAGAGAGGTAGCGCTCAGTGGCAGGCTGCAGGAATTTCTTATGGCCACAGCTGCATAGCTTAGGAGTGGGTCCAAAAGTGGTAAACTGAGTAAGAAACTGGTTAAGGGATATGCAGCAGAGGGTAGCGATAAATGGAATTCACTCAGAGGAAGGGAAGATGACCAGCAAAGTGCCTCGGCGATCAATGTTGGGACTGGTCCTCTTTAATATCCGTATAAGTGACATTGCAGAGGAGCTGGAAGGGAAGGTTTGTCTCTTTGCGGATGACACTAAACTCTGCAATAGGGTGGACACTCATGGGGGGAGGATAAGCAGTGACCTGAGAAAGCTCAGGTAGTGGCCAAGGGTATGGCAGCTGGGTTTCAATGAAAAATAAAGTGCTAAATAATGCACTTGGGGCACTGAAGCCCAGGGGCAGAGCACAAAATGGGGGGGGGTGGTACTGACGACTACCGAACAGGAAAGAGGTCTGGAGGTGATCATATTAGATGACCTAAAGATGGCTAGGCAGTGTGAAAAGGCAAATCGGAGTATGAGTGGTATGCTGGGGTTCATAAGGAGGGGTAAAACCAGCAAAAAGAGGGAGGTGGTGTTGCCTCTGTATAGATCACTGATAAGACTGGTAAGACTCCACCTAGAGTACTGTGTCCAGTTATGGAGACCACATCTCAGAAGGGACACAGACAGAGTGGAAGTGGTCCAGAGAAGGGCAACTAAAATGGTGCAGTTTCTGCATCAGAAGCCCTATGAGAAGAGATTAAAAGGACCTAAATATGTACACACTGGAAGACAGGAGAGAGGGGAATATGACAGAGACCTTGAAATACCTTACAGAAGTAAACAAGGTACAAGAGGGAAGTAGTTTTTACAAAAAAAAGGTGTTTAAGGACAAGAGGGCATGATAAGAATCTGGAAGGGGTAGATTCAGGAGCGATGTGAAAAAGTATTTCTTTACAGAAAAGTGTTGGATTCCTGGAACTGTTTCCAGCAGAGGTGCTGGGGCCAAAAACAGTGGTGGGAGATTGAGAATACAAAGAATAGGCAAAAGGGAATCTTAGGAAAGGGAAGGGGGGATGGGCTGGAGATTAAGTAGGATCTACAGTGATACCATAGCCACAGAACAATGGGCAGAGTAGGTGGGCCAGTGGTCCTTTTCTGCCAGAAAATTATATGCTTCTACATTTCTATGCCACAAGGCTGGAGCAGGACCATGTGGTGCTACATGTCAGATTTAACCTCCTCCCACCTGGTATAGTTTGAAAGTCACTTAGTGGCTGGGGGAATGGCAAACCATCAGCATTTGCACTCGAGTTGGATAACTGTTACCTGTCTAACACTAGAAATGTGAGGAACACAGAAAATCAGGAAGCCACACAAGTGCACAGTTGCAGAGAGAGAGAGAGAGAGAGAGAATGAGAGAGAGTGAGGAAGTGACCTTTGGTCTCCTTTCATAAGGCCCCTCCAGGTTGTTTAAGCTGAGAGCCCCTGTATGTGTAAAGTGGAACAGTGGGCTTGTCCCAGACTGAAGGAGCAAGTTGCTCATGGAGAAGTGAGGGACCAAGCTAAAAGAGCCCAAATGGTAAACAGGTAGGAAAGAACATGGCCACTGGAGCAGTCTGCAAGTGTAGCAGCATGGACATGGCAGGTCAAAGCAGGAGGCATCTGTGAGCTGTAACCCAAAGTGCACAGGGGAGCAGAGGAAAGGAGGCTGGAGGAGTCAACCAGCAGTATCAGGGCCAGCAGCTAAGCAAGGACTTGTGAAGATGCAACAAAGTTAGGGGGAGAGTAAACGCAACAATTAAGACAGTCTGGAGTCCTGTGGGACAGAAGCAGACAGTTTATGTGGTGGCTGTGGGAAGGGTTTGATAAACTGACCACAGAGCCCCAGTAAACGTTCCATTTCTTAGTTTCATCACAGTTTATAAAATTTATATTAGTTGTCACATTGGCTGATGTATTTACTACATACCTGTTCAGATCTATGAAATAAAGTCTGCTTGGAGCACTGAATAAGCTTTTGTTTTACCTACTTTGCATTGTGTGGACAGGAGAGCCTGTTTACTCGGGTTGCTTTCTGCACTATTCATCTGTAGTACTGTACAGTATGTTTCTCCCAGGAATACTATCAGTTTTTGCATAGATTTCACTAATGAGCCCTGTCTGTGGGTGTTTATTATAGATCTAAGTATAGCTTTGACATCATTGCATTTTGAAAGAAGAGACCAACAGAACTGTTGGATTGCAGATGTTCTTTTCCATAAAGACAGACTGTGGCAGCTCAAAATTTATTATTTATGTGTGTTTTCATTTATTTGTCTCATCATCTATGCCTCTATAAGGTATTTCAGCTGTGGTGGGAAGTCTGGTGGAAACTGAAAATGTAATTCCTCAATATCCTAAGCTTCATGGCACTTAGTATGGAATTGTCTTTGTTTAAGCAATCCTTTTCCTAGCCTATAAAGGCCCTTTGTTTTGTACAAACTTCAAAGGACTGCGTCCCTTTCATAACATAGAAACATAGAAACATAGAAGTTGACGGCAGATAAGGACCGCAAGGCCCATCCAGTCTGCCCATTTCTTTTTCTACCTTATAAATGTGCCATCAGCCTTTGCTCTGTCAGTGGCCTATCTATTCATACTCATCTGTATTGCTCCCTTATGCCTATCCCATGCCTGTTTGAAGCCCAGCACTGTATTCATATCCACCACTTCCTGAGGTAGGCTGTTCCATGCATCCACCACCTTTTCTGTGAAAAAGAACTTCCCCATATTACCCCTTAATCAGCCTCCTTTTAATCTCATGCTGTGTCCTCTTGTCCTGCTATTTTTCTTATATTGAAACATGTTAAACTCTTTCACCTTGTTAATGCCCTTAAGATGTTTGAATGTTTCGATCATATCACCTATCTCCCTCCTTTGCTCTAGGGTATAAATATTGAGCTCTGTTAATCTGTCCTCATATATTTTCTGATGCAGTCCCTGCACCATTTTGGTTGCCCTTCTATGGACTGCCTCAATTTGGTTAATGTCCTTGTGAAGGTGTGGCCTCCAGTACTGCACGCAGTACTCCAGATGGGGCCTAACCAGTGTCTTGTAAAGAGGGATTATTACCTCCCTCTTTCGACTTGTGATACCCCTACTAATACACCCCCAAATCCCCCTAGTCTTACCTACTGCTTTAGTGGTCTGCTTGGATGATTTCAGGTTATCGGTGATGATGATGCCCAAGTCTCTTTCTTCCCTTGTGACTGCCAGCAACTCCCCTCCCAGCCTATAGGTGGCTTCAGGGTTTCTCTTCCCTAGGTGCATGATCTTGCACTTCTTTGCATTAAACCCTAGTTGCCACTCTTCCGACCATTTTGCTAGTTTATCCAGATCTCTTCTCAGTCTGTCCACCCCATCTGGATCATCTACTCTGTTGCAGATCTTGGTGTCATCTGCAAACAGACAAACCTTACCCTCCAGCCCATCTGCAATGTCACTGATGAAGATATTGAAGAGGACTGGCCCCAGGACTGATCCCTGAGGTACCCCACTTGTGACTTGCATCTCTATTGACTGTATACCGTTTACCACCACTCTCTGTTTTCTGCCCGTCAACCAGTTTGCCACCCAGTTGACCAACTTCTGACCCACCCCTCGAGCCTACCCAGCTTATTAATTAATCTTCTATGTGGAACAGTATTGAAAGCTTTGCTGAAGTCAAGGTAGATGTCATCAACTGCTCCCCCTTGGTCCACCATTTGGGTTACTCAGTCAAAGAAATCTATGAGATTAGTTTGACAGGACCTTTCTTTTGTAAATCCATGCTGTCTTGGATCCTGTGCTCCTATGGATTCTAGGTGTTGCACTATCCTTTCCTTAAGGAGTGCCTCCATAATCTTGCCCACTACTGAGGTAAGACTGACTGGTCTGTAGTTCTCTGCCTCCTCCCTGCTACCACTCTTGTGGAGTGGGATCACATGAGCCCTTCTCCAGTCTTCTGGGACTTCTCCTGTGCTCAGAGACTCACTAAACAGTTCTGATAATGGCTCTGCTAGTTCCACCCTTAGGTTCTTTAGTACCCTGGGATGTATCCCATCAGGTCCCATTGCCTTGTCCACCCTGAGCTTATCAAGCTCTTGTAGGAGCCTTTCTTTTGTGAAGAGACTAGTGCACACCTCCTTCCCCCCTGTGTCCATGGTGCTGAGCTGTGGGCCCTGCCCTACCTTCTCTTCAGTAAATACTGAGCAGAAGTATCTGTTTAGGATAGATGTTTTACATGGTATTCCTCCTCACATGCCCTCTTATCCCCTTTGATCTTAGCAATACCCCATCTGGACTTTCTCCTTTCACTGATATATCTATAGAAAGTCTTGTCACCTTCTTTTACTGTTTGTGCTAGTTTTTCCTCAGTTTGGGCCTTTGCCTGCCTTACTGCCTTCCTTGCTTCCCTTAGGGAAGTTTGGTATGTCTTTCTATCTTCATCCTACTGAGTTCCCTTATATTTCCTGAAGGCCAGCCTTTTGGCTCTGACCTTTTCTGCTACTGTTTTTGAGAACCAAAGTGGTTTCCTTCTTCTTCTTTTGCACTTCCTTTTCTCTCTAACACAGTGGGATGTTGCTTCAAGTATTGCATCCTTAATGCTTGCCCACTTTGCCTGTACTCTCTCATCTGCATTTTTTTTTGGCTAGGGCTAGCTTAACTCTGTTGGCCATCTTACCAAAGTCAGCTCCTCTAAAGCCCCATATTTTTGCCTTGGAATGGTATGATTCAGTTCTAGTGGCTAAATTGAACCATACTATGTGATGGTCACTGGGCCCCAGGTGACCTTCTACCAGGAGATCTGAAATCCTTTCCCTGTTAGTCAGTACTAGATCTAGAATTGCTCTGTCTCTTGTGGGTTGTTCTACCAGTTGTTTGAGGCCCTATATCTCATAAAATCTTTATCATGAATGATGTATCCTACAGCTTGTTGCATTTCTGATGTCCACTTAATCTTTTTTTTATTATATATTTACAAGTGTTCATCCACTATTATATATTTGCAAGTGTTCATCTTCTAATACCATTCCTGTTACGTTCTCTCTCCCCTTTTCCCTCACAGAAACACTGGGTCCAAACTAAGAGTTATTGGGAAATGATTGCTATCCCATATATCCAAAACTGTCATATAACACACTTTATGAAAAGAATATACATCAATCAAGAAGTAATCCAGTGCACTTCATCCTTTCTTTGAGTGGAAGGTAGGGCTTCCAGATCTATCTCCAGGACATCTGCCATTTAAGATTCTTACATTTGTAGTGTTCAGCACATCTAAAATCATTTATCCCTGCTTATTTGATCTAGTATCTTGTAAGGCTCTTATTGGAATATTTAGAGCATCATCCAGATTCCAAGAGTTACTCTGCTCTTCAGAATTTATCCCGACTCTTACATTAAAATATCACCACCCCCCCCATGATGATGGTGACCCCTTGGTATTGTTCTTGTATTTGAACTATCAACTCCTTTAATATTTCCATTTTTCTGTCCATGGCAGATGTCCTAGATTGAGGTAAAATAAATATTTAACGGAATACATAAGCTGGAGCCATTTTTTTGCAACTCCAGGTCCATAATAAAATGGGTCTTGTTCTTGTAAAAACACTTTATATTTATAAGTGAACAGACTCCCCCAGAGGGCTTTCCAAATTTAGAGCTTCTCTGAGCCTCTATGTCCCAAAAAATGATAGCCCTCTAGGAACCAGTTATTGTAATTAGTTACCCAAGTCTCTTGTAACATAATTATTGTATACTTTGTGAATAGTTCTTTCCATCCAACATCCTTCATTTCATCCCCTAACCCTGCCACATTCTTAGATAAGATAGATGTTCCACCTTCTTTCTGTTGTGCTTCCCTATTCCTATTACTCTTTAGTCAACGTTCTTCAGTCTCTGGCTCCAAAGGGTAATATTTGTTACTGACAGATATATCAGACAAAGTTGAAGATAGATCCACTACTGAACTGTCATCTAGTATCACACTGGAGTTTAGTCTTGGGCCTCTAACTTCCCATCCCCTTATCCATCTGTTTTCATTCGGGTTTTCTTCATTTACATGTATAACATGTTCCCTTTCTACGGACCCCATGTAATTTGCTATCCTTTTTATATTTTGATTTGATATCTCACTTCTATTCTGTTAGTTAACTCTTTGAGTCTGTCAGAATCCATTTTTTATCCTTTTCCTTTTCTTTCCCCTTCATAGGGCAGATTACCGATACCTCTGCTTTTACTCCTATCTGTTCAAACTCCTTTCTTGAGTCCAAAATGAATTGTCTACTACTGGGCTTATGTGTCACTAAGCAAATCCAGCTCTTTTCCTTTCCTGCTTGGTACCTGAACACAGATGTAATATCAGTCCAATTAAACTTATTTCCCATCAGGCCCTTACAAACATTATAGACTGTAATTTTAAGGGTCATAGGGTTCTCATTTTTGGCCTTTGATATTCCCTTAAAGAAAATAATAGGATTTATTAAGCTTGTTCTTATTTTCTCCTCCTTGGAGAGTTTATCCCCATTACATACTCCCAGGGAGCCTATCTCTTTTCTTTCCCTAACTCCAGCTCTTTGCTCCTGGGGATCCACATTATTCTGTGTATTATTATTATTCCCCTTCTTGTCCTGGGCTTTTTCTCTTTGAAATTCTTCACTAATGAGGAGTAACACTCCCTCATCTCCCTCTATATACATCTTTCTGCTTCCTTTTTTGTTCTTAGGGTATGTTGTTACACTTGCCTCTCTTTTCTTCTCTCTTTACTCATTCCTTGAACTATATTTCTTTTTCCTGGTAGATAGTTGTTGTATTGTCTTTTGTTCTTTTAATTGCTTTATCAGAGTCTGAATCTCCTCTTCTCTTTCCTCCCTATTACCTCTCTTATCTCTCTAATAGATCTAATTCAATTTCTATTATCGGACTGGTTTCCTCCAATTCCTGCATCTTGTCCCTGATGTTTAGTCCATTTACAGATGTCAAGTGGGTCGGAGGGAAGATTTTGTTCTGTCTCCTCTCTCTGATATATAAATGAACTATTTAATACAGCAAGAATTTCTCATAATAATTGGTTTCCATATATTATTTCTTCTCTTATTTCAGTTAGTCCCATATGCCCTTCCTCAGCAACGTCAGGAGCTAAACCAATATGTTCACTCAACCCTCTCTTTTTCCCAGAAGTTCATGTAGCTTTTCCTATTTCAGACCTATTTTCCCCAAAAGATGAGGTCTCTTGGACCTGCTTCTTTTTCTTACTACTCCATAAATGTGGACGATCGGGAGGGCATTTTAAGAGTGTATCTAGCAATAATCTATTAGCATATGGTGTTATAAATGCTTCAAAGTCGTGTAAAAAAGAACCTGAACCATTTTCCCTAGTAAGTCTTGTGTTTTTTCATTACCATTTTCTATTCCCTCAACTAAGGTCATACTCTCATTAAGTGTCTCTGTACTTAATTTTCCTGTTTGTTTCAGTTTCAGGTCAGGTGAGTCTTTACCACCGTGTTCTACAACATGTTTAATACAGTCCCTTCTCTTTTCTTTCATAACTGAATTTTCTTCTCTTTGGGGTAAGCTATCACCCCCTGTTTCACCTTCAAGTCTCTTAATCTGATTTAATAAGGGGTGTTCACTTAATTGTGTACCAGACTGCACCCTAACAGGTGAGGATGTTAATTGGGTGAAATTGTACTTTGGATTCTCAAAATTTCATTCCTACCTACTAAGTCTATTTGGTTTACAGGGGCCAGAATACAGCTAGTAATTTTCTTTTCCCTTTTATTTATGTATTTTTCTTTTTAAACACTGTACCCAGCCCCTTTCCGTGTGTTTTCTTAGTAGTGTCTCTCTTAGTATGTCTTGTATTTATTTTGTCTTTGATTAACAGTATAAGCAATTAACAATAGTCAGGTTGTTAAGAATGTAAGTCCAGTTCAATTAAGATCAAAAAACCCTTTTCTTTTAGACTACCAACAATCATGGATGTCTGTAGAATGGAGCTTTCTCCCTTTTCTTTACTTTATGTTTTTCTGTCCTCGAAGACACAAGGATCCTTCAGGTTCTAAATCAACCACAAGTTGTGTTGTGAAGTTGTTAAAAAATCAGTTTCAAAAGAGTTCTCAGACATCTGTTGGCTTTGCTATCGTTGTATCTCTCTTCCTTTGCACTTATCATTGTATCTCTTTTACTATTACTGTGGAGGCTCAACAAATTTCCCAGTCGGTCTCCTTAGCTGCCTTGGCCACAAACGCTTCTCAGAACTCTATTTGCGGCCATTTTAAATTGCAACAGGGCTGATTCTATTTATACATAAGAGATGCCTTTCCTAGTGACTTCTTGATAATTATTTTAACATAAGCCCACCAGAAATACTACAAATTGCTAAACTGCAAAACTCCCCTGAGGGAGACCTGGTATCATAAAAAGCCAACCACAGCTTAAACGTGCTTTTATACTGGCGCTTTCTTCTTTAAAGGCCTCCCAACTACAAACAAGCATTTGTCAACACTGAATGTTGCCGCACTGGCATGAGCAGTGGGAGTGGTGTAGCTAGAGATGCATAGTGCTGTGATTTTGTGAATGTGTCTCAAAAGGTGATTTTGCACAGCGAGCACGCCATTGTATGCCACAGCTGCAGAAACACATTTTGGGCAGGATGTGAAAGATGGCAGCTGGACTGTTGATAAGGAGATGTGCACAAATGCCAGTGGTGAAAATGTGGCATGAAAATATTGCAGATTGATGAAGTTACAAGGGTGCATGGAAACTGCGCAATGCACGCTTGCAACACAGTCATTGTTTGGAGGTTCGGCACCAAATGTTCAACATAGGCATTTTAGGACCTCTGCTCATGAATAGTGTCACCGTCATTTCTTCAAACTGTCCCAAAAACTGATTTCGCACAGCGGCCGTGCAATTCTGTGCCGGACATGCGATAACACATTTCAGGCAGCTGGAGTGTTCATAAGGAGGTATGGAAAAATGCCAATGATGAACAGCTGGAGTGAAAGTATTACAGATTCAGAAAGTCATGAACGTGCGTGCAAACTGTGCAATGCACACTCATAAAACACTCATTTTATTGACTTTGTTCCCAAATTTTCAACATAGGCATTTTAAGGCATCTGCTAATGAACTGTCACTGTCATTTTCATCATGTGTGTTGAACATGGACTTTACACAGAGACCATGCTATTCTGCGCCGGAACTGTGAAAACAGATGTTGGTCAGGGATGTGAAAAATGACAGCTGTACTGTTCATTAGGAGGTGCAGAACAATGGCACCATAGAAAATCTGGAGTGAGAATATTTGAAGTTTGCGAACGTACGAGTGTGCGTGCAAACTGCACAACGCACGCTCGTAACACAGTCATTTTATGGAGCATTGTCACCAAATTTTCAACACATGCATTTTGGGACCTCTGCTCATGAACAGTGTCACTGTCATTTTCATAATGTGCCTTGAACACTGATTTTGCACAGCGAACATGCTATTGTGCGCCGAAAGTGCGAAAACATATTTCGGCAAGGATGTGAAAAATGATAGCTGCACAGTTCACAAGAAGGTGTAGTAAAATGCCAAATTTGAGAATCTGGCATGAAAATATTGCGAATGCATGACATTAAGAGCGTGCATTGCGCAGTTGCCATGCACCTCGTAAAACAGTCATTTTATGGAGTATTGTCACCAAATTTTCAACACAGGCATTTTAGGACCTCTGCTCATGAACAGTATCACTGTCATTTTTGTAATGTGTCCTGAACACTGATTTCGCACAGCGACCATGCTATTCTGCCCCGGAAATGCGAAAACACATTTTGGCAAGGATGTGAAAAATGACAGCTGTATGGTTCACAAGAAGGTGTGGTAAAATGCCAATGTTTAGAATGTGGTGTGAAAATATTGCAAATGCGCTAACTTACGAGTGTGCGTTGTGCAGTTGCTATGCACACTCGTAAAACAGGCATTTTATGGAGTATTGTCACCAAATTTTCAACACAGGTATTTTAGGGCCTCTGCTCATGAACAGTGTCACTTCCATTTTCATAATGTGTCCTGAACACTGATTTCACAGAATGACCCTGCTATTCTGCGCCAGAAGTGCGAAAACACATTTCGGGCAGGATGTGAAAAATGACAGCTGTACGGTTCACAAGAAGGTGTGGTAAAATGCCAGTGCTGAGAATCTGGCATGAAAATAGTGTGAATATGCTAACTTACGAGCATGCGTTGCTCAGTTGCTAAGCACGCTCGTAAAACAGTAATTTTTTGATTTTCCCCACCAAACTTGCAACATAGGGCTTTTGAGGTTCCTCCATGAACAGTTGCATCAGGATTTAAGAGCTCGGTCCCAAAAGGTGATTCTGTGCAGTGACTGCAAAATCACCTTTCGGGACCGAATAACACCATGACAGTGCAAGAATTCATGAGAAGGGGTCCCAAAAACCCCATGTTGAAACTTTGGGGCCAAAATTCCCAAAAATGCCTGAGATATGCATTAAAGTTGAAAACCCCTATTCATTCCATTATACAGCTTACCTGCATTTCCTCAGTTCACGGTCAGCTTTGAAGAGTGCAGACATGTTCCAGGTCCACAGAAGATCATCGCGCCAGACTCCGGAGGTAAGTATGGGGTGGGGGTGAGCGGAGGCAGGGTGCGCGGTGGGTGGGTGCGGGTGGGGGAGGGGGCATCGAGACTACCAGGGACCATTTTCATTTTACAGGTAAAAAAATGGAAAAAATCATCGCAGGACAGTTTTCCTTTTGCAGGACATTTGGCACACTGGGGTGGGCTCCCAGCGTGCCACCTAACTGTTTTGGGGGGTATCAGTAGCCGACAGGGGATTCGGTACCATCTTCGGCACACAACATGGGGAGAAGGAGGAAGTAATGCCGACTGGGATTGGGCACCCTCGTCGGCACAGAAAGAAAGCGAGGGGGCACAAGCTGAGGGGGATTGGGCACCCCCCTCAGCATTCAACAATTGGGGGGGTTTATGCCGATGGGGAGTGAGTTCCCCCATCAGCACACAAAGACAGCGGGGGGGAATAACTGACACCAAAGTCGGCAGACGTTAGGCAGCCTCCTGCTCACCGACCATGCACATGATGGCGGTAAGCACGGCAAGAAAAGGACCACTGCATCTGATGAGCTTTGCTCGGATTGCAGAGGACCTTTTCTTAGATGTGCTCACCCCATTATGTATGCATGGTGTGGTGCCGGCATGCAGGCTGATTGGGCAATGCAGGATGCACCTACTGGTGCGTGCCCTGCATTCGCTGAACAGCGACCGCGCCTCCAACTCCCCACACTGTCGGAAGATGTTGGCTGCGCACGCGCACCAACATAAAAAGGTCCAAGGAGAGGTGAAGTATGAGGGACTAACTCACAATCGTGTCAACTCTGGACACCACCAAAGAGTGTGATGTCATCATGTCAATGCTTGGGTTCCAGATGAGCTTAGGCTTCAAGACTCAGCAGCATACCTTACATCAAATCATGGTATATCCATGATGAAAAGTAATTAAATGCTACAAATGTGAGTGTTGTGAACATCCCAGTTTGCACCAACAAAGCCTTTGCAAAGAGATTATTTTCAGCACTTTGGGGGGGCTAGTTAGGTCTGCTCTGGGCACTGGTAAACCTCTGTTTTACTTCTTTTCTATATTACTTTGTGCATGCTCTCTTTGGTTACTTTCTGCAGCATTTGTTTTGAGATATGTGGATCTCTTTGTGAGCACTGCTCGCTGAGAAATCACATGCTTTTTCCTCAGGGCAGGTTCCATGGTGGAATCTCCTCCATTTGTGCCCTAACATCTGGTCCAGTACTTCAGGCTACCATTAAACCACAGCAACTGTCCATACTAAGGTGCACACTAAGGTGTAAGGAGCGGAGGAGGCTGTAGGCCTATATGTGCTCCTGCCTCAGTACCTATAATAAGTTAAGTTGTTTTCATTTAAAATGTAATTGTCTAACTTTCTTTTGAATTCTTTTTTATCTTTATTGATAATAACCTCAAGTGGCAGTCTGTTCCAGGGGTTCACCACCCTATTTGTGTAGAAGGTCTTACTCCTATCAGTATTGAACTTTTTGGGCCTTAATTGTAATGGGTGCCCCCTGGTACCCATGTTATCATTTTTGAAGGTCAAATCCAATTTGTTTAGCAGGCAGTTATCCTGCAGTATGTCGTAACATAATAGTAGGTCACCTCTAATCCTACATGTATGTAGTGACATCAGGTTGAACTTAAGTTGTCTATCATCATAATCTAGTCCTTTATAGCTATGACTAATTTTAGTTGTCTGTCTCTGAATTTTCTCAGTTCTATCTGAGGTTCCTGTCTTCATCAGTCCCCAGATAGGGCTTCCATAATCCAGCAATGGTCTAACATACGATCTGTACAGTGGCATCACCGCCCTTTCATCTCTGCTTTTGAAGTTTCTTTTGATTGTCCAAAGCACCTTATTTGCCTTAGCCACATGGGCATTGGGATGTGTATCTTAAGTTAGTTTATTTGTTATCATAATTCCAAGATTCTTTTCCTCATATGATTTTGTTAGTGTTTTCCCATTTATATAATAATTTCCTTCATTTTTCTGGCACCCCAAATGCACCACACAGCACTTATTTTTATGTTTGCTTGCATGCATGTGCAAGAAACATTATGTAGCAGCTTAGGAGAGAAGCGGATTTTGGAGGTGTGGCACTGTAGCGGCCAATGCCACCACTGCATTCCTGGGCTTGGCCCTTGTATCCCAATGCAGTGGCATGCTGCTGCTGACACTAGTTCAGCCAGCATGCCACCAACTTGAAACAAATTAACCACTGCAATGAGGGAGCGACCCATCATTGCAGGGCATGCCTTGCCTGGTTTAACATTTCAAAACAACATGGTGGTGACTGTCACCATCCACTCACAGTCCCCATAAAAGCTGATGGGGTGCCCAATCCCCCTGTCAGCATGCCCCTCACCCCAGTTCATTTGCTGATGTCGGAGCCCTATCCCCATCAACATAATGTTCCCTCCCCTTTTGTTGTGTGCCAAGGGGGGTGCCCAGTCCCCCTCGGCATCATGCCCCCCAAACAGGCTTTCTTTGCTGATGGGGGGCCCAGTCCCCATCGGCTTAAGTTCCCCCCTCCCCAAATACACAGGTGGCACACTGGGAGCCCACCCCGGTGTGCAAAAAGCAAACCCTGCAAAAAGAAACCTTCTTGTGAAATCTTTTGTTTTGTTTTGTTTTTTTCCCTGAAACAAAGAAAACGTTCCTCGCCATCGGGTCCCCTCCCCAAACCCGCACCCACCCTCTGAGTACCTCATCTCCCCACACCTCCCTCATCCCATACTTACCTCTGGAGTCAGGCACGATGATCTTCTGTGGACCGGGAACACGTCTGCACTGTTCAAAGCTGACTGCAAACTGAAGAAATGCCAGTAAGCTGTATAATGGCATAAATGTTTTTTTTTCCAATTTATGTGGATCTCTCAGCCATTTTTTTTTGGCGTTTGACACCAAATTTTCAACATGGGTTCTTGGGACCCCTCCTCATCAATTCAGTCACTGCCATGGCGTTATTGGGTCCCGAAAGATGATTTTGCAGTCACTGCACAGAATCACCTTTTGGGACCGATGATTGAAATGACAGTGCTACTGTTCATGAGGTGGGCTCCCAAAAAACGTATGTTGCAAATTTGGTGAAAATATTCCAATAAAAGCTCGTAACTTTGAGAATTTTTGAGATTTTTACTCCAGATTTTCCACATTGTTATTTTTACATACCTCCTTATGAACAGTACAGCTGTCATTGTTCACATCCTACCAGAAATGTGTTCTTGCACATCTGCTGCTCAATGGCATGGTCGCTATGGGAAATCAATGTTAGGGACAGATTAAGAAAATCTCAGTGATATTGTTCATGAGCGGATGTCCCAAAATGCCTGTGTTGAAAATTTGGTGACAAAATTCCACAAAATAACTATGTTACAAGTGTGCATTGTGCAGTTTCCATGCCACTCGTAACTTCAAGAATTTTTCATAATTTCACTCCAGATTTTCAGCATTGCCATTTTTGCACACCTCCTTATGAACAGTACTGCTGTCATTTTTTATATCCTGCCCACAATGTGATTTCGCACAACCGGCGCACAATGGCATAGTCGCTGCGGGAAATCAATGTTCGGGACAGATTAAGAAAATCTTAGTGACGCTGTTCATGAGCAGAGGTCCCAAAATGCCTATGTGCAAAATTTGGTGAAAGAATTCAACAAAATGACTGTGTTATGAGCGTGCATTGCGCAGTTTTCACGCAAGCTCATAACATTGAGAATTTTTTATATTTTCACTCCAGATTTCCAACATTGCCATCTTTTCACACCTCCTTATGAATGGTGCCACTGTCATTTTTCACATCCTGCCTGAACTGTGGTTTCACATGTAACCCCACGGGGGTGCTACCCTTCAAGCTACTACCCCTGCCTGCCTCCACTGAAACAGGGTGAGGGTCCCGGATCCGTTGACAGGTGCCTCCACCCAGAGGTTGGGGTTAACACGGTCGAGACTGCCTCAGTTACAGCCCTCTGGGTTACTGCAACCCCCCTTTTGTCCCACTAGTGGCTCACACTGGGTACCAACAATTCTTTTCACCAGTACACTTACCCCCCGGGTAGTATCTCTCAGCTCACTCCGGGAACCCCCTGTAAAGTAAGGTACAGTTATATCACAGTCACTATGTAGCAGTTCCCAGGATATACAAACCAGCCAGGATGTAGTTGCAACACAATAATCTGATTTATTAAAGGGCAGATAATAAGGAAGGGGAAAAATCAAGGTAATTGGCTTATACTATAATTATCAACCTAGGGCTCTGTGCACAGGCCTAACCCTAAGATTTGCTGTCCCTGGGTACCCAAGCCCTAACGGCTAGCCCAAACGTGGCAGCTGGTTGGGGCCCTTAACACAGATAAACGTTACAATCCTGAGCAGGTCAGAATGGGAAGAAAGTTTAATTAGGCAGTCAGCAGTATAATAATACACTGAAACCACTGTTTGCACACTTGGCAGGGAGCTACCCTGGTTCAGTACTCACAAGTCCAGCAAATAACGATTCCTTCAACACTGGCAGGGCTGATCCTGAATTTTACCAGCCTCCCCACACATTTATATGGCAAACAACAGAGGGGTACCATACCAGGCAGCTGCTGTCAGGCTTTCACGAACTTGCAGAAGAACTCGGGCAGCAAACGGCAGCTTCAACATCACGGGTGGACTGAGCGTGATTTAGCAATTCTCTCCAGTCCTCTCAGGTTGAGCCTGGTAGGTAGCTGGGCTGGCACCATCCTCCTCTGACCGCACGCCGGCGGATTTAATCCGACTTGCTTGAAAGGGAAAAAATGGCCCCTCAGGCCTTCACACGCTTCCCGCGCGAACACTACTCCAGCGCAGAAGCACAGCACTCCTCTCTTCTCCTCAGCCACAATGCATCTGCCCTCATCAGCAAGGGGCTCTTCCTTCAGTTCGGGCGCTACCCACTCCTGTTGGCTGGCGGCACCTGCCAGTCAACTTCTCCTGCTCTCAGTGGTGTGAAAAAGCACCATAGCCCACAATGCCTTTCCCAGATTACGAGCGGTTTCCCCATTGGTCTTTCGGTTCTGTACAGTCCCAAGGCACTGATTGGTCCAATTCAGCAGTTCTGGACCAAAATGGAGGGGACAATCGAAACAGTCTTTGCTGCAATGGAAGGCAGGTTAGAACAGCTGCATTATCATTATTACTTTACGTTATTTCCAGCAAACAATTACATCCTCCAATAGAGCTCCCTCTGCACCACTAGCGATGGCAGAAGGGAGCTATTTTTTAGCGTCCTAGGTGGGACTTGGGCATACAACCACACAGCCCCCCCCCATTTCAGTTAATTATGACTGCAAAAGGCAGCCCTTAAAGAGACAGCTTGCGAAGGCTTTTTAAAGCGCTCACTGGCTACCCATTTCAACGGCTTTATGCCGATCACCAACCAGGCATGGAGCAGGGAGACAAACTCCAGGAAAGCTATTAGAAACCCCCGTTTGCAAGGGGGTTACACCCTCCCTGGCCTTGAAAAACTTGGCGTCTGTGTCAAGTAATTACCCTTGAATTAGTTTAAGGCAAACATCTTAGTTAACACTATATCACACTTTGCATTACAGACATGAATATTATGTTCACAGTGTACTATGGTTTACACAACATTATACACACAGACTCATATTTCCTGTTCTAAATCAGGTCATTAGTTTCTGCTCATGACACCAGGACTGGGGGAACCCCTCCCCTTTCAGTTGCTGGTGGGTTACCTGAAGCAGGGGCACCACACTCAAAGGGCAATACTAGCAACCTGGAGTTATCCCCCAAGGCTAACTTAGGTAAAGAACTCAGGGACACATACACCCCTTTGTGGGCCACATTTAAAGGCAAGTCCACTGGCTGACCCAGAGACTCATAACTCAACTTTATTACCAGCCGTACTTCCTGGCTGGAGCGCCTAGGAGTCTCGAGAGATCCTGAAACAGGCCCTGATTCCAATTCAGTTTCATTGACATTAGCAATGGGAATCTCTACAGGGGAAAAGGGCCCAGTGCTCATAGTACTATTTGGGGCCTGACCTTCTACCCCAGGACCCACCCCACTGGACTCAGCCGGGGACTGTCTAGGTACAGGTGAGGAACCATCAGGGCATTCAGAATATTCTTCTGGGTCGGGCATATCACTGGTTTGTTCCCCCATCTCACTCTCTTCTTCTGAAAAATCAGGTAAGTCAGCCAGGCCAGACAGTTCAGCCATGCTCAAGGATCCCACCCCCTTGGCGTTGCTGCTACCCAATTCAAGCCCTGGAAACATGGGTTCTGGAGACAAAGCTGGGGGCTTAGACAGTCCAGAAGGCCCAACCTCATCTCCAGAGTTAACAAGGGGATTGCCCCGAAATAACTGACTCAGTTCATGAGAGGGATAGTATTCAATATCATCTCCATCGCCTTCTGACACCACTGGTTGATCATTTCTTCTGCAGATGTTGAGCAAGGCCCTCTGGGTTGGCCTGTTGAAGAATCAACAGGTTTGGTGCTTTTCTTGGCAGCAGATCTAGTCATAGGCCTGAAGGGGGAGGCAATTGGAAATTCCGCTTCAATCAGGATTTGCCCGATTGGCAGTAGATGATTCCTGTATATAGTTTTCACATCTTTGGAATTGTTCTCAGGCCGCACTTTATATACAGGCAAGTCTGTCAATTTTCCCACAACAATGTGGGGAAGGTGATGCCATCTGTCAGCAATTTTATGTTTCCCATGCAGTCCCAGATTCCTCAGTAACACTCTGTCCCCCTTCTTTTAGCTCCATTGTTTTCACTCTCTTATCATATCTTTCCTTGTTGGCCAGGTTTCGTTTAGCCGCCATGGTCTGGGCCAGTTGGTAGGCATGGTTCAATTGGGCCTTTAGTTTCTGTACATACTGTAAATGGTTCTCTGCTTGCACCCCATCAGGGGAAACCCCAAAACACACATCCACTGGCAGTCTAGCCTCTTTCCCGTACATTAGTCGGTATGGGGAAAATCCTGTGGCATCACTTTTTGTACAGTTGTAAGCATGAACTAGGGTGCTAATCTGCTGGCTCCATCTCGGTTTGTCTTTTGGTTGCAATGTGCCCAACATGTCAAGCAATGTACGGTTAAACCTTTCAGGATGAGAATCTCCCTAAGGATGGTAGGGGGTAGTTCTTGACTTTTGTACCCTCCACAAAGACAACATCTCTTTAATCAAACGGCTCTCAAAGTCCCTTCCCTGGTCAGAATGGATCCGCTGCGGGGCCCCGTAGTGGATGAAAAAGTTTTCAACAAGTATCTTAGCTACCGTGGTTGCTTTCTGATCCTTAGTCGGGAAAGCCTGTGCATACCGGGTAAAATGATCAGTGACCACCAATATGTTCCTGACACTTTTCAGATCGGGTTCTAGACTCAAGAAATCAATACAGACCAGTTCCATAGGGGCAGTAGTGGTAATGTTGACCAGGGGAGCAGCTCTCTGGGGTAGAGCTTTCCTTTGCAAACAGCGGCTACAGGTCTTGACATATTGCTCTACATCTGCACTCATTTTCGGCCAGTAAAATCTAGCCCGTACTAGATCAAGTGTCCAGTCTATGCCGAGATGCCCCATTTGATTATGCAAGGACCTTAAGACCAGTTCTCTAAAAGCTGAGAGCAGCACCAGTTGTTGTTTGTCTACCCGGCCTTCCTTATTCACAGTCTCTCTGTATAGTAGTTGGTTAATCAGCTTCAATTTGGGCCCTTCTTTATACAACAAGGCAGTCCTTAGCTCAGTGGAACGTAACTTGGACACATCCCTCCCGGCCTGCAAAGCCTCCACAGCCATTTTTATCATAGGATCACAGGATTGAGCCTATTGGAGACTATCATTGTTGAATTGAGGCAGGGAGCTAGTGTCTAATGCAGAGAAATGACAGTAGGCAGCAGGTAGGCAGTTTTCGGATGGCCCTAAGCAATCCACCACACAGTCCACCGTGTCAGGAGACACCTGTTCCTCTTTGTCAAATTTCTGGCAGAGAGCTCTTATGTCAGGTTCGGACAACCTGACCCAATCAGTCTGTGGCACAGGCCTCCGAGAGAGAGCGTCCGCATCTATATGGTTTAGGCCCGCCCTGTACTCCACAGCATAGTCGTAGGTGGCCAAGGCGGAGAGCCACCTATGGCCAGTGGCATCCAACTTGGCAGAGGTCTGAACATAAGTCAGAGGGTTATTATCAGTCTTTACCAATATCTTGGCACCATACAAATAGTCATGAAACTGATCAACAATGGCCCACTTCAGAGCCAGGAACTCTAGTTTGTGCACTGGACAATTTTTTTCTGAAGGCGTCAGGCTTCTGCTGGCAAATGCTACAGGTCTCAGACCATTCGAGTGCTCCTGGTATAACACAGTCCCCAATCCTTGTAGACTGGCATCGGTATGACGAATGTATGGCTTGGCCAGGTCAGCATAGGCCAGCACTGGGGCATGGGTGATAAAGGAAAGGAGGGAGAGGGGGAACATGCTAGAAACTTTCAAGTACCTCAAGGGAATCAACAAAGTCCAAGAGGGTAGCATCTTTCAAAAAAAGAGGTGTGCAAGAACAAGGGGGCACAATTTGAAGATGGGGGGGTGGCTCAGAGGTAATTTAAGGAAGTATTTTTCACAGAGAGGGTTGTGGATGCATGGAATGGCCTTCTGGAGGAGGTCTGGAGTCAAAAACAGTGGTGGAATTCAAGCATGCATGGGACAGTCATAAGGCAGTTCTAGGGGGTGGGGGTAGGAAGAAGTAGGTTGCTGGTTAACTAGGATCTGCAGCTTATCCAGTAGGCAGGGAAATGGGCAGACTGGGTGGGCCAAGCGGTCCTTATCTGCTGTCAAATTCTATGTTTCTATGTTTCTATGATATATGATGTCATAGAAGGCTTCCTCACACTCAGCAGTCCAACGGTCCCCAAACATATCATTCGGCCGGAAATACTTCTTTTCAGTCTCAGAGTGCACAACATTCTTATACCTTTTGTGCATAGGCGGATACCCCTGAGTGAGGTTGAGGAGGGGGCGAATCACTCGAGAATAGTCCTTAACAAACCGCCTATAGTATCCACAAAACCCCAGGAATCGTTGCAGCTCTTTCAAATTCCTGGGTTGAGGCCAAGTGGTCAATGCCTCCACTTTGCTAGGGTCAGTCTCTATGCCCTCAGTGGACACTATGTGGCCCACGTATTTCACAGAAGTCTGGAAGAATTGACACTTGTTGACAGACAACTTGAGGCTGAAATCCTCCAACCGATCCAAGACCTTGAATAATCGTTGCTCGTGTTCTGTCAACAATCGGCCAAACACTATAACATCATCTAAATAGACCAGACACTCAAATAGATTCATGTCCCCCACAGCCTATTCCATCAAGCCTGAAAAGTGGCTGGGGCACCCGAAATCCCTTGAGGCATCCGAACAAACTCATAGAAGCCTAGGGGGCAAATGAAGGCAGTCTTCTCCCGGTCGTCTGGGGCCATCGGGATCTGGTAGTATTCACTGCGAAGATCCAACACAGAGAACCACTTGCTGCCATTTAAACAATCCAATGCATCCTGTATGCGTGGCATGGTATACTGGTCCAGAATGGTCCGCCGATTCAAAGTGCGATAGTCTACACACATCCAAACTGCCCCATTCTTTTTCCTTACTACTACTATGGGGGAGGCATAGGGGCTCCTGGACTCTTGTATTACACCAGCAGCTAACATCTCTTGCAGATGCCTCCTTACATCATCTATATCAGCGGGGGCCAGGTGCCGGGATCTCTCTCTCGGAAAGGCCTTTCATCATGCAGCCAAATGTGATGCTCAGCCCCTTGTACACATCCCGCATCCTACTCTTTCAGGGAGAAAACCTGGTCTCTCTTGGCAAGCCACTCACTGACCCTTTGTTTCCATTCAGCTGGCAGCGGGGAGTCGCCAAAGTCAAACAAATCAGGAGTAACTCTATCATCTGTCCTGGAACCCTTTCTGTTTGGTAGTACTGCAGTATCTGCACAATGTACGCTTGCCAAGGTGCACCCCCTTCTTATTCGAACCTCTCTGTCAGACACATTATGCACTTGAACCATCACCCTCTTAACATAAACATGAGCTCTATGCGGCAAGATGTTGGGTTTGACCAACAGTCCTCAGGTAATCTTCCTCCACAGGCGCATCCAACATCAACAACTTATTCTTAACATCCGTTTTAGTCGCATTTCTCCATGCAGGACACATTGGGCATTCGAAGAGTATCACCGGGCCGGATCCTTTTCCACACCTCACCCACTCGGGCCTTCAGGCTCCTCCGACTAACTCTTCTGAGTGGCACTTGCCTTTGAATTACAGCAGGTATGCTTAAAGCTCACCTGGTCTGGAATGCTTGTTTTCTGAGCACATTGGGTCAATCATCCGAACATATGCATTCATCCCAATCAACAAAGGCACCCCATCATACAGCCCAGTGGGTGGGCAAACTAAAACTAGGGTTTCCACCTGCTCATCTATCCCAGCCACAGTTGCAGAGAAAGATAACCAGACTCAGATGTATCCCAGATACGGATAGGCCTGTCGCCAACCCCCACACATGTAGACCATTCAAAGGTTGCAGGGCACCTCAGGTAAGTGTGCCTGGTACCAGTCCTGAAACATGATGGTTACCTGAGAGCCACTGTCTAATACAGCTCGAGTGGGAATTCCATTTACCCGCACCGGGGTCTCCATTGAAGGCCCGACCACATCGGACCAGTTGGGGGCCGCAGCATTGATGGCCGGCTGGGCATGGGCCTGAGTCACAAAACTTTTCCTGGGGGCCCGAGACTGGGCCTGGCAGTGTCAGGCAATCAGTCTGTTGTTGACTTTCTTAAATTCTCTGGCCTCTGGGCACTCGGGTTGGAAATGCCCATCTTCCCTTGAATGATAACAGAACTTGGGGTCCGGGGTCACTATTTTATGGGGGCTCCTTATCTGTGGGGGCTCTGAGAGGGGTGAGAGGGCCTCTTTGGCTGGGGTCTGGTTTCTACATGACTCAGAGGCCCGGACCTGACAGGGTACATAGTAGATTGCTTCAAGTCCCTCACCAGTTCCCGTAAATTCCTGACCTCGGCCCTCAATTCACTTTCTACGTGGGGGTCGGAGGAAATAACTCACATTCCCACAGTACCTGGAAAATCTGGGGATCCCTCAGACCCTCCGGACAGGCCAGGCTCCTCGGGGGTGTTAGGCTCAGGGATCCCACTAGGGTTTATCGCCCCCACACAGGGTTTCCACCCCTCTTCATCAGTCTCCACCTCCCTAATTTCCCTCATTAATTGACAATATTCAGGTGGGGTGGCCCACTGATCATGTAACTTAAGTTTCAGCAGTATTACAGTAGAAAATCTGGCAGATTTTAAAACATGTTCTAACCGGACCTGATTCAGGGCTTCGGCAGTGATTTTCCCCTTTTCTATAGGCCTTCTGCAAGGCCCGCTCCACTCTAGTAACAAAAGCGGACAGCTTCTCATTTCTCCACTGCTTAGCAGACCTGAATTTCCATAATAAGTCTTCACCAGTCTCTGTACTCCCGAAAACCCCCTTCTAAAACAGAGAGATACTCTGCAGTGGTGGCTTCCGGACTGGTGGCCTGGAAGAATCTAATGGCTTCTAAAGCAGGACCCCGCAAGCTCTCCATCAGCCTCTTCCTTTTCTCCCCCTCAGAGCATTGCCATTCCTGGACTAAAGGGGTGGCATAGTCCATCCAAGCCTCCAGGTCATCCTCCCCTGGAGGCACCGGCACCGTACCAGAGAAAAGTTTTAACTTGCAGTAAGAATCGAGCTGTATGAGTGGGACCACCAGGGGCAGGGAAGCCAGCACAGAACTCTTGGAAGGGCAAGGGGAGGTGCCAGGGGAGCCCTGAGGGGTAGCATCACTGGATAAATCTAAGGCTTGTAGCAGCTCCTGGGTAGTTCTCCCCTTCACGGCCAACAATTTAAGCAGTTTGTCTTTAAAACTGTTCATTCGATGAGACCCCCCCAGGAGTGACTGACCCACTTCGAATATGAATTAGCCTCCATCCCTGTGAAGCACCCTCCGGATAAATCACAGGAGGTACCTTCTCAGGGTCGATGACCACACTGCATAGAAGTAACACCTGCAACGTCTGGTCAAGCAAATCAGCCATACGCCCTTTTACCTCCACTTTTCCCAAACATTTTACTCGCTCTGCAGCAGAAATGATGTCAGCAGTTGGGGTTCCCAAAGGCACATCTAACAATAACACAATCTTCTGGGAGTCTAGCTCTTCGGCTTCACCCCACCCCATCAGTCTGTGTACCATGGTCTTGATGGGTCCCAGTTTAATTTTTCCCAGCATATCCCCTTCCATTTTTTCCATTTCTTATGTGCTTCCCCACTTGGCCACTAGGGGACGCTAATCCCAGCAGTGCCTCCAATTCATAACCCCACGGGGCGCTATCCTTAGAGCTACTACCCATGCCTGCCTCCACTGAAACAGGGTGAGGGGCCCGTATCTATTGACGGGTGTCTCCACCCAGAGGTTGGGGTTAACACGGTCAAGACTGCCTCGGTTACAGCCCTCTGGGTTACTGCAACCCCCCTTTTGTCCCACTAGTGGCTCACACTGGGTACCAACAATTCTTTTCACCAGTACACTTACCCCCCGGGTAGTATCTCTCAGCTCACTCCGGGGACCCCCTGTAAAGTAAGGTACAGTTATATCACAGTCACTATGTAGCAGTTCCCCAGGGATACACAAACCAGCCAGGATGTAGTTGAAACACAATAATCTGATTTATTAAAGGGGGCAGATAACAAGGAAGGGGGAAAAATCAAGCTAATTGGCTTATACTATAATTATCTACCTAGGGCTCTGTGCACAGGCCTAACCCTAAGATTTGCTGTCCCTGGGTACCCAAGCCCTAACAGCTAGTCCAAACGTGGCAGCTGGTTGGGGCCCTTAACACAGATAAACGTTACAATCCTGAGCAGGTCAGAATGGGAAGAAAGTTTAATTAGGCAGTCAGCGGTATAATAATACACTGGAAACCACTGTTTGCACACTTGGCAGGGAGCTACCCTGGTTCAGTACTCACAAGTCCAGCAAATAACGATTCCTTCAACACTGGCAGGGCTGAGCCTGAATTTTACCAGCCTCCCCACATATTTATGTGGCAAACAACAGAGGGATATCATACTAGGCAGCTGCTGTCAGGCTTTCACGAACTTGCAGAAGAACTCGGGCAGCAAACGGCAGCTTCAACATCACGGGTGGACTGAGCGTGATTTAGCAATTCTCTCCAGTCCTCTCAAGTTGAGCCTGGTAGGTAGCTGGGCTTAGCACCAGCCTCTTCCCGACCTGCATGTCAGTGGATTTAATCTGACTTGCTTGAAAAATGCCCCTCAGGGCCTTCACAGCCCCTGCGCCAACACTACTCCAGTGCAGAAGCACAGTGCTCCTCTCTTCTCCTCAGCCACAATGCATCTGCCTTCAGCAGCAAGGGGCTCTTCCTTCAGTTCGGGCACTACCCGCTCCTGTTGGCTGGCGGCACCTGCCAGTCAACTTCTCCTGCTCTCAGTGGTGCGAAAAAGCACCTTAGCCCATAATGCCTTTCCCAGATTACAAGCGGTTTCCCCATTGGTTAGTCGGTTCTGTACAGTCCCAAGGCACTGATTGGTCCAATTCAGCAGTTCTGGACCACAATGGAAGGGACAATCGAAACAGTCTTTGCTGCAATGGAAGGCAGGTTAGAACAGCTGCATTATCATTATTACTTTACGTTATTTCCAGCAAACAATTACATCCTCCAATAGAGCTCCCTCTGCACCACTAGCGATGGCAGAAGGGAGCTATTTTTTAGCGTCCCAGGCGGGACTCGGGCATACAACCACACAGCCCCCCCCATTTCAGTTAATTATGACTGCAAAAGGCAGCCCTTAAAGAAACAGCTTGCGGAGGCTTTTTAAAGCATTCACTGGCTACCCATTTCAACGGCTTTATGCCGATCACCATCCAGGCATGGAGCAGGGAGACAAACTCTGGGAAAGCTATTAGAAACCCCCGTTTGCAAGGGGGTTACACACACACATCTGGCACAGAATGGCGCAGTCGCTGTGGGAAGTCAACATTCGGGACAGATTAACAAAATCACAGTGCCACTGTTCTTGAACATCAGTCCCAAATGTTTTCATCAGGTTGGGGTTGCAAAAAGGCCATGTTGAAAATTTATAGTGCAAATACCAACAAACGCCCAGGGCATTAGGGATTTCTAACCATAACTTCCCACTTGTACAGACTGACAGGAGTCAGGGATGTTCCTAAGGATTGCTGGCTGTAATGCTCATGCCATTCCACCCCCACCCTGCAGCCAGTGACAGGCACCGAGATGTGCCTTGGACTGTTCGGCCCCAGAGTTCACCCCATTCTCCTATACTGCACCCATTTCAGCGCATGTCCTTATGGAATGGGGTGACTGTAAAGTTGAACACCCCAAGGCACACCTCAATGCTTGTCGGTGTCTGCAGAATAAGTTGAGGTGAACTGTTGTACGCCTTACGGCCAATGACCCAAAGGTATACCCCAATGCCTGTCCATCTCTGCAGGGTGGAGGTGAAGTTGACGTGAAGTTCAATACTACACTGCCATTCCTATTCTGCCTCTGTCTAACTCCTGCACTTCCAGTGCTAATACCAGCAAGAAAACATTCGGCATTGACAAATGCTTGTTTTATTTTATTTTATTGTTATTTTATTAAGTTCTTGGATTACACCTGTGAGCAGATGCTCTTTTGTAGGTGCCACATCAGTTGAACAAAAAACAGTAACAAACAATAAATTAGGCATTTACAGAGTTGGTACAGAAAGTTACAGTAAGGTTCACACAAATGACACTGCTGAGGCATTGCACAATGTATGCCTGTGTCTGAGAGTTAGATCACCCTGTAGAAAATGGACACAAAGTGGGTAGCAGACAAAGGTGACATAGTGGAGGATGGTGGAGGGAGGGAGGGAGGGAGAGAGGGAGAGATGGAGGAGGAATAGATGTGCTCTGTGATGGGGAGGTATAGAGGAGGAGGAGTACTAGGTAGGAGCAGGATGCGGATCTGTGAAGTGCTGAGGTTGAGTGGCACTAGCTGGGACTTGAGGTGCATTTAAGTGCAAGCAGAAGACTACAAAAGAAGGGGGGGAGCTAGATGAAGCAATCACAGTTGTCCTCGGCAATGAGGTGCTGATGAAGTTTACGCTTGAAGGCACCAATGGTTGCTGTTCCAGTGATTGCAGGCAGTAGAGCATGGGTCCAGTGCAGTGCGTGGTAGGAGAACACACATTGTGCCAATGCAGTACAGCATCTACAGTAGGTTCATTAAAGATGTGACTGTTGGAGCTTCTGGTCAGTCTAGTACTCATGTGACAGGTTAGCAGGTTCTGAACCCCCGATGGCAGAAGATTTGATGAGACTTTTTTGGCAAGTAGGCAGGCTTGGTATTAAATTCTGCCCTTTAGTTGGAGCCATCCTGCCAGGGCATAGAGTTCACATGTGTGCATGATTCTTGCAGCACCTGTCACTATTAAAGCCCATTCCCATTGAGTTTTCCCATTTAACCAAACAATCCAAATCTCTGTATTCTTGTTCTGTGTTCCTCATTTTTTACAATACTTGCTATTTTTGTATCATATGCATATTTACTTAGCCAACTAGTTGTATTTTGTTCCATGTTTGATATGAATATCTGAAATAGCAGGGGACCCAAAACTGACCCCTGTAGGACCCCACTAGACACTGCCACCTCGGTGGAGCAGTAACCATTAATACTGTGCACACACTCTGTGTCCTGTCACTCAGCCAGTCCCTGACCCACCCCACAGTTCTATTGTCAATTTTACACTTCATCAGACTTTGTATTATATCTTTGTGAGATACCTTATCAAACGCCTTGGAAAAGTCCAAATATATACAGTCCACCGGATTTCCCATATCTAGTGTGGCTGATATATTTTCATAAAAACAAACCAAATTAGTTACATACGATCTACCTGACATAAAGTTATGCTGGTCCATGTCCCTTATATCATGTCTTTCCATTTGCCTTTGTATTGTGTCTTTGATTAGGGATTCCATTATTTTACCTGGTACCAATGTCAAATGTATGGGCTATAATTTGTGTGATCAGCCTTGCTTCCCTTCTTATGCATTGGTATTACCAGTGCCTCCAACCAATCAGGTGGCACTTTGTTATCATTGATTGATTTAATGTATAGTAATCTAAGTGGGTTAGCTATATGAGGTGATAATTTTAACATCTTTGGTGAGATATTGTCTGGTCCTGCTGAGTGTGTATTTTTCAGTCTTTATTTTCTCAATGATAAGTTTGGTGCTAAATTCAAGGTCTGCATTCTCCCCCTTCAGAATATTACCTGCATTTTCTAATTTTGTGGAAAATACAGACCAAAGTAAGAATTTAATGTATTTGCAATTTCTTCTGGTGCTACCAGCAGCTTATTATCTGATACAATCAAACATAATCCTGAATTTGAGCTTTAAAGTGAATTTACAAATCCATAAAAACTTTTAAAGTTATCTTTATTAGCTTTGCAGGCTATGTTAAGTTCCATTTTCTGTTTATTTCTGCAAATAGTGTGTTTACATTTCCACTGAATGTTTTTGTAGTCTAACCAGCTATTTTCAGTATTGTTTTGTTTGTACTCATTATATTGTTTCTTTTCTTTTTTAGTAATGTTTGTAAACTTTTTGTTTTCCATTTAGGTTCAATGCCTCTGTTGCATTTTTTTTACTTTTTTGATGTTTCTGTCACATATCTAAAATTTCCATTTTTATTATTAACCACATTTCAGTAGCTGTTTTATTCCTGAGTTTTTGTTCCCAGTTAATTTTGTTTAGATCTTCATGGATCATGGCCATGTTTGCTGTATTAAACTTATAGATCTCCCTACAACCCTTTGATATTGGGATACACTCATGAAATGAAACATGAATATTATTATGGTCACTGTTGCCTAGAGGTTCCTGGATTGTATAACCTGTGACATTTATATCATTTGTACTTAATACTGAGTCTAGTATATTTGCTCCTCTGGTTGACCTGTTAGTGTGTTGTTTCAATCCCATGTCTCCAATTGTTGTTAAGAAAGCTTTACTTAGATGACTTGTAGCCTCCAGTGTGTCCCAGGATATATCACCAAAGTTTAGATCTCACAGGAATAATACTGTACACATCCCAACTCACATGCTTTTTCTATTTCATCATAAATTTGTTCTGATATTTCTTGGTTTGTATTAGGTGACCTGTAGCACAGACCAATTTTTAATGCTATTTTCCCTTTTTGTCTCAATTTTTATCCATGTGTTTTAGTAATGTTTCCTTCTTGTTTTATTTTGTCATTTACACTTGTGGAATTGTATTTGCTTGCTATGTATGTTGTTACTCTTCCACCCTTTTTATCTTTCCTGTCAAGGTAATATAGATTGTAACATTGTATAATTCTACCCCAGACATTGTCGCTGTACAGGAATGGAGTGGAACCATAGTGTGCATATCAGTGAGAACTAGTAAAATGTAGAAGGTGACTTTCATACTTACTTCCATATTGCAGGAGGCATACATGCTCTGTATGTCCAACATCTCCTGCAGTCAGTCCAACTGCAAGAACTTTTAGCTGGAATTGGGAATACTTGGAAGGTACTTAGTGATGACTTTTTTGAGAACAGTGACATTGCAAAATAGCATTGACTTGATTAAAAACTAATTAATTTCCAGCACCACTGAGAACACCAGAAGCCAGCTTATGACCCACCATGTGTTGCTGAGGAAACTTCCTGTTCAGTCTAAATTTGTTGTCAGTTATAGGTGTTTCTATGGAAAAACTACAAAGATCTGACCTGATAACAACATTACTATAAGCAAGTGGTTTATAGCAGATTCATCAGAAAAGCTAATATTCTTCAGGTGGAGGCTACTTCTAACTGAAAGGTCAAATAAGGAACTTAGAATTATCAGGAAAGACAGTCTTGCTCTCTCTCAGCAGAGGGAGGTGTACCTTACTTTACTTGTTACAATTTTATTATTGTGTTCAGTGCAGGAACTTGCAATATTGTTTGCAGATTGGGAGTTTAAACCCAGAGGGACTGAAGTACTGTTTACTGTGTCTGTTCTTGTGCACAGCTGACTTGTTTGGAATTATTGATTGACTTTGCATTGTAATATTTGTGATACTGTGAGTTATTCACTGGGCTAAAAATTTGACATAAGTCCTGTAGTGAGTGCAGGTTACAGGCTGTGTATTTGATCCAGACAGTGTCCCAGGGGGTGGAAACTGTTTTTTGTGTTTATCTCTGTGTGCCTTAATAACTCATTGAGTCCGGTAGACGCCATATGGTGTCGAACCTTCCATTACAGAACCTGATCCAAAATGGCCACCAGGACTCAATGAGTTTTAAAAGGCCAGACCAGACTGTGTCAGGAAGTGCTTACATCACAGCTTCTTATCAGCCAATAGCTTTTGGAAGAGTCTTACAGGCCTGATAACAACATTACTATAAGCAAGTGGTTTGTAGCAGATTCATCAGAAAAGCTAATATTCTTCAGGTGAAGCTACCTCTGGCTGAAAGCTGCAATACTATAAAGAAAGGTGGAGGCTCGGCTACATATATCTCTAACACTTGTCAATTCACTCCCTCGGTGATCCCCTCTCTCCCTGCTAACATAGACTCTACGCTAATCAAATTATCACTTCCGTATACTTCTCCTATTTACGTGGCAAGCACATACTGCCCCCCTTGCACACCCACTGATGTCATCCTCTCCCATCTAATCATGTTACAGTCCCTAGCTAAAGGAGGTGAGCTCCATGCCTTAGGGGATTACAATGTCAATTGGTTAGGGGCAGACAAAGCCCAACTGAAGACAAAAATAAAGGCCCAAACCCTCATGCAACTGATAAATGAGCCAACCAGACTTAACCACAAGACAAAAAATCACTCCCTACTGGACTGGACCCTTACCACACACCCACATAGAATCATTAAAGCAGGTCTACTTCCTGACTCTATTAGCGACCATCACATGGTTTGCCTGATCAGGAAGGTGCATAGCCCCTCTCCCCCACCCCAAGACACTGCACACCAGGTCTTACAACTACTTAGACCTACTATCTCTCCTGGAGGACTTGGGTAGGGTAAACTGGTCCTGCATCACCGAGGCATCTACCATCGATGATGCCTTAAATGCATTCAAACTCAGTTTCCTAAAGGTTTGGGACAAGCATGTTCCACTGTGCACAAAGAGAGTTAGAGGAGCACATCTCCCCTGGATCACAGCTGACATAATCAAAACCTGCCACACCAGGGACCATGCCTGGAAAGCGTATAAGAAATTGGGCACCCAGGCCTCCCTCACTACCTACAGAGCCCTACATAATGCTTGCACAAATAGCATTCACCAAGCAAAAAAGGCTTACTTCCTATCATCCTTTAGTAAAAATTCTAACCACCCTATGGACTTCTGGAAATCCCTGAAACCCTTGCTCGCGCCCCCTACCCAACCACCCCCCACAATTTTAGTAAATGGCACCCTCATCTCCAATGCCATCGGTGTTGCTGAAGCTTTCAACACCCATTTCTCCAGCTGTGCTGACAACCTTCCATCCTCCCGCCAGATTAGGCACACCCCTGCCCTCCCACATAGCACCCCCGCACCTAGTACCCACCCCCAAGCCCCACCTTTTGAATTCCAACCAGTATCCCCCACAGAAGTCCTCTAATGCCCTACAGGCTCTGAACCCTAACAAAGGCAAATGCCCATTGTCTCTGGATGATAAGATGCTTATGCTGTCTGCCCCTGCCATAGCCACCCCACTGGCCGCTCTCTTCAACCTCGCCTTCTCTCTGGGTAAGGTACCAATGTCCTGGAAAATGGCCACTGTCATACCCCCCCAAAAGGTGGTGACCCCTCCTCCCCAGGCAACTACAGGCCTATCTCCCTACTCCCGATTCTGGCCAAACTGCAGGAGCAACTGGTCCTATCCCAACTCTCCCAGTTCTTGGATGCCTCTTCCTTTTTTACCCCTTTCCAATCTGGCTTCCGCAAATCCCATTCTACCATTACCTTCCTACTATGAGTCACTGGGGACATCCTCACAGGTATCGACAAAGGACATATCACCACGGCCATTTTCATAGATCTAGCAAAAGCTTTCGATACCATCTCACATCCCCTACTTATCTCAAAACTTACGGATGCAGGTCTTGCACACCCAGCCATAGACTGGTTCCAAGACTACCTAGAGGGCATGACGCAAGTGGTCAGACTGGCCTCCCACACATCAAACCCCCTACCAGTCATATCTGGAGTCCTCCAAGGATCAGTCCTAGGACCAATGCTTTTCTCCATTTTTCTAAATGGCCTCCCCTCTGCATGCTCTCATTCTTCCATCCAAATGTATGCAGATGATACTGTCCTGTATGCATCAGGCCCCTCATCAAGCAGGGCAGCATCCCTCCTCCAGGAGGATTTCTCAGCCATCCAGCACTGGCTCATGATAAACCAGCTATCTCTTAACCCTAAAAAAATGGTGTCACTTACATTTGGCTCCCAACAGAGACTCTCCCGCCAAACCCCGTGTCCCCCACTCACAACTCTGGAAGGGACACCCCTGGAGCAATGCACTAGCTTTAGATATCTTGGCATCTGGCTCACCCAACACCTTGATTTTGCCTCTCACATAGACTCTCTGCATAAGAGGCTACTCCCAAAACTGGGGGCACTCCGTCGAAACAAAACCTGTCTCCCCAAGCAAACAAGGCACACCATAGTACAAAAAATGATACTCCCAATACTGGATTATGGTGACATAGTTTACTCAATCACCCCTGTGTCTACCCTCGCAAGCCTCGACACCCTATTCCACTCCTTCTGTCGTTTCATCCTCGACTCCCCACAATCTACTCACCACTGTACTCTATACAGCTCCCTAGCCCTTCCATCTCTACAAGACCGCAGATTAATAAATTGCACTAGGTTTGCTGCTAAATTCTGGACCCTCTCCCTCCCTCCCTATCTTGAGTCTACTTTATCCCAACAACCCCCCCCACATACTCTAAGAGGCACAGACCCCAGACTTCTTCATGTCCCACTTATGCACACTACCAAAGGTCAGTCAGCTTTTAAATTCTGAATTCCTCAGATCTGGAATGCCCTCCCCACCCCCATCAGACACACACAAAATCCAGGTCTCTGTACCAGACTACTCCAAGCACATTTCTCCTCCAGCTGCTCCTGCTATTAAACCCTAGCTATCATAAGTTATATATTGGACAGTAGAAATCCTGTTATGTGTTAAGAGTATAACTGGCTGTATACTCCTGTACTGCTTGTCATGGTGTTTTACGTCATACCTATCCCCTAGTGTACTTCTTACTCAAACTGTATTATAATTGTACAAAGTCTCATGCTATGTATTGTCAATCACTGTAATTTTTGCCATGTACTGGACCTAGGCCCCCAGGTCGCATCTGGAATTGAGTATGTTGCTCAGTATGCCTACCTGGTAAATCTCATAAATAAATAAATACTGAACTTGGGATCTGCATGAAAGCAAGTCACGCTCATAGCAGAGGGAGGTGAACCTTACTTTACAATTTACAATTGTTCTTTGGTTTGTAGCAGATTCATCAGAAAAGCTAATATTCTTCAGCTGGAGGCTACTTCTAACTGAAAGGTGAAATAAGGAACTTAGAATTATCAGGAAAGACAGTCTCGCTCTCTCTCAGCAGAGAGAGGTGTACCTTACCTTACTTGTTACTATTTTTATTATTGTTTTCAGTGCAAGAACTTGCAATATTGTTTGCAGATTGGGGGTTTAAACCCAGAGGGATTGAAATACTGTTTACTGTGTCTGTTCTTGTATACAGCTGACTTGTTTCGGGGCTGATTGCTTTCAGAGCACAAATCACCAGGCTGTACTGGGGCTGGGGAGGTTTACCTGTGTCTGACTCAGATGTTTGGATTTTTCTCTGTTTGATTAGCAGCGTATTTTCTCTTTTAAATTGTCATGTAGGGCATCTTGCTGACAGGAAGGTCAACACTTATCCAAGTGGTGGGCAGAGCTTTTAGCTGATTGTTTCATGAGGGCACAGTTTAGGCCAAAGTCTTCCCACCCCTCACCCCACCCACCCCTGATAACATTTCCTTTATACCTGGTGTTCTAACATCATCTCCTCGGGAGGGCAAGGTGCATATCACTGTTGTATCCTTTCTAGCACACTGCACTGACAATATAAGCAAACACATTTTATAATATATATATTTATATATAACAAAACAATCACACAAAAATAAAAACAATTAAACAGGATAAACAAGAAGGTAGACAGACATGTGGGGAGTAGTGCAATGTAATGGCTGTGGGGAAACAGTCTTCTGGAAGTCCTTCTGGAGGCTGAGATGCTGCCCTATTTGCAGACAGCTCTCTGCCCTGATGGAGGAGGTTGCCCATCTTCAGGCCACACTGGACAGTAGTAAGGGAACCTCCCCCATCCAGGAAGTACCAGAGCAACCACCACTACCTCAGGGGTTGCCAAGAAAGCACAGCAGTATGACCACAGTGGGCTCAGGGAGGGTGAGGGTGATGGAACAGAGGCACACCCAGTCAATTGTACCACTCCACAATCCATACACCATTCTGATGGAGCATAGTTCCCCTATGGATGCATCCACAGAGGAGACTAAGGAGGTTGTGGACAACTGTCACAAGGGAGCCCCACAGGAAGGAGGAAGATGACACCACAGGGAAAGAAAGCAGCTCCTGGTGGGGGACTCAGTCATTAGGGGATAGAACTGGGGAGAGCAGGGAAATCTGAAGTAAGGTGCCTGCCAGGTGTCATGGCTTGGAGGGACAGGAAGCTCATCCTCAGGATCACAAGAACAGCTGCACAGGAGACTGATCTGGATGTCATTGTCCACCTAGGGACAAATGACTTAACTCAACATGAGATTAGAGCTGTTCAGGAGGAGTTTGTGGAGTTGGGGAGGGGCCTAAGGCAAGTAGCACACACAGTATCCTTCTCAGAGGTGCTGCCTGTCTATGGCAAGGGTGAGGTGAGGGTACTTCACACCATTCAATTCAATGGATGGTTAAAAAATGGTGCAGAGCACAGGGGGTTGGCTTTATTGGGGAACGGGGTTCCACCTGGAGGGATACCAGCCTATACTGGAAGGATGGTCTGCATCTGTCTAGGAAGGGAACAAGTCTTCTGGGCAATCAGTTTAAATGCTTCATTGGCAAGCTTTTAAACTAGTCAAGGGGGGAGGTACTGATAAGCAGCAGGGAATTCCCAGCCTCCCCCTACAAAACAGGGTAATAAATTAGGGAAAGACCAAGGTGCAAAGGTCAGTAGGGAGCAGGACCGGGGTGAATGGAGAATGCAAAGTCAATGAGGACAGGGATGGTGCTACAAGAGGTAAAGCCATCAAAAAATGGAGAGCAATGAGTACTAATATAGTCTGGGTAACAAGCTTCCTGAATTAGTGGCCTTGATGGAGGAGGAACATCTGGATATCGTGGCAGTCACCGAAACATGGCACACACAGAACAATGACTGGGACATAAACATACCAGGATACACTATCTACAGGAGGGACAGGGAGGGTAGAAGAGGATGAGGAGTAGCTCTCTACATAAGGGAAGGAATCAAAGCTACAGAATAAAAGGGTAAACAGGGAGGAGAGGAAGCACTGTGGGTCAATTTGGAGACAGGCAATGGCACCACAATCTGCACAGGAGTTGTATACAGACCCCCATCACAGGGGGAGGAAATGGACAAGGAAAGATAGGAAGTATCCTTAGAATGGCAGAAAAGGGGAGGTATTGCTGATGGGGGATCTGAATATGCCAGATGTTAATTGGACTACATTTTCAGCAGCCACTTCTAAGAGTGGGGTCATTCTAGATGCCCTACAGGGGGCATGCCTTAGACAACTACTATTGGAACCCACTCGAGAGGGAGCAATCTTAGACCTGGTACTTTCAAATGGGGATGGCGAGAGGATCACAGATTTAGAAGTGGGTAGCCATCTGGGAACTAGTGACCATCAAACAGTATGGTTCACAATAAACACAGCAGTAGAGTCAAGCCATACAAAGACAAAGGTATTGGACTTCAGGAGAGCTGACTTTGCCAAAATGGGTGAGTGCCTAAGGAATGCACTAGCAAATGGGCAGGAAGGAGGGGTGGAAGAACAATGGGGAATTATCAAAACTGCCATCACAGAGGCAACAAGCCTTTGCGTGAAGCAAATAAACAAAACAAAAAGATGTAAGAAACCACTATGGTTCTCAAAGGTGGTGGTAGGAAAAGTTAGGGAAAAAAAGAAAGCATTCAGAAAGTACAAGGAATTACAGAAGGAGCAGGACAGAGAATTGCATCAGTTAAAGCAAAAGGAAGCTGGGAAGGCAGTCAGAACAGCAAAGGCCCAAATCATGGCAAACATAGCCAACACAGTTAAGAAAGGGGATAAAACTTGTTATAGGTACATCAGGGAGCGAAGGAAGACCAAGGGAGGGATAGTGAGGCTTAATAAAGAGGGGGTGGGCAGAGGGTGACTGTAAAAAGGCAAAGATACTAAACAAATATTTTTGCTCACTATTCACAAATGAAGAGGCGGAGGTACCTAAACCAAACAATAGAAACACTCTGGATACAGAAGTTGATACCAGCCCACTTACAGAAGAAAGGGTTCTGAAAGAACTCTTAAAACTGAAGGTGGACAAAGCAATGGGGCCTGATGGGATTCATCCCAGAATTCTAAAAGAACTAAGGGTAGAACTAGTGACATCACTGACTACCCTCTTTAACAAATCATGGGAGGATGGGGTGGTACCTGAGGACTGGAGGACGGCAGATGTGATTCCACTTCACAAAAGTGGGAGCAGGGCAGAAGCAGGCAACTACAGACCTGTTAGTTTAACCTCAGTGATAGGGACAATGATGGAATCACTTCTGAAGGAAAGAATTGTCGAGTACCTAGAGGCCAGAAGGGCACAGGACCCAAGGCAGCATGGATTCACAGAGGGAAGGTCATATCAGACAAATCTAATCAATTTCTTTGACTGGGTGACCAAAGTAGTAGATCAGGGAGGGGCTGTGGACATGGTCTACCTAGACTTTAGCAAGGCATTTGACACAGTCTCACACAAAAGATTAATATACAAGTTAGCCAGCCTGGGAGTGTGGGTCCCAAGATGGTAGCCTGGGTAAAGAATTGGCTGGAGAACAGGACACAGATGGTAATAGTAAATGAAGTCCACGCTGAAGAAATGGGTGTTACTAGTGGGCTACCGCAGGGTTCAGCGCTAGGACCGGTCATCTTCAATGTCTTTATAAGCAACATTGCAGAGGGACTGGAAGGAAAAGTATGTTTCTTTGCAGATGACACAAAGATCTGCAGCAGAGTTGATACACAAGGTGGGATGTAAAGGATGAGAAGGGACTTGACAAGGCTGGAGGAATGGTCAAATGTATGGCAGCTTAGATTCAATGCTAAGAAGTGCAAGGTAATGCACCTGGGAAACAAAAACCCAGGGGAAGAGTACACAATGGGGGGTGAGATACTAACAACAACAAAAATGGAAAGGGACCTGAGGCTAGTCATATCAGATGACCTAAAGGTGGGCAAGCAATGTAAGAGGGCAGTAAGAAGGGCTGGGAGGATACTGTGATGCATAGGGAAAGGCATCACCAGTAGAAAACAGGAAGTTGTTATCCCTCTATACAGACAGCTAGTGAGACCCCATCTGGAGTACTGCGTGCAGTTCTGGAGACCCAATCTCCCGCAAAGACTTAAACAGGATGGAGGCAGTCCAGAAAAGGGCAACTAAAATTGTACAGGGTCTGCACTGGAAGACATATGAAGAGAGATTAAAGGAGCTTAATATGTATAGTCTCGAGGAAAGGAGGGAGAGGGGGGACATGATAGAAACTTTTAAGTACCTCAAGGGAATCAACAAAGTCCAAGAGGGTAGCATCTTTCAGAAAAAGAGGTGTGCAAGATCAAGGGAGCACAATTTGAAGATGGTGGGCAGCTCAGAGGTAATGTAAGGAAGTATTTTTTCACAGAGAGGGTTGGGGATGCATGGAATGGCCTTCTGGAGGAGGTTGTGGAGTCAAAAACAGTGGTGGAATTCAAGCATGCATGGGACAGTCATAAGGCAATTCTAGGGGTTGGGGGTAGGAAGAAGTAGGCTGTTGGTTAACTAGGATCTGCAGCTTATCCATTAGGTAGGGAAATGGGCATACTAGGTGGGCCAAGCGGTCCTTATCTGCTGTCAAATTCTGTGTTTCTATGTTTCTATGATCGTATTGAGCCTGGTATTCAAATGCTCAAGCACTATCATCCTTGTGGACTCAGTGCAAAACTTTATAGGAAATCCCACAGAAAATCTCTTTGTAACATGCTGAATAGTGAACAAGGACAATTGTGAACCCTTTATGACTGGCCAACCTGAAAGAGAATGCCACAGTATCACACTTTAATGAATGGCTTGTTTACTGTACCAGTACTAAGGTTTTCATGATTAAAAAATTAGATACCACACTATTTATTTAAAATGGTGGCTGGACATTGAAGGAAGTGGATGGATGTGCTAGTCTTCAGGGTGCAATGAGGGAGAGGACCACCTTACAAATGAGATAATTGTTTTCTGTCATTGCTGTCAGATGGGGTAGTAGGGAGGGATCATGATGTTGTGAGAAGGGGGAAGGTTATTGTATTTACTTTAGATGTCACAGTAGGTCAGTTATGTATTTCTATTTTGTCTTGTAAATTATGTACAGTAACTGTGCTACTGTTCGTTTTATACAGGACTCCATTGGAAATGAGCCTGTGGTCATTCTTTTTTGTAAAACTCCTGTTCCAAACAAAACCTGTTACTTACAGTAATTCATTTACCTACTTACTTAATAACTTACTTACTTACCTACTTACTAATAATTACTTACCTACATACTTACTTGCTTGCTTACTTTCTTACTTACTTACTTACTTACTTACTTACTTACAGAGTTGGGTGGAAGGACCAAAGAGAAATCAGAAACCCAGAAAGTAAGGGTCAGTTTATTTCATTTATTTTACATGCCAATGTTGGTGGGGGAGCAGGTAGGGACTGGTTATACAGCATGAACATGGAAGACTATTTTATTCATTTTACATATTGGTGTGTCAGGTGCAGGGTGGGACCATGGATCCAGCAAGTGGGAGAAGGGATTTCAATATTTTGTGAGGTGTCAGTGTCAGATGATGAGAGCCAGGACAACAGAGCAGAATGGCATAGGAAATTAATGTTTTGCTAAATAGCTGTGTCAAGTTGGGGATCAGGTAAGGATATGGGACACAGTAAGACAGGGGAAGGGAACTGATATTTTTCTGGGTGTCTGTGTTGGATGGGGGAGCAGTGAGGGACTGGGGACATAGTGGGATGGAGAAGATAATTCTTCATGTTTTGCCAGCTGTCTGTGCCAGATGGGAAGAGCAGAAATGGATCAGGGACACCACAGGATGGGGACGGGTATTTAATTTTGTTACAATGGCTGGTGTTGAGTGATGGGAAATTTATTTCTATTTTATTTTCTAAATAACCATCTGGGCAGCTGTGCATGACCCAGAATCACATGGAATAGATGATTACATATTTGTCCTGCAATTATGGGATAACACCATGACTGAATGGCATGAACCAGTGGTCTCGTACTGCTATCAAATCAGGGAGGACAGAAGGATTTATACCACACAACCTATGTAGACTGAACTATCCACCGAATAAAAGCTTGCTTTCTATAGAAACTGCTATGCCTAAAGTAGGGCTTTGTGTAGCATGAAAGCTTGTGTTCTGAAAATTTATTGTTGATCCAATAAAAGGTATCAAATCACCCATTTTGTTCATCCAGCAAACCAACTCATTAATTCAAAAGATACTGTAAGCTGAGGTCGACATCATGATTGATTGAAGGGAATAATATTTTGGTAGTCTAATTAAAACAAATGTTCTTTAAGGCATTTTAACTTTTTATCCCTGTTTAAAACATAGCTTATCATACAGCTAAAGTGTCTCTTTCATTCTCTTCCATTCTTGTCATTTTATAGATTCTGATTGTGACACTAACTGCTGATGGTGAGCAGACACTAGCATACTCTCATGATAATATCGCTAAATGGTTGTGATACTCCTGATGTTAATCAGGGAACAAGCTGTAACCTGCCCCTCTTGTACCCCCTTTCCACAGAATGCTCATGGGAAAAAGATTAATCTTAATGTCAGTGACCATTTGCCTGGTTATGTAGATTTGTTTTTTCATTAATAAATTAATGTGTCCTTTAGACTGTCCCTAAATAGGTTATAAAACGAAGCTTTGATTTTTTTTATACATTAACTGTGTATTTATTTTATTTTATTTATTTATGTCTTTGATTACCAGGTAGGTGCACTGGTCCGAGGGATCGTTTTCTGGCACCACCTGGGCCATAAAAGATAGCAAGGTTAAGCACAGTTAGAGTTGGTTGCAATTAATCAGAAGTTAATCATTTGACATACAAAAAAATCTAGATACATGAAGTATAGGCATCAGGGCCATAATGCTGTTAGTGTTCGGCAACATGTACAATCACAAGAGCAGGATATATACAATTAATCTTAGGTTAAGCATTTTACATACAGAAATATAGATACAGGAATTTTGGCATCAGGTCATGCACTTTCACATACTAATATAGATACACGAATATGGCTACAGGATATGAAACACATTTGGGATAAGGTAGCCTTGCTCGATAGAAGAAGGAGCAGTAGTCCTGCACCACCCCTATTCAACTCACCCTTGAACACCACCAATGATACGGAAAGAGAGGGAGAGAAAAGTCAGCGAAACAACTTGAGTAGTGGGGAGAAGAAACCCCTAACAGAGTAGGTTACTGTGGGGTTGGAGTTGTCTTGCTGTCTTAAGTGGTTTGCTCTAAAAGCAGGCTGCATTTGTTCCCAGACAACTGTAATGTTAGTGATCACATACTTAACAATGGTGAAGATAGGCAAGTGGGGCCCTGCCATGAGGAGCAAGCTTGGTCATCTGATGGCGGGAGGTGAGCAAAAGAGCTAGAACTTTACCACAGTATAATGTAATAATAACTGCAATTTACGTACTGTCTTACATAAATTCTAAGGTGCTGTGCAATTCACAGTGCACACTTTAGTTATAATTTATAATAAAACATTAAAAGCTAGTTTATAAATGATGTTTTCAGTTTGAATTTAAGTTGTTCAAGATCAGCATGTAATTGGATTTCCACGGGGAGTCTGTTACAAAGGTGAAGGCTGTAGCCAGAGAAGGTCAACTGGAATGTGATAATGGGGTAGGGTTGATTCACTTTCCCCAAACATATTAAAATAAATGTCTAAGTAGATTATAAAACCAGCAACTTTCTTTTTAATTTAGCACGTTGTACAAACTTCCAGATTGTTGGAAAAAAGCTGTGGTAACCCCACTGGATAAAACTGGGAACAGACAGATATTCTCAAATTATAGGGCAAGCTCTGTTTTATCTGCATTAGCAAAATTATTAGAGAAAGTAGTTTGCAATCAGTTAACAATGTTTTGGGAAGATAAAAATTTGCTTACAGAGGACCAGCGTGGGTTTTGTGGGGGTACAGCATGTTGTCTGCCTTGTTCAGATTGACCAGTGATATTTATGGTAATATGGATAAAGAACTACCCACTGGAGCTACTTTTATTGACTTGACCAAGGCCTTCGAGCTGGTGGACCACCCCATACTAATAAAATAAATGGCAAGATTAGACATAGGGGATTATACCTAAAATGGTTTGAACATTATTTAATAGAACAAAAGTAGATGGTAAAAACTGGATTTGAAATGTCTAGTCTGAAAGAAATAGTTGCAGACGTATCACAGGGTTCAGTTTTGGATCCACTCATGTTTTCAATTGCTGTTGTATCCATGATAATGTATGCAGATGACACAGTATTATACTATGTGGGGGAAACAGAAGCAAACCTAAAACAACAAATGGAATACACCTATCATGCATTACAAAATCAGTTTGTAGCAAAGAAAATTCTATTAAATGAAAAGAAAACCAAAGCAATGGTATTTGGAACAAAATAAAAAACTGAAATTAAACAAAATAATGTTTTAATTAAAGGGGCAAATTGATACAGTTTGGAAGATGTATCAAATTTTAACTATCAGGACATTATGTTGAATTGGTCTCTAATGATTCAGGAGCACATACATGCAGTATATGATCATAGAGAAAGTAAACAGTAAATTGGGCTATCTATACAAAAACAAAATAAATTAATCCAGTATGTCAGAAAAAAATATACAGTATATAGCAAAACAAGTTCCCCTCCCTGCCCTAGAATACAGTTCTATCTTATTTTATAATCTTCCAGGCAAAACTTTTCATAAATTTGCTGTTACTTCTCATAATGTCACCAGATTTGCTACCCAGTAGACAAAATACGTTCATCACGGTGACCTTTATCTTTAATTTTGGAACACAGCTAAGGGTATATATAGGGAGCCCTTATTACCGCTAAAAAGCGGAAAGATTATTTTTTTGTAATCCCATTGCTATGACATCAGGGGTCATCAACCCCTCTTGAGTATGTCATAGCGATGGGATTATAACCTGAGCCAATCTGCACATGCGCACATTTTAAGTAGCGTCTCACAACGAACTGCCGCGCCGGTGAGAGCTGGCCCTTATGGAGAGTGGTGGCATCGGGGAAGCTGCTTTTTTCTGTTGAACAGGTGCTCGCCTGATTTTTTTTTTGTCCCATACACTATAAAATATAATGTATGGGGATTCATTGCTAACCTTTTTGAAATCACTTTTTGAGGTTACCTTGACAACGTAAAACTTTCTTTCTTTTAATTTTTTACCCTTGTAGGCCTGGTGAGCAGACTGCCTGTTTTTACAGGCGACAAGCTCTTGAAGTTTACAAAGTTGTCAGGGTAGTCTCTCAAAGTGATTACAGCGTAGTTACCAATGAATCCCCATACATTATTCTCTATGAGTCAACTTTTTTGCCAAAAAAAAAAACCACGTGAAAATGAATATCCCAAGTGTATTAAGTAACAGACTGGTGCCATCGTACAATATCAAATCTTTATGTAAAGTTTCTGCTAGATTTTTTTTATTTTTTTATTTATTTTATTGAAATCTAGGATTACAAATACCTTTGAGCAGGAACTGTTCATTTACAAAGGTTCCATGTCGAAGGAATGGGGGGAGGGTATACATACATACAAAGGTCAACATAATAATACATAGTTACACAATAAAAAGAAGTAAGAGGCTGATGCTTAGGAAATTCCAGTAATTCAAAATGTGCCAAATGTTAGGTAGCATGACATACCAGCCAAGGGCAATCTTAGAAATAAGCACGGCAGGTGAGAGGGAAGGGGGTATGCAGGCAGGAAGGTCATTGTCGGAAGGTAGAGGGTGAGGGTAAGAGCTCTAAAGGGGAGGGAGGGGAGGGATTAAAGTCAGAAAATGCCTGAGGGGGGAGGAAAGGAAGAGGGGGCAAGGGGGTAGGCAGGTAGAAGGGGGCAAGGCGGGGAGAGGTAGCTGTCAAGACTGAAGTGGAGGGCAGTGAGCGGTGGACCCCTGGTTAGGCGAGGCAGTCACAATGACTGGTTGAAATGAGATGAAGATTATTCAATGAAACCAGAATTGAAACAAAAAGCAGAATGTGTGGGGTTATGGGCAGACTGGATGGGCCTAACGGTCCTTGTCTGCTGGCAGTTTCTATGTTTCTGTGTTAACATGCTCTGTTACACTGCAGATTAAAATTGTTGAATAAGATGGTAGAAATGGGATTGGACACTAATTCTAAACTGTATATTTTTAAGGGAAGCCTAAAGGAATGCTGTATCTAGAGGCTTCATCAAGTTGTAACTGCTTGAAAATTACTTGATTCATGGTTGTATATATATTTACTTTAAGGTTGTTTTGTTGTCTGATTTTACTTTTAATTTTACTTTTAATTGATCTGTGTTGTAAGATGTGATTCCTCCTATTGTAACCCTTTTTTTCCCAGAAGCCTCTTAAAATGGGTAATTTCAATCCAGTCAATCTTCCTGGCAAAATAAAATAAAGTATCTCAGTGTGTCTATTTGATATTATAAAAAGGGTGGTCAAAATGAAGCAATCTGATTGTTGAATAACATTCTAGCTAACCTACATTATACTTGCAGAGACTGATCACCAGAGTAGTGATTTTCCAGGTCCTATATCTTGTTGTGTGCTATTAACAGAACTCTAAATCACCATTTATATCTATGGAATTACTGGGAAGCACCCTAGACATACTGTACTTGTAAATGTAAATGTAAATGTGTCTCCAGAGTCGTCTTCATCTCACTGAATCACATATGTGCTAAAAACACATTCAGTCTGTCTGATGCACATTGTTGACAATTTATATTACATCCAAGTGCTGATCTGTAAACTGACTCACAAAACTAAGCCCACTGATATAATTTCTTCCCACCACCTCCTCCATTCCTGATGCAAGAATAGTTTGTCAGCAGTTGATCAATTGTCAGTGGCTTTGGCCACTCACTCTCAACCACAGCTATAAAAACAATGTGCCTGCCAGTGGCCCCCATCAACATAGCCAGTCACTATGGTAGTACCACCAGCACATGCAACTCTTGCAGTAGCAATGGTATGATAGAAAGAGCAGTAGTGACTTATCTTCACTGGCAGCAGTGTCTTTAGTTCTACCTACTTTAATAAAAACAAAAGCATAGCACCTCACAAGCCTGTGGTTTCCCTCATACTAGCCAAGATCTCCCAGCCACTATTCTGTTTCAGTTGGGGAGGAGGGAGTGGAACTAGAGCATGCACTGGAGTCAGAAGTATAGAGATTAATAAATGCTGATGTAATTCCCCCATAGCTGAGCAGACAGAGCCTGTGGGTGACAAGTGCTTTTGCTTATGTGTAGTTTTTTTTTTATGATTGGTTATTTTCTTTCCCTCAACAATGATACAGAGGATCTTATATACAGCAGATGCAGCAATGGTATGATGGTTGTTGACATGCCATGACATCTTCAGTATGTCTTCTGCATATCTTTGCTGCAGCACATTTTGGAAAAATAATTTTTCCATCTGAAAGTTAAACAAGCAGGTTCTGGATCTTCCAGACTTCCAATCTGTTGTACTGTATATTATATAATTCATTAAACAGAAAGTTTAAAAAAGTGCATGGTGATGCACCTAGGACATTAAAAACCCTGGAGCTGACTATAAGATGGAGGGTAGTACTAACAGACACTACAAAGGATCGAGGGGTAATCATATCTGAGGACTTCAAGGTGGCAGGGCAGTGTGACAAGGCAGTTGGCAAGGCTAGTGGAATTCTGGGTAACATAAGGAGGAGAATCTCCAGAAGCAGGAGCGAGATGGTTCAGCCATTATATTACCAATTGGAGTGGCCACACCTGGAATACTGTGTTCACTTTGGAGGCTGCACCTTAGAAAGGACAAAAATAGAGTGGATGCAGTCGTGGTTTATGGTTTACATGAGAAGCCCTATGAGAAGAGATTGTCGGATCTCAACATATACACCTTAGAAGAAAGGAGAGAAAGAGAGAGGATATTATAGTGACCTACAAATACCTAAAAGGAGTGAAGAAGGTATAGGTACAGAGCAGGCACCAAGACCAGAAGGCATGCAATGAAGCTTGAGAGGAGTAAATTCAAGAGTGATTGAGAAGATAATTCTTCATTGCAAGGGAAATTGATGAATGGAATAGATTGCTGGCAGAAGTGGTGGATGCCAAAACAGTGGGGGGTTTCAAGCATGCATGGGGCAGACATAAAGGTGTATTATTTGTTAGTTTGTTTTTTTAATTTAAAATCTGGTAAATCCATGGGCCAAAGTCCCATTTTCATGGGAGACCAGAAAAATGAGCAGATGTACATTCACATAAATAAACAGATAAATAAAATACACAACAACCAATAAACAACCAAAGTGAGTAAGAAACATAGACACAAAACTAATAAGTAAAACATTTACATTGATAACTGGAAAACGTATTTTCTCAAAATATGTCCAAAACTATAAACAGAATCACTAACACAGTCAATAATAATCGAAAGAGAGTTTAAAAAAATAATTGTAAATTATAGATTATTATTAGATAGAATACAGGAAGGGAGAAGGGACGATGAAGACCAAATAGGGTCTGCAAAAACAGAATAGGTGGGAAACATCTGGGCAGACTAGATGGGCTAAGCAGTCCTTTTTTGCTGTCAAATTTTATGTTTCCATGTTAAACAAAAAAGATAACCTTGGCTACTAAACTCAGCAATAAAACTGATCTCCCTCCCTTCCATCTGGCTCCACATACATGTTTCAGTTACTTTCACTTTCCAGGAGCTGGCACACACTGAAGCCAGCACTAAAATAATCTGGCTCAAGGAATGGAACCATTTTGAATATGGATGGACTATTTTGTATTGAAATCTTACATGTTCAACTTTAAAAAGAAAAATAAACAACAATGAATGAAAATTTCTCATTGCCTTTTTATAACAGCAATGAGGTAAACCCCATGTGTCTAGTGCCACATTATGCCCCCCAGGAAGTTCTTAGTTAGAGCATTAACATGCCCCCGGGTTGTATGTTATTGCTTAATACAGTAGGCAGAATAGCTTAGAGGGTTAAAGCTCTGAGGTGTGAATTTAGAGACTCAACAGTACTGGGTTTGAAACCAACAACTGCCATTTACAGTACATACCCTGAGCAAGTCATTTAACTTCCCCGTGCTCCCAAGTCACACTTGGAAATGAACTTGGGCTTAGTGGGTATTCCTTGCAGAAATTCTAAAAAAAAACAGTAATGTGTTATCAGACAATTATATCAACCTAGACCATTCATACTGACCTGAACGAGCAGGTAATCGCTGGCATGTTGAAAGGGTCAGAAGTCCAAATATAACAGGATAAATCAATGGGGAATTCATAACAGGAAGTTTCATTGTTGATCCTTCTGAATTTGCATGTACCTGTAAATATAACATGCATATATTTAATACAGTAATTTATAAATAGATAATAATGATAACTTTATTTATTTTAAGCACAATTCAAAAATATAAAAGCGCTTTTACAAAATACATAACAATTAATAATTAAAAACCAGTTAAAATAATACAATTCCACAATTAATAATCAGGGTAGGCAAGGGAAAATAAAAATGTTTTGAGAGCAGATTTAAAGCTCTCCACAGTCAGGCACCCCTTAATCTGAAGAGGTAGAGAATTCCACAGGGTCGGAGTCACAAAGGCAAACGCACAGGCTCCAGAAGTCTTCAGGCGGACCCTGGGAACCTTCAGCAATCCCTCTTCAGCTGAGCAGAGTGGTTGAAGGGGGTGGTAGGGACAAAGGAGCTCTTGCAGGCATCTCAGTCCCTATCATGTAGGGCCTTATAGGTTAGCAAGCCAACCTTGAAGGTGATGCACCACTGAACTGGCAGCCAGTGCAGTCCGTGCAGCACAGGTGTGACATGGCTAGAAAGCCCAATCAGCAACCTGGCCACAGCATTCTGCACCGGCTGCAGGCAGTGGATGTCAACCCCTGGAAGCCCTAGGTATATGGTATTACAGTAATCAAGGTGGGAGGTCGCAAAGGCATGAACCAAAGTTGAAAGATCACCGGGTGAAACCAGATGCTTAATCCAGATGATATTTCTCAGATGGTAAAATGAGGTTTTGATGACAGATAACACCTGGGCTTCAGTGTCAACCCCTCATCAAAAATAATGCCCAGACTCGCACCCGTTCAGAGGACATCAGCTGGTGACCACCAAGCAGAAGCCAGAGGCCTTCCGTGCCAATGACCCCTCTACCCGGTGACCAGGGTTCACCACCAAAACCTCAGTTTTGCCAGGATTCAGCTTCAGCCAGTTAGCACTCATCCAGTCCTGAATCTCAGAGAGGCAGTTGTTAAATACCGAGACCCCATCCTCCTGATCGGGCACAAAGGACATGTATAGCTGAGTTTCATCTGCATCGCAGTGAAAACTCAAGCCATGCTGCCTTAAAATGTCTCCCAACAGCAGCATGTACACCGTGAATAACATAGATGAAAGCACACAGCCTTGGGGTATACCACATGGCAGAGAGAATGCATCAGACGAATAAATTCCCTAAGCAACTCTCTGATATCTACCAGTGAGGAATGAATGGAACCATCTGAGGGCTGTCCGTGACAATCCACAGATAACCTGCAGGCACTCCAGCAGTACGCCATGATCCACAGTGTCAAACACTGCAGAGAGATCAAGGAGGACTAAGATGGAACAAGTCCTCCAATCTCTCACTATCAGGAGATCACTGAGCACCCAAACCAGGGCAGTCTCAGTGCTATGCCTCTTCCTAAATCCTGACTGGAGAGGATCGTAGATGTCATGGATGGTAAGGTGTTCATCCAGCTGCAGCGCGACCACCTTCTCAATAACCTTGCCCACAAAGGGCAGGTGAGAGATGGGTCTGTAGTTGGTGAGATAGTCAAGGTCAAGAGAAGATTTCTTAAGGAGGGGTGTCACCACTGCCTCTTTCAGGGAGTCAGGAAACTCACCTGTCTTAAGCAAATTCCAGACTATCTCAGCCAGGACTGGACCGATGACATCAACACACCCCATAAGAAGGAGAGTTGGGCCTGGGTCCAGACTACAGAAGGTCGGCTGCATGCTCAGGATGATCCTTATGAAATCCATGATCACTGGCTGGCTAAAAGCCAATCAACCAAACCAAGGTTCTGCAACCTCTAACCGATCACCGCCCCGCCCATTGGAGTGGGCTAATGTCAGCAACCTTATCAGCAAAGAAGCAAGCAAACTCAACACACTTATCCTGTGACAATGCTCTCTGAACTTGCAGACAGGCTGGATTGCACAGTCTGTCCACAGTTTGGAAGAGCTGAGCAGGTCGGTTCCTCAAAGCGGTGATCTTTCGGACAGGAACTCTGCCTTCTACGGGAGTTAACTGATTGATAGTCTAAATAATGGGCCAGCAATCTAAGCTTGTTGGCATCAAGACCAGATTTCTGCCAGTGATGCTCCATCCTTTTCCCCTCTCTCCTCATCTCCCTCAAGGTCCCATCAAATCAAGGGAACCGAGGGCAAAGTGTGAGGGGGCAAACACGAACAGGAGCAATGGAGTCCAGGGCCACCACCACAGCCATATTATAAGCTTTCAGCAGGTTATCCAGACCCCTGCTAGCAGTTGGAAATCCAGAAAAATCCAGTACTGCCATAAGGCCATCTGTGCATACTACCCTTAATGGGCAGTACTGGAACATCTCCACAGGGGCAGGCCTATAAGGGGTGGCCTAGAATTTGAACCTGATAGTGTAATGGTCAGACCAACTGACTGGCTCCACTGTCAAGTCAGAGGTCTCCATACCCAGGAGGAAGACCAGGTCCAGAGAATGACCAGAACTATGGGTTGCAGAGGCAGCTGCCTGTATGAAGCCCAACAACATCATAAGTTGGAAGAAGTCTTGACCAAACTGTGAGAGTTCATTGTTGACCCAGGCAATGAAGTCACCCAGCACCATCTAACTGAGTGACTCCAACACCATGTCGACAATGAAGTCCACGACTTCCTGCAAAAATTGCTTCCCGTCACTGGCTGGACGGTATATAAGAAGAATCTTGCAACCCGCTCCTGCATGCAAGATACATTCAAAGGATCTGGTCTCCCCCACTGGCCCATCTATCAGGCCCAATTCCGTTTTAAAACAAATGGCCACCCCTCACCCCTACAATCCAATCTCAGGTGGTGAAGCACCGAGAAACTGGCTGGAACCGCTGACTTTAAAATCGAGCCAGCATTTCCGTCCAGCCAGGTCTCAGTGATGCAAGCCAGGTCCAATGACCCAACAAAATCAGCAATTATCGCCATCTTGTTTTTAATGGACCTGGCATTGCATAACACTGCCCCAGTTGGATAAGACTCTGAGGCTGATAGATAGATAGATGGATAGATAGATAGATAGATAGATAGATAGATAGATAGATAGATAGATAGATAGATAGATAGACAGACAGACAGACAAACAGATAGCTAGATAAATAATAAATAGATGAGAGACAGACTATAAATAGGTGATAGAAAGACAGACAGACAGATAGAGTAGATAGATAGATAGGTAAAAAGATAGAGCCTAGTAATGCTTAACTGTAAAGAATGCAGTCCAGCCTAGTGATAGAGCACAGAAAAATAAAGAATTGTGCCATAGCTTCTTTCTTGCTGAGATACCGTGAGCAAGTCACTTAACCTCTCAGTACTATTTACAGTTTATTTTTTATGTAATTAATTATTTATTTATTTAATTTAGTTAATTAGTTAATTTCAAATATTTCACTAGGAAAGACATCCTGAGCCAATACTCCCAATGCTGCCCTCCCCCCACCCATAGCCTCCAATCTGAAGCACAGCCCTTACAGAAATACAAGAGTGCTGCATACATGCACAATGCATGCCACATGCTTAATTGTGCAATGTTTGCATGTGGTTAGCATACACATAGGGAATATAAGTGAACCAGATCTAAAAAGCACATCAGGTTTGCATGCTGCAAGCTTGATATGCGTGCAGCATCTAAGCTGGTGTGAACATCATTTAAAAATCACATTAGGTTCACATATTGCATGCTTGACATGTGTGCAGCAGCTACACTGGTGCAAATCTCATCTAAACAAACACATCAGTTTCTATTTCTCATATTACTGCCAGCAATTAGACCCATTAAAATACCATTTCCATTGATTTCCCATTAAAATTAGGCAAACTCATTCATTCTCACCATTAGATCCTTTTGCAAATTGCTTAATGGCTTTTGATTTTTGTCATTAAATTGTCATTAATTTGTAAAGTATTGTTTGCTTACAGTGTTAAATGCCTAAGATACTACCCCATTAATCTTTGTTCTCAGTAGTCAGCCAACATCCCCCATTCCAGATGTGCAAAGAGGGGCCTCTGCAGTGTGAAGCCTGACCTTTTTGTTTTGGGCTATTCAGATCCCCTTATACATATTTAGTGCTCCATATGTGTTTCTCCATGACTGTTACAGCTCACTTTCACTTGGTCATTCTATATGGAGCATCCCTGTGGCCATGCTCAGCACTCTTTGTGCTGAGTAGGGACCTGGAAGCATGTTTCTTACCTCATTTTTTAAGTTTGTTGTGCACGCTCGCACAGACAAAGTTATTGATATGAGAGTTGCGATAGAGGGGAGTGAAGGGGTGCATCCACTGGAGAGCTCTGTTCAAGGGGCAGGTCTGTGGCAGGCAAATCAATAGGCAGGCTGTTTATGACACACTTTCTGGTTTTGGGGTGGAGCTGGCAAGGATTTCAAAGGACAGAGCCAAACCAACAGTGGCATGGTTCGTCCTTTGATATTAACATAATCGCCGTTCTCTGTCATCAGCTGAGAGCTGTTGTAGAATGCGGATTACACCTATATTACAATTCTGACAGTATCCTGGAGGTGAACTCCCAAATAAAATCCCCCAATCCCTGACTTTATCTGAGAGCTGTTATCAAACTGTATGATTAAGTTCATAAGCAAAATATCTCATCCTGGTAAAAGTAAACGCTCAGGGTTACAGCACCTTTTTACAGTTGACCCATTTTTTTCCCATTTGACCCATAAAAAGAGAGTCAGTGTCCTACGAGGACAAATATCTTGATTAAACAATTCCCTTTTCCCTTTCCGACACCGGGATGCCACTCCCAGTGTTGGATGTGGCCCCCCTCCAACCTGTGTATAACCCTTGCCGACATCGAGGTGCCCAATCCCTGTGATGGCATCCCGCACTATTGTGGCACACTGGGAGCACACCCTAGTGTGCCTAAATTAATTTTTCCCTGTAAATGAAGAAAACCATCCTTGCAGTATTTTTATTAGTCTGTAAAAAAGAAAACGGTCCTCATTGTCTCTCCCCATCCCCTACCCCCATCCCCACCCTCCCACTGCTCATCCACCTTCCCACAACCCCACCCTTACTCCATACTTACCTTCAGAGGTTAAGCACTGTCATCTGCTGTGGATCGGAACATGTCTGCACTCTTCAAGGCTGAACCACAGACTGAAGAAATTGAAGGTAAGCTGTATAATGGGACTCAATGGGGGGTAGTTCAACTTAAGTTGATATCTTAGCATTTTTAAGAATTTTGGCCCCAAATTTTCAACATGGGGTTCTTGGGACCCCATCTTGTGAACACTTTCACTGTTAATTTGTTTCTCGGTCCCGAAAGGTGATTTTGCTGTTGCCATGCAGAATCACCTTTTGGGACTGAGTAATAAAACAACAGTGCCACTGTTCATGAGATGGGGTCCCGAAAAGCCCATGATGCAAATTTGGTAGAAAAATTCCAAAAAGTGACTGCAGATGAGTGTGCGTTGCAGTTTCTATGCATGCTCATAACTTCACCAGTTTTTCATATTTTCACTCCAGATTTTCAACATTGCCATTTTTTCAAACCTCCTTATGAACAGTACAGCTGTCATTTTTAACATCCTGCCCAAAATCTGTTTTCGCACCTGTGGTGCAGAATGTCACGGTTGCTGTGTGAAATCAACTTTCGAGAAGGATTAACAAAATTACAGTGCCACTGTTCATGAGGGGAGATCCCAAAAAGGCCATTTTGAAAATTTGGTGAAAATATTCCAAAACATGATCGCGTTACAGGTGTGCGTTGAGCAGTTTCTATGCACACTTGTAACTTCGTGAAATTTTCATATTTTCACTCCAGATTTTCAACATTGTCATTTTTTTACACTTCCTCATGAACAGTATAGCTGTCATTTTTCACATCCTGGCTGAAATGTGTTTTTGCACCTGTGACACTGAATGGCTTTGTCACTGCACAAGATCACCTTTTGGGATTGAGTAATGAAATGATAGTGCCATTGTTCATGAGGTGGGGTCCTAAAATGCCCATGTTGAAAATCTGGAGCAAAAATGCCAACAAATACCTGTGGCATTGGGGTTTCCAACTGTAATGCCCCACCCACCACCCCCACCCTGTAGAGACTGACAGACATCGGGCATGTGCCTTGGGATTGTAAGGTGTAATACTCACACCATTCCACCCCACCCCACCCCCACCCTACAGCCAATAATAGGTATCAGGGTATGCCTTGGAGTATTTGGCCTTAATGTTCACTCCATTCTCCTATACTGCGCCCATCTCAGTTTATTTCATTATGGAAGGGGGTGAGCATTAGATCACAAGACCCAAGGCACACCACAATGCCTGTCAGTGTCTGCAGGGTGGGGGTGGAGGGTGTGAGTGTTACGGCTGATGACCCAAAGGGACATCCCCATGTCTGCCGTCTTGCAGGGTGGGTGGGGGACATTAGTTGGAAACCCAATGCCTCATTAAAGAAGTAAATCAGGGAGGGACAGTTGACATCACCTACCTTGATTTCAGCAAAGCCTTTGACAATGTCCAACATAGAAGGTTAATTAACAAAGATGGGTAATCTGGCCATGGGGCACAAGCTGATAAACTGGGTTAGAAACTGGTTGACAGACAGGAGGCAGAGGGTGGTGATAATGGGATCCAATCCAGGTAGAGGGGGGGGTGACCAGCTGGGTACCTCAGAGATCAGTCCTGTTCAATGTCTTCATTACAGACATTGAGGAAGGGCTAGAAGGAAAGGTCAGTCTGCCTGTTTGCAGATGACACCAACATCTGTAACAGAGTGAATACTCCAGAAGAGGTGGAGAAAATGAGCAGGGACATGGAGAGGCTTGAAAAATGGTCTGAGGAGTGGCACTGTGGTTTAATACAAAGAAGTGCAAATAATGCACCTGAGAAGAGGGAAATCTGGGGAAAGTTACAGGATGGGGGGGTGCTGACGATCACCAAGGAAGAAAGGGACCTAGGAGGTTCTGATGACCTAAAGGTGTAAAAGCAGAGCACAGATGTTGCAAGGATGGCCACTGGCATGCTGCAGTGTATTGGCAGATGTATCACTAGCAGGAGACATGAGGTGGTGATGCCATTGTATAATGCACTAGTGAGGCCTCACCTACAGTACTGTGTGCAATTCTAGAAGCCGCAAATGTACAAGGACATTGACAGGGTGGAGGCAGTCCACAGAAAGGCAACCAAGATGACACATTGCTTGCAACATAGAATATATCAGGAGAGATTAAAAGGACCTCGATATGTGCTTATTGGAGGAAAGGAGGGAGCTGGGGAACATGATAGACACATTCAGATACCTCAAGGGCATAAACAAGATGCAGAGGCAGACAGCTTCCAATGCATCAAATGTTCAACAACTGACAAATGCTTGTTTTTTATCCTGAAAAAAAGAAAACCATCCACCATTGTCCACTGTGTAACCCCCCTCCCCAAACAGTATACAGATACTGGAGGTACACAATCCCCCATGTCCTCATCTGTCCATCCATTGTTGTCTGCTGTGTAACCCCCCCAAATCAGTATATAAATACTGAGTGTGCCCAATCCCCCAGTGTCCTCATCTGTTCAGCAAACTCCCTGAAAAAAGAAAACTGTCCTCGTCATTTTTTCCCATAAAAGGAAAACCATCTACCATTATCCATTGCGCTGTTACCCAACCCCCACCCACCCACCGAGGATCCACAACCACACACGTACCCCCTACCCCATACTTACCCACCAGAGGTCCATCACCATAATCTTCCTTGGATTGCAGGCCCGTCTTCACTCTTCAAAGCTCAGCCGCTAACTGAGGTAAGTGCTTCAATGTATTTCAATGGGCTTTTCAACTTAGTGGCATAACTTGGCCATTTTTAAATATCTGTTCCCCACATTTTCAACATATGTTTTCTAGGACCCCACCTCATGAACAACTTCACTGAAACAATTTTCAAACATCCCTTCCCCCTCCATGACACCAGTGTACACGACGAACATTCAGCATTGACAAATGCTTGTTTATGTTTGCTTGCATGCGCAGTGCACAGGAAACATATTTAGATAGCACAGCATTGCAGAGGTGTGTCAGTGCTGTGGCCAATGCAGCAGATGCTCCAATGGGTGCATCTCTCAGCCACCACTTGAAAGAAATCTGCCGCTGCAATCAGGGACAGTTTTATCATTGCAACAGCAGCTCCCTCCTCCCACCCAGGCACACAGACATCCAGCCAACAAGAATCTGGCCATGTGCATTACATGCACAGTAATGTGCATGGGCAGAGTTTCAGTTCTTGTTGGCTCCTGTCCCCAGTTTGTTCAGTGTGCCTTTCCTGGTGAAACAGTTAAGTAAATGAGCCACAGTGCGGCTTACCACATTGGCTGCTCCTGCTGCCTCCACCCACACGCTCTCCAGAAAGCTGACATCGGGGTGCCCAAACCCCATATTGACATGTATCCCCCTCCTCCCCATTAATGTGGCACACTGGGAGCCCACCCCAGTGTGCCAAAATGCTTCTTTATGTTTCCGACACCGGAATGCCCACTCCCAGTGTCTGATACGCCAGAACCCCACATGCCCCTGTTTCCTCAGCCAACTTCAGGGTGCCTAATCCCCAGGTCAACATTGATCCCAATATTTTACCTGTAAAAAAGAAAATCATACCACAAGGCCTTTTTTTTTAAACCTGAAAAAAAAAGAAAACGGTCCCTCTCCATGCCTGCCACCCCCTCATCCCGACCCTCCCTCTGCAGACCCTCCTTCTCTGCACCCCCCATCACCCTATACTTACCTGTGGAGGTTGGGAGCAGCAATCTTCGGTGGACTGGAAACACGTCAGCACTCTTCAAAGCCGAACCGGGAACTGAAGAAATCACTGTAAGCCCTATAATGGCAGTCAGTGGAGGGGTTTCAACTTAGATTGATATCTCGGCCATTTGTTGGAGTTTTGGTCCCAAATTTTCAACATATTGTTCATGGGACCCCACCTCATGAACACTGGCACTGTCATTTAGTTTCTTGGTCCCAAAAGGTGATTTTGCAGTCGCTGTACAGAATCACCTTTTGGGACTGATTAACAAAATGACAGTGCCACTGTTCATGAAGTGGGGTTCCTAAAAGTCCATGTTGCCAATTTGGTGAAAAACTCCTTAAAAATGACTGCGTTACAAGTGTGCATTGCGCAGTTTCTATGCACACTCCTAACTTCATCAATTTTTAATATTTTCACTCCAGATTTCCCACATTGCCATTTTTTCACACACCCTCATGAACAGTACAGCTATCATTTTTCACATCCTGCCCAAAATGTGTTTTTGCACCTGTGGTGCAGAATGGTGCAGTCGTTGTGTGAAATTAGCTTTCGGGACAGATTAAGAAAATCACAGTGCCACTGTTCATGAGGGGAGGTCCCAAAAAAACCATGTTGAACATTTGGTGAAAACCTTCCAAAAAATGACTGCATTATGAGTGTGAGTTGCGCAGTTTCTGCACACACTTGTAACTGCCAATTTTTTCATATTTTCACTCCAGACTTTCAACATTGCCATTTTGTCACACCTCCTCATGAACAGTACAGCTGTCATTTTTCACATTCTGCCTGAAATGTGTTTTTGCTCCTGTGGCACCAAATGGAGCAGTCACTGTGCGAAATCACCTTTTGGGATTGCGTAACAAAATGATAGTGCCACTGTTCATGAGGTGGGGTCCCAAAAAGCTCACGTTGAAAATGTGGAGCAACAATACCAACAAACACCTGGGACATTAGGGTTTCCAACCGTAACGCCCACCCTGTACAGACTGACAGGCATCAGGGTGTGACTTAGGGTCATCGGTCATGATGCTCACACCATTCCACCCCCACCTTGCAGCCAGTGACAGGCATTGAGATGTGTGTTGTGGTCTTCAGCTCTAGCATTCATTCCATTCTCCTATACTGCACTCATCTCACTCATATTTCCTTATGGAATAGGGTGAGCGTAAGGACTGAAGACCCCAAGGGCACACCACGACACCTGTCAGTGTCTGCAGGGTGGGGTGAGGTAGAATGGCATGGGCATTATGACCAATGACCCAAAGACACACCCCCAATGCCTGTCAATCCCTTCAGTGTGTGGTGGGGTTAGCGTTACTTCAATACTTCACTGCCATTCCTATTATGCATCTCTCTATCTCCTGCACTACCAATGCCAATACCAGCAAGCAAACATTCAGCATTGACATATGCTTTTTATCACTTAAATGAGGGACATGGGCACTCAAAATGAGGGACAATGAGGGACACCAACCCTCATAATGAAGGGCACATCATGAAACATGGAGATACCTCAGAACACAGTGGAAATCATTATATTTACCTGTACAAATATTAGCACCAGAGAATGAAGTTCTACCATAAAATAGGGGCACCATTTAGGTAGGGCAGAGGGGAGCAGTTACCCCCTCCCCCCTCATTTGTGGCTAGGCTGTTCTTATGGTGTGGCAATAATGGCATTAAATTTGGATTTAATATTTTGCACAGTAAGTGGTCCTCCAGTCTGTGTGCACTCACACTGCAACTACAGATGTGCTCCTGACTCGACTGTATCTGTACTGTGTTGTCCACTCTATCCACCTGTTAGTGGAGGCACCATCACAAATGATATAGAGGAGCTCTGAGCAAGCAAGAGTGCATGAGTCATGTAAGCATGGCACTGTCTTTCCCACCACAGAGTAGACAGGCTACACACTACAGCTCGGAGGACTTGGTGAGCACTGAGCTCTAGATAGCAGTGTTGCGGTGGAATATTTTTGTTGGTCTACTCTTAGTCATTCTCAGTCTCCCTCTGTGATTGAAGGTGCAGGGGGTGTGCTAGTAGCTAGCTCAATGGCTAGGCTACCTACCTACACTACTAGGCTCACCTCACAATAAAAACAGTGTGGGTCCCCTGCTGCAGCAAGCTACACCTAGCAGCAGTGGTGTTGGTGGTGTGGATGGCCTTCACAGGCCTTGATCAGTGCAGTGTGGCAGCAGCCATGGTGGTAGCTAAGCAAGAAGCAAACAACACAGGTTACGTGGGTTCATTCGGTGAGGTGACTTCATCATGAATCATGGTAGAGAACTGGGATGGCCAGTTCCAGCATCCAGCACAAATCTGATGCACTGCTCTGAAGCATGGGTTTGGAGCTTATGTGAGAAAAAAATAAAATGTGCTAAATGCCTAAATCAAAAAATCCTGAGTGATGAGAGAGACTGACCGACTAAGTGAAGTAAAAGAGACAGCTGAGTGAGTGGCAAGACAGACTTGAGAGTCAGTGCAGTGGTTGAAGCCTGAAAGTCAACTAATTAAAATTTGTTTAAGTTTTGTGATATTTATAGTTGAAATGAAAGCTGCAAGTAAGTGTGTGGTGTGCCTTGATCAGATAGTACAAGGTTGCTGTTGTTGTTTGTAGTGGAACAGGCCAGGCAGGTTCTCCCAGTCTGCAGAGCTGAACACTCGATCTGGAATCAGCTCACACATTTGAGCTGGCAGGTGGCTGCTGCCTGCTCAAACATGTGCACACACAGTGCCTGTGCGAATGTACAGAGCTTCTTGATGGGTGGTTACAGTTACAGTCTCAGATTTTGTCCCTCTGTAGATGGATAAATCTTATACATTAGAATTTTTCCTTTTTTGCATATCACTTTACAATCACAACAAATAAGTTTTACCTTTTAGAGACATTCCCAACATTCCAGAGATTGCCTTCTAGGCTCTAGAATCTAGAGGCTAACTGGCACCTGACCTCCAGCAGTTGTTGCCACCCCCCATTGAAATCTGAAATGATGCCCCTCAAGTCTAAATTTAGAGGGCATCCTCTGTGAGCAGCACATTTACCATGAGGGATGGATGTGGGACAGAGCAGTTTTCAGGAGTAAAATGAGGGATGTTCCTCACAATTAGGGACAGTTTAGAGGTATGGTATGCACAGACTATTGGAGCCCCACTATAGTCAGGCATCTGCCCTTCTCCCAATGGAGCTGATCTCCACACCCCCAGTGCAGGGGTGCACCCCATTGAAATGAATGGGGATATATTTTATTACTGTTTTATACATTATGATGGTGGGTTGGAGATTAAAAAGGGCCACCGCTTGACTAACAAGGGCCTTGCTAGTTGAACAGTCACCTTCATTAATCTCCAACTTGCCATCATAATGTATAAAATAGTAATAAAAAATAACCACATTCATTTCAAAGGGGCATGCCTCTGCATTCTGTCCAGGAGACTCATCTCTTAAAGACTCCTGCCTCTGGCTCCATAGTACTTAGGTAACAGACTGCCAACTTATACCTATACTTAGTGAGTTGTCTGTAACAGTGTAGCCACATATATTACAGTGTGTATGTATGTGGGTGGGGGTGAGCTGGCCGTATGGGTGGGGGGTGCCAAGTTATTGCTACTTTTGTGTTTGCCCCTTAAAGTCTGTTTGTGTGGAAGCATTCAAAACTATGGAGAGAAAATAGTAGGAGTACAGGCCAGACAGAAGTGATTAGGTAGTTCTGTGGATCAGTGTGTGTGTGTGTGTGTGGAGAGTGGGATGAACCACATATGTTTCTGATAGTCTGTGTGCTACAGTTCAGCTGTGACGCTGAGATGGAGGAACATGAAAACTAAAAAATATGGCAGTGACTACAAGCATGCCATATGCATGCAGACGTGTGCAGATTTTTATTGAGGTACAAGCAAAACATATGTATGCAGACAGTATAGTGTAGTGGTTAAGGGCACTAAGCTGGAAACCTGGAGAACCTGCAAACCTTGAGACCTGGGTTCGAATTTCGTCAACCCCCACTTGCATACTGTGTGACCCTGAATGAGTCATTTAACTTTTATTTGTGCAGTTAGAAGTGACTACTTGCTTGCTGCATGCATTCCACAGGCATGCAATCTGTTCCAATTTAACATAAAAACATGCTTGCTGCACACATGCCACATGCTTGCAATCAGTTCCAATTTAACATAAAAAACATGTTTGCAGCATGCATGCCACATAGGTAGTTTTTATGTAAGCAGCATGCAAAATTTTCACATAATTTTTTCTGTAAGGGGAGGTACAGTTCCAAGCCACTGCCTCATAATGATGCACTCTTCAAAGGTAGAGAAGTGTGTCTCGCCACAGGTTGCTAATATGATTTGTGGGCACTGCACGAACAAAGAAGATAATTTGTGACATTGTTTGCTCATGGAATGGGGTAGGCATTAGGGCTGACAACCCCCAAGGAAGACCTCACCACCAATTCACCAAGACTCCAAAGACACAAAACCCTAATGTTTTTTCCTTTTGTTGCATGGGGGGGGGTTAGTGTTGAAACCCTAATGCCACATTTCCCTACTTTTGTGGCATTAAGTTACCCTAACTGGTGCATTAACAAATTTTTTGCAATGAATATATATAAATAGAATAATAGATAAGTATGTATTACAAGGCAACAATACCATCCAGAAGTTCTGGGGACATGGAACCTCGAAAGCGATGCACGAGAGGTCCTAAAGTCCCCAAAACCTCAAGATGGTACTACTGCCTTGTAAAACACTTATCTTTCTGTTATTTTTTGTAATATATGGATCCATTGATAATACTACAGTTGGAGATGACCTTTGAACTATAGTATTATTAGCAAAAAGTATAGTATTATCACTTTTCAGGATAGTATTATTGAAAGTAGTGATGTAATACTGGGGAATTTTTGTATAACTTGGTATAGTATTATTGAGGCTTATCCATATATATATATATATATATATATATATATATATATATATATATATATATACTGTATATATGTGTGTATATATCTATATATGTGTGTGTGTGTGGGAGAGAGAGAGATACACAACTGGAGTGGGTGGAGACAGAGAGAGATACACAACAGGATGGGGTATAAAAATTATGAAATAAAAATAAATCTTGGCTACTGACAATTGCCACAATGGATACTTTTAAGGTTACTGTCATCACAGTGAAATACTGAAACAATCAGAGAGCAGCTTTTACAACACTGATGACATCATAATGCCTAGTGCAGCACTATAGCCAGCTGTTAAAAATCAAAGAAAAAAGCAAAATTTTTCAAACTGCAAATTTTAAAGCTATAACTTGTGAACTACTATTGATTGTATTGAATATACCTGTTGTTATACTGAATATATAATAGTCTGAATCAAAATAGACAATTAATCATCACTTGTGAATATGTGACTTTCATAACTCACTTGTGGCTCTGCCACTCACACTGAAGATAAATTGCATATCTAGAGTCAGCCCATTGTATATCTCATATATACAGATATACAGTATATATGGATAGCTATATCTATTGCATGCAGTTACTGTCTCTTTACAGTCTCACCCCTCCAGACAGTGGAGGCCGTGTGGTTTAATAGTTTGGGACAGCACAAATTCAAACCACTCTACAGCCACATACTCGTTGTGAGGCACTGAGCTCCTCCCCTAACATCCCACTGCTCCTCTCCACCCACCCATCTACCTACAATATTGGGTAGAAGCAGGGCCCCACTGGAAATAAGATGCTGCACCTCAGCTGTGCTACCTTGGGGAAATACTTTGTGAGAAAACAAACAACAAAAAACATTGTCAGCCATTTATTTCCCTTCCTGCCTCCCTCCAGCAAACAGTGTAGCCTAACGGCCTGAGCACTGTTAAAAAAAAACAGGAAATTGCAGCTGCAGTGCCTGCAACCAAGAAATAGTCACTGAGTAACGCTAAGCAAATTGCTTTACCTCCCAGTGCTCCTGTCAGCCCTGCTGCAAAAATGGGTAGAACCAGGGCCCTACCAAAAAGTGGATGTTGCATCTCAGCTGCATTGTCCTGGGTAAATACATTGGAAAAATGAGTAAACGCAGGATCTCAATGGAAAGGAGATATAGGATCTCAACCGGGCCTTTCTTGGTAAACAAACCTTCAAACACCAAAATGTGACTGTCAGCCACTGGCTTTTCCAAGTCCCCCCACCAATAGTAAAGTGTAGTGATTGAAGCAGTGCTGTGAACCAGGCATATTGCTGATTTTAAACCCTGCTAGAGCAAAATATTGGGCAACCCTGAGTAAATTACTAAAAATAAGAAGTTGCTTCTATACTGAACTATCCTGGGTAAATACATTGTAAAAATGAGTAAAAGCAAGACCCCACTGGAATCAAGCTGCTCCCTCTAAGTTGATTTTTTTCTTAGTAAATAAAAATTAAAAAAATAAAAATTCACCCTGCTACCAACTAAGCATGACAATTTCACTAAAAAAAACTTTGTTCCAATTAGTTTACTCTCTTTCACTTACTAAACAGAACAATTTTTCTTATACAATATGAAACCAAATATTAAGGCATTTACCAATTCCTGTCATTGCTGTGTATGAGTCAGTATATAAATTATAACTCAGTGCAGACCTCTGCCATTGGAATGTCTCACTAGAATACCTACACAGGTGGCATGGAGCTCAGCAATCAACTGCAGTATCTCCCTGAAATGATTTGTTAGATTGCTTCCTGTTCACATTGCATTCAAATCTAACCACAAGCCACAGCTTGGATAATTTGGACCAACTGTCTGCAACACAGAACTAATAGTTCTATCATCTGAAACCCAGTTGTTCCAGATAGATTTGAAATTTTCCCTGTAGCTCCAGGGCTAATGTTTTGTGTTTTCTAACATTATTTCCTATGCAAGCTGATTTGCTGTATTTTCCCATTTAACCCATGCAAGTCTATCGAGTCAAAGTTTTAAAGTTGCCCTGAAAACTTATCTTTTTAGCCTTGCCTTTTCTGATTTTTAATGCTGCTGCTGTATTTATTAGTTTTAACTTTCTGTATTGCTTATTTATTGATGTGTTTTAATTAAGTAGTTGTACAGGCACCTTGGTTTTGGAAAGGCACCTTTTTACAAATAAATAATGATTTGATTTGATTTGATATTGGACAAATTCCCTTGTAGATGGCTCCAGTTTCCTGAAAATACAGGAATCTCTATAGATCTGGGAGCCCTGGAAACCCACCATCAGTCCTTTCATTGACATGAGAACCAAATAAGTCAGAGTAAATGGTAACATTAATCTCCAGTAAATGCAGAAAAGAGTACACACGACCACAAGAGATGCTACAAGCTACACTTGCTGGCAGCTAAAAACTTCAACTGGGGGAAATTGTTATAGTCATCACACATAAAAAGCAAGAAGAGTCATTGCACTCAACTGTCCCTGATTTTCAGGGATGTCCCTGATTTTGTCACAAAAATTCCCACTGTCCCTCCTAAAACATGCATGTTTCTCATTGAAAAGTAAGCATAAAATACAATCAGATATCATTGTTAAAGTCTACTTCTCCATCAGAAAAGGCATTTACTATTAAACTACACATTGTAGGAGGCTTCTTGATTTGATGTTACAGTTTTTTAAGATATGTCCCTCATTTTGGCCATCTGTCCCTGATTTTTTTTTTTTAGGTTCTGCCCCTGATCTGCAAGGTAAGAGGTTGAGAGGTATGGGAAGATGTAGTTGGAAGTTAACTTAAAATAAGGGCAGCAAGAGCAGAAAACAGAACAAAATATGACAATCCATTGAGTTAATGCCCAGCTCATAAATTTATTCGGTGACAGAATAGAAAAAATACTGCATGGGCCTGCTCAGCAGAACAGCATCAGTGCTGCTACTCATGACACATGTTACCCAAGTTTGAGAATGAGCACATTTTCAAGGAAGCAACAGGGCCATGGAACTTTACACAGCGATATATTTAACACAAAACAGTAATATATTAGGTAAAACAGTCATCACACAGAAACATTGGTTACTTTACTTTGCTTTGGTTTGTTTTATTATACTGTATAAATGATGTGTGGGAGACATTTCTTGGCTAATCACATGTGGATTCATGACTTCTTCGCATCTGAGAATAGCAAAATGCAGCTGAGCTGTTCTGAAACTCTAAGTTGTCGTGATTAATCACGGGATGTCTTACACACCCTTACATTTTTATTAATCAGTTTTTTTTAAACTAAACAAATATAGCACAAACGGGTACATCTATTCTGAACTGACTGAAAAGATTAGGTGTTACTGTAAAGGTTCCTGACATTAGAACTGTAAAAAAACAGTTTGATGTCCCTTTCCATATTAGCCTCTCACAAAAATGATGTGAAACCATAGCACCTTGTAAAGAAAGAAACAGTTTTTGTTTTCATATTACTATGTTACTGTATGGCTTTATAATGAGATTTTAAACTGCTGACAATCTAATCTGAGTTATCACAGCTAAACTGAAGAAATGTCATGAAAGCACACACCGTTCATACTGGCACTTTCTTTTCTAAATATCAAAATGTGATGGCAAATTGAAAACAGATTTTAATAACCTTATTTCTTTTTAGAACCTCTCCCTACCCTCACGTTTTCTCTATTCATCTATAACCTTTAATTTGTTTTTGTAAAACCAGTAAACTAGTTCTCAAGTTTAATTCATGAGGCTAAACATTTACAGTGTTTACATGTGGTCTGTGTGTAACTCATCCATCTTCCCCTCAACAGGGCAGGTTGCTGGTTACTGATCTCCAAGAAGACAGTAGAACCTTCCTTATTGTTGGATGGATGGCAACTACTGGGTTAAGGCCAGATCCCCGGGCTAAAGAATTAGGAGAGAGGAGCCCAGGAGTACACATGAGGCAACTTCAACACCTAGGAAAAGAGAGAGTCTTAGTGGCAGTGAGCTGAGACCTGGCAGCAACCCAGGGGAACCCTGGGGTCTCCCCCCAAGGGAATCTTACCAATGAGTTTTTAGACCTGGAGTAGAGTCTGAGAAAAGCTGCAAGGACTGTAGACAGAACTTTTCAGGGAGACATCAGCAAGGATTCCTGCAGGGAAAAGGATGAGGAAAAGATAAGCGGAATCTACCAGAAGCAGAGTGGGAGATGGGACAAGGGCACTGTAGTCTCTATAATCTTAGTGCTGAGACTCAAGTGGCAGCATTCATTGTGACAGGGAAAGGGGTGGGCTGTTATCCATAGCTGGTTGCTTCAGAACCAAGTGAGGGGCACTGGAGAGTGTGGAGAAGCAGCATAATATCAGAGAGCTGTAATGTGATGACTATGATGACTTGTACTTGAGAGACACAGTAAATTAAATGTGCTTCTACTGATTGCCCATAGTGCCTTTATTTGGAGCTGAATAGGAGAACAGAGGGTGAGGCAGTACTATAAGGCCAGAAGTGTTAAGTCCAGTGTCCCTGACCCCAACTCATGCATCTACAGTTTCCTGGACAGTATTACCCAGTACAACTGTAAGATATTACAAAGGGCCCCCTTCAGGTGGAGGCACCATGCAAATGAATTCCCTACCCAGTGTGTTACACTGCAAGAACCCAGGCAGGCCCCTCAGGGTGTTTGTCACATGGCTTTCCCTGAGTACACTGGTATGGTGAGACCCCACTGTGTGAAGGTACCACCAAGATGTTTGGGTATGGCTGCATTCTTTGTTCATGGCAGGGAGTAGCATCACTCATCACACCACTCCTTCTGGCAGGAGTCAGTGTATAGCAGCACAGAACCATGAGGGGTTTGAAAAAATAACAACAGACTCCGTGAGTACTGTACAGAGAAAGGAGACCTCCACATTTCAGCCACTCCAAGTCCTGCAGTGCTAGAAATGAAAAAAACTAAAAGTAGGAAAGCTTGTATTCTACCCTGCTGGCTGAGTAGAATGAAACTGTTGGCACAAACTGGAGGTAGATTGGTATTTGTGGTAGTGAACTGCCCCAGGGAACATGCCATACCATGCATATTGAAAAATAAAAGACTGAATGACACACCCAAAGTTTAACTGAGACACTGCACGGACCATGACATATGCACTTGGTTCAGAGAAACACAGACCAGAGTGGCAACTACCACATGTGATATTCCACTGCTGCTTGTTTTGCAATTCCTTTTTTTAGCAGAAGTAATTTGTATTTAACGTGACAAATAAGTAAACTATTTAAGGAACGCTAAAATCTAATTATGAACTGTGCAATCCAGTGTATGTTTTAACAAGGGAGATAGTCGTTACATTTGCATAACTACAGTATCAAAAACTTTGTTTTTCAGGCTAGTAAATAAGTTGTATGTTGTAAATATTAAGTTTCTAGACTTGTTTTGTCACTTTGATTGCACTTATTTAATATGAAAGCCATGTAATTAGGAAGGGCTTTAAATATCAATCATCAACTGAAACCAAGTAAGGCTATGATGTCATCACTAAGTGCTACTATTGAACGATTACCCTTTCAATATTATGTTGCCTTTGACTGAGGATCATGGTACAGATCCAAAATGCATTAGGCAGCTTTCTGGAGTATTCTGTCTTTTTATCCTGCACTTTATCAATTAGCCAAAGCACTTTGGATTATAAGTGAAGTTAGAGTGGCAGTGTCAATATTTGAAGTGCTGTAGGTGGTGAGGGTTCAGTTTTTTGGTTACTACTGTTACACACTAGTAATGAGAGCACCGCTATCCCTATGTGTGCTTTTCAGGTCTACTACCCTAAAAGTAAAGGAATTGTGGGAATTTGACTACCAGCACCTCCCCATCTGGGGATAGGAGGAGTTACAGGGCTATTGGGATGAGTGTCTCATTGATCATGCAGTAGCCAAGCTGAAGAAAGGGGATCTGGTCCACAAACAGGAAGACAATCTTCAAGTGACAGAATCAGGAGGACTGGACATTGGGCCAGAACATTTAGATGTGAGCTATTGTCCTGTCCCACACTGATGTGGGAATTGCTACAAAAACCATGGATGCTAAGGGTCTAATGGTGAGTTTATCACCATGCCCATCCATATGTTTACAAATAATAAGTGAGTAGCTGAAGAAAGACAAGGACTGCCCTGTTTGGCGAGAGACTATGGTGTATTAGCTTGTGTTTCTGTTTTTGTTTTCTTCCAGGGACCCCAAAACAGAAGAAAGGTCCTGACAAAGCCAGATGAGGGTCTATAGTACCAGAAAGGACTGAACTGCAGCTGGGCTGTGAACTATCTGAGCTACCTTAGCATGGACTCCAACCCTGATGGCTCTAAATTAATTTCTGTATATTTTAATGTCATATTTTTATTATAAAAAGATGGAGCCCCTGCTTTGAAGCAGGAGATTTCTTGGGCTGAGAGGGATTCGACGAGGGAAGATTTTGAACTGTTTCTCTGTGCTGCGGGGAGATCAAAGTGCTGCTCTGGCAGTAATAGAAGCGCTGCTCTGGGGAGTAATTTGTCCTGCCCCCCCGACCTCTCCACCCCTTAAATGGGCTTAAGCCACTCCCACTTGTGTGATGTGCTCCAACTAGCAAGTGGGACTGGCTGGTAAACTTTTCATCCGAAGGGGCTGGCTCTTGCTTAACTGAACTTGATGAAAGCTGTGACCCGTTGTGTTGCTGCTGCTTCATGCTGAACTTTGTTTTGAAGTGAGCTGTTTCCCATGGTGGCCAGCTCTCTCTAGTCCAGATCTTTCATCTGTATGTCTGCTTACTCACTTTGTCTGATGTTTTCGGGGGTGGAATTCTGGGTTGTTAATCCTGAGCCTCATAATCCTGCTGGATATTGCTAGGAGGCTCTTTTGTGCCCAGTTATACATTCCTGTTGTGTGGTCTGAATTTCAGGTGAACAGAATCTTACTGCCACTCACACTATATATGTGTGTTCATCTTGAACTAACTTTTTCCATTTTTTCTGGCCTCTGCCAAGCCTGTCTAACCCAGAATGGCCAGGGCTATGAACATATTGTTTGTTGTCCTTGATTAGTTGGCTAGAATCAACTGTGGTGCTCATCTACTGTGTATTGCTGAATAATTTCTGTCAGTCCAATCCATCTTGTTCTAACAACCTTAACTAGAAGTTGATCTTATTTTCAAGTCAATGTACTGTGTTTTCTAGTATTTGCTACTAACTTCGCCTTTGGTGGGATCACCACCACGGAACTAGGTAATCCCTCAGTGCTCTCACATAAAGGGGGGACTATCTATTGACTCGGGTTGAGGGGGCAGCTGCAGGACTGACTGTCCTCTTATTGAATGCTCTTCTGGAGCCTCCTGGGCGGCCCAGTGGGGTCTGGAGGGACTAGTACTTCTGGGTTCTCCCTTAAATGGTCCCCGTAGGGACTGGTAGGTGTGACCTTGCTCCCTAAATATTCTCCCTCCAGTGCTTTGGTTAGTCTCAGGTTCTCATGAGGGAGGCTATGCCCTTCCTATTCACCAGTGTCCTCGCCATTGGTCTGCTCACTGTACTGTGCCTCCCTCTTCTCATTGCTTACAGTGCTTCTCCTATGGGGAACCCCTTGGTTATGCCTGGACAGTTTGAGGAGTCAGACTTTACCTTCTTCAGTTTAATAGCCTGTGACAGACAGCCACTTTGGCCTATCTGCTGTCTCGACCTCAGGTGCTTCCTGTATCCTATCATAATGGTCATGTGATCTAGGAGTAAGCTGTCTGTTAGCGATTGCTCCCCCCCCCCCCCCCCCAAGGCATCTCCTCTGGCTCCTATTGGTGACTCTAGCTCTTGCAGGGGACATGGAGCTCAACTCTGGTCCTCCCTACCAAGCCTCCTCCTCACCAGTGGGCTGGCTGTCATGTAATGGGTTGAAACTAGCCCTCCTTAATATTTGCAGCCTTCTGCCCAGTTTGGCTGCACTCCTTGCCCGGTTCACTCACTACAAGCCTGACATCCTTGATATAACTGAGACTTGGCTGAAACCTTCAACCCCTGACTTGGCTTGTATGCTCCCTGGCTTTCATCTCATCAGGCAGGACCGCCCAGGTAAAAAGCGGGGGGGGGGGGTATCTTGGTCTACTACAAGAGTCACCTCAACCTGACGGTTCTGTCCTGCCAACAGCCTTTGCAGTCTTCCTGTGAACTGCTGCATACAGTTCTGTTACTTGGGAACACCAAAAAGCTTCACATTATCTGTACTTACAATCCCCCCTATGGGTGGTATATCAGGGTTATCCTACCTCCTTGATAGTGTTGGCTCAAAGACTGGGAAAAATGAGCTAATGATCCTGGGAGATCTTAACATAAACTGGCTCGGAGGAATACTAAGCTGTATGAGTCTTTGCTTGCTGGCCTCTCATTGTCCCAACTCATTAAGGAACTCACTAGATGGTCTTCCACTGGTGGTACTAGCTCTCTCCTGGACTGAGTCCTGTCCAATAGGCCTGAGAAGATTAGCTCTTCTGGCACCCTTCCTGACTCCATCTCCAACCACTCCCCTGTGTATTGCATATGAAAGATCTCCACCCTGAAAATTGCTCATAAAATCATCCAAGTTAGGGACTTCTCCAGGTTTGACCTGGAGTCATTCCATAATGATCTATGGCTTACTGACTAGTCTGTGGCGTGGAATGCCCAGGACTCCCTCACTGCACTCAGTCATTTTCTCAGCATCTTTGGGGTGCTACAGGATAAGCATGCCCCTCTCATTAGATGGAGGGTAAGGGCGGCTGCTACTAAATGGTTGCATGGGAGCCTCCTTGCCCTCATGAGGACTAGAGACAAGTGCTGGGCCAACTTCAAAGTCACGATGGACCAGGCCATATTTCAGCAATACAGGAGGCTCAGAAATGAGTGCAAAAAATCAATCAGGGTTGCTAAAAGTGAATTCTGTAAAACTGCCTTGCTGAACTCAGCTAAGGACCCTAGGAATTTCTGGAGGAACATTAAAAACATAGTAAGTGGTTCCTCCAATTGTGAGGCCTCTGAAATGCTCTTCTATGGTTCCAGCTATACCAATCCGCTAACCATCGCCAATGCATTTATGGGCACATTTCTCAAACCTGTCCACCTTCACCTCCCTATTCACCTCTAGTGGATGTGACAGTCATGTCCAGGTCCCTGCTCCTCAACTGGTCCCTATCTCCCACCCATTATTCTACTTCAAAGCTGTTACGGCACAAGTGATGCAGGGATTGCTCTCTGGTCTCTCCTCCTTTTCCAGTACTGGCCACGATGGCATGGAACCTAAGCTCCTCCATCTTGGTGCCTCTTTTATTGCCTCCCCCGTGGCCTATATCATCAACTTGTCCTTAGCTTCTGGGGTTATCCCTGATCTATGGAAGGTGGTGAGGGTTGTCCCTGTTCTCAGACAGGGCAACCCTAGGATCCTTGACAACTACCGACCAATAGCCATTTTGTCTGCTAAGAGTAAACTTCTCGAGAAAGTTGTGGCTGGGCAACTCATGGAGAATATCCAGTCTCATGAGCTACTGTCTCCCACACAGCATGGCTTTTGAAAAGAGCACATTACCTTCTCTGCCCTCATCACTGTCACTTCTGGGATCAGGGCTGCTATGGATCAGGGCAGACTCTGGTGCCATCTTTATAGATCTATCCAAAGCCTTTGACCTAGTTGACCATGTCCTACTTTGCTCTCAACTTAGGTCTTTTTGGTTTGTCCCCTCCTTTACTCAGATGGTTCTCCAATTACCTACAGGGCAGACAGCAACTTACAAAATACAGTAAGGTGCTCTTGGAGGCCACTACCATGTCCTCAGGAGTTCCCCAGGGTTCAGTCCTTGGGCCCCTGCTCTTTTCCATATTTGTCAACCATCTTCCCTCGACTTCCTTCTACTACAGCAGGTCCATCCTATGTGCTGATGACCTGGTCATTCTCACTCATTCCCAGGACACTGGGGTCATTAACCACCAACTGAGTGAGGATTTCAGGAGAATACGATCCTGGATAATGACTCACAAGCTGGTCCTCAACCAAAAAAAAAACTCAGGCCATGCTCTTTGAGTCCTTGGCCAAGTTAAAGGCCTCCCCTGCCCCTCTGTGCATCACTGGTCTTGACGGTGCTCCTATCCTAATCACTGACTCTATTAAATACCTTGGTGTTGGTGTGACACTTGACCCTCAGCTTGACCTTGGACACCATATCCATAATGTGTGCCAAGCTGTTAACTGCAAACTGGGTCTGGCTTACAGGGCGAAGAACAATCTCACTTTGGCCACTCACCTTGCACTGGCCAGGGGTGTATTTCGCCTTTCTCTCTGCTGTGGGCTCCTCCTGTTTGCTGATACCTCCAAAGTCCATCTCTTTAGGTGGACTGTAGCCTACAACAACATTTGCCATTTTGCTCTTGCTGCCCCTCGCCTCACCCACCACTGTGACCTGTATAGCAAACTTAACTGGCTCTCCCCACCCAGTTACTTAAATTTTGTCTTGGTATGTTTCATGGACAAGGTCCTTGGCACTGGCACCTCCCCCTGGACTGGCAGAGCTCCTGGTACATGCTGCCTCCTCTACGTACTCCCTCAGGTCTCTGGGCCCTGCTGTTCTTAAGGTTCCTGTCACTCACACTGAAATGGGAGACAGAGATTTTGCCTCGTGTGCCCCCAGATTATGGAACTCTTTTCCCATCCAGGTCCGCTCCTCCCCCTCCCACGCATGCCTTCGAACCTCCCTGTGGAATCACTTGAAGCTCTCTTCAGCAAGTGATTGTCTCAAACCTCCATGATTACTCCTGGCCCTCTGCACTGGACTCATGTGTACCACTTTCTGAACTCCGGCACAGGCAATGCAGAGGTAACCTGCCTGCTTGGGTGTGGCCTTGTATATAATGTTTCCACTCTCTGTTTCAGGCGTTTGCTTTGACTGTGACTCTACTAGTTTGGGGTCCTGAACTGTATAAATTTTGTATATAATGCACTGCACTTAGCCTTGGTGACTCTATGTATATTTTCTGTCCATTTATTTAACTGTGCAAACTTACTGAACATGTTATGTTTCCCCTAACTCTGTGTAACTGCCTATCTTATATCATGTCGTCCTCTGTATTGAACTCGTATTTCCTTGTACTCTCCTGGGTCGTACCTGAAAATAGGCAAATGTTTTGTCTAGTATACTTACCTGGTTAACAAAAGCTAAATAAATAAATAAATGATGCATATGCTATTTCTGTGTCCACTTAGGCATGTGTGGCAGAAAGAATTACCCAGGAAGGGAAGAAGACAGGTACTACCCACCATTGCCATATGGGGTGGTGTAGGGGTTAGGGCAAGTAGTTCCATAGGACCATTGGAATCAGGATGGACTTGAGGGGGTGTGGGCCAAGGAATCCTGGGCCTAGTTGACTGGCAGAGGGCTGGGGTATAGATAGATGGCACGGTTTCCTTATTTTCTACACAGCAGATGTGGGTGGAGTTACTCATCTTTGCTAGAGATTTTATTTTTATTTATTTAGTTTTTGTTGACAGGGTAAGTGCACTAGACAAATCCTGCCTATTTTCAGGCACAACCCAGGGAAGGGGGATACAGATGAATGCCAACTGACCTTGAACCAGATTAAGCTGTTGGTGGTATTTTTTTTAGTGAATGAGGGAAATTTGGCCAGGACACCGAGGAAATTCCCCTACTCTGCTGCTGCTTGGTGGCCAGTAGGGGGACAGGCTGTCAGTGAGATGGCGACTTCGTGTAGGTCATCGGAGGGAGAGGATGTTCCTGCAGTGGGAGAGTTTGCCTCATCTCCCGCTGTGCCTTTGCAAGAGGCGTTCAGTTTGGTATTAACAGACCTTGTATCGGATGATGAATTCCATGAAGCGCCGTTGTTTCCAGATGCTACAGACCCTTTAGCCACTGCTGAAGTTTGTGAAGTCGAGGTTCTTAAAAAGGCTGAAGGAAGTCTTTCGAGCTTATCAATTGCAGCTTCTGCAGAGCTGCAGATTCCAGGGACGCACCCTGTCATTAGTGCGAACATTCAGGACAGCGCTTCAGCTGAGACACACCGTGTTACTACGTCCACATTGCTCGGTGAGTCTGTTTCAACATGTAATTTCGGAGGATAAAGGGGAAACAAAGGATGTTTTACTTACAGTTACACAAGCCCCAATTAAGACTATAGCTCCTGTACTAGGGTGTACAGCTCAACCGGCTGGCAGTGATATCATTGTTTTAGATGAATGCCTACAGCCGTTATCGGAAAGACAGGAGCCTTTCAAACCTGCTGTTTTAACGCAAACTCTCCGTTCTACAATGGATGTTTCTCCATTTATAAATGTGTCTTCAAAACTGGTACCTCCTAATAAATCTGCTCAATCAGCTGGCAGTTCTAACGTCGGTTCTGATGAGTGCCTGAAGCTGATTTTGGAAGGGCAGGAGAAATCAAGTATTGCAGTAAAATTACATTCTCCTGAAAATCCTGTGTTTTTTTTCCTCTCCTAGTAACACCCCCTCTTAGTAAAACTGCTGGGTTTGTTTTCAAACAACCTAATATTGGGAAATCGGTTGATCCTCCCAGAACTATATATCAAACTAAACAGACACCCCAGTTAGGTGTCACTGAATTTTCATTTAAGGATGCGCTTCGTGGTGCTGGGAGAACTGTTCAAACAAAATCTGTTCATCTAGATGCCAGCCAAGTTCTTTCTTCGGATCATGTTGAAGGACCCTGGACGACAGGGAAGGCCTTACTCGGTGCTGGCTGGAAGCAGGTTCCTTCTGGCACTTGGATGCCAGACCCAGAGTGGGATTCTGATTTCAAACTAACTCAAAATTCTCCTACGTGGAAACCAGGTTCTGCGGCTACTTTACATCAAGCTGCCTTGCCACCTCCTCGGATAGCTCCCTCTACACTCCATATACCGCAAACCAATGTTGTTACAAATGATTTGCTTTCTGACTCTCCTAATTTAGAGGCCTCTAAACCATCTCAAACTAAACCTCTAATGTCTGAACTTTTTTCAGCTATTAAAAGGGAGGCAGCTCCTCGCAGACATGCTGTTTGGATTCGATATAAAGGGGCTTTGGATTCAAGACCTGACAGACATTATGTTGGAAAGACTTTGATTAAGGATTCTTTACATTTTTCTCCTAAAGATGTTTATGCTTTTATTAATATTTCAGGAGAAGATAATTTCTATGTCAGTTTCCGGTCATCTCATCTGTTAGACCTATTTTGGGAAAGGTATGGCCAGGTCAAGTTTTCTCCCACATGGACCGCCTTTTTGGTTATACCTTTAACTAAACCTTTGATAAAATTTGTAGCTGTGATGTTTCGAAATGAGGGGGTCCATGTGGAAGATATTACTTTCTGGCTTTCACAAAAATGTGAAGTGTTAAGTTCCCCGGAACCCATTCTGGATGCAGAGCATTTTTGGACAGGAGGGTGGAAATATAAAGTTAAGCTTCGTCAGTCAGATTCAGGTATAGAGCATATATCTAATTCCTTTTTGTTAGGAAGAGATCGGGTAGTTTGTTTTTATGGTGGTCAGCCTCGGGCCTGCTATAGGTGTGGTTCTCGAACTCACTTATCTAGCGTGTGTGATCGGCCCAGGTGTGATAATTGTGGGGAAGTGGGTCACTGCACTGTGCAATGTGCTAATCGCACACATTGCGATTTGTGTGAGGAGTATGGCCATGTCTTTCGGGATTGTTCATGGACAGCTAAAAACAAAGTATCCTGTATAAGCCCTGAGCTGCTGATTCAAAAAGCACAAGATTTGGTTATTACACCCCTTCCCCCTTTATCATCCCCTCCCTCCCCTTCTTCTGAGATACTAGTACAAATTTCTCAAGATATTCTCCCTCCCCCTGTATTGGCTTCTTCCACATCTGTAGGTCAGCATATTGATAACTCTTCTCAGGTGGCTACCAAATTAGAGATAGACATGGCTTCAGTTGCACCTCAGGAGATGGTGCCTGTTAGCTATTCCGATTCAGTAGTAGTAAATTTTGTGGCCCCTTCCTCCCCCTTGCATAGGCGGAGATCTTCTAGGCATTCACAGGTTAAATCCCCCCCCCGTTTTGGTCCCTATTAAATCTATTAATTCTTATGCAGCTTTGTTTTCTCCTTGGGGTGACACAGATATGGAGGTTGGGGATTCAGATTCTCAGAAATCCTCATTTTCCACCTCTTCACTACCCATAGATAATTACAAGGAGAAGAAAAAGAAAAAAAGGAAAAAAAAAAATATTTGCTTTCGTGAAGTTTTCTTGGGGTTCTCTAAACACGCATAGCCTTTTAAGAAGTAATAAAAGGCAATCGCTTTTTCAATATTTGCATGATTCACAGATTAATGTGTGTTATCTACAAGAGACATGGATGTTCTCCATAGAACAGCTTTATATTTTTAAAAAAGATTGGCCTTGGGGACCCTCCTATTGGTCTTTTGGCACAGATAGTGTGGATGGTGTTGGGATTCTTTTTTCTTCTTATAATTTTCTTTTGTTAAAGTTAGTTGATCTTATTCCTGGAAGAGTTTTACTGATTGATGGTAAATGTCATGGTACCTGCTACAGGTTTATTAATATCTATAACCCCCAAACTAAAGCTGATAGGGTGCAGTGTATGAATTCAGTACAACCTTATTTGTGCACATCATTGCCTATCCTATGGGGAGGAGATTTTAATTGCAGCCTTAGAGGTTTGGTACAACAGACAAAAAAAACTTATTGTGATTCTCATGCTTTAGCTTCCATAATTAAAACTGCAGGTCTCAATAACTGTTTAACTTTTCACACAAAAGGCCCGTTTTTTTCATTTTCTAAGGGTAAACTGCATTCTCTTATTGATTATATGTTTTTTTCTTCATCACTTTTAGTACAGGATTTTCAAATGAAACCTTTAGAATTTTCAGATCATTTATTGTTGGTTAGTTTTTTAGATTCAGGGTATTTAAGTCATGGTAGACAAGGAAGGTGGAAATTAAATGTCTCCACTTTAGATTCTCCCCAGACTAAGTTTGGGGTAAAAATGCTATTGCAAGCTAGACTATCAGTTGTTTTTTTATATTCAGATATAGGGGCTTGGTGGATGGATACTAAATCTATATTACAGAACTGGTTTAAACATCGAGGGGTGGTTACTAAAGATCTAAACTTTATGAAGTATTTATCCTTAAGACAGCAATTGCAACGGTTAATTTCATTTCTTATGTTTCCAAATTTGACTATTCAGCTCAGATAAAGGTGCTTAAAACTTCCATGAAGGCCTTCCAGTATGATAGGGCTAAAACATTACAAGCTATATTTACTAATGGAACTCAGAAGGTTCCTATTGGGGATGCGTTTGAGGCCTGTAAATCTTTAAGGGATTCCTCTACTATTGATTTTCTTCTAACTCCTGATGGCTCTAAAGCAACCACTGTACCTCACCTTAGGGCAGTTATTAAACAGCATTTTCAGACTTTAGAATCTGTAATACCAATCAACAAGCTGGATATTGATAATTTTTTTGATGATGTTGTTTTACCCCCTAAAACCGCTGAAAATTCTTCTTTACTAGGACCAATTACACTTGAAGAAATAGTTGTAGCCATTCACTCACTTAAACCTAATGTTTCACCAGAGTTGGATGGTTTACCCCATCAACTCTATAAAACTTTTCTTGAGGAATTTAGTCAGTGTCTTTTTGTTGTTCCAATTTTTTTTTGACACTAAGACTGTGTTTCCCTCTTTCACTGATGGGTTATTATTACATTTATTTAAGTCAGGAGATAGGAATGATATTAAAACTTGGAAACCAATTACTCTTTTAAATACAGATTATAAGTTGTTTACGATCATTTTAAATAATAGGCTTAAACAGTATGCTAAACTAGTGCTATCCCCATATCAATTTTGCGGAATCCCTGATAGGAAGATTCAGTCAGCTTTAATGCTTGTAAGAGATACTATAGAGTATTTTTCATCAAATAACATGGAAGGTTGTATGCTCTTAGTGGATTTAGAAAAGGCCTTATAGGGTTCATCTTCCTTTCCTTTTTTCAGTTTTGGAGAAATATGGCGTTCCTGAGTTGATAATAAAAGTTTTGGTCTCTCTCTATGAGCATACTACTGTTTACCCCTTTCTACAAGGGACAGTTGCGGAAGGGTTTAGATTAAATACTGGTGTTAGGCAAGGGTGTCCTTTAAGTCCCCTTTTGTACATTTTCTCCCTGGATCCACTTTTGCGACTTATAGAACAATCTAAGTGTTGGCTGGGGGTTCAGGTTGGGACTTTACCTCGTTTTTTTGTTCAAGCTTATGCTGATGATTTGATTGTATTTTTTTCTGATTATACTCAGTTTCATTTTTTGGGGGAAATTTTTTCACAGTTTTCAACAGTCTCCAATGCAAAATTGAATTTGATGAAGACACGTGGGTTGTTTATTGGAGTATTGGGTTTATCCGATGTCTATCAAAATGGGATTTGGGTTTCTTGTACACCTTTGAAAATATTGGGGCTCCTGTTTGGGCCTCAGAATTTGCCTCAGTTAAATTGGGAATTAGCTCTTGGAAAAGTGGAAACTAAGGTCAATAGATGGAAACAGTGGAAGTTCTCAAAGTTTAAACGAATTCATGTTTTGAAACAATTTATTCTTCCTTGTTTACAATACGTAGCTATGATTTATCCCCTTCCTTCATCGCTTGAAACAAAGTTATATAGTTTATTTTTTCAAATGTTATGGGGGAATAGGCTAAACCCTGTTAAACGGCAATATACTTATTTGAATAAAACCTCTGGAGGTTTGGGCATGTTAGATCCTGTAGTATTTGTGCATTCCCTTTTTTTATGACTACACTTAGATCTGGATTAAATCATGAAGAAACTATTTGTAAAGGCTGGGTGGTTGCGGTCTTGGGTAGCTACTTTAGGAAATGGTTTTCTTTGGCCCCTAAATTGAATCCACGTGTTACCATTCCTGATTATTTTAAACCAGCAGTACAAAAATTGTTTAAATGGCAAATTACTAAGGACATGATTTTAAATAATACTATACAGTCATTATATCGGTTAATTGTTAGATCACTTTATCCTCAGGAGCCTTGTTTTAAAAACTGTCCTGCTGCTCTTAATTGCAGGGTTATTGCCCAGCTCAATAATTCTAGATTGCCGGTTACACAATGGGACACACAGTGGCTAATAGTTTATGGGCGTTTAAATGTTCGGGGAAATGCTAAGTATAAAGCAAAGGAAGAAAGGAATTGTCCCTATCCTGACTGTATTAATTTGGAAGAATCTATGGAACATTTTTTCCTTTATTGTTCTTATGTTAGGGGTTTATGGCCTCATTTAGCAAAAACATGGAGTTTTACCTGGCTTATGAATCCATCATATGATATGTTGGTCTTTGGGATTTATCCCCAGAGTTTATCTTCCTATTGGGATAGCACTTTATTGTTATTTTTTTGTTGCATACGGTATTATTTATGGCAGGCCTGGTGCCAATGAGTGATCTATCAACGTCACATGTCATATGATTGTTATGTTAGTTTGGTTACCAATGAACTTTCAAGGATTTATTTGCAGGAACAAAAAAAGTTTTCTTCCCAGACAGTTACCAAATGGTGGAAAGGGTTTTTTCATTTTATCAAATTTAAATAAGTATTGCAGATGATTTTACTTGCATGAGATTTTTCTGTATGTTATGTGATATTTTCTGAGTGAAATTGTGTTTATTTATGTATAATTGACATATTTTTCTTATGTTTTTTTGCAATAAAAACTCCCCTACTCTTTTCGATAAGTGCCATGGGATCTTTAACATCCACCTGAACTACCACCAATCCAGGCAGATGGGACCTCGGTTTAACATCTCATCCGAAAGATGGCATCTTTAGATATCTGGTACAATTGCAGCCATCTCTGTGGAGCTCAGGCAGATATAGGCAGTAGTCTACCTCTATTTAGTGGGATCTAGGATTACAGATTGGTCATTCCCAATGGCCTATAGGGGATGTTAATGTGGTGAAGGAGTAGAGTGCTACTGGACACTGGGTGGAGTGTAGAGAGGAGGAGTTGTTCCTTCGCAGCCAGGAGAAAGTGGTACTGTTCTCACCTCATCAGTAGAGGCCACGCTGGTAATGGGCCTGAGGGTAGTTTGGCCACTCCAAAAAACAGAGGGCAGAATACAAGGCTTTGTATTCTTCCTGATTTCTGGGTACTGAAATCATACTGTATAAGGTGGTTGAGTATGTAATATAGCCCATCCTTCCTCTGTAGGAGGATTGTTGGTTAGGCTCTCCCAGGAGCTAGAGGGAGCTTTCTGTTAGTGGGATAACTGACAGTCAATCAGTTAAGCCAAATGCTGGGGTCCAGTGTGGCCAGGGCCTGTAAAAAGAAGAAGAAACTGGGAAAAGTCTGTTTCAAAGAAGCCCTAGTCAATTTTCAGTCAGCTGGAGGAATAATTCACTCACCAGCATTAAGTATAACCCATATTTATTGTCCAAATAGTACCAGTACTGCTTTGGAACTACTGAAACCAAGCCAACATTTTGAGGACTTATTTCTCTTAATCAGGGCTTGCAGCTGCTATTACAATTAAAACGTACAAACATAATCACCAGAAAATTAAAAAAAAAATTATATTAATGCTACAGTATGTGTTTCAGATTTGATTTAAGCTGTAGTGGATTAAAGCCGTATGGGGCTATGCACTAATGCTGAAACAAGTACGTGCAATTCACATGTGCCTGGTCCACATAGCTCCACACTTGCGGATCGGTATTCAGTAGCCAGCATTCACAGTCGTCATTCATCACTGTGTGCACTTCTGTGGCTCTGCCCCCTTCCCCAGTATGCAGCTGCACTGGGATGGATCAGAAGCGCAGTTTGGTATCCAGTAAAATGCCCATCCTGATCCTTTAGTGGACCCCTGCTCCACAGGGAGTAGGGCATTCTGGGAAGCCATAGGACCAGTTCTGACTGTACAGAGGGCTGGGGCTACATGGCAGAGGGGTGGCTGGTTCCACCTCAGCCAGGGGTTTAAATCTGAGGGAGCACACAATGGATATGGCTGGGTCCCTGCTGCTGTATCCTGTACCACCCTTGCCTGGCACTCTGCACCTTTGTCAACTGTGCAGAATATGGGCAAACCCCCTAACATGCCCCCAGACCATCTGGGCATGTACAGTAGCTGCATGAATGGCCAGTGTAGATGGGATGCATATCCCTTCTGCGAATGCCACTGGAGATCTGCTGGACCCCCACTGTGCAGCTTTCTGTCTTATGTGTGCCCATGCACCATGGATCCGTTGCATGTAGGCAATATGCACTATAATGCTGCATGTTGCAATGTCAAATATACAATATTAACAGCTTAAAACAAAAAATAAAAGATTTTTTTTTTGCTAGAGACTGTGTATTTTGGTGCTCTCACATAGTGGCTTACATTTGAGACATACAGCATTACTATACGCATTTTTTTTATGTTCTGGTGATTATGTTTGTATGTTTTAATTTTAATAGTAATTGCAAGCCCTGATGAAGAGGAGCAATTCCTCAAAACGCTGGCTTGGGTTTAGTTGTTCTAAAGCAATACTGGAACCATTTCAACAATAACTATGTTATATATATCCAGGTGAGTTAGTTATTTTTCCAACTGGCTGACAGCTAATAGGTTAAGGCCAGATTTCAGGGGCTAGAGAATTTGATTGGAGGAGCCTAGGAGTATATATGTGCAGCTTTGGCACAGAGAGAGAGAGAGAGAGAAGCTTAGAGGCAGAGGTTGAGATGCAGGAGCCATGGGAAAGTACATAAGAACATAAGAATGTGTTGGCAGAAGGGGACGATGTGATCCATTTAGTTGGACCCGATTTCCTACCCACCTCCTCAATTCATTTTGGGTTTCCAATGTGCCTGTCCCAAGCTCACTTGAACTTCCCTATTGTTTTAGCAGCTACAACCTCTTTGGTCGGACTGTTCCAGGGTTCCTCCACTTTCTCTGTGAAGAAGAACTTTCTGAGGTTGCTTCTGAATCTACCTCCCTTATAGCGCATGCTGTGACCTCTTATCCGTGTACCCGTATTTTCCTGGAAGAGGCTCTGAGCCTGTACTGTGTTTATTCCTTTTAAGTATTTAAAAATTTCTATCATGTCACCTCTGTTGCACCTTTGCTCTAAGGAGTACAAGTTAAGCTGCTGGAGCCTTGCTCCGTAAGGTTCATGGTGGAGGCCCTGTACCATCTGGGTAGCCCATCTCTGCACAGACTCCAAGTGATCTATGTCCTTTCTTAGATGCAGCCTCCAGAACTGCACACAGTACTCCAAATGAGGCCTGACCAGAGACCTGTACAGTGGCATTAACACCTCACACCTTCTGCTAGCGATAACTCTGCCAATGCAGCCCAGTATACTGTTGGTCTTTAGTACTGCTTTTTCACACTGCTTTCCAACTTTTAAATCATGTGATATGATTATCCGAGATCCCTTTCTTGTTTGGTCTCTGTTAGCTGTTCTTCATCCAGATTGTATCTATAGTTTGGGTTTCATCTTCCCAGGTGCATGACTTCGCATTTCTTTGCATTAAATTTTAGTTGCAGTTTTTTTCCCAGTTTTCTAATTTTTTTGAGATCAGATATCATTCCAGAGAGACCTTCCTGTGTGTCTACCCTGCTGCAGAGCTTGGTATTATCTGCAAACATGCATACCTCCCCCTCCAGACCATCAGTGATGTCACTAATGAATGTGTTGAAGAAGATGGAACCCAGCACCGATCCCTGTGGCACCCCACTGGTCACCCTTCCCTCTGCTGATAGTGTGCCATTTACTACCACGCTTTGTGTTCTTCCTTAAAGTCAATTTTTAACCCAGTTGACAAACTTAGGGCCCATGCCTATGTGCTCCACTTTGTTAATTAGCCTCCTGTGGGGGACGGAGTCAAAGGCCTTACTGAAGTCAAAATATACCACATCCACAGCACCACTCTGATCAATTGTCCTTGTTACCCATTCAAAGAACTCTGTCATATTTTTTAGATATGACCTCCTTGAGGTGAAGCCATGCTGCTTTGGGTCCTTCTGCCCACTGGACTGTAGGTAGTCTGCTATTCCTTCCTTCAATAATGGTACTCCATTAGTTTCCCCATAATAGAGGTAAGGCTCAGCGATCAGTAGTTCCTTCCTCATTGCTTCCACTTTTGTGCAGGAGCACTACTATGGCTGTCTTTCAGTCATCAAGTACTGAGCTAGTCTCCAAGGACTTTTTGAAGAGGGCAGCCAGTGAGGCAGCCAGTTCTTCTCTACATTCTTTCAGTATTCTAGGATGGATTCCATCCGGGCCCATTGCTTTGTCTATTTTCAATTTATTTAACTCTTCTAGCACCCCTTGTTCCATGAATGGAGACGCCTCGGCTTCCCTAGAGTGCGGGACTCTTTTATGTGTAGTGGGACCATTTCTGCATTCTTCCTGAGTGAAGACTGAGCAGAAGTATTTGTTTAGGACTTCTGCTTTGTCTTAATCATATTCAGCATGCTTACCCTCTTTAGTTGCTAGCCAGACTATACCTCCTTTGGTTTTTTTTCTGTCTCGGATATACCTGTAAAATGTCTTATCCCCCCTTTTTATTACATAGATACATAGACACTGTCGGCAGATAAGGGCCTACAGCCCACCCAGTCTGCCCATTTGAGCGTGTAAGTTCACTTTATGTTTTCCTAAAAGTCTGTTGCCTCTTACACCTGACCTCCAGAATTCCCTTATGTCTATCCCATGCATTTGTAAACCCTGCAATTGTTTCAGCCACCACTACTTCCTCTGGCCAGTTGTTCCACTTGTCCAACACCCGTTCTGTGAAGAAATTCATCCTCACATTTACTCTGAATCACCTTCCCTCCAACTTCATCCCATGCCCTCTAGTCCTGGAACATACTTTTTACTGAAAAATAGTGTATTCCTGCACTCTGTTCCTCTCTGTAAGATACTTGTGTGTCTCTATCATATCCCCTCTCTCCATCCTGTTCTCCAGGGAGTACATATTCAAATCCTTCAACCTGTCCTCATAGGACTTGTGATGCCATTCATGTACCATCTTTGTTGCCTTCCTCTGAACCTTCTCTACCCTGTCTATGTCCTTACATAGATAAGATCTCCAGAACTGTACACTGTACTCCAGGTGGGGCCTGACTAGTGTCTTGTGTAGTGGAATTATGACCTCCCTTTTCCTGCTGGTGATGCCCCTGCCTATGCAGCCCAGTATCCTGTTTGCTTTACCTGCTGCCTTGTCGCACTCCCTATCTTGAGGTCATCAGAGATGATAACCCCAAAATCCCTTTCCTGCTTGGTGCATGCTATATCCTCCCCCCCAAATGATATGTTGTTCCACGGTTTTTGTGCCCCATATGCATTATCTTGCACTTCTTTGCATTGAATTTCAACTGCCAAACCCCTGATCATTCTTCAAGTTTCTGCAGGTCCCTCCTCATTCTGTCTACACCCTCTGGCATGTCCACTCTGTCACAGAGCTTTGTGTCATCAGTGAACAGGTGCTATTCATTCCTCAGTCTGTGCTTCGGCAATCCTAATTGCTTTGCCAGCCTCTTTCATTGCCTGGTATTCCTCCATGTCACTATCTTGCTTTGTTTCTTTGTATTTTTAAATTTTTTTTCTCGTCTTTTATTTTAGATGCTACCTCTTTAGAGAACCACAGAGGATTTTTATTTCATTTTGTTTTGTTCATCAGTGTAATGCATTGAGCTGTGATGTGGTTGATTGCCCCTTTCAGGGCTTTCTATCTCTCTTCCACTGTTTCCCCTGTAGTATCTACTATCATTTTTCTAATGGGAGGGGGGCAGCACACAAAAAATCAGTGACATTGTATGGGGACCCCATTAATAAAGGGATTCACTGATTAAGGAAGGGTGCAGCCTTCAAAGGGAGGTCAGTTATCTGTGAGCCTGGATGGAAGTGAGCAGGGCACTCTCAAGAATTAAGGAATGCATTAAGCTGATTGGGGGGGACCTAACCTGGTTGTACACCTTGGTACAAATGATTTGGCCAGAGAAGAGGTCCAAGAGGTACAGAGGAGATTTATGGAACTAGCCAGGGGGTGCAAGGGCATAGTGGATACCATAGCCTTCTCCAAAGTCCTGCCAGTTCACTGTGCCAGTACAGCAAGACAACTGAGAATCCAATATTTTAATCACTGGCTGAGGCAATGGTGCAGGAGAGAGGGCTACGAATATATAGGGGATTGGGGAGACACATGGGTAGACCAACATCTATATGTGAGAGATAGGTTGCATATAAATGATGAGGGGGCCAGAATTTTGAGGGGGAAGTTACAGGGATATATAGATAAAATACTAGGGAGGGATTTAAACTAGGAGCAGGGGAGGACAAAGTTAGGTGTAGTCCAGTAGGAGGAGGAAGGAGAGGATCAGGCCTAACTAGCTCTGCCCCACAGATGGGGCAAGAAAAACCGACAAGGGGGAAGGGGAAAGGAAGGGGCTGTGGAGGGGTTTGCTGACCAGTGCCAGAAGTCTGGGTAATAAATTGGGAGAACTGCAGGCGATAGTGGCGGAGGGTGATCTGGACTCATTGGCAGTCACAGAGACCTGGTGGACTAAGAACCACAGCTGGGAAGTGGAAATGCCTGAGTAAGTACTGTACAGGAGAGAGACAGGACAGAAAAGGGGATAGCCCTTTATGTAAAGGAGGATATAAGGTGTTGTTGTGCAGAGGATGGACCTACGGAGACCCTATGGGTGTCCTTAAGCAGAGTGGGGCAGAAGGCAGTGAAGGCAGGGGTGGTCTACAGGCTACAAAATCAAAAAAAGGAGATTGACAAGCGGATGAGTAAAGAGATACAGGACATGGCCAGCATGGGGGAAATCATGGAAACCTAAATCTACCTGATGCAGATTGGGTCATCCCGGCAGTAGCCACAGCTAGGAATAAGGGGGTGCTGAAAGCCTTGCAGGAAGTATTCATCAGCCAACTAGTGTTGGAACTTACTAGAGGGAGGGCCATACTTGACCTGGTTTTGACAAATGGGGACAGTGTCTAGGGGTTGGGGGCTGGGGAAAATTTGGGCAACAGTGACCATAGGGTGTTAAAATTTAGGATTAACAAGGATCAGGTCAAGGACAGCTTGAGCACTAGGGTGCTTGACTTTATCAAGGCAGACTTTGGGAGGATGAGAGCAATGGTACAGGAGGAGCTGGAGGGGACAGAAGACCTGGAAGATGTGGAGGACTTATGGGGGGGACAGTAAAAAAAGGACTATGGAAGGTGACAGAGCTTTGTGTTAGGACAGTGAGCAAGAAAAAGGGGGATAGGAAACTGCTTTGGTTCACTGCTGAAGTGAGGAAAGCAGTCAGGGGGAAGAGGAGGGCATTTGGGGTATATAAGGTGACACAAAGGGAGGTTGATAAGGGGGTGAATAGGGATAAACTGAGGGAAGCAAGAAAGGTGAACAAGAGGGCCAAGGCTGAAACAGAAGAATGTATAGCAAGGGGGTGAAAAGGGGGAACAAGAGGTTTTTTAGATATGTAAGTGACAGGAAAAAGGGGAAGAGAGTGATAGTGAGGCTCAAGAGGGGGAGCACTGGTAGAGGGAGACATTGAAAAGCCGATGTCTTAAACAGATACTTTGCATCAATCTTTACAGTGGAGGAGGGAGGGGAGCCAAAATTGGAAAATAGGAGGAGGACAGGTAGGGAGATGGACTCCAGTCCCTTCACAGTAGCTAGGGTCCAGGAGGAACTGAGCAAGCTGCAGACCAATAAGGCGATGGGGCCAGATGGGATTCACCCAAGGGTGCTTAAAGAATTGAAACAGGAATTGGCAACACTACTCATGAGGCTATTCAGCCTATCACTGCACGAGGGAAAGGTTCCTGAGGACTAGAAAAAGGCTGAGATAGTACCACTACATAAGGGGGGTGGAAGGGAAAAGCCAGGAAACTACTGCCAGATAAGCCTGACCTCTGAGATCGGCAAGCTGATGAAGGCACTGATTAAGAAAAGACTATTTAAGTATCTAGAGGAAGACGGCCTACTGAATGACAGTCAGCATGGATTCATGGGTGGCAGGTCTTGCCAGACCAACCTGACTGAATTCTTCAACAGGTTGATGGAGATATGGGAATGGGACCGGGAGCGGTAGTGGATGTGGCCTACCTGGACTTCAGGAAGGCATTCAACACCATCCTCCACGGGAGACTCATAGGCAAGGTGGAAAGGTTGGGGATGGGAAACAAGCTCACTAGATGGGTGGAACATTGGTTGGAGGGGAAGACTCAGAGGATCATAATTAATGGCATGCACTTGAAGGAGGAAAGAGTGATGAGTGGAGTTCCACAGGGGTCTGTGTTGCGACACATACTTTTCAACATATACATAGGGGTCATCCCAGAGGGTCTGAGCGGGAAGGTGTGTCTGTTTGTGGATGACATGAAAATCTGTAGCAGCAGGGTAGATACGACAGAAGGGGGGTGGAGGATATGAGGAAGGATTTGGCCAAGTTTCAGGAGTGGTCAGAAAAGTGGCAGTTATGGTTCAACACAAAAACTGCAGAATTATACACATAGAGCATAACAACCCAAAGATAAAATACCGACTGGGCCGGGGGGGGAGATCTTGAGGAGACACAGCAGGAAAAAGACCTGGGGATAACCATATCAAACAATCTGAAAGTCCGGAGTCAGTGCAACAGAGCAGCAGGAAAGGCACTAAGTATGCTGGCATGCATAGGGAGGGGTTTCACAAGCAGGAGGAGGGAGGTGATCCTGCGTCAGTGCAAAACCATGGTCAGACGACACATGGAATATGGGGTCCAGTTCTGAAGGCCATACCAGCAAGGGGACAAGGACTGGCTGTAAAGTGTCCACAGAAGAGTGACTAAAATGGTGTAGGGGACGCAGGGGAGTACATATGAGGAGAGGCTGGGGGAGCTGGGCCTGTACTCACTGGAGGAGAGGAAGGAGAGGGGGGATATGGGGGAGACATTCAAATACATGAAGGGCATAAACAGGGTGAGAGTTAACAGCATATTTAAATTGAGTAAGAACAATTCCACTAGAGGACATACCCTCAAACTGAAGGGGGGCAGGTTCAGAGGGGACATCAAGGGAGGTTCTTCACCAAGAGGGTGTTACAGCCATGGAACAGGCTGCCGGTGTGGGTGGTGGGGGTGGATACAGGGAAAAGTTTTTAAGAGGACCTGGGACATGCACATCGGACTGGTGAGCAGAGTGCAGGCTGCAAAAGGATGGAGGGAATCTTCCTGGGGGGATTATGGGCAGACAGAATGGGCCTAGGGGTCCTTTTCTGCCGGCAGCTTTCTATGATTCTATGATATTCATCTTAGGAAAATCAGCCTTTTTGAAGTCAAGGAATCATAGTTTTCTATGACTGGTATCCTCGGTTCTGCAGACCTTTAACCAGACTGACCTGTGGTTGCTGGAACTTAGGTTGAAACCCACTCTCACATCTGAAACTCTTGGACTAATTGATAGAACAAGGTCCAGGATAGCATTCTGTCTAGTCGGTGTTTCAACCAATTGCGTTAAATCTGCCCCTTGTAGGGCTAGGAGAAATTCTCTGCTCCTTTCTATGGCAGCTGTGTAGGTAGACCAATCTATGTCCAGCAGATTGAAGTCCCCTACCAGCAGTAACTCTCCTTTGTCAGCCATTTGTAGAATGGTTTCTAAGAGTTCCTTGTCCCTGTCTTTTTCTTGTGATGGTGGTCTATAGATTATTCCCACTCGGATAGGGGTCCTGTCCCCAGCTCCAAGCGTTACCCACACGGCCTCTGAATCATTTTGTGATACTTGCATTTCAGTGGCCTTAATACTGTCCCTAATGAAGATGGCCACTCCCCCACCCTTTTTTTCCCCTTTCAGTCCCTTCTAAATAGGGTGTATCCTGGGACAGCAACATCCCAGTTATGGTTCTCGCTGAACCATGTTTCTGTGACTGCCACCCAATCGAGATGGGACTTTGTCATTAAGGCAGTAAGGTCTGGTATCTTATTAGGCAGACTACGGGCATTAAAGCACATCACCTGCCAACTGCTGTATTCTGTTTGTTTTGTAAGAGTCTGCAGTTTCCGCTGGTCATTTGTAGTTTCCTTGCCTTTTTTGTTTCATGCTTGCTACAGTATTGATTGCACTGGCAGGGCATCTATTGCCTTAGATTGTGTGCATCATGCTATTTCTTGGTGCTGGGGAAGAGATGTTTGCCGGGGAGGGGCAACTTCCCCCCTTTGAGGCGTGTAGGGTGTTGTTGCCCTCTCCCTGTCCATCAGTTTAAATGGTCTGCAAATACGTTGAACTTCTGCCCAAGAGCTCAAGTTCCCTCCTTTGTGAGATGAAGGCTGTTGAATTGAAAGAACCCCTTCTCCCAGAAGTCATGCCATTCTCCCACAAAGTGTGTCCCTGTTTGCGACATCAGTCCTTTAGCCAGGTGTTGAGTCCCTTGATTTCCTTGTCTCTGACTTTCTCCCTGATGCCGCCCTTTTCCTATATAGGCAGAATCTGGTGGATCCTGGTGGTCTCCCTTAAAGAGGGCCCCCCACTAGCATTCAGACCTGGACTAGAATTTAAGAAGAGATCTTTGGATTTTAGACAGAACTTCGAGGGAGATATCCACAAGGATTCCTGCAGTTACAAGGCAGAGGAAAAGGTGAGCAAAATTCACCCCAGGAAGAGTGGGAGATGGGGAAAAGGGCAACAAAGTGTCTTTAGGCTTTTCAACCAGGATCTCAGAGCAGCAACAGATATCATAGGGCAAGGGGTGAGCTATTACCCTTAGCTGGTTGATTTGGTAGTAGGTGATGAGCACTGGAGCATGCAGGGAAGCATTGTAACATCAGGGAGCTGTAATGTGATGATTGAAAATATGCGGACCTGAGAGGCAACAGTAAATTGAGTGTGTGCCTGATGATCATCTCCAGTGCCTTTATTTGAAACTGAATAGGAAAACAGAAGTTCGGGTCATATTGTAAGGCTGCGTACAGCAAGTCCAGTGTCCCCCAACTCATACATCTGAAGTTTCCAGAGGGGTATCATCCTTTATGCCAGCTGAGTAATACAAGGGACCACCCAAGGTAGGCATAGTGTGCTAATAAAAATTCCCTACTCAGTATATTACACTTCAAGAACCCAGGCTGCACCCCTTGGAGTGTTGTGAATGTGGTGCCCCCCCCAACCCAAGAGCTGTAGTATGGTGAGACTTTGCCACATTTGCATGCTTTGATATAGAAACATAGAATTTGTCAACAGATAAGGACCAGTTAGTCCACCTAGTCTGACCCTCTTTTCCCTGCCTATCCTGCCACTGCAGTCCATACCTGGTCTCCGCCCATCGCCCCACTGAGTTAATACTAGTTTTCTTTTTACTTATCACATACATGCTTGAAGCCCACCACTGTTTTTGCCCTCACCATCGTTGCTGGAAGATTGTTCCAGGCATCCATCACTCTCTCTCAGTGAAAAAATATTTCCACACTTCCCTCCAAAACTTCCCCCTCTGGCTTCACTGCATTAATCCTAGTTCTTGTGCACCTTTTCTGAAACATTCTCTCTTTCTGTACCTTATTCACCCCCACTCTATCATGTCTTCCTTCTTGCTCCTCTCTTCCAGGATGTTGATGTTTAGCTCTCTCAGTCTCTCTTCATAAGACAACTGGTGCAGCCCCTGCACCATTTTTGGCCCTTCTTTGGATGACCTCTACCCCATCCATATGCTTTCTGAGGTGTAATCTCCAGAACTGGACACAGTACTCAAAGTGTGGTCTCACCAATGACCAATACAGCGGCAACACCATTTTCCTCCTTCTGCTATGGATACCACTCACTATGCAGCCCAGCATCCCACTGGCTTTCTCTACTGCTTTGTTGCATTGCCTTTGCCACCTTAAGTCATCCATTATGATTACCCCAGGTCCCTTTTCTGTTTAATGACCATCAGTACCACCCCCCAAGCTATAGTATACTTCAGGGTTTCTGCACCCAAGGTCCATGATTTTTCACTTTTTTGCATTGAAACCCAGATGCCATACCCTTGACCATGGTTTGATCTTTCTCAGTTCTCTATTCATTCTTTCTTTCCACCCCCTATGGGGTGTCCATCCTATTGCTGATCTAGGTGTCATCCACAGAGAGGCACACTTTCCCTTCTAGTTCTTCTGCAATCTCACTTATAAAGACATTAAAGAGGACTGGACAGAGTACTGAGTCCTGAGGAACCCCGCTGGTCACTCTCCCTTCCCCCAAGTGAGTGCCATTAACCAACACCCACTGTTGCCTGTCCATCAGCTAAATATTTACCCAGTGTACCACCTTGGTTCCCACCTCCAAGTATCCCTTTTTTATAAGCCTCCTATGTGGCATGGAGTCAAAGCCCTTGCTGCTATCTAAATAGGTCACTGCTCCCCCTGATCAATTTCTCTGGTCACTCAGTCAAAGAAATCAATGAGGTTTGTCTGACATGATCTCCCTCCTGATAATCCATGTTGCCTTGGGTCCAGTAACCCACTGGATGAAAGGTAAGCTACCAGTCTTTATTTAAGCAATAACGTCATTACTTTCCCAATTACTGCTGTCAGACTGATCAGCAGGTAGTTACCAATATCTTCTTTTCTGCCATTCTTATGGAATGGGACTACATCTGCCCTTCTCCATTTCTCTGGGATTTCCCCTGCATCTAGTGAGTTACTGAACAGAACTGCAGAGGTGCAGCCAGTACCTCCCTGAGCTCCTTCAATACCCTTGGATATACACCATCTGGTCTCATAGCCTTGTCCGCTCTCAGATTCTCATTTCCCTTCAAGACTCTTTCCTCTTCGAATGGACTTGTGTCTTCTTCCCTCCCTCCACTGGTTCTGTAACCTATACTGTATGTGGCCCATCCCCTTCTCTTTCCACTGTGAAGAAAGACCAGAAGTAATTGCTCAGGACATCTGCTTTTTCCTGAACATCCCCTGCACAGTCTCCCTCTGCACCCTTCAGCCTCACAATTCCTTCCCTGGTCTTTCTTTTTTCACTTATATACCTGAAAAAAAGATCTTGTCCTGCTTTACCCCCGGCTATTCTTGCCTCAGTCTGTGCCTTTGTGCTCCTCACCACTTTCTGCTTCTCTTTGCTGGTACATCTCTTGTCCCCTTCTCTATGTGTCTCCTTGTAGCTCCTGAATGCTGCCCTTTTTGCCCTTACCACCACCTCTCTTGAGAACCATATTGGTCTTTTTTTCCTCCTGCTTTTACTCATCTCTTTTGTGCAGAGCTTTATTACCTTCACTGTTCCATCCCTTAATCTAGTCCACTATCCCACAACCCCATCAAGGTAATCCTCCCCACCAGAGAGTATCTGAGGCATGCACCCATTTTTTTTAAATCTGCCCTCCTGAAGTTCAGGACCCACATCCTTGTGTGGGTCACCTCTGCTGTCTTCCTCATGTTAAACAACATTTTCCTGTAATCACTGGTAACCAGGTGGCATCCCACCTTGACATTCACAACACCGTCCCTGTTCATAAGCACCAGTTCCAGTATTGCCCATGAAGAGTGGGTTTTGTGTCTAGTTGCCTCAGATATGCCCCCTGCAGGGAGTCTAGGATGACCCTGCTTCTAAGCTAACGTTGTGGCCGGATGATCCAATCAATATCCAATAGATTGAAGTCGACGATCAGCAGTACCTCCCCCTTATCTGCCATCATGCCAATGGCTTCCCCATTTCCTTGTCTGGACTCTCTCCCAGTGCTGGAGGTCTGTAAATCACCCCAATGAAAATAGAGGCTCCAGCTGCTGCCACCCATGAGTCCCACTGTACCTCCATCCCCTCTTTAGTCCCTTTCATTTCTGTTGCCTTGATATCTTCCCTGATATATAATTCCCCCCACCCACGCACACACACCTTCCCGTCCCTCCCTGTCCTTCCTGAACTGCGCGTATCCTGGTATAGTCATGTCCCAGTCATGGTTTTCTATGCACCTTGACTCAGTGATAACCACTATGTCCAGGTCTGCCTCTGCCATGATAGCCTCAAGATCTTGAATTTTATTTCCAAGACTTCTTGCATTTGTACATAAGACTTTCCACATCTTTCTCCCAAGCTGCCTGCAACCCCCGTTCCTTCTTTTGGCCCTGCTTCATTTTCCTCTCTCATATTAGTGTGTTTGCTCATTGCCCCTTTTTCTCCAGTTCCATTTCTTTTGCCTTGAACCTGTTCCTTTAGGGAGTTTTCTCCCCTAAGATTCTGCATCCCTCCTGCTTCATTTTTTTTTTGGGGGGGGCAGTATATGCCTCCTTCAATCTTTCCACAACCCCCTCAGCTAGTTTAAATGTTTGTCAAAGTAACATTCAAACGTCCACTGACAGATTGACTAAGATAGGACTTTCATGCCCAAAGATTTCCTGTCAATAAGGCTTTTTGACTGATAAAAACAGCTTAGTTTGGGGCAAAAAGGTACTGCTGCTATTTTTTTTTTTTGCCAAATAAAGTTTATGCTCTTCAGGTTTTCTATAACAGGGCATCAAACATTAATCAAGAGTTGGTTGTAAGAAGGCATTTTGGATTAAGAACAGGTATGACAGATTTGTGACAGGCACTGTGTTATTTGAAACTAATACCAACAACAAATAATGTACTGCTGAGTAAACACCAGCTTGGGGAATATTAAAAAGTGCTATAAGGAGGCAGTATAGCCCAGTGGGTTAAGGCTCTGAGCTGCAGATCTGGAGATCTGGGTTTGAATCCCACAGCCGCCTAGGTGCATACTGTGTGATCCTGAGCAAGTCACTTAACTTCCTTATGCTCCCAGCTCATATCTGGAAACAAGCTTCGGGTTAGTGTGCTACTCCTGGTTAAGCAATGATCCCTGTTCCCCTTTCCCTAAAACATTCAGGGCAGGATTCTCAAAGCAAATGCGCTCGGCACATCTTGGCTGCCCTTGCGCAACTGAGATGCGCTGAGCCCAATCTGTAGTATTCACAGAAGATGCCCCAGGAGATGCTACTGGTGCATCTCCTCTGTGAATACTATAGTTGCACACCACCCTGAGAAGCACCGGTGCAACCCCCTGGTTGGGCAGAGAAACCAATGGGGCAGTGCATCTCATGATGTGCTGCACCCAAAGTTGCTTTTCAGAGCCATTAACCTGCAAATTAGGCATGCAAGGTGCAATAGGGCCATTTGCATGTCATTATGGCCCTATTTGCATGTGTCATGCAGGGTGCCTGGCAGAATGTGCCAGGCACTCTGCAAGGGCTGTGGGCCACACACATAGCCCTAAGTAGTTATGTAGAACCCCCCACCCTTCCATGGCCCAATCGCATCCAGAGTAAACTCCAGGAAGCATCCCTGGTGGTCCAGTGTCACCCCCCCACCCTGGACTCCCCAATGTAATGGATCCGGTGAAACCCTGGTGCCCAGGTAGGAACCCCCCCTCCCTGCCTGCATCCCTGGTAAACTGGAATCCAATGCAGCACAATCCCCTGTGGTGTAGAAGAACCCCCTTCCCACCCTGACCCAATCGCAATGCCGACAGCAATCCATATGTCCCCATGGTAGTCCAGCAGACCCTCCACCCACTGAGGCACCCCCAACCTGCCCCACTTCACACATCCCAGCATGTTCCCACCATCAGCGAGCAGCTTAACCCACCTGCATACTGCCACGGCTGCCTGCCAACAGAGCTGGCTGTGAATGACAGCTACTGCACTCGGTGAAGCTCATTGGTGGACCCTGTTGACCAAAGGGCTTGAAGTGTGTACTGTACTCTGTCATCCACAAAGATGTGAATGACAGAGTACATGCCTACCGGGGATGTAGGATGAAGTCATGCCTTACGGGATATGGGTGAGGGGGGCACAGTTGTGCACCAGGGATGCCTGGTGTTGTATTGGCATTACAGGGATAAGGTCAGGAAGGGGGGTGCATTAGCCTATCAAGGCTGGCGGCTATGTTTATGGTTGTTATGGTGATACAGGCGGGGGGGGGCAGCTTGACTACCAGGAATGCCTGGTTCTATATTTGGCTGTACGGGGATACTGGCGGAGGGGGATGCTGCACTGCCTGGGTAGACAGGCTGCTGTGCTGCTGTCTGCAGTACATCAGCCTGCCTGTGAGTGGACACCCACTTATGTCTACTTTTTGTAGACTTATCCTCCAAGCTGGGTTGTGAGCACGGCACACCCGCTGCACAACCCCATCAAATGTGTCACATAACATTATGGGTGGTGTACATCAATGCCGTTCCATAATCACGCTAGTGCGCAAGTCTGGGATGTGCTGGTGCATCTCGGATGTGCTGGGTGTATCCCTTTTCTGAATCCTGCCCACAAAGTTCTGGCAGCTGCAACACATGACTCATTCTTGGTTCTGTAAGAGCTCTTCACATGCTGTAGCTTCTTCTATTATAAATAAATAAATATAAACAGCTTACACATTTCGTTTATTAACATTCTGCAGCTATCTTACAAGCTGAAGTTACTACAAAATTAAACAGGGGCAGATGAATAACACATGAGAGTTACAAAAAAGCAAAACACAGATTTTACACATACAGTACAAACCTACTCATCTCAAATTTAACTACAGCCCAGAGATTAAAACTCATTAAAAATACTTCCTAACTACCATAGTGCTGTATGTTACTTGTAATTACCAGTGTCTAGTGTTGTTCTTAGTCAATGGTTTATTTATTTATTTAGTTGTTGATGACCGGGAAAGAAGGCCTAGACAGTCTGTCTATTTTCAGCCTCATACCCAGGAGGGAAGGAGATACAGATACAAACCAACTGAAATAGAACCAGATTAAACTGTTGGTGATACTTTTTCAGTGAATGGGGGAAATTTGGCCAGGACACTGTATATAAAACAGAGAAAAGTAAATGTCCTTACAACGAACAAAGTAACTTTATTAGGGAAAGAACTAAAGTGGGTACGTTACAATGTAACTACTGTAGCACAGGTCTAAAAGCATGATTTTGTAGTGAAGACATGATATACAAATACGGAAAGTTGTTTTTTTTTTAACTTTATTTCACACCGGTCACCAGCGTCCTGGGCACCTCTCCGGCAGGGACCCACTCGGGTTGCCTCTACCGCCCACCATGCCCTTCCCCCAACTGAGGAATCAGTTGCTGGGTCCCCCCTCCCATAACCCAGAGCAGGAGGAGTGAGACCATGAAGAGTCAAGTTGGGATCAGGGCCAGCACTGGGCATGTGGGCTCTGTCACTCGAGCTTCACCATCGCCTCCCAGGACACTGGGTTTTTTCCACTTTTTGGTTACATCCCCCGAGGTGCAGACATGCAATGACGCCTGTACCTAGGGCGGACTCTCAGAGGACATACACTGTCACCTCACCCCCTGTAAACAGCATGTTACTGTGGTAGCCCCGGTCTCCACTGGGGACCACTACAGAGCAATGCGTCCCTGGGTACCCACCCCAGGAGAGGAAAGCAGACCTCTGGATGCTCAATCCTTGCCTCCCACAATGATCCCTGACAACTCAAGTCCGCTCCTGAACCCAGGTCATCGGTATGGCATGAGGTGTGGTGCCCAGCACCTCAACCCTCAGCGCCATCGGGCCAGCTAGAAATTTTGATTTTGATAGTTCAATTATGTTCATGTTTTGATTTACTATTTGTATAATTTTATTGGATTTATTTGTAATAAAAGTTCCCCTTACTCTTCCCAAAAGACATATATTTTTATCTGGTGGAACATTTCAGGAAAAAGAAACTTTGGAAACTGGCTTAATATGTTCTTTTTAATACTAGGAAACAAAACTATCAACTGATTTTGCATTCATTCTTTAAATCAGACCCAGTTTTTTCATGCCCCATAGATATGCTGGAACAGCGTTTATTGGATCAGTAGATGGACTCCAGGATCCCACATAAAATGTCAGACACCTGATGGCTTTGTTGCCACAGTAGATTAAATGTTCATAACAACCATCACCACAGAACTCTGGCAGAAAGGTACTGCCTACAGACTGGATGTCAGCAGGCAATGGAAACTACAGAACATTTGTTTTTTGACTGTGCTTATATTTCAAAGTTATGGCATATGCTTGCAGTTCAGTAGCAAGTGCACCTTTTTAACAATATTTCTAATAATACCTTAATGTATGGAACAACATGAGGAGGCTGGGAGAAGTTCCATCCAGGAACCTTCTGGCTACTACTGTCAAATTTTATGTGGCGTATTTGACAAAATAGATGCCAATATGTGCTGCAGCAAAAAGTAGTACCACTGCCAGTGTTGCCGGAAAACAAAATAGAATATAAATATTGTCTATTTATAAAAAGAAAGAGGAGGATCCCCCCCCCCCCAATACTATCTGACTTATGGGGGAGTATGCCTTGGGCAGACCGGTGTTTAACTTAGGTGAGAAGACGTTAATGGTCATTTTTCATGGGGGTATTCATTGGTTTTATTTGGCCCTCTGCAGAGATATGCCATAATGCTCATTCCCTGTCTTCTTTTATTTTCTGAGGTGAATCTTTATTTTGTATATGGCTTTTGAGTTTATTAGTTGTTTGTACAGTATTATTGATTTGCTTTATGTCATTGATTGTCTTAATAAAAAATTCCCCTACTCTTTTTGATAAGTGCCATGAGCTCTTTAATGTCCAACTGAACAACCACCAGAACAAGCAGATGGGACATCAGTTTAATGTTGCATCAGAAGGACAGCACACCCCGACAGTACAGCATCCCCTTAGAACTGCTAGTATTTATGGTGTGAGCCCATTCCCAGTGTTGGACTGGAACCCACAATTATCTGGCCCAGAGACAGATGCGCTGCCAACTGAGCCACACTAGCCCAGTTAATTGTATTTACTCATATGCTTCATATCATTTCCCTAAACCCTCTATTAAAGGGCTTCATGCCTTCAGCCAGGGGTTCAAAACTCCAATCTGACAGAGCAATAGAAAAATCTACTATATCAGTCAATAAGTGTAGCCACTCTTTTGAATATTTTCCAATTGTTTTCAGGAACACATCAATTCGTCTTGCCCATTTCACTCTATGACAACTCACCTCAGACTATTAGCTTTGGCGTCAATTGGCTCCCATGTCAATTTGACCCCAGGCAAATTGCTCTCATTACATGTCAAACTGTACTCCAAATACAATTACAGTACAACTTCCACTTCTACAACCCTCAAGCACATTGCCTCATCTGGTGTGTGAATTGTGCCACCCTGGAGTATATTTTATAATATTTATATTGGGAGGAATTCTCTTTGGACAAATTGACATGAGAGCAAATTGGCGCCGGAGCTAATAGTCCAGAGCAAGTTGTCATGCAACAAAATGACCTGGACAAATTGTGATGTAGACAATTTTTCAAACTCCCAAATGCACATCAAAAGATCCAGAAAAAAAAGAGATGATTTGATACCTTTTATTAGACCAACATAGATGTTAGAAACATAGAAACATAGAATTTGACAGCAGATAAGGACCGCTTGGCCCACCTAGTCTGCCCATTTCCCTACCTAATGCATAGGCTGCAAATCCTAGTTAACCAACAGCCTATTTCCTCCTAACACCCACTAGAATTGCTTTATGTCTGTCCCATGCATTCCTGAATTCCTCCACTGTTTTTGAGTCCACTACCTCCCCAGGAAGGCTGTTTCATGTATCCACAACCCTCTCTGTGAAAAAACACTTCCTTACATTACCATTGAGACATCCCCCCTCTATCTTCAAACTGTTCCCCCTTGTTCTTGCACATCTCTTTTTCTGAAAGATGCTACCATCTTGGACTCTGTTGATTCCCTTGATGTACTTGAAAGTTTCTATCATGCCCCCCCCCTCCTTTCCTCGAGGCTATACATATTAAGCTCCTTTAGTCCCTTTTCATATGTCTTCTGGTGCAGACCCTGCACCATTTTAGTTGCCCTCCTCTGGACAGCTTCCATCCTGTCTATGTCCTTGCGGAGACTGGGTCTCCAGAATTGCACACAGTACTCCAGATGGGGTCTCACCAACTGTCTGTACAGAGGGATAACAGCTTCTTGTTTTCTACTGGTGATGTCTCTCCCTATGCATCCCAGTATCCCACTAGCTCTTCTTACTGCCTTCTTGCATTGTTTGCCCACCTTAAGGTCATCTGATATGACTACCCCCAGGTCTCTTTCCATTTCTGTAGTTGTTATTATCTCACCCCACATTGTGTACTCTTCCCCTGGATTTTTGTTTCCCAGGTGCATTACTTTGCACTTCTTTGCATTGAATCTAAGCTGCCATATATTTTACCATTCCTCCAACCTTGTCAAGTCCCTTTGCATCCTCTCCACCCCACCTTCTGTATCAACCGTGTTGCAGATCTTTGTGTCATCTGCAAATAGACATACCTTTCCTTCCAGTCCCTCTGCAATGTCACTTATAAAGACATTAAAGAGGACCAGTCCCAGTACTGAACCCTGTGGTACTCCACTAGTAATCCCCCTTTCTTCAGAGTAAACTCCATTTACTATTACCCTCTGTATTCTGTTGTCCAGCCAATTTTTAACCCAGGCTACCGCCTTGGGATCCACTTCAAGGCAGGCTAACTTGTATATTAATCTTTTGTATGGGTGAATCCCATCAGGCCCCATTGCTTTGTCCACCTTCAGTTTTAAGAGTTACAAAGGAAAAGAGGTGCTTGAGCTTTCGCATTACATAGCATCCTTCATCAGAAAAATAATAGTTGATTTGGAAGAATACACTTTCTTAAAGTCCAGACATAACATAACAACAATATAACACTAAATGGTACAAGACCCTGTGGTCTCACCAAATGTAAGACTTATGAACACATTTCTACTTCTGATTGCATCAATACTCCACAAAACAGACAATTCAGGATACAGAGGAATTATACATGCGCATCTCAGAGTGTTATTTATTTCATTCAGTGCAAGAGATGTCTACAAACAGGGTATGTGGGAGAGGCAGGACAACCTCTTCACACCCGAATGGCCTCATACAGACATACTATTCAAATGAAGATGCCTGACAAACCAGTGGGACAACACTTCTCTCAATCTGATCACTCCATCTCTGATATGTTAGTCCTGGTTTTGAAAGGACATTTCAAAAATGCACAACAGAGACAGGCTTTCAAGATCAAGCTCATTTTACTTCTCAACATGGTGGGAGATGGTATGAACATTTTTTTATCTGTTTTTTCATGTATGATGTGGACTTTAAGAAAGTATATTCTTCCAAACCAACTATTATTTTTCTGATGAAGGATTCTATGTAATCCAAAAGCTCAAGCACCTATTTTCTTTTGTAACATCTATGTTGGTCCAATAAAAGGTATCAAATCATTTATTTTTTTTCTGGATCTTTTGTCACAAGGATCAATACGGCATCATAACTAATTTTCTCTGTAATGCACATCAAGTAAGCAGTGAGCATACAGTATAATAAAAAATGTGAACATTAACTATACAGTTTCATTTTCATTTCAGTGATAGCTGAAACTCAGCAGGAACAGGACCTGGGGGTATTTATCAGTGGCAACTATAAATGGGGCAATAGTGTGGAGCAGCAGCTAGCAACCCAAGTAATATCATAGAGTGCATTAAGATAAACTGTGTAAGCAGATCAAGATTTATTGTAATGTCCCCCTACAGAGCACTGGTCAAACATCCATCCTGAGTACAGTGTGCATTTCTGGTCCCCATACTGTATGTGATGAAATATATTGATAGGATTGAAAAGGTGCAGAGGAGTGTGATCAAGACAGCTGAAGTTCAGAAAACCTGGGCTACCAGGACTGTCTGGGAGAACTGGGACTGTTCACTACGGGAAAAAGAAGACTATGGGGTGACACAATTACAGTATTCAGATATCCAAAAGGGATAACACCATCGGACCAAATATAGATCTTCAGGATGTGCAAGGATGGAAAAACATGGTTGTCCAGTCAAAACCACGACAGCAAAAGCACGTGGTTAAAAAACACATGGTCATAACAGTGCTGTGTGGTTTTGAAGTTTGTATATCTAATCTAGTGCTGTTTTTGACTGTGTGTTTTTGTATTGACCACATTGTTTTTGCTGTTGCAGTTTTGGCATAGTACCAAGAATATGGGGGCTCTCGTTGTCATTGAAATTAGTAACTTCAAGGAAAATGTTAGGAAGAATTATGACTTTACGGAAAGAGTGGAACAGGCTTCCAGAACAAGTGGTATCAGCTGACCCTGTTCCTTAGTGAATAAACTACTGTAGTTAGGTTACCTTGCAAGAAAAAGGGGTAACAAGGTATTCCTGCTGAGTTGTTTGAGGAAAGAATTCAATAGATCAATGGTCTTCATTCATTCCTACATTTGTACATTTGTGTTTCATTTCTTTTTGGAATCAATTGCAACCCTAGAACTAAAGTTTTACTGATACCTGGGATCATTACTAGGTGCAGCCCTCTTCAATTTGTACGTCAACAATATAAATGAAGGGCTAGAAAATAAAGTAAGTCTTTTTGAGGACGACACTAAAACCTATGGGGGCATGGACAATATGGCGAAGGCTGAAGCAATGAGAAAGGATGCTTAGACTCTAGAAAAGTGTTCTAGCATCTGACAGCTAATGTTAAATGCCAAAATATGTAAGACCATGCACATAGGCAATAAGAGCTCAGAAACTGAACATAGCATTGATGGGAAGAAAGTCAAACATTCAAGGAAAGAAATGGATTTAGTGGTAATAATTAGAGATAACATGAAATCCACTTCCTTATGCAGTACAGTATACTGTACGGGATGGCAAATAGGATGCTGGGGTGTAGCAGTGCATGTAGGGATTTACCAGTCACAGAAATAAGGTGACCATACTATTGCACAGGACAAAAGTGAATATTAAACAGGTGAATTTGTAGAGGAACATGGGGAAGTTAGAAGTCGAGGAAGGGGCTATCTCAGAGTAGCCCCAAGTAAAGTTCCAAGGCAGACAGGATAGGATCTAAGTAATTTTGCCCCACAAGAATTATCACACATATGGTGGCCTGCTAAGCTGAGTAAAGTGAAAAAAAAAACTAAAGCTCTGCAAAAGGTGCTTAGTCCTTGTAAAGGAGTCAGTGGGTCTAGTAGAACATCACTGACAAATGCAAATACTTTGTCGCAATCATTGCCTGTTTTGATATTGAGTTCATAGGAGGTCACATGTTAAAAGGTATACGTGCATGCCAATTTTCAGGTACTTCCAGTAGGTATACAGATGACTAAGTTTTAAACAACCAAAAATCAGTGGTCAGCATTAATGTACACATGTGTAATAATAGTTTACACTATATTTTCTACAATATAGACAAGGTAAAGGCTCAGTTATATGTGCAAGAACTTCTTCAAAGATTCACTTACAATATAAACAGATCTTGAATTTTGCATTGCTAAATGGAGCTTCCTGTTTCAGACTCCTAAATTTCTCAAAAATTAACACATTTCACTACCCTACAGCATCTGGTATAATAAGAAATGTCCTTGAACTGATGGAGTGTCTTACTAAAGTTAAATAAAAATTGGAAAATGAAATTGATAAAGTACAAATTCACTTACATATTTATTTGTTTATTTACTGTATTTGCTTGTGGTAACTGGGTTGACTCTTGAGCAGAATCCTGCCCATTGGCAAGAGTGAACATGGAGACAGTACAATCATACTGTAACTTCAAGGACAAAGATAAGACATGTGGACTACAATTTAAAACAACAAAACATAATTTAATAAAACCAGGCAAGAAATTAATTTGACATGGCAAAGCTATAACTTTCATAATTGTTCCTTTTTCCACAAATGCAAATTCCATTAATTAGTCACAGCCTAGAAAAACTGAGAAACAATGAATCTCCCTAAAACCACTGGCAAATCTCCTAGGAGTCCTCTTAACAAATTTAAAGGGGAATGGTTCTCATTTGCCACTCTGGAATGAATAAAGATGTTAAGTCCGTAATTCAAACAAATTTCAAGTTATCTTACTAAATAGCTTGCGTTGTCAGTCCATACTTTACATCAATGCATGCAGAACAGTTTTCCTTACATAAAACCTGGCAAGATAATTCTAGTAAATAGTGTTATAAAAACTGATGTAAATGTTTCTGTGACTACTGGTATAAATGTTACTCTAAATGTTGCTGTTAATACAGATGTGTTTATGATGTAAGAGGTTATAGCTAACCTCTGTACTAGAGACATTGTCTGGAGTTCTTTTAAGATCACTAGCTCCCCAGCTACTTTGGCAAACTATCTTCACTTTTGTAATGTCTGTACCAAAGCCATAAGACTTGCAAAGTCTGAGTATTTTGCATCCACACTCCAGAATAACAGTAATCCTCCCTCTAGGTTCTGGAAAGCTATTCACTCCCTGTTCTCCCCTCTGACACAGTCTATCTCTTCTGTTCTTGGGGTTGGTGACTCCTTTATCTCTGACCTTTCTATTGTTGCCACTTCCTTTGACTTCTACTTCATTACCTGTGCCCTCTGTCCATCTCTTCCTCTTCCCCTTTCTTTTCTCTATATACCATCTCCTCCTTTAAATCTCTTTTTCCTTCTTTTCTACCACCACCTCTGCTGCTCCTAAGTCCTTGCTTGCTCTTAATCCTCACAAATGTGGTAGTCTTGATGGCCTTAATCCCAAACTTCTACTTCTCTCACCCCTGCCATTGCATTGCCTATTACCCTTTTACTTAGCCTTTCTTTTTCTTTTGCTGCTGTTCCTGATGCCTGGAAGCAGATTACTATCATTCCTATCCCTAAAGGTGAGGATCCCCCTTCTCCTGGTAACTACCATCCTATTTCTCTCCTCCTTACCCTAGCAAAATTACAGGAACACCTTGCACTATCATAACTCTATTTCTTCTTTGACTCCTTCTCCTTCTTCACCCCCTTCTAGTCTGATTTTATTAAAGGAAATCCCACTCCACTTCCACTTCCCTTATTCAGTTAACTGACTTCACCGTCACAGGTATGGATCAGGGTCTGATCATGTGTGCCATTTTTGTTGATCTTGCTAAAGCATTTGACACAGTGGCACATCCCCTCCTTCTGGACAAGCTTAAAGCAGTGGCATTTCTGACTCTGCAGTCTGCTGGTTTCATTCTTATCTTGAGGGTAGGTATCATGTTGTCCAGATAGGAAGCTCCATTTCATCTCCACTCCCTATCTGCTCAGGAGTCCCTCAAGGGTCTGTTCTGAGTCCTATTCTCTTTTCCATATTCTTGAATGACCTCCCCTGTGTCTGTTCCTCTGCATCCATTCATATATATGTTGATGATATAGTTATTTTTGCATCTGGAGCCTCTTCCCATGATCTTACCTCAGAGCTTCAGCTGGATTTTGACAATATTCAGTACTGGTTCCAATCTAACCAATTATCCCTTAATGCCTAAAAGACAGCCTCCATGACTTTTTAGCACCCATCAGAGGCTATCCAGATTTAGTCTCTCCCTTCCTTTCACACCCTTGATGGTGCTATTATTGAGGATGTGTCCTCTTTTAAGTACCTCAGTGTCTGACTTGACTGTCACCTTGATTTCACAGTCCATACTGATTCCATATACCAAAAGGTCCACCTCAAGCTTGTTGTACTCACACAAACAAAGCAAGTATCCTACTTTCCACCCCCCCCACACCACCAAGAGATTGCTTTAAAGATGATTCTCCCTATTTTTGATTATGGTGACATAGTCTATTATGGAGCTCCCAAATCCTCCCTTGCTAGATTGGATGGTCTCTTCCACTCTTTTTGTCATTTTGCCTTAGATTGTTCCCCTTGAACCCTCACTTTGCTCTTCCCTTTCACTCTCCTGCCTTGATGCCAGGCACCTTTCCCACTGTGCCTCCTTCATATCTAAATTCTAGTTTGGTTCCGTTCCCCCACCTTGCATCCTTCTTATCCTCTCCTTCAGCTTCCCACTATACTCTGTGCAATAATACTTATCATTTTCTCATTATTCCTTCTAGAAAATTTACTATTGGTCAATCTACTTTCTCATACTGCTTTCCAAAACTCTGCTCCTCCCTTCCCTTCTCAATTCACTATGCCTCTTCTGCTTTCTCCTTAAAGTCTCTACTTCATGACTATTTTTCACCCTCCTGCAACTGTTCATGACCCCCAACACTAATCTGCTTCCTTCATTATCTGTTCATTGCTAAGTAAGAGTAGTTCAATCGCCTAAAATATCTTGATTTGTCTTTTTATTACATGTATCTATTATACTGATTTGTTTTCAATTTTGATTTTGCTCCCTGATATATTGTATTTATTGCATATGGTTTTCCACATGCCCTATCCCCAGAACACATCTGGAAATGAACTGTTAGCAGCTCAGCATGTCTTTCCTGGTGAGAAAGAAAGAAAGAAAGAAAGAAAGAAAGAAAGAAAGAAAGAAAGAAAGAAAGAAAGAAAGAAAGAAAGAAAGAAAGGAATGCTATGAATACTGATATGCATTTTGTAAATAGCGATGTAAATGTTGCTGTAAACACTAATGAAAATACTGTTATAAATGTGTTAATATTGCATTAAATACTGATGCAAATGTTACTGTAGCTACTGACATACAGTAAATGTTGTTGTAAATCCTGGTGTAAATATTACTATAAAATGCTGTAAATACAAATGTAGAATGTTTCTGTAAACACAGATGTCAATTCTGTTGCAAACACTGATATGAGTGTTGATGTAAAGGTTACTGTAAATATTGAGGTAAATGACCCTGTAAATACTGATGTTAATGTTTCTGTAAACCCTGATGCAAATATTGTTGTAATTAGTGTAGTAAATATTGCAGTAAACAGTGTTGCAATTGTTTACATAAACATGGATATAAGTATCACTGTAAATACTATTGCAAATATCCCCTGTACATACTAGTTAAAACATTGCTGTGAACCCTGGTGCAAATATTATTGTAAACACCATGGCACATGTTGCTGTAAACAAAAATGTGAGTGTTAATATAAACATTTATGTAACTTTTACCGTAAATTCTTACATAAATGTTGCCATAAGCACTGATCCAAATGTTACTGTAAATAATGACGGGAATGTTGCTGTAAACAATGATGTAATTTATGTAAAAAAAAAGGTGCAAAAAAACTTTGTTAATGCTCCAGTTAGGGTCACAGTGACAAAAGTTGGGAAATGAGGCATTAGGGTTTCCCCTAACACCCAACCATCCCAAACCAGGTAGGAGATCAGGTGTGGGGTGTGCCTTGGGCTTCTCAAGCCTAATGCTCTATGTTGAAAAGCTGGGGTCAAAATGTTTAAAATTTCAAACATTACAAGTGGGCTTAGCGAAACTGCAACAAATGTTCATAACTCTGGCATTTTTTCATATCTTGACCCCAACTTTTCAACTTAGTCTTCTTATGATCCCACTTCATAAACTCTGTAGGTGAAAATGTTCAAATCTGTGCCAAAGCACCATTCCATGCCACAGATGTGAAAAAATGTTTCAGGCAAGATATGAAAAATGACAGCTGAACTGTTCATGAGGTGGTGTGAAATAATGGCTATACTGAAAATTTGGAGTCAAAATATTAAAAATTACCAAAGTAATGCACGTGCATAGAAACATTTCAATAATCGCTCATAACTCAGCCATTTTTAGGAATTCTTTCAGAAAATGTTCAACTTAGCCTTTTTGGGACCCCACCTCATGAACACACTGACACTGCCACTTCATTAATCAGTCCAGAAATGTAATTTTGCATAACAACCACGAAATCACCTTCCAGGCCTGATTAACAAAATGACAGTGACAGTGTTCATGAGATAGGATCCCCAAAAGGCCAAGTTGAAAATTTTCTGAAAGAATACCTAAAAATGGCTGAGTTATGAGTGATTATTGAAATGTTTCTATGGTCCCAAAAAGCCCATGATAAAACTTGGTGAAACAATACCTAAAAGTGCCAAAGATATCGACATAAGTTCAAAATGCAATTGAAATGCATTATATTGCACTTACCTTGATTTCTCAGTTTACAGTTCAGTTTTGAAGAGTGCAGACATGTCCTGGTCCACAGAAGATGACAGTGGATGACCTCCAGAGATAAGTATAGGGTAAAGGGGTGGTGGATGCTCAGTGGGAGGTTCAGGATGGGGAAGGGGATGGTGGGGACGATGAGGGACCATTTTCTTTTTTTCAGGTTTTTACAAAAATAAAGATATTGGGGGAATGTTTTCTTTTTACAGGTTTAAAATAAATAAATATTTCAGGACACTGGGGTGGGCACCCCAGTGTCCCACACTGCTAGGGGGGTTAAACGGTGACATGGAGATTGAGCCCTCTGGTGTCAGCTTATTAATTAAATAACGGGCTGGGGTCATCCAACCGGGGGGGTGGGCATCCCAGTGTCAGAATAGATAAATAAAATAAAGAAGATACTAGGGGACAGTGATCTGAGGGTGGAGTGTGCCACAAAACACCAGGAAATATACAGTATGGGGTGGTGATCAGGGCGTTATAGGTGCCACTAGATTCATCAATAAAACAAGGGGCTACCAGCATTAGAAGATCCTTGATACCATAAAAATGTTGTTTGACTGTACTGCCTGTAACTTTTGGGCTCAGCAACACAGTGTAATTTTAGGGTACTGCTTTTTTCTTTGTAACCAAAATCCTTTTTCATCACTCATGATCCTTTTTGGTCTGAATGAAAAAGGATTCACAAAAAAGGATCTAAGCGAATGACAAAAAATGATTTAAAACATTCCCAGATCATTTTGGTACCAGACAACTACAGAATCCAACTAATGGAGTTCCAATGAGCATGATAGATGTTGTGGTATCCCTACAGCACCTCATTTTCATGGATTTTCAATTTTATTTTGAAAACAAAATGGAAAACAAGATAGTGGCTTGTGTAAAATGAATTTTCTCTCACAAAAAAGGATTTTGTTCTTGCAAAAAAGAAAATGCTCTTGCAAGACTAAATCTTTTTTCACAAGATCAAATCCTTTGTCAAACTTTATACTTCTATCGTGAAAAATTAACTTCCTATATGATATAATCTGAACTTCACAACTTTGCAACAGTTTAATAGTTTTACACCAAACTAACAGTGGCAGTTCTGTTAGCCAAGTTCTTTTGACCATTAAAAAAATCAAACAAAATTCCACACCATCTGGGCACAAGGTTGATGAGGAAAAAACTGCAAAAAATTGTGACTTTTTACTTTTTTCACTGTCCGGACCTCAGAATCCACATATCTGACTGGAGCAAAATTTGCCACATCAAGAGATTTACCCCACAGGACAGTGCATGCCAAATTTTGTGCAACTCCATTGATCGGTTGCAGAGTTATTAAAGTGCAAAATTTGAGGTTTACTATTAAACAGGCTACTCAACCCTAACTATAGAGGCACGACCGTGCCCCTATAATACTGATGTAAAGGTTGCTGTACATAGTGATGTAAATACTGATGTGACTGTTACTTTTAAACACTGATACAAATATTGCTGTAAACACTGAAGCAAATGTTGCCCAGAACACTGACTTTAATATTGTGGTAGACACTAATGTACACGTTACTGTAAACACTGATGCAAATGTTACTGTAAACACAAACGTAAAACTTACTTCAAACTCTGTTGTAAGTGTTTCTGTAACACTTATAAAAGTGTTACTGTAAATAATAATATATAACTGTTGCTGTATACAATAATTTTAAGGTTGTTGTAAACCCTAGTAACATTGCTGTAGATACTGATGGAAAGTTTACTGTAAATAATTACATAAATGCTGCTGTAAATACTGAAGCAAATGTTGCTGTAAATATTGAAAAGTACTGTAAAGGCTGATGCAGATATTGCTGTAGACATTGATGTAAATATAGTAAACAATGATATAAATGTTGCAAACACTGATGTTACTGTAAATACTGATGTACTATAAATGCTGCTGTAAGTACTGAAGCAAATATTGTAGTAAATATTGATGCCATAAGCACTGATGTTATGGTTTCCCGTGACCCCCCCTTCTGATCTACTACACCAAAATGTTTATCCCACAGTTTCTTGAAGCCCTCCATCGTTGTGGCCTCCACCACTTCAGCTTGCCATCAGTTCCATGCATCTACATCCCTTTGAGTGAAAAAATATTTCCTAACATCCCTCCTAACTCTCTCCCTCCAGCTTCACCACATGCACTCCAGGTGGGGGCATAGCAGAGAGCAATACAGTGGTAGCACCATCTCACTCCTGCTGGTAATGTCCCTCCCTGTGCACCCCAGCATGCCACTAAACCTGCCTATGGCCTTATCACACTGTGCTGCCACCTTGAGGTCCTCTGATGATATTATCAACCCAAAGTTCCTTTCCAACCTAATAACTGCCAATTCCTCCCCCCATTCTATACTCAGCCCCATAGTTCATATGCCCTAGGTGCATGATTTGCGCTTTTTGGCATTGAATCTCAACTGCCATGTCTTTGACCACTCCTCATTTCTCTAGATCACTGCACATTTTCTCCATCCCCTCCTAAATGTCCATGCTATTGCAGATGTTCATGTCATCTGCAAAAAGACATACCTTTGCCTTCAGTTCCTCTGCAATGTCCCTTAGTGAAGGTATTGAAGAGAACTGTCCCAGTAACAAATTTTGTCTTACCCTCTGGTCACTCTCCTGTCCTTAGACAGTATACCATTAACCACAACCCTCTGTCTCCTGTCTGTTAACCAGTTTTGAACCCAATCTACCAATCTGGACCCCAGTCTTCAGCTGTTTATCTTGTGGGTAGTCATTGACTACCTCTCAGGTATCCACCTTTACAATGAGTGGTTAATGGTAGGCAACCTCAACATAAACTGGTTATCTTCTGACTCCTCCCCATACAAAGACGCAATCTCCTCATTAAATATCACTCAGCTAATCAACACCCCTATGCGCAAAAACTATCACACAGGGTCCTCCACGCTCCTGGATTGGCTTCTCATGAACCGCCCAGAATGAATTACTAGTACGGTCATCCCACCAGACTCCATAAGTGACCACTCACCTGCCCTCAGCACCTGGTCGAACAAGTCCCAAAAACTCCCTGCAAAAGAAATCATCACCCGCATCTTGTGACAAGGCCAACTGGACCCTCCAGAAGCTCATCTTAGAAAGATAGACTGGGCTACCATCTATTCCACAACTGATGTCGATGCTGTGTTAGACCACTTCATCGAGGTCTTCAACACAGCCTGCGACATCTTCACTCCAATCACTAAAAAGAAAGTCCAGGGCTCCCATAAGTCATGGAGATCCTCACTACTGCTTGACCTAATGCATGCCAGAGACAACCTTTAGCATATAACGAAAAGTACAGGATCCCAAATCGACCTCCAAAAATATCGAACTACATGCAACAAATGCACCCAGGCTATCCACCAGGCTAAGGCTCACTTCTTCAGGTGTGCACTGGACAACTCCTGGGGTGACTGCCGGAAATTCTGGGCAAATATTAAGCAACTAACTGGAAAGCCCAACAGAACTCCCCCACGCTGAATCTAAATGGGGTAGTAACACAGGGCCAGAAAACAATCGCCAATACTTTCAAATAAGGCCTTCACAGACCTCAGCAGGGTGCTCCCTGCAGACTACCTACTCCCTACCTAGGGCCTGCCAGCTACCACTAATGCCGCCTCCACCCCGTCAGCCCTACGTTGCACCCCCCTGCCATCTCAAGATAATCAAACCTGGACAAGCAAAAAAATACCTTCAAAAAGCATTGAATAAAGTCAGGTACAGTAGTGACAGTCTCGATCTCAAGTTAATCTCCCTCACCCTAGATGACATTCTGGCTCCATTAACAAGAATTATAAACCTCTCCTTAATCACAGGTACATTCCCCATGGCCTGGAAAGCTGCTGTTGTAACTCCTGTATTTAAAATTGGAGATAGGGCAAACCATACTAACTACTGTCCAATTTTCATCCTATCCCCAAACTCCAAGTGCTGGAATGTATTGTCTGCAATCAGTTAACCAACCACCTAAGCAAATATCAGCTACAGTGCAAGGAACAACATGGATTTAGGAAACTACACAGCACAGCTGCATTGATTAAGTTCACTGGTTACATCCAGGATGCTACTGATTGTGGGCTCATAGTGGGGGTCACATTTATTGACCTCACAAAGGCCTTTGAGACCGTGAACCACGAATTACTGTTAACTCAACTCCGAGACTCCACTGTGTCTCAAACCTCCCTGAAGTGGTTCCATAGCTACCTCTCCAGGCAGGCCCAGCTGGTTAAAATATGAGACACTATCTCAGACAGGCTAACCGTAAGTACAGGAGTCCCCCAAGGGTCCATCTTGGGTCTGTTGCTGTTTAAAACAGAAATAAAGGTGCATCTCAGGCAGTATCCAATTGTAGGACCAAGGCGCTAGGGCAGCAATTTATTCTCCAGTCATTAAACTGCAGTTTGAACTTGGAAAGCTGCTGTTTTGTCTGCATTATTTCATCCTTTCTTTTCGTTGTGAGACCACGAGTGCTATAAGCTTTGCTAAACCCATTGCTGTTTAGCATCTTCCTAAATAATCTCCTCAAAGCTTGCTATGCAAACATACTACTATACAAGGATGACACTGTCCTTTATACAAGCCATCCTGACCCAGCGGCCCTTGAACAAAATCTCCAGCATTACTTCGGGCTACTCAAAAACTGGTTTTCTAATGCCCAATTGCTCCTCAATTATAAAAAAAACAAAAAACCATGCTGTTTACTTCCACTCACAGTAAACACAGGTCTGCCGTTCTAAACATCCACAACCAAAAGAATGAAATCCTTGACATGGTGAATATCTCGGTATCACCTTAGATAGTTCCCTGACCTATTCACTGCACATAGATAACATCTCCCAATCAGCAAACAAGAAAATTGGTATGCTTTACTGACATAAGCAGAGCCTCACAATAGATGCCCTAAAACTTGTTATTAATTGCTCTGTTCTCTCGAGGATTGACTACAGACTTGTGGTCTATAGCGCTGCCTCTACCTCCTCCATGAAGCAAGTCACCCTCACCCTGAACAAGTCCTGTAGGCTCCTCTTGGGGTTACTGAAATTGACCCACATGTGTGACCTGTATACTCTCTCAGGATGCCTCAGCCTGGAGTACCGGGTAAGGTATCAAACCTGTCTTATAAAAGGCATCTCTTGGTCAAGCCCCTCCCAGTATCCAAGCTATGCTTACCCAAACTGCCTCCACTAGACTAACTAGATAGACTGTAAACTACCCCTACAAGGTCCTGTCTATCGAACAACCTTTGGACAGCATTCCTTTGGATACCGAGCCCCTAACTGGCTAAATGCATTCCCTCCTGACCTCCCTGCTGAAACCATACTTGCCCTCTTCAAAAACCAAACTTCACTCCCACCTGGCCAGCCAAATGAATTGCCACTGCCTCCAACACCGCTGACCAAGCTAAAATCTGCTGCCTCTAACTCCTCCACCTCTTTCTCCTACCCCCATGTCCCCTCACCCAACCTTAATCTTTCCCCTCCCTCCATCTACCCCTCTGTCCCCACCTTGCACACCTCCTACTCCCAGCACCCACATCTCTACTGCTTTCCCCTCCCCACAACCCTCTCCCCCTCTCTAGCCTGCTTCCTCCTCACTGCATTTCTCTCTAAACCCCCCTTCCAGTGCCCTCCCTCTTTTTCCTTCACCCCAGACAAAAGAAACTTGTGGAGCCTCAGTTCCTGGCTAGATATACCCTCTAGACTTCTTTCCCCTCTTGACCTCACTTACCTAAATTTCAGTTACCCCCCCCCACACACACACACAATTGACCCTCCACATGTCTCTACCCCTTAATCCTATTCCTCTGGATAATCCAATGTTTCCCAGATTCAGCTATCCTCTGGGTATCCAATGTTTCCCAGATTCAACTATCTTAATATTATTGCCACTATATACTGTCTGTACCTACCTGCTGTGTTTTTCCATGTCAATCGATTTCAGGACCACTGTAAGTCCTCCTACCGCTACATGTAATTAAGGGTACCTATTTATTCTAATGCATAAAATTACACTATATTATGTGTACTGTACTATATCATGTGTATTTTTTGTTACCTCATGTCTGTAAACTCATTGTAATTATTGCTTGTTCTTCTTGTTCTGTATGGCAATTTGACGTGGAACCTTTGTAAATGAGCTTCTAGCTCAAAGGTTGTAATCCAAGATTTCAATAAATAAATAAATAATTAGCTTTCTGTGTGGCACAGTGTCAAAGGCCTTGCTGAAGTCCAGAGAGACCATGTTCACTTCCCTCCTCTGATCTAGTTCCCTGATCATCAAGTCAAATAAATCTATCAGATTTGTTTGACAGGACCTCCCTTCCCCTGTGAATCCTTGCTGCCTGTGGTCCTACAGCACAATGAATTCCAAACACTCAAGCAGCTTCTCTCAGTAGGGTTTCCATTAGTTTCTCTACCACTGAAGTGATCTGTTGAAAAATGTTTTAACCAACAATATATGGACTACAGTTTTTAAAAATGTGGATACAGGTTATATGCCAGCAACAAAAAAGCACCAGTACCCATGAGCTCAGGAGAGTTTTAGCTGGTGCAGGAGAGTTTATATCAAGAACAGAGAACACAGAACTGCACAAAACTTTGCCTTTTAGACTTTCTTCTATGCTAGATCGAGTGCAGTTCCATGTTCTCTCTTCCTGATATTCCAGCATTTGAACAACAGCCTCTGCATCTGTCACCTACAGTACTTAGATGCAGTTGGCACTATTATTAAAACTGCGGTCAATTTATTGCACATGGTCGTGGTTACAGTTTATGACTTTTAGTTGTGGTTTCTGGCAGCATGTGGCCAATAAAAGGTGCATCTGGTGCTATTTGCTAAATCCACTTTGACTATTAAAAGATGGTCCATATAAACTTAGTCCCTAGCCATAAATGTCTACTGCTTGATGAAAAACCATTGGAGACTAGCTCACAGTTCCAAACTTGACACTGTGTGCAACTACATCATGCTTCATTGTTTTGTGTATGGGGTTAGCCACCCCTGCAGCTACACATACATCCTGCATCGAGCACTCCTATTAATTTGGAACTGCATGCTGTTAGCATTAGAAGTGATCAACTTGGGCACTGTTTAGCATTGTGGAGGAGTTTGTATTTTAATGGGGGTCCTTTTGTTTGGAATTCATTTAAACTCTGGATTTTAGCACTAGGTTGTTTTTTGATGGAGTAGTGGATGGAGCTGCTTGTAGTGCTCTCACAGATTGCTTTCAATTTGGGAAAAAAAAGTGCCCATATGATCAAGCAAACAAGCCAGAAGGGATAGAACTGGAGCTGCAGAGTCATGAAACAGAACTAGAAGCAGCACCAACTGGACAGTGCTCCCAGATCAGGCAAAGCATTTTCCTGTAGTGCACCCTAATTGTCCTTGTATTTTCCCTGTAAAACTGGGATGAAATGCCTGTAGATTTTCCTGTATGCACAAATCAACGTAAGTACGCAATTGGTATCATTATGCCAGTCAATAAAATCACTAGGAGAAATGTTCAGGCTGTTTTATGTGTTCTTATTTATTTTAAATATAAAACAATCACCTACAACATATCACATAACAACTCTACAACTATAAAAACTTTATATGTAACAATGTAATACCATCTTGAGGTTCTGGGGACATGTTGGAACATATAAAGCTCAGTTCTCAAGGTTCACATGTTTCCACAACCTCCGGTAGGTATTATAACCATGTAATAATACAGTCCCTTATACAGTATTCTATTTATAGCATGAAATGCCTTAACTTCAAATTTACCCCTTAATCACAGACTGATACATTCTGTGTTTTGCTCACAATGCATGAAAAGGGCATAGTGATGCACAAAATGCGCATACCCTAACCGTGACCCTGCACCCCGTGGACAGGTGCACCCATACTGGCATTCACCAATGCCGACCACCTATCCATGGCTCCTCCCCCAATGCACAGGACTCTGCAGGGTGGCCGGGGGAGGAGTTGTCCCAGGCAGACATCCAATGGGATTCCTCCCTGGGACCTATAGTGGATCTTACACATAGGGCAGCATGGGTCTGAGGCTGTGCATGCCGATAGAATGCACCCGGACCAGCGCGGCACCCTCCAGTCCCAGTGCTGCCTCACATAAACATTTTGGGTGCTTACCCGTCCAGCTGCCCCTGCTGCCTCCTGCTGCCCAGCAGTTGGGAGCAGCACAGTGTGCACTGTCCTGGTCCCCCAGTGACCGAATAACTGTGTTCATGGGGGCATGCTGTGGGTTATGACAGAGTCTCCCTGGTGTACCCTGCACCACACTCTGCACCCATGCAGCCAGCACTACGTGGATTAGTGAGTACACGTAGTGCTGGCACACCCCCGGAACGTCCCCATCGCGGAACTGTCTGCAGACATGGGGGATCGGGTGCAGTGGGTCTGCATGTGCCCCCTTGGTGCATGCCATGTGGGAGGCACAGGGGGTGTGGAGCAGCTACTCGCCCCAGATATGCGTGCATAGCCACTGTACACCAATCGCATTAGGACCACAGCTCTGTGTACCTGTAGTGCTCCATTAATAAACATTGTTTCAGTGTATTGTGTTTTCATTGGCATGCTTAAGCACCCCTACACACACACACACACACACACACACACAGCTTTGTGCACTGAACTCTCAGAGGTAAAAACAAATATTCCCTTTTTTTTCATTTGTTTTACTAACCTTAGGCCAGACCAGGGTCTATGGGTCCCTTCTGATCTCACAAATATAATTCATAACTCCTGCTTATCTTGATGAAGACACCCCCATACCTTTCCCAGGCTCACAATTAAATAGAAACACTGCCTAATTCATTTTCAAATAACCTCAACCACTAGGCTGGTCAGAAGAAGTGCTGCCTTAGTGATATTTTTAAAAACACAACTCTGCTCTGTGCACCAAACAAGCCAAGTAGCACTTAAGCACTCTTTGTGTTCCCGTCACCCTTTAAAGCCCACCATCATCGAGTCTTTTGTCTGGCTCTCTTTTTGCACTTCATGTGTTTAAAATAGACAAATTTGCAAAACAGAAAGTTTGTTTGCCTTGGTCGTTTGGGGCGCTGCTTCCCTCAAGCAACACTTAAGCACTCTTTCTTGCCCCTCCCCCCGAAAGCATATCATCATCAAGTGGTCAGTTCTTTGTCTGATTCATTTTGCACTTAAAATTAGTTTAAAGTAGACTAACCTGAGGCTGCCCACAAGAAGGCTAGTTTACCTTCAGTGGCTTAGGCTCTCTGCCAGTCCAGGACAGTGGCATTTGAGATGCAGCTCAGCGGACTCAATGGTGTTGCTGTTTTGAGTGAGGCCACATGGCAGGTGTTTGGATCATGCAGCAGCTCACTGGTTCTTGATCAGAAGATCTGAATTCATCTTCAGAAAGATGCACTGCCAACACATTACCTTACTACCCCAGAGAAACACAGGCTGCAAATGGACCAACAGAATTGCTTAGTGTAGCAAAGTCAGCAAACTGAGCACCAATTGAAGGACTCTGTCTGGATCTTGGCAGCCATGAGATTCATAGTGGGCATTTTCCCATAGTGTTTGTCCATTTCTCCTGTTATTTTAAAAATAAAAGATTTCCTTTCCGTATCCCATTTTTTGTAGTAAAAAATCCCTTAAAATACAGGAATTCCTGTAGATCTGGGAGCACTGCTGGAGCTGCAGGGACATCAGTCACTCAACACTTCTCCCTGGAGTCAGTGAATGTCAGTAACTGCTGTGATATTGAAAAAGAGACCGAGCAAGGATCCTTAACCAAAACAGAGCTGTGTAGGAAGTGAACACAATAGCGAGTGCCCTTAAAAATGTATTTGTGAGGTTAAAAAGTTTGTTAATCCAGAAACTAAACCTAGCAGGTAACATCCTCACACTAGAAAATTACACAGAGCAGGGATAGGTGCTGGAACCAGGGGTGCTGGGGGTGCGGCAGCACCCCCTTGCTTGAAGTACAATTCCCTATGGCTTCCTATATAGTTTTGTTCAATGACTTTCAGCACCCCCACTACAAAATTGTTCCAGTGCCACTATCAGGGACAGGCACCAAGAGGCCTTTGCTTCATAAGAGTTACCTCAGACAGCCTAAAAAATCTGAAATACATGGCTGAATAGAAGAATTCACTTTTTCAGTACTCTGACAAACTAGTAAAAATCCTTATAAGGGGGGAAATTATAAATCTGGAAAAGAAACCAATGAGATTACAGAAATAAGACCCAATTTTTTCTCATTTATTCTTTGGCAACCAGGTAATGGCCAGTGGAATAAAAGACCCATTTACAGGGATGACCTGGGTGCACTGGGGAGGTAAAGTGACTTGCTCAGGGTCAAACATGTATGCACGTGGTAGCTGTGGGAATCAAACAAAGGTCTACAGGACATACAAGGAACAGCAAAGTCTGGCAACATGGTTAAAGTGAGAAAAAAGACCTTTAAGCTAGATCATGATAAAAAACAATGTTTATTACAATATAAAACTCACAGCAAGCACCCCACCCACATGCAGACGTATGTTTCACATCATACTGACTCTTTGTCAATGCACTGATGTTAGAACAGGGATGTTAGAGCTGCAGCAGGAAGGACAGAAAGCAGAGGGTAGGAGCACAGTGAACCCATGGCAGTGGGTAATAGCAGTAGCCAGCAGTCAGAGCAGAAGAGCATAGAGCCTGATGCCAGCAGAGGAGACAGATCACAGAAGCAAGCTGCACAACAAGTCCCAGCTGGTGAAGCAACACCAAAGCACTGATGCCTGACCGAACCCCAAAGCAGCAGCAGTGCCAGGCCACAGATGATCAGCAAGAGAGGGGGAACAAGCACAACAGGCAACAGTCAGCCAGGTAGAAAAAGTCAGGGAGAAAGCAAGGGTATGGAATGGGAGAAAGGACATGCTGCAGCCAAGCAACAATGAACCGAGCATCCAAAGGACACTTGGACATGTGTTGTTTAAGTACCACTCAGAGGAGGGGGGTGCATCACCCTACTGCCCCATTTAACCACAGGTACAACCCTAAACATTAAGAAAGTTACCTACCCTGAAAAGTTTATTAGTTAAAACACAACTGACCATTTATTAATTTACTAGAAACCGGGCAATTCATAACTAACTGTGACAGGGAGCTCCTGCCACTCTTGAGGACTGACCTTTTCTTAAATCTGTTGCAACAGTTCTTCTGTTTCTTAGCCTAATCCATCCTTTACAATTTCTAGTCCATAAGGTTGGCCACCTATGGGCACGTCTTCCCTTTCTTGACTATGCTATAGAGTCCTCTTTAATTTTCCTTTTCTCTCAGGTCCTCATGCAGAGAGGTTATTGTGGTGACCTCTGAGCTGATGTAGAACAACAGGCTGTGTTCCTCGTTGTTGGATTTAGTGTGTAATACCACTACTGTGTCATAAAATACCTTGATGTATTGTATATACCTTGTGTTTATATAACCTGTAAATGTTGAAAATACCATGGCACTAAGTGTTTTTGATAAAGGTAGAAAGTACTAGCTGACTGTATTATAAAAATTTAAGATGCATGTAAATTGCTGTAAACTGAGACCATCTGAAATGTCATGTTGATTTGCATATATCCCATGGTGCTTTGCATTATGGAAGTATGCATGATGTTTTGTTTCTTAGAAACTTGGCTTATTGTCAATGCCCTTTGGGGTAACCCGTGTTTCAGTGCTTCTGCACTGAGGTTCTTTGTCTGTAGCTTGTTTTGTTTGTTTTCTTTTTGAGACCCACAACCCAAGCAAACAAGGCAACCATAGGGATGAAGGGTTTAAATGAAAAGGTTAGATCAGAGATCAGTCAGTCAGAAGGTGCTGGCTAATTGCAGAGAAAAGACATACATAGTCTGTTGCTACAAGCTGATATACTGAACAAGGGATATGCCATTGCTTAAGGTTATCTCCTACATTTTGAATAAACACCACACAGAGATTGTGTGTTGAACTTGAAGTCCGGTGTCTGATCCATCTGTTATCCCACACTTCCTCCACAGACTTGGTGACAGAAGTGGGATAGCTTGCTGGAAGCATCTGGACTGGCCAAAGAAGGATGTGTTCTGGTGGATATTGACCAGATATCCCAGATGGACCGATGCACTAGGAGTTGCCAGAGGAGAAACTGGAGAAGAAAGTCTGTGGAGTTCTAACCATGGCTGACAGACAGAGAGAAACTGCTGCCTGGACTGAACCTGGGAGCTTGGAGGAAGGCCAAGCCTGAAGATGATGAAGAGATGCAGGTCAAGGCAGACTGGAGGTGTGAGAGACAACACCCAGGAGGTGGAGACCCTCATGAAGATGATCCACTGGATGAGTGGGGAATGGCTGGAGGCAGACTGACTACACAGAGAGGTGGAACACCGGTGCCAGGTGCTTGAGAAGTCCCTGCCAGAGAGTTTGGATAAAGAATCAAAGGAGGATTTTTCATGGGTTCAGCAGGAGGATGATCCCCTGACTGAGCAAGATATTCCTTTGTTGCCTGTATTCCCAGGATGTTACCTGTTGGTGGTCAGAGATGCAAGTAGGGAACTTGAATGTGAGACCCCAGGTTAAGACTGTTCCTAGTGATATTGTGCTGGGACTGAAAGCTCCAAGCAAGCAAGAAGAAGCCTATGAGGCGGAAGGAATTTTTTCTTGTATTGATGCAGCTAAATCTATTAACAATATTGACCGGGGTGTACTGCAAGTAAAGATGCTAATGTTGCCAGAATGTTACAATATGTTAAGATCAAGGAGGTGTACATGTGTTTTATGTATTTATTTTTTGATGGAAAACCTACAAAGGAGGAGGTGGGTGGAAAATGGATTGGAACCTGTGTTTGGTAACACCTAGAGTGTCTACTCTCAGGTGTCTGTATCAGTAGCAAATTAAATGAATGAATCAAGTGACATAGTGGGTTTATGTAGAGGGGCTGAACTGTGGACTGGGCCCCTGCTTAAAACTTGACATGTCTGGTGGAGTTGGAGCAGGTAATTACTCACCCCAGAGAAAGTCTTTCTATGGTACTGGATTTCACAGATGTCCAGATTTTTGGTTAAGAAATATGACAGACTTTCCATAAAATGAGATGAGAAGGTATCGTTAGTCTCTGTTGAGAAATGTGTTAATGCCTCAGGGTAAAGAATGATGATATCCACTATGTGTATGATAAAATGTTTATCATTAATAGGGACCCTGAGACAGAGCTTCTGAAAATGGATGGGTGGAAGCTCCATCCCTTCCTGGGACGGGAAGGTGGTAAGCAATCTGCAACAACTGCTTCCCTCTTAAGGAGGCAGTATAGCGCAGTGGTCTAAGGCTCTGAGCTGCAAATCTGGTGACATCCAGCAGACCAGACCTGGGTTTGAATCCCACAGCTTCCACTTGCATACTGTATGACCCTGAGCAAGTCACTTAACCTCCTTGTGCTCCCAGGTCACTCCTGTAAAAAAGCTTTCAGCTTAGTGTGCTATACCTGGTTAAACAACCAAATTAAAAAAAAAAAAAAAGGTTGGGGATATGTGACAGGGAGCTCCTGCAACTCTTGAGGACCAACATTTTCTTAAATCTGTTGCAACAGTTCTTCTATTTCTTAGCCTAATCTATCCTTTACAATTTCTAGTCTATAAGGTTGGCTGCCTATGGGCACCCCCTTCCCTTTCTTGACTATGCTGTAATGTCCTCTTTAATTTTCCTTTTCCCTCTCAGACAATCTGAAATATCATGCTGATTTGCATACATCCCATGATGCTTTGCATCATGGAAGTATGTGTGATGTTGTGTTTCTTTGAAACTTGGCTTATTGTCAATGCTCTTTGGGGTAACCCATGTTTCAGTACTTCTGCTCTGAGGTTCTTTGTCTGTAGTTTGTTTTGTTTTGTTTTTCTTTTTGAGCCCCACAACCCAAGCAAACACAGCAACCATAGGGATTAAGGGTTTTAACTGAAAAGGTAAGATCAGAAATCAGTGAGTCAGGAGGTGCAGAGAAAAGACATACTTAGTCTGTTACTGCAAACTGATGCATTGAAGAAGGGATATGCCATTGCTTAGGGTTATCTCCTACATTCTAAATAAACATCACACAGAGATTGTATGTTAAACTTGAAGTTCGGTGTCTGGTCTATCTGTTATCCTACACCCCCTCTACACTAACCTACCCTAATCTACCTAGTAACAGCCTAACTACAGTAATAAAATACGTTTCTGCATTTTATACTCAATAACCCACAACAGGGCTTAGATTTCCGGAAAATAAATGCACTTCCTGGAATCATATACAGGCAGTGGGCCTTTGCTACCAAATGCACTTTGTCTACCTAGCAACAGCCTAACTACAGGAAACTTAAACCTTTTTCCATTAAAAAAAGTTGTCCATTTCACAATGCCAGTTCAATAAAATAACCCACTCCAGGGCATGGGTTTCTTAAGAAATTAATGCACTTCCTGTGTGTGATGAAAGGCACTGAACCATTAGCCTTGTGCCTTCCAATTTAACCAGGGCATGCATTATTTCTCTACAAAGCCATGCCCTGTCAGGAGTTATTGCTTATGCATTCCATGGCTTCCATACATTCCTGGTGAATTCTACTTGAAGGAGATAGGAAATGAGTTTTGCATATTTAACTGCCCTTCCGTCTTCCTTTCCATGCCGATTATATACTCTGATATGCTTTGATGATTTTTTGATAAATAAATAATCTAGCATTGGGATGCCCTCAGATCTATATTGAGTTCCACTCTCTTCACCAGCTACTGATCTTGATTTTCATATCTCTAATACATTCTATGACATCTCAGACTCCCATTCCATGCTATTCATCTGAATGTCCTGGAAAGAGTTTGTGATGTCATAGAATGTTCAAGCAGTATAAAAAGAGACAGCAGCAACTGCTGAGCAGAGAGGGATTCAGGGTAGTTACAAAAGCAACACAATTGGATTATTAATTTAACAAAAAAGGTCAAAAGTATATATCAGAATACTGGATATCCAATAAAAGAAGAACTGGAGGGCCTCCAGAGTTGTAAAAAACATTTCCTATCACCTTTAGCAGAGCATTAAAGGGGCTATTGTTTCTGTTGTGTAAGGATACATTTTAAAATGACAGCAAAAATTCATTTTTAAACAAAAATGGTCTTAAATTTGGGCCCATTTTATAATTGCAACCTGCCACTCACTTCCAGGTTTGACGGTAGTTACTAAGGGAGCACTCTGAAGGTTTAACTCGTTCCCTCAAATATTTTTACCTCTATGCCTCAGCTGGAGACAGTGTCTGGGTGTTTGTGCTTTGTGCTTCCTGGCCTAGCCAGTGAGGTCTGGACATGAATATTCATGTCTCTATTCCTTCCCTTGCCTATATGGGCAGAGGGCCTTCTGAGTATTGCAGGCCAATCAGCATGGGGGTTGGTGCCTTTATTTGCGATAATCAGTCAACAGAGAGAAGTGCTTCTTTTACTATTTTGTTTTTTGAGTAAGAGGGAAGCACCACCACCACTCTTCCCCTCTCTGTCAGGGCATAGGTCAGAACAGCGCCAACAATAAAAGTGCCTTCAAGAGCAGTGCAGTAGAAACAGCATTGTCAATGACAGCACCAGGACAAAATACTGTGACACAAAACAGCACCCATAGAAGCGGCCATACACCACACTGACGACTGCTACCATTGCCCAAAACACCAATGTACACTTTTGTTTTGTGGGGTGCTTTGCCCCCACACCTCCTGCTATTTATATAACTAACTCTGAGGGGGGCAGACCTCAGAGAAAAGCAAAAACTTGGGGGTGGGAGGAATTTAGGAATTTCTATCGGCTGTAAAAAATTAAAAAAAAACACAAACTTCGGGCGGGGGATCATGACTGCATGTGCCGGGATACCAAGAACAGAGCCCTGGTCTTTTGAACAGTATTGTCCAAGCTGCTTGAGCCTTAGACCTCTGCACCATGGCTTAACCCACATCATGTTATGGTATACTGCCTAAATAACATCACTGTCACTATGGGTCACCAGCCAATCAGGTCGCTAGAGTTTTTCTTGCTATTATATAATATGAAATAATGCATGTTTATGATGTGAACATAGATAATATATGTTTATGCAACATGAAGCACTGTGCACTTTTAAGGTTTTCATTGCACTTTTAGACAGCCCTTACTGAATGTCACCATTTCAATGATGTCAAAGTAATGAGCTGTGGCACAGTCTAGGTGCTGGTACACCTCCTAAGAAAGCTCGGAGGAGTGAAGACAAGTGTAGAGAACCTAGTAGGGCTGACCTGACTCACGTTTAATGGCACTTCACTTCACTTCAAATAAAAGATTTTCCTTTTTGCTAAAACTTGAGCTTTGCTGTCTATTTTCAGGTTTGTAGTGCTCTGTAACTGTGGGTTGAAGTGTCAAAGAAGGTTGCCGCATGCTCTTGTGGACACTTTCTTGCCAAAGCAGTAGTATTTCAGCATTGGAGTTCATCTCATGTAAAGTAGCCATGAGGTAATGAATCCTAGAGGGGCCAGGAGCAACGATCTATGTGGTCAGGTAACTCAGCAGCAGGTAACTTGGTGATTGCCATGGTTCCAGCAGGTATGATAAGAGTCGGGTCAGCCAAAGTCCTGTAGTGGTTGGACTGGGCAAAGCAAAGGTCTGTTTGGAAGGCCATTAAGGTAAAAAGTCATATTACACAAGTGAGGTGTCATGAAAGGACTAAAGTGGCTAGTATTTTAACATTTAGAGACCCATATGCTGGTCCCAAGTTATTTTGCATGTGTCATGTGTTACACTTAGAAGGGGGTAGAGAGAGAGTGTGCAGGGATTGTGTGAAACTTGAGGAGTGGTCAAGAACATGGCAGTTGGGGTTCAATACCAACAAGAGCAAAATCATGCACCTTGGGCAAAGGAACCAAGGGTTCCATGTCAAAAGGGTAAGTGCAAAAGGGCAAATACAAAAACAGCAATGGCAAAACAACACAGACACAAAGAGCAACCAAGAAATAACAGCGATCTCCAAAATGGCGACAGCAGTGCCACAGTGAGTTTCTGTGGTGGGCTTTGCCCATCACACTCTCCTTTGCAGTCGGGTTCACCATCTGCACCCTCCTTACTATAGATAACTATAACTATAAGCAGCAGTGGCCACTCCGATATTCAAATCTGGCCATAAAACTTGCTTCACCAACTACTGGCCAATCTCTATCCTTCCCCCTCTCTCTAAAGCCCTAGAGAGAATAGTCTATGACCAGTCAGTAGAATACCTCGATAAGTACAACCTTCAATATCCACAGCAGCATGGTTTTAGGAAGGCCCATAGTACTTCCACGGCCTTGGTTGAATTTACCGGCTATATCCACGAAGCATTTGATAGGGACTACATTCATCAACCTCACCAAAACCTTTGACGTGATCAATTATAATTTATTACTCAACCAGTTGGCTATAACTGGGGTATCTCCTCAGTCTCTGGGCTGGTTCCGGAGTTATCTATCCAACTGAACACAGCAGGTCAAGATCTACAAAGCCTTATCTGAACAGCCCACTGTCACCACTTGGGTACCACAAAGCTCCATATTAGGCCCCTGCTTTTCAGCCTGTTTCTGAATGAGCTACCAGGAATATGCCAAAACATATATGCAGATGATGCTGTGCTTTACACATACCACTCTGAATCTGAAGCTCTAGAAATAAGCATGCAAGCAGACTTCAGGGCCATTGAAACCTGGTTCCTTAACCCCAAGCTCTTACTTAATTAAAAAAAAACAAAAAATATGTTGTTCTTCTCCCATCAAAACCATCGTAAGTCATATTCTCTTAAAATACATAACAATAAGTTTAAGCTACTTGAAATGGTTAACAGCTTCAAGTACCTCGGAATCATCCTGGATGGCTCTCTCTCATATAGCCAACATATTGATCATGTCACCAAGGCTGCCAGTGCCAGAATAGGTCAATTATATCAGCACAGACACTGCTTTATGGAGAATGCTATCAAGCTAGCAGTCAACAGTTCAGTGCTATCAATTATAGGTTACGGCTTGTAGTCTATGGGGCAGGCACCAACACTGCCCTTAAGAGGACCAAGACTGCCTTAAACAAAGCCTGCAGGCTTGTCCTGGGCGTGGATTACCTAACTCACACATGTGAACATGTGAGCTATGTTCCAGTACTGATTGACTCTCCTTGGACAATAGAATCCAATACCACATTTGCTTGCTAGCTAAAAATTCCCTTGGCCTCGCACCCCCCGGAGTGCAGAAACTCCTCAGATATTCCTCCAACCCATGACTAACCAGGGGATCCAGCAAAGCCTGCTTCCAGATCCCATTTCACCGTACCTCACAAGGACAAAGACCTTATGAATACAAGGCCCCCCTCTGGCTAAACTCCCTTAGCACTGAATTGATTATGGAACCTAAACTCGGCCCCATTAAATCCAAACTGCAAACACACGTGATTGCTTGCATTATGTGTGATTGCAACACAACTTACTAGAGCCACCATGGCATTCACCCCTAGACACAACTTTCCAATTCTCCTCACCTCCTCCTTGCCTCCTTCTTCCCCCCTCACTGATCTTAACCCAATTCCCAGCACCTCCCCAGGAATTTCGCTCTTCATAGCACTTCTCCTCCTCCCCACCTGCCTCCTCTGCTTCCCCACCCTCCTCCCTCTTCCTTCCTCTGGCCCTAACACTGTTCCATCACCTTTTCCTCTTGGGTCAACTCTGCCGCAAACTTCATGCCTAGTCAACCCTACCAGCTGGCTCCCCCTCTTATACTTCACTTCTCGACCCCTATGAAAAACTACTCTTTTCTCTCAAAACAGCCCATGGGGGTCCACTCTCTACTGCTTAACCTCTCCTCATTACCTCTCCATTACATCTTCTTCCCCTACATCCCTTACCTTCTTCATTGCCCCCCACCACTTGATCCACCATTTCCCCCATAGTTAGTCTCCCATCTCTCCACCCCAGCTACCCCCTCTGCCCATTGTCTCATAATATTCCCCAGTGGCACTTCTCATACCTCTCTTCCTAGGTCAAGAAGAAATAGGCTGCTGGGCAATTAGCTTCAGTAACTTACCCAATAAGAAGTAATTGCACAGACTGTGTGGAATATGCAGTCCTTATCCACCATTAAAGTCAATATTTATTAAGCTGCCATGTTAAGACCTAATTGTTCTGTATTATCTTTGTACTCTCTTTTATATAATACTCATGTGTTAGCTTGCAATGTCAATGTTCTTGTGTTTTGTCTGTATACTGGACGTGGAACCTTTGTGAATGAGCTTTTAGCTCAAAGGTATTAATCCGATACTTCACTAAATCTAACTCCGGGGGGACATAACTTGGGGAGGGGGAGAAAGTCATAGGTTGAAGTTTCAGGGATTGCTTTTATTTCCCGGTCACTCTTTCTGTCCGTGCTGTTTTGTCACCACCATTTTTGTATTCGTACGTTTGCACTTGCCCTTTTGACGGGATACTGGAACGAAGGAGTGGAGTATAGGATGGGGTACTGATAGTCACTAAGCAGGAAAGGGACCTTGGGATTATCATAACTGACAATCTCAAAGAGGCAGGACAATGTGACAAAGTAGGCGGTAGGGCTATTGGGATGCTGGGCTGCATAGGGAGGGCTATCAGCGACACGAGGAGGGAGATGGTGTTGCTGCTATATTTCTTGCTGGTAAGACACCACCTGGAGTATTGTGTTCACCTTTGGAGGCCACACCTCAAAAAGGACATAGACAGGGTGGAGGCAGTCCAAAGGAGGGCAACTAAAATGGTGCAGGGGTTACACAAGAAGGAAGTAGCAGAAGAAACCAAACACCTACTTCCCATCACCAACTAAAAACACTCACTTCTATAACTATATATATATTAAAAATAATGATGTTTATTTTATTTGCTAAAACAACAAGTACAAAAACATACAGTGTATAAAAATAGTAGCACAGACCCCCAACAGTGGTCACAAAAATCCCGAAGCCGTTTCGCACCCCTGTGGGTGCTTTTTCAAGGGAAAAGTTCATAATGTATAATGTCATCTTTTATAGTCCTCTAATTGTGATGTCATTAAAAACACCATCTTTATGTTCTAAATTACCACACTAGATGATAATGAAAATCACAAGACCCTCATATTTAATCAATTTAAAAAATAAAGCAGACAGATCAAGAAGTATATTTTAATTGTGCTTGATCATTACTTCAAATACAACAGCAGATAGAACAGATAAATAAAACAGTCTGTTTCCAGCATGTCAGTATCTTCAACAAGTAGCTTCATGGGGCTGCAGATGAACTTGTTCACCATTACTAAGTCTTCAAATTCCCAAGGATAAGGGGTGATGTCTAAAGCATTCTATCTTAAATGAGGGAGTGATAACATAAGTATGCACTGTACAAAAAGTATACAGATTGTACAAAGAATATATAGATTATTTATAACAGCAACAGTCTCAAGCACCACTGAATTTCATAGAAAAGGTTTTATTTCAAACCGACCATTTAGTCCCAGTGCCTTGAAAGCGTCTGAAGTGCAGATCCATTTGACTTCCCTTTGTAACAATAATCTGTCTAGCTCTCCACCCCTGCTTCCCAAATTAACTTTTTTAATCCCCATATAAGTCCAGCTATGTTCACTCGAAGCACGCACAAATTTAACATGAGCTGCAAGTAATTTTGTCAGGTCCTCATTAGCTATGTCCCTGACATGTTCCCCAATAAGATACAGTATTTAAAAGGTCTGATAATTTTGCCTTTATAAAAGGCATCGCATGTGCATGTGGTCATACTGTATATATGCCCACCTGTATGTCACATACTATCATATCTTTAATAATAAAAATGTCACCCCTTGTTGGGTGCACAGACGATTTTCCTTTCTAAATAAACTTACAAAGCTTACAATGGCCACAAATCGTGCAGCCCTTGTGGGGAGGAGAACCACACAGTGTCACACTACCCCTCTTACAGTATGTAAGGGTTGTAATGAAGGCACAAGTCTATTTTTTTTTTTATTTATTGAATTGTTTCACCAGGAAAGATACACTGAGCAACGCAATGCTCATCTCACAGTATGTCCTGGGGGAAAAGGGAGAGAGATGTACAGCAGGAGAATTCATAAAACATACATCATTAAAGAGGTACATAAAAAAACATACATACATACATTTCAATATGTAGTCAAAGGCAAAGGGTACAAAGTAATCAGATGCATACATTTACATTACAGGAGAATCACAGGTGATGCACACATACATACAAATAATATCTATACAGAGTCAAAGTCATAGGATTCATGGTAGTCAGGTGCCAGGGTGGAGACATAGGTAAGCATGACACATATTTAAGAGCTGGGCAATATAGGGCATGGTAAGTGCAATGAGGTAAGGGGTGAGAGAGAGAAAGAGAGTGAGCAAGGGAGAGGGAGAGGAAGAGAAAGGGCAGGTGGGGATCAGAAGCAGGTGCAGGTAGGAGTGAAGTAACTGTGAAGTGCAGAGGTAAGAGAATAAAGGGAGGAGGAGGAGTGGATTTGTGGAGGAAGTGCATTCCACATTTTGGGCAGGTGGTAAGAGAAGGCTTTCTGACCAGAGGGTGTAGCTCTGCAGCAGATTGAGAGGGTGCGTGTGTCAGCATAGGATCTCAGGGAATAGAGGGAGGGAGTAGGGGGTGCCAAGAGAGGAAGAGATGTAGGAGAGGAGTGATCCAAGCCAGAATTTAGAGATGAACTTAGCACCATGTAACGCACGCTGATTGTGGAGGGGAAGGAAGTTGAGGGAACGGTAGAGATCACAATGATGTGTGAGGTATGGGGCATCAAGAGCGAAATGACAGAAGGAGTTGTATAGAGAGTCCAGTCTGGATAGGTAGGACTGAGGGGCAACACCATAGACTATGTTGCAGTAGTCGAAAATTGGCATGATCATCTTCTATACCAGCTCATGCCTGGTGGCGAGAGAGATGCAGCAGCGGTGTCTGTAAAGGGCCCAAGCTTAGGATTTAATTTTTTCAGAACGGCATCAATATCTACAGAGAATTCAAGGTATCTATCCAGCCAGACACTGAGATACCTGAATGAGGGGGAGTCCTCAAGAGCAGTCCCATCAAGGGTAGGAAGGTGAGGAGGTGGCTTAGCCTTGCAAGTCTCCGCCTTGTGCCAAAGGACATGGAGACTGTCTTCCTGGCATTTAGAAAAAGTTGATGAGAACTAAACTAGAGTAGGGCCTTGGTGAAGTCAGACTGGATCCTGGTAGTGACATCAGAGACAGATTTACCAGAGGCAAACAACACTGTATCGTCGGCATACAGGTGGATCCTGGATGCAGAGCAAACCTGGGGGAGGTCATTTAAAAAGATGGAGAACAGGATAGGGCCTAGCAATGAACCCTGGGGAACTCCAGTGGTTATAGGCAAGGGGTTTATTCTGAATATTAGCTGTTCTTTTATAACAGTTTGTTGAGGTTTATCTTTACATCTCCATCCGAATATTGAATCAGATTAAATTGTTCCAGGTTTTTTAAATATGATCTCTTTTATATGTTTAGAATGATGCATATATTTTGTGATATATTTTAACCTGTCTTCAGTAGAATCTGTGCATTCATAAGAACCGTAGTCTGTATAACTACAGTAGGTTAGCTTGTTCTTGATTTTTGGCCCATTCAAAAGCTGTATCTATATTCTTCTGCTTATAGCCTCTAGCTTTGAATCTTTCTTTCATATAACTAGCTCTTTTCACAAAAGTTTCATTCCAGCTACAATTTCTTCGCAGTCTTAAAACTTGACTGTGAGTTGTATTACTAATAATGTGCCTTGGGTGCATACTAGAAGCTGCTAAAATAGAGTTTCTATCTGTAGATTTTCTAAAAAGATCTGTTTCTATGGACCTCATTGCAGATTTCTGTATCATAATGTCTAAGTAAGATACTTCCATCTCATCCACTTTTACTGTGAACCGCACGTGTTGGTTAGATACAGAGGTACCTGGCAAATTCTGATAATTTTTCCGCTGTTCCCCTCCAAATCAAAAACAGGTCATCTAGATACCTAAAATATTTCATAATTTGATTATAGAAAGGGTTCAAACCAGACTTTAATACAGTTCATTGCTCCCAAAAACCCATATAAATTCACATAGCTAGGGGCTAGTGATGCTCCCATTGCTGTACCATAAATTTGTAGATAATGCTTCTCTAAAAAGATGGCATTATTACAGGTCAAAACCAATTCTGCACTCTGAACCAGGAAGTCAACAAAGCAGGGTTCATATTCCCACAGTTTTCCAAATAGTAACACATGGATGACAGTCTGCCTGCATGTGGTACATTAGTGTATAATGAGGCTACATCCATGGTTACTAAAAGGCAGTCTTGATCCACTGAAATTGCATTGGGAAGTTCTGTGACCACTTTTAGGGGTCTGTGCTATTTTTATATTGGTTTTGTACTCATTTTGTTTGCAAATAAACTTCATATTTTTACTATATATATGGTAATGGAAGTGAGTGTTTTTAGCTGGTGATAGGAAGTTGGTGTGGAGTTTCTTCTCCTTCTTCCTACATTGGATTACCTATACCCACTATCAATCCCGGGGCAACTCCCTCTTTCCTTTTGTTACAAAAGAAGCCCTACAGGAAGAGACTGAGGTATGTCAACATGTACACCCTAGAAGAGAATACAGCAAAAGGGAACATGTTAGAGCCCTACAAGTACCTCACTGGAGTGAATTGGGTGCAGGAGAGTATAATCTTTTAAATAAGAAAGAGCACCAGAACCAGAGGCATGTGATGAAGCTGGGTGCAGGGAGTTTAAGAGGGATATGAGGAAGTACTCCTTCACTAAAAGACTGGTAGATGCCTGGAACAGACTGCCAGCAGAAGACACCATAGCTTGGCAGAAGACACCAGGAGAAAGGACTGGTGTGTGACTGGACTTCTCTACTGGGACTAAAGAAGAAGAACTTTTGCACTTGAACCTTTAATTTAGGGTAAAAAAAAAACTAACAAACAAAACAAAAAAAGTGTGTGTTTGTCTGGGTTAACTGAACTGAATGGGTATCTGAACAGTTATCTAGGTGTAAATCTCAGGTGATTGAAAGGACTTAATATCTGTGAGGTTTAAATTACTTGTAGAAAGATCTAGTAAGTAGGGGGAGTGGCTTAGCTAGAAGGAAGCTACATTTAAAGACTGCCTGAGAAAGATTCTGCTAATAGCTTGGCAGAAGACACCAGGAGAAAAGACTGGTGTGTAACTGGACTTCTCTACCGGGACTAAAGAAGAAGAACTTTTGTACTTGGACCTTTAATTTAGGGTAAAAAAAACTAACAAACAAATCAAAAAAAAAGTGTGTGTTTGTCTGGGTTAACTGAACTGAATGGGTATCTGAACAGTTATCTAGGTGTAAATCTCAGGTGATTGAAAGGACTTAATATCTGTGAGGTTTAAATTACTTGTAGAAAGATCTAGTAAGTAGGGGGAGTGGCTTAACTAGAAGGAAGCTACATTTAAAGACTGCCTTAGAAAGATTCCACTAATAGCTTGGCAGAAGACACCAGGAGAAAGGACTGCTGTGTGACTGGACTTCTCTACTGTGACTGTATTGCCCTCCTTCCCTCCCGTCCACCCAAAGCTAGTTCTATTTTTATAGGCAGGATTTGACTGACAACAAGAACTTCCTGTTTGGGAGCAAGAAGTGAGTGATCACAGAACCACCAAAGACCCACCATCCTAGAAAGGCAAGAGTAGCTCTCCGGCCCCCTCTAGCTGCAGAAGGTCTGCCTCTGAGCAAGTAAGTGGTCTACTGAGAAATATAGGATATTCTTGTCTCAGAACAGGACAATCAGGAGCTTAAAGGGCACACAGGCAGAAAGTAAGGAGAGAGAGAAAAAAAACATAGGAAAGAGTAAGGACTGCAAACAGTTAAGGGGCCAGAAATAAGACATGATTGGAGTGGTGCAGTGCAGTGGCTGTGGAGTAGCAGTCTTCCGGGAGACATTCTGGAGGATACAGTGTTGTCCCATCTGCAGGCACCTCTCTGGGCTGAGGGAGGAGGTTGCTCATCTCCAGGCTGAGTTGGCCAGGATTTGTGGGACCTCCTCTTCCATCCAGGGACCACCAGTGCCACTGCCGTTGCCTCAGAGGTTGCCAAGAAAGAGGAGCGGTTGGACCACAGTGGGCTCAGGGAGGGAGAGGATGGTGGAACAGAGGTGCATCCCTCCAGTTGTACCTCTCCACAATTTCTTTGCCATTCTGGCAAAGTGTGGTTCCTCTATGGAGGCACCTACAGTGGAGACCAAGGAAGATGCTGGGAACCTCCACAAAGGAGACCCACAGGAGGTGGGCAGGGACCCAGGGGAAGGAAACAACTCCTAGTGGGGGACTCCATTGTTAGGAAGGTAGAACTGGGGGAGGAAGAGGAGAGGGAGGTAAGGTGCCTGCCTGGTGCCACAGCTTGAGGGACAGGGAGCGAATCCTCAGGATTGCTGGAGCAGCTGCACAGAGGAGGGAGCTGGATGTCATTGTCCACCTAGGGACAAATGACCTGGCTAAGAAAGGGATTAGAGAAGTGCAGGAAGAGTTTGTGGAATTGGGGAGGGGCCTTAGTCAAGTAGCACGCACGGTAACCTTCTCGGAGGTGCTGCCCATCTATGGCATAGGAGAGGCTAGGGTGTTCCGCACCATGGGATTCAATCAGTGGTTGAAAAACTGGTGTGGAGCTCAGGGATTTGGCTTCACTGGGGACTGAGGGTCCACCTGGAGTGATGGAAGCCTATACTGGCATGATGGGCTGCATCTGTCCGGGAGGGGAACCAGAATCCTAGGTGATAGGTTTAAATGCTTCATTGGCAAGCTTTTAAACTAGCCAAGGGGGGAGGCACTGGAAAGGAGCAGGGAAATCCTAGCCCCCCCAAATAATCACGGTAGTAAGTGCGGCAAACACCAACATAGAGGTGTCGATAGGGAGAAGGGCAGGGGTAAATGGAGAAAGTGACAAAGGCAAGAAGGACAGGGATGGGGCAAAAGGGAGTAAGGCCATCAGGAAATGGAGGGTAATGAGTACCAATGCCCATAGTCTGGGCAACAAGCTCCCTGAGCTGGTGGCCTTGATGGAAGAGGGATGCCTGGATATCTTAGCAGTCACAGAAGCATGGTACACAGAGAACCATGACTGGGATGTTAACAAACCAGGGTACATAACCTACAGGAGAGACAGGCAGGGGAGAAGAGGGGGAGGAGTAGCTCTCTATGTAAAGGAAGGGATAAAAGCAACTGAACAAAAGAGTAAACAGGGAGGAGAGCAGGCACTGTGGGTCACCTTGGAGACTGGAAAGGGCACTACAATCTGCACAGGGATTGTGTACAGACCCCCATGTCAGGGGGAGGGAATGGACAAGGATATGATAGAAGCATTCTTAGAATGGCAGAGATAGGGGAGATGGGAGACCTGAATATGCCAGATATTAACTGGAGCACATTTGCTGCAGCCACATCCAAGAGCAGGGTCATTCTTGATGCCCTACAGGTGGCAGGCCTTAGACAGCTAGTTTTGGAACCCACTCATGAGGGAGTAATCTTAGACCTCGTACTCTCAAACGGGGGCAGTGAGAGGATCTCAGATCTAGAAGTGGGTTGCCATCTGGGGACAAGTGACCATCAAACAGTGTGGTTCACATTAAACTCAGCTACAGAGTCAAGCCATACAAAAGTGAGGGTACTGGACTTTATGAGGGCTGACTTTGGCAAGATGGGAGAGTGCCTCAGAAAAGCACTAGCAAACAGGCTAGAAGGAGGTGAAGCAACAATGGGGAATCATCAAAACTGCCATCACAGAGGCAACAAGCCTTTGTGTGAAACAAATAAACAAATCAAAATGAAAGAAAAAGCCACTATGGTTCTCAAAAGAGGTGGCTGTGAAAGTCAGGAAGAAAAGATAGCATTCCGGAAGTATAAGGAAACACAGAAGGAGCAGGACAGAGAGCTGTACCAGTTAAAGGCAGAAGGAAGCAGGAGGAAGTCAGAATAGCAAAGGCCCAAACTGAGGAAAAGATAACCAACCCAGTTAAGAAGGGGGATAAAACCTTTTATAGGTACATCAGCGAGCGTAGAAAGACAAAGGGAGGGATAGTGAGGCTGAATAGAATGAACGGTGGGTGGGCAGAGGGGGACAGTGAAAAAGCAGGGATACTGAATGAATATTTCTGCTCAGTATTCACAAAAGAGGAGGGGGAAGTGCCTAATCCAATTAACAGAAGCACTCTTGATAGGGGGGTCGATCCCAGTCCTTTCACAGAAGAAAGGGTTCTGCAAGAACTCCTAAAACTGAAGGTGGACAAAGCAATGGGTCCTGATGGAATTCACCCCAGAATTCTAAAAGAATTAAGGGAGGAACTAGTGAAACCACTGGCTACTCTTTTTAATAAATCATGGGAGGATGGTGTGGTACCCAAGGACTGGAGGAAGGTGGATGTGATTCCCCTTCACAAAAGTGGGACCAAGACAGAGGCAGGAAACTACAGACCTGTCAGTCTGACCTCTGTGGTAGGGAAAGTGATGGAGTCACTTCTGAAGGAAAGAATAGTTGAGTACCTAGAGGCCAGTGGAGCACAGGACCCAAGGCAGCATGGGTTCACAGTGGGTAGGTCATGTCAGTCGAATGTAATAGATTTCTTTGACTGGGTGACCAAAATAGTAGACCAGGGAGAGGCTGTGGACATGGCCTACCTAGACTTTAGCAAGGCATTTGACACAGTCCCACACAAAAGATTAACAGTCAGATTAACCAGCCTGGGAGTGGGTCCCAGGGTGGTAGCCTGGGTAAAACATTGGCTGCACAACAGGACACAGAAGGTAATTGTAAATGGAGTCCACGCTGAGGAAAGAGGGGTTACTAGTGGGGTACTGCAGGGTTCAGTATTGGGTCCAGTCCTTTTTAATGTCTTCATCATTGACATTGCAGAGGGACTGGAAGGAAAAGTATGCCTTTTTGCAGATGACACAAAGATCTGCAACAGGGTTGATACACAAGGAGGCGTGGAAAGGGTGAAAAGGGACTTGGCAAGGTTGGAGGAATGGTCAGAAGTATGGCAGCTAGGATTCAATGCAAAGAAGTGCAAAATAATGCACCTGGGAAACAAGAACCCAGGGCAAGAATACACAATGGGTGGGAGGTAGTAACAACAACAAAAAAGGAAAGGGACCTGGGGGTAATCATATCAGATGACCTTAAGGTTAGCAAGCAATGTGAGAAGGCAGTAGGGAGGGCTGGGAGTACACTGGGATGTATAGGGAGAGGCATCAGCAGCAGAAAACAGGAAGTTGTTATCCCTCTGTACAGACAGTTGGTGAGACCCCATCTGGAGTACTGTGTCCAGTTCTGGAGACCTCATCTCTGCAAGGACATAGACAGGATAGAGGTAGTCCAGAGGAGGGCAACTAAAATGGTGCAGGATCTGCAAGAGAAGCTGTATGGGGAGAGACTAAAGGAGCTTAATATGTATACCCTTGAGGAAAGAAGGGAGAGGGGGGACATGATAGAAACGTTTAAGTACCTCAGTGGAATCAACAAAGTCCAAGAGGGTAGCATCTTTCGGAAAAAGAGACTTGCAAGAACAAAGGGACACAATTTAAAGATAGAAGGAGGGCAGTTCAGGGGCAATGTGTAGAAGTATTATTTCACAGAGAGGGTAGTGGATGCATCGAACAGCCTTCCTGAGGAGGTTGTGGGGTCTAAAACTGTGGGAGAATTCAAGAATGCATGGGACAGACATAAGGCAATTCTTGTGGGGGGTAGGAAGAAATAGGCTGTTGGTTAACTAGGATCTGCGGCCTATCCTGTAGGTAGGGAAATGGGCAGACTAGATGGGCCAAGTGGTCCTTATCTGCCATCAAAGTCTATGTTTCTATGTTTCAGAAGTAGTGGAGGTAAAAACAGTGGGGGGCTTCAAGCATGCATGGGATAGACATAGGGAAGTATTAGTAAATAGGCAGGGAGGGTGGATAGTAGTTAAAGACTTGTCAGAGTCTGCAGAGGTAGATTATGCAGGGAACATCTGGGCAGACTGAGTGGGCCAAGCAGTCCTTTTCTGCTGACAAAGTCTTTGTTTCTACATTTCATATGCTGGCAACCTCTCTGCAACTGCTGGCCTAGTAGCCCTTCAGTGTAGTGTCCAGGGGTTAGATTGGGCAGGAGCCCACAGGAACTCAGTTTCACCACTTCTTAAAAAATTGTATGACAGTTCCACCACCTCTGTTATCTTTCTCCATTGACTACTGTAGGGGAGTTCCACCACCTAGCAATGACAATTCCAGAACCTAGAAATGTAGATGTAAAAATTTACCACCTAAACATTTCCAATTTAACCACTGGTAGTGTCTCACCCTGGCTAGAACCCAATGTCATTAGTGCAAAGAGCTATGGGGGTGTGGTCTCCCCATGGTTCCCTATAAATATGACCTGATTAGGCATAAATAGTTGTAGTCCTGAATGGCAATGCAGTCAACTGTATTTCAATAACAATGCTATACAGATGCCCTAGCTACTAAGTATCTGTACAGCAGCCAGTTTTGCCAAAGATACATAGTAACCATTAGCACCAAATGAAGTCAGAAGGTTTGAAATTATTGAACCATAGTAGCCTGAACCTGAAGTAGTCCCTTAGGGGACCAGTGTAACACCAGTAGTAAGGATGAATAGTCTGACTACCTCCTTAATTCCAGCTCCAAGTGTGGGCATTCAGCTTGTGAGTGGTCTCTAAGTTCATGGTGTCCTGTTGTGTCTGCTGTCACTGGTCCCCATTTCCAGGTCTATGGTGGTCAAGTGCAGTGCAAGTTTATGAGTGAGACAGACAAGAAGTAACTCTGGTACCCCTAGATACTGGGTGGTGGCTATACTATAAGCATAATTAGATATTCCAGAGTGTGTTGCTGTGGAATAACAGCATTTCCTGGATGGATAATGCAGTTGGTAATACCTAACACTTCTCAACCCACTTGAGGCATGACGTCTTACAGTGCTAATTCTGTCATGCTTTACTGCTTGATTTTAGCCCCATCCTTTACTTTGCAATATATTATTTGTACTATAGCAACCATCCTTGTATGCAGTATAACACGGCCTCACTAGTGCCCTGCAGAGTGGTACTATCTCTTACGTTGCCTTACTCACTGCTCCTTGTTTTATGCAGCCCCTCATATGATTGACTCTGTTTACTGCATCTGCACATTGCAGGAAAAACATCAGCCTTCCCTCTGCTGTCACACAACACTCTTTTCTGGTCTGTTACTGCTACCTACTGCTACTGTTACTGTACCTTTTAGTGTATGTTTTGGACCATTGCTTTTTTATCTGTATGCAATATCTTTAACATTTCCTAATAACATTTCCTGTGCCACCTGTCTGCCTAACCCCCCACTGTGTTGAGGCCCTTTTTGTAGCATTCCACTACCTCCAGCTCTGTCAGAGTGAGTACTCTCCATCCTCTTAGGCTGGCCAAGAGAAGTGGGGGACTGTAACACTAGTACTTTACTTCCAGCCATGCTGGTGACCCAAGTTCAGGAACAGATGTGGATCACTCAGGGACAGGTGATGGGAGGGAGGATTGAGTGTCCCTAGGACTGCTTTCCTCCCTCAGGGAAGCGAGTGAGTGTAACTCGTCGGTCATCTGCCACCTGGAGGTGTTGGGCTAGCAGTGCAGTCTGAGCACACATACAGAGGGGAAGGGCCATGCACACGATGCCAGGGGTGTCTCCATGGAGGCAGAGCTTGCGCATTGTGCCCATTGCACATGCTTGACTTCAGGGGTGAAAATAGGTGGAAAACACCTCAGGCTGCAGGATGATGTCCAATCCCTTTCAGGCCCCTCACTGGTAAACAGGCCCCACACACACACACACACACACACAGTCCTGTAAGACAGAGGATGCTGGAGGGAAGGTAAGTCCTGGAGAAGCCAGGTGAGGGGTTGGGGGGATTGGACAAAAAGGTGCGACCACAGGAGACAAGGCAAGAAAATATACATTGAAAAATCTCCATCCACTTGGTATCAACTACAAATTTAGTGATGCTGCTGTTGACTCCTTTATCCAGGTGATTAATGGATTAATAAAGATGTCAAACAGGGGTGGCCCCACAACCAACTACTGTGCTACTTCATCATTAGCCTTCCTCTATCTATACAGGTTCCCACAGGCCATCACCTTCTGCTTTCTATTCTTTAACCATTTACTGACCCATCTTTCAATGTTATTTCTCCAGTCCTATACTTGATTTCTTTGCATATTAAACTTCCATTAGGTCTCTTTTAAAACTTAAAAAAATACCACCAATAGTTTAATCTTGTTCAAGGTCAGTTGGCATTCATCTGTATCCCCCTCCCCCGAGTTGTGCCTGAAAACAGGCAGAATTTGCCCAGTGCACGCACTCGGTCAACAAAAACTAAGTAAATAAATAAAATCAATAAATAAAGGCATTGCTTATGTTGCTTCACTTTTCAAACAACATTTTCTGATGCACTGTGCAAAACATTTATTTTATCTTGATTTGTTTTATATTGTTCCTCCAACAGAAAATAAACAATTGTAGCCCCGGTAGTAGAGAAATAAGATAGCAAGAGACTCCAAAAAAGACCCTGGCCTCTCCTGAGTCCAGTTGTGTTCTCCATAATAGTCCCAGTGAGTTCCCTGTTTATTCCAAATTCCAGCACTATATGAAAATTACATAATTCCTAGTGTGTTCAAACAAATGGTCTAAGAAACAAACAGTATTACTTGATCTAACATGCTGCCTATGTTTTTGTTGTGTGCATGTAGTTGTTGTACCTCCAACTAACAATATTCCTCCTGCACCACTGGCACTTATTTTGAAAGAACACCCCCGCCATATTTGATTTCCATTTTCCTAATCATTTGCTAATCTCATATGTAGCAAAACATGAAATGAAAGCTCTGCAAGGTGCCGTTACTTACTTGAACTTCTTTAAAAATAACACTGCTGGATGACCCTAAAATGGCAGTGACATCATGGAATTAACCATTCAAAACCTATATTTTGCACCCCAAGCCCAGGATGTCAGGAGGGGATGCCAGCAGACAGGGATTTACAGCATTCTTGAGATGCTTCCCTCAAGGAGGGTGTGTGGCACAGCTCTGCTTATGTAGCTGCTGGTCATGGAGTTGTGGAGGTGCTCTTAGTGGTATGAGTAACAGTGTACTGCCAAGCATTCCTGCACCCAGGACACTGCATGGTGAGTTGTGGGCTGGGTACCAAAAATGGAAAAAGGGGATGGAGCTCAGAATTTTAGATGATGGCCCCTATGGAAAGCTTTCCTATGCCACAAGGCCCTCAAGTGAGCTGGCCTACTAGCCTTCCTATTGGCAGGCTGATCAAGGTGTTTCTGTACTGGTAGCAGCAGGAGAGGCCCCCAGTAGGCATAAATCAAAATCTCCAGCTGACATAAGACTTAAGGGGTTGGCAGCAGGTCCAGCAGTCCAGATTAAGTCTTCTTACCAGCAGAAGGTGTGCCTTACGATGCCCAAAGGAGTGAGTGCCTTGGTCGAAGGAGGAAACAAAACTATACTTAGATGGTGCTACAGTGGACTGGCAGTACTGCCACTTGTGATGCTAGTGACTCAAATTCAGAAACAAGCCTGGATGGGTACAGCTCTGGTAGAGGGCCAGCCAAGGGAGAAGAATCAAGCCTGCCACTGGCTGAATAAAGAAATACTTTATTTCCAACTATTTGTTTTAAAGGAATCCAGTTTCATTTGTTTGGAATGGCCTATTGTGTTATGTATATGTTCTTTTAGTATTATACCCATTTGACTCCAAAGAACTTTGTCATTTCTCATATTGAATAAAAGAAGTGAATCCGCCATCTCCTCCTAGACTCCAAATCCATTAGTCCTGTATATTTTAATTTTACTTTATATTACTAGTCTGTCGGACCATGACACACTTGATTTCTAGTTTGTCATTTACATGAGAGGGAGCCCAAAACTGAGAAGCATAATCAAGATGTAGACAGATAAAATGTCTGTATAGCAGGACAGTAACCAACCACTTGTGAGAAATACAATTCATTTTAATGCAGCTAAGTATTTTATTAGATTTTGGCACCATCTCATCACAGTGCTTGGTATTGCTCATGTTACTGGTCTCACAAGTACCCTCAAATCACCTCTCCTTCTCAGTACTTATAAGTCAAGTGCCCTTAATAAAGGACTCATGTATCCTATTACTTGATCCTAAATGCATCTTGCATCTTGCAATTTTCAATATTCAGTCTCATCCCCCTTTTGGCAGCCCACTGAACTAGTATTTACAAATCTCTCTGCAGTTCAGTACATTTTCCAAACATTTCAGATGTACTCCCTAATTTGGTATCATCTGCAAATTTCTCAAGCCATCTCTTAATGCCTGTATCCGTGTCAGAGGAAAAAACATCCTGGAACAGCAGAGGGCCCGGCACCAAACCCTGGGGTACCCCACTTGTACTTTTCGTTAGTGTAGAATTGGGCTGGATTTTCAAACCTCAGATGCAAGCTGTGACAATGGCAGTTTGTGCCAAGTGCCAGGGCATCCAGGACCCTGCGTTCGATTTTCCGCTAGACAGGGTCCCGGTGCCTAAGTCCCACAGTTTGTGACAATGATGACAGTGCGCCAAATAGATGGTGCACCCTCTAGGAATACCACAGTAACTGTGAGATGGATGTGGTGCTAGCTGCACCCCTGGATGGGAACATTTCAGTGGCTCGTGCCCCACTACCCACCAAACCCCAATCTGCCCGGACCGATGACTTAACAGTACCCCCTAGGGCCCTCCCCACTCCAGTCCTGGTAAATACTATTATTCACACAAATCCCTGGTGATCTAGTGGCCCTCACCCCCCCCAGCTCAGCAGGTATTGCCAACTACTCCGCTCTGCCCATCCAGACCCCGATTCAGTGACCGGCACAGACCTCTGCACACCACCATGGCCAACCACCGAATGAGTTGTCAGAGCATGTACTGTAGGCACTTGAATGTGCTCTAACAGTTCATTTGGTGGGTGGCCATTGTGGTGTGTGGAAGGCTGTGCCGGTCACCAAATTGGGGGTCCAGATGGGGGGGAAGCAAGCTGGTTGGCAGTACCTGCCAGGGCAGGTGGGGTGGGGGGGCACTAGATCACCAGGATTTGTGTGAATAATACCATTTACTGGGATTGGAGTGGGGAGGGCACATGGGGTAATTGTGGGTTACCCAGTATGGGGAGATAGGGCCTTGGTGGCAGGAGTACCGGATCACAAGGGTGTACTTATTTAGGGGCACATTGGGGCTGGGGATTGAACAGTACTGGGGTATTGTGGAAGGGGGGCACACAGTGGCATGACATGGTTGACACCCTCCCAGGGGATGTCTAAGTACCATTAGACCATAGCCCTTTGTCCCTGGGGAGGGTTTTGAAAATCCAGATGTCGGGGTTGTGGCAGCCAGGGTCTGCCGCAAGCCCCCTAGTGCCATGCCACAGCCACTTTGTGGTGCAAGGCTGGTGCTAGCACACTTTGGCACAAGTAGCCTGCTGACTGATAAAGGTTGCTTTCTAAAATAGCTCAGGGTGCTACCCTTGCCAAAAGGTGCATGTTGTGTCCAACATGTTGGACTCAAGCACCTTGCACCATTCTAAGGGCTTTGAAAATCTAGCCCTTCTTAATTCTAACTCTCTGATGATTATTTTCAAGCCATCCTTTAATCCGTTGATAAGAAAGTATGGGAGACCTATCTTTTTAGTTTAATTAATATTGCCTTATGTAGGATTGGGTTGAACACCCTGGAAAAGTCAAGAAAAATGTTATTCTGTATCATTGTCCAAGCTTTTACTGACATTTTTATAAAAATATATCAAGTTAGTAACACAAGATCTCCCATTTCTAAAGTCATGCTGTTTTTGGTCCTCAAGACTCTTTAGTCTGAGGAACAGAATAGTATGATCCATTATAATCCATTTTAGTACCTTCCACAAAAGTGAGGAGATAACATATTTCGGGATCAAATTTAAAAGTGTAATTTTGGTGGGGGGTGGGGGGGGCAGCACCAGAGGTCCCATATTCAAAGGCAGATGATAGCACTGCACAACTGACAGTGCAGCATGTTAATTGGCAAGCTGCCTGTAAGGTGCAACATCAATATATGCAGAGCACCCTGTCCAACACACGCTACATGCACCAATATCAGGCTGTGATAATGTCATGCACAGTGCAGATGCACAGCCTACCTCACCCATGATGGCAACAGACACCCAGGAATAAAGGGGGATAGTACATCCAAAATGGATTTGCACCTTTCCTTCTGGGTACCACACTGAAATGGCTGCATGCTAATAACCACACAAGGCATGCAGTCTGCTAAGAGGTTATTTGCATGTCATTATGTCACTATAGCAGTGTCAGTGGCTCAGCAGGTTGAACACTTGCCTCTGAGGCCAGAAGATCAGAAGGCTGCGAGTTTTATCCCCATACCAGGCACTTGGGTTAAATCCCAATACTGACACTGTAGTGCAGCATGAGGGGGGTGCTGCGCTCCTGAGGTTCCATATTTCGGATGAGACATTAAATCGAGGTCCCGTCTGCCTGCTCTGGTGGTTATTCAGGTGGACACTAAATATCCCATGGCACTTCTTGAAAAGAGTATTGGAATGTTTTATTAAGAACACAAAACAATTTACATACATACACAGAAACCAAGGAAATTAACTCAAACTATCACAGGTATCATGATAAAATTACTTACTGTACACATAAAAATATAATAACTTATGTTATACTTTTACCCAATTTTGTCTTTCAAAAATGGTACATTTTTCCATCTATCCAACCAAACATTCCACAATAATATATGTTTTTCATGTGCACGTTGAGTACTTAGTTCATGTTCTACATGCACTATAAGTTGTATAGGATCTTGATCTATCTGTTGTAACACAAATTTGCAACATGCTTGCCACAACACAAATTTAATACATGTAAGAATAAGCCGTACCACATCTATATTATACTTCCTAACATTAATCAAAAACTCACACACCAATTCTTCATAGGTTATTGTTTTCCATGCCCTATCCTCCCAATTCAGGGATAATGCTTGGCAGAACTTCTGTACATATGGACAGGAGATAAAAAAAATGTTCCATGGCTTCTTCCTTAGCCAAACAAGTTACTCGTGGGCATATTCTTTCAGACTGACTTTTATGTTTAGCATTCCCACATACATTCAGTTTGCCATGGCTGCTAAGCCATATCACATCCCATATTTTTGAGGGTGTCAATTTATCCTGTAGTAGTTTTTATACCTGCTTATTGTTACCTTCAGACACACCTTTAAATATTGGAGAGATATTAAATACCTGCATTTGAATTGTATTATATATACATGTCCGTTGTTGCTGTATAACTTGAGTAACTATTAGTTTCCATTGTCTTATTTTCTTAATAACCGGTATTATTTAATAGTATATCATCTATGCAAACTACACATGGAGTTTGGATAAATAAATATGCTGATTATAGTAAAATTGGTTGTATCACTAATGACACACAATCTATTGTTGACTTATAAAACAATCTAGATCAACTTGCACTATGGGCAATTCAAAATAAAATGTCCTTTAATATTTCTAAGTGTAAAGTCATGCATTTTGGGAAAAATAATAGATCAGCTCAATATACCTTAAATAATATTTTTTTGCATGTAGTTGAAGCAGAAATTGATCTAGGAATCACTGTCACTAATGATATGAAGTTTAATATGCACAGAAATAAGTCATTAAAAAAGTGTAATGGAATAACAACTTGTATACTGAAGCACATTAAAAGTAGAGCACCAGATGTAATTATCCCCTTATATTCTAGTATGGTGAGATCCCAAATTGACTATTGTGCCTCCTTTTGTGCCCCAACTTCTATCGGCACAAAGAACTCAATAGAACAAGTCCAGAGAAGATTGACCAGAAATATTGACAATATTAAAAATTTCCCATATGAGGATAGATTAATCTCTTTAGGGCTCTATTCTCTTGGCTACAGGTGCTTATGGGGAGATCTCTGTTTAACTTACAAAGCGTTTAATAATCCTGCCTTATTAGAAACATTGTGCCTTCAGAGAAAGCTTACCAACAAAAATACAAGATCTCATACAGTAAATTAAAATTAGAGGCTAATATAAATCATACTTCAAAAAGGAATAACTATTTCACCCAAAGAGTCCCTTCAATTTGAAACTCTTTAACAGAGTATGTGGTACTTAGTGGTACTATTGATCAGTTTCAAGAGGAACCTTGATCAGCATAAGGGTAACAGAAAATTTCTTCTCCGCCACTAGGCCTGTGGCAGCGAGTTCATTAAGGGTTCTTCCCTTGAACTCGTAAAAACCTATGAACCTATTAATAAATTTTGCATATGTTTTTATTACTGCAGTCAAGTTCTCCTGGTTCTTCCATTTAATAAAAAAAAAGGTAATGCCCATACCAAGGAGAACACTATCCATATTGCTGGATTTACTTGTGTTGGGTCAAATAAATTGGAGTGGAAAAATATACTATAATAATATTTGACCGGATTTAACAAATTTAACCCACCTTGCTGTACAGGTAAGTATAAACTATTTCTTTTAATAGGGTTCAAATGACTACCCCATATAATTTGAAAAACCATTCTTAATAGCATAGTTTCAAATGCAACTGGAATTGGATATACTACACTGAGGTATGTAAAAATAGATAATAAAAATGTTTTGACCAATAACACCTTCTTTTTCTTAGTTTATTGCCAGGATTTCCAGTTGTTCACTTTTTGCTGAGCATATTGCAGTTTCTGTTCCCAATTTAGGTAACCGTTATGTCCCTTTCCAAACAGGATCCCTAGCACTTTAAAAGATTCAGTAGTACTCAGTATACCCTGAAAAGAATAAATTGTCTCAGTACTATCACTCGAGGGAAATATTGTACTCTTATTCTGATTTATGTTTGCAACAGCAGAATATTGTTCAATTTTTTCCAGAGATATTTTGCTGGAAGTTTTATCTGCAAGGAATAAGCACACATCATCCTAAATGCCCATTGATCAAGGGGATAGCCGTTGATTGTTCATAAATCATCATAATCCATTCACAAAATTGCCCAGGGATCCCATAAGAATGTAGAACATGGTCTATAAATTTATGAGGAACTCTATCAAAGGCTTTCTCTTAATCAAGAGAAAGCAAGTATCCTGAGATTTTGTTTTCCTTACCCTGCTCTACCAGTTCCCTATTCAGTAACAGGTTTTCTGTAATCCTTTGCCCTTTTATAGAACATGTTTGTGACATAATATTAAATAAAGTGCGATTTCTGACAGTCTGGCTGTAAGAATTTCATTTATATTTTAAGGTCTGTGTCAATAAACTAAGTGGTCTCCAATTCTGGAGATCCCAACAGTAATTTTTTTTTTTTTTTTATAGATAAAAATTTGTACTGCTCTACATAATTGATAATTAATTGTTTTATTATGCAAAACCCAGTTATAAACTTCTACAAGTATCTCAGCCAGAATGTTGCTAACCTTTTTATAAAATTCAGGTGGCAAGCCATCCAACCCTGGTACAGTATCAGTTTTTAAACTTTTTATAGCCCAATCTACTTCTAGTTTAGTTATAGGTGCTGATAACTGATTTTTCAATTCTAACGGAACTGTAGATACAGTCATAAAGCTCAGAAATTCTGTCATCTTATTTTCTTCAATAGAGGGCGAAGTATACATGTCAATGAGGTAGGAATGAACTACTTGTAAGATTTCTGAGTTAGTAAAGACTTCCTTCCCTTCTGTTGTTTTAACTGATGTCATTGTTCTATGTTCTGTTCTATGAATACTGTTCTCAAATGCATCCCCAAAGATAATTTTCCCCGGCTTACAGATTTTGTGTTCTAACAACAGTGAAGAGGCTTTGGAATATTATATAGCTTCCATTTCTTTCTTTATGGCTTATACCTGACTGGTCAGATTAATGTATCGAATATTAATAGCTGAATACAATTTAGCTAATTGAGACCGTAAGGAGAGGTATTTCTGGTATTGTTGTGTATTTTGTTTTGTTGTTCCTGAGGATAGCATGGTTTTAATTTCACTTTTAGTATTGTTCCACCATACACTCAGGTCATTCTCAAGACAAGCTACCGTCTTCCTAGCTTGCAATAAATCTATGATCTGTGCTCTAACCAAAGGGTCCTCTAGTATATTTGTATTTAATTTCCAATACCTCTTCCCATAAGAGCTTTTTCTTGGAGGCCTAAAACTGCTGTTAGTAAGGTATGATCTGAGGTTTCACAAGGCAATGTGTTAGCCTCCTGCAACCATATATGCTTTGAAGTAAATAAAAAAATCAATCCTAGTAGAAAGTGTACCTTTAAAAAAGTAAAGTAAACCCCTTGTGCATGAAGGGTCCTATATGCATCCTGCATTCCCACAGTTTTAATAATGTTTTTTTGAACAAAAGTCTTTATTAGTACTAGCTCAATTATCCTGACATGAAATAACACAATTAAAGTCACTACTTCATATACTATGCTTGGTTGTGAATAGGTAGGGTTTGATAGAATTAAGCAAATCAACTCTATCCTTCTTCGTAGTAGATGCATAGACATTTATTACCCTCCAGGCTGTTGCTCCAAAATTAAAAAAACAAGTAGCAAAGCCCAACCTGCTAGAATGGCCACCATCTTGGTGATCTTAAAGTTGTCACCTTGAAATAAAATACCCACCTCATCATAAGTGTTGACTCCAAATGAAAAATAGGAGGGACCCCAATGCCACATTATTTTAGCTATCTGTACTAACCAAGATGTGTTTAACCTTGTGTCTTGTAGTAGATAGATACCAGCTCCACAGTTTTTTAAAAGAGACAGTGTGACTAATCATCTTCAGGCATTTTTACACTATTGGTGTTAAGGATGGCTATTTTTAATATGGGTGATATATCCTTTGGGACAAATGAAGATTTTATTATTATTATTTTATTTATTAAATGTCTGCCAACATATATCCTGTCCAGAATCTGTTCCAAACCTCCTAAGTACTGCAAACATGCAGCATTCCACCTTTATGTAGGTGGAGGCTGATTCAAAAAAGTATCTTGCCTTCTAAATCATTCCCAGTTTGATTTAGCCTGTTCATTTGCATTTGGCCTAGTGGGAGGGTGCTGTTTCCAAATCCATTTGATCCCCCAAGAAGGCCTCCTATCACTCGGGCCTTCATTCCCTGAGTCAGAACTAGACACAGTTTGTAATTTTGGCAAATGTGTAATATTACGTGGTGAAGCTTGTAAATCTTCTGCATGTAGATCTATATCCATTTCAGTAACAAAGTTTGGTATATTGTCAGGAGGTAAATATTTTTTTGGCATTCCAGGAATTGGACTGTGCTTGGGGTCAGGGACCCATTGTCCAGATTCAAGCCTTTTCCAGCCTGCCCCTTTCAATGACATTTCCAATGTTCAAGGAGTTTCATGTATGTGAGTGGGGTACAATTCTATAGTTTCCTCCCGCCCTTTCCTTAGACCTAAGGGTTGTTTCATCTGATTAGTAACTACATCGATGTGGTCAGATAACGTAACAGTACTTAGAGACTTTTCTAGGATCACATAATCAGCACTGGGTAAGCTTGCATTGTTTGTCTCAGTTGATGCTTCTGCTTCTACCGCTGCAACAGGAGGATGATGCTTTGACTCACCGCTCGGCAATTCCTTTGTTGATCCTACGTCACAGCTCTTTGTGTCAGCTGTGGCTTCCTCCTGTGTCAAAGCAGCCTTCTGTTGCATAGTCTGCTTCAAACAATCCACAGCGTCAATAGCTTCATGGCCTAGGTTGGCAACCTGTACTTGCTCAGGCGAAGCGTTCTATGGTAAAATATTTACTTTGTCAGTTGCTGTGTGCATTTCCAGAGCTGGAGGTTCAATCACAGTAGTGTTTAACATAGCAACTACCGTGTCTCTCTTTTCTTTAAGAAATTTCTGCAGCCAAATATTCCTTTGCAATTTGGTACTATCGTTCAAGGTGTCCATCAGTTCTGGAATAGAGCTAGGTCCAGCCACATCAACAACATTTCTAGTGCTAATCATGATTTCCTGAGCTGGACCTGTAGGGAGGAAGATCTGCTCACCTACAGGTATGCCAGCATAATGATCATTCTCCGGGACAGCAGCCATGGGTCTAGCAGCTCCCCCTACATCAGCATAGGGGAATTTCCCTGGTGTCCTGGCCAGATTTCCCCATTCACTTAAAATACCAACAACAGCTTAATCTGGTTCAATTTCAGTTGGTTACCATCTGTATCCCTCTCCCCGGGTTACCCTTAAAAAAGGGACTTATAATCTCAGTGGGCCTACCTGGTCAACAAAAATTCAATAAATAAATAAGCAGCTCTGTGTAATGCCTCTATACCATTGTGTGCATGGAGACATAGTTTAGAGTGACTGTCATTGCTCCTCCATCACCTGATCCAGGTGTAAAAAGCAAAAGCATCCCTGGTGCTAATGATATCCCTCTTCTGCCTGATCCCCATTGCACTGCATCAAATATCTCTAGCAGTCCAGTGGTCTCTCTACTCACCAGGTAGCCTTCAGCCCCCCATGCCAACTCCTCCCCATGGAGGCCAGCACTTAGCAACTGCTCTCATCCCTGTCTGGTCATCACCTGGCCCACACCAGTACTATAGTGATATGCAAAACTGTATGTCACCAAAGGACTTGTCTGGAACTAAATTAATTGAACATGCTGGTAATAGTATTATTGTCCCTCCCCCACACAGTTTTCCAGTGTCCATGATGACAAGCACTACTAATGATGTCACAGGCATAAATTAACCATCACATAATACAAATCCTTCAAACAGCGGGAAAATACTGTATAGTCCCCCAGTTTTAACTAGAAAGTCCAGTGGTAGAAAAGGGATCTGGAACCTAGTTTGACATTTTTTTTATTATTTTAGTCCCACAGTGCCTCAGAAAATAGCCACAAGGCTCTATATTGAATGGATGCTACTTGCATGATTTCATTGCATTGTAAGCCACATGGTCTGTGTTTAACTCCACTGGTGCAGGTCATGTGGAGAACTCCCCCTCCCCAGCAGGACCACCCTTAGACCCTCAGTCTCAGCTTTTGCTGGTGGTTCCCTACTCATAGGAGCCCCCAGACAACAGCTATGCAGGACATCAGTCTTTCAAATTTCAAATTTGTTTAATGTATGCATTTCATTCTCTGTGCACAGTTGAAAGATCACACAAGGGACACCACTTGGCTGGGCATAATCCTTCCAAATATGCATCACAATTCCAAAAGAAAACTCTTTAGGGAACACTCAAGGGCCTCCAATGACTAACTCTGCTGGGGGACCCCACATAAGCATAAGTCCAGCTCTGGTTCCCAGCATGATCAGGCAAATACACTCATCCAGCTGTGCTCCTGCAAACCCCCCCCACCACTATGAAGAAGTAGGGAAGGGCTATAACTGTCACATGATAGGCCTAGATCCATTTATGAGGGTTCATATTGTATATGCTGTAATGTACTTTAGAATTAAGGCACTGTGCCTTTAACAGGTAACTACACAATAACTGTTATTTCTATAAAGGCTAGTGTGGACCTGTTATGTCTCAAGATAAGGGAGACAGATATATAGCCCAGGAAAGCATAAAATATCCCACTGTGGCTTTCCATGACAGAGAAAGGTAACGTAGTGACCTAGAGATCAGGGGTTAAGCCAAATGCATGGGCCAGATGTCATTGGGGTTGATGTGGAACCACAGTGACACCTACAGGGAAAGGTAAACTGTTGCACCCCATCACACAGTGGGTGTGTCCAGGAAAATGACCATGTATATAATCAAACACATTTTGAACTCACGGCAGTTGAAAACCAGCTTAGTTGGAAGGCAGATAGTCTGTCCAGCTGGCATATACCTGAAGACCAGAAGTATATGTGTAAGCCTGGAAAAATCTCTAAAACCAGACCTGAGTGTGTGGAAAGTTTGACTTGTCCCACACTGAACAGGGAATTCTGATTTTTAAGTCAGAATTTTGGAAACCAAGACTTTGTACCAAGGAAGCACCTCGAAGACATTTTAAAAAGGACATTTCAAGAGTCTTGACTTGGAATTCACACTTGCTACACAACCATTGCTTAATTACTCATCTCTACAAGGACATTTGAAATCTTGTCTGAACTCTATCATCAAAACAAGGTGTAGCTTAGAATAACAGTACCTAGTGTTTTTCTGTAAACCATTCAGTTTTACTTTTGACACTGTCTGCATTTCAAAGTTCTTCCAAAACTGTAGACTTTTCTATATTGCTTTTATTTTAAGTAAACAGTTATGATTTTCTTATCAACTCTGCCTGAGGTCTGGTTGTGTGATTTAACAATTCAACAGAAGGGCTTTGATAACACTGTGTGCCTTGACAAGATGGAACCACTTGGCTATCATATAAAACTACCTAGGCAAGATGTAGCCAGTGGTCGTGGTGGGATTCAAATACTGAAAGTAGTGCAGAGTCAAGGGAACTTGAAACTGCAGAATCTACCCTCCCACTGGGAAAAGGAAGGTTTGGTGGTAAGTCTTCCTGAAACCCTTACTCCTGCTCATGAGTTCTTAAAAAGGGATCCTCTCTGCAAACAGGAGGTCCTGCCGGGCTGCCCGAGGTTTGGGGAACAGGGGGCTCATGACAATAACCCCCACACAAGCCCCTAGAAAATAATGGCCACACTGACACATTTGGTTTGGTGGGAGCCTTCAAGTTCTACTAGGACCAATCTATGTGATGATAAAGATTAGAATTAGTACAAACAGTGATGGCCTTCTGTTTTTGAGATTCTCAAGCAGGTTTAATCCTTGGGAGAGGGGTGTCTCCCCCTCCCTACCCAATGTACTCCATGCCTTTGATTGCTTGGGCTGCACAGGGTGGGTAACATAACCAGATAGCATTATGATCCCATTATCGACATTGCTGCCCTGCCCAGCGATACCCATTTTCAAAAGGGCAGAGTGAGAGAAATAACTAAACAGCAGTTGTGTTTTAAAAACTGGTAACATTATTAGCCTTGAACAGGCTACTGTGGGCAGGAGGTTGTGACTCAGCTTAACTAAGAATGACCCAGAGTATTCCATAAGCCTTGAATGGGCTTCTAATCTCCTGAAAACAGACTTGGAAAAAATGGACATTCTTTTATATGGGCCAACATCGTTATGTCCAAATTTTCCACATCCCACCACTTTGCCTTTGCACACATCTCATTGTTTTTCCCTGACTTCCTGGAGTTTATTGATTTTTCATGGTGGTCCAATGCTTAAGTGGTGTTAAAGGTTCTCTGTGTGCACAGAAACCCTTCATGCCTGTAACACACTAGCAGACCTGTGCCCATATTTAATGTACAGTAGCCTCCACAGGCAAGCTATTTATGACCCCATCTTATTTCTCCCCACCCTCATCCAATGCAAACAACCCATGTTGATTGCAACTGGGGAGTTAGTGCAATCCATTTTGACTATGGGTTGCTCTTTCATATCTGTTTTGTACAGGGGAAAAAATGCTGTTTTGTTTATGCAAAACAGATATGCACATTTTAAATGTTGGGCCCATAGTCACACACACAGTTTAAAAAAAAATGTTTGCAGGGTACAAAGCACTGCTACCCCAAAATGTATAAACTACATAAAGTGGTGCCCCATTCCTAACCTTAATCATCTAGGGAGGAGCAGGTGAAATAAGAGTAATCTGCTGATGTTGACAGGGCAAAGTCTGATGTGCCTTAGTAGATCACTTCTGCACAACAGTGATGTAACTTAATAATTAATACACCAATCATGTTTTATTTAAAATTGCCCATTCCAGATATACTCAAAACACCATACAAAAAGCATGGTGCACATTTAGAATAAATAATAAAGACCACAACTAAAGTGCCAAAGGCCATCTCAAACAACTAAGTCTTCAGCAGACTTTTAAAATGGAAAATGATGCCAAAGCTGCACAGGTTTTCTGTGGAACAGCATCCGAGCTATACCAAATTCTTGACTGATTACCAGAAGATTTTAATTTAGAAGGAGTAACTGTTCCCCAGCAAATCTCAAGGGGCACAGAGGTGCAAGGCTGCCTACAGTACAGATCACTGATAAAAGAAAAATAAGGTATGGTATCTGATGCCATTCTAATACCCAAGGCTCCTTACAACATGCAACCAACACATACAGGCATATAAACAATTAGGTACAAGTAACTAATATATACATATTATCTCACATGCTAATTAATAAAGAAGATCCTGTTTTAAACATAATTGTTTTAAACCATGTCTAAGCTTTCTATCATGAGTCTTTATTCAAATGATATGCTAATGCATTCCAGGAAACAGGGGATGCTACTAAAAAATCTCAGTCTCCTGAAAATTTCTGTTCAGATCCTGAGATGGATCATAGCTTTCTGTAATGCCAACCATGTCTCTTGCATGGCCCACCTGCCCTGGAAAGGGCACTGTCTAGACTTCCTTGTGCTAAGAAGATCCTAAAGGTGGGCATGCACAGTAAGGTCCGTGGAATTGTGGTGTTGCCAGGAACAGCAGAAGTCAATGACAGTAACATCCCCACTGTTTTTTTTTTTTAGTTGTTTAACCAGGAGTAGCACACTAAGCTGAAAGCTTTTATACAGGAGCAACCTGGGAGCACAGGGAAGTTAAGTGACTTGCTCAGGGTCACACAGTATGCAAGTGGAAGCTGTGAGATTCAAACCCAGGTCTGATCTGCTGGATGTCACCAGATTTGCAGCTCAGAGCCTTAAACCACTGCGCTATACTGCCTCCCATCTGTAAGCATGACACTTATTCAGTAATCACATCAGTTTTTCATTCTTCATAGATACTATAGCAGTTCCCCTCAACCATTCTTGCAGATGGTTCATGTACTTCTACTGTGCTCCATCCCACCTCCATTTGGAAAGGCTAAAACCCAGATTCTCAGCAGATGTCTGGTCACACCATGGCCTAGTTCCAGGCTATGGCCAGTGCTCAGAATCAGTTCATAGCTTACCCCTACAGCACATGATCATGGATGCCAAGTCCAGGTAATCATCCAGAAGAAAAATTTAGTAATAAACATTTGGTTCATTTGCAGTAACAATTCAGTTTTTGTAACACTACATAGGTATTGACACTTCATCCAAACCCAAGGGCCCCCATACCCCACAGCAATATCCAGACTTATACCATCTCCTCTACTACTCCTCCTCTACTTCTACTGATTACTCACTCTTCATCTTCCACCCCCAATGGAGCAGCTGGCAGTTCATGGCTTCTGCCATTTCAGTTGGCTTCTCCGATTCCATTCCCACCTGTGAAGGGATATCTGGACCAAGACTGGTCCAGTGAGTTCTCCACCCGGAAATCTTTCTTGAGTGATTTCTTTCCAAGAAGTGTATATCAGCAACTGTTTTCTCCACACTCTTGACCCCTCACCTTGTCAATCACTCCCAAGAAGCATAACTGACCCTGGAAGTCTCAGAATGAATCACTGCGCTGCCAAAACATTTACGAGAGACTAACTAAGGAACTACCCAGGGGTTACACTTCCTTCAGATGAACATAAGAATAGAAGACACAGGGATAAAGAAGTCATGAAAAATGTACAGAACAGGCAAGGGAAGAAAAATAATTTTGTTTTTAATAGCACCTTTCATATACACCCTGTCCCAAAGAGCATTACAAATCAAGAACAATTGCAGCAACTATTAGGTGTCCACAGGGAAAAGTGAGACTGAAAGAGGTAAAAGAAGGCACAGGGAGGTTAAACACAGAGAGAAGGGGAGAGGGCATGAGAGAAAAAAGTAGGGGGTTAACTAGAGGAAGGTCAAGCAACTTGCTCAAGGTCTCATAGTAAGTGGGATGGGAGGGATTCAAGCCTGAATCTCCAGCTGCACAGCACTGCATTCTAATATCTATGCTATACTGGGCCCAGTACATAAAGTACCTTATAACCAACAAAAGAAGCATGAAATCAATCCACAACCACACAGGCAACCAGTTCTGACTGCTTAGCATAGGATTTACATGGTATAACCTCCTGGGAGAAGTCAATAACCTTGACATTGCATTTTGCCAGGTGATAGATCTGATTATCAGGTAAGCCTATTTAACCATGAGAGGAAAACAGGAATATGTCTGAGACTGTGTAGATTAAAGTAGGGTTTCAGTTCGGTGATGCGTTACAGGTGTTAGAAACTGCTGCTCTGGACACCAGACAACATCCTCTCCAGAAAGAATTTGAAGTTGGGTGCAACTCCTGTGTTATGTACCAGTATAGCAATATAGGATTCACCCCATCCAAACTGGGGATCTCTGTCAGTCTAATTCATTATTTTATTAACCTGAATGTTATATCTGTCAACTCAACAACAAGAGCCCTTGCTGGGAATCACAGCAGCAGAGACTGTGTTTCTGAAAAACAATCACTACAGATACATGTTCACTAGCTGTGGGACATGACTGTTCTCCCAATTATTCATTATTATTCCTTTTCCTATGACCTTGTCTGCAAAGAGGTTATAAAAGGAGAAATATTGGCCATTAACCTTATTATTGCCAGAAAAGCTGAGGTCATCTCATCAGTTTAAAATGTTTTAGCTAGCCCAATGGCATGGAGGAAGGAGGCACCCATACTTCATCTGCCACCACACAGGTGACCCAGATTCAGTGGTGGGCTTGGTTCATCAGGGGCTGGTCTGGGAGAGGAACACTGAACAACCACAGGTTGACTCTCCTCTTATGGGGAGGGAGGGCTGTCAGTGCTCAGCACTGGGCTGACATCTGGCAGAGGATCAGGGCAAATCAGTGCAACTTCAGGGTCAGAGGGTCGGTGGACAGTGACAGATCATGCACAGCAGCATGCATGGTGTGTCTCAGTCAGCATTGCATGTCCATCCCTCCCTTCCAAGAACATGGAAAATGGTCGAGTACAGCACCGATGACACTGGCCTCTCCTGAGCTCTGCACCAGACTTCGGGACCCCTCTCCCACACCTGATCAGTGTGTCAGTGGGTAGTGCCCACTGTTGGACCCCACCATTGGGGGGGCTAGGATGTGGAGGAAGCAGAGGCAAGAGCCCTCACCAGATCCATCTCATTGGTGGTGTGGCACCCCGATGAATCCCACCATGGGGGATAAGCCATGGAGGAAGCCTGTGTCAGGTAAGTCCCTGGGTGCTGGGTGACAGGGCTGGAGGAGATGGGTTGAGTATAGATTGCTCCACAGCGGGAAGGATAAAAAGCTTATAAAAAAAACATGTTTCCCCTTCTATTACATAGGCAATATATAGAGATAAATTATATGACCATACATAATCTATACTAAACCATATCACATATGTATAACATGAGTCAGAAAGATTCAGAGTGAATTAAATATGGGCTGTAATATGTTACATTAACATGTATGATGTGGTAATGTCTGCATATTAAAGTTTTAATGGAACAAATCAAAATATTCTTTGACAGTTAACAACTATCAACAATTACATAAATCGTAAAACATGTTTAATTGATTAGTTTGAAGAATATCCAGGTCTTTAAAAGAAATACAAAAATGCAGTGGCACTTATTGTATTTTGATAATGGAAAAAAAGTATCATTCTAAGGCTATGGATGGAGAATAGGCACTATCTCTAGAAGAGCAGAAAAGGGAATTAATGGAGGCTTGAAAACTAGAAGAAAATAGCATATGGCATCAAAGGTAATAAGGTTCGTTTGGTCAAACAATTTGAAAAATTATTTGAATATTGTACAACATAGTTTAGGGCAGGCATGGTCTAGGTAGTAATCCTGGGCAGACTTGTCCTGAGAAACTTTTGTTTCTGTATCTATACTCTCTTTTCCTTTCTTCTATTTCTTTACAACTACTCTGTCTTACTTTACACCTATCCTTCTAGAATGTCTCTCTTAAAACAATATTATATTACAATATATAATAACTAGTAAGAAGTGGAGTTACATGTTATGACATGGGTTGTGGAAACAATTTGTATAGATAGTTATGTTTATGTTTATGTATTTATAAGATGCTAAGACTAGAAAATGCATTGTTTACTTTTTTCTTTGTTATTCCTGGTAATGTTAATATTATTGTTTTGAAATGTTGTTGTAAGTTATATCTAAGGAAAATAAACATGTTATTAATAGAAGCCTCCCGTGCTTTTGGCTGCTGTCGTTACATTTCCCTGTTATTGCAACACATTACAACCATATGCCACTGTTCACAGACTGCTTTGCTCACACAATGTTTTCCACATATATAACTCAGAGTCCAGTGACAAACTCTCATCTTGTCTGGACCAAGACAGACAGTTTATGGAAATCCGTACTCTGATTTTGTATCCAGTGATATTGGCAACTGGAAAGGAGCAACTGAGTTAATAGCAATTCATTTGCAGTGCCTGACATTTGAGCTACCCTGTAAGAGTAGTGAGGGAAAGGTACAGCTAGGGTAGGGATGAGTGAGGGAGGGTTACGGGTAGTGTAGGATGGTGACTGGAGGGGGAGGGGTAGGGAAGAGGGTTTGTGTTGGGCAGTGTGGCATACTGCTGCTGAGCTAGCCATGTGGTGTGGTGGTGAGGGTGACTAGCTTCAGTACAGCAGGTACAGGGCTGGGGAGGGGCATATTTTTAATTTAGCTTGCATTTGAATATTTTTATTTTTTATGACTGTCTCCCCCTCCCTGGCATGCACCCCCCTGGAGTTGGTAATCTAAAATCAGGGGGATGCGGCAGTAAAGCTCCAATATGGGAGGTGGGGGCACAGCCCCTCAAAAAATGCTTTGTTTTGGTTTTTGAATGTGGTGTCGCCGATAAGTGTACATCGCTGACTGGCTTTTTCACTGTAATGGTGATCGCTGTTTTGCGATCACTGTTATGACATGGAACCCTCTGATTTCCATGAGGTAGCTCTTCAGACACTCGAATAAGTGGCTAGGGTCAGATGTCAGCCATAGGCAGAGCTAACCTACATAGCATTGAAAATCTACCCACTCTACCTAATGGTATCTTGCAGTGGCATCACAATGACAGTGAGCAGACAGGTCAAGCCCTGTGGAATTCATCAGGTTAGCACTGTGGTAAGAAACAAAGAATGTCCAAATTACTACTCACACAGCCTAACCTGTTTGGAGCAGCCTAAATTAGTGAGAACTATTCCAAAAAGGTTGCAGCCGTGTGCCATTTTTTTTTTTATTGGTGTCAAGTCGTTCACTGTGTCAAAAGCCACAGAAATAGAGGAGAACCCATAATGATACTTCCCCCTAACTATAGTTTGGAAAATATTACTCTCTAACTGGACTAAAGACATATTTGTACTGTACTGTAGACTAGCCAGAATCCAGATTATATAGTATATGTTCCAAAAAATGTTGTTAATGCTCCAGTTAGGGTCAAAGTGACAAAAGTTGGGAAATAAGGCATTAGGGTTTCCAACCCTAACACCCCGCCCTCCCAAACCGGGCAGGACAGCAGGTGTGAGATGTACCTTGGGCTTCTCAAGTCTAATGCTCACCCCATTCCATCTGTAAATAAGGTCAGACGCATAGACTTTATGAGAATGGGGTAAGCATTAGGCTTGAGAAGCCCAAGGCACAACCCACACCTGCACTACTGCCTGGTTTGGGAAGGTGGGGTGTTAGCGTTGGAAACCCTAATGCCTCATTTCCCAACTTTTGTCACTTTGGTCCTAACTGGAGCATTAACAATGTTTTTTGCAATGTATTTCCTTATTTTTTGAGATAGTATAATAGTATTCTTATTTTACTGTGAGCGTGTACTCCCATCCATCCATAGATGCATATATACAGTATATGTAACTGTGAAAGCACAGGGCCCTCCATTTATAGGATAACAGTGCCCAATTGTCAGCATAGCCACCTTATTACAACACCTCATGTGCCCAGTACAAAAATTTTCGAATCCCCACCAAAACGAAATTCTGTGCAACTGCAAAGGCATTCTGTACCACAGGTGGGAAAACATATTTTGAACAGGATCTGAAAAATTACAGCTGCAACTTACATGAGGTGGGATAATAAGACGGCTATGTGTAAAACCTGGGGTCAAAATATTAGAAATTTACAAGGTTATGAATGTGTGTAGTGAAAATGCAATGAATGTCATAACTTTGGCTTTTATTCACATTTTGACCAACATTTTCAACATAGTCTTCTTATGACCTTATCTCATAAACCTCATAGGTAAAAAATGTTGAATCTGTGCCAAAATGCCATTCCACACTGCAGGTGCGAAAACACATTTTGGACGGGATGTGAAAAATGACAGCTGTACTGATCATGAGGTGCTGTGACAAAATGGCTATGTTGAAAATTTGGAGTCAAAATATTGAAAATTACCAAAGTTATGCACGTGTGTAGAAAAATTTCAATGAATGCTCATAACTTGCCCATTTTTAGGAATTTTGTCAACCAGATTTTCAGCATGGCCTTTTTGGGTCCCCACCTCATAAATGCAGGTGGTTAAATTTCATTATTCAGTACCAAAAGGTGATTTCATGCAGCGACTATGAAATCACCTTCCTGGCCCAACTAACAAAATGACACTGCCGGTGTTCATGAAGTGGGGTCCCAAAAAGGCCATGTTGAAAATTTGGTGAAAAGAAATTCTTAAAAATGGCAAAGTTGTGAACATAAGTTCAAAATGCCATTGAACTACATTATATGGCATGTACCTTTATTCCCCAGTTCACGGTTCGGCTTTGAAGAGTGCAGACGTGTCTCAGTCCACAGAAAATAACATAATTCAACATCAACTGGTAAGTACAGGGTAAGGGGTGTGTGAGGAGGTGGGTACTCAATAGGATGGTCGGGATGGGGCAAGGGTCAGCAGTGATGACAAGAGAATGTTTTCTTTGTTTAAGGTTAAAAAAGACATCCGGGATGGTTTTCTTATTGCAGGTACTAATACATTAATAAACCATCTATGGACACTGAGGGTGTGCTCCTCAGTGTCCCACACTGATGCGGGGCTTCTACATGCTGACATGGGGATTGGGCCCCCGATGTTGTCTGTAATTAATTAAACAACAGGCTGCGGGGGGCATCTGACACTGGGGTTGGGCATCCCAGTGTTGGATGATATAAATATAAATAAAAAACAAGGGAGAGCAACAGGCAGGTGGGGGTGCCACTAGACACTGAGGAATATAAATAAGGTTGAGGATGATCGGAGGGCAGGGGGGTGCCACTAGACACCAGGGAAAGGGGAAAAATGAGATCAGTGACTGGGGGGGTGCCACTAGACACCAGGGAGGATATTAGTTATACTTATTATGGGGACAGTGTGTGGGGGGGATTCGGGGGGTAATGCCTCCAAACACCAGGGAAATTGGAGACAACTCACAGCACACACTGCAGCTGGCAGCAGGAGTTCAGCTGCGGCTATAGAACTAATGAAAATCCACTGTTCTCATACAGAGAACACAGGGGAAGGATCCTCTCGCTAAGCTGGGCACTCGGGGTTTGGGGTGCCCAGAAAATGTATTTCCAGACCAATTGGGAAAAACAAACACCAGAATCTAGCAAAACTGGGCCCAGTTGGCTAGGTTCTGGTATTTGATTTTTAAGATAACAACATTTTTATGTATTTTCCATGCTTTTTAGTTCGTGGAAAAAAGAAAACAAGATGGCGGCTCACAAAAAAGGATTTTTTCACTCACGGAAAAGGAACAGATCTCATGAGAAAGAGTCCTTTTTTGTGAGATCAATCTTTTGTTAAACTTTCTCCCTCTATCCTGGAAAGTGATCTTCCCATTGAAAACAATGGGAACTTAAAGACTGAATAACTTCGCAACAGATTAATATTTTTTTTCAAAACAAATGCATGGCACTTCTGTTACCCATGCTGTTATCTATCATAAAAAATCACACCTCTCAACTTGAATCCTTGATTCCCAAGCTAACTCATTGTTCGCAAGCTGGTTTTATTAAACATAGATTTGGTTCTGATCACCTATGTTCCTTATTTAATTTAATTCACAAAGCCAAATCCCTCAAGACACCAGCTGCAGCCATAGCTATTGATTTCGAGAAGGCCTTTGATTCCTTAAACTAGGACTACCTTCATCAAGTTTTATCTTATTTCGGTCTTTCTCATACCTTTTGCTCCTGGATCAAGCTATTATATAACTCCTCTGTTGCTAAAGTACTTACTAATTCCATCCTTTCCTCTTCCTTTCATCTAGCAACGGGAACTAGACAAGGCTGTTCCCTGTCACCTTCCCTGTTTATTTTAGCAATGGAACCCCTGACTGCTTGTTTACATCAATCTTCTGGCATTATGGGCATACCTCTGAATAATTCAAGATATGTTTCTCTCTTCTACACGGATGACCTCTTAATCTTAATTCGAAAACCTGAATGAGGCTGGGCCCCTGTTGGTTGATTTGCTTAATAATTTTACTAAAATTTATGGCCTTGCTTTGAATTATGGCAAATCACAAACTGTGCCCCTTAACGACCACTGTAAAGCCTTTATGAACATACCTCTTGGATTCCACTGGTCACCACAGGGTATAACATATCTAGGAATCAAAATTACTAGTAACTTAGGGAAGATATGGGACATTAACTTTAACCCCTTATTTAATAACATCAAAACAATTCTGGACAGAAGGAAGCTTCTTAATCTCTCTTTCATGGGGAAAATTGCAGCCATTAAGATGTCCATTTCTCCCAAGATTCTTTACCTCTTTGCCAATATTCCTTTAGTCTTACCATCCTCCTTTTTTGCTAAAATTGATAAATTAATAGGTAACTTTATCTGCGATGGGAAACCACCGAGATTTAACTGCAACAAACTTCAATCACATTGGAAAAAAAGGGGGATTTGGACTTCCCTGGTTCAAAGGCTACCTCTGGGCTTTCTGAATGGCCCAAACCATTAAATGGTTTCAAAAACCCTCCCCTCACTCACCACTGTGGGTTGCAATGGAATCCACATTGTGCCCAGGAGCAGTTCCAGCTTCCTTCAATTTTAAACCCATTTCCTCTAAACTAAAATCTCACCTGACTATGTCATTCTCTGTTCTTTATTGGAAGCTAACCCACAAATTCCTGAAATCCAATCCAACACCCTGGTTTTATGCCCCCTTATGGGGCAATCCACTGCTCACTCTAGAAGATCACCTAATTTTCTGTCGTACATGGAGGAACAAAGGCATTTTTTCTAGGAGATATCTTGGACCAGAATTCACTCACTCTTAGATCATTCTCAGACTTGCAGGTCACATGGAAACTTCCTAAACAGGACTTCTGGAAGTTTTTACAAATTCGGGCAGCTTATAACTCTCTCTCTAGTTTAGTGTATAGGTATACTCTTCTAAACCCGTACACCTCGCACTGGACTAATTTATCAGTAAAATTGAATAGCTCCATTTACAAAGACATTATTGATAATCTACCTGATCAGTCTATACAGACCAACAATAAATGGAGTCCTCTTCTTAACTACAATATTTCAGACTCACAATGGAGTAATTGTTGGCGAATTGCACATAATACCTTTAAAGATGTCCACAGTTCTTTAATACAAACAAAAATCCTACATCTTTGGTACAGAACCTCCTCTGTGCTTCAACGAATGGGCCTATTAAATAATAACAACTGCTGGCGCTGCAATTTGGCCAATGGGGATCTACTTCATATCTTGTGGTCTTGCACTCCCATTAATAAGCTCTGGCATAAAGTCTGTTTACTTGCCTACAGAGTAACAGGACTAAAAATACCTTTTGACCCCAAGCTATTCCTGCTATTCCTTTTAGGCATCCTTATCCCCAATAGCTCTCTCCTCTCACATGCACATTTTAGATGTCTAAAAATACTTTATGTTCTGGTCAAACGTCTGATTCTTATGAAATGGAAATCAGCTCTGGTGCCTTCTCTTTCAGATGTTCTTCAGAGCGTCTCTCAGTATGCCTCTCTAGAATGATTATCTCATGTTACTCATAACCGACTCACTGTATATGACAGATGTTGGCAGGATTACTTCAAGTACATGAACCTTGTTCTTCTAGACCCTAATTCTTAGGGATATTTAGCCCTCCTTCTTATTTTGCTTCTCAGATTAGTTTTCTCAACTTTTGTGCACAGATTTCTCCTCTTTTTCCTTCTTCCCTGTTTTCCTCCTCTCTCCTTCCCTTCTTCTTTGCCTTTTTCTCTCTTCTTTCTTTCCTTGCACACTTTTCTCTAATCTTCACCTCTCCATTACTGAACATTGTTCATATTACCACATTTATCACTTTTTGTAATTTACTGAATGCCTTGCCATAGCCTGCAATAGCATGTATTTCGTACATGCTTGCCGTTTCTGATCCTATAATAACCTATTGATTGTAACCCTTCTGCTCTCCTCTTACATCCTGTCTAGGTTTGTGTTTTATTATCAATATGAGTTTATAAGGCTTCTCCAATATGTTTACCTTAAATACTGTGTTTTGTTAAGTGATATGTCATACCTTACATGGAGGATAGTCTTCTATTGTATAAGATATGTGCTTTCTTATATACTCGAATTTCAATAAAAGGATAAAGTGAAAAAAAAAATCACAACAAAATTCCACACTGTCTGGACACAAGGTGATGAGGAAATAATTGCGACTTTTAAGGTTTTTGCACTATCCAGATCACAGAATCCATATATCTGACTGGAGCACAACTTGCCACATCAAGAGATCTACACCACAGGACAGCGCATACCATATTTTGTGCAAATCCATTGATCATTTGCAAATTTGAGGTTTAACATTAAACATGCTACTCAACCCTAAATATAGGAGCATGACCGTGCCCTTATAATATAGCATAGTCTTATACAGTAGATGTTACAGTGTTCTAGTTCCTGCTGCATCTCATTATAACATAATATTGTGAGGATCGAAAGGGCTTAGAGCCTATGTTGTCCAACCATCCTATGACAGTGACTGTACCCAATCTAAATCTGAGGATAGGATGCTATAGGGCCTAGAAGCTCTCAGGATTACTAAATTAATGGATGTGGATCGATTGCACCCTGGAGCACTAAAAGAAATGGGGCAAGAGCTGGCTGCACCCTTGGAAGATCTCAACAGTTTGCTGGAGTCAGGTATGAAGATGCAGCAAAATTTTATTTCACCGGCGAAATTATGGCAAAATCACCAGTTTCACCCAGCAAAACATTTAGAGTAATTATGGCCTTTCTGCAAAATTTCACCGCCAATTTCGTCTTGAGCGTCTGAGGTGAAATTAGGTGAAATTGGGCTTTTTGCTCTGCTGGTGGTCACATGATTGAGTCTAAACAGGCAGTAAGTGAGTGATTCATTTCCTGAGCTATATATCCCAAGGAAACTGGCAGCATCTATACTCCCTGTGACTGCAGAGTGCACTTTTACACTTAAATTACTTAATTTGTGCTATTTTTTTTATAGCATATTTTTTCCTCCTCCTCTGTGCAGAGGGGGCCTCAGCAACCTCCGGCCACTGGTGCCCGCACCCCTGAACCAGGTCTGGTGTATGCATCTATGTGCCTGAATCATACAGGCCAGCCCATAAGCAGGGCACTCCCCCCAATGGCCTGTGCCAGGATCCAGGTGACCATGTCTCTCATGTCCAGGGGCACAGGGCTCAGCTATGAACCACCATGGTCACCCCATAATTTTCTGCCATTTGCAACCCCCTAAGGGAGCCAGACATGCAATGGCATCTGGTGCACTGACGTGCAGATGCCTGCCATGCTCCCTCCCCTTGGTATGCCTGCAACTGGCAGTGCACCTAGCCTGAGCTAGATGCCGCTGCAGCACGGTGCATGTCCCGTGCCCACCCCAGAGGAAGGAGAGCAGTCATGGGACACTCAATCCTTCCTTTCCCCTGCCAGACCCTAGTGACCCGAGTCTGTTCCCGAACTCGGGTCACCGGCGTGGCACAAGGTGTGGCGTCCAGCACCTCAGCCCTCACTGCCACCGGGCCAGCTTAATTTGTGCTATTTTTTTCTAACTTTTTCTTATTTGTCTTTGTCCTATTTCATATTTTAGTACCTGTGGAGTGTGTGTGTGTGTGTGTGTGTGTGTGTTCCCCCCCCCCCGGCTCTCTCATAGTCTCTATCTCTTTTTTTTTGGGGGGGGGATGTTTGAATTGGTAGTATTTGTGGCCATAATGGAGAAGGGTAGAGGCAGTGGGGCACCTATATGCACGTTTCAGCTAACCATTAAAAATGAAATGCCACAGCAGCAGAAGACCTTTGGTCCCAGCACCAGCACTCAGCAGCAAACTGTGCCCCTTCCCCAGCAGCAGAAGTAGACAGTGGCCCCTCCACCGCAGCAGCAGCAGCAGGAGACATTGCCCCCTCCCCAGCAACAAGAGAATACTGCTCCTCCACCCCGGCAGCAGGGGACTGTGCCCCCTCCTGAGCACTGGAGGAGTCAGTGCCTGGGGCATCATCTGTGCCCCCTCTTCACAGCCCCATCATTCCCAAAGTTCTCTTGTCTGGGATTTTTTTTATGCAATATCGGTAGGTGACCCAGTGGTCACCTTCAATCTATGCAGCTGTCCTGTCTGAAGTCCTGCATCTGAAACAGGAGTTAAAAGATTTCAGACAGGAATTTAGTGATGCACGGGGGGAGATTTCTAAACTGCAGTGTGATGTTGACAAAATCATTGGCACCCTCTCTGAACTCAGTGGCGGCCCCACTGGCACTTATTGTGGCAGCACAAATTAATTTGTCTTTTTTTGTTTTCATTTTTCTATCCCCTGTTCTGTTGTTTGTATGTTCCCCCTTATAAAAAAAACAAAAACAACAAAAAAAATCTATTCTGTTCTCTTTAAGCTACATCCATCCCTTAAGTCCTCTTGTTTCTTTATTTTGTATGTAAAATAATTTTTTGACCATTGTTGTTGTGTTTGGTACTGTCTTATGCTCCCTATACTGTAGAATTCAGTCCCTTTTCTTGTTCTCGCTCTATTACTTCTCCCAGCTCATTGCTGTATTACCCTTGTCCTCCTGATCCTGCCTGTCATTTGTTATGCTTATTCTGTACCGTATCCATGTACCCTTCCCCTAATAAACACCTTATTCCTTTATTATTTGTGGTGTGTGTGTGTGTAGTACCCCAAAGTTAGGGTATATTTTTTGTCTCATCCCCCTCCCTTCCAGCCCTTGCATGCAGTCTCACTGACCCCATCCCCCCAAGATCCTTTGTTCGGTTTCATGCCGTTCAGCACTGACAAGGGGGGTTGAGGGCAAGAGACGCTCCCTGTGGGGCTTGTTTGACCCAATCTCCTGGCCAGATGCCAGGACCTCCCGTGCCCTGCAAAAGGGCTGAGGAGTGGCCAGAGCAGGAGTCGGCAGTATAGTGATGAGGGTGGAGGATGCAGGGAGCATGGAAAAAAGGAAAAGGTATCTGCATGGTGTCCGTGGCTCCCTCAGCATCGCTCCCCTCCAGCTCCAAGCCAGGACGTAGCAGTGGTGGCAGTAGTAGGGTCAGTTGGGTGGCACATGGCTTCCTAACATGACCTGGTTCCCCTGGGCAGACTCTCGATTGTAAAGGGGGGAATAAAGGGCTGATAGACCAGGTGGTGCCACCAGAAACTAGGTCCGGGCAGAAAGTGCACCCGAGACCTTAGGTTCCACCACCAGTAAGAAAACTCAGAAGTACAGAGCAGCCAGGTGGGAGCATGGCTCCCCAGCCACCTTCTCTATCTCCGCCAGCAGATTAGTGGACCCGGGCCCTAGCAGTGAGTAGGCCAAGTGCCCGATCTTTGTTTATGCTCGAGCCACAGGTTCCAGGAGTAGGTAGGGGAGAGGCAAGGGGAATACAAGGGGCATAGTGCCTAAGAAAAAAACTTACAGGTTGAGTGCCCAAGAGAAATACTTAAAGGGGCCAGCACCCTAGTAAGGAAAGGGAAGGGTGTGGTGAGATCCCTGGATGAGCTGCCAGCCCTGAGGGGAAGGCCCCGGAAAAGGACAGAGGTTACAGAGCGATTGTAGTTTTTATTTTTTGTTGCTATAGTCAGTTGTGGAACTAGAAAGCAGGCTAGGCCAATATTTTTTTATTTTAGTCTTTGGTAACCGAGTAAGGCCCACTAAGCACGTGCCTGTTTTCAGGGGCAACCTGGGAGCACTGGGTGGTTAAGTGACTTGCTCAGAGTCACACAGTATGCAAGTGTAGGTTGTGAGAATCAAACTCAGGTCTGGTCTGCTGGATGTACCAAGCTCGTTCACACCTCATTCCTCTAACCTCTAGGCTATACTGCCAGCCTATAGCTTGCCTCTAGCTGGATAAAGAGAGAGGGGGGCACTGCAATTGTAAAAGCCCCAGGGGAGGAAAGGGACAGAAAGGGAAAGGAGCAGACCCAGGGCACAGTGGAGTTAAGGCCCTTGAGGTCTGCATAGGTGCCATTCTGCAACAAGGGGCAGGGACAAACCCCAAAGACCCTCAGCCAGCTGCTGGGAGGGAGGGGCTAGCTGTGAGAGTTCGGCATCAAGGCCCTCAAGTATAGGGATTAGTAGACGAGGCCCCACCTAAGGCCAGGGGTGGATATTAATACTACTAACGTGGGCTGGATCTGCAAAACTAGCCAGTAAAGGGGAAGACCCTTAAAGGTGCAGCACCCTTGGGGGGGATGGTCCTATGACCTAAGTGGCCCAGCACCCAACCTGAACTGTGTTGTTGCCTGCCTAGCACCCCCTAGAGACTGTATTTCCTACAAGAACTGAACTGTCTGCCAGAAACTGAATTGTTTGCTTACTACTGAACTGTGTTATCAAATTGCGCCTTGGTGTACCAGACATTCAGCTTCACCTTTATTGTCCAGAGCGGCTTCACCAGAGCCTGACACTGACCCAGGTGGGTCCCCAGCCCACCACCATCTGTGGCAGGACCACCTCTAGTGACGCCAGTCTGCTCTGAAGTTCCACCACAGGTGTTCAAGCATCAGTCCTGTGATGATAAGTGGTAGAGAACCGCTAGTGAGGTATTCAGTGGTGAGTCAGCTTAGGAGCCACCCCGGTTCAAGCATGAGGGACCCCAATTAACGTTGTGCATGCCCCTTTCTTAGTTTCCAGCCAGCCAGAGGTGTGCACATGCCCATGTCACTCCATTGAGGCCACCATGTTGCATCACCAACAGTCTTCTTGAGAGGTGTCTTGGGTGCAGAGGACCTACCAGTGGTCATTGCTGCAGATTGTCTAACAAACAACCTGCCAACCAGAAATCTTCAGCTTCTTGCCCTGAGCTGCAGAGGATCTCCAAGTTCTTCATTGACCAGCTAGCTGTGTTCCTCATTGTATTCTGTTCTGTCATGGGACACCCTGTTATGACAAGTTGTAACAAAGGTTTTGTGGGGTCAATGCCCACCTGCTGATCAGCTGATGCAGAGGAAAGCCCAAGCTTGGTTCTTCAAGTGCCAAGTGCATATAGGACTTGGACTAAAAGGGGTTCACCCCTGTTCTTGGCTCAACCAAGTGTTGGTCCTAATCATATTTTTTGTTGTTTATTTTTATTATCCTGTAGCATTGTAGAAACAGTTCTCTTGTTTTTATTGTCCCTAGTAAATAAACCTCTTGCATCTTGGTCGCTGAGTAAGCTTCCTGCCTCTCCTTCCAGATTCATCTGGCCTGTCCTGGAATTATTAGGGAACCTTGCGGCCCCTACATTTGGTGTAGTCAACAGGATTAGAAACATCAAGGAGTCCAAAGCTTGACGCTACCCACACCAAGATGCCCATAAGAGAAGAAATGGAGTGGGGTCCCCACCAGGTTATACAAGAGGAACTGGCCCATGTGGCATATCAGGTGTGGAAACTGGTAGCACTCATCGCAGAAATGAAGCAAGGGGCCCAGCCCCAGGTTGGGCAACATCCATGTTAGCCTGGGAGGAAAGGAAGAAACTGAGGCCAAAGACGGAAGCATTTATGGGCAGAGCAGGGCAGGACCATACACACTGACAAAGAAACCGTGGAACCTGTTCAATGACCCTACGAGTGAAATAATGCCAAAAGCAGTGATGTTGTGAGAGCATTCCACCAACTGTATGAGGTCACCAAAAGGGAGATGGGGAGATGGGGAGAATCAAGCAGCACCACCAAGCTGTCATGGCACCTTCAGCAGGCCCATCCAAAGGTCCAGAGGCCAATGTTGAGGAGCCTGTATACATGGCAAGTGCTGTTACCTGGGATGTGAGGCAGCCGGTCCCAGATTGGAATGCTCAAAGGGAAGCTCGCTACCAGGAACTTATACTGCAGGTTGCAACATACACCAAGCAGAATACTGAGCTGCTGAAAGAATGTAATGATCTCAAAAAGATTGTCCGTCAGCAAGATCAACAGATTAAGAATCAGGCCGGGCAAGTCCTCTGACGTAAAGAAGCAGCAGACCAGTGCACCAAAATCATCCAAGGCTATGGTGTGATGACTGAAGACCTGAATTGTTCGCTGATCATCAAGACACAAGAAAAAAAAGAGCTCAGCAGATGCGTGGTGGAGCTACAGGTATCCTTGCGGAAGAAGGAGTGCGCCCAGCTTAATGCTGTATGCCCCCAAAAATTGCAAGGACCCCCAGGGCTTGACACCCCGGTAGTGGTCAGAGAGCCCCCCAGCCAGCATTTGTGTCCAGAGTTCCCTGAATTTACCCCAGCCCTAAAGAACAAACCAGAAGGACCGGATCCAGTTTGGGCCACCGTAACCGATATCAGCTGTCAAAGCATGCAAGTCACACGCCCCATACCGACATCAGTCCTAGCAGTGGAGTCACACCACCAAAAAGAAAGTAGGACCTCTCCTCGAGCAAAGCCTAAGTCACCGACCAGTCCAAGAGTGGGTACGGACCCCGACGACAATACAGAGTCGGACAATACCTATGATTAAAAGACACCCTTACCCATAGGAGAGCAAGTGCTGGTAAGATGCTGGGGTGAGGAAAAGTCATCTCCAAGGTGGGAACCCAACCCATACATCATTGTGGGCACCCCTTTCCCTACCATGCATACCTATCAGCTGCAAGCCAGGGGTGGGACACAAAGCCTAGTGCAGCGAATGCATCTAAAGTCCTGCCCGGTTCCTATCAGGACTGATGAATGAATCGACAAGGAGAGGCAGGAACCACTCCCAAAAGGCACCTCAAGGCCATCCATCCCTTTTCTTGGTTTATTGTGGTGGTAGGTTAAAAATGTTACAGTAGACCAGTCAAAACTTAATGTTTTCAAGTAGACTAGGTAGATAATTGATAGTACTGAACTGTTGTTTGTGTTTTAAAACTTGAAATGATAATTGCCCCCATACATGGGGACATGTATGTTTGGGGGGGGGCTGATAGTAGTACCTTGAAGTTAGGGGATATTTTTTTTCTCATCCCCCTCCCTCCCTTCCAGCCCTTGCATGCAGTCTCACTGCCCCCCAGGTCCTTTGTTTGGTTTTGCGCAGTTCAACAAGGGGGGTAGTGGGCAAGAGACCCTCCCTGCGGGGTTTGTGTGGTCCAATCTCCTGGCCAGATGCCAGGATCTACCCTGCCCTAAAAAAGGGCTGGGGAGCGGCCAGAGCAGGAGTCGGTGGCATAGTGAGGAGGGTGTCAGACGTGGGGAGCATGGACAGAAGAAAAGGCACTTGCATGGTGTCTGTGGCTCTCTCAGCATCACTCCCCTCCAGCTCTGAGCCGGGATGTAGTAGTGACCACAGTAGCAGGGTCGATCAGGTGGAGCATGGCTCCGCAATGCGATCTGTTTCCCCTGGGCAGAGTTCCGATTGGAAAATGGGAAAATAAAGGTCTGATGGACAAGGTGTTGTCACCAGAAACTAGGTCCTGGCAGAAAGCGCACCCGAGAACTTAGGTTCCGCCACCAGTCAGAAAACGCAGATGTACAGAGCAGCTGGGTGGTAGCACAGCTTCCCAGCCTCCTTCTTCCATCCCCCCAGCAGATTAGTGGACCTGGGCTGTGGCGGTGAGTGGGCTGGGTGCCCAGTCTTTGTTTATGCCCATGCCACAGGCGCCGGGACTGGGGAGGGGAGAGGCAAGGGGAATACAAGGGGCAGAGTGCCTAAGAAAAAAACTTAAAGGCTGAATGCCCAAGAGAAATACTTAAAGGGGCCAGTGCCCTAGTAAGGAAAGGGGGGGCATGGTGGGCTCCCTGGGTGTGCTGACAGCCCTGAGGGGAAGGCCCCAGGAGTGGCCAGAGGTCACAGAATGATTGTAGTTTTTAGTTTTTTGTTGTTATAGTCAAATGTGGAACCAGAAGGCAGGCTGGGCCAATAGTAGCTTGCCTCTAGCTGGATAAAGAGAGAGGGGTGTTGCGATTGTAAAAGCCCCAGGGGACGAAAGGGACAGAAAGGGAAAGGAGCAGACCTGGGGTACAGTGGGGGTAAGGCCCTTGGGGTCTGCATAGATGCCATTCTACACCAAGGGGCAGGGACAAAATCTAAAGGCCCTCAGCTGGCTGCCAGGAGGGAGGGGCTAGCTGTGAGGGTTCAGCATCCAGGCCCTCAAGCATAGGATTAGTAGACAAGGCCCCACCTAAGGCCAGAGGTGGATATTAATACTAATAATGTGGGCTGGATCTGCAAAAATAGCCAGAAAAGGGGAAGACCCTTAAAGGTGCAGTGCCCTTGGGGGGGGATGGTCCTATGGCCTAAGTGGCCCTGCACCCAAACTGAACTGTGCTGCTGCCTGCCTTGTGCCCTAGAGACTGTATTTCCTGCAAGAACTGAACTGTCTCCCAGAAACTCAATTGTTTGCTTGCTACTGAACTGTGTTATCGAATTGTGCCTTGGTGTGCTGAATGTCCAGCTTCATCTTTGTTGCCCAGAGCAGCTTCACCAGAGCCTGATGCTGACCCAGGGAGATGCCCAGCCCACCCATCATCTGTGGCAGGACCCCCTCCAGTGATGTCAGCCTGGTCTGAAGTTCCACCACAAGTGTTCCAGCATCAGTCCTGTGATGGTAAGTGGTAGACAGCCGCTAGTGAGGTATCCAGTAGTGAGTCAGCTTAGGAGCCACCCCAGCTCAAGTGTGAGGGATCCCAGTTAACATTGTGCATGCCTGTTTCTTATTTTGCCATCCCTCCGGAAGTGTGCACGTGCCCGTGTCACTCCATTGAGGCCACCAGAGAGTCGCATCACCAGCAGTCTTCTTCTTGGGAGGTGTCCTGGGTGCTGGCAGCCTGCCAGTGGTCATTGCTGCAGATCATCTAGCAAACCACCAGCCAACCAGAAGTCTTCAGCCTCTTGCCTGGAGCCGCAGAGGATTGCCAAGTTCTTCATTGACCAGCAAGCAATGTTCCTCAATGTGTTCTGTTCCGTGTGGAGATGCCCTGTTATGGCCTGTTTGTAACAAGTGCTTTGTGGGGTCAATGCCCACCTGCTGATCAGCTGACACAGAGGAAAGCCCAAGCTTGGTTCATCAGTTTTCATCATCTTGGCCAAGTGCACATAGGAGTTAGACTAAAAGGGGTTAATCCCTGTTCTTGGTTTGACCAATTGTTGGTCCCAGTCATATTGTTTTGTTGTTTATTATCTTGTAACATTGTAGAAAACAGTTCTCTTTTTTTTATTGTTCCTGGTAAATAAACCTCTTGCATCTTGGTCACTGAGTAAGCTTCCTGCCTGTCCTTCCAGATTCGTCTGGCCTGTCCTGGAATTGTTAGGGAACCTTGCGGCCCCTACATGTGTTACTTCTTAAAGCTGGTTACAGCTACAAGATTCCTTTTAACAACATAATGATGTGTCATGTAGTTGCATTCCACATATATGGAGTATGGAGTTTGCAATTGGCAGGTCGGTTCCCGCCAAAGGTCAAGTAATATCTAGGGCCTTTGTGCACAGACTAGTGTGTATTTTTGAAAATTCAAATACCTTGTGTGAGTTGCTTCAACTCAAAGTTAGAAGTACTCACCACAGCACATGTCCATAAAGTGCTCGTTCTTTATTCGATTCTCTAGTGTGGCAAGTAAACAACGTAAAATTGCTTCCATATAACTAAGATAAAAACGCCCACTCCCCCAAGGCACCATCATTCCTTATACGTATCATGAAGTACAGTGCCTTGAGGGAGGAGGCATTTTTTATCCTAGTTATATGGGAGCATTTTTTACATTGTTTAGGTGCCACACTGTAATAAAGAAAGAACACTTCATGGATATGTGCTTGTGGAGATTACTTCTTACTTTGAGTTGAAGCAACTCACAAGAGGTATTTGAATTCAAAAAATATAACGGCTGACAGCCTTTGACAGGTGTTGGCCTTTTCTTTGCAAACTCTATATATGGGGAATGCAACTAAACTGTTGGTCAATATTATGTTTTGTTAAAGTTATGTTGAAGGTGCCACCTGCTTTTTAACATGTTTCCTCCTCCTATCCACAAATGTCAAGTATTGTGCCTATTAAAAAACTGTTTCACAATGCTATGTGATGTTGCGTCACATATTGTTGTGTGCAACATTACGAGATGTAACACATCTGGTGCCAGCACTGCCAACATGCCCCAGAAGGCCAGAATTCCAGAAATGTTTCCCAAAAAAATGTTACAGTAAATTCAGACCAAAATCTGGTCTCAGTCTTGCTGTTAAATGTTGCATGCCTTCCACCCGGACCAAAACATGGTGTTTGACCCACTGTTTACCAATGGTTTCAGGCCTAATCTTGGTGTTGCCACTGCCTAACATGGCCCAGAAGTCCAGAAATGTTTCCAAAAACATGTTGAAGTAAATTCATGCAGAAATCAGGTCTCAATCATGCAGTTAGATGGTTCGCATCCACCACCAGGACCCAAATCTGTTGTTTTCTGTACCGTTTCAAATGGTTTTCAGGCCTAATCTTGGTGGTGCTACTGCCTAACATCCCCCACAAGTCCAGAAATGTTTCCCAAAAAATGTTACAGTAAACGCAGACCGAAATCAGGTCTCAGTCTTGCTGTTAAATGTTGCATGCCTTCCACCCGGACCAAAACATAGTGTTTGGCCTACTGTTCGCCAATGGTTTCATGCTTAATCTTGGTGTTGTCACTGCTTAACATGGCCCAGAAGTCCAGAAATGTTTCACAAAAAATGTTACAGTAAATTCAGGGAGAAATCTGGTCTCAGTCATGCAGATAGATGGTTCCATCCACCACCAGGACCCAAATCTGCTGTTTCATGCACCGTTTCAAATAGTTTTGAGGCCTAACATTGGTGGTGCCACTGCCTATCATGCCCCATAAGTCCAGAAATGTTTCCCAAAAATGTTACAGTAAATTCAGACTGAATTTAGGTCTCAGTAATGCTGTTAAATATTGCACACCTTTCACCCCGACCAAAACATGGTGTTTTGCCCACTGTTTACCAAAGGTTTCAGGCCTAATCTTGGTGTCACTGCCTAACATGGTCCAGAAGTCCAGAAATGTTTCCAAAAAAAATGTTACAGTAAATTCAGGCAGAAATCAGGTCTCAGTCATGCAGTTAGATGGTTCACACCCACCACCAGGACCCAAATCTGTTGTTTTCTATACAGTTTTCAATGTAAGAAAAATATAACAAATAAGTAGCACACCAACAAAAATATTACGACTTAAAAGACATTACAGAAACTTACTCACAACTTGTGAGAAATCTGTCAAATATTAGGAACTGGCCTGTTCTGCTGTCACATACGCACGCACATGCACATGCACACGCACACACACACACACACACACCCACACAGTGAAACCTTCCCCCACAGACACAGAGAAAACTGAAAACACTACCTACATTTAACTAAGTATTATCCAAAGATATCAAAACAAAAAAAATGTTCATTAGCAGCACTAGGAACTAAATTGAGATTTTGAGAGCAATTAACTCTCAAAAATCACAAATAAAGAGGTTTTTGAAGAGTTTATTGGCTGTGATGCACCACACTGAACTGCTCTCCGACTTAACAGACAATATATTGTGCAGCAAATAGCCTACACATGATATTTCAGCTATTTGCCCATAATGCATTGCAATTTAGCAGGCAAAATTGAAAAACATTGGCGAAATTTGGCAAAAGTTTGCATTACATGAAAGCACCATCAGAGGCAAAATTGCATTTCACCCAGATGAAAAAAAATTGCATAATGTGAAAATTACATGAAATATTTCACTAGATGAAATTTTCCAATTTCACACATCTCTAGTCAGGTGTGCTGACAGTGGATGTAGAACAGAAAACATGGTACACCTGCATAAGAGTGGGAATAGGGATAAGCTAGGGAACTATAGACCAGTAAGTCTAATGTCCATTATAGGTACAATGCTAGAGGCCATTAAAAAGAAAAGGCTAGTGGTCTTAATGGAAGCAAATGTATTCCAGAACAAAAAGCAGTATGTGTCTACCAAGGGGTTGTCTTGTCAGATAAATCTGATAGACTTCTTTGACTAGGTCATAAAGGCAGAAGACAAGGACTAGAAAATGGATGTTGTGGACCTGGACTTTAGTAAAGTCACTGATTCAGTCCCACACTTCATGTTGACTAAACAATGTATGGACTTGAGGGTGGGGGACAGCATTACAGGGTGAGTCACAAATTAGAAGGGGTGAGAGCACAGGGGAGTATTTTGAATGGATAATTCATGAGGTTAGAGAAATCACCAGTGGAGATCCCATGGGATCATTCCTTATTCTGGTTCTTTTTAACATCTTTATTTGCTACACTGAAAAGAGGATTCAGGGAAAAGATCTACCTCTTTGCAGAGTACATGAAAATCTGCAGAAGAGTGAACATGGAGGAGGGTATTAGGGTACTAAGGGTGGATCTGGAGAGGTTGTGGAAATGGTCAATGATATGGCCGCTGAAATGAAATGCAAAAACGTGTGAAGCAGTTCACACAGGGTCCAGCAATCTGAAAACAGAATAGAAGATGAGGGTGTAGTGTTGGAAAGGATGATAGAGGAGAGACAGTTATTGGGGTGATAACTGCAAACAAACTAAAACAATCTGCGCAGTGGAACAGAGCAGTGATGAGAGCAAATAGAATGCTGGGATGCATAGGAAGGGACAACAGCAGCATAAGAAGGGAGGTGATTCCGCCCCTGCAGAGATCCCTGGTGTGGCCACACTTGAACTACTGCATGAAGTTCTGGAGTCCACATTTGAGGAAGGACTGAGATAGGGAGGAGGCAGTGCAGAGGAAGCCATTCATGATAATTTAAGGGCAGCAAGGGCAGCCCTATATGGAAATTATAGAAAGGCTTGAAGACCTCAATGTGCACATACTGGAGGGCGGGAGTCGGCATGATAAAGATATAGAAGTTTCAACATAGGATAAAGAGAGCAGAGAGAACAGAACTGTCTACAATGAGTATGAACATGGGTAACAAGGTAAACTCTATGAAACTGGTGGGAGAGAGATTTAAAAAGGACATCAAGAAGTATTTCTTTAAGGAGAAAGGGTGGAGAAGTGGGGCAAACTACCAAACGGAGCAGTCAGTGCCAAATCTGTAGCAGGATTTAAGCATGAGTAGGATAGTCACATGGGGCTGGTAAAGGTAGGTAGGGAGGGTAGCACAAGGGACACAGATGAGGGTAACAACTAGGGTACTTGTAACATATATGCAACTGATTATTTCAACTCCGTCCTTCTTTCTCTAGAAAACCAACATATCCCCGTCACCACACACAGGGTGGCAGGGAAGGTGACCAAGTGGCTCACGTGCCCCCTGCTTCAACTGCTGAAACACAGGGACAAACTTTGGTCTGCATGGAAGGTCTCTCATCTATGCACTGACTATGAAGCCTATAGAGCCTTGCGGAACAACTGCAAAAAAGAAATACACCTGGCTAAAAGCACCTACTATAGGAACCTCCTAAAGTCCTCTTCCAACAACCCTCAAAAGTACTGGGCCCAAATCAAGGAAAATCTTAGCAATGACAATCCACAGACATCAACGGACACGAATATACAGGGCATTCACTGTAACAACCCGTTTACCATTGCCAATGCTTTTAATTCTCTCTTCTCCTCCCTACCGGCTGAAGCACCAGCTAGGACCCTAGCTGATTGGCCTCCTGCTCCGTCAAAGACCCCCACTCCATGCACCCTGGCTCCAACCATGTACCGAGAAGCATGTAAGCTTCTCAATACCCGTCAGATCTGCGGGGCCCGGCCCCTTGTGGCATCCATGCTGGTATACTTAGGCAGTTTGTACCTGGCTGTACAAGCCAGTCACCAGGCTTTTCAACCTTTCTATCAGTACTTCCTCTGTCCCATCTGCCTGGAAAACAGCCAGAACTATCCCAATTCTCAAAAAGGGTGATGTCAATCAATCAGTCAATCAATCAATCACTCATTATTTATGTAAGGTGCCTTTCTTAAACCAAGGTGCCTGTACAATAGTACATAAAACAATAAATAGTTAAAACAACATTAAAATATTCAGAAATCACTATAGGCTTTACTAAAAAGGTAGGTTTTCAAAGCTCCTTTAAAACTTTGGACAGTCGGGCAATTTCGCACCTGATGAGGTAGAGAATTCCACAGAGTTGGGGCCATGAAACTAAAAGATCTGGCCCCTGAAGTTTTTAAGCGAACCCTGGCAATTTCTAGCAATCCCTCGTCAGTAGATCGGACAGAGCGGGAGGGACAGTAGGGACAAAGGAGCTCTTTCAGGTAAGCAGGTCCCTGATCGTGTAGGGCCTTATAGGTCAGCAAACCAATCTTGAAGGTGATTTGCCAGCAAACTGGCAGCCAGTGCAGTCCACGGAGCACAGGCGTTATGGGACTGGTCCTAGAAGAACCAGTCAACAGCCTGGCTGCCACATTCTGCACTAGCTGCAGGCGGCGAATTTCAGCCTCCATTAGCCCAAGGTAAAGGGCATTGCAGTAGTCAAGGCGGGAGGTAATGAAGGCGTGGACCAAAGTGGGAAGATCATCTGGAGAAACTAGGTGCTTCACCCGGGCGATGTTCCTCAGATGGTAAAAAGAGGTTTTGACAACCGCTGACACCTGAAATTTAAATGTCAGACAGTCATCAAATACAATGCCCAGGTTCCGCACCCGGTCTGAGGTAGTCAGCTGGACACCCCCAAGCCATAAGCCCGAGGGCGATCCAGCTAACGAACCTTCCTCCCAGCAACCCTGGTCCACAACCAACATCTCAGTTTTTTCCAGGTTCAACCGCAATCAACTCACATTCATCCAGTGTTGGACTTCGGCAAGACAGTTGTTAAAGACCGAAATGGCAGCATCCTGGCCGGGCACAAAGGACATGTACAGTTGGGTATCATCTGCGTAGCAATGAAAACCCAGACTGTACCACCTAATGATCACTCCTAACGGCAGCATATACACTGCAAACAACATGGGTGCCAAAATGGAGCCCTGCGGTACCCCGCAGGATAGGGAGACCGATGCCAAGGAAAAAATCCCAGGCACCACTCCCTGAGTCCTACCCTCGAGGTAAGATCGAAACCACCTGAGGACTATATCAGACAGTCCAATGATAGATCGCAAATGTTCCAGTAGCACACCATGGTCCACAGTGTCAAATGCTGCAGAGAGATCAAAAAGGACCAAGATGGAACAGGTCCTTCGATCTCTCACTATTAGGAGGTCATTTAGTACCCGAACAAGTGCTGTCTCAGTACTATGCCTTTTCCTAAATCCAGACTGGAGAGAATCATAGACATTGTTGTTGGTCAGATGCTCATCCAACTGCGATGCAACCACCTTCTCAATAACTTTACCCACAAAGGGTAAGTTAGAGACTAGCCTGTAGTTTGCCAGACAGTCCGGGTCCAAGGAGGACTTCTTAAGAAGGGGCTGAACCACAGCCTCCTTAAGAGGATCTGGAAAAATCCCCCTCTCCAAAGACCTCAAAACTATCTCAGTAAGGACTGGGCCAATTTTATCCACACAACCCACTAAAAGACGTGTAGAGCCCGGTTCCAAACCACAGTTGGTCGGACATAGTGATTGGATGATCATCACAATGTCATTGATTGTGGGGAGGCTGAAGTCAGACCACACAAACTGGGTGTCCAACATCTCCTGCCGACCATCACAGCTCCCATTGGAGAGGGTCAAGCGGACGTCAGATCTGATTTTGGCAACCTTATCTGCAAAGAATAGAGCAAACTCCTCACACCATTCTTGGGAAAAAGCTCTTCTGGGCTGAAGACAGATTGGATTGCACAATCTGTCCACAATCCGGAAGAGCTGAGCTGGTCTATTCTGTGCAGCCACAATCTCTCTGGACAGGAATTCTGTCTTCTTCCGAGAGATTGCCAAACTTATGTCCAACTATAGACCCATTTCTCTTCTCCTCACTCTCAGTAACCTTCTTGAGAAAGTAGTCCATCGTCAGCTCTCCGAACACCTTGCCAAGTTCAATCTTCAAAGCCCCTGCCAACATGGCTTTAGGCCTGGACACAGTACCACCATGGCTCTGACCCAATTCACCAGTGATATCAAAAGCAATATGGATAATGGCCTACTCACTGGTGATGTTTTCATTGACCTGTCCAAAGCTTTTGACATGGTTCAACACCCACTCATGCTGGCGAAGCTCCAATCCATTGGTGCCTCTGACCCCGCTCTATCATGGTTCCGTAGCTACCTGGACAATCACACTCAGGTGGTAGCTTTCCACAAGGCTCTATCCTCCCCCAAAAGGATCACCCATGGCATCCCACAGGGGTCCACTCTCGGTCCCCTCCTTTTCTCCCTTTTCCTAAATGATATTCCCTACCCGTCACAGCTGCACTGTCATGTACGCCGATGACCTGCTTCTCTACTCAGCATCTAAATCAATGGAGGACATCAACTTCACTCTCTCAAGTGATTTTCAAGTCCTTCAACAATGGCTCTCGAACAGCCATCAATATCTTAACCTGGACAAAACACGTGCCATGCTATTTGGTTCCTCAAAAAAACTGCCCTCCACAGCTCCTAAGCTCTTGGTTCACTGCCGGGATGGTTCCTCTATCACCAACACATCCTCCTTCAAATACCTGGGGGTCACACTAGATCCCTCCCTCGATTTTTCAATACATGTCAACGCGGTTTGTCTTGTTGTTAACGCAAAAATTGGTGGGGCCTACCGAGTGCACCAGTCCCTCACACCATCAGCCACATTATCTGTAGCAAGGGGAGTGCTTCTCCCTCAGCTCAAATATGCTCTACCTCTTATTTACTCTGCCAACTCCAGTGTGCTCAGCAAATGGGATATTTCCTATAACAATATCTGCAGATTCACCTTAACTGCCCCTCGCCCTACTCATCACTGCCTCCTCTACTCCGGTTTAAACTGACTGTCACCCAAGGATCTCCGGGCCTACTCCCTGGGATGCTTTATTGACTCCCTTACTAGACCTCCTAGCCCGGACTCCCTGGCCAACTTGCTGGTTCCTGCTTCCCAAACCCATACCCTCAGGTTCTCCTCTGTCCCTTTGCTCTCAATTAGACCTTGCGCTACAAAAATGGGCAAACAGGCATTCTCTTACTTTGCCCCTAAGTTCTGAAACTTACTCCCCCTACAGGTTAAAAATTCTGCCTCCCACCAGGTCTTTAAAAACTCGCTGTTCTCTCATCTTCACACCCTTGGTTACTGCAAATGCACATAACATAACTACACTTGACCGCCAGCCTGAGGCCCGGACCTACTCCCATTTCTTGCTACAATATTGCTTTTAATGTGTTTGAATCCTGACATACCAGTTTTGTTGTTCTTATCCACTGTGTATGATGTTAAATTATTGCTTGTTACCTCATGTTTTTCTTTGAATTTAAGTTGTACTACTGTAATATGTGTACCTTTGTCCTGTGCTCTCCCGGGTCGTGCATGAAAATAGGCAGGATTGTTGCCTAGCACACTTACCCGGTTACCAAAAGCTAATAAATAAATATCATAGGTAAGGCTGAGCAGACTGGATGAGTTGTAAGGCCTTTTTCTGCCATCTGCGTGTACAGTATGTACTGCATGTATGTACAGTATGCATGTACATACAGAATGTGTATGGATACACCACTAAGTTTATCAGGTGGAATGCTACGTCCAGTCATGCTCTGTAAACTTCAATGGATGCCATTGTCCGTAAGGGATGTGTCTAATCTTGTTTTGAAAACCAGAACAGTGTTGTCTTCCATAATATCATCTGTCCCACAATGCCACATTGCCACCAGCAAAGGAAATGTTAAAGATGGAGGGCCAGCTCACCAGTGCCGTGATAGTGCTACTGCATGTGACACAAGTGACCCGGGATGTGGAGTGAGCCTGGGTTGTTGAAGGGCCAGCCAATGAAGAATGGCTGAACATCCCAGGGATGCTCACTTCCTCAGGGGTGGGGCAGGGTCTGGACTCCACTGCACCACTACCAGCTGGGTGACCACAGATGATGGAGCACGCAGGAGACATGGATCAAGAGTGCGGGAACATAAGTGTCATGATACAAGCTGTGTCAGCCAAGGTCTTCCCAACATCCATGGTGGGGCAAAGAGAACGGGAAAACCTCCCAGCCATTGCAGAATCCCATATACTGCCCACTGCAGGCATAGCACCATCAACCCGGCTTTGTACTCCAGGACTGACACTGCAACTCTGCCAGGGGGAGTATGGCCTGACCCCTGGCAGTCCTTTCCATGGGGACGAGGGTCATCCATGAGGGAATGTGGAGTGAAGGTAAGTCCCAGAGATTGCAGATGATGGGGCTGGGTGGAGCAGCAGAACTGACGTGGGCCAGTCAGGATGAAAGGATGACTTTGTAATATTGTTTGTTATGTAATGTACTTGTGCAATAAGGTCACCATTGTGAATGAGCGCAAGCTCAATGGTTATACCTAAATAAACAACAACAACGACAACACAGGGGCAGAAAGTATACTAAATTAAAAAAAAAAAAAAAAGCTAAGGAAAATTAGTTATAGGAAAGTGATAGGCTAGTACCTCCAGGTCAAAATTGGGGCTTTTTTAGGAGAGGATTCAACACAGAATCATGAAAATGATACACACAGAGAGACAGACAGAGAGAGAGAGAGAGACAGACAGACAGAGACAGATGTAGCGGTCTTGGCATTATTGAGACCAGGACCTCATAACATCACTTAATGATGGTCCAGTCAACAAGTGGGTCTGGGAAATAGGCAAATCTCACATATTGAGTGCAGAAGCTTCACACTCCCAGACTCAGCTTTACTTGGCTGAATTCATAGCCCCTGGCCTCCAGATAACATGCACACATAGCTGCACACAGGTGCTGGGGACAGTCTGGGGCATAGCGGGGTTGGACACTGGGGGCAAGGTTTGCAAGCCATGGCACAGGGCATGTGTCCAGCCCTGTGCCATGGCACTTAGATTCTGACAGTGCACCAAGCCCTTTGCCACAATTACACCAGATTTTACAATCTTGGGTGGAGTTGCAACAGTTTCCATCAATTACGGCAGCTTTCATCAAATTTCTGGCATAAGCTCCATAAAATGTCCCCCAGGATTGCCAAACGGTAGACAAGAAAAAGTTGGTCTACCTTGCAACAATTGCTGCATGGGAGAGAGAATCCTGTTAGATCACCACAAACCCCATGCACCATATCGTCAGCACACCACTGCTTGCAGCGATCTAAGGCTTATAAAATCCTATCCTGAGCATCCAATTGGATGTTTGGGTTAGTGTCAAGGTGGATCCCTGTCCTTATGTGGAGTAGGGGATCATAGGATGCAGAAGTCCTCCAAGGAATTTCCCAATACAGGGGAAGAACCTTTAATTAAAAATGTAAAAAGCGAAGCTGTCCCAATGGTCTAGTGGCAGGACATCATGCTAGATGCAGGTGACCCAAGTTTGGGAGCCGACTGAAGTTGTTATATTGTGAGGCCAGGCTGAGGCAGCTAACAAGAGGCAGTGTGCCTTAGCCAACAGATTCGGGTGCCACAGCAACCCCTGTGGATGGGTAAAGGAGCTCACTTCTGGCACAGGGGCATGTTGTGCCCATGGTGGCCGATGTGTACTGCCCACACCATGAGAAGAGGGTGCCTGTGGGAGAATACCTTGGGGAAAAATCCAGGCTGCCATCTATATGATGGCCTTGGCCTGAGTAGGGTATATCCTTGTATCCAGGGTATACCTCTGAATGACGACGACTGTGGGGGCCAAGGATAGAAACCTGTGTGGAAAACATTAATTCAAAAAGTCACTCTGTGCACCCCAAGCTCACTAAGCAATATTGGAGGACTAGAGGGAAAGGCAAGGGGACTATTTAGATTCCACAATGGTTCCATTTGAAAACAGTGCATGAAAACTAGTAAGGACAATATGAACCCAGCAATATGAGCACCAGGAAAAACAGTGAGTGACAACTTCTAGGAGACCCAAAGCAGTAAAAACTGTAAATGAACACTACACAAAAGTTTACAATCGGGTGGCTTCGCCCCTGCATCCCCCTTACTTAAGTATACTGTATATACTTGAAGACGCACTATACACCACACAAAGGTTTCACTGTTTTGAGCCCCACTAAAGTTGTCACTCGCTGTTGTTCCCAGCACTCATTTTGCTAGACTCATATTGTCCTCGCTATTTTTCACATGCTGTCTTGACATGACTCCCCAACAAAGCAGGGAGGCTGAGCTGGAAGGGCACATGCTGTAAGTGTTATTGCTGGGGTTTCCCAGGTGTAGTATTGTCTACCTCCTTAGGCTCCATTGGGCCAGTGCGTGGCAGAAAAATTCACATGAGCCTTGCAGAATGTAATCCTGCATTAATTTTTTTTTCCATTGACTGAATTGAACAACAATGCAATTTCTTCCTGGAAGACTTTTTTTCTATGAAATTACCTATTCCACCTTAATAATTCTAACAGCCCTTCTTTGTGAAATTAAGCAATAAGGCATGACCAGGAGTTAGACTAACAGTCTGTTAATCAGCCCCTAGGGGTGTAAAGTGGCACGAGGCACAGCCAAGTGCCATTTTGCCCCTAGGGGGGTGATTAACTGACTGTTAAGCTAACTCCTGGGAGTGCCTTATTGCTATTATAAAAACAAGCATTTGTCAATGCCGAATGTTGCTTGCTTCTATGTGCTGTTTAGGTATTTGGAAGTCATTGGAGTGCAAATATTGAAAATTTGCGAACTTACGAACGTGCGTAGGAACTGCGCAACGCACGCTCATAAAACAGTAATTTTTAGGAATTTTTTCACCAAATTTTCAACATAGCCATTTTAAGACCTCTGCTCATGAACTGTGCCACTGTGATTTTGTTAATGTGTCCCATACATTGAGTTTGCACACCGACTGCGCCATTGTGCGCTACATGGGCGGAAACACATTTTGGGCAGGATGTGAAAAAATGACAGCTGTACTGCTCATAAGAAGGTGTGGTAAAATGGCAATGTTGAAAATCTGAAGTGAAAATATTGAAAATTTGCGAACTTATGAGCCTCGTGGAACTGCATAGCATGCTCAATAAAACAGTCATTTTAGGAATTTTTCACCAAATTTTCAACATAGCCATTTAAGACCTCTGCTCATGAACAGTGTCACTGTGATTTTCTTAATTTGTCCCGTACATTGATTTACACACCGACTGCACCATTCTGCGCTACATGGGTGGAAACACATTTTGGGTGAGATGAAAATGACAGCTGTACTACTCATAAGAAGGTGTGGTAAAATGGCAATGTTGAAAATCTGGAGTGAAAATATTGAAATTCATGAACTTCACGAGCCTGCGTAGGAACTGCGCCAACACCGCGCTCGTAAAACAGTCATTTTTGAATTTTGCCAAATTTTCAACATGGGGTTTTGGGACCCCTTCTCATGAATGATGTTACTGTCATGGTGGTATTCAGGCCTGAAGGGTGATTTCACAGTCACTGCGCAGTCACTGCGAAATCACACTCGGGCCCGAATAACACCATGACAGTGAATCATTCATGAGAAGGGGTCCCAAAAACCCCATGTTGAAAATTTGGTGCAAAAATTCCCAAAAATGCCTGAGATATGCAACAAAGTTGAAACCCCCCTATCTAGGCTATTATACAGCTTACCGGCATTTCCTCAGTTCGCGGTCGGCTTTGAAGAGTGCAGACGTGTTCCCGGTCCACCGAAGATCGTCGCGCTGGAGTCCGGAGGTAAGTATGGGGTGAGGGGGGGCGTGGGGAGGCTGGGTGCGCAGTGGGTGGGTGCGGGTTGTGGGAGGGGTTGAAGACGCTCCACGGGACCGCTTTCATTTTCAGGTTAAAATTTAAAAAAGGCGTCGTGGGACCGTTTGCCACGCTGGGGTGGGCTCCCAGCGTGGCACAAGGATGTTGGGGGGTTCAGCCGACGGGGATTAGGCACCCCGCGGCCAAAGGACTCCATGCCACGCTTGGGCACCTACAACGGGGGAGAGATGAGCCAGCCGACGGGGATTGGGCACCTGCTGGCTACGTAGGTGCGGGGCGCACGCCTGCGCTGGGGGAGCTACGCTTCAGTGGGATTCTTATCTATGCTCACCGAAGCGTAGTTTCCCTTCAATCAGGGGAGAAGATTGCATTTTGGAGCGTGTCGAGACAGCTCCAAAATGCAATGGCTTAAGGGGCTGCGCCTGCCAGCTCACTGACTGAATTGGAGGAGGAAGTGACACACCTCCGAAATCTCTGATGATGGCACTATGTTTCTTGCACATGCGTGCAAGCAACATAAAAATGGTTCCAAAAGAAATGTGTTAAAAGTATACTATTTGAATGTTTTCCTCATTTAGGGGGAGATTTTTAATAAAATAGTTCTTCCACCAACAGTTTAAGAATGCTGGTTCAAAATCAGAATGCATCATTCCACACATTCAGCAGTGCTAGAGGATGGAATGCTGACAGGAAGAATCCATGTGCCATGGTGATCAGGCTGTACATGACAGTATAACATGGATTAATGTAAGGCTGTTGGAATCCTAACAGCCAATCAGACTGCAGCATTTCTGAGAGCCTTTTTATAATTTGGATTCTTTGGTAGAATTTCTTTACTGGAACTACTTGGATTGGTAGAATTTTGAATTCTGGTAAAAGAACCCCATTTCCACTGAGAGTAAATTTTCCTTTGTTTTTTTTTTTTTAATTCTTGTTCCATCATGGGAATTCTTAGGAACCAAATTAGTGTCATCACTCCTTCCCCACACACACACACACAAGTGAAACTGGAGGCCTGTTTCATGGAGCTATTTCTGTCACATGAGACATGTCATGTTCAGTAGAAGCTTGATGCATGCTACTACTGCATATAGAGGCTGCATCCCACTGTCTGGCTGCTATGGAGTCTGTGCTCAGCATATGTGGAGGAGACACATGTCAGAGAGTGCATAAATTACCCTTCTAACCCATCTACCCTTCACTGGCCCCACAAATGAGAAACCTGAAGCAGCTCTTGAACCCAAGTCACCCACGTAGTGCAGTGTGCTGCTGCTCAGTCACTGAGACACCCATGTTCACATCTTTCTTTCATGCAATGAAAATATCTGTTCATTTGTACCAGTAAGTAACATTCATCAGGATGTTTGTCATGATCTGATCTGTGCAAAGCTCAGTCAGAATAAAAGTTGGAGTGTAAGTACTATGCCACAAAACCAGACTTCTGCACTCCATCTCCTGTAGCTTGCTGTTCTCATTCAGGAGTAGCCTTCTATCTCTTGGTAACCAATCCTGTGGAGGACGGACACATCACAAGGGCAGTGTGCTCATTCTCCAGGGAAGGGGAGGACTTAAATACATTTGTATTGAGTGTAATGTGATCCTGCCTCATTCTACCACAGCGGTACCTCAATCTACCACTAGGTAGCCAACTTTTCTGTGACTACCACTGTACATCACACGGCAGCACCTCCTGTGATAGAAATATGAGTGTCTCAGTAGGGTGTTGGAACACCACCTTTTGTACAGTATTCACAAGGGTGAACTATATATATATATATATATATATATATATATATATATTATTTTTATTTATTTCAAAAGTTTTACCGGGAAAGACATACTGGGGTAGCAGCTTGTTTTTTTATGCATTCTTGGGGGAGAAGGGAACACAGTTCAAAACAGAAAATACTATAAGGTGCATTTAAAATAAACAAACACGTAGTATCAACTACAGAAGACAGCCATCACTAGCTCTCATTAATACATAGCAGCTATGCTGTAGTCTAGGGGTCAGTCAGAGGGCCAGACCATAGAACTGCATGTAACCCATAAAGAGGTCAGGGGCTCAGGGGCATCTGCAGAAGTATGCAGAGAAGTCACAAAGGAGGGTTTTAAGAGACTAGAGGGAGGAGACAGGGCAGAAAGCAGGAAGCACAGAAGGCCAAAGTTTAGTGACTCTGATTGAACAAACATTTGCCAGTGATAAATGTTTGCATCTATGTTATGTGTGACAGGCATGCACAGTGAGATGAATAATGTATGATGGAGCCCAACTTCCTGCTAATTGTAGGTCTGTGCCTATGCTGTAATTTAAAACTGTTACGGTAATCTACTGGCCAGACACAGTGCAAGGGCCCATCAGGCCTCGACATGCATATCAACCTCTTATGAAGGAAGGCTCCCCGACCCACCAAAAGGTGTTATATGTGTGCCAGAACACTGCTCTTCACCTCCCCAGGCTACGGCACCTTTCCCCCAGCTTTGGCCCATTCAGCCAGACCACTGAGCTTGCACCCAAACTCAGGTCACTAGCACAGGAAGGCAACATGTTTCCACTGTGCCAATGGCCATCCCTGCAAACAGCATTATGTTATCATTTCTTTTTTTGTAACAGTTTTGACCCAAAAATGTTAACACTGTCTTTTTATGACCCCCCTCATCTTCTGAACATGACAGCTGTCATTTATAAAATATTGGATGAATCATCATTTTGTGCCACAAGTGCAAATTTACATTTTGGCCAGGATTCGAAAAATAACAGCTGTCGGGTTCACAAGGTGATGTGAAAAAATGGCTATGTTGAAAATTTGGGGTCAAAATATTAAAAACTTACCAAATTTATGATTGAGCATTGTAAAATGTCAATGTACCTTCATAATTGATTTTTTTTATTTTTACCCCAAATTTTCAACATAGTCTTCTTATGATCCCACCTCATGAACCCAGCAGATGAACATTTTCAAATTCCAGCTAAAATGTCATTTCACACCACAGGTGTGAAAACACATTTGGCCAGGATTTGAAAAGTGACAGCTGACACGTTCATGAGGTGGTGTAAAAAAATGGCTATGTTGCAAAGTTGGGGTCACAATATTGAAAATTAGGCAAGTCAGGTGTGGAGGGCTGAGGCGCTGGTCACCTTACCTGCTTGCACGTTGGCCATCTGGGGTTGGGAACAGACTTGGGTTGCTCGGGTTGAAGGGTGAGGAAGGATTGAACATCCCAGGATAGTTCTCCTTCCTCAGGGAGGGGGGGTTAGTGTGGCGTGTTGCTTGACTGTGACCCAGCAGCAGCTGGATGGCAGCACATGCGATGCCACCATGTAAGGGAAGGGGACCTCATGTTCAGGTTACAAGGGGTGTCTCCACAGAAGTGGAGTTGACACATCACAGCCATTGCACGTCTGTGGGCCACAAGGTGAAAATAAGTGAGAAAAAGGATGACAGTGAAGGTAAGCACCAGAGAAGCTAGGTAATGAGTCTGGGGGGGGGCAGTCAGAGGGGGACAGCTGGGGAGAAAGTGGGATAAACAGAATAAGGAAAACAAAATAATGAATATTGCCAAAGTTAATGAGTGAGTATTGAAATATTTCAACATACATTCATAACTTTGTTGTTTTTTAATATTTTTACCACAAATTTTCAACATAGCGTTCTTATGACCTCACCTCATTAACCCAGTAGGTGTAAATTTTAAAATCCTGCCCAAAAGGGGATTTCATGGAGCAACTGCGTAATCACCCTTTGAGCCAGATTTGAAGATTTTCTACCTACCTTGTTCATGAGGTGGGGTCCTGAAAATGCCATATAGAATATTTGGGTAAAATATAAAGAAATGATCAAGTTATTAGTACAAGTTCAGAATGCATGGAAACACATTGACAGCATACCTAATTTCCTCAGTTCTCAGTCCGGAGTTAAAGAGTGAAGAAGTGTCTCCAGTCCAGAGATGATATTGGCTTTGGACCCCTGGTAGATAAGTAAGAGTGGGAGGGAGTGGAGATGCTGAGTGGTGAGGGTTAGGTGAGGGGAGGAGGGGGTAATAGCAGCAGAGGGGTGGTTGGAGCAACAGACATCAATGGACCATTTTATTTTTTTACAGGGATTAAAAAAATAAAAAAGACTATGAGGAGTGGTTTTCTTTATTTCAGGTACTGACACTGGGGACTGGGCACCCCAGTGTCAGTGTCATGTTTGGTGGCACAAGGGGTGGTCTCCCTGGTGTCACACAATGGAATCAGGCAGGGTGGGGGTACTAGCCTGCACCAGTGATTGGGCACCCTAGTGTCAGAAAATTCAGAAGGAGCATGGGAAGCAATGGGAGGTAGGAGGGATATTCAGTATGGGAGAGTTAATTTCACTAACTGGGTACAGGAAGGGACAGGGAGGTGGGAGGGATACTCAGCAGTGTGAGGGACTTCAATTCACAGACTAATTATAGGAAATGATGGGGAAGTGGGAGGGATACTAAATAGAATGTGAGGGTTTATAAGGAAAAAACGTGCCAGCCACTCTGTGAATGGAGTGGTTGACACCTTTCAACTACAAGAAGTTTCCACCCCATGAAAAGAAAAACACATCACAGTTAGCCTCGCTGATCATTAGGCTGTCACTGCCCAGCCCCCTGCAACCTAAGCTGCATTGAAACATAGAATTTGATGGCAGATAAGGACTGCTTAGCCCACCCAGTCTGCCCATTTCCCTACCTAATGGATAAGCTGCAGATCCTAGTTAACCAGCAGCCTACTTCTTCCTACCCCCACCCCCAAGAATTGCCTTATGACTGTCCCATGCATGCTTGAATTCCACCACTGTTTTGACTCCACAACCCTCTGGAAGGCTGTTCCATGCATCCACAACCCTCTCTATGAAAAATACTTCCTTAAATTACCTCTGACCGCCCCTCTATCTTCAAATTGTGCCCCTTGTTCTTGCACACCTCTTTTTGAAAGATGCTACCCTCTTGACTTTGTTGATTCCTTGAGGTACTTGAAAGTTTCTATCATGTCCCTCTCCTCCTTTCCTCGAGGCTATACATATTAAGCTCCTTAAGTCTCTCTTCATATGTCTTCTGGTGCAGACCTTGCACCATTTTAGTTGCCCTCCTCTGGACAGCTTCCATCCTATGTCTTTGCGGAGATTGGGTCTCCAGAACTGCATGCAGTACTCCAGATGGGGTCTGACCAGCTGTCTGTACAGAGGGATAATAACTTCCTGTTTTCTACTGGTGATGCCTCTCCCATGCATCCCAGTATCCCCCCAGTCCTCCTTGTTGCCCTCTCACATTGCTTGCCCACCTTTAGGTCATCTGATATGACTACCCCCAGGTCCCTTTCCATTTTTGTTGTTGTTAGTATCTCACCCCCCACTGTGTACTCTTCCCCTGGGTTTTTGTTTCCCTGGTGCATTACCTTGCACTTCTTAGCATTGAATCTAAGCTGCCATACATTTGACCATTCCTCTAACCTTGCCAAGTCCCTTCTCATCCTTTCCACCCCACCTTGTGCATCAACTCTGTTGCAGATCTTTGTGTCATCTGCAAAGAAACATATTTTTCTTCCAGTCCCTCTGCAATGTCGCTATAAAGACACAAGAGGACCGTCTCAATACTGAACTCTCATGTACCTCACTAGTAACTCCCCTTCTTCAGAGTGGACTACATTTACTATTACTCTCTGTGTCCTATTCTCCAGCCAATTCTTCACCCAGGCTGTCATCTTGGGACCCACTCCCAGGTTGGCTAACTTGTATATTAATATTTTGTGTGGGACTGTGTCAAATGCCTTGCTAAAGTCTAGGTAGGCCATGTCCACAGCCCCTCTCTGATTTGCTACTTTGCTCACCCAGTCAAAGAAATCTATCAGATTCATCTGGCATGACCTTCCTGCTGTGAATCCATGCTGCCTTGGGTTCTGTGCCCCTCTGGCCTCTAGATACTCAACAATTCTTTCCTTCAGAAGTGATTCCATCATTTTCCCTATCACTGAGGTCAAACTGACAGGTCTGTAGTTTCCTGCTTCTGCCTTGCTCCCACTTTTGTGAAGGGGAATCACATCTGCCCTCCTCCAGTCCTCGGTACCACTCCGTCCTCCCATGATTTGTTAAAGAGGGTAGTCAGTGGTGTCACTAGTTCTACTCTTAGTTCTTTTTAAAATTCTGGGATGAATCGATCAGGCCCCATTGCTTTGTCCACCTTCAGTTTTAAGAGTTCTTTCAGAACCCTTTCTTCTGTAAATGGGTTGGTATCAAATTCTGTATCCAGAGTGTTTCTACTGTTTGTTTTAGGTACCTCCTCTTCATTTGTAAATACTGAGAAAAATATTTGTTTAGTATCTCTACCTTTTCACAGTCACCCTCTGCCCACCTCCCTCCCCTTTATTAAGCCTCACTATCCCTCCCTTGGTCTTCCTTCACTCCCTGATGTACCTATAAAAAGTTTTATCCCCCTTCTTAACTGAGTTGGCTATCTTTTCCTCAATTTGGGCCTTTGTTGTTCTGACTGCCTTCCCAGCTTCCTTTTGCTTTAACTGATACAGTTCTCTGTCCGGCTCCTTCTGTGATTCCTTGTACTTCCTGAATGCTTTCTTTTTCTCTTGAACCTTCACTACCACTTCCTTTGAGAACCATAGTGGTTTCTTACATCGTTTTGTTTTGTTTATTTGCTTCACACAAAGGCTTGTTACCTCTGTGATGGCAGTTTTTATTATTCCCCATTGTTCTTCCACCCCTCCTTCCTGCCCACTTGCTAGTGCATTCCTGAGGCACTCACCCATTTTGGCAAAGTCAGCTCTCCTAAAGTCCAATACTTTTGCCTTTGTATGGCTTGACGCTATTGCTGTGTTTATTGTGAACCATACTGTTCGATGGTCGCTAGTTTCCAGATGGCTACCTACTTCTACATCTGTGATCCTCTCTCCATCTCCATTTGAGAGAACCAGGTCTAAGATTGCTCCCTCTTGAGTGGGCTGCAGTACTAGTTGTCTAAGGCATGCCCCCTGTAGGGCATCTGGAATAACCCCACTCTTCGAAGTGGCTGCTGCAACTGCACTCCAGTTAACATCTGGCATATTCAGATCACCCGTCAGCAATATCTCCTCTTTTTCTGCCATTCTAAGTATACTTTCTATCATTTCCTTGTCCATTTCCTCCCCTGAGAAGGGGGTCTGTATACAACCCCTGTGCAGATTGTGGTACCATTGCATGTCTCCAAATTTACCCACAGTGTTTCTTCTCCTCCCTGTTTACCCTTTTGTTCTGTTGCTTTGATTCCTTCCCTTATGTAAAGAGCTACTCCTTCTCCTCTTTAACCCTCCATGCCCCTCCTGTAGATAGTGTATCCTGGTATGTTTATGTCCCAGTCATGGTTTTGTGTGTACCGTGTTTCAGTGACTGACACGATATCCAGATGTTCCTCCTCCATCAAGGCCACTAATTCAGGAAGCTTGTTACTCAGACTACGGGCATTGGTACTCATTGCTCTCCATTTTTTGATGGCTTTACCTTCTGTTGGACCCAACAGCACCACACCTCTGCAATGCAATTCTTTGTAAGAAAAATATTTGCTGCTCGCATGCACACATGAACGTAAACAGAAGCTACAGAGGATTTTATAAGAGGGTAGGAGAGAGAACGAGACTCAGAATTATATGGAATTATATATGGAACCCAAAGAAACAGAGGCAAGGAAAAAAATGCCTTAGATTGGCTTTGACCCAGGTCATCTGAAATACTATTCTGTTGCACTACCAGCTGCGCTACCAAGGCAAATAGAAAACCAAGATTCTCAGAAGCACCTTACTCTTTTTCTAATGTAATTATAACTGCAGCACCAAGTTTTGCAGTACAGACAGAGTAAGATGTTTCTGGGAGTTCCATGTTCCAGTTGCCTTGATGGTGCAGTTGTTAGCGCAATGGAATGGTATTCTGGGTGGCTTTGGGTTCCATACATATGCACACTGCACCCCTGTGAATAAAAATGTATTTATCTGTGGTGCAGCAGCTTTTGCATTAGAGAAGCAGTAAGGTGCTTCTGGGAGTATTAGGTTTTTAGTTTCCTTGGTGGTGCAGATGGTAGCGCAACTGAAATGTGTTCCGGGAATCCTGAGTTCAAATCCCAGCTAAGGTACTTTCTCTCTTCTGTTTGTTTAGGTTCCATATATATGCACACACACACCCTAGGGAATAAAAGTGTAATTATCTGTTGAACCACCACCCACTTTCCTCATGATGGAAATCATGTATCATGGCATACTCAGAACATCTGGGTGGGGGATGAAAGATGAGAGGAGGCAAGGGATCATCATGGTCCTAGGGAAAAAAACGCCATCCATTTACAGTTCTCTGCAAGCAGGATAAAGAAACCTGTAAGACTTGAAATGTACATAGATGGCTATCTTTTACTGAGTAAATAATATGTTTCAACATGCTGAAGAGGAGCTGAGCTCATGAGAAAAATCATGGAGCTCATGCCACCAAAATTTGGAATTCAAATTATTCTGCTCTTTGCTATTTAGGACATCTATATGACAACTGGATTTTTTTACCATGCAGTCCATTCACAGCTGAGGCTTCTCCAGCAAGCAAAATCATATTCCTCTTCTAGTGCCATCAGAGTATGTTTATGTGGAAATGACTGTGATGTCACAAGTAGGATGCTGCAACCTGAGTTCCAGAATAAGCCTCATTTGTAGATAATGCTCAACTGGCCCAGTGATGTGGAAGGTTGATGTGTTGAACACCCTACCTCCTGCCATGTCAGTGACCTGTCTTCGGGAAGAAGCATTGCTTGCAGCAGTCAGTGGGATGAGAGGAGATTCAACGTCAAAGGGACTGCTGTGCTGTCCCAGGAAGAGATGGCCAACCATCTTGGTCTCTGCCACCAGGTGGCAGCCCAGTGGTACAGTAGTGCAGGTAGCAAGTGGCTCCATGGGTGGGGTCATGGCTCTGCAGGACATGCACACCTCCATGCGTACATACTGATGTGTTACCAAATACAGGGGTCAAAGGGGAGAACAAGGAAAGTGGGGAGGATGGGCTTAATGAAGCCCTGCTTTTTTCCCCCACAGATCATGATGCCACTCAGCTCTGGGGGGAAACAGAATATGCTGACTTTAGGGGGGTGGCCCTCCCCCTCCTAGCCCCACCATGGGGGTAATCTGTGTGAGACTTGTTCCCCAGGTTGGGAGAGACAAGCAGTTGATGTGGGGGGCAGTACAGGGCTGAGAGAGCCTGCCTGCCTTTCCTGGAGGAAGAAAAGCTTTATAGCAGAAAATGAACAAAGCTGCTGTTGTGATGCAAATACCCTTAATAATAAAATGTGAAACTGCCTGAAATTTAGTTTTTAAAGCTGTATAGCGATAGCTGTGCACCATGTTACTAACAAGAGAAATTGGAGCAAGGCAGACAGGCAAACAGGAACTGACATACAGTATATGATCTTCTGCTTCCACAGTGCAGTTTCATCACTTCATTGGGATGGATGAGACTCATGAGGGCCTTTATCTTCTGTCATTGGTATGGATGAGATCCTTTATCTTCTGTGTCTGTCTGTGCCCCCATCCTTCTCCTCCCCCTACTCCGCTTCCCCCTACTCCATCCAGATCTATGTTATTCATGAATCTATGGCTGTGGCACTTTTTCTGTTTTCCGTGCCACCTCTACAACTGGAAGAATGCATCTGAGTGCATGCAATACTTAACATAGCAGGGGAAAGTGTCAGTGACTGAAGAAAAATTCTATCAGAAACTGATGTAGATCTGACATAGCAGAAACCATTTTTTTACCTCCATAGTATGTATTGTGTTGAATGAACAAATGGCAGAGCGAGAATGAGACCATTCGTTATGCTAAAGGCACCAATTTATATACTGTAGGTATGCAGAGTGTGGCAATGTAAACTGGAATCTGAACTCTGGATTACTCTGCTGCCTATCTTATCACCAAGGAACACTACCACTTACAACTAACATCGGTCAGTTAGAACTGTGATTGCAGTAAGTCAACAAGGAACTGTACCAATACAGAACCTTAATACAAGTGATTACACTGCTTTGCATCAGAATAGAAGAAAAAAGAACATGTTACAGGTGGGTGATACCTTTTATTGGGCTTTTAACTCTTGAAAACTAGTCTCAAAAACAATTTTGTTAGTCCAATTAAAGGTATTACCTATAACATATATTTTTCCTTCTTCGTTATTATTTTTTTTAGTCTTTGGTAACCGGGTAAGGCCCACTAGGCACAAGCGCCTGTTTTCAGGGGTGACCTGGGAGCACTGGGTGGTTAAGTGGCTTGCTGAGAGTCACACAGTATACAAGTGGAGGTTGTGAGAATCAAACTCAGGTCTGGTCTGCTGGATGTACCAAGCTCATTCACAGCTCATTCCTCTAACTGCTAGGCTATACTGCAAGCCCACATCATAGACTGGACTAACAGAGCTGCAACATTTCTCCATCACAACAGGCCAAACTAGATCCACATTGTTATGTGCAATGTCTTCTGCAGAAATCAGTGGCAGTGGAGGAGGGGCAAAGAAAGGATAGAAAAAGTTTACTGCAATAATTTTATTGGGAAAGTGCACTTAAGCACCTGCTTCTTAACAAAAGCAGGGCACATCCCAGTATAACCTGGTACAAAACACTATACTAATTCCTGCTATCTGAAGAACTTTGCTTGTCCCCTTATCTACTGCAGCTTAGTCATGATAACAGTGAATAAGTGGCTCTGGTCAAATATGAACCAAACTTTGGGTTCCCAAGCTTGTGATCTAACCCTTAGACCCCAATACCTATTACATTTTTAAGGCTACTTAGTGAATTTTAAAGCAGAGAATGGTGGAAATGGGGGATCCCAATGGAACTCGGTTCTAGTAGTGAAATTAAAAGTCTGACTTAGTTCCAGGAATAAAATGTGGAAGGACTGCTTCTGTGTAAAATACACACCCCTAAAGGCATAACACTGACTAAATAAAGTGTATAAATGCAATATATAATGGAGAAACACATCCCCCAACCCCTGTCAGATATGTTTGCTACTAGATCACAGGTGATGGATTCCCTTAGTGAACCCTTTCCATTTCCAACACTGAAAGCAACCTTCTTGTTAGAGTTCTGCTGGCCGTGACCAAAAATGGAAATGGTAAACTTTGCTGTTTTAACCCCTCAAGGGAAGAAGTCAGTGGGGTGCTGACCACAGCAAAGCTGTAATGCAATGCTATAAGTTGTGTAGGAATATATAACATTGTATACCAGCTGCTTGACAAACCCTCCATTTCAAGTAGTTCTCGGAGGGTAGCTGAATCCATATCCTATAAGCGTGTTCCCTGTTGTCCAGTAAATGTGGGATTTTTTTGTCACAATAATACAGCAAGTAAACTACAACTAAGCTGTGTATTATTCTGTATCTTTTATCAGGCTAATACATTAGCAGCCATATTGGCTCTGACTAGAGTTTTTTCAAAATGGTGCAACTGCGTTCCAGTGATGCTGTTGATGTTTTTGTTTTCTAATCACTTGATCCCCTCTTAATTTATGCATTTGCTTGTTGTATGTATAAGTAATAAGCCCCTCCAGGGTGTGCATTATAGGATTTTAATGCATACCCCAGGAATGTACCAAGGCACAAGATCGAAGGCCAAGTGTCGTTATGCCCTTGGGAAGTGTTTAAAATCCTGTAATGCATGACTTATTACCCTTATAAAATAGCTCTAAGTAGTTTCTTCAGAGAGAAAACTGAGATTCAACAACTGACCATGCTTTTTATAGAGATTTAATGCATGGTTAGGTGATGTTTCTTGACCAAATACTTTTCTAGAGTTTTTCTAGCCATTTTATATTCAGGTATATACAATAATGGGAATAATCCAACACTGAGCAGAAAATCACTTAGCAACTGCACTTGGGCAGCACCTTTCCATTTCCAACACTGAAAGCAGATTTCTTGTTTGCGTTCTGCTGACAATGGCCAAAACTAGAAATGGTGAACTTTGCTGTTTTAACCCCTCGATTGAAGAAGTTAGTGGGGTGCTGAACACAGCAGAGCTGTAATGCAATTCTGTAGATTGCATAGGAATATATATCACTGCATACCAGCTGCTTGACAACCCCCTCCCCATTTCAAGAAATTCTCATAGGGTAGCTGAATCCATGCCCCAGAAATGTTATCCCTGTTGTCCAGTAAATGTGGAATTTTTTCCTCACAATAATACAACAAGTAAATTACAACTAAGCCACATATTATTCTATATTTCTCATCAGGCTAATAGATTAGCAACCATATTGGCTCTGACCACATTTTGTTTTAGAGTGGTACACCTGAGTTCTAGTGATTCTGTTTGATATTTGTTTTCTTTGCTAGTCACTTCATCTCCTCTTTGTTTACCCTTTTGCTTGTTGTATATGTAAGTAAGTGATAAGCCATGACAGGGTGTACATTATAGGATTATAATAACTGGGTCTTCCTTTTTTTCAGAGAAAACCCATGGCATTATTTGTTGTAAGAAGGGAGTGTTTATTACAGCAAACATGCACACCAGTTTCCCTAAGTCTGTGCATGAGCCCACCGCAGCTCTTCCTCCTGGACCGCTGACCACTGGCCAGGAGACAGAACCACCACTTGAACTCAGTGGTAAGTGAAAAGAAATAAATAACAGACACTAATAAACAAAACTTTAAGCTGAGGGTAAAAAAAAAAAAATGAAAAACTGTAAATAATAAATAAAAACAACTGAAGGCCACACACTCAAACCAAAGCAGACCATGGCCACACAGGACTCAGGAATGTCATTTTTACTGTTATTTTATATAATAGCTGTGGCCAAAAAGGAAGACCCAGCAATTATATAAAATAAAATATGGGGTGGTGTGTGTAAACAAGAAGTTTACACATACCCTTGGGGTTAGATGCATTTCATCAGTCCCTTGAGCTTCACTCTCGGGGTTTATGTAGCATCTAATCCCTCAGGTGTGTGTAAACTTCTTGTTACACACATCTCCCCAAACTTGATTCTATATTTAATGCATGTCCCAGGGGGTGTAGTAAGGCATGAGGCTGAAGGCTGAGTGTAGTTACAGCCCTGGGAAGGGCATTAAAATACTATGATGCACACCTTGGAGGGTTTACTACCCTTATAAAATGGTTCTAAGTAGTTTTTGGGGGAGGAAAATGAGATTCGACACCTGGCAATGCATTTATAGAGATGTAATGCATGGTCAGGTGATGTCTCTTGGCCAATTAACTTTCTAGATTGTTTTTTAGCCATTTTATATCAATAATGGAAATAATGCAACACTGAGCAGCAAGTCACATAGCAACTGCATTTGAGCAGCAACACTGGCCCATGCAGTCACCTCTGTGCAAACTGTGGCTTTTTTTACAACATGCTGCTATTATATTATAGATCAAGGGAGCGCTCCTGATCAATCTGAGCATTCCTTTCCCCTGCTCATGAGACACTCTTATTCTGTGAAAAGCATCTCATGCATAGATGCCCTGGAAATGGGCTCATTCTGGGACAGTTCTTTGTTTAAAAAAATGACATTGCGCACTCCCTTGATCTATAATATATTAATACATCTCCCATCACCACTGGTTGCAGGTAAGAGTGGTTTCACTTGCATTCTGCTCAAGCCAGAACAGCTCAGCTTTGCTTTGCTGTTCTCTCTTGAGCAGAACATGTGTGAAACCACTCTTATCCTGCAACTAGTGGCTCTGGGGGGATGTATTAATATATAATATGGTTCCTATTCTTCAGTTTCTTATACCATAAATCTGTTGTACTGATCACTACTTCAGTAATGTGAGATGAACATCATTGTCTTAAGTTTTTTCCAGACAAATTCTTCCATTCAAAATATGATGCATTACATTTAAGTTACTTTCTGTGTTGATCACATACATGAAAATGTGCACACTATCTATGTCATGCACACAGTATGCTTCCTCGGTCTACAGACCCAAACTAAAGTTTATTTATTCATTTAGTTCAAATACTGGCCATGAGAGAATACTAAGTACGAAGCTTCTTTCCAGGTGTGACCTGGGGAAGGAGGGATATAGTGATGCAAGGATATAAAGAGAGGATTAATAGCATTAAAAAACACATTACAGAGCATGGGCGTTAGAGTACAGCATAAATGAGCATAAGGTGCAATGACTACATAATTATATTACAGGAAGACTGAGGTATACATAAACTGGCAAATAATATATGTTTATTCCCATAGACCTCAAATGGATACATTTCCTATTGAATCAATAACAGCATATGATATATTTTTCCACCAGACAATTCTAATTTTGTATAAACTCAGAAGTTCTGAAAGTTCTCCTTCTGTCTTAATTTTATCATCATACATCCACACACCTGTGTATGGTTCCTTTTAGGTATTACCATAGGTGCAGAAACCATAGGGGGTTTTACACCTACTTTGAATCTACCCTTTAAGCTGTATTGGTGCACTTTCAAACTTATGCACCCCCCCCCCTTTAACATTCCTATACCCTAGGCAAGGCTATGGGAAATGTATACCTCACAAGTATATTTTCTGGTCCCTCGGAATTTTAATACAGTGTATCATTCTTCAGTTTTCCCTAACACTGCTGTACCTATCTGTTGAGCTTTACTTTCTATGTCACTACTAAAATGATGCAGGGTACATCTACCACTGACAGTTTCAGTCATATAAATCCAAGGCAGCAGAGTCACACTGAGAACAGTAATATATTTCACAAATTGACTCATGCAGTTTCAGTTTGTTATGCAAAACTTCTAACTAGCAATTTTAAAACCATTGCATTACATTACATCTCTAAAGGTACATTTCCCATGCACTGGAGATGTTAAAAGTTATGAAGAATAAAAAAAACTTACAGATTCTGGCAGAATGGATCCAGAGGAGAAGCTGCTGTAGTGTGCTCTGAAGGGGCCACAGGGTGTTGAGAAGACGGTGCTTAATATGACATTCCAAAGGCTGAACTGAGCAACAGGAAAGGTGCAGCCTCCTTTGGTGGAGACCCTCAGAGCGCCTCCTGAGAGTCTAAGCACTGGGATCCTGATCCACCTTTAGCACCAGCGGGCTCTGCCCTCCTGCAATATGTACATGACGCTGATGCACACATCCTGATTGGCTAAGGTGCCTTCATCCTGGACTTGGAGGGTGCAAACTTACAGGGCCTGCCTGTTGCTGTCAACAGGATAGATGGATGGGTGAGTAGATAACATAGTTGGAACGGAAGGCAGTGGCTGCACATAGCAGTGGGAATGTCATCTGCACAATAACCATTCAGTGGATAGGGTGTTACAAATTCCTTCATCTCAGGCCTTTGGTAAAATTCACTGCATGTTGTGCATCACCAGTCTGAAAGCACTTTAATGGCATTTTCACTGCAAGGAACGAGTTCTTGAGGTAGAGTGTGAATCTACCATCCTAGAGGTTCCTTTTAACCATTTCTAAATTGTGGCTTTCTAGGTTTCAACAAAATTATGCACAGTTTACACATCACTTACTGATGAATGAAATTATAACACTTGTTTACATATAGAATCTGTCCATATCCTTAAGGGGCATTGCAGGTGCAGCAGAGATTGGCATATATTTTCCCTTAAAAGGTCAACAAACCTATTTGAGGGTCTTGAATGCGTAGCAGTAGTCCACTGGAATTATGAAGCTACCCTTTAACTTAATCTTACCATATATCTTTAAAAGTTGTAATCTTCAAGGCCATCCTGAACAATTGCAATTAAGCTTTTGCCTTAGGCACTGGAAAATGTTCAACACTTATACTGTAGATCAGTGACCGTGAATGCTAACAGCATCTCCAGTGCAGGGTGGCTGACTAGTCTTCTGAAATTATATTACTGTAGGGAACCCAAATTTGCTTTATTTCATGTGGAAAACACAATCCTTTAACGCATGTGTTCAGACATGTGCCCTATTCTCTTTTCTTATTCACACAGACACTTGGATCCTTCTGTGTATTTATTAATTAATTTATTTAGTTTTAGTTGACCGGAAAAGGAGGGCTAGGCAATTCTGCCTATTTTCAGCCTCATCTCGGGGAGTGGGAGATACAGATGTAAACTGATATACTGAACCAGATTAATCTGTTGGTGGTGTTTTAGTGAATGGGGGAAATTTGACCAGGACTGCAGGGAAATCCCCCTACCCTCTCTGATAAGTGCCATGGGACCTTTAACATCCACCTGCTCAAGCACCAGAACAGGAGGCGAGACCTCGGTTTAACATTTTATCTGAAAGATGGCACCTCAGGAGAGGAGCACCCCCTCATGCTGCACTTCAGTGTCAGTACTAGGGTATAACCCAAGTTCCTGGTGTGAGACTGGAACACACAACCTTCTGATCCCCTGGTCTCAAAAGCAAGAGTTTAATCTGCTGAGCCACTGACACTGCTCTAGTGAAAAGCAAGTGTTTAACCTGCTGAGGCATTGACACTGCTCTAGTCCCACAAAAAATATTTTTAAAAAGTGGTTTTATAACTTATTTGCATATTAAATGTGTAAGTACTCCCTCCCAATGGTAGGAGGAGTGTTGTTACTAATTGGTGTGCAGCAGAGAGAAAGAGGGCCTGTGTATTGCATTCAGAGAATTACTGGATACAGTAGCTAAGAGGGGCCCCATGGCCTGAAGGGAGAGATCTTTTTGGTGGGAGACAAGGGTCAGTGAGCCAAAGGACTAGGCAGCTGAGAAATAGCTGGGGAGGGGGCAACATGTCCTAGGTGCCTTCACTAGGTAGGTGCCCTTGGGGCATGAGTGAGAGGCTGTTGTAGTGCCCTATTCCAGGATTTTTGCTGGGGAAGTAATGCAGGCATGCCAGCTTTGTGACTGATGGTTAGGGTTACTGATTTGCTGTGGGAGAGGTGGGTGCATGATGTGTCTTACATGGTGGCTGACTCAGAACGCAGGCTGGGGTTCACACAATTCCCAATGCAAGCTCAGGACAGATGTCATTGCCTCATAGTTCATACTGCAGGCTCCCACCAGGGGACACGAGTGCTTTGCCACCCTTGCTTCCAGGTGGTAGTATGAGATACGAGCACCTTTCTCATGAGGGAATCACATGATACATCTGCAAGCTTGAAAGGAGCCAGAAAAGACCTCAGGTACTAGAGGTGTTCCTTAATCCAGGATCAGAGTTGGAATTTGAACATTGGTGGCCCAGTGTAGTTGGAATAGTTGGAGGGATCACAGCAAGGGTGAGGTAATCCCAGGGAGGCACTACCTCAAGAAGTGACACCTAATGGTTTTTGGGCCTGATGAGGCTTCCACTGAAGAAGAATTGGCATGCTGTGGCTTTTGGGGGCAACAACAGTAATTATGTAGTTAGCTATCTAAGGAACTGAATGAAAAAATGGAGTCGAGGCCAAAGCTTCATGCTTAGATAAGATAGAAGAGTGTCTCTGAGAATGTGGAAAGGGTCCCCAAAAAGGTAAGCAGGACATCTGTGGACACTCAAGCCATGTTGTCTCCAGGGGGCATGGGGTGCACGGTACTGTAGCAAGCAAAATTCTGGCTGATGTGAGCTCTGCCATGTTAGTAAGAGCATAAGGAGACCTAGGGTGCTAGGGCATGGTAAGAATATTAAAGCCTAGTGGGCTCAGTAGGCAAGAGAATCTTTAACTTTGAGCATTTGGACCCCTGCTGGTGTACCTGATCAGATTCAGTTGAAAGAAAAGAACAGTTACAATGTGTAAATGATGGTGAAACATGGAACACAGATTCCCAGGTCCAAATGTAGCTAAGGTGGGAAAGCCATCCCCAGGGCTCAGAAATGGTCATCAGAACAAGGACTGGGAGAGTTCAGAACACGGTTCAGGTCCCACCACAGTTGTGGTTGTAGGACCAAGGTGGTACACGGAGCTCTATGGGTACTATAATTAACTGTGGAGAAGTCAGTTTGATTTAGCTCCATGTCACCAGCATGAATTTAGTTGTGTACTATGAAGTACCACCTGACTCAATAAAGGAGAGTCAAGTAGCTGAAATCCCTGTGTCAGAGTGGTTCTTTCTATTAACAAATGAGCCTCCAGTCCAGCAGCTCCCAGGAAAAGGACAAAGGTGAACCAGTTAGTGTTATTGTTTGAACGGGGCTCTTGGCTAGAATAAGATCATATCACCCCTAGATACGGAAGTACCTTTGGGCCATACCCAACCCATCATAGGCATAGGGATGGCAGCTGACACACCAATAAAAGGGGTTGCAAATGTTGAATTTGTTGTTATTTTTAAATTGGTGATCATGGGACTTAAAATGATTTTCCACATTTCTGCAAACAAACTAGTGTTGGCATCTGAAGGACTGAAATCTCATAAGATTAAAAACATTTATTAAAAGTTACATATAGGTCTTTACCTGGAGGCCTGGAAGCCTGTTTTTCCTATCTTTAGTTTATTATTAAATCTACATGGTGGTGCAAGTTATGTATATAGGTTATTTTTTTTTTACCCTACTGCCTATTGTTGAAACATTATTTATACTCATTATTTACATTCATACTCAATGTTACTGTATGATGTATGATAGATGTTATTATTGAATTATTTTCAATAAAATCCTTGGAATACAAAAAAAAAAAAACATGTATGAATTTGTGGACATTTTATTCATTATTTCTGAAAACATTTTCAAAAGATCATGCACATTGCCTATTAGACTTAATCTGTCCCAGCTGCTTTCCCTGCCTTGAAGTCATAATCCGTGTCTTGTAACATCAGAATTATGCCCATGGCAACAGTTTGTGCTGTCACAGGCAGATGATTATGACTTCACAGTAGGTATAAGTAAAGTAAGGTGAATAGATAAAGTCTAAAGGGAAAAGATTTGCTTTAATGGAAATGTCATAAGGAATAATGAATGGAGTGTCCAGAAATGCAGATGTAGGGGAAATATCAGATCTCAGCCCTGCCGATACTGACAGTAATCTGTTTGTAGAAACCTGGCAAAACACTTTAATGAACATTACGGTTCAGCATTTTCCAGCATTTTAGTTGCCAGCTGCCCTGAATTTGTGAGCTGGCGTAGTTAACAATGCACCTCTATTTACCAACTGACTGCTGGGCTTGCAACAGGCTGTGACATTCCTACAGTGTGTGACTTATAAAGTGTTTTAACCAGGTTTCTCTTACATTTTAGAGCCAAATACAAGGACACCAACTCTGAAAGGTATAGTTGTTCTTCTAACTGCTATTGAACAGGTGACAACATACTGTAGAGATGAATACAGTTCAAACAGTTAGATCTGCTTTTGCCAGAAGCTATCTGCTATAAAACTAAAGTTGTAAGTTCTATAAGTCAATTATATAAGCCTGCATCTTAAAAAAGGTATTACATTTCCCTGTCAAATGGAGAATAACAGATGGTCAGGAGTGTGCAGCAAACCTGAAATCATATGCAGTGATTTACCAGCCGTGATCACCAACAGAAGTTTATATTCGCCTCCCAATATACTTTACGTGGGCCCTGACAATCAGAAAGTTAATGAGGTGCTTACATGAATAGTGCCACACTAACTGGACTTTGCACATTCAGGTGGGACGGGGCCATATTCATAGTGCTCCAATGTGTAGTGCTCAGTGATTAGCACAATCACAGAGCTTCCACTGGGCCCATGCAAACGTGGAAGCCCTCTTGCATGCAGGGCACAGTGGTATATTTGGCAGGTTTGGGAAGCAGTAAAAGGCTGCCTTGGCAACATTATTTACAAGTTCCTAAACCCTGCCATTAACAGCATGCACAGTGGCGTGCGATTATTCAACCCACCCCTGGTCAAGCTCTGGGTAATAAACTGATAGTAACAGCTGTCATTCCCTCTCTAGCATACAAACAGCAGATAACCAAGTCAGTGTGGGGAAGGTCTGTGCCAATCGCCATCGTAGTGGGGAACAGTGGCTATTTACTCTTAGGAAGGGTAAGTTGGATGAAGGCAGGGGTGTAGGTGGTTGGTGCTAAGCAGGTAGGATGGAAAGGGGGTACAGAGGATTGGGCAGGGAAGGAGGGCCACGGGACCACCATGAATGTGTAAATCTGTTTACTACACCATTGGATGGGCATCAGGGAGGGAGGGGGAGGGCAACTAGACAATGATGAATGCTCAATTCTATTTATTACACAATCAGATGGGCATCAGGAGGAAGGGGACACTAGACCCAATGGAAAAAGATCAAGGAGGAAAGAAGGGAAAGGCAAGATATGATAGACACATTCAAATATCTCACAGGTATAAACAAGGTACAGGAAGGGAGCATTTTTCGTAGGAAGAGGTGCTCGAGGACAAGGTGTCACTCTAAGAAACTGGAGAGAGAGAGGCTTAGGGGAAATGTGAGGAAGTTCTTCACTGAAAGGGTGGTGGATGCTTGGAGCAGTTTACCAGTGGTGGTAGTAGAGGCTAAAATGGTCACGGGTTTCAAGAATATGTGAGATAAACACAATGGGATCCTCGAAGTTAAACAAGTGAGGGAGGGAACCAAGGACTGAGTAGGGTCTGAGGTGGCACAGTAGGAAGAGAAATTAGGGCAGACTAGGTGGGCCAGGAGGCCCTTATCTGCCAACAACTTTTATGTTTCTAAGTTTCTAAGGCAGGAATAGCTGAGGTATTGGCATGCTGTTTTAAGGAAGTAAGCAAGGTTATAAGAAGGAATAGGCCACTAAGGCTCTCAGAGGAGGAGGCTACTGCAGTAAGGGATAAATAAACAGCTTCTGGGAAGTACAAGGAATCCCAGACTGATGTGGAGAAGGAGGAACATCTGGAAAAACAAAGGGAGGGAGGAACAAGGGTGAAGGCAGCTAAGACACAGAGGACAGGATCCCCAAGGAGGTCAAAAAAGGGGATAAGACTTTTGTCAGGTATGTGAGTGAAAAAAGAAAAGCAAGGGATGGGACAGTGAGAATTAGGAGGGCAGGGGGGACTGTGCAGAACAAGATCAGGAAAAAGCAAACATTTTAAATTAGTACTTCTGCTCAGCCTTCACAGTCGAGGGAAGGGGACAGACCAACATGTATCAGCAGGCAGTGGGGGTGGGGGTGGTGAACACTAGTCCATTTTCGAAGGAGAAAATCTGAAGGGGATTGCAAGCCCTACAGAAAAACAAGGTGATGGGACTGGATGGAGGGCAGTGGATGTGGCCCATCTGGTCTTCAGTAACACCTTCGACACTGTGCACAGGAGGCTAATATAGAAACTAAGCAGCATGGAGTTGGGGAGAAAGTGATAAGCTGGATATCAAATGGGTTGAAGGATAGGAGGTAGAGGGTGGTGGTAAACATCAGACACTCAGGGACAGGAAAGTGACCAGTGGGGTGTCACAGAGATCAGTACTGGGACTGGTTCTATTCAATGTCTTCATAAGTGATATTGCTGAGGAACTGAAGGGGAGGGTGTGTCTTTTTGTGGATGACACAAACATCTGCAACAGGGTGGCAACTCAGGAAGCAGTGGAGAAAATGCAAAGAGAGCAAGGTAAACTAGAGGTGTGGTCCAGGATGTAACTGTTGGGTTTCAATGCCAAAAAGTGCAAAGTCATGCATCTGGGGTGGGGAAACCCAGGAGCTGTGTATAAGAAGGGGGTGGTGGAGGTACCTTCACCAAGCAAGAAAGGGACCTTGTGGTAATTATATCTGATGATCTCAAGGTGCCAGTGCAGTATGACAAGGCAGTAGGCAAGGCTAGTGGGATGCTGTGGTGCAGAGGGGAGAGGATTTCTAGCAGGGGGAGGAGGAGGCGGCATTGCCACTGTATCACTCACTATTGAGACTCCACCCAAAGTACTGTGTCCAGTTCTGGAGGCCGCACTTCCTCAAGGTCATTGACAGGATGGAAGCAGTCCAGAGGAGGGCTATCAAAATTGTGCAGGGGTTGCATAGGAAGCCACACAAGCAGAGGTTGCAGGATCTCAACATGTACGCCCTGGAGGAAAACGAGAGGGGAAATGATTGAGACCTATATTTACCTCACAGAAATGAACTAGGTGCAGGTGGGGAGTCTCTTTCAAAGGAGGAAAAACACCAGAACATGTAGGCAATGAAGCTAGACGAAGGGAAGTTTAAGAGAGATGCAAGGAAATGCTTCACAGAAATGGTGGTGGATACCTGGGACAGCCTGCCAGAAGAGGTGGTGGAGGTGAAGACAGTGATGGGTTTCAAGCATGCTTGGGATAGGCACATGGGCATAATAAGTAGAGGAAAGGGAGGTGTGAGGGACACAGGCGACCAAATAGGGGCAGTGATGTTGGAATAGGCAATGAAAAATAAGGCAGGCTGGAGGGGCTTAACAGTCCATCTCTGGCAACAAATTATATGTTTCTATTTGTCTAGACAACCAAGGACATTCAGTTCTATTTATTATATTATCGGAAGGGCACCGCAGAGGGAGGGGCCACCTGACAACTAGTAATATGTAATTCTATTTATGGTAACAGCAGAAGATAATTGGGTGGGGGGGACACTGGACTTCCATGAACTGTTCCTGACTTACTTTTCAGAATGGAACGGACATCAGAAAGGGTGGTGGCTACTAGACTAATAGGGTCTGATTTGGGCATACTATTCAGGTTTGGTTGGGTATCAGAGAACGGAAGGGAGCCAGTATTTCAATAGGTACACAGCTGTGGTAACAGTGAAGCAATGTTTGCAAATTAAACCTCAATCCGCAATTGAATATTTGTAAATTGTAGCCCAATGGCTAAGTCCAATAAATGTTTTCCAACTATGACAGATGACGGTAGTGACTGCAGGGCAAGCCCTGAGTTTACTCACGATTCTCCCAGACAGGGGATTTCCATCAACACACAGGGGTGGTGCCGCATTTCACAGTGAATCCCTTCTCTGTCTGGTTTCACTTTCTGTCCTTCAGTGGAGCAGGTCTCTGGCATTGTCTACAGTCCCAATCAGGCCTCTCCTGACCTCTGCACTTAGCATATAATCCTCTCCCCCCCTCCTCCACAGGACAGCTTTGCCAATAAAACTCACCCCAGACACCGCATCCTGGCACACAGCACCTAGTGTGTTGTTATAATCAGTACTAGTCTGTGGTACTGGTTAGGTGACTTCCCAGATGAACTGGTGTTCCAGTTTAGTTTCAGACTGGGCTATAACGCAGTAAAGTCTGTCACTCAGCTGCAGCCTGCAGCTTTAATTTTCATGCTGGGCTCCTTTAGCAGCAACATGTGTTCTGTTTCACTCTCTCTTTCACTCCAATCGTTCTGTAAGATGTGTGGTCTGTCTCTTCCAGCAGCTCCCATCAGTCTCCTTCTCCCTCCACACACATGCAGACTGATTGGGTCATGGCATAGCCCTTTCTATAAACTGGGAAATCTCAGCTCACCGCTGATTCATACAGCTCTCAGTCAATCTGGGGCATGGCTGGAGGTCCATCATATGAAACATAACTGGCCCTAAATTTAGGCCCCAAATTCCTGTCTTCCAGTGCTCCTTGAGTTTCTTGAGACTCCCCTTCAGGCTCTGTCACCTGATTGGTTGATGGTGCAACCCTAACCCCTATTGCCATAGCTATGGGATCAGGGTGCACAGGATGGCAGTGTCCTGGCTTTCTCTGGGGTACTGGTCTCAAAAAGATCGCTTTTACAGAGGGCCCCTGCTGTCAAACAATATATTTTGCCCCCGTAACGTTAATGTTGTTGGCACTTAGCATCCGGTTGTGTTAGTGTTCCAACTAGGGGAATTCCTGCTCCATCAGAACAAATGGATGGCACACAAATGACCAATAAATAGCTAACACAATTTACACCATTGCTATAATTTATTTATCTCAGGCTAGTGCCCATAGGGTTATCAAGTGCAAAGCTATGTTAGACAGTTAGCATGCAATCAGAGAATGGTATTGTCACTAATAAAAAAATAAAATGTCTTCACTGCCAATGTAGCAGAAACATTGCAAATTTTAAATAAGGTGCAGAGTAGTATTGACCTAACCTACCTGTCACCCCATGCTTCAACTCCAACCAAGTAGTAGTAGTAGTTTTGTTTATGTATGGTGCCCTTCCTGGAGGCCCCGGGTACCATTATATAAAGTACTATACATCAATATTCACCTACTACAAAAAAGAATAAAATTCACACTACAAACAGTCAGCTAACTAGCATAAATTAAAATATACACTAAAATGAAATCTGAACAGTAAACATAAAATTCACAGGTGTTTGTAGGTTCAATAATAACTGACTAAAATCAAAAGTCCATAGTACTGCAAAAAGCCAAGGGAAAAGAGGCAGGTATTAAGGTGTTTTGAGGTTCTTTTTAAATATGTCAACTGATGGAGCCTCTGTCAGAGCCCTCAGAAAAGAGTTCCAGAAAATTGGACCCACCACCCCAAAGGCTCCGCCTCGAGATATTTTTATCTGAGTTGTGGGGATTATTAGGAGACCCTCATCGGAAGAACAGAGGGGATGAGCAGGACAGTATGGATGCAGGAAATCACACAGGTAGCCAGGACCCAGGCTGTGCAGGGCCATATACTGTAGGTTAGTAACCCAATTTTATAAGAGATGCACCACTTTACCAGCAGCCAGTACAGATCCCTCAGTGCAGGGGTGATATGACTAGATTTCAAAAGATCTGTTAACGATCTCGCAGCTGCATTCTGCACCAGCTGCTGGCATTGTAGTGCACCTCCACTGACCCGAAGGTAGAGGATGTTGCAATAGTCGAGGCAAGACATCACAAAGGCATGTACTAGCAAAGCCAGGTCCTCAGGGGGAACAAGGGAATGAATCCAACTGATGTCTCTGAGATAATATAAATCACTCCAAATCACCGACACCTGAGCCTCCAGTGTCAGCCCTTTGTCCAGAATGAAACCTAGATTCTTCACCTGGTTGACAGCGTCAAGACAGAAGGCACCAAGACAAAGGTTTGGTAACTCCTCAGATGCTGTCCGTCCCCCCTCTCTGACCCGGTTCAAACACCAGTACTTCAGTTTTTTGGGATTGAGCCTCAGCCAGCTCGAGGACATCCAGTCCTGGATTTCAGCAAAAATTTGCTCAGCACATCCACCGCTCCACAGTCCTGAGGCGCGAAAGAGAGGTAGAATTGAGCATCATCTTCATAACAGTGAAACCCAACTCCTTACTGCCTAATGACCTTGCCCAAGGGTAGCACCTACACCGAAGACAACATGGGCAAAAGGACTGATCCCTGGGGAACCTCACAGTGCAAGTCCCTTGGGTGCGACAAGAAGTTACCTATCACTACCCTTTGAGACCTGTCTTGAAAGAAGGACTCAAACCCCAGCAAAACTGTGCCAGTGAGTCCCACATATTCCCTGAGATGGTGCAAAAGCAACTCATGGTCAATGGTGTCAAATGCTGAGAAGAGATCCAGGAGTATGAGAACTGATTTCTCTCCTCTGTCTCTTGCCATCAGCAGATAGTTTTGCGCCCAGACCTGGGTGGTTTCATTGCATAATCTTGGTTGAAACCCTAATTGAAGAGGCTCATAGATATCAAAGATCTCAAGGTGAGCCTCAAGCTGCAACTCAATCACCTTCTCAACAACCTTACCTAAAAATGGTAGGTTAGAGACAGGTCTGTAATTCACTAGTACATCTGGGTCCAAGGTCATTTTTTTTCAAAAGGGGTCTTGCCAATGTGCATTTTAATTCAGCCGGGAAGACCCCCTCTGACAAGGAACATCCAACAATCCTAGTGAATATTGGACTCAGTTGTTTCACATAGTCCATTAAGAGACACATTGGACCTGAGTCCAGTTCACAGCAGGTAGGTTGCAGCCCTGAGACCACCTCAGTGACCTCCTCCATTGTAAGTGGTCAAAACTCACTCTCCAATCACAGACAGCCAACACGACATCCCATCTCCCTATTGCTGGACGATGACTGTCCAGAGAAGGAGATCCCAGCTCTAATAGAGGACACCCTATTCGACAAAAAACAAGCAAACTCCTCACACTGTGAAAAGGACACACTTTTTATGGGCTCCAGACAGTCTAGATGTAAAAGACTGTCTAAAGCCTGAAAAAGCTGAGCTGGTCAATTTTTCCCAGAAGCAGCCTCTCTGGACAGGAATTTTGCCTTCTTATGGGAGATTGCACTTTGATACTCACCATAGTGAGCAATCAAAGCTAGTTTGTCCTCCTTCGCCCTGGACCTCCTCTAATGCCTTTCTACCCCCTGAGGAATGCTCATTTGGAGCCGAAATGCTGGGGTGACTAGTAGGTTAGTTCTATTCTGCAGCACCTTGTTTAAATTTGCAATATTTTTGGTATATTGGCAATGGAAACCTGCTTTTTACAACTGAACTTACCATTTTCTGATTGTATACTAAACACTGTCTAACACTGATTTACACTTGGTGACCCTATGGGCATTAGCCTGAGATACATAAATTGTACCAATGGTATAAATATTGTGTTAGCTATTTATTGATAATTTGCATGTAGTCCATTTGTTCTGCTGTGGTTGTTAGGTCAACCACCCAGGATATGCGCCTTCCCTATACCTGAAGTGCATCTGATCTCTCTGTTCTAATGAATTCCTGCTCCAGCACTGCTTACTTCATTAGTGGTGGGCAGATACCTTTGATGTGCAGCTGGAAACATGTCTTCATTCTGGTGCAGGAGATGTTGAAGAAATATAGTAGTCCTCCCACCTGCAGCTCTTCTCCATTCCCCCCCCCCAACCAAGTCTGAGTCCTTGAGGCTGAAGAGAGCAGACAAAAGACTGTTCGGATTCTGAAGACCCAGGTAAGCCCCCACACTATGGGGATTACATGATCACCATCTAAATAGTTAACATCTACATCAAACTGGTAAAACAGGGATCATCTATAAAGCAAGCAGTAGATATACACACACCACAGCAATTTCTGTCCATCTAAATGATGGCAGCTCTCTAGTAGTAGTAGTAGTAGTAGTAGACTTTATTTAGCAAGCACCCAATCCCAGAGGCTCTGAGCTTTGTACATAAAAACAATGTCATAAATAACAACACGTACATTTCTAATGCAAAAAGGTGCAAAGTAATGTGCTTTGGCCATAGAAACTCAGTAACAGAGTACAACATGGGTGGAGTGATACTGACAAAGACCAAGTAGGAAAGAGACCTGGGGTCATACTATCAGATGACCTAAAGGTGGCCAGACAATGTGACGAGGTAGTCGGAAGGGCTAGTGGGATGCATTGTACATAGGAAGGGGTATCACCAGCAGGAAGAGGGAGGTGGTTCTACCCCTATATAGATCACTGATAAGACCCCAAATTAAATATCGTGACCAGTTCTGGAGATCACATCTCAGGAAGGATATAGACATAGTGGAGGAGGTCCAGAGGAGGGTTACCAAAATGGTGCAGAGTCTGTATCAAAAGCTCCACAATGCTTGCTAAAGGAGCTAAATATGTACACTTTGGAGGAGGGGAGGGAGGAGGGGATATGTTTGTGATCTTTGAATTATTTATTTATTTATTGAAATGAATTGGATATAACCTTTGAGCACAATTGCTCATTTGCAAAGGTTCCACATCAGTGAGTTACAGAGAATTATCAGTACATTTGGAGCATCATCAGTGAGTGAACAATATAAATCAAAGCAAATATTAATGAAAAAATGTCTGTGTATATTTTTTTTTATTTACCTCATGGGGATCAATAAGATACAGGAAGGGGTATTTTTCAGAGAAAAGGATGCTCCAGAACAGGGGGGCATGCTATGAAGCTTGAGGGGGGCAAATTCAGGAGGGATGTGAGGAAGTACTTCTTCACATAAAGGGTGGTGGATACCTGGAAAAGCCTTCCAGAGGTAATGGGGGCAAAAACCGTGATGGAGTTAAAAATACCTGGGACAGGCACAAGGGAATCATATGAGAAAGTAAGTGTGGGGGGTAGAGATTGCACCGTAGATCAAGTAGGGTCTGCAGCATAAAATTAAGGTAAAAAAATGAGCAGACTGGGTGGGCCTAGCAGCCCTTATCTGTCATCACATTCTAAGTTTCTATGACATACCACACCAAAAAAAATAGGATTTATAAATAACACATATAAAAAAAGAGTCTGCAATAAAATCCTGGTCAGGGAGGTAGACTACAAACTAACAGGTCAGACAGTTCCAAAAGGTTCTAAGTGATAATATGACTGCGAGTGCATTATAGTCAAAAAGCAACCGGGCACATACAGTATGATTACTGTGTATGCAGGGGGGCTGTGCCCCCTTGCACTCTCCCTCATAGGGGGCTTCGCCCCACATAGCCCCCTATTTATTGATTCTCAACTCCAGGGGTGTGCATGTTGAGGAGGTGGGCACATCTCAGTTTAAAAAAAATTAAGTCCCACAGACGCGGAACAAAACAAAATGTCGCCAGCCCCAATCCTGAACCCAGGACCTGCTCTGTCGGAACCAACCACCCTACCCACCATACCACATGGTTGGCTCAGCAGAGTAGACACACTAGAGGGTTACAACCATCTTCCCTATCCCTCCACTTCTGCTCACTATAAATGCTTTCCACTCGCCCACCCCTACCCTCACCGTCACAATGGTAGCCATCCCGGGAGGTTGCTCATGATAATAGAGCCCTCAAATGGGGCGCTGTTTTGACAGTCACCCATATGCTAACATTATTATCATGGGATACCTTCCAAAAGCCCATGAAAGAGGAAGGATTTCAGGCCCCTCTTAAAGGCCTCCAGTGAGGGGCTTCTCTCAGAGCCCTGAGAAGCCTGTTCCAAAGGGCAGGGTTAGCAAATGAAAAAGCCCTATCTCTGGAGCATTTCAGCCTTACCCAGGAATGATTCAGAGGTCCACCTCAGAGGAGCAGAGGGGGTGGCAGGTCTGATAAGGGGTCAGTAGGTCAGTCAGGTAACCGGACCCAGTCCATATAAGGCCTTATGAGTCAGCAGGCTGACCTTAAAGTTGATATGTCACTTCACTGGCAGCCAGTACAGTTCACACAGGATTGGAGTTATATTACATGGCTTAGGAAGGCTGTCAACAACCACACCACTGTATTCTGCACCAGCAGCAGACCTCATAGGACATCTCCACTCACCCCGAGGTATAAAGCATTGCAGTAATCAAGTCTTGAGGTGACAAATGCATGTACCAGTGAGGGCAGGTCTTCGTGGGAAATGAAGGTATTAATCCAGGCAATGTTCCTGATGTTAAAAGCCATTCCATTCTACAGTTGACACATGAGCCTCAAGTGTCTGCCTCTCAATCAGAATGACCGCCAGATTCTGAACCTTAGCAGAAATCACCAACAAAAAGGAACCTAGCCATAAGCCAGTCCTCTTATCAGTGGTCCACACACCCCAATCCAACCAGGCTTGATCGCCAGTACCTCTGTCTTGTCTGGAATAAGTCTCAACCTGCTAAATGACATCCAGTCTTGGATTTCAGCCAGTCACAGATTTATTACTTCTACAGCACCAGGTGTCCTGCTGCAAAAGACAGATGCAGCTGCGTATCATCAGCATAACAATGAAAACACAAATCATGTTGTCTAATAATCCCTCCCGGGGCAGCATATACCCCACAAACAACATGGGAGAGAGGATTGAACCCTAGGGTACTCCATTGAATAGGGACCTCAGGAGTGAGGAGAAGCTCCCATCACCATCTTCTGCATCCTTTCCCTGAGGAAGAACTCAAACCAGTGGATGACACTGCTGGTGAGTCCACAACACTGCGAGTCAGTCTAGCAGCAACCCGTGGTCCATGGTGTCAAATGCTGATGACAAATCAAGGAGAATGAGAACTGACCACTCTACTCAGTCTCTAACCCTGACAAAATCATTCTGCACCCTGAGCAATTCCATCTCAGTGCTGTGCCTTGACTTAAACCCAGACTTGAGAGGTTCATAGAAGTCAAAGGCCATGAGGTGTTCCTCAAGCTGAAGAGCCACCATCTTCTTATAACCTTACCCAAAAAGGGAAGGTTAGAGGTGGGTCTATAACTCATCAAATAGTCCAGGTCCAGACTCCAAAGATGATTTTTTCAGAAACGGTCTCACCAGAACCACTTTTAATGCCCTAAGAAAGACCCCCCCCCCCCGAAAGGAAACACTAGAGTAGCTCAGTGATCATTGGACCCAGAAACCCAAGACGCCTAGTTAATAGGCGAGTCAGTCACACATCCAGCTCACAAAAGGCAGACCACAGCTCTGAGATTTCTTCTATCAAAACTGGTCTAAGCTCACCCCAGACTGGTTGAGAACATCCACCCTTCACCAGCTTGGTACTGCTGAATCGAAATGATCCTGTTGGAGAGATCTCAGGCAAAACTGAGGACACCCTGTCAGTAAAAAAACAAGGAAACTCTTTGTAGTGAAAGGATAAATTTGCTCTTACCAGCTGCAGACAAACCGGATTTAAATACACATTAACCTCCAACCCCTTGACTTCAGCTCCTTGAGCTCCCTGTCAAACCATGAGGATTTCAGCTACTGAGTTATCAGTCATATACAAACTGGTGTGACTGCATCAAAAGCCGAGGCAATGAAGACTGTTGACCCACGCCCGCGGCAGCTGTCAGAATCGACTTTGAGAAAGCGTTCAACTCCCTGGAATGGGATTTCCTATTCCAGGTGCTCAAGGCTATGGGGTTTGGACCTAAATTTAGGCAATGGGTGGTGGCCCTTTACAACAATCCCCTTGTGCGGGTCCTTTCTAATTCTACCCTGTCTGTTCCCTTTCCCCTCGGGTGGGGCACCAGACGGGGGTGCCCCATCTCCCATCTGCTTTTTATTATTGCAGTAGAACCCTTGGTGATAGCCATCCATCAGTCTACTGATATAAAGGGCTTCCCAATTGGCAGCAGTGTATTCACCACATTCCTGTATGCCGAGGCAATGGCCCTATTATAGAATGTCACTGCCTCCTCCAGTCCAGTCACAGAAGCAGCCATCATGCTCAAAAGATCCACTCCCAGGGGCGTGGCCAACCACGAATCGAGTTAGTTGCTGAGCTCTCAGAGATTAGGGGTTAATCCATCGAATTCCAACATCAGGATTTCTCTCTCTCTGACTACCAGCTTGTGCAGAAATATGGTGGAATCTCTCTGGCACTTACTTGTGTGATGGTGTTCATTGCACATGCCTTAAACCACTGGCAAATACTTCTGCTGCACCACGGTGCCCGGTCTCAGCTATGGCCTACGCATTGCAAGCTATGGGTGAAAACTCCCGAACTGAACACATGTTTAACCAGCTAATGGCCCAGATTGCCCAACTCACCTCAGCAGTTAATGCAATGAACCAGACCTCACAAAATATGGAAGTCCACATATTTCACAGTGAGTGGAGACTGGGTCATATGGTGCAGCAATACAGGACATCTCTGCAACCATGCATGAGCAAGCTAAAATCATACATTTACTTCAAGACAAAGTCGACGACCTCGAGAACCAAAGTCGTCGCAACAACCTGAGACTTGAGGGCTTTCCTGAGGGGGTCGAGCAAAGCAATGCTGTATCCTTTCTGCAACAGATACTTCCCTCCCTCCTGGGCCTGCTGGAAGACTTTAGGCCTCAGATCGAGTGGGCCCATCACTCACTAGCACCACCTCCCAAGCTGGGGGAATGACCTAGGCCACTGTTGGCAAAATTTCTGGATTACAGGCAGAAAGAAGCCGTGTCAGCAGCAGCCAGAAACAACAATAATATCATTTGGCTGGGGCATAAGATACGAGCATTCCAGAATTACTCTCGGGAACTGCCAGAACGAGTGCGGGCCTGCTCGAAAATTTTACATAGGCATAACTACTCCTTTTCTTTACGGTGCCCTGCAACCATGAAGGTCATGCACAATGGTGTCCCCCTAATGTTTGCTACATCTGAAAACCTAATGGACTTCCTTCAGGCATTACATCCAGCTGACTTTCATGGCTCTGACCCTCCTATGGGCTCATCAGCTGTATCTGCCTCTCAGGAGCCAGAAAGCAACCAGCCGACACCTAAGGAGAACTTGGCTAAACTGGAGGTTAAGATCTTTGAGGCCACATTACCTCTGAGGTCCAGAAAGCGGCACCCCTACACCCATCATTCTAGGCGGCAACACCCGGTTGCTTGTGCGAGTTCACCTAATGCTAGATCAGAGGGGGAGCTTCGTTCCTGACCCAGTTCAGATCTGTGTGCCTACTTTACTCCAAACCCCTATGCACCTTTCCAGCTGGATACCCAGAAGTAGATGGGGGCGAAGGATTTCACACAAACCGAAGAAAATGGATCTGCTCACACCACTCCTGCAAACAGATCTTGGGTGGACATTGTGGCGGCCCTCCCAGGGAGCCAGATAGACATTCCTCATCACCCACTGCAAGCCTCGCAAGGCAAAGTCCGATCAAACATTCCAAGGATAAGGCCCAGCACAGGGCACTCAGGACTCTCCTACCTGACATTTGGGCTAAGTAGCTGCTTGAATTACTGTTTTGGGAATGGGGAGGGGGATAGGTGGAAGGTTGGGTTTGGTACCCCCGGGGGGGGGTTCTTTTCTGTTTTTCTTTATGTAAGACGGTTACCAGCATGTGCATCCTGATTGCTCTGAGATTATGGGCTACCCCTCATAAACTCGGGTACTGGTTGTACTAGGCTCAGGACCAGCTCAGCAACAGGGGACACATGTGCCATAATGGTTTGCCTCACTGGGATCCTGTGCATCAGTGTGGGGTTGGCTGCCCCTCATGTTCCTTCTATACCCCTTGCTATCCTTGTCCAACACTTGGGTGTCAGGAACATATGAGAGGCAGAGCCCTCTATTTTCAGAATCCCTACTAGCACGGAGACTGGGTATCTATTATATGAATATGAAGGTCACTTGTACATCCCCAAGGGGAGTTGGAGGGAGTCTTGCAGCTTCGGCTGCTGACATTATACCTTTGGGCTTCCTTAAGGCAGAGGTTCAGCCTGTTGTACATAGTTTGGGAATTTTTGCTAATGTTTGTATTTGCTTGTTTATCATTGTATTCTGTGCACACCATGTTCAAAATGTACAGCTTATCACTGCAAAGGCGTATTACAATGGGGCAAGGTATGCTACAGGCCTAGGCGCAGAAACAACTTGGTTGGTGCGGCCCCTGCTTTCAGCCTTTATCCAGTATTCTTGCTTGCTTCCTGTTAATGCCTTTTATGCTATGGAGGAATATGGCTGACATTTGTTTTACCACCTAGAGCATGCAGGGTTCAAATACCCTGGCAAAAAGGAACCTGTGAGAGGCAGTAAGTATAACTGCATACAGTAATTTTCTTTCAGATGGCATATAAGACTAGCTGAGCCTCGGCCACTAGGACCTGGAACATTAGAAAGACTGAATTTGCCAAAATGAAGGACCTGGTGTCAAAGTATCTGAAGCACTTGCATGACGCTGGTAATGCAGAACATATGTGGAGTTTAATGAACAAGGTACTTGAAGCAGCTATAGAGGTCTGTATCCCTGTAAGCAGTAAGGAAAAGGGCCATAAAGTGCCCCTTCCCCAGCTAAATTGGGACTCAAGGCAATTGATCCTAAACAGAGAGAGTGTCTCTGGCTCTGGAAAGAGAAGGGTTACTTCAAGGCAAGACTAATTGCAGAGCAGAAGTAAGGAGCTGCAAGACTAGAATCAAGAAGACAAGGAGGAGCTGGAAGTCAGAACAGCAGTAGGAGCTGCGGGTAACACCAAAACGTTCTTCTAACATATGTAAATGATAAATGAATGGTGAAGGTGGGGATTGGGCCCCTAAAAAGAGGGGAAGGGAGAGGAACCTATGAAAGAGCCATGAGAGATGGCTAAGATACTGAATGCATATGCTGTTTGGTGTTTAAAAAGGGTCCTGGGGCCAGGGGTGCTAATTGGGAGGGCTAATGGTATAAGGGTAGTCATGGTGTCAGGGTAGTCATGACACAGCCTGTGGACAGCATGCCCAGCTTGGCAGCAGGCTACCTGTTGAAGATCAAGCTAGAAAAATCCTAAAAGGCAGGTGGGATACAATGCAGGACCAAAATGAAAAATGCCAGGGCAACCTACACTAATCTTTCATGACTGTTCTTGCAGGTGTGGTGCTGGCAGACTGGAAAGTGACAAATACAGTCATTGTCTTCAAAAAGAGGGAAAGGTTGGACTTGGGCAACTACAGACCAGTCAGCCTGACATCAGTGCTGGCATGGTTCTGAAATCCATTATCAAAACAGATCTTTAGATCCAGTACATTTACTCAAGATATCAAATAAACCAAATCAGGACCGAATAACTGAATACTTGATTGAGGCTAAGGTTCTCATGCACTCTTAGCATGGCATTATGAGGTTCAGATTGTGCCAAACCAACCTGATCTCCTACTTCAAGGGGGTGACCAGGAAGGTACTCAGGAGCAGGGCTATAGATACAGTCCGTATGGCCTTTAGTAAGGGCTTGGACACTGTGCCGCATTATAAGCTTCGGTCAAAATATATCAGTGTGGTATACACAAGTGCAGACAAGGTGGATTGCTAACTGGTTGAAGGGTAGGAAGCAGAGTGTTGTGACAGATGTGCACGACTACTAGTGGAGAGGGGTACTGAGTGGCATCCCTCAGGGATCAGTGCGGATGCCACTGTTATTCAACACTGTCATTAATGATCTGGAAGCTGGATTTTCAAGTACTGAAAACTGCTTATGTTTGCTGATGACACTGAGCTGGCCAGGCTGGTGGATTCCCTTGAGGATGAGGACAAACTTCAGAAGGACTTGAACAAGCGAGGCATCTGGTCTGACTCCTGGCATCTTAGATTCAATGTAGCAAAATGGAAAATGCTACACTTGGGAAGGAAAACCAGTCAGGTATAGTACCTACACATTGTGTGGGGCTTTGTTTGCTGCAGCGAAGGGCGTCCTAAAGTATGACAAGCAGTACATAGACAGTATCAAGAAGTCTGGAAAATTTCTAGGGTGCATCCAAAGGGAGATGATCAGCAGAGCAGAGGAAGTAATCCTTCCATTTTATAAGGCCCTGGTCAAGCCTGACCTGGATTACTGTGTACTGTTCTGGGTTCCCCTTTGAAAAAATGGCATTAAGGCACTTGAGAGGGTGCAAAGAAGGGCCATTAAAATAATCAGGGGTATGGAGGACAGAAGCTATGAGAAACTAAAGGCCCTTAACAGTTTAAAATTCCCAAAAACATGAAAGTGCACTATCATGTTTTAAGGAATTTGTAGCTTACATTAGGATTTAGCCTGCCCATAGAAAGTGCACTGACCCTTTCGTGTTTTCATTAATTGCTTACTTCAATACCCTTATCAGCTTCACCCTGCAGAAAAGGAGGCTGAGGGGGACATGACTTCAGTATTTTGCATACTGAAGAATATCAACAAGGTTGAGCAATGATTTTTATCTGGTGTGCTCTGGGAGGACACTGGGACATGCCCTGAAGCTCAAATATAGTAAATTTAGTGGTCCAGTTAGGAGGCATGTCTCCTCCCAGAGGGTGGGGAACCTTCAGATACTTAAGTAAAAAGAGAAAACCTAAGGAGGTCCAGAAAGGGAATAGAAATGTTATCAAAGGGGATAGAGTGGCTGATGGCTGACCAGGGAAAGGCAGATATATTAAATGAGTATTTCAGTGCAGTTTTAACTAAAGAAAGGAATGGACCACTGTCAGAATACAGACTAAAAACAACTTGTGGTAGGCATGGATAAAAATTGGGAATGGGGCATTTCACCATAGACAGAGTTCTAAAAAGGCTTAGTTCACTGAAATAAACAAGTAACTGAGCTCGGATTGCCTGAACAACTGGGGCAGAGACTGGTGGTACACTACTTCTGCTTGACTTGTTCACCTGCTCACTTGATGCAGGGGTATTCCCAGCAGATGGGAGGAGGACTGTTGTGATAGCCCTCCGTGTGTGTGTGTGTGTGTGTGTAGGGGGGGTCAAGGATAGCCCAGGGTACTACAATATGGTCAGCCTGACCTATTCTGTTAGCAAACTGCTAGAGACTCTCATTCAGGTGATATGTCCTTTTTCCCACTTTTGTCTAAGCCTACAAGCCTTTCTTACTCTGCATTCTGGCAGCAGTTCATCCCTTTCTTTAGCCGAAACAGAACTGAACAACTCATTTCATATATCTCTTTTTCACTGGTCATACTTTATATCCAAATTTTGTATTGGTTCCCTTCTCCCATACCTTGCTTCCCTACTATCCTCTCCCCCTCCTTCCTCCTACCCTCTCCGCAGTAATGTTTTCCATTGCCTCTCCCAATGTGATAGCCCTCCATAGTGTGGACAAGTGTGACCCAGGGACAGGGAACTACAGGATGGTCAGCCTGACTACTTCTGTTGGCAGACTGCTAGAGACTCTCATCAAGGAGCAGATACTGGAGTACCTGAAACCAAACAGAGGGTCTAAATTGTCAGAACAGAGAAAGGAGATGCTGGCAGTGAGGTGGATGCCCAGACACTTAACTGAGTGCCAGGACCACTTCAAGCCCAATCCAGTGACTAATGCTTGTGAGCAGGAATCAGTGAGGGGGAGATCCTCAGTTCTGAAGGAGCTGATTTTCAGCCCTGAGATTTCAGCAAAGAAACATAGCAAGTCCAGTAATGGAGGAGGGGAACCAATCAAGGCATTGGGGAGGAGGACCAACTGGTTATCCGCATATGGTTTTGTGCAGTACTCATGGGACCCGACCCGGATACCTGCTGAAGTCCCATGCTCCCAGATTGCTATTGCTAGGGGCTCAATGGCCAGTACAAAAGTAGTGGGGAAAGCAGGCAGCCCTGATGAGTGCCCCTCACCAGTGGAAGGGGGAAGGAGAGAAGGTTACAAGTCAAGACTCTCACAGAGGAGTAGGGGTGTAGAGTAGATATCCACCATGGAAGCAGGGGCCAAATCCTGTTTTACATGACACCAGCTATAGGTTCTCCCACTTCACAGAATCAAATGCTTTTTTGAAGTCCAGCATGACAACCACTGTGGGAGTGTAAAAGAAACTGGCTACCTGCATAAGGTTGATGAACAACCGAAGTTGGTCCTCTCCCCCTCTACCCTTCACAGATATCACCTGGGAGGGGTGGATCAGAGAAGTTAAAAAGCAGTCCAGTCTATGAGCCAGAATTTTCACCAGTAATATGGCATCAGCATTAATCACGGAAATGGGTCTGTACCTAAAGGAAGACATGGGATCTGTCCCCTCTTTGGGAAGGACCATAATTACAGCCTCTTGGAGAGTAAGGGAAAGCTGGCTAGAGACCTAAGCATTCATGAACACCCACAACAGCATGGGGCACACAATTCTGCTGAGAACCTGATACAGGTCTATCAGGATACCATTGGCTCCCAGACCTTATCGAGGATGAAGGAGGTTAGGTCCTCCTCAATTCTGGACAAGACTATTGGGGCATCTAAGAAGAAGCATTGGTCTTCACTGAAAGAGGGGAGGATAAGAGGGGAAAAGAAGGCATCAAACAAAATGGTGCCCCTACAAGGAGTAGAGTGACGTATAAAACTCCTTCATGGCTATATTGATTCCTGCCTGGGTCATTTTGGGGATGTTGCTTTTGTCTTTCAGGTTGACTATGTGCCTCTCAGCCTGCTGTTTCCATAGCCTGTGTGAAAGCAGTTTCCTGATCTACTTGCAGCCATCCCAAAACCTACAGGTGAGTGTCAGCTGAGTCTTATGAGATTTAAGGGTATTAAGTTGCATTCGAAGCCCTTCCAGGTCAACCAACAAGACTGGGTCAGGGGAGGACTGAAGTACCGACTTGTACAGGATCTCTTCTGTTTTTTAACTGCTGCTCCTGGTTCAGATTCTAGAGCTTTGTGATGTTGAGACATAGTGCATGATAGAGCCCTGGACGACAGCCTTGAAAGTCTCCCACAGTGTGGACGAAGAGACTACACCACAGTCATCGATCCAGAAGTACTCAGTATCCCCGATCTTCACCCATTGGATGAGTTCAGCATCTCTGAGAAGGAGAAGGTCAAGTCACCATCAAGATGATCTGGGGAACTCAGGCCCTCGTAGCAAGGACAGAACAAGGGCATGGTCCAAGATATACAGTGGGGTAATAGAGATGGAGAGGGTGCCCGAGAAATTTGGGGGAGGATAGCCACCAGTCTAATTGCAAGTCCCATATGTCGCAGAATAGAAGGTGTAGTCCCTCACTGATAGTTGCCTAAGTCTCCAAACATCTGACAGAGCAAACTCAGACATCAGAGCCTGCAGTGCAGCTGCTGCCTGTGAGTGAGGTTCTGTCACTCCAGCTGACATATTGAGGGAGTCACCTAGGGTGAGGTTAAAGTCCCCACCCAATAGGAGGTGGTCTCCAGGGGAGATAAAGTCAGCCAAGGCCTGACTTAGACTGTGGAAAGACCCAGGTTATCCAAATTGGGAACATAGATATTGCCCAGCACAAGAGGAACCTCAGAAGTGGATAATCTGAGGAACAGCCAACACTCTTCCCAATCACTTGGTCTTGCAGTGTCCATCTAAAGGATGTGCAAAGCAGAATGGAAACACCTCTTTTGGAGGATGGCACTCAACTATGGGCTCTTGCACCCACCCATTCCCTGCAGAGTCTCTGCGCTTCCTTTGAGACAGATTTGGTCTCCTACAGGAATGCAACCTGAGCTGGAAGGGACTTAAAGCAGGCAAGCAAGACGTCTGCTTGATGGGCTAGTTTAGCTCCCTGACATTTCATGTTGCATCACTTATGGTGGCCATTAATAAGGCATCTTGAGTAAGAGCAGAGATAAAGGGCCATTCCAGTGGGAGCAGAAAAAAAGAATAGCAAGAGGGATCTCCCCCACATCACTGCAGCATAACTTACCAGATAGTTAGACCAAATAGCCATGTATCTAATAGATTGAAGAAGCAGGCACTGCTGTATATATGCTGGCCAAAACACAAGTTCAGCAATCTTTCCAAAAAACTACACAAAGCATAACATACAGGAACAGTGAAGAATGTGTAACACAGTCACCTTTGCTAAGTAAAGGAGTGGAGGTGGATGAACCCAAGCCCAGCCTACAGACCACTCAGGGAAGTCAATCAACAGTGTGGGATGCAGAAGACGATGGCATTCCCTGTCAGAACCTGCCAGAGCAGGGATAATGCAAACACTAATGCGCAATGCAGAGGGAGGTCAACATAGTTGAGCAGTATGTAATCGGGCCATGGGCCCTCCACCAACCAAATAAAAAAAGGAAAAGGGGGTCTCTATGGAGGGAGGAGGGCAGAATAAGATAGGAGAGCCCCGGGCCTCCAAAAAGTTAAGGGGAGGTCAGAACAGCATCCTGCACCCATCTGTTATGACCGATGGCCTGGCACCCTAACTCAGCCTGAAAGAAAAATGCTGTAAGGATCCCAGGTTAGGAGAAGAAGGGAAGATATACCCCCATAGAATAGGCCTTGTTATAGCTATGGGGTAGTGGCAGAGGGGAGACCCATTTCTGGCAGTCACCTGGGATGCAGTCAGGAGGTAGCTGGTCTCAAACACCAAACCCACAAATACACTTGCAAAAGTCTTATAACTTCAAGGTTCCATCATTTTATTGTCATAAATAGATCACCTCAGATGGCCAGATTCCAGTGATAGGAGGGGTTCACTCCAATTCTCACCCCCACTGCAAAGGTGGGAAGAGGAGGGGGACATCCTTCCCCTAAAAGCCATATAGGCCCATAGGGATTTTGAAACCAAAGGGGGAAAGACGGCATGATCCTGGTTAGGATGCACACGGAAGTTGGGACTACAACAGCAATGGAGGCATAGACCGTCCGTTTCAGAAACCCCTACCTGGGAAAAGCCATGCTAGCCAGAAGGAGACTCTCCCTCTAAGATGTTAGGGGTGGCCAACCATCCGAGGCACTGCCCACAGCCTGTTGCATCAGAGGGGCAGCAAAATTATGAAAACCTGTAAAGTATATGTAACCTAGAAACATAGAAGTTGTCAGCAGATAAGGACCTCTTGGCCCACCTAGTCTGCCCTGTATTCCCTAGCTACTGTGCCACCGCAGACCCTACTCAATCTCCGGTCTTCTCCCTTCCTTGCCTTACTTCTAAGGTCTCCTTTTGTCTATCCCATGCACGCTTGAATCCTGTTATGATTTTGTTTTTGTGAATTTTGAATTTTGTTGACCTGGTAAGCCCACTGGGTCTAGAAGTCCCTTTTTCAGGGCCGACCGGGGGTACAGATGACAAGCAACTGAAATTGAACCAGATTAAACTGTTGGTGATATTTTTTAGTGATTTTAGTACCACCACCTGTGCTTGGAGGCTGTTTCAGGTGTCGACCACGTTCACTGTGAAGAAGTATTTCCTCACATTTCTTCTGAGCCTCCCCAGCTTTATAGCATGACCACTTGTCCTGGAGCATCTTTCTATGGAAAATGCTACCTTCCTGTACCTTATTAATACCTGTGAGGTATTTGAACAATTCTATCATGAACACTTCTATCATATCCCCTCTTTCCCTCCTTTCCTGTAGGAAGTACATATTTAGTTCCTTGAGTCTTTCTCAAAGGGTTTTGATGCAGGTCCTGCACCATTTTGTAGTCCTTCACTGTACCACCTCCACCCTATCTATGTCCTTTTGGACATGGGGCATCCAGAACTGGACACTGTGCTCTAGGTGGGGTCTTAGCAGTGATCTATACAGGGGTAATACTGCCTTCCTCTTTCTGCTGGTGATGCTCCTGCCTGTGCACCCAAGCATCCGGCTAGCCCTCCCCACTGCCTTATCACACTGCTTGGCTACTTTCAGGTCATCAGAAATGATTACCCCCTAGAACCCCTTTCCTGTTTTGTGTTTGTTAATACCTCCCTGTTCAATTGGTACATTGCCTCTGGGTTTTCTGTGCCCAAAGTGCACGATTTTACCCTTTTTTTTGCACTGAAACTCAGCTGCCATTCTCTTGACCATTCTTCCAGCTTTTTCAGATCATCCCTCATCCCCGGTGTATCCACTCTTTTGCAGATATTTGTGTCATCTGCAAACGGGTATACTTTCCCTTACAGCTCTTCTGCAGTGTCATTAATAAAGACATTGAAGATGACCAGGCCTAGTACTGACCGCAGTCGCACCCCACTGGTCACCTTGCCTTCTCCAGAGTGAACCCAATTTACCACCATCCTCTGACTCTTATTGCTTAACCAGCTTCTTAACCATTTTACTACTTTTGGACCCAGCCCTAGGTTGCCCAGCTTGCTCACCAGTCTTCTGTGTGGAATAGTGTTGAAGTCCTTACTGAAATCCAGGTAGGTCACATCTACCACTCCTCCCTGATCCACATCCCTGGTCAGCCAGTCAAAGAACCTGATCAAGTTTGTCTGGCAAGACCTCTCCCCTGTGAAGCCATGTTGCCCTGTATCCTGCCATCCATTGGTACAAGGTATTCCCCAATTCTCTCCTTCAGTAGCGATTCTATTACTTTACCCACTACTGAAGTCAGGCCATGCCAACACGCCCCTATATTCAGTCGGATAATGCCAGTGCACTATCTGACTGAATATAGCATCCTCAGGTTCATGGGTTGTGAGCAAGCACAGCACAAATCTTTGCACTCTGCATTGCCCCTTTTCTAATAATGGCCTCGTGGTCTGATATCAGTGGACCGTCTTGGTTACAGACAATAATGTCAGCACAAATTGCTGAGCGCTAAAAAGACCAAGCAAATGCAATAATGAAAAACTAGAACAAATCATAGTATTTGTTTTTTGTTTATTTAGATCTAGGATTACAATTACCTTTGAGCCAAGGCTCTTTTACAACGGTTCCACGTCAGAAGAGTACATACATGTTAAACAAGGGCATACTGTACAACATTAAATAAAGCATACAACAATATTTATCAGTTCAGGTACAGCATCACGGTAAATAGGATACATGAATAACACATACAAAGAATCATTTCACAAACCTAGAAGAAATCAGGGAGTCAGGGTGAGAGGATGGGGGGTGGCAGCCGAAAAAGAGACTAGTTTAGGGAGGTCATTATGGCCCTGAGGGCGGTAGTAGAGGCAGAGCCATAGATTATGAGGCCGTAGTCTATGACGGAGACAGCAGAGCTCTGGATAGCAACCTTCAGTGCTGCCTGGGTAAGATGCTGTCTATTTCAGTAGAGAATTCTAATGCATGAGTTTATCACTCTGGCAACACTATCAATGTGAGTCCCATAAGATAGGCAAGGGTCAAGTGAGATTCCAAGGTATTTAATAGGTGACACTTGTTCGAGGGTATTAGCAGCACTTATTTTGATATCAAGGGGGTATCGCCTGTGTTTGTTTTGCGAGCTGCCAAAAAGCATAGATTTAGTCTTTTTGTGGTTTAGAACCAGTTTATGTTTTGCGAACCAGTTTCAACAGCAGAGAAAGTAAGCTGTAGGTTGTGAAGTAAGGGTTGTGGGTCCTTATGGGGGTGAGAAGCACAGCATCATTGGCATAGAGGATAATTTGTGCTGGGCAGGATAGTGGAAGGGAGTTCCATTTGCTTGGGAACTGACTGAGGCTGATGGAGAGGTTGAAGATTCTGGTAAGCGGGCGCAATACCTCTTCAAGGGTGAGGGATAGCAGTTTAAGGTCCAGTGAATCACCACTGGCTCTGGACTTGGAGACAGCCCTTGTTATGTATTTGTGGACATTGTTCGCCTTAACTTTTCTGAAGTGGAACTGCGGATGATTTGAGGTGGTAGGTAGGTAATTTGGAGCAGGGGAGTCAGTTTCGGAAAAAAAGTCTGGGGGGAGAACAGCACTAAGGTCAGTGAAGGCTGCACTGAAAGTACTGGCAATGACCTTCGGGTCAAGAGTGGTGGCTCCGTCAACCATCAGTGGGGTTGGGGAGGATTTGG